>CM060926.1:702629591-704027924 GCA_030737875.1 Allium sativum
TGTCTCAAACACATGTTTCAACCATAGGTTTACCCTATCTAAAGGTCAAAGGTACTAACGAGAGGACATACCAAAGATAAGATAAGTACTAGACAAGTGATAAAGGAGAAAGTAAAGACATACCCTCAAAAAGAAATGGGTACAATGAACGCATCTTCGCTTCCGTCTCCCAAGTCGCGTTGCTCTCATCTTCTCCCCATTGCACTTTGACTAGCTGAACCTCTCGATTCCTCAATTTCCTAGTCTCTGACCCAAGGATGCGAGTAGGAGCTCGTCGAATCGTCGCATCACGCTCAACCTCTACATCTCTAAGTAAGCTTGGCTCTACCACCTCTGCGGTCTCATGTAAGCACTTCCTCAGATGTGATACATGGAATACATCATGGATACCACTAAGTCTGTCAGGCAACTCCACTCTATATGCCATCCGTCCAATCCTTTCCTTAATAGGAAACGGCCCAACAAACCTTGGTGCTAACTTCCCAACGGATCCGAAGCGAACAACATTTCTCAACGGAGATACCTTAACAAAAACCATGTCCCCAACCTCAAACTCAAGATCCGTCCTTCTCTTGTCCGCATAAGATTTTTGCCTATCCTGCGCTGCTTTCATCCTTCTTCGAATCAAGTCAATCTTCTCTGAAGTTTCCCTAACCATATCAGGCCCAAGCAAGATCTTATCCGTAGACTCCCACCAACATGTAGGTGATCGACAAGGCCTTCCATAGAGAGCTTCGAAAGGAGCCATACCAATACTGGACTGAAAGCTGTTATTATATGCGAACTCCACTAGTGGAAGATGCTCTTCCCATGTACCTCCAAAATCTAAGATACAAAGCCTCAAAAGGTCTTCTAGAACACGATTCACCCTCTCAGTCTGGCCATCTGTCTGAGGATGATATGCGGTGCTCAGACACAATTGAGTCCCCACTGCTTCTTGCAAACTTCTCCAGAACTCGCTAGTGAAGATAGGATCTCGATCACTAACTATGCTAGAGGGTACCCCATGCAATCGAACTATCTCTCGAAGATATACAGAAGCTAGCCATGGAGCGGTCCTCTTGCTCTTCACAGGTATGAAATGGGCGCTCTTAGTAAGTCTATCTACCACCACCCAAATTCCTGTATTACCCTTTCTCGACTTGGGTAACCCGTCAATAAAATCCATCGAGACGCTATCCCACTTCCATTTCGGAACCTCCAATGGGTGAAGCAACCCACCTGGTTTCCTTTGCTCCGCCTTCACTTGCTGGCACACCAAACATCGAGCGACATATTCGGCCACGTCTTTCTTCATACCGGCCCAGAAGAAAACCCTCTTCATATCTTGGTACATCTTATCCCCACCGGGATGAATGGTCATCCTAGAACGGTGTGCATCATCAAGAATAGCCTTCCTCAAACCCTCGTCTTGCGGTACACAAAGTCTACCGTCTCTACGCAAGCACCCCCTATCGTCTAGGGTGTACCTACTCAAATGGCTGGACGATTCCCCCCTTATGAGCTTCTCTACTAACTCAACCAACTGTGGGTCGCCCCTCTGTGCTTCTCCAATCCGGCCCAAAAGAGTAGGTCTAACTTCCAAAGAAGCTAGCAAACCGGGTACATAGTCAACGGAAGGTCTGAAATCAAACATCGAGATAAACTCCAAGTCTCGTCGTTCCACGAACAATGGACTCAAGGACAACCTCTTCCTACTCAAGGCGTCCGCCACCACGTTACCCTTGCCAGGGGTATACGCTATCTTGAAATCATAGGATGCTAAAAACTCCATCCACCTTTGCTGTCTCAAGTTTAGATCTTTCTGAGAGAACAAGTACTTCAAAGATTTATGGTCAGTGAACAACTCGAATCTCTCACCAAGAAGATAATGGCGCCAAATCTTAAGCGCAAAAACAATAGCGGCCAGCTCTAGATCATGGGTAGGGTAATTCTTCTCATGTGCCCTCAACTGCCTTCCACCATAGGCTATTACCCTTCCCTCTTGCATTAAGACTGCGCCAAGTCCTATCCCACAGGCATCGGTATAGACAACAAATGGCTTGCTCCCATCTGGCAACACTAAAACTGGAGCGGTGGTTAAAGCTCTCTTTAACCGTCGGAACGCATCATCACAATCTACGTCCCATGTGAAAACAAGATTCTTCTTTGTTAAGCGGGTTAATGGGGCTGATATCTTCGCGAAGTCTTTAATAAACTTCCTATAATAACCCGCCAACCCCAAGAAACTTCTTACTTCGGTAGCATTCTTCGGAACCTTCCAATCCTGAATTGATACTACCTTCGCGGGATCCACAGCTATCCCTTCCTTGGAGACCACGTGCCCCAAGAACCGTACTTCCTTCCTCCAGAAGTGACATTTAGAGAATTTAGCCTTAAGGCTATGTGCTCGAAGAGTCTTCAACACTTCCCCAAGATGTAGGGCATGCTCTTCTTCACTCTTAGAAAACACTAAGATGTCATCCACAAAGACCACCACGAATTTATTAAGGAACTCCCTGAACACCCTACTCATCAAATCAACAAAGTATGCAGGGGCGTTCGTCAACCCAAATGGCATCACCAGCCACTCATAGAAACCATCCGGAGTCCTAAAGGCAGTCTTGTCTATGCTATCCTCAGCCACCCTCAACTGATGAAACCCCGTGGCCAAGTCCAACTGAGAAAATACTGAAGCGCCAACCAACTGATCGAAAAGATCATCTATACTCGGCAATGGGTGTCTATTCTTCTTTGTGAGCTTGTTGAGTTCTCTATAGTCTACACAAAGTCTGAGGGACCCATCCGCCTTCGTAGCAAATACTACCGGAGCACCCCACTCCGATATGCTCCGTCTTATGAACCCCTTCTCAAGCAACTCCCCTATTTGCTTATGGAGTTCCCTCCTCTCACGAGGAGCCATGTGGTGCACTGGTAAAGATACCGGTTTAGCATTATCCACCAAATATATTCGAAAGTCAATCTCCCGCTTCGGAGGTAAGCCCTTCACCTCCTCAAACACATCCAGATATTCCCGGACCACTCTAATAGATTGTAAACTCTCGACCGAAGCGTCAAGCGATTCAAGATAACTTAGCATAACAGAGTCCATGGGATTACAAGAAATCTCGAGAGTGTTACCCAAGCGGGTCATCAGCCTAACAACTCTCCTTTCACAATCAAGAACGGCACCATTACTGGATAACCAGTCCATGCCCAAAATCAACCCATAGCCCGTGAAGCCCAATACAAAAGCATCACATCTAAACTCAATGCTAAGTATAGAAATCTTCAAACCCAAACATATCATGGACAAATAAGTGGAGCCCCCAATTGGGTTTGAAACAACCAAGGGATCATCTACCAGACTGGTGTCTAGGTGCAGTAACTCAACTAATGATGATGAAATAAACGAATGCGATGCGCCTGAATCAAATAATGTACGGACAGGATGGTCAAATAGAAAAACCAGACTTTCAACGGAAATAGTTCTACCTCTCTCCTGAATCGGTGGAACCGCGAGAGCCTGTACTTGCCCCCTGGCCTGACTCGGTGCCATAAGAGCTTGCACCTGTCCTCCTGAGGTAGATCCCGTCCTTTGCCCCTTCTTAGGGCAATCCTTCACTAAGTGCCCTGCTTCGCCACAGTGGAAGCAACCGGTCTTCTTCTTCTTGCGACAATCCTTGCTTAGGTGGCCAGGTGTCCCACAATTGAAACACTTCTTCTTCTTGCCCTTGCCACTGTTGCCTTTCCCACCTTTGCTTTGCTGTTGTTGAGGTCTCTTTTGATCTCCCTTCTTCTCGGGTGCCTTATTAGCATTAGGACCCTTCTCTTCCTCATACATGAGTGCCATATCAACTAGCTTCTCAAAGGTGGCCCCCATAGGGATATGAGTCATAGCCAACCCATGCATCGGTTCATTCAAGCCTTTCACGAACCTCAAAGCCTTCTTCTCCGGTGTATTCACCATATCTAGGCCAAACCTTGCCAATTGATTAAACTTGTTAACATATTCCTTCACCGAAAGATTTCCTTGCTTTAGAGTCAAGAATCTTTCCATATACAAGTTTTCCTCCGCCCTTGAGAGAAACTTTGCCACAAATCTTTGCCTAAAATCCGCCCAAGAGTCAACGGGGCGTTCTCCATTAGTGACCTCCCACCAGAATGAGGCCTCTCCCTTCATTAACCAAGCAGCCAACTTGACTTTCTTCCCTTCTTCCATCTCAAAGATATCTATCAACTCTTCCACTTCTTTAAGCCAATCTCTAGCCTCCACAAAGGTTTCAGATCCTTGAAAAGGTTTCCCTCCCATAGCTTTAAATTCCTTGCAAGTCTTAGCAAAAGTATCCGTGCGAGGAGGAGGGGGAGGAGGAAGATTGGGTGCTACGGTTGGTGGAGGAATATTTGCTGGACCCGCAGTGGTGGCCCTAGCCTCCATCAATCTCCTATACCATACTGGTACCGTCACACCCTCCGGAAGATTAAGATTCTCGGCCATGCTGAAACGAAAAAGGAAAGATTCAAAACGGAAAATTCGAAGGATATAGATATGGCTATTGGGGATTATGCTTTCCTTTCAAAAACTTTTCTCTTAAAAGACATGTTTTTGAAAATATCTTTTCCAAAAATGTTTTAGAAAAATAGTTTTCTAAAAATTTTATCTGTTCCGGTAACCTTTGCTCTGATACCACGTGTAACACCCCACGCCCGCTAGGGTCACTCACAAAGGGAATGCCATAGCATCGGTGGAGTATTTTAGTGAATATAGAACAGAAAAATTACAACAAGACAGATATAAACAGTATTTAAAATTGAAAACATCATCTCATAACAGCGGAAATAAACATGTCTGGTTACATCATAAAACCATGATAAAAGTCAAGTACAATATCTGTCAAAATAAAGAAGTACATAATCCCACTCTCTCATACAATAGCCATAAGAAAAGAAAAGATAACTGGATAACTGGAGCTTTACATCAACCCAAGCTCCTCAAGACTGGAAACAGAAATCTGATCAAGCTCTACTACCGCTAGGATCCACCGTAGGACCTGAGGGTTGGGAAAAAGATAAAAACAACGGGGTCAGACATAAGTCTGAGTGAGTCCTATAACTTTAACAATACAATCATTAAAGTAACCAGAGAAGACATAAACTTGACCTACGGTAATATCTGGGGATGAATGGCTACACTAAGCAGCTTGATAGACTTAGGATAAACTAAGATAACCGTCAGGACGCATCTACCCACCCAAGGATAATTACTAACTGCACCACACCAGTCCTTCCTACTTAAAGGTTGATCCCTTCCAAAGACTTAGAAAATTTCCCCAGTAGTTTCATGTACCCCTAGCCCACTACATAGGTGTCGTCTGCCCCTATCTCCACTAGGTGTACCCGGTAATACTTACCCAGTAGTTTCTTGTACCCCTACATAGGTGTCGTCTGCCCCTATCTTCATTAGGTGTACCCACTACTCCCCAAGCGATCGGCTCCCTACCGTAGATACCCGTGCTGGTCCCACAGTGGGGTGTATCACTCCCCTAAAGTGGCTACCCAATACTAACGGTGCACGGCTTTATATCTACACGATGCAACAACGGCTTATCTACCAGCCCGGGCCCACACACGCATATGAAACCCGTTGGACTTGCGTTGCCACCGCTAACCCGTTTTGGCCTCTTATAATCAAGCCCAATATGCGTGTCCCGTCACTCGACTTGGGTCGAGCCCACAAAGATACGTTTGGGATATTGGTTGAAATGGGCCCCCAGAAGCTACCCACTTAAGCTTGTCAAATATCTAGTGTATCCCACTTAACCCTTTAATCATGTTTAATTACATGTTTCCACTTGGTTAAGTATTCTAATCGTATTTTCTATTGCCACCCAAGGCAACCCACTAGATTCCACATGCCACCCAAGGCAACCACCAAATTTCCTCATGCCACCCAAGGCACCCACTTAACCCCTCATGTCCCACTACATGCTACTATGGTTAAGTGTTTCTTAATTAATTAAGACCGTGATCCCCCATAAAGACCTCCCACATTAGACTGGCTGTTATGACCGCCTGGTTAAGCCGGTAGAATCCGGGCAGTCTTACGTCATAACAGAGTCTAACCTCGTGTCTTTATCTTAATCACGTATTTAATTTATGGCTAAGACCTCTCACATTGGGCTGACACTTGTAGCAACTGGTTAGGCCGGTCGGGTCCGGGCAGTTTTACACTACAAATGAGTCCAACCTCGTGTCTTAGTCGATTAATTACACCTAATTAATCACCCCCATATTAATTATCCCTAATTAATATCAAGTTTTCCATAACATGGGTAGACCTAACTCAATAGGTAAATTCCCATGGGGTAGACCTAACTCAATAGGTAAATTCCCACTTATGGTAATTTATTTTTATGGTATGCTTAATCATACCCAAACATTCATTTATTATTAATATATTTACCAACCCCATCGTTCCCCACGTAAATCGTTCTCGTTACATGACATAATAAGGGGAAGATCATCACAAATATCATGGGTTTAGCATACAACTTTGTCATGGGTTAAGAGGATGTCAACTTGCATATATGAGCATATATTAACCCAACTACATACAACCCAAACTTGCATATTATCATACACATGATTTGCATAACATGTTGCATATGAGCTTGCATATTATCATACACATATCTTGCATAACATGTTAAACTTGCATATAGGCATTCTCAATCTTGCATAACATGTTAAACATGCATTTAAGCATACACATAACTTGCATAAGCATTCACATACTTGCATAGGCATTCACATACTTGCATAGGCATTCACATACTTGCATAACTTGCATATCATGTCATTTAAGCATATACCTATCTTGCATAAGTATTCATATACTCGCATAAGCATGCATAACTTGCATATCACATAAATCTTGCATTTAAACATATACATGACTTGCATAAGCTTCCATACACTTGCATAAGCATGCATAACTTGCATATCACTTTCAACTTGCATTTAAACATACACTTAACTTGCATATCACTTTCAACTTGCATTTAATCATATACTTAACTTGCATATCTCACTTTGATAAACATGCATAATTCCACTTATTAAATATGCATAAATCCACTTATTAAACATGCATATATCAACTTGTTAAACATGCATAAATCAACTTATTAAGCATGCATAAACCAACTTATCAAATATGCATAAACATAGAACAACATAGAGTAACATATCATTATGCATGATTCATACTCACTAATCCGCATTTAAGACCATAAGTCTCATTACACCCAATCTACTTACTTTAACAATTGATGTTAAAGTGATAGAAACTCACCAAACTCAAGATTAACCAACTTGTTAAGAGAGATTAGTTGCTAATTATGATGATGGTGATGATTAGAGAATGATATGAGAGGGATTAGCTTGAAACTTCCTTCTTAGATTAATGGAGACTCCTCTTAGGATTTAATTTGGCGGCATGAGGCCATTATTTCTATTTTTGGTGAGGATTTAAGGTAGGTTTAGGGTGTATTTATAGATTAAGAGAGTGTTTTAGGCCCTTGGATTAACCCTAGATTAATTTAGGTCCATTAGATTTAGGAAACCTCTAGAACCAGACCCAGCCCTAACCAGAAAACCAGATCTGGTGCACCCAAGCACCCTGGCTCGACACACCATGTCGACAGGCAAGTCGACAGGCATGTCGACACCCCTGTCGACAGCCCTGTCGACATGCTTAGGCGGGAATCCTCCCGCCTGGCCCCGCTGGTTCTAAATTTAAATTTAAATTTAAATTCCTAATTCTGTTTTTAGCTCTAATTTTTCTGCAAACTTCTTTGGGCCATAACCGGGCCATACGGACTCCGATTTTCGAAAACTCGGACTCTATTTCGCGCATTTTTCCGAGACGAACGCAATAACGCAGCCCGTTACCCCCAATTCCCACGTCTGAGATTATTTATCCTATAATTAGTGAATTTTAGTATTAACTAAAATTCGGGGTGTTACAGTTGTCGACGTTCATAACTTCGATTCACCACCAAGAATGGATGATGGGCTACTTATCAGTGCAGTAGGGTTATTACGACCTGAGGGGCAAGGTGATGGTAGCAAGACTACGTTATCAGTGCAGTAGGGTCATTATGACCCGAGGGGCAATGCGTAGTTAGACTATGAGCCAGTGCAGTGGGGTTCTTGTGACTCCATGGGGCAAAGTGGACATAGTAAGGATTGATAAGGCTATGAGCCAATGCAGTGGGGTTCTTGTGACTCCATGGGGCAAAGTGGACATAGCAAAGGATTTGTGGCTACGTTATCAGTGCAGTGAAGCCATTTATGACTTCATGGGGCAAAGTGATCGTAGCAAGGAATGTTGGATGATCGAAGTGGTGTATATCGTATGCTTTATGCACTGAGTGAGAGATGTGAGGATGGATGCTATGTTTGATTGTTTGCCATCCCTACGACATGCACACCTCCCCCACCTCCGTATCTTTACACTGTTTGATATGATACCTTAGAGTGTTGTACAGTATGTAGTGCTAACTCTTTGGTTGCAGGTCCAGGTTCATGTATGTTTTAGTCTACCTGTTATTGTTCACTTTAGATGCTTATCGCTCATACCAGGCTTTATGTCTGACCCAGAGTTTTATGTCTCCTCTTATTACTCTGGGTGCTCACACGAGCAGACTAGAGACAGGTTAGCTGGTGGTGCGCGAGTAGCTGATTCGGAGGCAGGCAGGAGGCTTCCACGTATTATATATATATATATACACACATTCTCCCTGTTTCGTTGGTGGTCACTACTTGGGCATTAGTAGTGTACCTCATTTATCTTACTTTGCTTTGAGACAGTTTGAAAGTTGTAATAAGCTGTATTTTGGATTTCCGCTGCTATGATGTTTGGTTCTGATTTTCAGCTTATGCACTGTCTCTCCTGTTTTATGTCAAGTATGTTATTATTATATTTTGTTCTATGCGCTGAGAGACATTCTACAAGTTCTTTGTATGTTCATTTCCTTCTTCCCTTTCCTTCCGACAACCCGTTCCGTGCTAACTGGACATGTGTACAGCGCACCTTTGGAGTAAATGTCGGTTGGCACGGGGCGGGCCGTCACACCATTCCTTTGAGACATAAGGGACTCGTAGAAAACCTAGTTAGCATGGGGAACATGTCACGGGGAGGCTTGTGTCATATGCATTTTGGATGGGATATGTATCAGTCAGTATTCCGTGGTTATCAATGGGGCCTCGTAGTAGGTTGGGTTCAAGGCACGCTTATACTGAACTGGGTAGTAAGAGGTCAAATCGAGAGGTGGGTACAGACACGTTCTTGCGGAGTCATGAGCGTGCATGAGTCCGAAAGTGGAAGATAAGATGTTGTAACGCCTGTGATTAAGGCTGTGTATTTCTTAATTGATGGGTTTAGGAGTGATAACCCCGAATGTCATAGCTGGAACATATTTTTCACATCCTGTTTAAGAAGCCAATCACTAGGTAGAAATTAGGGGCTAATCTTTACGATATAATAATTGGTACATAAATTCTGAGATATGAATGAGAAGCTTATCTTACTTTGTTTTCCGTGTTTCCTATTCTTGCTGCATTTTCATATCCAGTAATATTGATCTGTCTTGATACTTCTTTATCTCATGCTTAGCTAAAAGTCACTGGAACTCTCCAGACTTTATGTCTGACCTATTTTGTTTTTCCTTCTCTACCTTCCTTTCTCTCAGTTTCTCAGGGCAGTGGATTACAGCAGTGACCATGACTCTTTGATTCAACTTGGACTATTTCTTATTCCATGTATTGTTTCAATTTTTGTTTTACGATTATTGTTATGACTCGTGAGGGATATGGTTTTTATGGTTTTGTACTTGTACTCTGATTTCCATGTGACAAATGTTTTATGACTCTATGGTATTTGAAACTATAGTGTTGTGATGTTGGTTTACTAATAAAAGTTTTTGAAAGTTTTCCTCTGCATTTTATATTATGTATTGTAAATTTTAGCCTCTGCATTATTATTTTATACCCATTGCGCTTCACAGAACTTAATGCATCCTCATATATGTGACATTAAGGGATTTGGGGTATCACACGAACCCTCCCTGGCCGACTCCTGGGAAATGTTTATGGATGAGGAAAGGAGAGTCACTGCCCAGCGCCCTACAGACAAAGAGATGTCGATAAACCAATTCTTGAGAGGCTTTAGTTGAGGGGAGGAAGATGCTGAAAGTGGAGGAAGATGCCTAGCGGTATAGGCTTAAAGGAAAATCAACGATGGAAGGAGAACCTAGCGCAAGAAAAGGAAACACATCCCATACTCAACCTGTTGGTCAGCCTACTCTTGTTGTGGATCGTCCTGCAGACCAACTAATTTTTCCACTTCCTCCAGCCCTATCCACAAGTACTGTGGAGGAGTACGGTCTAGATCAACCATTTTTGTTTTCTAGAAAGTCTCTTACTCTAATCTAGGATGCTGGAAATCCTATCACTCCCAAGGGTGCGACGGTCGAGGGTATTTCTCTTCTCACTCTCCCAATTCAAGAAAATTATCATATCAATCGTCTAGCAGCTGTGCCTCCAGTCAGGAGACTTGTTATTCCACCGGGACTAATCATTGCACCACCTACTGTAGGTACACCTGCCGATAAGATCACTTCCGAGTCTGAGTAGAAAACAACTGAAGAATAACAAGCGCCTCTTGCTGCAGACTCAGACAAAGATGAAGAAAATATAAATGCCTTAAAGGTTCGAGATGGAAAGGGCGATCAACTAGAAGAAGAAGAGGTGTTTTTCGCTAGGGAGATTGGTAAGACTGGAACTCTTACTCTTGCAGAGATAAATTGCAGGAATGAGGGTAAGCTTCTCCTCCTCGAATTTGAATCAACTTCTAGGCCTCTCATGGTCAAACCTCTTCAAGTTACTGCTCCTTCTGACGCAAATCTGTCGGTTGAAGAAACTCCTCCTCTTATCTTAGCCACACAGAGCAAGAGGAAGCATGATGCGCCCAAGTTGGGAGCTTCTAATTCCTCCGGTAGCAAGTCCAAGATAAGGAAGTCTATAACTATTGAGGAGCTTTGCTGCGTAAAGGAAAGAGGAGCAAGAGAAGAAGATGTCCGATGATAAGCCATCTTAGGCTTAATTAACTTGTCTATTATTTTTCTTTTCAGGCCCTTTGGATGTTGTTGCGAGTACGGCCCTTGCGTTTTTGTCTGTAAATTTTATAAATTGGCACTTTTGTATGTGAAACAGTGTTTTCTTTGATATAAACAATGTTATCTGCATGCAAGTCTATATATTTCTTTCCATTCAGTGTACTTGCAATTTAATATTACTAAATCAAGTAATAAGTAGTATGTTGATATTCAGAGGCAAATTGTGTATGCTCCCAATTAACTTTGAATCACGAGTGGCGTTCGATTTGCGCTCAAAGTTAATTTATGAGGCTATACCCGGTCCTTATGTGAGTCAATTTGGATTTCCTATCCTTAGGTAATTATACTCCTACCCTCAGTTGGAGGGTGATAGAGTTTGTGTGGAAGACGTTGTTCAACCTTTATACTCTCCCATAGTCGGTATGGGTTAGAGTCGTAGGCGAGGAAGCCTATTGTCGAGGCAAGCGAGTTGTTTTATACTCTCAAATTAGGAGAGCTAATGTTAGGGATTAAGTGGTCGAGTCACACTCGTTCTTGGTTTATACTCCGTTCCAAGTCCATAGGAATGGAGTTAGTCGGGCAAGCAGTCGGGTGGCACTTGATTAGGCATCATTCCTTTGCCCACATTAAGGGAAAAGGTCGCCATAAGGATGGTTGGATTATATCCCATAGTTTATACTCATCCTGTCAAAATGTGGGAAAGAGTTAGAGATGTTTTTTAGATGTCGTTTCAACCCTTTGGTTCGCAAAGTGTTGATTGCCTTGTCGAGCATTAGAGACAAGCTCGAGTTTAGTCAACCCAAGTCTGACTAGTCGCGGAATTGGTTTAGCTTATCGAAACGTGAACCAATGAACATCGTTGGGGAGTCAATCATCCCTTCGTTTAATCTTTGGTACACACCGGTCGAATCACAACACATAGCCAAAGTAACAGATACAGTAATAGATTGCGGAAAAGAGCTTTTATTTTTGAACAATACTAAGTGGTGGGACACGCCTTATTACAATGCTAAGATGAATGAAATAATAAAAGCCTTAGAAAGATAACACTGTAAACGCTAGGCATTCCATGCTGTAGGAAGTGGATCGCCATCAACAATAGTTTGCCTGAAGGTTCCATTTTCAAGTTTTTCTTGGATGACGTAAGGTCCTTCCCATTTCGAACCTATGTGTACTGGGGCCGGGAAGACACATTTCAGGACAAGATCGCCAAAGTCGAAGGTTTTGAATCAAACCTTCTTATTATAGTATCTGGAGACTCGTCTCCTGTATGCATGTGCACGCAAACTAGCCTCTTCTCTCTTCTCATCCATCATGTCTAGAGATTTGAAGAGAAGTGCTTTGTTAGTCAACGAGTCATAATATGTCTTCCAATGAGAGGGAACTTCAAGTTTTATTAAGTTAATTGCTTCAAAGCCATAGGACAAGGTGAATGGAGTATGGCTAGTTGCACACTTATGGTTTGTACAATAAACCCAAAAGGATGAAGAAAGTTTGTCTACCCATTTTACTTTGGCCCAATCCCACCTTTTCTGCGGGATGGACTAGATGATCTTGTTCACGGCTTGGACTTTTCCATTAGATTACGGGTGTGCAACTGCAGTGTACTTCTTCTCGATACGATATCATTGGCAAAAATCTCTGAATTTTAAGCTATCGAACTAGGTCCTGTTATCGATCATTATGGTCCGGAGAAGCCCAAATCGATACATGATGTTTCTGACGATAAAGTTGATCAACCTCTCTGTCGTGATTATGGTCAATGGTTCAGCTTCGGCCCACTTCGTAAAGTAATCCATAGCCACGATCGCATACTTCGCTCCACATATAGAAATTAGAAGGATGCAAATGATGCCAACTCTGCATACATCAAATGGTCAAGGAGTAACCATCTGGGTAAGTTCGATTAGCGGAGCTCTCTGAATCTGGGCATATCTCTGGCACTTATCATAACGTTTGGAATAATAAGCTGCGTCCCGACTAACGGTAGGCCCGAAGTAGCCATACCGCATCACCTTCTTTACTAGAGTTTTCCCCAGGGTGTGAGAACTGCATTCATTCGTCTTCATGCACTTCTTGCAACACTCGTTTGGCGTCGTCATCGACCACACATTTGAGCATAGGAACTAAGAACCCTCTTCTATAGAGCATATCTCCCAGGAAGATATATCTCGAGGTTTTACGTAAGATATCTTGCTTTTTATTTTTTTTGTTCCGGGAGGGTTCCATTTTGGAGAAAGTTTTTGATAGGGGTCATCCACGACTCTTTCTTAGGTTTGGTCTCCCAGGCTTGATCAATCTTCATCTAGTCAATACTCGGTGTATCTAATATTTCGGTTACCGCCATTTCTGCTTCATTTCTGGCATCAAAACTAGGCAATTTAGCTAATCTGTCAGCCTTTTGATTTTTTTCCCTTGGAATATGTGAGATACTATGATAGTCAAAACCATCCAATAGCTCTTCTACCCACTTGAGATAGGAGGCAAGTCGTTCTCCCTTAGTCTGGTACTCCTTCCGAACCTGAAATACTAAGTTATGAATCGTAGAAAATGTCCAACACTACTACTTCACAAGCTTCAGCCTGGCAATCAGGGTTTCATACTGGGAATCATTGTTTGTAGTGGGAACGTCTTGTCTCAGAGCATAATAGATCGATCGTCCCTCAGGCGTTAACAATACAACTCTTGTGCCAGAATGTCGATCATTATGAGCCCCGTCCGTGTACAACTTCAATGTATCTAGTCTTCATTTAACATCAGGAAGATTGGAATCGCCCTTCGAAGAGTCATCTTCTGGAGTTGCAAACTCGATTATAAAGTCTTCCAATGCTATTCCCTCCGACTGAAATTCGACGAATGAAGGTATGGTCGAATCGACTCAGCTCGATTTTCCACTTGAGAAACCTCCTAGATGCCTCAGGTCATTGAAGGACCCATCGTAGCAGCTGGTCCATGTACACTTTGATGGTATGAGCCTGGAAGAAGTGACGGAGCTTTCTCGATGCAATCAGCAAACTGTTGGCCAACTTCATTCCATATCTGTGAAGTACGCTGAACATTTCTTCCAAGTCCCTGATATGATCGGTTGATTGGTTTGACATTACCATCATATCATTTACATACACGTCCATCGTCTTCCCAACTTGATTATTGGCATACTGTTGACCAATCGTTGATAAGTTGCTCTCGCATTCTTCAGTTCAAAAGGCATGATCTCATATAAATGCAGCCCGATATCCGTTACGAAACTTGTATGTTCTTAGTTTGGGACATGCTTTGTAATTTGGTTGTATCCTGAGTAAGCATCCATGAATGACAGAAGCTCATGCCCAGTTATTGAGCCGACAGGCTGATCAATCCAGTGAAGTGGGAAACTATCTTTAGAGCATGCCTTATTCAGGTCTGAAAAGTTGATCCATGTTGGCCACTTCCCATTCTCCTTCTTCACAAGCACCGGCTTTGATATCCACTTAGGGTATGTCACATCTAAGATGAACCCGTTATTTTTTAATCTTTCAACCTCTTCCTTCAAGGTTGCCGACCTCTTTGGGCCAAGCATACGCCTTTTCTGTTTCACTAGAACATGCTTTGGGTCTATGTTCAATGAATGAGTCATAATGGATGGAGATATTCCACACATGCCAGCAAAGAACCACGCAAACACGATCAGGTTCACGTGGAGAAAATCAGTCAAATTCCTCGTCCAAAGGGGTCTAGGTAGGATCCAATCTTCAAGACCTTGGTCGGGTCATTGTTAACGATCGGAATTTCCACCGTAGTTTCATTTGGAGTCGCCTTTCTATATCCTGGCTCTTCATCCTCTCTTGGATCAATATCCTTGAGCCGACGATTGGATTGTCCTGGCTGGGATGTTTGGTTTAGCTACTATTCTTCCACCTCCTTTGCGGGAGGAGAAATGTCTTCAGACTCCTTACTTTTCTTTTAGCAGACTTCCTTTCATTCCGCCGAGTAGAACGCTCGTCCTGTTATTTGGTCTCCCAATACTACACCCATTCCCTCTTCAATCAAAAACTTATGGAGCAAGCACCAGGGGACTATGCATGCCCTGAATTATGCTAGGCCCGATCGACCCAAGAAGGCATTGTATGAAGAGTTTATGTTCATCACAAGAAATGGGAGGATCCGCTCTCTCCTATGGTCCCCCATATCCAATTCCATTGGCAATTCAATTAGTCATATTAGTTCATTTATCAATCCATTGAAGCTGCTTATCCTGCCTTTACACAGCTTTAAGTCTCATGCCTACAACCTCATTTGGTCATAGGCTCGCTTAAATAGAATATTCATGGAACTTCCGTCGTTAATAAGGATATTTCGTATAGTGGCTGGACCGATATTGGCCGTAATCACAAGGGATCAATACTTAGAGTCTCCACCCCCTCTGGCTATCTATCTTGGAAGACAATATCATCCCATCATCTTCTTTTACTTCACAGCGCCCGCTGCTTCTGGGTTGTTGCACTCCCCTACATCTAGATGTTATGCATCATTAACATACAACTCCATAGTCCGGGTGCTGTGACCTGCCGGATGTGGTCCTCCGACAATGGTATTGATATAATTCCTTTATTCTTTTGTTAGGCGGTAGCTCTAGGAGCCACCTGGCCTTGTTTGTGGGCCAAAGTCCCTTGCAACCTGTGTCACCAGGCAACCTTATATTCATCGAATTTTCCCTCTCGAATCAATTTCTCAATGACGTCTCTAAGAAGACGGCATTCATTAGTCGCATGTCCGTAAATCTCATGAAATAAACAGAACTTCCTAATCTCACGCTCCTTCTCCGTGGATTACCTGGGAGATGGTTTCTTATACTGCATAGTATTGCATGTATCAAGATAATAGTTCTCCAACATGTCATTCAGCGTTGTCTAAATATCAAATTCTTGAAACTGGGGTCATTTTCTAGGATCACCTTTCTGGTTACTACCTCTATTATCGTTTTTTTTTGTTGGTTTTTATTTCGTTTACCACGATTATCAACATTTACTTCAATCTTTCTGGAATTGTCTCTGGATTGCTTAACCTCTACATTGCTCTGAACATTCTTGTTCGACATATTATTCAGCTCTTCCTAAAGATTCACTTGTGCATCTTCTTGACGCATGCGAATATTGGCCTTTTCATAAAAAACTCTATAGTCATGGGGGGGCTTTCCAATCAAATACTTCCTAAACTCTGTTTTCTTGTCGATTCCATCGACAATTGCCATCAGGACCGATTCAAGGTTGCAGTTACTCAATTTAGTTACAGTCATGTTAAGTCGATCAAGATAGTTCCTTAAAGATTCTCTGGGGGTTTGCTCTATTGCGGAAAGAGCCATGACATGCTAAGATTTAGTGGCGTGTAAACGAAATTAGTTTAAGAACTTTTCACTCATGTCTTGGAAGTTCGGGATAGATCTTGGAGGAAGTTGCGTGAACACATAAGTGCCACCCCATTAAGATATATAGGGAAAGCTTTGCACTTAACCGCATCTACATCGCCCGACACCTCCATATGCCACAAGTACCTCATGCGATGATGTTGGAGGACCATCGCGCCGGAATAATGGCTTATTTGCGGCATATTGAATCTTCTTGGGAACTCCGCTTGTAGAATGTCATCCGTAAACGTATTATGACTATGGTCGATTCCTCGATCTTTGTTCTTGTATCCCCGGCTGTCATTCGTGATTTGTCGCTCAATGGCTGTCAAATCGAGAATACTGAAGATATATTGTTCTAGGCTTTCAGCTCGTTGAGCCCTTTCTGCCCCCGTTTTGGACAATGTCGCTTGGGCCGCCATCCAGGAAGAACTTCCTTGGCCCCGATTGTCTTGGTAAATCATAAGACACATGAGAGGAAGCACAAAAGCATGAGTGGCTCAGGAAGTATCATGGTTTGTTTGAGGAGGGTTTCGGTTCGACTAGGTATTGTGCTCGACATGCCCTGACTCGACATGCCTCAGGCCGATAGGCCCCAGTTCGACATTGTCGAGTCAAGCTTGAATGGTTGTTTCGAGTTAAGTTGACAGTATCCTAAAGTGCAGATCTCACACGTTTTCCGACCATTCAAGAGGTCGCATTGTCGTTGCTGGCCCCCACTCCTCATGGTCAATCATTAGACACTCCGATGGTAGGGCAAATTGTAAAAGAAAAAATAAGACGAATGAACTGAATTTAGGGTTGTTACCTCAAACTGGGCAGTTAGAGTCTGCAGACAGAATAGGCAGGATGATAAAGGATGAACGTATAAGTCTGACGCAATGGAGGAAACACGAACGCAAAATCAAAGGGGAAATGGTAGTGTATAATCATGCTTGCAAGCCAACTCTTGTAACACGGAACTGAAAATCCCTAATTTAATTTAGGGTTTGGGAAGGCAAAAAGTTGTGGAGTCAGAGAAAATGCGTGGAGCATGAAGGAAAAATGGAGAGGTACTGCATACAACAAACTCTGTTTGTAGAAATGAAGTTAAGGCTTCAAGATTTGCAGAACAAAACGAAAGGAGAGGAAAAAGGTGGATAGAATGCGAAAGAGAGGAAACACAAAAGAAAGATTCTGGTAAAGGAGAGATGCTTGAGTAAACACTCCAAATGACATTTTTAAAATTTAAACTATATAATATTTAAGCAGTTAGTTTATTTACGTATTTATCTTAAATTTATTTATATCCATAGGCTTAGAAATAATTAAAATATTAACCACATTATAATTACATAGCAAAGTAAGAGTTTCTAAATTTTTTATAAATCAATTTTGACTATATTGATTTGTAAAATTTATATGATAAATTAATATAACCTTGATTGTTGAAAATTTATGCATTAAACTATAACATAGCCAATGTCACTACTAAAAATTAAATTCACAAAGGCATTAACAGGCACATCTAAAAATTGAAATAGGGGCTGAAAACCATACATTATTGCCTTTACAACTATGAGAGGCAATTGAATATTCTGCCCAAAAAATGTAGCCTCTATTGCTAATTAGAGGCATATTTGTCTTTTAATTTTCCTTTAGTGTACGCTGGTCCTAGTCATCAAAAGCACATTATTGCAGCAAATATATGTGCCGCTGAAGAATTTAAAAACAACAGAGGCGCCGCTACCAATTCCTTTAAAATAAAAGTATTTATGGTACCCCAAAAACAACACCATCCAATACAAACTCCTTTATTAAATCAAAGATTCATATACACTGCTGTTAACGAATGGAATTCCACTGTGCATATGACATTCAGATCAAAGCAAATTGTCATTACAGCATATGCAGACATAAAGAATACAAAAACAAACAGAATAATTAACTCATACACCATTGTAGCATGTTCAATAATCAAACATCTCTATTTGAAACATAGGAATAAACTGCATTTATTTCTCAATTCAAACAGCAAAGAACATAAAATTTCAGAATCCATACATAAATCATAATTACCTTGACTAAACCACTTACATCACAAGGAAACAATTATTAACATAACACTAAGCTCATAAACACTAACGACTTACATGCTGCTATAGGGACATAAGTTATTATAGAAAATCAATATCACTTAGAGTTGACGTGAAATTTCCTGCACGATGGGATACCGATGGATATAAAGATGGCTGGTAATGATGAGAATAGTACAAAGGTCCGTTCTGAGCATATGCTAACTGCAGATGCAGGAGAGACTGATGTGGTGGCGGCAAACTATGTTGTGGAGGCGTTTGATGTCGGACGAACGATTGATGTTAGAACGACGACTGATGTTGGACCGACGAATGATGTCGGACCAGCGACCGATGTTGGACCGGCGACTGATGTTGCATGGATGTACGAATTAAGGATGAGTGATGTCCAGAAGACATACCTGGACTAGAAGATTGATGTTGTGAGGATAAAATCATATGCCACAATACATCAATCTCCTTCCTTTGATGTTCATACATCTCCCACAAGTCAAGATATTCTGGCTGCAATGATGCATAATCACTTCCATTTCGTTACCTACGAATAGGTGAAATATGTTTAGTTTGCTGCACCCATGGAACCATGTTTGGTGCTACAGCTTCTCCATAGCCTCAAACTATTCGACCTATCTCATAATCTCTTACTGACACATATGCTTGCAATCCCAATTCCGGCATCTCCTCACCATGAGTATCAACTAGTTGTCTTAGCTTTTCAAATAATAGAGCCTGTAAAATTTTCCTATCCTAAAATGTAGTGAAAAACCCTAACCATTAAAAAATTCCTAACAACATGTTCTATAACATAATAGAAAACAATAAAAATCAAGCAATCCAAACCTCTTTTTTATCTTCATCTTCCATCTCTTTTAGGCACAAAAGAATACCCGCTTTTGTTAGGTTTTTAGATTTGAAATTATAGAGAAGTACATATTTTTCTTAGGAGAAATACAATGGTGAATAATTGAGTGAAAGAATAATAAATGGTTGCCAGGAGAATATAAAAAATAATCATTTGTATTAAATTTAGAAAGGTGGCCGAAAGTGTAAACCACGGTATGAATAGTAGCACCCTCAGAAATCCGGAGTCACAATTTAGCAAATCGGCGAAACTTACGATTTTTGTGCGCCTCGATTTTTCAATTTTACTACAGAAGAAACTGAAGATCAAATTAAAGCAGTTGAGCTTTGGTTTGAGATCTTTGATAATTATGCTCTATCTCTAGTTATGCCCAAAATTAGAGAGGGGAGGTCGGTTTAAATTACCAGTCTTTGCGATTTTGTCAATGAAGGGAAAACCCAAACAGAATTTCTACAAGTAGATGACAATAAAATTCGAGATCAAATCCTCTGTCCTAAAAATTCTCTATGCCCCTGTATTCAACCAATCACAGCCTCTGATTTTTCACATTTTTGCAATTAAATCAAAGATAAAAAATGGCTTGATTGCAAAAGGTGGAAATCAAGGGGTCCTGATTGGTTGGGTACAGGGAGAGCTAATCGTCTGTACCAAAAATTGACTGTCCCCCTGTATCCAACCAATCAGAATTCCTAATTTTCATCTTTTTGCAATTAAATAAAAAAGAGAGGGTTTAATTGCCAAAATGTGAAATTCAGGGGATGTTGATTGGTTGGATACAAAGGGATAGACAATTTTGGGTACAGATGATTTTATTTGGGGTATAAAGGCATAGAGGTTTTTAGGTACAGGGGATTTGCTTTGATAAAATTCATAGTTCAACTACTGCAGTAGAAAAACCCAGAAGTATTAAAGATTTGATTGCTATTTATAAGGTCAAACTAGATCAGGAAAAGGAAACCAAAGAAAAGTAGAAGTCTATTGAATTTTCTCAAGAAGAAAAAGTCCATCAGTTGATGTAGGTGCATCAAGTAAAGAATCCTTTATCGTGGTTGTAGATAAAGTTGCTACGAAATCCCAACCTTGCTCTCATAAAGCAAAGGATGTTCCAGTTAAAGTCAATACAGTGCACGGTAGCTCAAGGAAACAAATAGCAAAAAAGATGGCCCATATTATTAGAAAAACTTCTTCAGGGAAAGCAGTAATCAAGGTTCCTTTGTCTACTAACGTTATTCAAAAATTCAAGCTATTAAGAAACAAAAACTTGATCGTCAAAACTCAAAAAAGATATTCGATGTCAAAAACAAATCTTGCCACATAAGTCAAAGCCATAACCTTACATTTCAACCGCAGAGATTGTTCAAAAATTCCGGTCAAGTAATAGGGACATAGGACTCCGACAAAAGAAATCAACATCCCATGAAAGTGTGGCTTCCATAATACAAAAAGACCTAAACTTAAACTGACAAGGCCTAAAGAACCCGACTTCGTGACAAGTCAGCGTACTCGTGCAGTCAAAGTTAAGAGTGTTAGAATTTGATATAGATAGGAGGAGAGAGATAAAATGTAGAATAATTGAATGACTACATTTTTATTGCTTCACTTTTCTTCATACCACAAATGAGAGAGTACAATTATATTTATAACACAACAAAGATTCTAGACTCTTCTTCTCTAGATTTTCCTTATCCTCTAATTTCTAGACCTTCCTTAATAAACCATTCCTTAAATAATTCTATTACATATATAATAACTCTAATATTTATTACCATTTATTTTTATCCTTTCCTAAATACAATAATTAAATCTATTCCATAATTTATGTTTCCTTTTAAAACCAAGTTTATTTTCAACATTCCCCCTTAAACTTGGTTTTATTACTCCAAGCAAATTCCTTGATTCAAAGTTATTGAGATAATAAACGAAGCACTTCTCTTAAATTTGTGATGCACTTCTCATCACCCTCAATTGTTGAAGCACGTCCCTTCAACTCTACTCTTTGAATATTGGAGCACTTCTCTCCATGGTGCAATTCTCACCCACAACTCTAAAGTAAATGTTCTTCCACAACCACTTGTGCCATATTCTCTTGCTCTTCATCTTTGAATCTACAATTCCTTGCTATATGCCCAAATTTTTGACACTTTTTCCCTTATGCCAACAGCCATTTTCTTCATGACCAAATCTGCTTGCTTTTATTGTGCTTAAGCTGGTCCATCTTTGAATTATTTAAAAAAAATGATTTTTTTCGCTCTCTAGAGATCTCTCTATCCTCTCTCATCAAACTAGCTCCGATACCATGTTGGAATTTGATATAGAGAGGAGGAGAGAGATTACATGTAGAATAATTGAATGACTACATTTTTATTGCTTCACTTTTCTTCATACCACAAATGAGAGAGTACAATTATATTTATAACACAACAAAGATTCTAGACTCTTCTTCTCTAGATTTTTCCTTATCCTCTAATTTCTAGACTTGCCTTAATAAACCATTCCCTAAATAATTCTATTACATATATAATACCTCTAATATTCATTACCATTTATTTTTATCCTTTCCTAAATACAATAATTAAATCTATTCCATAATTTATGTTTCCTTTTAAAACCAAGTTTATTTTCAACAAAGAGCACTGCAGAGCTAGAAGAAGAAATGCTTACAAAGATACTGATGTTTAAAACTTGACCCTTAAATAAAAATATCCCTGAAGCACCTACGCTTTCATGTGTACCTTCCTAAACCAATTGAATTTAAGGAGTTTCATCTTAGAACAATGGATAGGGCAAACCTCCACATGGAATCCTCGTCTGTATCTTTTGACTTGCCATCATAGATTCATAACACGCGAGCAAGATTCAATAAACCTCAACCTCCTCAACTACAAACTACACTACGGGTAAGGCCCATAAAATTTAAAAGCTCTCAAGAACTATAGTTGGAAGAACTTGAAAAGGTTCCCAAATTTAAGGCCAAACCACTGAACAAGAAGATTTTTGAACAGAAAGAGAAGATTCAAATTTTAAAGCCCCATGTCACGATTCCTTGTAAATGCCATTTTGCAACTGATGATAGGTTGGGTCCCCCATTAGCTGTTAGATATGTTCGATAAGCTTTCGCCACACTTTGAATCACTGTATTCACCCTATGTGCAAAATGACAATCTAAGAGTAACCAATTCTAATCCATTCCATTTTCATACAAAGGAGCATGGAGCTGAGAAAGAAGAACAATTTGAAGAGAAAATTTTCAAAAAGAAAATTGAAAAGGAGAGTGCTCGAATTTGGAAGGCCAATCCTTATCCTTACACAATAGATTACCCTATGATGCCTTCAAAGCCTGAACTAAAAAAATGCACAAAACATGAAACATTCCAGTTGGAAAGTCTGAGAAGACATGAAATCGAGTTACAAAAGAAATTGGAAAAGAAGGAAAAAAAATGGAGAAAGAAGAGGAACAAAAGAGATTGTTTATAGCACAACCTATGATGAAATATGATCAATTTCCAGTTAAGAAAACAGAGAGAAAACCCCTCACCGATGTTCAAGAGTTTAAACTCCATGTGAATCAGAAAGCTGCAGAAAGAATCATAGTTTTACAAGAAAAAAGAGAAGGAAATAATTCATAAGAGAATAAGGGATGAAAACGAGTCTGCCAAATTGATCGAAGAAGAAAATAAACTAAAGAAAATGAGAAGAGAACTTGTTCCTCATGCCAGGCCTTTGCCAAAGTTCAACAATCCATTTCTTCCATAAAAATCGATGAAAAATTCGACAAAACCTCAGTCGCCGATATTACATGTGGGGAAAATAGGAGAGACACGAAAACACGCATATTTGAGATGATTTTTCTATGACATATGTTCAAGAGTACTTGAATCAGTCAACAGTATCTCTCTTGTGCTTCCAAATGTATTTTTATACGCATTGATTTTTCTTTTTGTTTTGAACTGCTTTATGTATCTGTTTGATTCTTCGCTGAATATTGTTTTATAGAAAATTCTATTTAGACCCAAGAATTTGCTGAGTAAACCCAATTTTTCTGGAAAAACAAGGTGAACCCAGCGTTCTTCTGAGTTCACACAAGTATTTTTTAAAAAGTCATTTTTACCCTCCCTCGTAGGGACTCTACGAGATTCTTTAGTTTACCTCGTAGAGCCCCTACAATATTCTTTAACTTACCTCGTAGAGGCCCTACGAGGTAAAGTAAAGAATATCGTAAGGGCTCTACGAGGTAGAATACAAAATCTCGTAGGGGCTCTACGAGATATGCCAAAAATTGAAAGAAAGAAAAAATTGCAAAGCAGGGGCATTTTTGTCACAGTTTTTTCTAGGTATACTCAGCAAATTTCTGGGTCTAAATAGAATTTTCCATGTTTTATTTCTCATTTCTTTTGCTAATATGTAAAAATTTGTTTATTTTAATCTTCATTTACTATTTTTTACATTGAGAAAGAAATTGCAATTAATATCCAAAAAAAGGAACTACTATGATGGTTTAGCACATGGTGTATTCTTTGGACGGTTGAAGGACTAAAAAAGAAGTTTGAAGTTTTCTCTCCTTCTCATGCATTCTGCTCTTTATAAATGGTAGTTTATGTGTCAAACATCATGGTTATGTTTCCCTTCATAAGTCATCATGACTGGTCTAAGAAAATTCACATGAATTCTAGTGAGGTACACCAATTTGTAACAGAGTGTAACTTAGTCTACACTGCATTATATAATGTAAATACAAATTTAAATTTATATGTAAAGAAAGTGGTATCATTCAAAATATAATAGAAAAGTGTTAATGCAAATTCAAAAATAGTACATTTTTATGCTCCTTATATATCATCTTAGCTAGATCTCCAATAAATAACACGTTTCCTATTTTTACATGTGTAAAATAGTATTAAATACCACTAATACATTGGATGGTCCGCATGGCAGATACATTTAAATGTAGTGAAATACTTACTCAATTTATCAAATTTATCAATAAATTTGCAACTGATTGTAATATTATTTTTAAAAATTCCTCAGTTGACACCTTATTTAATTAAGCCAACATTTTCATAAATGCCAAATCAGTACGGAAAATACAGAAGGTTGCAGAATTTCAGTTGCTTAAACTACTATATAAAATACATGCAGCTAGAGGTTGATGTATGTAAGTATATGTTATGTATATTCGAAAATATGCATATGTCTATTTATCTGCATATAGGTATATACATAGCATGATGCATCCATATATGCATGTATGTATGTATTACAACTATCTACTTGTTTTTGTAACTACCTAAAATATCGGTTGATCGAAACTGACAATGTGTTTATTCCTAGAATAAATCGAATTGCAGAGTCTGGTCTTTGCAAAGTCGAATGTGGGAATAAAACATATCAATACATACAGTAGGCCGGCAACAAATTAGGGGAGTTGCATAACTAACCAATGGTAATTAGGTTGCCCTTTTAATTTTCAACAAAATGTGAATAAAATATTATATGTATTGAGAGTGGTTTATATAGTTTGTGTCAGCTTAATCTTAGCAGGTATTACTAACTTTAATTTCATTAGTTACTATTTTGAAAATGATGATGGGTAAAAAGACTTGGATTTCCATGCATTTATAACTTGCAATAATAATACCAAATTACATCGAATTTGTTTTACGAGAATGCTAGAAGGCCCGAACTTTTTTTTTGTCAGAATCTGCGGAAAGAATATCTAACGGCTGCTGTAGCAGTTTGCTGCAAGTTCCTCCCTGAACTGCACGAACCCCTTGAATTTCTGGGCTTCCGCACTTTTCCGCACCCTTATTTCCGGGCCCTGTAGCACTACTCTTTGTTTCATTAGCATGGGTGCATGGAAATTATTACAGGATCATTTAAGCATATGTACACATGTAACATGCCTGAAATGTTTCAGGACCATACACTACTCAAGGGTACAAATCAGTGCAAACAAGATTAATATTTCACTTACCCCTGCATGCTCAAATGTATTGTCAGTCCGGCTTCTATCTTTATCCTTTCTTTTATGAACCAAATCAAATGCTTCAATTAGATCAGATTCATGACCATGAATTTGTTTCTGTTTCAAGGTAGAATAATGAGCACCTAAAAATTACATTATTACCATATAGTAGCACAAATAGAATATATGATTTATTCTATGATCATTTATATTGCCACTTATTTATAAGCACGGCCTTGGCTAAGTAAATTAAGTTTGTGTAAAGAAGCAGTCACTTACAAATTTGGCATGGTGTCTTATGAAGGACATCAAACCACACCTGTCTGACTCATTTTCAGCTTCTTGCAGTTCTCGGTATTTTTTTCAACTTTATTTATTATTCACAAAAAAAATACAGTGAATAGTAATGTACATGTAATATTTACTAAACCAAATACATAGATAAAAGGAGAATTACTTTAATTTTTTTACCATTGTCTCAATAGTTTACCATTCTCCTCCATTGTGCGCTATCCACGCGATCATCTCCACACTCAAAGCGCAATGGTGAGCCAATATATGGAGTGTAATAATTTGTCTAAAATTGGATCTAGCGTTTCTCACTTTTTAGCTAGGCGTTTTAGTAGTACATGACGAATTATGGGGATAACGGGTATGTCTTCAGGACGCCAGTCTGTATCCTTTGAGTTATAAATATTTTATGTTATACATGGTAAAATTGATGAAACCACAAACATAAAAAATTATGTAAATGTAATTTTGGAGTGATTGATTCCAATGCAGCTGAAATATTGTTAACTTGTAAGTTTTGCAAAATTGAATACGTAGTGTTCGACCAAAGACCGTGCACGTTTATTTTTTCATGTCACGATTTTTTTTTCAGTTTGAAAATATATCATTTACTGCTCGACATTTTAAAAACAACCAAAAACTGCGAAGAAGAATAACTAATTTTCAAACCATGAAGAAATTTTCCAATATTATATAAAATTCAAAATGATTCAACATACTGATATGGTTTCCCACATTTTTTCTTGAAAGCATTATTATGAGATCTCCAGTCTTTTGGGGAAAGAGAAATAAGGTTGCAATTTCTTGCCGAGTCACCTAAGCATCTTGCTAATTTGGCATCTTCTGGAACAATGCACAGTCCATCCTCCGTAAACTCAATTCTTTCTTTTCCATATTTATCCCATGTTGATTTATTATAGCCATGCCCTTTTCTACTCTTTGACCCTTCTAAAGTAATAATATAGTACTTTCAATGGTAATATACTACTAAACCAATAATAGGTTTTAGTATAGTCATCTTTTAGCCGCATAAATTGAACTCTTAACGGTGTTGCTTTATGATAAAAATAATACTTTCTAATTTTTGTAAGCATATTCCATGAAAATGATTGGTATTACACAAGAAATAATAACATATCACAAATAAAATATGAAAATACCATTTTAATGACCCGCATTGTCAAAGATATTATAATTTATTTATTTAATTTTATAAATGGTGAATTAAAGGATTTAATGGTCGTGGAATTAAATAATGGTGAATATTTAATTAAAATAATAAATTAAATAATATATTTAATTCAGAAATAATCAGAAATATTGGAAATCACAATATTCTGTGAACTGGGTCATCCCTAAGATTTAATTCAGCTTAGAGTTGAATTATATTGACGAATATATTCAATCGACATCAGTTTGAACGTATAATTATAATATAATTAAAATAGAGTTTGAAATGGCGCTGCAGTTCGCGATTTGGCGATTTGAACTTCAACTGAATGTACAGGATTCGTTTTAAGCCGGATTTCTGTGAAACAAGAAACGTGTGGAGCTGGTGGAGTATATCTTTCTGGTAGAAGACAAAAATCGGGATTTCATCGTGTAGATTTTGAGATATGTCCAAATCAAATTTCAGAAAAGTCGTTGTGGAATTCCATTATAATTTGCAACGCTTTATTTACGTTATAAAAGGAATCTTCGATATAAACTGAATATCGATAAATCTAAAATCTGAATATCAAACCATAAATTCAGATATGATATTCTGGAGCTGTACGATATCATATGTGAAGATATACGATAATATAAATTTATTTATATTTAATTTAATTACATTTAAATATATTTATATATTTAAATGGGAAATTCAGAGCGTTAAAAATAACCACTTTTGCAAACGAAGTCAGAATTCGACGAAACTAATTTTGTTGGATCCGCAATGTCAAATTATTGCTAGATGTCAAGTTTCGTGATTTTTAGAGTCAGTGTGTGGCCGTACGGATTTTTAGAGTGAAAAACAGTCAGTATTTTGACAGTTAAAAATACGCTGTGTGAGCATAAGGAGTCGGAATTCGACGAAACCAGTTTCATTAGGACCGTAATGTTGAACTGTTGCTACATGTCCAGTTTCGTGATTTTTGGGTATCGTATGTTGTCACAGGAATTTTTAGAAGGCGAAAACGAATATAATAAGATTAAAATAAAATATCTAAAACAAAATATCTCCATCCTCCTTCATTATAAATAGGACTCAACTGACTTTCCTTAAGACCTAATCTCATTCTCCAGTCAAACAAAAATCGCGCCTCCAATGTTTTCTTCTTGAAAACATTTCGATCCTCATAGAAATCAAAATAAAATCAAAACAAAACTCTAAAATTATGAGGTATACATTTCTGAGTTCCTGCTATGTCCCTCTCCATTCTGAGATGAATTTTAAGTGGTTCGAACCCTCCTTTTTACGCTAAAAGTTTTACAGTATGGGTTAGGTTTGAGGGGTTTAGTGAATTTAAGTTTTAATACTTGTTTTTGAGTTTGAATTTGGGTTCAGCAAATCGAATGGAGTTTGTTGAGATTTTATTGGGGTATTCCATGAGATAAAGTGACGCAAATGTCACTGTAGCAGCTCGAGATGGTCTGAAATCGCAGCGAACGAGTGAGGTGCGAGTTGATGCTAAGTGGTGTGAGGTGGTAGAGGAGTTTGAGTGTTGAATTTTGGATATTTTTGTGTGATTTTAAATGGAAAGGAGGAAAAGGAATTGCGGTCAAGGGTTGGACATTTGCTTTGAGTTGTTGGGTTCCTGGAGCGTGCTGAACGGAGGAAGAAGAGAGCTGGACTTGGGCGGGTCACGTTGGGGGGTTAGTGGGCCGAAAGGATTTGGTGAGGCCCGAATTAAATAAGTCATGTTTATTTTATTTAAAAGTGTTCAAACTTTGTAATGCTATAACTTGGTCATACGTAGATGGAATTCAGCGAAACAAAATCCGATAGGATCGTATGGACGGGAGCAACACAATGAGACTGACCGGGAGTGAATCCGAGCTCGTTACAATTTATGGCGAAATAAATTGTCCGACTGAATCAAATAATGCAAACCGTTATTTAACGGCTAACGCGCAAAAGTGAGTAAATCTCACTAACTCTGAACAGTTTATAATTTCATGTTGTATTTTTAGAACTATTAGAAATTGTCTGTTTGATTGTGTGTTGACTGTTTGATTGAACTGCTAGTCAGTTAATGAAATATTATATATATATATATAATATAAACAGTTAGATAGTTATATATTGATTCTGTTTATCAGAATAACTCATATTGAACTGAAAGTGATAACAATCATGTTGTGTAACATCTGTGGATGCAGGGAAACAGGTTGGAGGAATCCGACTGGATTCCTCAACAGTTATTTTATTGTTTTTCATACATTTTGATATATGATGTGAATTATAACCTGTTGTTGATTTTGTGTGTATGGACGATATTGGACATCGAAATTTGATATGTTAAACACCATAACATACCTGAATGTTGGTAAGGGAATTTTCAAAGTGATAGTGAAAATAAAATATTTATAAATGGAATATTTATAGATAAGAAATATTTATAAATTGGAATATTTATAAATAGGAGATATTTAGAAAGGAAATGATTTCAAACAATTTTCTTTTTGAATGGAAAGGCCTGTGTGGCGGGTTTGGGGATTTTCCCGATGCTTCCGTTACAAAGGAGGTTATGGCGAATTTTTCCGGGAGTTTAAAGAGTTAGAATATATTTGTAAATCAAATATAAAAGGGAAATATATTTGTGAATCAAATATAAAGGGAAATATATTTGTAAATCAAATATAAAAGGGAAATATATTTGTAAATCAAATATAAGGGAAATATATTTGTGATAATCAAATATAAAGGAAATATATTTATAAAACAACATAGAGGGAAATATTCGTAAAAACAAATATAAAGGAAAATATTTGTTAAACAAATAGAAAGAGAAATATTTGTAAACCATTTTACAAATAGGTTAAAAAGGGAATTATTTATTTAGGGAATAAATAAAGAGTTAAAGGAATTATTTATTTAGGGAATAAATAAAAGATTTAAAGGAGATATTTATTTGATAAATAAATAGGATTAAATCAAAGGAATATTTATTTGATAAATAAATAGGATTAAATAGAATATGTACCCAACACTTGTATAAGTGAAATAACGTTAATAAAGAGAACATATATAAAGTGAAGAACCGTTACCAAAAGTAAATCTTTATAAATGAATAAACGTTATCAAATAGGAGTTATTCGAATAAGATAATCAACTAGAGTTAGAAATGATCGATTAGAGTAAGAATAAATCAATTTGAGTTAGAATTGACCGGTTAGAGTTAATCAGTTAGGGTTAATCAGTTAGAATTAATCAGTTAGAATTTATCAGTTAGAGTTAATCAGTGAGGGTTGACCAGTTAAAGCTAGAGTTAACTAATTAGAGTTATTCAAATGGAGTTAATTGAGCAGAGTTATCGAATATCACTTATTCGAAGTAGAGTTATCGAATATAGTGTATTCGAGAGAAGAGTAATCAAATGTTGGTTATTCGAGGTGAGTTATCGAATTTGTTATTCGAAAGGAGTTATCGAATTTAGTTATTCGAAAAGGAGTTATCGATTTGTTAAATCGAAAGGGAAGATTATCGAATATCGTTTATTCGAGAGGAGATTTTCGAATATAGTTTATTCGAAGGAGTTATCGATTATTAGTTAAATCGAAGTGAGTTATAGAATATTAGTTAAATCGAAGGAGTTATCGATTATAGTTTAATCGATAAGGGTTATTCGAATAAAGATAAACACAAGGAGTTATCGAATATAAGTATTCGAAAGTAAGTTATCGAATTAGTTATTCGAAGAAGGAGTTATTGAATTAGTTATTCGAAAAGAGTTATCGATTTTAGTTTAATCGAAAGGAGTTATCGAGTATTGGTTATTTGAAGTTAGTTAATCCCAAGGAGTTAGTCGAAGTTAGTTTAATCGAAAGGAGTTATCGAACATTGGTTATTCGAAGTTAGTTAATCCAAAGGAGTTAGGCGAAGTTAGTTAATCAAAAGGAGTTATCGATCATAGTTTAATCGAAGAGAGTTATCGATTAGTTTAATCGAAGTGAGTTAATCGAATATAGTTGTTCGAATAGAATTAAAGGAGTTAATCAAATATAGTTATTCGAATAAAATCAAAAGAGTTAATCGAATATAGTTTGTTTAAATATAGTTAAAGGAGTAATCGAATATAGTTGTTCGAAAGGAGTTAGGTAAGGAGTTAAGTTGAAAGAGTTGATTGATTAGAGTTAAAAGAATGAACTTACCCTGTTTCGAGATTTGAAATGTTGTTCAGTTAAGGTCTGAGAGGTAGTTATACCCCAACTTGATCGACTTCGTTTAAATTTAGAAATGGTTAAGGTTCGAGAGTGAAAGTGATTAAGTGAATTTAGTAAATAAGTATAGTGGTTTGAGTGGTCGTCACGATGATGATTTAAACATCTGTTTAAATCCAAGTAAAGAAGATTTGGAAATGTTTTCCAAATAGAATCAGAAACGTAATCAAATATTGAAATTGGAAATATGGATTAGAAATGGAAATGTTTTCCAGTGTTAACGTATATTTTCTAAACATAGAAAATAAGGAAAATATGAATATATATATAGAAATATATATGATTGATTGATAGAATTTCCATTTGGAAATAATATCGTTGTTTGCACACGTGTTTTTCTTTGATAGTTAAATCACAGACTATCAAAGTTTTGACCATTTTAACGTTGTTAATATGGAGAGACCGGTTGGATTGTTATCCAAAGAACCACTCTATATTGGCATAAGCGTTGCGAATCATATATGCCAAGGATAATTGAAGACGAAGTAAAGTGCAAGGGCTATTGTATAAGTCTTAGATAACAGTGCCTAAGATGGATGTACTGAATAGTGCTTTCGGTTCATCCTATTCCTGGATGGCTTGTATGGATGGATGTCTGACAGAGTATTTCCAGACGATCACGTAAATTGATTTCTCCAACCGTACCAAGAGTGGAAGCGAAGAAGGAAACTTCTTTTAGCTAACACATCATGTATTGTTGAGGACATCAATCGGTGATTGGATGGATTTGATGATGTGGCATTCAAAGTGAATCTGATGTGATGATAATGCGTAGCTTCTAGCCTCATCATCCGGTAAATGACAGAAATCGGGCAGGCAGCATGACTAAGTCGGTCGCACCGAAGTAGGGTGTATAATCACCTATCTAGAGAATATTCATTTGCTTCTTTAATCTATCAATGCTGTCTCATATATATACGGGAAACGGTTGCTGATCCCGACCGTTGGTGATATACATTCGATACACTTAAGCAAAATGAGTGGTCGGTCATGTGTGGCTGAGTTACAAGATGTTCTTGTTGAACTCCAGTGTATCGTTCCTAGAGTACACTGATCGGAAGGTGGTTCCATACCTTGTCATAGTTGGAAACCCATTACCCAATACGTGCTTGTGGTTTTGATTGTATACTATATGTAGAACGTGAGATGAAAGCGTTTCTGCTAGATGGTTATTATATTGTGGTTGATAGACATTATTATAATATCAAAAGGTTTTTGATATAAAGATATTTTGGATTCTCATAAGGGAAAAACCCGTTCCGTTATACATCGTGGTCTTATGAGATATCGTTTACTTGTTCAAACCATTTTAGACTGTTTTACTCACACCAGTATATGTTGCATGCTTCGTGCATGTGTCCCATGATAGGGGGTTCTCGCTTTTTGTTAGGTGGCGAACGGGAGACTCTTACCTCTACATGTCCCTTGGTGGGTTGGTTGTGAAGTCGAAAGGCTGGCCGTAAAATGTGGTGCTGGGGTACCAATGTAAGCCACAGTGGGGTATTACCTTGCTGCTTTGGATGGAGGGGATGGTTGCAAAGCCTACCGAAAATCCGGGTCGTTACAGTTGGTATCAGAGCTTAAGTTAAGAATTACCTTGGCTCTGTGGTGTGACTGGGTAGAGATAGGGTTAGTAACACCCTAGGTTGAGTTTGAGTGTATATACACGAGTGCGTATTTGTTATTTGATATAAAAATTTGTTTTATATTGTGGAGATTTATTGGTTGAGTGGCTTATGAATTTCTGGTCGATCAGTTTGATCCACTGTATCGATAAGGGTTACTAAACACTTGAACACGATGAACCGACATGATATGTTTTGAAATTTACATAGTATAATTGGTTTTGTTGGTTGTTATTATAATCGAATAAGATTATAAAATGTGAAATGGTTATATAAATAACTAATCAAATTCATATAAGTAAAGTATATGAAAACCGATGAATTAAGTCTGAATTTGAATCAGAATTGAAATTTAAAATTCCTGAAATTTGAGTAAGTGTTGATAAATGAATCAGGATTAAATATAAGGAAATTTTAAGTTCCTGGGAGATTTTGAAAATGTTTTTCAAACTGAAAGTGATATAGTATTGAACTCACTTCGATTGCTGGAAAATAGATTCCGATGATGATCATGACATCATCGGTGTTCATTTTCGAGTTGTAAGTGACGGATTACTACCAAAGATTTTGTTTTAAAATCATTTGTGAAAATAAGGTGTTCGGAAATTCAAAGGTTTTGAATTGGTGTTATGATTTCAAATTGATTTGAAATAACCCAGGAATTTAAATTATGGGATCTAAATTTGACTTGTGAAGTTAAATAAAATGAGATGGCAATAATAAACTAGAAATTTAACTTGAGATAAGTTAAGTTAAAACTTAATTGGATTATAGAATAATATGGAATAGAATTGAATGGTTAAGTCAAGAATTTGAAATTCAGCTTGGACTTAGAATTTGAAAATCAAAAATGAAACTTGAGATTGAAAGTGAGATTCGACTTAGGTATAAGCGAATGATTTGGTTTTGAGAATGAACTGATTGGAGATCAAGTTGGTAATGCATTGTTATATGCAGAAGTGGTAATGAATGGTAGGGATATAATGATATGCCCGACAAAAAGGTACGAGTTTATATTCTATATGAGTTTGGAATTTTTGAGCCGATTTGGCAAGCCGCTTGGCTGTTTGATTTTCTTTTGGGTTGAAGAAGGCCCAGAGAGGCGAATTGGAGTTTGAGATATTGACCAGTACAAAGGAGGTGCTGGCGAAATTTTCCGAAAAATTAAAGTGTTAGAAAATTTTCAGAATTTTAGTTAGTCGGAAGGAATTAATATTGAAATCGATATTAGTTGGTTCAGTCGGAATCAGAAATAAGGGGTAAACAAATCTTAGGAATTCCAATAGATAGGGTCATCCTCTAACTTAGCAATTTCGAGGACGAAATTATTTCAAGTGGGGAAGAATGTAATGACCCGCATTGTCAAAGGTATTATAATTAATTTATTTAATTTTATAAATGGTGAACTAAAGGATTTAATGGTCGTGGAATTAAATAATGGTGAATATTTAATTAAAATAATAAATTAAATAATATATTTAATTCAAAATAATCAGAAATATTGGAAATCACAATATTCTGTGAACTGGGTCATCCCTAAGATTTAATTCAGCTTAGAGTTGAATTATATTGACGAATATATTCAATCGACGTCAGTTTGAACGTATAATTATAATATAATTAAAATAGAGTTTGAAATGGCGCTGCAGTTCGCGATTTGGTGATTTGAACTTCAACTGAATGTACCGGATTCGTTTTAAGCCAGATTTCTGTGAAACAAGAAACGTGTGGAGCTGGTATAGTATATCTTTCTGGTAGAAGACAAAAATGGGATTTCATCGTGTAGATTTTGAGATATGTCCAAATCAAATTTCCGAAAAGTCGTTGTGGAATTCCTTTATAATTTGCAACGCTTTATTTACGTTATAAAAGGAATCTTCGATATAAACTTAATATCAACAAATCTAAAATCTGAAATATCAAACTATAAATTCTGATATGATATTCTGGAGCTGTACGATATCATATGTGCAGATATACGATAATATAAATTTATTTATATTTAATTTAATTATATTTAAATATATTTATATATTTAAATGGGTCATTCAGAGCGTTAAAAATAGCCACTTTTGCAAACGAAGTCGGAATTCGACAAAACTAATTTTGTTGGATCCGCAATGTCAAATTATTGCTAGATGTCAAGTTTCGTGATTTTTAGAGTCAGTGTGTGGCCGTACGGATTTTTAGAGTGAAAAACAGTCAGTATTTTGACAGATAAAAATACGCTTTGTGAGCATACGGAGTCGGAATTCGACGAAACCAGTTTCGTTGGGACCGTAATGTAGAACTGTTGCTACACGTCCAGTTTCGTGATTTTTGGGTATCGTATGTGGTCATAGGAATTTTTAGAAGGCGAAAACGAATATAATAAGATTAAAATAAAATATCTAAAATAAAATATCTCCATCCTCCATTATAAATAGGACTCAACTGACTTTCCTTAAGACCTAATCTCATTCTCCAGTCAAACAAAAATCGCGCCTCCAATGTTTTCTTCCTGAAAACATTTCGATCCTCATAGAAATCAAAATAAAATCAAAACAAAACTCTAAAATCATGAGGTATACATTTCTGAGTTCCTGCTATGTCCCTCTCCATTCTGAGATGAATTTTAAGTGGTTCGAACCCTCCTTTTTACGCTGAAAGTTTTACAGCGTGGGTTAGGTTTGAGGGGTTTAGTGAATTTAAGTTTTAATACTTGTTTTTGAGTTTGAATTTGGGTTCAGCAAATCGAATGGAGTTTGCTGAGATTTTATTGGGGTATTCCATGAGATAAAGTGATGCAAATGTCACTATAGCATCTCGAGATGGTCTGAAATCGCAGCGAACGAGTGAGGTGCGAGTTGATGCTAAGTGGTGTGAGGTGGTAGAGGAGTTTGAGTGTTGAATTTTGGATATTTTTGTGTGATTTTATATGGAAAGGAGGAGGAGGAATTGCGGTCAAGGGTTGGACATTTGCTTTGAGTTGTTGGGTTCCTGGAGCGTGCTGAACGGAGGAAGAAGAGAGCTGGACTTGGGCGGGTCATGTTGGGGGGTTAGTGGGCCGAAAGGATTTGGTGAGGCCCGAATTAAATAAGTCATGTTTATTTTATTTAAAAGTGTTCAAACTTCGTAATGCTATAACTTGGTCATACGTAGACGGAATTCAGCGAAACAAAATCCGACAGGATCGTATGGACGGGAGCAACACAATGAGACTGACCAGGAGTGAATCCGAGCTCGTTACAATTTATGGCGAAATAAATTGTCCGACTGAATCAAATAACGCAAACTGTTATTTAACGGCTAACGCGCAAAAGTGAGTAAATCTCACTAACTCTGAACAGTTTATAATTTCATGTTGTATTTTTAGAACTATTAGAAATTGTCTGTTTGATTGTGTGTTGGCTGTTTGATTGAACTGCTAGTCAGTTAATGAAATATTATATATATATATATATATAAATATATATAATATATAAACAGTTAGATAGTTATATATTGATTCTGTTTATCAGAATAATTCATATTGAACTGAAAGTGATAACAATCATGTTGTGTAACATCTGTGGATGCAGGGAAACAGGTTGGAGGAATCCGACTGGATTCCTCAACAGTTATTTTATTGTTTTTCATACATTTTGATATATGATGTGAATTATAACCTGTTGTTGATTTTGTGTGTATGGACGATATTGGACATCGAAATTTGATATGTTAAACACCATAACATACCTGAATGTTGGTAAGGGAATTTTCAAAGTGATAGTGAAAATGATTATTTATAAATGGAATATTTATAGATAAGAAATATTTATAAATTGGAATATTTATAAATAGGAGATATTTAGAAAGGAAACGATTTCAAACAATTTTCTTTTTGAATGGAAAGGCCTGTGTGGCGGGTTTGGGGATTTTCCCTATGCTTCCGTTACAAAGGAGGTTATGGCGAATTTTTCCGGGAGTTTAAAGAGTTAGAATATATTTGTAAATCAAATATAAAAGGGAAATATATTTGTAAATCAAATGTAAAGGGAAATATATTTGTAAATCAAATATAAAAGGGAAATATATTTGTAAATCAAATATAAGGGAAACATATTTGTGATAATCAAATATAAAGGAAATATATTTATAAAACAACATAAACGGAAATATTCGTAAAAACAAATATAAAGGAAAATATTTGTTAAACAAATAGAAAGAGAAATATTTGTAAACCATTTTACAAATAGGTTAAAAAGGGAATTATTTATTTAGGGAATAAATAAAGAGTTAAAGGAATTATTTATTTAGGGAATAAATAAAAGATTTAAAGGAGATATTTATTTGATAAATAAATAGGATTAAATCAAAGGAATATTTATTTGATAAATAAATAGGATTAAATAGAATATGTACCCAACACTTGTATAAGTGAAATAACGTTAATAAAGAGAACATTTATAAAGTGAAGAACCGTTACCAAAAGTAAATCTTTATAAATGAATAAACGTTATCAAATAGGAGTTATTCGAATAAGATAATCAATTAGAGTTAGAAATGATCGATTAGAGTTAGAATAAATCAATTTGAGTTAGAATTGACCAGTTAGAGTTAATCAGTTAGGGTTAATCAGTTAGAATTAATCAGTTAGAATTTATCAGTTAGAGTTAATCAGTGAGGGTTGACCAGTTAAAGTTAGAGTTAACTAATTAGAGTTATTCAAATGGAGTTAATTGAGTAGAGTTATCGAATATCACTTATTCGAAGTAGAGTTATCGAATATAGTGTATTCGAGAGAAGAGTAATCAAATGTTGGTTATTCGAGGTGAGTTATCGAATTTGTTATTCGAAAGGAGTTATCGAATTTAGTTATTCGAAAAGGAGTTATCGATTTGTTAAATCGAAAGGGAAGATTATCGAGTATCGTTTATTCGAGAGGAGATTTTCGAATATAGTTTATTCGAAGGAGTTATCGATTATTAGTTAAATCGAAGTGAGTTATAGAATATTAGTTAAATCGAAGGAGTTATCGATTATAGTTTAATCGATAAGAGTTATTCGAATTAGTTATTCGAATAAAGTTAAACACAAGGAGTTATCGAATATAAGTATTCGAAAGTAAGTTACCGAATTAGTTATTCGAAGAAGGAGTTATTGAATTAGTTATTCGAAAAGAGTTATCGATTTTAGTTTAATCGAAAGGAGTTATCGAGTATTGGTTATTCGAAGTTAGTTAATCCCAAGGAGTTATTCGAAGTTAGTTTAATCGAAAGGAGTTATCGAACATTGGTTATTCGAAGTTAGTTAATCCAAAGGAGTTAGGCGAAGTTAGTTAATCAAAAGGAGTTATCGATCATAGTTTAATCGAAGAGAGTTATCAATTTGTAATCGAAGTGAGTTAATCGAATATAGTTGTTCGAATAGAATTAAAGGAGTTAGTCAAATATAGTTATTCAAATAAAATCAAAAGAGTTAATCGAATATAGTTTGTTTAAATATAGTTAAAGGAGTAATCGAATATAGTTGTTCGAAAGGAGTTAGCTAAGGAGTTAAGTGGAAAGAGTTGATTGGTTAGAGTTAAAAGATTGAACTTACCCTTTTCGAGATTTGAAATGTTGTTCAGTTAAGGTCTGAGAGGTTGTTATACCCCAACTTGATCGACTTCGTTTTAATTTAGAAATGGTTAAGGTTCGAGAGTGAAAGTGGTTAAGTGAATTTAGTAAATAAGTATAGTGGTTTGAGTGGTCGTCGCGATGATGATTTAAACACCTGTTTAAATCCAAGTAAAGAAGATTTGGAAATGTTTTCCAAATAGAATTAGAAACGTAATCAAATATTGAAATTGGAAATATGGATTATAAATGGAAATGTTTTCCAGTGTTAACGTATATTTTCTAAACATAGAAAATAAGGAAAATATGAATATATATATATAGAAATATATATGATTGATGATTGATTGATAAAATTTCCATTTGGAAATAATATCGTTGTTTGCACACGTGTTTTTCTTTGATAGTTAAATCACAGACTATCAAAGTTTTGACCATTTTAACGTTGTTAATATGGAGAGACCGGTTGGATTGTTATCCAAAGAACCACTCTGTATTGGCATAAGCGTTGCGAATCATATATGCCAAGGATAATTGAAGACGAAGTAAAGTGCAAGGACTATTGTATAAGTCTTAGATAACAGTGCCTAAGATGGATGTACTGAATAGTGCTTTCGGTTCATCCTGTTCCTGGATGACTTGTATGGATGGATGTCTGACAGAGTATTTCCAGACGATCACGTAAATTGATTTCTCCAACCGTACCAAGAGTGGAAGCGAAGAAGGAAACTTCTTTTAGCTAACACATAATGTATTATTGAGGACGTCAATCGGTGATTGGATGGATTTGATGATGTGGCATTCAAAGTGAATCTGATGTGATGATAAAGCGTAGCTTCTAGCCTCATCATCCGGTAAATGACAGAAATCGGGCAGGCAGCATGACTAAGTCGGTCGCACCGAAGTAGGGTGTATAATCACCTATCTATAGAATATTCATTTGCTTCTTTAATCTATCAATGCTGTCTCGTATATATACGGGAAACGGTTGCTGATCCCGACCGTTGGTGATATACATTCGATACACTCAAGCAAAATGAGTGGTCGGTCATGTGTGGTTGAGTTACAAGATGTTATTGTTGAACTCCAGTGTATCGTTCCTAGAGTACACTGATCGGAAGGTGGTTCCATACCTTGTCATAGATGGAAACCCATTACCCAATATGTGCTTGCGGTTTTGATTGTATACTATATGTAGAACGTGAGATGAAAGCGTTTCTGCTAGATGGTTATTATATTGTGGTTGATAGACATTATTATAATATCAAAAGGTTTTTGATATAAAGATATTTTGGATTCTCATAAGGGAAAAACCCGTTCCGTTATACGGCGTGGTCTTATGAGATATCGTTTATTTGTTCAAACCGTTTTAAACTGTTTTACTCATACCAGTCCCATGACTGACCCGGAGTTTGTTTTGTTTTGTTCTACCTAAACTCTTGGGTGCCTAAATTTGTACGGGCAGTCAAGTAGTTCAGGATTTTTCAGATCTATCTAAAGGAACTTGGAGCAGGAGGCTTCAGCGTTAGTCATATAGAGTTTTGTTCCGCTGTGTTTTAAGTGCTGTACTCTGATAAGTGCTATTGTATATATAACTGTTATATTTCAAAGTTATGTTATCTATTATATGTTATTCGTTCCGCTGTGAGGTTCGTGTTACTCTGATGTTGTGTTCTTCTTCTTCTTCTATTCTAAGTTTCTATCTTATCTTTCCTCACCCTCTAATTTCTTTCATTAATTACCAGGATTTTTCGATGTTTTGGTTATCGACATCGAGTTTATGTCGATAACCAATGTCTCCTAAAATCCGGATCGTTACAACCATTGTTCAGAGAATATAAAAATACCGTTGTTTTGAAATTCGCGCTCTTCAATTATATCATCATTGAAAGGATTCACCTCATCTGAATGAGAAGGTCCGGAGCTGCTCATCTTAGTAATAGCAAAAGGAAATGACAATTAATGTATGTTAATTTATAACAAGTGATTTCACATGATGAATCTAGAAATTAACTTGTATTTTGGTTCAACAAAGACATCAAACTGTAGAAGACAAATAAAAATAAATGACAACATTATATAAGTAGAATATAATCTAAGCTTAAATGGCATATTAAATGAACAAGGGTGAACAAATACATAAATATGCAAGTACTATGTTTAGTTGGTGCTCTCATTTTCATTCTCATTCTCAATTTCTTCTTTATCACTGCCATTGTCTTCAAGAACGAAAATGTCTGGATTAGGCTTTGGTAACACTTGGTTAACATAAACACCAGAATATCAGGTCTTATATGTAGCTCTTCGTTGTTAAAATTAGGATCATCAAGATTTGGCATGACATAGTAATCATCAACATCAGCTTCGTTATCATCCACAATTAAATCATAGAAAACTCTAGGTTTTTTTTATTTACAACAACACAATTCAGTTGCTTTGGATCAGCAACATAAAACACTTGAATAACTTGTAATGCTAGTATAAACCGATCATTATTTTGTGCCACATGGTTAAAGTTCACTAAGTTGAATCCATATATGTTAGCCTTTTTCTCGGATTTACTAATCCTATCACACTCAAACAAAACAATTTTGCAATCTTGATCGTCATTTTCACCAGGAAACCTATAATCAAGCTCATAAATATTCTTTAAGACACCATAATAGTCGATATTGCCAGTGATTGGATTACAATCTCTCACACTCGAATAACTTGATGTTTCAGTATTCACAAAGACACCACAATTTTGCTTTCTGTATTTTCATCAATCGTTTTAATTCGAAATCGGTAACCATTTATCACATACTTCTTATACTGCCTCACAATCCTGCTTGGACCATTAGCTAATTAAAGTAAACCATTTGGTACTGCAGAATCAATGCTAGCATGAAGGTCGTTTACCTAAGCCAAAATGATTGTTAATATACTTCATCTGATAGTAAAAATTATTAAAATTTCATGTTGAAATAAAAAAACACATACATGGTTCCTAAACCATGTAGGGAATTCCATGTTCCTCAAGCTCTCAACTTCTCGAACAGTTTTCCGACGATGGATTCTACGTATCTCTTCCAACCTTTTACTACCAGTAAATTTCAAAGAAAAAAATTGTTTATCTAGAATTCAATGCTGAAATTAGAGTACATACTTTAGATAAGTATAACGGCTTTACTCTAAAAAACAAGCAACTTTGTCACAGTTGAATAAAATATAAGTATGTCATTGCTCCAAGATTTTGTTTTCGAGATTAATCTTTGAGCATTTTCCTAAATGACGACCAGAATTTGCAAATACTGATAGCCCCCCGTGAGCTTCACGAGGTAAAGATGCATCGACATTACGACCATGGCATGTATAACGAGTCTCTACACCATTCAGATACGTTGAACAAAATGAAACACATTCTTCTACGAGATATCCTACTGCAATATTTCCTTCTGGGTCACTTTTATTGCGAACGTATTTTTTATTGTTTGCAAGTACATAAACAAACAAATAAAACACTCATGTTTTCTATGATATATCACTATCGTAAGAGGGCTCAATCAGATAAGTTATCGCACTTACAAAAGGATTAAAAGAATGTACTTGTGTGATGCTGCTATCAAATAAACTATATATTTTTGCATCCGTATATTCATTTTCTATATTGATTTCACATGTAATGATTTAAAAAAAAAATATCAAGCGCACATACTTATAAAATTTATAATATTTAATGTGGATGATATGAAATGTAACAACCCGAATTTTATAACATGTTAAAACAAGAAATCAGGGAAGAATTAAATTTTAAATTAAGAATCAATGAGAACGGCTTACGCCATTGCGTTCATCTCGAAATTCTGCTTGAAAATGAGTCCGAAATTTCGTAAATCGGAGTCCGTATGACCAAGATATGGCCCATAGAAGATTTCAGAAAATTCAAAATTCATCTCGAAATTCGAATTCAGCCCAAAACAGATTGGGCGGGAAAATTTCCCGCCCAGCCCCAGGTCGACTGGGGAGTCGACTAGCCCCAGCCCAGGTCGACTGCCCAGTCGACTTGGGTGTCGACCTGGGGGTCGACTTCCCTGGTCGGCCATGTTTGCCTGGGTGCACCTGCATGGTCTTTTGGCTCTGGTTTGGGGGCCTGTGACGATTTTGATGGTTCAGATCTAAACTAGGGTTAATCTAAGGGCCTAAACTAGTCCTAACACCTATAAAAACACCATAAGACCTAACCTAAATCACTAAAAATCATTCTAGCAACAAAGTGCTGCCAAAATGCTCCTAAATCATGGCATCCATCTTCATCATTGAGAGCTTGAGAGTTCTAAACTAAAGCTAAGGCAAAGGAGCAATCTTTCTCCATCAAATCAAGGAGCTACTTATATTCTCAAGGCTTCTAGTGTTGCTACATCATTCCTAGAGCTTCTACAACGATTCTATGACGATTCTTGCTCCAAATTCACTAGCCACGCTTTGTAAGTTCTAGATGCTTTTAGATTGAAACGATAACTTGAATATGACATGTGATAAAGTTGGAATTGGATTTATGCATGATATTCAATCCATGCTCATTCTTGTTCATTTTGGATCTTGACCTTTGGGGATGTTGCTATGACATTAATTTGAACCTATGCATGTTGCAAATCACTTTTTCATGTTCTTATCATGCATGTAATGATGATTTTCTCTCGGATCTTGTTTTTATGTAAAGTTTCTACCTTCCCCTATTTATTTTCTTTTGATGAACCTTGGTCGATTTCGGACCTAGGCCTAAACTACGATTTATGTGCGATTTGTATACGGGGGAATATTGGGATTTCACCTATTTGGATATAGGTGTGGGTGGTCGAATTTGTGCATAACATGAACAAGGAAAATTTGGGGTATTGCCAATATTATTTGCAAGTTTGGGCATACATGAGTTGACATATGAATTAAATCACGAGTTTTGAGACTATGCAAGTTAAATCAAGGGGTTGGGCTTACGTTAACAAGGCATAAGTAGAATTGGAAACATGAACCATGATTTGGGTTTATTTGGGCATGAACTTGACAACATGTAACTTTGGCTAGAACTTGATAGGGTTGGGATGTCATAAACTTGGCATACATGCAAATAGGCGAGAATTGGACATATGTAAAGTGGCTAGAATTGGGTACATATTTTCATGGGCATGTAATGTGGAACTTGGGCATATGTTTAGTAATATGTAAAGTGGGGATCTTGACTTAGATGAAACTTATGTAATTAACGATCTAACGGATGCCTTCGACACGAGGTTAGACTTGAGTTGTGTAATTCTGCCCGGAACCGCCCGGCATATCCAGTGACCACAACAATAATAGTCTAATGTGAGAGGTCATAGGCAAAGATTAGATTGTGGTAATGCTTGAACCCGAGGTTGGAATGGGTTTGCGGTGTAATTCTTCCCGGAACCGCCCGGCATATCCAGTGACCGCAAACAAGTCCAATGTGAGAGGTTGATGCATTAATAAATAATAAATGAATATGACATGGACGGGTGGGTTAAGTAACCTTATTAGACTAATGACACCTAACCAATATGACATGGACAGGTGGGTTAAGTAACCTGATTAGACTAATGACACTTAACCAATATGACATGGACGGGTGGGTTAAGTAACTTGATTAGACTAGTGACACATAACCAATATGACATGGACGGGTGGGTTAAGTAACTTGATTAGACTAATGGCACTTAACCAATATGACGTGGATGGGTGGGTTAAGTAAATCCGGACTTGATTTCTTGATGACACTTAACCATATAACACGATTAGAGGATGGGTTAGTTTAACCTGAATGGATCGATAACACCCGACTAGAATAACGCGATGCATGGTAAGGTTAAGCAAACTCACAAGGGTAACACTTAACCATTATAATATGACTAGTGGATGGGGGTTAGGTTAACATATACTTAACCAATCTAACACGGTAATTTGATGGGGTTAAGCTTGAATATACTTAACCAATCTAGCAAGGTAACTTGATGGGGTTAAGTCATGAATCACTTGAGTATACTTAACCAATCTAACATGGTAATTTGATGGGGTTAAGCTTGAATATACTTAACCAATCTAACAAGGTAACTTGGTGGGGTTAAGTCATGAATCACTTGAGTATACTTAACCAATCTAACACGGTAATTTGATGGGGTTAAGCTTGAATATACTTAACCAATCTAACAAGGTAACTTGATGGGGTTAAGTCATGAATCACTTGAGTATACTTAACCAATCTAACACGGTAATTTGATGGGGTTAAGCTTGAATATACTTAACCAATCTAACAAGGTAACTTGATGGGGTTAAGTCATGAATCACTTGAGTATACTCAACCAATCTAACACGGTAATTTGTTGGGGTTAAGCTTGAATATACTTAACCAGTCTAACACTGTAATTTGACGGGGTTAAGATTAAACATACTTAACCAATTTGACACGATGATTTGGATACGGTTAAGTCATGAATCAATGGAATACGCTTAACCAACTTGACACGTGATTCGTAGGGCTAAGTCATGAACTTGAATGACAACACTTAGCCAATTTGACATGACATGTAGATGGGTTAAGTCACGAACTTGAATGACCACACTTAACCAACTTGACATGCTAGACTGATAGGGGTTAAGTCTCTACACTTAACCTGCTGGACGGAAACCCTAGTTACGCGGTCCTTTTCAGCAGTAACCCTCTTAGATGTATCACGATACCCTAGGGACTAGGCTAGGGTGGGGCACGATTACTGGGCTGATTGTAAGCGACCAAAACGACGGCTGAGTTTGGTGCGCCATTGTAGGTTCAGGCGGACTATGGTCGTGCATGTAGTCCGGAGTTGAAAAAGCAGGCGTGGGCACCAGTAGTTGTACACTGTGCGTGCTTGGAATGGTGTCAGTGGTTGACACCCTAGGGCTTGATACACCCTAGGGTCGACCTAGCACAGAGTAGCTACATTCGTGATTGGGCCGTATGACACCGACACACGACGAGTTAGGACTTGTAGGGAGCCGATCGATTAGATCGTTACGTGGAAAAAGGGCGTTGTTCGATAGGTAGCATAATCCCTAGTGGTCCTAGGTGGCATAAACCCTGATTCGAATCTAGAAAATGTCCAATAGGTAGCATAATCCCTGGTGGTCCTAGGTGGCGTAAATCCTAGATGAACACGCGATAATTCATGATAAGGGAATCTGGCCAGAACAAGGATGGCAGTCCGAGCGATTTCAAGGATGGTGACACTATGTTGTAGTGGTACAGAATAACATGATGGAACCAGTACGATATACGGCAAGGTACTATACATATACATGGAAGGGATGATACGAGTTAGGATGCTAGTACGGTTAGTGCAGAGGATGTTAGACATGCGATGATATTCCGAGTTTATCTTATTATCTTGTTACCTTGGTTATCCTGTTACCTTGGTTATCCTGTTACCTTGGTTATCTTGTTACTTGAGCTTATCTTGTTATCTTAGTTTGATCTTTTTATCTTGTCATCATGTTTATGTTTACTTTCAGTGTATACATGTCATGTTACCTTTACCTGTTTTTAGGCTGAAAGTAGCTAGGACTTACCAGTCTTTATGACTGACCCTGTTTTGTTTCGCCTCTTTTTCTTCCGTCCCCCCCCCCCCCCCCCAGGTTTACAGGGAGGAAATGTTGCTACTTAGTGCGAATTTTCTGCTTCAAGATCATCATCTATGGCTTGGACTTTTCTTGGCTATGGCTATTTTACTGTTTTACTTGGGGAATAATTTACGACTATGGTTTTATGCTTCTTTATTATTGCAAGATAGGTTGCTTTGTAAGTAATTTAATGGCACTTTGATGTAAAAGGTTTTAGACCTTACTACTTTTATAAAGTAATGAAATCATGTTTTCTTTCGTTGTTTTATATGTTCTGTCTTGTAATATTTCTGTGCATGTTTACCTAGATAATACTCCACCAAAGCTAGTGCATTCCCTTTTATGAGTGACCCTAGCGGAGGTGGGGTGTTACATTTGGTATCAGAGTAGAAGGTTACCAAACTGGGCAAAAGTTTTTAAAACCTTCTGAAACTATTTTCCAAAACCATTTTACAAAGAAGCATTTTTCAAGAAAAGTTTTAAAGAAAAAAGGCTATTCCCCAAAAAGCCATTAGCGCTATCCTGTGATCGAATCTCTTTTCCTTTCTTTCCTCCAGCTATAGTCACAGTAGTTTTAACTGTGACTAATCCTTTTCTAGCTACGTAAATGTTTTCCGTGCGATGGAGGAAGTTCTCAAGAGACCCATTACCGCGTTATACAAGAAAGGATAGGAGTGGTTAAGGCGAATGAGGCTCAGAACAAGAAGGTAGTTAAGTACTATAGGACAAGGACATGGGCAAAGAACAAGATCGTCGAGAGGGCAATTGTATGCTCTCACTACTAGCGTGCCTAAGAGGGGTGGTAACGTTTCTGGTAAAAGTTTAGCTTTTCCTTTCTATCATCCCGTTAGGACTTTGTTTTGTACATCGAATCCTTTTTAAATCCTGTTTCGATAGTTGGGTCCCTGCACCTTAGTACTAGCACAATAGAGGGTCCCGTTTTTGTCTCAAATCCTGTTTGGGGATCGTCCCATTTATTCATGACTTGTTTGGATTTGAGGACATCTATGACTTTTGGGAATAATGGTTATGTTTTTGAGCTATGGGTTGATTCTAGGAATGGAGTGGTTATCCAGTAAGGGTGCCATTCTTGGTTCTGAAAGGAGGGTAGTTAGACTTTTGACTTGCCTCGGTAATACCCTCGAAGTCTCGTGTAACCTTTATGGTTCTGTCATGATTGGTTACCTAGAATCTCTTGATGCATTTGTTGGTAATCCGTTCGAGTAGAGTTCGCCACTAAGTCGGATGGTTCATTTCGCTTGTGCATGAGTTATGGAAATCACTCTAGAAAGTACACTTGGTAACATGGTTGGCATATGTTTGTTTTCAAGAGATAAGTTCTTCCGCATGGAATGCCGTAGAGCGAGAAAACGAGATCCATGATTCACTAGTGAATCTTGGAGAGCTTACATGAAACCAAGAGTACACGGATATGGTTGAGCCAAGTATACTAGAGGGAGAAAAAGTAAAGGTGGAACGAGAGGCGACAATGAAGTGAGTTCCAGCTCATATTTGGAAACAGGAGTTAAGAGGCCACGAAATCATGAAGTTAAAGATGATCAAAGCACAATGGAATTAAGCTCAAGGAAATGTGACTTAAAAGATTGAAGACAAGATACGCACATCATATCTCTTTCTAAGAGTATATTCTTGATCCCTGTTTTCCTGTAGAGCTTACCCGCATGCTATCCTTTATGCATATCCTCTCGGTCCTATTCTCGATCTTATTTCGGTTGCAAACTCCATAGAGGGTATGATTCATCGGTTAATAATACCTGTCAGGGTTTGAAGGTGTCCGTTAGGTTGACTAAACCTTTTGGGCTTTATAGGATATGGGTTGGGTTTAGAAAGGGGTTTCTTGTAATTCAAAAAGGAGTTTATCTGGCTTATCTTCTCGATCCTATCTTGAGGACCTTAGGTAGAACCCTATGGATGCAAACATGTATTTGAAACATGTTATGATTGATGTTTGCGAAATGGTTGCAAGTGGTCGTAAGTGGTTGCTCGTGGATGCATGAATACACATTAGGCACTAGATCGGTTCAGACACATTTTCATGTTGCATATGCATGAGTGTTTATACTTGTTTGTGGATGAAATTGAATGTGTTATCATGTGAATATTGCATATGGATGAATGTTTGTGCACACATATAGTGTTTATGTGACTAGGACTATTTGCATACATGTGGATTCATGGCACTAAACATATTTTGCATTGAGGAGATCAGTCAGGCCTGATCATTTGCATTAGATAAGGAACATATACACACACTTTCTGCATATGTTCATATGGCATTAGAAATCTTTTAAGGACAATGGTTGCTTGTAGATGATGTTTTGAGTGGATGGATGATGGATTGTAGGATACGTTCTTCCTAACTTAGAGATTTCGGGGACGAAATCCTTTAAGGTGGGGAGAATGTAACAACCCGAATTTTATAACATGTTAAAACAAGAAATCAGGGCAGAATTAAATTTTAAATTAAGAATCAATGAGAACGGCTTACGCTAATGCGTTCGTCTCGAAATTCTGCTTGAAAACGAGTCCGAAATTTCGTAAATCGGAGTCCGTATGACCAAGATATGACCCATAGAAGATTTCAGAAAATTCAAAATTCAGCTCGAAATTCGAATTCAGCCCGAAACAGATTGGACGGGAAAATTTCCCGCCCAGCCCCAGGTCGACTGGGGAGTCGACCTGCCCCAGCCCAGGTCGACTGCCCAGTCGACTTGGGTGTCGACCTGGGGGTCGACTTCCCTGGTCGGCCATGTTTGCCTGGGTGCACCTGCATGGTCTTTTGGCTCTGGTTTGGGGGCCTGTGACGATTTTGACGGTTCAGATCTGAACTAGGGTTAATCTAAGGGCCTAAACTAGTCCTAACACCTATAAAAACACCTAAGACCTAACCTAAATCACTAAAAATCATTCTAGCAACAAAGTGCTGCCAAAATGCTCCTAAATCATGGCCTCCATCTTCATCATTGAGAGCTTGAGAGTTCTAAACTAAAGCTAAGGCAAAGGAGCAATCTTTCTCCATCAAATCAAGGAGCTACTTATATTCTCAAGGCTTCTAGTGTTGCTACATCATTCCTAGAGCTTCTACAACGATTCTATGACGATTCTTGCTCCTAATTCACTAGCCATGCTTTGTAAGTTCTAGATGCTTTTAGATTGAAACGATAACTTGAATATGACATGTGATAAAGTTGGAATTGGATTTATGCATGATATTCAATCCATGCTCATTCTTGTTCATTTTGGATCTTGACCTTTGGGGATGTTGCTATGACATTAATTTGAACCTATGCATGTTGCAAATCACTTTTTCATGTTCTTATCATGCATGTAATGATGATTTTCTCTCGGATCTTGTTTTTATGAAAAGTTTCTACCTTCCCCTATTTATTTTCTTTTGATGAACCTTGGTCGATTTCGGACCTAGGCGTAAACTACGATTTACGTGCGATTTGTATACGGGGGAATATTGGGATTTCACCTATTTGGATATAGGTGTGGGTGGTCGAATTTGTGCATAACATGAACAAGGAAAATTTGTGGTATTGCCAATATTATTTGCAAGTTTGGGCATACATGAGTTGACATATGAATTAAATCACGGGTTTTGAGCCTATGCAAGTTAAATCAAGGGGTTGGGCTTACGTTAACTAGGCATAAGTAGAATTGGAAACATGAACCATGATTTGAGTTTATTTGGGCATGAACTTGACAACATGTAACTTTGGCTAGAACTTGATAGGGTTGGGATGTCATAAACTTGGCATACATGCAAATAGGCGAGAATTGGACATATGTAAAGTGGCTAGAATTGTGTACATATTTTCATGGGCATGTAATGTGGAACTTGGGCATATGTTTAGTAATATGTAAAGCGGGGATCTTGACTTAGATGAAACTTATGTAATTAACAATCTAACAGATGCCTTCGACATGAGGTTAGACTTGAGTTGTGGTGTAATTCTGCCTGGAACCGCCCGACATATCCAGTGACCACAACAATAATAGTCTAATGTGAGAGGTCGTAGGTAAAGATTAGATTGTGGTAATGCTTGAATCCTAGGTTGGAATGGGTTTGCGGTGTAATTCTGCCCGGAACCGCCCGGCATATCCAGTGACCGCAAACAAGTCCAATGTGAGAGGTTGATGCATTAATAAATAATAAATGAATATGACATGGACGGGTGGGTTAAGTAACCTGATTAGACTAATGACACCTAACCAGTATGACATGGACGGGTGGGTTAAGTAACCTGATTAGACTAATGACACTTAACCAATATGACATGGACGGGTGGGTTAAGTAACTTGATTAGACTAATGACACTTAACCAATATGACATGGACGGGTGGGTTAAGTAACTTGATTAGACTAATGACACTTAACCAATATGACGTGGATGGGTGGGTTAAGTAAATCCGGACTTGATTTCTTGATGACACTTAACCATATAACACGATTAGAGGATGTGTTAGTTTAACCTGAATGGATCGATAACACCCGACTAGTATAACGCGATGCATAGTAAGGTTAAGCAAACTCACAAGGGTAACACTTAACCATTATAATATGACTAGTGGATGGGGGTTAGGTTAACATATACTTAACCAATCTAACACGGTAATTTGATGGGGTTAAGCTTGAATATACTTAACCAATCTAGCAAGGTAACTTGATGGGGTTAAGTCATGAATCACTTGAGCATACTTAACCAATCTAACACGGTAATTTGATGGGGTTAAGCTTGAATATACTTAACCAATCTAACAAGGTAACTTGATGGGGTTAAGTCAGGAATCACTTGAGTATACTTAACCAATCTAACACGGTAATTTGATGGGGTTAAGCTTGAATATACTTAACCAATCTAACAAGGTTACTTGATGGGGTTAAGTCATGAATCACTTGAGTATACTTAACCAATCTAACACGGTAATTTGATGGGGTTAAGCTTGAATATACTTAACCAATCTAACAAGGTAACTTGATGGGGTTAAGTCATGAATCACTTGAGTATACTCAACCAATCTAACATGGTAATTTGATGGGGTTAAGCTTAAATATACTTAACCAATCTAATATGGTAATTTGATGGGGTTAAGATTAAACATACTTAACCAATTTGACATGATGATTTGGATACGGTTAAGTCATGAATCGATGGAATACGCTTAACCAACTTGACACGTGATTCGTAGGGCTAAGTCATGAACTTGAATGACAACACTTAGCCAATTTGACATGACATGTAGACGGGTTAAGTCACGAACTTGAATGACCACACTTAACCAACTTGACATGCTAGACTGATAGGGGTTAAGTCTCTACACTTAACCTGCTGGACGGAAACCCTAGTTACGCGGTCCTTTTCAGCAGTAACCCTCTTAGATGTATCACGATACCCTAGGGACTAGGCTAGGGTGGGGCATGATTACTGGGCTGATTGTAAGCGACCAAAACGACGGCTGAGTTTGGTGCGCCATTGTAGGTTCAGGCGGACTATGGTCGTGCACGTAGTCCGGAGTTGAAGAAGCAGGCGTGGGCACCAGTAGTTGTACACTGTGCGTGCTTGGAATGGTGTCAGTGGTTGACACCCTAGGGCTTGATACACCCTAGGGTCGACCTAGCACAGAGTAGCTACATTCGTGATTGGGCCGTATGACACCGACACACGACGAGTTAGGACTTGTAGGGAGCCGATCGATTAGATCGTTACGTGGAAAAAGGGCGTTGTTCGATAGGTAGCATAATCCCTAGTGGTCCTAGGGGGCATAAACCCTGATTCGAATCTAGAAAACGTCCAATAGGTAGCATAATCCCTAGTGGTCCTAGGTGGCGTAAATCCTAGATGAACACGCGATAATTCATGATAAGGGAATCTGGCCAGAACAAGGATGGCAGTCCGAGCGATTTCAAGGATGGTGACACTACGTTGTAGTGGTACAGAATAACATGATGGAACCAGTACGATATACAGCATGGGACTATACATATACATGGAAGGGATGATACGAGTTAGGATGCTAGTACGGTTGGTGCAGAGGACGTTAGACATGTGATGATATTCCGAGTTTATCTTATTATCTTGTTACCTTGGTTATCCTGTTACCTTGGTTATCTTGTTACTTGAGCTTATCTTGTTATCTTAGTTTGATTTGTTTATCTTGTCATCATATTTATGTTTACTTTCAGTTTATACATGTAATGTTACCTTTACCTGTTTTTAGGCTGAAAGTAGCTAGGACTTACCAGTCTTTATGACTGACCCCGTTTTGTTTCGCCTCATTTTCTTCCGTTCCCCCCCCCCCCCCCAGGTTTACAGGGAGGAAATATTGCTACTTAGTGCAGATTTTCTGCTTCAAGATCATCATCTATGGCTTGGACTTTTCTTGGCTATGGCTATTTTACTGTTTTACTTGGGGAATAATTTACGACTATGGTTTTATGCTTCTTTATTATTGCAAGACAGGTTGCTTTGTAAGTAATTTAATGGCACTTTGATGTAAAAGGTTTTAGACCTTACTACTTTTATAAAGTAATGAAATCATGTTTTCTTCCGCTGTTTTATATGTTCTGTCTTGTAATATTTCTGTGCATGTTTACCTAGATAATACTCCACCAAAGCTAGTGCATTCCCTTTTGTGAGTGACCCTAGCGGAGGTGGGGTTTACATGAAAAATGTTTCATTACCTATTTAATCAAAGTTATATTTACTTCAATTATTATCATGTACCTTATGATATCTTAGCATCAACGTGTAGTCTTATTGGCTCATGTTTAAATTTTAAATGTGGTTCATAAACTATGATGTAATAAGAAGCTGAAAACACAATATCTAATGAAATGAATAAAAATTGGTTACATTTGAATATGATACATCCAACGAAATTGAATCGGTCCGGCAATTGTTGCTTCATCGACTAAATGAGCTATCAAGTGAAAGGATATAGTGAAAAAGGACGAAGGGAACATTTTTTCCATCTTACACAAGGCTAGTGCCACCCTATATTTTAGTTGGTTCATTGATGCAACATGCTGCTTTTTACTACAAAGTTGACTAAAAATAGCACATAATTCAAGCAAAACAAGGATGAGAGGTATAGGCAAAAATCATCGAATTACAAATGGAAGCAAATGTTGCACAATCACGTGATGATCGTGACTTTTTAGTCCATGTAAGCATTTTTCCTTCACATATACACATCGGGAAATATTGGTTGAATATCCATCCGGAACACGAACATTTGAGAATGCTTTACAAAATAATGTTTTTTCATCATTGGTCATGAAAAATATAGCTGGAGGTATATATGTCATATCGCCTTCACGAATAGGATAAAGTGATTTTCTTATTTGTAAAATTTCTAAATCATATCGGCTCGGGTGTTAACTCCATCCATCCCTTTTTTGAGTTACTAAGTAAAGTTCCTAAACAAAATTCACTTACATTTTTCTCAAGATGCATCGATCAAATATGTTATGTCTTATCATCAGATGTTTCTAATAAGGTAAGGAAAAAAAAATGCTTTTTTCTTCCAAGGTCCAACAACTTGTGTAACGAAGCAGTTTTTCAAACGTTTTAAATTTATGAAAATTATTTGAATTGATATTTAGGGAATTTATATTTGATTAAAATTTTAAATTTATTCTATTTTGTTTTGGTTTTAAATTGGTTTTTATGGGTAAATTTAAAGTTTTGTATTCGATTTAAATATTTTGTTAAATTAAATATTGGTGATATTTTGAACTAATTGATATATATATATATATATATATATATATATATATATATTATTGAGAATTTATTTTAATTAAATGTGTATATTTTAAATTTTTATTTGAATCTGAATAGCTTGATTAAATTTAACGTTAGCTATATTTTAAAATTTTATTTATTTTATTTGGTAATCTATAAATTCGATTTTAAAATTTAATTTTATATTTGTTTAAAATTTATGTGGATTTAGATTTTGTTTAAGTATTGTGTTCGAAAAAAAATATAAATACATTTTATTGTATGTACTTAATATAATACACTAGTATGTTTATATATTCATAGTATTGTAAATGGTATACATTCTTTAAAAATATTTGGTTTGCCACTTGTTAGATTTATTCTAAAATTTTACAAACTATCCCCTTCATCTGTTTTCCGCATGCCCAGTAATTTCTCTCCACCGTCCCTTGTTCTTTATTTGCCCACTTTCCTTTCTCCCTTCTTTAATTAACGGCTGTTGTTTCTCTAATTTGATTCCCCAAAATTAAAATCAGCTCGTCCAGATTATGTCCACCGAGAAAATCGATTCGATCTCTGCCCTTTTTCCACCTCGACGCCACTGCCGTCTCTTCGCCACTTCCTCGGCCTTGCGCTGTTGGACCGACTCTCCTCCATCCACTCGAGGATGCGTCATCTCCAATGATAGCCAAGACCTCCGCTCACCAACCTTGGATGTTGACGAACCTAACCAAGCTCCGCAAACTCGCTCACGTCCCTACCGACATTGACGAAGCCTGGTCTGACCCAAATCCTGCGCCGCTCGATTCTCCTCCTTCAGTAACGGTAGTAGCTCCACCACCGTTCGCAGCAACGATCTCCGCCAGTCAAGCACCAATGTATTGTTCAAGTCCAACACCCATCTGGCGTATCATCCAAACCAAGCTTCCCTCTCCGACAGCCCCTGTCCTGTGTTGTCTCGTCTTCGAAACGCACCGCTTCTTCCTCCTCGATCTGCTATCGTCCTCGAAGGTAAGTTTACTTACGACTAAACTCATTTCAAGGGTGTTTACTTCAGTTTCACAAATATAATTCGTTGAGACCTGTCATTGCTACAACTGTTTCGTTGACTGCCTTGTTCCGTCTCTCTTGACGTTTATTTGGTTCTGCTTTTTCCTTAAAAGTGAAATGATGCTAGTTCATTTGCATGCACTAATATACCACGGCATAGCGGAAATCGATAGCACCTATTTTGCATGACTAATACCTATGTTTGAGTTTTTTCCCTTGTGCCGAGATCTTTCCTGTTAAGTCTTATAAATGTGTATTCCCATTTTCTTTTGTTCGGCCGCATTCAAATCATACCACTTAAGTGTTGGTTGCCATCTGACTTATGCTACCCAAGCAAGACTGACATTGATTTTTGCTCGAATTCTCCTATCATTTTCATGCTAACTACTACATAGTGTGAAACTTTTGTTATATGTTGTTTTGATTCACCAAAGCAACTGCATGGCATGTAACTAATGAATTAATCGAGAACAATAGTTATATTTTCTCATTAGTTGGCCCGACTAGCTACAAAGATAGAATGCCATTAGTATGTCTGAACTACTATATTACTTGAGGAAATAGAATTCGTCAAATTAGGGTCCTGCTTGCCGAATTCGGTTTTTTTGAACAAACTGCGTTAAGCTGCTATGTTGAAATCTAGCCTACTAAGTATGATATATCTTCCTTCTTGTCGTTGGTTTACTTAGCTGGATTATCCCATTATGGTTAATCCACGAATGGTTTTTATTGTTGCACTTTGTTTGACTAAATGAATTCCAGTTGCTTATTCACAAAACTTTATGCTTTAAAACAAAGTCCCAATTTCTCAAGGAATAGATAATTATTTAATCAACTTTCAAATAATAATAAATAACTTGGTATACACAACGTGAAAATGGACCATTACATATTTGAATATAGGGCCATCTGAGTCCAAGTTACTTCATCCCATGTTACTTCATCTATTTGCGATTTCATCCATACTGTAAACAGAAATAAATTTTGTAATTTATATAAATTTGAGTATCAATATTCATGTCTTTTTCCAAAAGGAATTTACATGAAATGTTGCGTTGGTTTGTTTCTCAATTGCATGCATATTTGCTTGTCATCTAGTTCTATTATATATGTAAAATTGTGGACCTGCCGTACCATGCTTTGTGTCACACTTCGGCCCATTTTATTATTAATGCATGCAAGCATTTCGACCCGCTTGGGCATACTTCTGCAGTTTAATATATACGTATATGGGTTTGTTATACCCCTTTTCTTGGCTGTCGTATGACCCGAACCATTGTGTTTGTGCTCATTTTGAGCTTGCCTTACCGATCTATATGCTACCTTGAGCTACTTCATGGTACTTGTTTTTCCCATTTTATTTTGGTAGTTCACAAACTTTGATACCCGAATTACTTTATAATTTATCGGGGTTAAACTAGTTATATTTATGTGTTTAATCAAAGTTCACTGACTTGAGACAAGTTTAATCCTAACTCAGGTGTTTTATGTTTTTGTATGGAACGCTCGAGTCAGGTCCTAAGTGTTCCAGATTTAAAGATTTCAGCTCGCAAAACTAGAGAGGAACGTGAAGACGCGAGACGCTTGTGCTCACGCAAGACCGACTAAAAGCGTAAACTTTTATTTGTTTTAAAATTTATGTATCCATTTCATTATTCTCACTACAAGAAAATGATACATTGATAGCAACAAGGATTGCATGAAAATTTGCTTTGCTATAATTTAATAGTTAGTCGTCACTTGGATTATACGACAACTTAATTTCGTGCTATAATAATTAACGAAGAGAAAAATTTGGCGGTGGAATACTAAATTTCCCCGCTTCATTTTTGTTGGCCGCGAGATTCTCCTTTTACCTTCAATACTTCGTTTACTTTCCTTTCCTTTCCTTCCCTCATTCGGTAATGAAAGAAAACCCAGAGGAAAATAAAATAAAATATTCCTGTTCAATCTCCTCTTTCTTCTGAAATTTATTGTAAAATTTGGGCTTTCTTCTTCGTTCCTTAGATTTTTTTTAACTAACGGTTTTCAATTTAGTTTTAGAGTAATTTTAGGTTTTTCGATTTACACTGGATCCGATACCGCTCGGGTAATGGTACTCCGCTAAAAGCATATGAATGGAAAGCTTGTGCTCTTTCTGGATATAAGGCACATGAATGGTCTTCCCTTCCTCTTTCCTTCCCCGCGAATCACTTCTCAGTCGTATAGTACCTCCGATTTCGATACCGCTTACGCCTGCAAAGGCATACTTCTATTGTACTCCCCTCCTTTTACGACCAATCTCATGTTGCTTTGCCGTGTTGTCGAGAGACGCAACTCCAATATCCATGACCAAAGGTTAGTTCTTTTGGTCTTCCCTTACTGCTGTGCTTATGAACTTTCAATTTTCATCTGCAATCGGCACGCGGTGTCTTATCAATCGTGTATCTCATCCAAATCCGCTCAGTTGTCCACAAAGTTCAGTTTTCATAATGGTTGTGTTGAAAATGTGTCTACATACACTACTTGTTTGACTTAATGTTCGATTCCTTTTTCACATTTCTAACTACTTATATGATGGCGTATTTTTATAACTGCACTACAAAGGTTTTATCCTTTTACTGTTTTGTCAGACCATATTCACTGTTTACTGCTCCTCAGCGTATGGGGCTCATCTTTAACTCTGCTGAGATGATGTTAGTTTTCACCTATCATGTTATAAACCTGCTTCTAGGTTTGCTTTTCTATAAACTCCCCCATTTCAGGCATTTCTGCTCATAATTTGATATGTCATAAGATTTCTCAATGATTTTTCCAATTGACACTTCTTTGGTAATTGTCGATCTCACAAATAATAATAACCAGGATTCACAATATGAACCCTTTTACAAAAAAAATCCTTTTATGTTCTATTAACCTCATTTTTTTATGCAGGGGAAACCCCCATGTCTTCCTTTATTTGCTGCAGGTTCTACATAAAAAAGCTTAACTGAATTTTGCACTATGTGTTGTCCAATGGAATGGGGATCAAAAGTGTAAACCTGTACTATAATATCATGATTTTGCACCTGGTAAGTTTACCACATTGATATTTCGGCATGTAAAAACTACTAACTCAATAGGTTCCCTTTACATTAACTACTTCTATGTGTAACCAACCATATATCTAGCGCATGATTTATGTTTCAAAATAGTCTGCCTGTTATTTCTTCTTGTAATTGCAGCCTTATCCCTTATGAAGTATTATATTTTCAAGATTGAAAAAAAGACATGTTCTTTTAATATACGTAAGAAAATTAAAAATCAAGATTCTAAAAATTTTAAATTATAAACCATCTTTTGTGAAATTCAGTTTTTGTTCTACAGTGATAACACTGACAAGGGTATATAGTTCAAATACCAAACTTGCATAGTATAACTATTGAAGTAGCTCTTAGATATCTTATACAAATGCATATGGAGCAGGTCATACTGCTTGGTGATTGAAGCCATGACATCTTTTAGCTACTTTTTTCCTTTCTACAACCTGTACACAACGACTTTAGCTACAAAGTATCTTTGTCAAATCGACCTTCACAATAAAGCTCGATGAAAGAGTTGATCAGAAGAAACGATCAACGTTGGCCTCCAGCTATCTAAGGTATGCAATTATTTTTATTATTGCTCGGAATCATAGTTTGTAGTTTGTACTCAAACCTAATTGATAGTGTATATCAAATAGCTTTAGGCATGATTTTTCAACTACTCTGTTAATATTGCTTCATATTATTACAATCTATCAGATGTGCTAATAGTATTATAGCTATCAACTACATGTGTCGTGTTACGCTTATCGGATTCATTACCTTTAACTGATTCTTTTATTTATTAATCACCGCCCCAGCTCCATTATTTGACCAAAATGCGTGTAACACCTCAACTGATCATATTTTATATTACTGCTTTAGTGCACACACTAATTTAAGGCTAGCTCAGTGTATGTTCACTCTAAAAATATAGGCGTCATTAGAATCATAACTCAATTCGATGTGATTCACGTTGAGTATTCTAAAATTAATGATAACTCGAGGTATAAGATTTAATTTTAATATGACTTGGTACTATGTTTACACCCAAATTTGATATTCTCTCTGCCATTCAATTCCTCTGCCTCGGAAGATTTTTATGGAACATTTTTGTTGCTGCATTGAGGGGTCTATAGATTTAATTAATTAAATGAAGATATCAACTAAATTTATTTACATTTCAGTAGTACTTTATATGACCCAGTCAAACAACAATTTATATGGGTCTGCATTTATGAGAATGTGTTTGTTATTATATGTATGTGCCTATTTGTGCATATATATTTGTTTATGATTTACGACACACGAAATAAATGTTTGTCATGTCATGATTTATATGGGTCAGCATCTCTGATATTTCATTCTTTATGATTTACGGCACACGAAATAAATGTTTGCCATGTCATGATTTGTTTTATGTTAACTTCATACATTGACACATGGGAAGAACGTGGCACCAATGTTACCATAACAAAGATGAGGCCACTAACCCTTGGAACTATATTTCTTATTCCATTTGTAAACAAGATATCTGTCTTGATAGTTCAGACTATTTCCATGCAAAATGTCATGCGATGGTGGGCAGTCCAATCAACAGGTATGGATTTCTTTCTTATGTTAGTCCTATTCCTTTCTTCTAATTTGTTGCTTGAATAAAACATGTGAATCATTCAATATTAATATACATGATGCCACGTTGACAACAACCGTGACCGCTATTGACAAAGAAGCCGAAGGGTTGATAGACGTTGATGTTGCCGAGATGATTAACATCTCCAAAATGTTGGATAAAAATCCTTTTTTTCACTTTTTTAACATATATACGTATGTCTATTTTTTCGGTGACCCTTTTTTTTTTTTGCATGTAACCGGTTCAGTCAAGTTTGTCGTCCTATGTCAAAGTATATGTATATGGCCATGCTGAATCTACCAATTTACTTTCGAGAATACTAAAACCCATCACCAAATGATTTTGGGTTATATCTGCTGCAGTAATGTATATTTTAATTGGTACTTATATACGAGCCTTGCATAGTAAGCAAGGTACAATATGCCAATATAAGTTCGAATCATATACTACGTAAGTTTTGAACCGGTGATCTTTTGCATCAAAGTCACGGTGCCTAACCTCTGTGACAATGGTGTTGGTCTTGCTATAATAAATAGGTTTCCAAACAATAATATTTCACTGTTTAAAAATAGTTAGAACTGTTAATTTTTTTACTGAGTAATAGAAAAATAAACTACGCTATATTTTGTATGGTTGCTGCATATAATATCTTAACCTTTTGGAAAGGTGGTATACTGATTTATTAAAGAAATTAATGATTTGTTCACATTTACAATTCAGGAAAATGGCGAAACGGTGGTTGTTTAATAGTAGGCTTAAATGTGGTTTCCGAATTCAGGCCAACAAATTACGAAATGAACAACAAACACATTTTTATTAGGCTGATGAATTACTAAGAGAACAATATAATCTCAGATATCCACTGCACTGTCTTGGGTGTATAACTTTTTTCCACTTTATAAATGTGGTGTTCGAATTCAGACCAAATAATTACGAGGTGAACAACAAACACATTCCTACCGGCTCAAAGACTTAATAACAGAACTACATAATCTCAGATATTCATTGCCCTGTCTTAGATATATAATTCTAATTATTTATTTCAACTGTTCATCTTAAAAATAGCAATGTTATTGGACATTCCAATGAAACACAAGTATTGCCTCTGACTACCCCTCCAAGCAAGCATAATACAACCATTGATAATGTTTCACTCACAAACAGCAGCATAACGCCATCTAACTTGGATTATAAAGGAAAGTAAGTTATAAGTTCATTTTTAATACGACATTTGCGTTTAAAAGAAAAGTACTCTATAAGGTGTTCATATTTTTGTATAGTTCAGCACATCTGTTTTTCCTTTTTAATTTTATTTAAATACTTGGAGTACCCTTAATGGTGAAATCAGGTTTTTCCCTCTATGCTTTTTTCAGATCATAATGCCTCTTTAACAAAATTTTGTTGGTATATTCAGACTAAACTATCAACCTTTCAACCCACGTAAGCAACATCGTTTCCCACTACTCTCATTAACGGAATTCCACCTACATCTTCTCCATAAATTTTTATCTCGCTGCCTCCGTCTTTCTCAATTATGATTGTCAATATAAAAAATTATTTTCTTACTCAAACTCTCTATTTCTGTATTACTTCTCGGATAGGTATCTAAAAATGGGGAAAGCTACGTTAGGGCAGCTTAAGAGGATCGATGCAAGTTTCCGAGTCCTTTAGCTTTGACCTTGGTTAGTTCTCATGTTCAATTTTTATTTAGTTTACCAGTATTGATATATGTAATTTGCAGTTTCTGGAAAAAATGGTGAATAGGTTTGGGGATAATCGGTATGTTTCAATTTTCCAGTATCACCATGGTAAAATTATTGATTATTTCGTATAAATTGTATTTTGTTCTGATTGCTTACCAATAGCTGATTGAGAGGCCATATATGTTCTGCATTGGCGTGAGATAGCCTAATCAAAGGGCTGTAGATTTCAATATTACCTTGAATGACGTGGTCATCGAGCTTTTGAGCTATGCTGTCGAATTTCTTTTGTAATGAATAACTTTTTTCTTTTTGGAAATCCTAGAAACTAACGATAAGTTTTTTATTCATGTTTTTTTTAGTGTAAAATTGTACATACAAAGAGATCAGATGTAAGAACATTTATTAGAAAGCTTCCATTTTTCTCCTCAGTCTACAGGTATAACTTTGGGATGTTAACAGTGTTTATATTTACAAATTATAAATTTGCAGTGTATATATTTACAAATTATAACTTTGGGATGTTAGCATTTATTAGAAAGCTTCCATTTTTCTCCTCAGTCTACATGTATAACTTTGGGATGTTAACAGTGTATATATTAGAAAGCTTCCATTTATCAGATGCAGGTTTATAACTCATGCTAGGCTAATTTGCCCAATTTATGAATGTTGGATGTTCTAAAGTGTTAAATGATGAATGTTAAATTCAGTTACTTTGATTGCTCAACGATTTGATCATGAACATGCCACCATTGAATTTTTTAAATTTATTTCTATTGTTAATATGTATGCTTCCATAATACAGGGAAAACAAGTGCCAAATGATACAAAAGCGATCAACCAAACAAATGATTTGGACAACTAAGGCATATGTGGATTACAATGGGAAGTAATGAAAGGTATTCTTGCATCTTCAAAGATTCATTCCGCTAACAATAGCTGAATAATACTACTTACTAAAAAATGAATCTGCCCTTTCTTTCTGTTATATCTGTACTTAATTCAAAATTCTATATATGTATCTGCCCTGTCTTTCACCTCATACATTCACACTCCTATATATGTGTATATATTTATGTACAAAAACATGCATGTGAGTGCATGTTTATATTTTGCAGTAACTCACTATGCCTATCATAACAACATAAGCAAAAATTTAGAAGCAACTATTCAAGTATTGAGCTTCAGCTAAATTTTATATCAAATTAGAATGAACCAGCCGTTAACACAATAAGAAATTATGGAATTCTGATTTTATTGAAATAAATTTGGGTTACCGATTTAGTTCACCCAGCTTTCATATTTCTTCCATATATGCGACGATTGGTCATTCGGTTTACCTATGTGGCCTATGAAAAGTATAATAAAATAGAAGTTAGATTATTTTATGTCATGGATCTGTTCCACCTCTTCAACAAGTGGAAGTACTACTAGAGATACCTTTGGTTGGATTTTTCAATACCATGTTTCTTCATACTTGCATTTGTTGACAGTCTATAGCCATGACTAAGTTTTCACTTAAACATCTTACATTACACTACTTATAAGCATATTGTCTTTTATTCATATGTTCGTTTCTTATAAGCATTGGCTAAGCTTTCCTCTTATATTATTATTATTCATTTTCAATATCATTAAATACAGAAAGATAGGTTGCACCTATAGCGACTGATACATTTCTCACTAGAGAAATTTTTTAAGAGTTTTATTATTTATAATATAACGTTTAATATATCGTATCGAATTTCTTTGTCAATACTCTTCATGGAAATTTTTGCTTATTTTTTGACTTGCACCCTATCTTCCAAAAGAAGAAAAAAAAAACCACAGGCTGTAAATGCCATGGTAAAATAAGTCATGCAGTATATTAACCATAGTAGTTAAGGCGCTAAGGCGCAAAAAGGCGCAAGGCTTGAGCCTTGGGCTTTTTTGAGCCTTGGGCTTTTTTGTGGGACTTTTATACAAACGCGGGCTTTTTTACTAGAAAAAAACTGCACTATAAAATGCTACAAAAAACGATGAATTTAGTGATTAAAAAACATAGATTAGTAGGTACGAAGTGACAAATGCAATTCCAAAACTAAAACGATCACAAGTTGAAGTTTGAACACCAAAAACATAGAAGTTTTAAGTCATAAACAACACGACAACGATAACAAAATGCTAGAAATGATAAAGGAATTGCAATTCAAGTTCAACTTGATCTACTAATTCCAATCATCATCATCATCATCCTCCGAACCATCCTCTGAACCATCACCGTAGTCTTCCTCTTCCTTTGAATCATATTCAAAATTATCATCATGTGAATCATCCTCAAAGGTAGCTTCCTCTTCAATTTCAACAAAATTAGGTTGCAAAGTAGAAGTTGACGCTTTTTCTTTTCCTTTTCCTTTTGACTTGGCAGTGGCATGTTGCCTAGTCATGTGCAACCTTTCCCCCGCTCCTGAAGCGCGTGTCACATCTCCCCATGTCAACGTATCTCCTTCAAAAACCAACTCATCCTCAACTTCAACATCCGAATTATCTCCTTCAACCATGTGGCCGGTCATCCACTCATTTGAAGCATCGATATCATCCAAAGAAATAGGATCAATCAAATCCTTTCGCTTAAAGCGGTTCTTTAAATTTTGATTGTACTTGATAAACACTAGCTTTTGAAGCCTTTCATGCTCAAGTCTATTACGCTTCTTGCTATGGATCTAAATAAAAAAAATGCAAACGACAAAATGACAATATGTTTGAAATTTAAAGATATAAACAATTAGAATTTAGAATTAGTATGGAGTATTATGTAACAAGCTTACATGCTCAAAAATGCTCCAATTTCTTTCGCAACCGGATGCACTACAAGTCAAGCTTAGAATTTTTATCGCAAACTTTTGAAGTGTAGGGGTTGAATTTCCATATAAATCCCACCACTCGGCTAAGGGAAAAAGTTAAACTAATTAATACTTAATATCGGTATATTACTTATCAAAAAAAAAGTATAAACTAATGCTTACCAGGGGATTTTGTGTCTCTTGAATTGATTGCTAAACTAATACCAAATTGCCCCTCCGCTTTCTTATATAACTTTAATTCATCCATCACCTTCGTTTGTTTGTCAATGGGAAGAAGTCTCTCAATACATTTATACAACCCACCCGTTACTTCTATATCATACTCAATGGAGGGATCTTTGTAGAAGAATTGTGGATTGAGAAAATGGCCCGCCGCATGCAATGGATGATGGAGTTGACAATCCCATCTTTTATCAATTATGGAAAAAATATCTTTGTAACTCTCTTCATTTTTAAAAGATTTTTCAATGGCTTCTTTAGCTCTATCCATTGCTTCATATATGTATCCCATTGCCGGTTTTTTCTCACCATCGACTAGTCGAAGAACACGAACTAGAGGGCCCATCACTTTAAGAGTATAAGTGACACCATTCCAAAAGTGTGTATTCAAAACCGTATCACAAGCTTTCTTCCCTTTTATTTCTTTTGCCCACTTGCTTCTATTCCACTCTTCGGAAGTGAACATTGTACGTAGATAAGATTTTGCCTTGTGCAAACTTTGCAAACATAGGAAACTAGTTGCAAAACGTGTAACACCAAATCTCACTAGTTCTTTGTTTCCATTAAGCCTCCTCATCATATTCAAGACGCCGCTATGGTTATAAATAAATCCCGAGAGAGCAACTCCTTTTTTAATTGTGTTTCCCACCTTATTTATTTTTCCAATATCTTCAAGAATAAGGTCAATGCAATGAGCCGCACAAGGAGTCCAATATAAATTTTTCCTTTTTGCCATTAGCAACTCACCTAGATAATAAAAGATAAAAAAAAATATGAATTTCATTAGTTTCAAGCCTCAACAAAGATGAATAATTATTATTTCAAATTTTATGAAGTAATTAAAAGTATACTCACCTCCTAACTTAAAATTACTTCCATTATCCGTTATAACTTGAACAACATTCTCCTCGCCAATTCTTTCGACAAACTTGTCAAGCAACTCAAATATCTTTTCTCCCGTTTTGACATAAGAGGATGCATCTACGGATTCCACAAACATTGTTCCTAAAGAACAATTTACTAAAAAGTTTATCAGAGTTCTTCCCTTTCGATCTGTCCACCCATCAGACATGACGGAGCAACCATATTTCACCCATTCGGCTTTATGCCCCTTCATTAATTCATTCGTGTACTCCAACTCTTTATTTAGCAATGGAACCCTCAATTCATGGTAACTTGGAGGCTTTAGATTAGGTCCATATCTACCGATTGCTTCAATCATGTCCCTAAATGAATCCATACGAGCAACATTAAATGCGATACCGGCTTGATAAAAAAAACGAGCAATATATTGATTGGTTCTAGCTCTCAATTCTTTATCACATGCTTCATTAATACTTGATTGCCTTAACTTGGTCAATCCTAAAATTTTGTCTTGTTCTTTTTGCTTTGAAGTCATGTTACTCATGAGCAAATCAATTGGACCTTTTGCATTCCCCCTTAATTGTGTTGCCTTCTTTCCAACATTCCTTCCACCAATGTTCAATCTATTAGTGGTCGCACCTTCTTCAACTACATCGTCTTCCAAATTCAAACTATAGTTCTCTAACTCATTGCTCGCATTACTTTCAAAAGCATCTGTTTTTCTACGTTGTTTACTTGCCATGGCTTCCTTTAAAATAGTTCTCACTTCGGGTGGACATTTAGGACACTCACTAGCATTTCTAAAGCCACCAATTTGATGTTGTTTTGCTCTATTTATTCCACCCGAAGTGACTTTCAAGCAATACATGCAAGTCACGCTATTGGGGTTGTTTTCATCCGCCAAAAAATTGTAATTCCATCCAATGTCTGCTCTACGATTTTTAGATACGGCGGAAGAACCAGCTGAAGTTTGCGCATTTGAATCCATATCAACCTGAAATAAAATAAGTGATATAAATTATAAAGTTATTATTTATTAAACTATTTTATCAAATACTAACTGCTGCATATAGTTTAGTTTAAAACTGCTGCACAAAACTAAAAAAAACTGCTGTACATATTTATTTTTTAAAAAAACTGCTGCACATATAAAAAAAAAAAACAGTTGCATATATTAAAAAAAAATTGCAGCAAAACATAAAAATAAGACTGTTGCATATTATTCAAAAAGAAAAAAACTGCTGCAAAATTTCTGTTTTTTTTTTAAAAAAACTGCTGTTTGTATTTCTTTAAAAAAGAATTGCTGCAAAACAAAATCAAAAACTGCTGCATAACCGTATATCTTTAAATAAAATAAAAAACTGGAACAAAATAAAAAAAAAAAGACTGCTGCAGAAAAAAAAAACTGTTGCCTATAATAAAAAAAAAAATATACCTTGACAGTGGCAGCGGCAGAGGAGTGGCAGCGGAGGCAGCGTAGAAGCGGCGGCGGAAAAGTAGAAGCAGCGGCGGCGGCGGCTGAGAGTTTTTTTTTTTTTTTTTTCGTTTCTTTTTTTCAATATCGACTTCGACAGTAGCTGAAATGGTTTGCAAAACCCTAACTTTTCAATATCGACTTCGATATTGGGTCGGCAGAACAGAAACTGGGCCCAAAAAAAAAAAAACATGCTGAGTGTTGCCGAGGCGCGCCTTACAGCGCCCCAGCGCCTCAAAATAAGGCGCCAGAGGCGCGCCTTTTATGCGCCTCCGTTAGAGGAGGCGCCTCAGCTTTCTGGAAGGCGCAGGCAGTGCGCCTGCGCCTTAGGCGCGCCTAGGCGCGCCTAGGCGCGCGCCTTAACTACTTTGATATTAACCAGACGCCGGATATTGAAACATGCGTGGAGCTAATCAAAACATTAAACAATGTGACCGTTGGGATGGTTAGTTAATCTATTTTCCTTTTTCTTTTAAGAACTTTTATTTTTAATGTAGGTGTCCTTTCCTTTTAAATATATGTTGAAATTGAGAGCACGCTTGATAAAGAAACTTGCAAAGATAAAAGTAAGTATGTCAAGGCCTTATTGCTGAAGCTGTAGGTTTGATGCGAGAAGAGAAGGTTGCTGTAAGTTTGTCAAAACGTGCCAGGCTTTAATTTTATACTCTTCTTCTTAACAGCTAATTGTTGCCACTAATTTAACTTTATTTTAATTCATTGATTTTGCTGTTCTTTAGGTTGAAACTTTTGGTGCTGCGATTTGTAGGCCTGCGTTGCATGATTTTGTTAGAACATAGTCAGATGAAGCTTGCTATCTATTCATTAGCAACCAGTGCAAATTGGTAACATTCTTTTTAGCTTGTGTACTAGTTGCTTGGTTCTACCATTTAATTGTAATAGGTCAGACTTGTTTGCTTTCATATGTTAGAAAATTTTCTAGCCTGCAAAGTTGCTAGTAGCTTGAAATGCCATTTAGTTTATAAATTTCTTCTTTTTGACTTGCTATTTTAATATCTAAACTGAGTAAAATAAGCACTGATTGCACATACGTATTAACGTGCAGTTTTCCAGCTATTAAGCAGATATCCATGCTAGTCATGAATCACGACATCCTTTATACACACACACACACACACAAAGAAAAGGGAATCATGGTATGGCATGTCCATGATGAAGCACATAAGAGTATCCATCATTATGACAATAAGACTACTGCAGTTCATGCATTCTAATTTTGTACATTAATATGCCAGTTTAATACTGTTCCAAAATGTAATAGTATAGGAGGCTTGTATATGAGCATGTCAATAACGAGTTTAGAACAATGGCTTCATGATGAATCTAGAACAAAGTAGTTAAATATTTCCTAACCCTACTCCTAAAATACATGCCAGTAAGCATGTTATTTGCGTTAATTTTTATATTCATTTTATGTATGTCTTGGTAATGTGAATTATAGGCACTTTTCATGTGAATGACAAGTTGCAGCAATAGCTAAACCAAAATAGACTGGAAATGCATATAGATTTCTTTACCTACTGCTTGTATTTAGGACGTGTGGTATCCTAGTTCAGGATGATGTTTCATGAAGTAAATTTAGTTTTCAGTTCAAATTTGAAATTAGTACAAATGATTGATGGTTTTATTTGTTTGGATCTTGAGGCAGGAGAGTTGATGATGAAACAGAGCCGAAGAAGGGTCGAAGAGCCAGGTAATTCACAATTAATTCGTGCTGTTTTATTTATTGTTTTGTTATACGATTTGACTTTAGAATTTCATGCCTAATTAGCGAGTATTAATTATGACCCATGAGCTGTGATTATTCAAGCTTTCTCCTGCGTTAATTGCACCTTCTATTTTTCCAGTTTGACTTTTTTTATTTATGTTGTATGTTAGAGTTTAGGCTAATAAATTCACGTTTTGTACCTAGTTTCTTCTTTACTAATTACTGCTTTATACCAACAGAAGTAAAAACAGGCTTTGTGATTTATACCAACAGAAGTAAAATTCACGTTTTGACATTACTAGTTAAAATCTAAATAATGTTCAGCTTTATGCTTGGTATTGACTGACTATGATGTGCTTACCAAACAGTGTACTTGTGGCTTTTTTGCATAAAATCTTTACTCGTCCGGGTGCAATAACTTTCATCAACCAGTAGTGGAGTGTTGGCTGTTTTTTTAGCATTTTCAGTTTCTATACTGCTTTTCTTCTTCTTTTTCTTGAGGTTACCAGTAATTTATGTTGTTTTTGTGGTTCTTTTGGCAGGGTGAATAAATAAGCATACTGGATGCTACGCTTTATGTTTTACTGATATTTTGGCGTCAGGAAATTGTTTGATTTTGCTTAGAATATGAGATTTGGTGATGGAACAACAGGAAAACCGATTTTAATTGCAAGTTAGGATGGACCTTGTGACTTTAAACTTAAAAAATAATAATTCTTGACTTCGTCTAATGATTTGGCATTCAGCCTCGTTCACTCCACGTTCAAGCTTCCGTGCGTCTAACAAATGCTTCCTCTCATGTAACAGCTCTTGGACCTAATGTTTTTTTTTTTTTTTTTTTTATATAAAACCAAGTTGAAAATGGCACGTATCCATATAAAAATTAAGTTCTGAAAATGGTTGCATTGTTCTTCTTGTTACTGAGGATGCAGGTCAGGAACTCATTGATATTTTACATTATATTTCAATTATAGATGAAGATATTTAAGAAACTAAATAACATTCATCAACAATCAAACTTATTATCTGGGTGAAACTCAACCATATAAAAGTGCAGAAATATGATGGATTGGTAATGCTAGATGACACATATTCGATAATGGATGAAAAGGAAGCACAGAACTTTCACCCACTAATCAGGTTTGAGCTCGTGGATCGGATCAAAACCCAACTAGAGTCCAAAATCGCAGGAAATATGTAACGATCCGGAAAATCTGAACCAATTTAAAAATTTTAAATTGGCTAAAATAGTGGATTTTAAATATTTAAAATAAATATTTTAAATAATCACAATGAAAAGTGAGTTTGAATCGACGTTTGAAAACGAATATAATTAATTCTAATTATAAACAAGGCCTGAAATGGCGCTGCAGTTTCAAAAATTGAATTCAAACTTTGTCGGACTGTACCGGGTGCAAAACAAAACGGATTTGAGTGAAACCAAAAATATTTAAATCTGTTAGTGAATACCTTTCTAACAAATCTGAAAAATCGAAGTTTCATAGCGGAAAGCAAAAGTTATGGCCAAATGAATTTTCAGAAAGGTCGCTATGGAATTTATATAGCCCGTGAAATTGGCCATTTTGCAAACGACCTCGGAATTCGACGAAACCACTTTTGTTGGATCCGGGATGTGAAGTTATTGCTAGGTTTCAAATTTCATAATTTTTGAAGCTAGTATGTGAGCGTGGCAAAGGAAAACGTGTTTTGGTCCATTACAGTTAAATTGGATCGACCAGAAATGAGCCTTTTTGCAAACGGTCTCAGAATTCGACGAAACTAGTTTTGTTGGGACCGTATCGTCAAAACATAGCTAGATTTATTTTTCTGGAATTTTTCGAATCAGTTTGTGGCCCTGGCAAATTGAAATGTACGTTCAAATTTAATATTGAATGTTTTATATTTTAATTTGAAGAAAAACCGACTGAAACATTCGAATGAGCCTTCGAAACATATCCCATTGTGTTCGGAATGGGGGTAAAACGCTAGGGACGACAGTCGTTGGGTTTGGATTGGAGTTCGTATGAGATAAGGGGTATTTTTGGATTTAAAAAAAATTATAAATATAAAAAAAAATCTGATTGGGCCATCGTTTCTCTCTCTCTCCTTTCTCTCTCCCCGTAACACAATCGAAGGCGGAAAACCCTCCAAATCTTCCCATCCATTTTCTGATCGATCCACGCACCAAAATCAAACACTCCAGTTGGGAAATTTGTAGAGCTCGAGAAGATCTTCAAATCCATATATAGTTTGGATTTTTTCATTGAGTGGTTTGGGAGAATCGAGCTCGGGAAGTTCGGATGTTTTCACCGCCACCGCGCCGCCTCTAGGCCACCGAAGTGGGCCCCGCTCCAGGCACCAGCGCGCCTCTCCTCCCTCTTCGTCGCTGCGAAGGCCGATCGTCCAACCACTTCACCGTTTGCACGAAAATTCAAAACCTAGTTTTGAAGGAATTAGTCGAGGTAACGGCTGATTTTCTTTGAACTGATTTTAACACCTTTAAACCGTTGCAAACTTTGAAAAATCATATTTTTTTCGTGTGTTGACGAAATTCAGTGAAACAAGAGACAGTGGACTCGTGCAGACGTCTTCTACCTTCTAGAAGAGACTGCATATTTTTCTGAGTCTTCTGCTATTTTTGGTTTAGTGGAACCCAATGTGAGATTTCTAATTTATAAACGATATGGAAAACGACGATGTATAAATTATATAGTCGATGTATGAGTTATATAAGCGTTGTACACCTCTTGTATAAGCGTTGTATAAGTTGTACGTTCGATGTATAAGTTATATATGCGTTGTAAAAATTATATATGTGTTGAAATAGAAGTGAAATGATATTTATTGGTTGTGATTGGTGTGAAAATTGATTGATAGCGAATGGTTGATTGGAATTGTTTGTGGTTGATATTGATTGATTGTGGTTGAAAAATACCCGTTTGTGGTTGAGAAATATTTGGTTGAAACCACATAGGATTAGTTTGTGGAAATGAAATAAATATACATACCGCCTGCGTGCGAACTAGATGCATGAATCCCCATTGTCAAAAACCGCAAGGTTTTAAGGTAGAGCGAGGAGCCGTACTAGGGACGGTCCCGGTTTTAACTACCCTGCCGTTATGTTGCCGAAATTTTGAATAATATTCATGTGTTAGAATTATTTCCATTTGTAGAAACTATATTTATTCGTTGAATAGAAAACCTTCATGTGTTGAATCGATATTCATTCGTTGGATAAAAATTCATGTGTTGAATGGTATTCGTGTTTTAAATATAAAAATCACCTTTTTATCGATATATATAAACTATAGAAAACCTTCATGTGTTGAATCGATATTCATTCGTTGGATAGAAATTCATGTGTTGAATGGTATTCGTGTTTTAAATATAAAAATCACCTTTTATCGATATATATAAACTATAGAAAACCTTCTTGTGTTGAATCGATATTCATTCGTTGGATAGAAATTCATGTGTTGAATGATATTCGTGTTTTAAATATAAAAATCACCTTTTTATCGATATATATAAACTATAGAAAACCTTAATGTGTTGAATCGATATTCATTCGTTGAATTGAAATTCATGTGTTGAATGGTATTCGTGTTTTTAAATATAAAAATCACCTTTTTACCTACATATACAAACTATAGAAAACCTTCATGTGTTGAATCGAAATTCATTCGTTGAATTGAAATTCATGTGTTGAATGGTATTCATATTTTGAAAGAAAGTGTTTTATAATAAAAAATCAATTTTTATCATCGATATGAACTATATAAAATAATCTTCTTTTGAAATAAATTGTTTTATAATAAAAATCCTGTTTTTATCACCTATATTAACTATATAAAATAGTCGAGTTTTGAAATAAATTGTTTTACATTAAAAATCACAATTTTATTATATACATGAATTGTTAAAAATAGTGAAGTGTTGAAATAGAAAACAGTTAGATAAAAATATCGTTTTTATCAAATGTATGAAATTCATATGGTTTTGAAATCGAAGAATCGATATATATATATATATATATATATATATATATATATATATATAAATAGAATTGAAATATATCGAATAACGACGCTGCAGTTCGTATTTTGAAACCGTGATTTCAAACGATTTGTGCGGGAGATCCGACCATCGGATTTTCCCGAAACCGCAACTGTTGGGTCCGCTTTGGAAATATCTTTCCAACGGCACCAACTTTGTAAAGATCCAACGGTTGGTTTGTCTGGAATGTTTAATTCAATTCTGAAGAAAAACAGCGCCAGAATCGATTATATATATATATATAAATATAATTATATTTAATCGAATAACGACGCTGCAGTTCGTATTTTGAAATCGAAACTTCAAACGATTATACCGGGAGATCCGTCCGTCGGATTTTCCCGAAACTGGAACCGTTGGATTCATTTTGAAAAGATCTTTCTAATGATGTAAATTTTGTGAAGATCCAACGGTTAGATTTTCAGATATGTGTAAATCAAATCTGAAGAAAAACAGCGCCACGGCCGCGTTATGGCCCGAAGCGTCGTTTTGAATAAATTGGCTATTTTAAAATAAATAAAAATAGCGATAAATTGTTATAAAATATTATAAACGATATGGATGTGAAATTTAGAAACTAACTGAAGGTTGGCTAAGTCGAATGGTTTTCTGGGTGTTGATCTGATGTTGGTTTCGGCCTTCGGGGTTAATATTCGGGAAATCGTTCTCTTACTGATTCACGGTTAGCGACTAATGAAATGAAATGATGTGTATGTGTATTTGTGTTGCACTTGTTTATCATATACGCGAGTTGCTCAGAAAGACCGGGTTTATCCCATTCTGAATAACTGAATCGACGATAAGAAATCGAAGATGAAGACGGTGGTCGAAGACCGGAGATCTTCACCTCGTTTGGATGGTAACTGAGGTCCTGATTGGGAGGCATCCCGAAATATGGATAATGAGTGGTGATCGTCCAGACGTACGTGGTGATCGAGGGGTTTTCGAGGTATATAGTGCCTCCGGTTTCGTTCAGACCCAGAACGGACTTGCAAATGGACAGTGTGTCTGACATTGGAATTTATTCTGTGTGATTGATAGCTATCAGTTGCACGGTGTGAATTGCCTGTGTGGCATGCTAAGATGCAGTGATCAGGGCTTCTGTTGAAAAGCAAAGTCTTGTGGTGATGATCAAAGCACCGCCTGTGTGGCGTAGCTTTGTGTATAACGTGAAATCGCGAGCCTCACACCCCGGTATGAACCAGAAATGGGAGAGGACATCAGGGAGGGCCTGCGTTTCTTTCTAGCTAGAAGTGGCGTCAGTGGTTTTACACGCCCTGACGAGTTTGACTTATGTGGTTGTTACTGTTGCGAGACACCTCGGTTAGATCGGACGATCCGGGTCCGATGGAGTCATTCGTTGGCTCATTAACCCCCCAAAGGGCGGGGAAACGTAGTGTTCAGGCATAATAATCCACATCAGTGGACCGGCCCTGACGATCCAAGGCTTGTCTGCGCGCTTGCCTGAGACACGGGCTAGAGCGTCTCGAATTCGGTAAGGACTATCTTTTGCCTTGGTTCATGACGAAAATCCAATTTTCAAATACGTGATTGTGCGGTTTTGATTGTATCCAATATCTATAAACTAATATTATAGATATTTAACTAATAATATAATAATAATAATAATATGAATATTAAATGTACTCTATTCCGAAATATTTGTTAAATTGTTATAAAAGTTGACTAAGTTTAATAAAAATCATTTAATTTTTTATAAAAATTAACTAAAGTTTAGTAAGTTATAAAATTTAATTAAGTCTATAAAGTTAACTAAATTTATAATAATAATAGTATAATAATAATAAAGTAACTAAGTTTAAAATATGTAACTAAGTTAATTAAGTTTTCAAATAGTTAAATAAACAATAATTTTCTTAAAGTAAGTTTATAAAGTTTAGTTAAGTTTTTCAAAAACTAATAAGCCTATAGCAATAGACATGTGATTGTTGAATAAAGTATTTAAAACAAAATTATGTTCATTTCAAGAAATTCCATATGTTAATATAAATTAACTAAATTTTATAAAATTAACCGAGTTAATTTAATTAGTTTATATAAATGAACTAAGTTTATAAAAATTAACTAAATTAATCAAGTTTATATAAGTATGTAACACACACACACATAGTTATAATTGCTAATTGTTGAATTTTTTTCCATAGGTACGTGTCTATGGTGCATACAAGCGACAACATGCTGCACTATATTAAGGATTTGAACTTCTTTTGAATTTACATTTTTTTTGGTTTGCATGCTTAATCCTCATGTGTAGTGTGATCTCATTTACACGTTTAATGTATTGTTCATTAATATTATGACGTACAATGTATTATTTTTTATGAAGTTGAATGGTTAGTTAATTTTGGTTTAATGTGACTTGTATGATTTTGTGAAATGGTATATTGTGTTATGTAATCTGTCGATTATAGTGTGATAATGGTTATGTAAATGGTGCAGAAATAATTTTTAATAGCATGCACCTAATGGTTTCAACAACATTTTGAAAACGCTATTGGACGATTTAACAGCGTTTATAAAATGCTATTATACAATTTAACAGCGTTTTGTGCCCCTGTATGTCTACAAGTCAGCAATTGAAATAAGCCACAACATGATTTTTTATAGCAGTTAAAAACGCTCTGAAAGGTACTTATTGATAGCATGCTTTTTATAGCGTTTTTTATTTAGTTATTATATATACCTATCCTATTATAGCTCGTTGATATACAGCGTTTATAAAAACGCCATAATAGCCTATTATAGTGTTTTTTAAACGCTATTGAAGGGTCATTTTGTTGTAGTGTCTTATGCTGTATAATAAATTTTTGTAAACTCTAATAATTTTGTATAAAATCTTATTCCACTGTTTTCTGTGTTTGTGATTCTGTGTGATTTAATTCTATTAAACCCTGTAAGCTAATAACGATTCTCCGTTTTGAGCGTCTGGAATTGGTTTAATAACTGATTTGAGATATTAAAAATAACAAGTCATTACATGTGGCACCGGAGCCAGGTTTGACCAAAGCGTAGCTTATTGGGTTTAAAAGCTCATTAGAGATAGGGTACCAATACCCTAGAATGAGTAGAATTATCACCGAATTAAAGCGTAATTTGAAAAATAAAGTTTTTTGAAAATATAAATTATTTTGAAATGTATGGTATTTTGAATTTAAAATCCGTCGGAAATCTCATTCTTCGAATCTGTACTCTTCGATATATTTCTTTGTTAGGGTCTCCTTAGATTTGAATCTTGAACCTATTCGAAACCCATCATCGAGTTATCACGATTGTCGAGATTTTAAGCGTATATTAAAGGAATAAATAAAATTGAATACAAATCAAATATTTGAGAAATACATGTAGCGAGAACAAACGGTTGTTGAAATTTAGGAAGTGTTAACTAGTAAAGTATATGATGAATGGGCGAATAAACTAAAGAATGTTAAACCGTTGAAATATAATAAGAAATGTGTATTCCAATTAAAGATAAATTGTGGAATAAGATGAAGGAAGTCATAACAAAGAAGATCGTGTGACTAAACTTGAGAACCTTATTTCGAAAAAATTTAAAATTGATTTCTAAGGTTATAAAAAAAATACTAGTAGTATATAAAAGTATTTTCTAATAGAAATGTTTGAAGTGATTTTCTGAAATATTTTCAAAAAGGGAAATATATAATTGGTGAACCCATTTTTGTCGCTAGAAAATAATTTTGATAATAATTCTTTGTCATTGAAATTTATTTTCGGGTCTCAAAGTAGGGAAGACCACTTTGCTAGCTTTATTCAAACAAAGCTTGATTTTTGAAGCATGATTTGATATGTAAATACGAATGTATATATTTGAATGATTGAAAGAAATATAATCCGGAATTGATTCTCAAGTATGAGTTGAATAATAAAATCCTATTGCATTAAGATAATATAATATGTATACCTCGAAATGAATATCTCGAAGAAAATGACCGAATTTAAATTTACAATGAACTGTGTAGAAGTTCAATATTTTCAACCTATTGAATAAATTTGATTATTTCAAGTGATATTTAGAATATTAAGTTATACCTTTATAATCTTAAAGGAAATTGAATATAAATGTGAATTTAACCCGACACTCCTAGCTCGGTTGGTTAGAGGTGGGCGAATTGGGATGAGACATAGGTCTCAGGTTCGAGGGCCACCTCTGTCAATTTCTAGGGGTGACTACCTAAGTAGTGTGAAGGCGTTGAAAAATCGAGGTATATCACTGCCCATGGGGTTTACTAAGACCGACAAGCAATGACTTGAGTTAAGTCTTAGGTTCCACACGTAAATAAAAAATATATAAATGTGAATTTGAATAATTAGCTCGATGCGGAATATAATTGAAATTGAGATTTAAGTTACGAACTTAATTGAAATCGAAAATGAAAATGGAAACTCAGGTAATGGGCTAATTTGAACCTTGGGTTCGACTCAAAATGTAAATGAATTGAATTTGAAGTTAAACTGAGTTTAATATCGGAATTGGAACCGACAAAACTAAAATTATGAAATTTAGATAATTGTTTTGGATTGGATTATTTGAAAATTCGTACTATTATTTTACAACTATTTTATTTGAAATTATGGTATTAGATTTATTTATATTATTTAAATTATCTTGTTACAAGCCTAAGTATCTTTATTTTCAAACTTATTTTTCCAAAACCTATTTATTTATTTCAAACCATTTGCAAAACCTATATAATCATTTAACTTATTTTCCAAAGCTATCTATTTATTTAAATCTATTGTACATCAAGGGTTAATTTACAAAGCATATCTATTTATTTCAAAACCATTTTAAAAATCTATCTATTTATTTAAGTTAATTTTACATTAAGCTGTTATTTTTCTGAAAACTAACTTAATTATTTTGATAAACTTATATATCCAATCCGAACAAATTAAGATACAAAATGATCGAATGTGTAGACTGAATTGAATATCGATAACCGTAATGTGAAATCCAAAATGAATACTCGAATTGTTTTGAAATTAATTTAATTTGATCTTAAAAAGAGAATTTTGACGATTATCGGTATACGAATATTTCAATATGAAATATGAAATTTGAAACTTATATATATGAATTATATAAGTATGAGATTCGAAAATTATTGATTTGGAATATAATTGATGTGAAACTGATAATCTTATATAATGGATTTATATGAGCATGACATACTTGAAAATAAGATTGGGAAAAATTTATGTAAACGATATTTATATGAACGTGATTTGAAATGAAGTACTATATGAACTATATTTGAAATGATATTGAAATTTAAATCGATTGTGGAAAAATTTAATTAATATGGAAATTGGAAATTTCGAAACCTTTGATTTTGAACACGAAATTTACGAACCTTATATATATGGAAGATGTATGTAAGAATTATGATTAATTCAAAAATTATCGATTTGGAAGAAGATTCATTTGAAATGAAATCTTATATGAGGAAAATATGAGAATGGTATGTTTGAAAACATGATTTGGAAATATTATGAAAATTTATAGCGATATATCGAAACGTGAAATGAAGTACTATATGTATATAGTATTTTATGTTCTCAGAATCAAAGATATGAGGAATACTTCCACCGAAAGTCGCGAAGGCGCCGGAACTCCTCGAGAGTGTCCATTTGAAAGCGCGAATGCGCTGGAGCTCCGTGGGAGTGTTTATTGAAAAACCGCAACTGACTCTAATGTTTGGAACCTCCATCGAAATCGGTGCCCGTGCAATGGGGACATATACTATATATTATGATTGATCTTTCTAGCATAATTCGAGGGGTGTGATGCTACAGTTCCAAGCGGTTCCACTGGGATAGTGGCGTAACTGCCATGTAACTGCGATCTGTGGCAAATAACCATGGAGAAATTTGAAGGGTGTGATACCCACAGGTACAAATGTAACAGCTCACTAAGACTGTTATCTGACTCAAGGTTTTATATTTCCCGCTTATTACCTTGGGTTGTTCATCCGGTTGTGGATGGGCAGACTAGGTGGCAGGTGATAGCTTAGTGCAGACGATGTTGCAGTTCGGAGGCGAGCAGGAGGTTGGCGTATTATCTTACCTACTATATAGTATTTGAATTTCTGCTGTTTTTTATTCTTTTCTGAGTGCTGTAGTGGGGCAATTTGTATAAACACTATTGTTGTAATCCAAGTGTATGGATATTACTTTCTAATTGTTGTGAAAGTTTAATGTTTTCTGCTTCACTAATATTACCTGTTGTATATGTTCTATTATATTTTATCCTTGTGCTATGAGATTTACGACAGGTTCGGCTTATGTTATCATACCTTGATGATCGCCCATAGCCGCTAGACACACCCTTCAACGCATTATTCCTCTTGTTTAGTGCAGGGGTTGTGGGTGGTCGTCACAGCAAGTGATTCTACGGGGATAGTAGCGTAACCGCCGCGTGTCTGCGATCCATCGGGGAAGTGAAGTACTTTCATATCTGTTTTAGTAAAATGATTTTAAAATATTTTCGTTGGAAGTTGAAACAAGTATATATTTAGTACTTGGAGATTTTTAGTCATGAGTTGGATCCACGTATGCTTATATTTCTGTAAGTACAAAAATAAACTTGTTAAACATCGAGTTATCGAGTATTTTCGAACTTTAAATAATAAATCAATATTATGAAAGCAAAACTTGTATAACTTCAACAAATAAACTAAGGAAGAGGGTTTTGAAGGTTTTGCAAGTGCACAGCTTTGAAATATATAACAAAATACCTTTTTCTAAATTTCCAAAACGAGAATTGCAAGTTTAAATTTATGTTTTGTTATAACCGAATAGAAGTTTTAATAAAAGAAGAGTTGTGGCATTCAATTAAATTTTTAGGAAGTTAGTAAATAAATTTAATAGCAAATGAGTATGGTAAAATTTATATAACCGAACGAACAAAAAAAAAGCAATCCACTGCGAGTTCAGCATAAAATGGAAAACATGAATTATGGATTGAAACCAGTATAAATGGATTTGAATGAGATTAATCCAAACGAGAATAAATTGAATCTAAGTGTCAATGGATGTTAACAATTCAATGTAACAAGGTTTGAATTCGACGAATGTAAATCCATTAAGCGACTAAGAAAATGAAGGACGATAACTCTTTAATTGAAATGAAAACGGATTGAGAAAAAAGTTATTAGGCTATGTATATGATGGTAAGTGAATTTAATAAGAATGAATCGACATGTAAATGATTTGTATGATAGTATATTGATTGTAAGCGAATTTAATATGATGACAAGTATATGGAATAATAATGGTAGAAATAATAAAATGAGTGTAATTGGAATGAACGATGCTAATGTGGATCTTTATAAAAATGAAATAATTTTGTATTCAAATGGAAACATTGGTTTTTGTAAATAAAATTTTATTTTATGTATACCGAAATATACATATCGTGCTTGCTTATGCTTTATCTATTAAGTTTTGCTATATACATGATTCTCATTATTTGTTAAGTGTTTTAGTAGGAAGTCATGGCGTGCGCTTTGCATGAGAGTCCGCTTTTGCACTAAATGTTTAAAATTTAAGCAAATATGCTTATAAACGCTAATATATGGTACACATATAAATTTAATAATGTACTTGAGTTTATTGTGTTGTTTCCCCTTTTTAGGGATGCCTCGTCGCATAGATTAGATGTACATTTTGTGTTTTGTTGTTTTTTTGTACGGGAAATTTTTCCCGATCGAACCTTGTAGGGGAGGTGCTGCCGAAATTTTCCGTAAATCCGGGCATTAGAAAAAATTTCAAGTACTAAAATTCTATAACTTATTTTGTTCTAATAAGTTGCTATAAGGAATAATTAGAGTATAATTTGAATAGAAATGAATATTTTGAAAATATAATATTGTCCATTCGCTTGTTGACGCATTTAGTTTTTCCCTTGACTTGCCATCACCTTTTGCTTATCATTTGATCTATTCGTGCTTGAATTATTAACTGTACAGTTCGTATTTCTTGAACCGTTCCTTTTGCCTTGCATCGATCAATCCGAGGGCAAGTCGTATTAATAATTTGAAATCTATCAAAATTCAATATGACTTGAAAATTGAAATGGTTTATTAAGTGATTTATAAATATAGAAAGTTCAACGATTTGAATCCTGAGATTTTGAAATGTTTGTAAAACAAAGTAACAGTTGATTTGGAAATTAATATTTCGACATGATTTATAACTTCGGTATATAAAATGAAATGATTTGTTACTGAGATTCGAGTAACCCATGACTAAAGAAATGTATATATTTCGTGCTTTGTATTCGGTGTCCGAGTCTGGATGTTAACCGGGAGATACTTAGCTTGTGTTTGTGAATAAAGTATATATGTTGTCCAATGTCTGGATGAAAACCGTGACATATACTTTGCGCTCTGTATTCGGCGTTTGAGTTTGGATGTTAGCCGGGGATAATTAACATTATATCAATCCATGCGTAGGTCGTGCCTTGTGGCCTTGTCATTGGGAGAAACCTCTCGACTTGGAACATAAATGTTTTATGTCGTTTAACGTAAAAAAAAAAATTAAGCTTTCGAAATGATTTTTGATTTTAAAAATCCCGAAGCGAGTATAATTTGATATGAAAAGAAAATGATCATATTTTAGGTGATCTGAAAACAAATCGGGATATAAGTCGAGGAAATTATACCATGTTTTGATTTTCAAATTTTAAATTTTATTGTTCATTTTGTTTTATATATATGCATGGTTTTAACAAATCTCTCCTTTTCAAGGATGAAAAGTCTTAAAGGGGGATATTTTAATGAACCAGTTTTTCTAACATTTTAAATTTATGAAATTTATTTGAATTGATATTTAGGGAATTTATATTTGATTAAAATTTGAAATTTAGTCTATTTTGTTTTGGTTCTAAACTGGTTTGTAAGGGTACATTTAAAGTTTTGTATTTGATTTAAATATTTTATTAAATTAAATATTGATGATATTTTAAACTAATTGATATATAAATATATATTGTTGAGAATTTATTTAAGTAAATGTGTATATTTTAATTTTTTATTGAATCTGAATAGCTTGATTAAATTTAACGTTAGCTATGTTTTAAAATTTTATTTATTTTAATTAGGAATCTATAAATTCGATTTTAAAATTTAATTTTAAATTTATTTTAAATTTATGTGGATTTAGATTTTTTTAAGTATTGTGTTCGGAAAAAAATATAAATACATTTTATTGTATGTACTTAGTATAATATACTAGTATGTTTATATATTCATAGTATTATAGATGGTATACATTCTTTAAAAATATTTGGTTTACCACTTGTTAGATTTATTCTGAAATTTTACAAATGTGTCCCCTTCATCTGTTTTCCGCGTGCCCGTTAATTTCTCTCCACTGCCCTTTGTTGTTTATTTGCCTACTTTCCTTTCTCCCCTCTTTGTTTAATAGCCATTGTTTCTCTAATTTGTTTCCCTAAAATTAAAATCAGCTCGTTCCTCTCCAATTTATGTCCACCGAGAAAATCCATTTGATCTCTGTCCTTTTTCCACCTCGACGCCACCGTCTCTTCTCAACTTCCTCGACCTTCGCGCTGTTGGAACGACTCCCCTCAATCCACTCAAGGATGCGTCATCTCTAATGACCGTCAGGACCTCCGTTCACCGACCTTGGACACTGTCGAACCCAACCAAGCTCCGCCAGCTCGCTCACGTCCCTACCGACGTTGACCAAGCCTGGTCTAACCCAAACCCTACGCCGCTCTGTCCTTCTCCTTCAGTGACGGTAGCAGCTCCACCACTGTTCGTAGCAAGGATCCCCACCAGTCAGGCACCAATGTATTGTTCAAGTCCAGCACCCATCTAGCGTATACTCCAAGCCATGCTTCCCTCTCCGACAACCCCTGTCCATTGTTGTCTCGCCTTCGAACAACACCGCTTCTTCCTCCTCGGTCCGCTATCATCACCGAAGGTAAGCTTACTTATGATTAAACTCATTTCAAGGGTGTTTACTATGGTTTCACAAATATAATTCGTTGAGACCTGTCATTGCTACTACAGTTTCATTGACTGCCTTGTTCCGTCTCGCTTGACATTTATTTGGTTGTGCTTTTGAAATGCTGCTAGTTCATTTGCATGCACTAATATATCACTGCATAGTGGAAATCGATAGCACCCTACTTTGCATGACCAATACTTGTGTTTGAGTTTTTTCCCTTTTGCCGAGATCTGCCCTGTTAAGTCTTATAAATGTTTATTTCCATGGCAAATTCTATTCAGACCCATCTATTTGCTGAGTAGCCCCCATTTTTTAAAAAACTTTCGCATGATCAAAATACCCTTTACCTCGTAGAGTCACTACTAGGTTATGTTGCTTACCTCGTAGGGACTCTACGAGGTAATGATGCTAACCTCGTAGGACCCCTACGAGGTATTGAAGTCAACCTCGTAGGGCCTCTACTAGGATGAATCACAATCCCCACACCCGCGCTGCGTGGTTGATGAAAATATGTAAAAAAAAAAAAATTCAACGAAGGGTATTTTTGTCCAGCGAAATTTTAAAATTAAAAAGGGGGCTACTCAGTATTTTTTTGGGTCTGAATAGAATTTGCGTATTCCCATTTGCTTGGTGTTCAGCCGCATTGAAATCATACCACTTAAGTGTTGATTGTCATCTGATTTACGCTACCCAAGCAAGACTGGCATTGATTTTTGCTTGAATTCTCCTATCATTTGCATGTTAACTACTACATAGTGTGCAACTTTTATTATATGTTTTTTCGATTCACCAAAGCAACTGCATGGCGGGTAACTAATGAATTAATCGAGAACTATAGTTATATTTTTCTCATCAGTTGGCCCAACTAGCTACAAAGATAGAATGCCATTAGTATGTCTGAACTACTATATTACTTTAGGAAATAGAGTTTGTCAAATTAGGGTCCTACTTGCCGAATTCGGGTTTATTTTTAACAAACTGCATTAAGCTGCTATGTTGAAATCTAGCCTACAAAGTATGATATATCTTCCTTCTTGTCGTTGGTTCACTTAGCTGGATTATCCCATTATGGTTAATCCACGAATGGATTTTATTGTTGCACTTTGTTTGACTACATGAATTCCATCTGCTTAGTCACAAAACTTTGTACTTTAAAACAAAGTCCCCATGTCTCGAGGAATAGATAATTATTTATTAACTTTCAAATAATAATAATAAATAGCTTGGTATACACAATGTGAAAACGAACCATTACATATTTGAATACAGGGTCGTCTGAGTCCAAGCTACTTCATCCTAGGTTACATCATCTGTTTGCGATTTCATCCATAGTGTAAACATAGATAAATTTTGTAATTTACATACAATTGAGTATCAATATGCATGTCTTTTTCTAAAGGAAATGACATGAAATGTTGCGTTGGTTTGTTTCTCAGTTGCATGCATATTTGCTTGTCATCTCGTTCTATTATATTTGTAAAATTGTGGATCTACCGTACCATGCTTTGTGTCACTCTTCCGCCCGTTTTATTATTAATGCATGCAAGCATTTCTACCGGCTTAGGCATACTTCGGCAGTTTAATATATACATATATGGTTTTGTTATACCCCTTTTCTTGGCTGTCGTATGACCCGAACCATTGTATTTGTGCTCATTTTGAGCTTGCCTTACTTATCTATATGTTGCCTTGAGCTACTTCATGGTACTTGTTTTTCCCATTTAATTTCGGTAGTTCACAAACTTTGATACCCGAATTACTTAATCATTTATCGGGGTTAAACTAGTTATATTTATGTGTTTAATCGAAATTTACTGACTTGAGATAAGTATAACCCCGAGTCGGGTGTTTTATGTTTTTGCATGGAACGCTCGAGTTAGGTCCTAAGTGTTCCAAATTTAAAGATTTCGGCTCTCAAAACTGGGAGAGGAACGTGATGATGCGAGATGCTTATGCGCGCGCAAGGCTGACTAAAAGTGTAAACTTTTATTTGTTTTAAAATTTATGTATCCATTTCATTATTCTTCCGCTGTATAATGAATTTTATTTTTGTAAACTCTGATAATTTTGTATAAATTCTTATTCCGCTATTTTTTGTGTCTGTGATACCGTGTGATTTAATTTTATTAAACCCTGTAAGCTAATAACGATTCGCCGTTTTGAGAATCTGGAACTGGTTTAATTACTAATTCGAGACGTTAAAGGTAGTGAATCGTTACAACTCGGGTCTTCCTATTAGCTTTCACACTCCTCCATCGTTTTTGACCACTAATAGATTCAAGCGCTGATGATTTACCAAATGTAAATCTTAAATTTGATAATTTCTTTAAACATTCGATTCCTGTAAGTGGTGTAGGGGAAAGACTCTTCTCATACTTACCATTAAACAAACATTCTTCTGTGATTCTATCCATGTGATTTCAGCTGTAGCGCTTGCCAGTGCACGGTACTCCTCCTCTGTGCTAGATCTGGATGTGGTATGTTGTTTCTTCGTACACCAACAAATGATATTGGAACCGAGGTAAATGCGGTATCCTGAGACAGACTTTCGATCGTCAATATCGTTTGCCTAATCAGCATCGCTAAAGCACTATAAGTTATGTTCCTTTTCTGAGTTTAGGCGTATGCCATAATGTCTTGTGCTAAGTATCGTAACACTCTCTGTAAAGCCATCCAATGTTCTGATAAAGGGTTCTACATGTATTGACTGAGTTTATTGACGTTGTAACATATGTCTGGTCGAGTAATAGTTGCATATTGTATGCTCCTATTATGCTTCTATATTGTTTGGCATTGTCGATAGCTTCTCCTTTGTGCTTAGATAGTCTTAGGTTACTAATCACAGGCGCAGGTGATGGGTTTGCCTTGCGCATATTTGCCCTTTGCAGTATTTCAGTGGTATAATTTTGTTGGGATAATATTAATTCACCATTGTTTTTCCTAATCACTTTTATTCCAAGAATTGTTTTTACATCCCCTATGTCTTTAATGGCGAAATTTTGATCCAGCTTGTGTACGGTTCTGTTTATTTCTTCGCTGTTATCTCCTGTTATTAGCATGTCGTCAATGTGTACTAGAATGACCACAGTTCCATGTATGTCCTTCTTCATATATAGAGAATTATCCAATTAAACTTGTGAGAAAACCATGTTAGACAAAGTTGACTTTAGATTTTCATACAAGCTCTCGAAGCTGGTTTTAAGCTATATATAGCTTTGTGTAGTTTTCATACTTTATCGCAATATCATATCCTTCAGGCTATTGCGTGTATACCTCTTCAGTCAGTTCCCCATTCAAAAAGCATTGTTGACGTCCAGTTGCCTCACATTCCATTCTTTGTTTAGAGCAATGGTCAGTATAATTCTGATGGTTGTGGGTTTTATGATTGGGGAAAAAGTATCATTGAAATCAAAACCAAATTGCTGTACGTAACCTTTTGCAACCAGTCTGGCCTTGTATTTGTCAATAGATCTGTAACAACCTAGATTTTTGACCGTTCAAATCGACAATAAACCACACATGTCGACCCAAACAAATCACAAATATAGGCAGTTATTGGGAAAAGAAGAGAAAGAAGAAAGAAGAGAAAAACAATAACAGAGTTCTCACAGTGGAAGGGCAACATATAATAAATAGCTTAACAGTTTAAAATAGTTGAAATACATACATTTGTCTATACCATACAGCGATAATCAGAGTTACATATATAGATCTCTACATAGCACAACGGAAATAAAATGCAGCGAAAATACTTATATATAGTAGATATATACCAAATCTTCGTCTTCATCCTCCAAGCTATTGAGATCTTCGCTAACTGCAACATCTGCTGACCCGGGTGTATTGCATAAAAAAGAAAACACAACAAACACTCGGATCAGCACTAAATCATTCTCATATTAGTCAAATTAAATTACAAAACAACTTGAATGTCATGGGTGCAGTAACTCAAGAGATGTTACGGGATTTTCCATCTCTCGAGGATCCGTTAGACTAATACATACATAGTATAATACGCTATTATGATAGCGTCTGTTCAGTAAAGTAAATATTATAAAAATAGCGTAAGCGGGATTATCACATTACCCTTAAGCCGTTTACATGCATCAACAGTCTATACAGCACCGTAAATTCACCGTACTGGTGTTATCAGAGGGCACTCCATAGAAGGCAATGCTAAATCAAAATCGTATAGGGCTCGATATGGATAAATATGACAAGGCACTCAAGGAAATGCCCAAGGTAGGATTCTACCAATTGCACTCCCGGACCGGTGGTAACGCATAGCAGCCACTACCGCCCACCTTAGACCACACTTCCAAAATTCATAAATGGGCCCAAATCATCATCATCATCATCATCATAGTCATAGAAATAGTTTCAAAGAAGTGTGTCCGATCAGAGGTGCTACCTTAATTAATCACGGTATAGCTCCTGTTTTAGTCATTTCAATTCTGACCTAAAGGTCAGGGCTATTTCGTCATCGTTCATCTTCTTCAGTCCAATAATTGCCTCCAAGTCATCATACTCGTTCTGGATACGTCATAACGTTCACAATTGTCAAAGTGGTATCGACATTGACAGAGAGTATGCCTTATGTCGACTCCGGTCTCTCTAACAACCAACGCTTATGTTTTCTACATCGGTCGGTTCTTTTACATTTCTCAAAGGTTCATTTCCATATCAAAATATCAAATTTTGTTAGAACCCCCTTTATATTCAAAATAGAATATAATTTCATATCAAGATATCAAAAATCATTCCAAAACCAATTATATTCTAAATTAGAATATATTTCCATATCTTATATTATAATCAATATAATATTTCAAAAATCGACTTATATTCAAATAGAATATATTTCATCTTAAAGCTTTCAAATTATTACAAATTGATTTATGTTCGAAATCCGTTCAAATTCAGTAGAATATATACTTTCGTAACTCATTCAAATTCCTTAGGAGATACATATATATTCAAGTAGAATATAATTCACACTCCCATATTATCATTGGTTTAGAAATCGATTCTTATTCCAAGAGAATATAACTTATATCCCAACTCCACTAGAACCAACGCTTCAGATTCAAACACTTGCCATTTGGAAGGAATGAAAAATTTGAAGGATATAAATATGAAAATTGATGTTTATAAAGAAAGCCTTTATATAAAATAATATATATATATATATACATATAGAATATAATAGTTAGAATAGGATAAGATTAATTTAAAACACTATGTATATACAAAAATTAAAGTTTACCAAATGGTTTATGAAATAAAATATAAGGAAATTCATATATAACAAAATAGTTTATAGGTAAAGGTCTTAATAAATAAATTTTAAGGAAAGGAAAAATTTATTTGAAATCAAACAGTATATATATAAAAATTCTTAATACCGAAATTATTGCTTCTCCCGAATTTCAAACACTCGAATCTATACCCCAATCCAAATGGAGTTGCATAGTTCAAAAATCTTGTTTTCAACACCATTCAAATCCATTTTCAAATGCAAGGATTCAAACCCATACTCGCATTAAGTTTAAAACACTCCAAGTATCCTCGATTATCTTTATTCCAATATTGAATTCAATAAGAATTTATTAAATTCGAGTCTACCCAATCCTTAAAAATCCCAAATCATATTTATTTCAAATCTTTACAACTTCAAAATCCACTTTGGGAAAATTTACTTAATCATTTCAAATAACATTCAAGATTCAAATCTTTAAAGGAAAAATAAAAATTTATTGAAATCGACACATTTCCTTTAAATGAATTTCCCCTCAAATAGAATTTCAAATATTTAAATCATTTAACCAACCGATGTCCATATATAATTTGCTACCCTATGGTCAAGTGATTTTAAATTTATTTTCTCGATATTCAGGGATGGATCTATCATTTCAATCCAAATCGGGGTCACAGAGATTTATCATTTCACTTTGTGTTCTTAATTTATTTAAATCGATAAATCCCGGGTTCATTCGATGCCCTTAACATCAAGGGTAAGTGGGATTAATCGTCACAACGAACATGCAAATACACTATACTGAATATGGAGCATTAGCAGTGTCAACATCAATTCAGTAACAAATTTCAACCAAAGATCCATCACAACCATTCCATCCAATTAATCAGTATTAATATGTTCCACGGATTATCAAGGATCAAAATTTCCAATTAAAAATCTAATTAAATTAAATAACTAATTATCGATCTAATTTGCATGTTAACACACTTGTATATCAAATTTAAGCAACCAATTCAACAGCCAATCATAACCATGCAACCAAACTTATTTCATAATTTAATTAAATAAATATGGGAAAAATTCAGTTCATTGTGAGCGATAAAATCCCTCACCTTTGGGTCCTTAGTAGATCGTACGTCCAACTGAAGGCCAAAAATTTCTGTCTCCAAACACAGCCAAACTAGCGCCAGAATGTCCGCAATCTCGCCATGATTCCAACGCACCCAACCGCGTTCAAATTTGATTTCATATGCAAAGGTTATAAGTGTTTAATCCTTTGAATTTTAAATTATATATAAATTATTAAAATAAATCTCACCAACACAAACTTGGACACGTCAGCCCTTATTCCCGCCTTCTCGTTCTGCTACAGTGCCTTCATCGCGGAAAAACCTAAAACAACTGAACTTTGAACGTAAATTTCTCCTTCCTCCAATTGTTTCAGGCCCTGCGACCACCGGCATTGTCTTCGTCCTCGAAATCCGCGTCCACGACATAAGAGCCGCCACTTCCGGTGGCTTCTTCCTCCGCCGACGACGGTTAGAACAGAAGGGTTTCCAGCCCGTCGACAGCCAAATTCCAACAATCCCTCAGCTTAGAAAACGAACGAACACCATCATCGCACTCCTATCAACAATTTCTCCAATACCCAGGTCCTGATTTCTTCAATTAAGCTCTAAATCAAAAAACCCTCAAATCGCCTCTTAGGGTTTCGATTTCCAGCACATTTGACAGCGATTTCCGGCGAATCCGTACACTGCATGTCAGAACTGATGGTACCTGTATCCTTGTTATGTCAAGAGCTTCAATTTGATATATAATACTCTAGGGTTTGAAGAGATCTCATTTTCAAGTTATGATTTTTATTTTGAGGTAGGTTTTGGAAATAATCTTCAGCCGTTAGAGAATAAAATGAGCTGATGGAAGTATACGTACAAGCGAGAAATGGCTGATGAGGTGGAATGGAGATTAAGTTTTACATATATATAGGGTCCAACATAAGAACAAACAATTATCATATTACATTGATCTCTTTCCCACTTTCTCTCGTATGGTCAAACTACAGGCCGGACTGTAACGCAAATTGAAACTCTACAATAATTCACCGTTCCTGTTCCGATGGGATTAGTTTCGTCGGATTCCGAGACAATTGCCAAAACAGTTAAATTTCGTAGTTAAATAAATTAATTAAATATTCGAATATTCATTTAACTGTTTTAATTCAAATTGAATATTCATTAAATTCAAATTTAAACCAAATTATAACTTAAATAAATTCTATAAATTTATTTCATAAATTTCTAAGTTCCACATTTGATTAATTTCAAATTTAAATTTGAATTTCAAATTTAATTTAAACAACTTAAATTCCATCGTTTAACAAATCAAATTTGAATTCCTTTTAACTTAAATAAGAAAATAAATTTAGTTATTCATTAAAATATTAAATTCCATGCTACAACATTTTCTAAATAACTAAATTAAAAATTTATTTATACTCAATTCAAACAACTGCTATCATAAAAATCAACAAAAATTGATTTTATCAAATTTCATTCCATTTTATTTATTTTAAATCGGAATTTAAATATACAGGAAATATGGGATGTTACATTCTCCCCCACTTAAAAATCTTTTCGTCCTCGAAAAGAGAACGAAATACGATATTTAACATATTCATACTTCCAAATCTGTACTTATAGAATAGTATTTATAAGATAAGTTATATATACAGTTGTAAAACCTCAAAATTTTCTAACTTCCGAAATCGCGGAAAATTTCGGCAGCATCTCCTTTGTACGGAGAGGTCCGGAAAATCGCAATACATATATAAATCCAAATATACATCTCATCACACAATGAGGCATCCCAAAATGGGGAAAATAACACGTATATATAACCCCACGACCATGTAACATAAAGACGTACCTTTTAGTGTTGTTTGCAAATTTTATTTTTCTTAGCACTTTAATATTTATCGCAAGCGAGCTCCAAAGCATAGCGCAACTTCCTTACACCTGTTATATACTCAAACATACATAAGAATCAAACATATATACAATATAGCAAATGTATAAAACTTACGCAACATATATTATTCATTTCAACTACAAAGTCACTATACTCGTGACAGACCAGTGAACAAATCCAGGTTTATCACCCCTTAAATGATGGAATTTGACCATAGCACACGGCAAAAGTTGTAGCATTTGTTTCTGGCTTTCCGAATTGTCCAGATTCGTCGAATTCGAATAATTCGTTTAAAAGTTATGACTATTTTAGTGAAGGCAAACACCTCAACCCATACACTGAAAAATTCAGATCTGAGTTGTTCAACCCAGTTTTTACCCCTTAAACATCAAAATTTCAGCAAGCATACTACGGAAAAGTTTTAGTTTAGATTCTGGCCTTTCCGAATTATACTCGCACGTTAAATCCGACGCTCCGATAGGAAGTTATGACCAAAACAACATTGGTATTTAGTTCAGATTTTTATTTTCTGCGTATACAACTATGTCTAATTCTCAAATTTCAACCTAATAAACATGAAAATTGACAAGGTCCTATTAGCAGAAGTTTTAGTTCAGTTTCCGAGGTTTCCAAAAAGTCTGGAATCGTTAAATTTCGATCATCCATTCAAAAGTTATGGCTGTTTTACTTCAGCCTATTGAAAATTTCAGATTTTCACATCACATCGGTTTATTTATTTGTAGTTTCAATCTTTTCGGATTCCAAAATTTAAGCAATGCTTAACCATCTAAAAGGGGTTATCGTCCCATTAAGCACGCAATGTGATTCACGCTTTTATTGCCTAAATATATTCATGTTCATTTCACTTATATTAAACGAATTTCATTCCATTCACTTATATTTCATTACCGTCCATCTTACTTAAGTTCAATTTCAATCCACCCATTTATTTGCCCTTGTTCGTCCATTAAATCATCTATACTTACTTCATAATCCAAGAATGGGTTTATATACCATTGCTGGTTTTATTTACATTTTGTTATTATTCATTCACCCATTGCAATGGTTTAACCACTTCTTATCTACTTTTATATATATATATATATATATATATATATATTTATTCATTTCCATTTACTTAATCATTGGTCGCTAATAAGAATCAAGCCACGCTTACTCAATCCAACTATCCATTTTCCCATTTCATTCTAAGTATTCGTTCTATTTAAACTTGAATTCATTTTTCTCTCCGATCTAACTTGAGTATATTAAATCGTTAATTCATTAACCTTCGTCGATTTACCAAACTTCATTACTTATCCTTTATTTCGTTTTTTTAAAATCAAACTTATCCCATTAACCCAAATTTATTGGTTGACTCACCAATCATGAATTGAATTATGGCTATTCACTACTCAAGTTTATTCTTAGTTCTCAATCGTTATTATCCAAGCAATAGATTTGTTTAACGATTATTTTAATCCGAATGAACCAAATTTTATACTTGCATCACATTTCTTTTGTTTGGCACTTCCATTTTACCTTTTACCTTATTGAAAATTCAAATTTTATCAACGACATAGTTTCCTTTCAACTCTTTTCGATTGACTTAACTTACTTATTAATTAGCTAAGTCGTGGGTTATCACTCTTATTTCACAACCAAATCTTAAATTTCATTTTGGTCGACTTTAGTTGGTTTTTATTCCATAGTTAATTTAATTTTCTATAACACCTTTATCTACCAAACTTAAAATTTCCTGAACATAACCATCGTCCACGCTTAAGGGTTTAAATAAACATTTCTCTTTCTCTTAGTACTCAAGTTCATTTTCTGGTTTCAGAATCAAGAATTCTAATGAATCGAGTTGTCTAAGCTCCCAAATCAATATTATTAGTTAAAATGAGCCTAAATGCCTTGATTCCGGGTTATAACTAAGTTTTAAATAATATATGAGTTTATACTATTTAGAAAAACCATACCCTATAAAATTCTAAATCCAAACTTTTAATTAACAAAAGCGAAGAAATTCCAATCCTGGTTTAATTTAAATTCAACTTCTAATAACAGGTACTAATATCTTTATATGAAATTTTATGTCATATGTAATTAAATCCAAAACCTTTATCAACTAGTTATAAAAATACGAAGTGGTCTCCTCCCACTTAGACGCTTCAGAATAAACGTCGATGATGCCTGCACTCATCACCGAAGTCCTTTTGGATGTCTGAGAAGGGATTACACACTTATTCCTTTAGAAATCCTTGGAAAGTATTTCCAAAACTATTTCTTATAATATGATATTATTTCAAACTTTGTCGAACTATTTCAAAAGCCTCCCAGAATCAAGTTTCAAGTTCATTTCTATTTCAATCTCAAACCTTTCTCACCCAATTATACTTAAGGTATCATTTCATTTTCAAATATTTTCATAGACCATTTAAATTTCCTTATTAAATTTATTGTTGAATCAGCCATAATAGGTATTAACTTAATATTATTACCTACCAACGACCAATGCTTATACACTTAAAACTACTAATAGTATATATAATATATATAAAATATAATCAAAAACTATATTATGTCAATTCATTCCACTCGATTATTTAGGAATTCCTATCGATTCTACGGCGTCCCATATATCGACCAGAACCCATAAATATTCAACAGAATAAGTCAAAACAACGTAAACCACTTTATATAAAAAGACAAGTACGCTCTCTCGTATATACCCTCAAACTCATTCTAGGGCATTACTAACCCCATATCTAATGAGTTAATTCCCGAACAATTCCAAGGTTATCGCTAACCTTAGCTCTGATACCAAAATGTAACGACCCAGATTTTTAACCGTTCAAATCGACAATAAACCACACATGTCGAGCCAAACAAATCAAAAATATAGGCAGTTATTGGGAAAAGAAGAAAAAGAAGAAAGAAGAAAGAAGAGAAAAACAATAACAGAGTTCTCACAGCGGAAGGGCAACTTATAATAAATAACTTAACAGTTTAAAACAGTTGAAATACATATATTTGTCTATACCATACATCGATAATCAGAGTTACATATATAGATCTCTACATAACACAGCGGAAATAAAATGTAGCAGAAATACTTATATATAGTAGATATATACCAAATCTTCGTCTTCATCCTGCAAGCTATTGAGATCTTCGCTGACTGCAACATCTGTTGACCCGAGCATATTGCATAAAAAAGAAAACACAACAAACACTCAGATCAGCACTAAATCATTCTCATATTAGTCAAATTAAATTACGAAATAACTTGAGTGTCATAGGTGCAGTAACTCAAGAGATGTTACGCAATTTTCCATCTCTCAAGGATCCGTCAGACTAATACATACATAGTATAATACGCTATTATGATAGTGTCTATTCAGTAAAGTAGATATCATAAAAATAGCGTAAGCGGGATTACAATATTACCCTTACATCGTTTACAGGCATCAACAGTCTATACAGTACCGTAAATTCACCGTACTGGTGTTATCAGAGGGTACTCCATAGAAGGCAATGCTAAATCAAAATCGTATGGTGCTCGATATGGATAAATATGGCAATGCCCAGAGTATGATTTTACCAATTGCACTCCCGGACCGGTGGTAACGCATAGCAACCACTACTTCCCACCTCAGATCACACTCCCATAATTCATAAATGGGCCCAAATCATCATCATCATAGTCATAGAAATAGTATCGAAGAAGTGTGTCTGATCAAAGGTGCTACCTCAATTAGTCATGATATAGCTCATGTTTTAGTCATTTCAATTCTGGCCCGAAGGTCAAGGCTATTTCGTCATCGTTCATCTTCTTCAATCCAATAATTGCCTCCAAGTCATCATACTCGTTCTGGATACGTCATAACGTTCACAGTTGTCAAAGTGGTATTGACACTGACAGAGAGTATGTCTTATATCGACTCCGGTCTCTTTAACAACCAACGCTTACGTTTTCTACACTGGTCGGTTCTTTTACATTTCTCAAAGGTTCATTTCCATATCAAAATATCATATTTTGTTAGAACCCCCTTTATATTCAAAATAGAATATAATTTCATATCAAGATATCAAAAAATCATTCCAAAACCGATTATATTCTAAATTAGAATATATTTCCATATCTTATATTATAATCAATAAATATTTCAAAAATGGACTTATATTCAAATAGAATATATTTCATATTAAAGCTTTCAAATTATTCCAAATCGATTTATGTTAGAAATCCGTTCATATTCAATAGAATATATACTTTCTTAACTCATTCAAATTCCTTAGGAGATACATATATATTCAAGTAGAATATAATTCACACTCCTATATTATCATTGGTTTAGAAATCGATTATTATTCCAAGAGGATATAACTTACATCTCAACTCCACTAGAACCAACGCTTTAGATTCAGACACTTGCCATTCGGAAGGAATGAAAAATTTAAAGCATATAAATATGAAAATTGATGTTTATAAAGAAAGCCTTCATATAAAATAATATATATATAGAATATAATAGTTAGAATAGGATAAGATAACTTTAAAACACTATGTATATACAAAAATTAAAGTTTACCAAATGGTTTATGAAATGAAATATAAGGAAATTCATATATAACAAAATAGTTTATAGGTAAAGGTCTTAATAAATAAATTTTAAGGAAAGGAAAAATTTATTTGAAATCAAAAAGTATATATATAAAACTTCTTAATACCGAAATTATTGCTTCTCCCGAATTTCAAATACTCGAACCTTACCGCTGTAACACCCCACCTCCGCCAGTGCCACTCTTGCAAGGGCACTGACTTTGGAGGGGCGTTTAAACAAGGTAAACATGCATGCAGATATCACAAGACAGAACATATAAGTAAAAAAAAAACAGAGTAAATATAGCAGCGGATAAAAACTAGCATATCAAAACCATAAGTTAAGTTACAACACAGTACTTGATCATTATTTTCCATAAACAAAGTCTAGAAACATAAAACTGGAAACTGGAAAGGAAAACATAAAGTAGCTATCCCCAAGGTAGAAAACCATAGCGAGCTCAAGTCCAAAGCATACATGAGCTATCCAGGAAAAGCAGCTAAGATCCAAGCTAAGTACTGGTATTCCCGCCCTATAAACCTGGGGGGGGGGGGGGGGGAAACGAAAGAAAAGAGGCGAAAGAAAATGGGTCAGTCAAAAGACTGGTAAGTCCTACCTACTATTGTACAACAACTAATAAAGTTAACTGTATATGTAAACAAGGATGAGTCATAGGATGATAACTGGCATGGAAAAAGTCAACAAGATAGATCAAGTGTGGCACCGCATATACAAGGTTGAGGTTTGCACCAAGTGTACTAGTATCACAAGTCATGTCAAGTGTAAACAAGAAGTGATCCCCAGGCCCAAGTTTGGCCCAACATCATGAATGACCTAAACCAAGGTCCAATTAGCACGGTCTAGTCGATCGGCTCTCCTAAAGCCTAACTCGTCAAGTGTCGGTGTCATACGGCCCAACTACGAAGTGTAGCTAAACTGTGCTAGGTCCACCCTAGGGTGTATCAAGTCCTAGGGTGTCAACCACTGACACAAACCAAGCACGCACAGTTTAAACCTACTGGTGCCTGTGCCTGCTTTTTCAACTCCGGACCATGTGCACGACCATGGCCCGCCTGAACCTACACCGGCGCACCTACACAGCCGTCGTCTTGGTCGCTTACATGTCATCCCAGTAATCGTGCCCCACCCTAGCCTAGTCCCTAGGGTATCATGATACAACTAAGAGGGTTACTGGTGCAAAGGACCACGTAACTAGGGTTTCCTTAATGGGTTAAACGTGGTTAACCCAACTCATCCAAGTACCAAGTTGGTTAAGTGTACCCAAGGTTCATGACTTAACCCTATCAACCCATCGTGTTTAATTGGTTAAGTATTCAAGCGGTCCATGACTTAACCCTACCATGTGGCATTAATTAATTTAATGCACCCAACCTCTCACATTAGACCTTGTTGTGGTTACTAGTTAGGCCGGGCGGGTCCGGGTAGGTTTACACCACAACTTAGTCTAACCTCGGGTTTCACGTGCAACATGACCAACTACTCACATTGGGTCCTATTGCTTGTAGCCACTAGTTAAGCCGGTCGGTTCCGAGTAGGTTTATGCTACAAGCTCAACCCAACCTCGAGTTGGCCATCATCATGTTTTCTAAGTGTCATGTCCATCATGTTTCCAAAACACATTACAAATTTTCAAGCAATTGGGTAGACCTAACTTAATAGGTAAATTCCCAATGGGTAGACCTAACTTAATAGGTAAATTCCCAAGCTTACGTTTTTATGTCTTTTAAGTTTACCCAACCCCAAACGCAATCCCCTCGCTTACATATCGCAATAGCGCATAAAGGATAGAAAGAGGGAACTTGGCAAAATAATGACATAAAGGTGTTGGAGCCACAAGTTAAACATGGTGGCATATGAGACAAAGATGTGATCACAAACTTGCATATCATGTTATCAACTTGCAAAATATTCCTAAGCATGCATAACATCATTTTAACTTGCATAGTGTTCATATGCATGCATAACATGGTTTCAACTTGCATAAGGTTCATATGCATGCATAACATGGTTTCAACTTGCATAAGGTTCATATGCATGCATAACATGGTTTCAACTTGCATAAGGTTCATATGCATGCATAACATCAAACTTGGCAAATAGGCGGAACATGGCCATAGATAGCATGAGATAAGGACTAGTAACATGCATATAACATTATATGCATGTTAATACAAGGTTTATGAGAGTTTCAAAGTTGCATCATGCAACATTTCCAACCAAAGATCACATCTTTCTATGCATAAAGCCAAGGTAATGACTTTACTAACATGCATAGAGTAAGCTTATGCATAGAATCATAAGATCAAAGCACATATCATGATTAACCCCAAACTCAACTTGCAACATAACATATTAACTTCATAGTTAAAATACAAGAGTAGAAATAGGCTTACAATGCTTATGTGGACTCAAATGAGTATAGCAAATGTAAGAAACCCCTTATGCAACAAATTAAAACCCCAAAATGCAAGCAAACTTGATCAAGACTCCTCCTTTATGATGCCAATAGAGAAACAAGACTTTAATGCAAGCTAAAGAGGATCATACAAGCCTAAATACACTTGTATGCATGGAAATCTCTTAGAAATTTGATTTAGGAATTTATGAAGAGAGTGGAGGCCATGAGAGGATTGATTTTGCCATAGTTTAGTTGTAGGATAGATTAATGATGATTTAGGGTAGGTTAGGGTCTTATTTATAGATTAGGCAAGTGTTTTAGGCCATAGGATTAACCCTAGGATAGATCCCAGCCCTCAAAAATCGTCACAAGCCTCCAAAACAGGACCAAGGGCCAAAACAGGTGCACCAGGCCAGCCAGGGTCAAGCCAGAAGGCTGTGCAGGTTTCTGGCTCGACACGGGCGCACTTCCCAAGTGCGCCAGTGTATTTTTGTGCTGGCGCACTTCCCAAGTGCGCCAGTGCATTCTGGCTTGTTTTCGGTTTTTCTGCCTAACTTCGTTCGTCCATATCTTCTTCATACGGACTCCGATTTTCGAAAACTCGGACTCTATTTCGCGTATTTTTCCGAGAAGAACGCAATGGCATAGCCCGTTTCCCTTGATTCAGATTTTAGAATTAAATTCTGCCTCAATTTATGTTATAACAGGTTATTGAAAATACGGGTTGTTACATTCTCCCCTCCTTAAGGGATTTCGTCCCCGAAATCTTCAAGTTAGGAAGAACGTATCCTACCATCCAACATCCATCTACTCAAAACATCATCCACGAGCAATCATTGTCCTTACAAGATTCTAAATGCTGTATGAACATATGCAAAGGTGTGTGTATATGTACTTATCTAATGAAAATATCATCAATGCAGATTATGTTAGTGAAATGAATCCATATGTATGCAATTCCTAACATAATGTATAACATCTATATGTGTGCACATCACATACATCCATATGCAACATCCATGTGATAACACAAAAATTTTCATCCATGAATAAGCATAAACACTCATGCATATGCAATATGAGAGTGTGTGAGCCGATCTTAGTGCCTAATGTGTATCATGCATCCACGAGTATCCACTTGCAACCACTTGCAACCATCAAGTATAACATGTTTCAAATACATGTTTCATCCAAAGGGTTTCTACCTAAGGTTCTCATGACAAGATTAGCACGATAACTAGATAAACATGGATAGCAAAGAGAAAGATATGCTAACAAAGAAAAGAGATTGAGAGTGTACCCTCAAAAAGGAATGGATAAAGCCCACGCATCTTCTCCTCGGTTTCCCAAGTTGCGTCTTCTTCGGCTTCACCCCATTGAACCTTCACCAACTTGACCTCTCGATTCCTTAGCTTCTTGGTCTCCGTCCCCAAGATACGAATCGGAGCTCTCCTCAAAGTTGCCTCTTTCTCTACTTCCACGTCTTCAAGAATGCTAGGTTCAACCACCTCAGCGGACTCATGTAGGCACTTTCGGAGATGCGAGACATGAAAGACATTATGCACTCCGGACAGCTTCTCGGGCAATTGCACTTTATAAGCCATCTTCCCAATTCTCTCTATGATAGGGAAGGGTCCTACGAACCTGGGTGCCAGCTTCCCAATTGCTCCGAAGCGAACCACATTACGCAAAGGAGAAACCTTCACGAAAACCATGTCTCCAACTTCGAACTCCAAATCCGTCCTTCGCTTATCAGCATAGGATTTCTGTCTATCTTGGGCCGCTTTCATCCGTCTTCTCACCAATTCAACTTTCTCAGATGTGTCTCGTATCATATCGGACCCAAGTACAAGCTTATCTGTAGTCTCCCACCAACATGTAGGCGACTTGCACGGCCTCCCATATAAAGCTTCAAATGGTGCCATCCCTATGCTTGCTTGATAACTGTTATTATATGCAAACTCAACAAGAGGAAGATGGTCTTCCCAAGTACCACCAAAATCCAGAATACAAAGCCTTAACAGATCCTCGAGTACCCTATTCACCCTTTCGGTTTGACCGTCCGTCTGTGGGTGATAAGCAGTACTTAGATTCAACCTCGTGCCCATGGCTTCTTGCAAGCTATTCCAGAACTGACTTGTAAAGATTGGGTCACGGTCACTGACTATACTAGAAGGGACTCCATGAAGTCTCACAATCTCACGAAGATATATAGACGCTAGCCAAGATGCGGTCCTCTTGCTCTTTACCGGAATGAAATGAGCACTCTTCGTAAGTCTGTCCACAATAACCCAAATGCTCGTATTCCCTTTCCTTGACCTTGGTAGACCATCAATAAAATCGATGGAAATACTCTCCCACTTCCAAAGTGGAACGTCTAGAGGATGCAATAGCCCACCGGGCTTCTTCGACTCGGCCTTAACTTGCTGGCAAATGATACATCTAGAAACAAACTCTGCCACATCCTTCTTCATCCCAGGCCAAAAGAAAATACGCTTCATATCTTTATACATCTTATCTCCGCCTGGATGTATAGTCAACTTAGAGCGATGCGCTTCCTCAAGAATTTTTCTTACTAGATCTCCTACCACTGGAACACATAACCTTCCATCTCTCCTCAGCCAACCCTTGTCATCAATAGAATATCGAGCGAGATGACTAGACGTCTCTCCTCGAATCAGCTTATCCATAATCTCAACTATCTGAGGGTCTTCTTTCTACGAAGCCCCAACTTGATCAAGAAGGGTAGGTCTGAGTTCCAGAGATGCTAATGAACCGGTCATCGACTCAATTGCCAAAGAGAAATCAAAGGTTGCCACATACTCTAAATTCTTCATCTCAACGAATAGAGGACTTAGGGTCAACCTCTTTCTGCTTAGTGCATCAGCCACAACATTACCCTTGCCAGGGGTATAAGCTATCTCGAAGTCATATGATGCCAAGAATTCCATCCACCTTTGCTGCCTAAGATTCAGATCTTTCTGCGAGAAGAGATACTTGAGTGATTTGTGATCAGTATACAACTCAAACCTTTCGCCTAAAAGATAGTGGCGCCAGGACTTGAGTGCAAAGACAATCGCCGCTAACTCCAAGTCATGAGTGGGATAGTTCTTCTCATGAACTTTAAGTTGCCTACCCCCATAACATATCACTCTTCTCTCCTGCATCAGAACAGCGCCTAACCCCGTGCCACATGCATCGGTATACACGGTAAACATCTTACCGCCATCGGGTAATGCCAAAACTGGAGCTGTGGTAAGGGCCCTTTTGAGCCTTTGAAAAGCAAGCTCACACTCTAAGTCCCATGCAAAGACTAAGTTCTTCTTCGTCAATCTAGTGAGAGGGGCCGAAATCTTAGCGAAGTATCTAATGAACTTCCTATAGTAGCCTGCCAGACCGAGAAAGGTTCGCACTTCGGTTGCATTCTTAGGAGTCTTCCAGTCTTGAACTGCAACCACTTTCGCGGGATCCACAGCTATACCCTGCTTAGAAACTATATGCCCAAGAAATCGGACTTCTTTTCTCCAAAAGTGGCATTTGGAGAACTTGGCTTTCAACTGATGGCCTCTAAGCGTGTCCATCACTTCCTTGAGGTGTCTAGCATGTTCTTCCTCGTCTTTTGAAAAGATCAGAATATCATCCACGAAGACAACAACAAACTTGTTAAGGAACTCCCTGAACACCCTACTCATCAAATCTACGAAGTAGGCGGGTGCATTAGTCAAGCCGAATGGCATGACAAGCCATTCAAAGAATCCGTCTGGAGTCCTAAATGCAGTCTTATCAATGCTGTCTTCGGCCACTCTAAGCTGATGAAATCCGGTGGCTAAATCAAGCTGAGAGAAAACAGAAGCACCAACAAGCTGGTCGAAGAGGTCATCTATCCTCGGTAATGGATGCCTATTCTTCTTGGTCAGCTTGTTCAACTCTCGATAATCAACATATAGACGAAGCGAGCCGTCCGCCTTAGTAGCGAACACTACAGGAGCACCCCATTCAGAAATGCTTCGCCTAATAAAATTCTTCTCAAGTAGCTCCTTGATTTGCTTACTGAGCTCTCTCCTTTCACGCGGGGCCATGTGCCTAACTGGTAAGGAGACTGGCTTAACATTATCAACCAGATAAATGCGGAAATCTATCTCTCGCTTAGGGGGTAACCCCTTAACTTCTTCAAAAACATCAGGGTATTCTCGAACCACCCTTACAGATTGCAGATCATCGATAGACGAGTCAAGAGATTCAAGATAACATAGCATGACGGGATCTAGCGGGTTGCAAGAAATCTCTAGGGTATTTCCAAGGCGAGTCATGAGTCTCACCACCCTATGCTCACAATCGAGAATGGCTCCATAGCGGGACAACCAATCCATGCCCAAGATCAACCCGTATCCCGTGAACCCGAGAACATAAGCATCACACGAGAATTCTACGGTCAAGATAGAAATCCTCAAATCCATACGGATCATATATAAATGGGCTGAACCCCCAATCGGATTTGAAACACTAACGGGATCCTCAACAAGACTAGTACTTAGGTGCAAACTTCCAACAACATCAGAAGAAATAAAGGTATGCGATGCGCCAGAATCAAACAAAGTGCGAACAGGAAAACCAGAAATATAAACAAGACTTTCCACAGAAATAGTACCTCGGTCCTGAACTGGAGTGGTGTTGAGAGCATGCACTTGCCCTCCAGATGAACCTGCGCGCTGAGTTTGTCCATGCCCCTGCTTCTTAGGGCAATCCTTGCTAAAATGTCCCGTCTCTCCACAATGAAAGCATCCACCCAATTTCATTCTCTTCTTCCTACAGTCCTTGGCTACGTGCCCAACAATCCCACAGAAGTGGCACTTTCTTGTGTCCTTTGCCTTGTTCTTGTTGCCCTTGTTGTTCTTGTTGTTCTTGTTGTTCTGATTACTCTGATTCCCTCCCCACTTGGAGTCTGTCTTCTTAGGCTGAGTCTCATTGGGCTTGACTTCTTTCTTCCCATTCTTATCCTCTCCCTGCAGCAATGCCATGTCTACTAGGCTCTCGAAAGTGGCCCCCATAGGTATGTGTGACATAGCTAGACCTTGTAATGGCTCATTTAACCCTCGTGCAAAACGTAGAGCCTTCTTCTCAGGAGTATTGACCATGTCCAAACCGAATCGGGCAAGCTGGTTGAACTTATTCACATATTCTCTCACCGTCATGTCTCCTTGCTTCAAGGCTATGAACTTCTCTAGTTGCAAATTTGCCTCTGCAGACGATAAAAACTTAAGCCCAAACCTTGCCCTAAAGTCGGCCCAGGTTTCTACGGGCCTAGTAGCACTGGTGACCTCCCACCAATAAGAAGCTTCCTCCTTTAGTAGCCAAACCGCCAACAGAACCTTTCTACGGTCCTCTATATCAAAGATGGCAAAGAGATCTTCGGTCTCCTTCAACCAATTTCTTGCTTCCACAAAAGTCTCCGTCCCAATAAATTTTTTGCCACTCATTGCCTTGAAGTCCTTGCAAACCTTGGCGAAATCGGCTTGTGGTTGCTGAGGAGGAGGAGGAGGGGGTGGAACCTCAGTGATAGTGGGAGTGGTTGCTGGACCTGCATTGTTGGCCCTAGCTTCCAAGTACCTCCGGAACCATCCGGGAATGGTGACTCCCTCAGGAAGATTGAGATCGGCCATGCTGAAAAAAAAGGAAAAGATAGATTTAGAACGAGGAAACGAAGGATAGTGCTTATGGCTCTTGGGGGATAGCCTTTCAAAATAAACTAGACTTTTCTTTGGAAAATACTTAATTGGTTTTGAAAATAGCTTTTAAAAGTAACTTTAAAACCCTTTTTGCTCCAATCTTGCAAACCTTATGCTCTGATACCAAATGTAACACCCCACCTCCGCCAGTGCCACTCTTGCAAGGGCACTGACTTTGGAGGGGCGTTTAAACAAGGTAAACATGCATGCATATATCACAAGACAGAACATATAAGTAAAAAAAAACAGAGTAAATATAGCAGCGGATAAAAACTAGCATATCAAAACCATAAGTTAAGTTACAACACAGTACTTGATCATTATTTTCCATAAACAAAGTCTAGAAACATAAAACTGGAAACTGGAAAGGAAAACATAAAGTAGCTATCCCCAAGGTAGAAAACCATAGCGAGCTCAAGTCCAAAGCATACATGAGCTATCCAGGAAAAGCAGCTAAGATCCAAGCTAAGTACTGGTATTCCCGCCCTATAAACCTGGGGGGGGGGGGGGGGGGGGAAACGAAAGAAAAGAGGCGAAAGAAAATGGGTCAGTCAAAAGACTGGTAAGTCCTACCTACTATTGTACAACAACTAATAAAGTTAACTGTATATGTAAACAAGGATGAGTCATAGGATGATAACTGGCATGGAAAAAGTCAACAAGATAGATCAAGTGTGGCACCGCATATACAAGGTTGAGGTTTGCACCAAGTGTACTAGTATCACAAGTCATGTCAAGTGTAAACAAGAAGTGATCCCCAGGCCCAAGTTTGGCCCAACATCATGAATGACCTAAACCAAGGTCCAACTAGCACGGTCTAGTCGATCGGCTCTCCTAAAGCCTAACTCGTCAAGTGTCGGTGTCATACGGCCCAACTACGAAGTGTAGCTAAACTGTGCTAGGTCCACCCTAGGGTGTATCAAGTCCTAGGGTGTCAACCACTGACACAAACCAAGCACGCACAGTTTAAACCTACTGGTGCCCGTGCCTGCTTTTTCAACTCCGGACCATGTGCACGACCATGGCCCGCCTGAACCTACACCGGCGCACCTACACAGCCGTCGTCTTGGTCGCTTACATGTCATCCCAGTAATCGTGCCCCACCCTAGCCTAGTCCCTAGGGTATCATGATACAACTAAGAGGGTTACTGGTGCAAAGGACCACGTAACTAGGGTTTCCTTAATGGGTTAAACGTGGTTAACCCAACTCATCCAAGTACCAAGTTGGTTAAGTGTACCCAAGGTTCATGACTTAACCCTATCAACCCATCGTGTTTAATTGGTTAAGTATTCAAGCGGTCCATGACTTAACCCTACCATGTGGCATTAATTAATTTAATGCACCCAACCTCTCACATTAGACCTTGTTGTGGTTACTAGTTAGGCCGGGCGGGTCCGGGTAGGTTTACACCACAACTTAGTCTAACCTCGGGTTTCACGTGCAACATGACCAACTACTCACATTGGGTCCTATTGCTTGTAGCCACTAGTTAAGCCGGTCGGTTCCGGGTAGGTTTATGCTACAAGCTCAACCCAACCTCGAGTTGGCCATCATCATGTTTTCTAAGTGTCATGTCCATCATGTTTCCAAAACACATTACAAATTTTCAAGCAATTGGGTAGACCTAACTTAATAGGTAAATTCCCAATGGGTAGACCTAACTTAATAGGTAAATTCCCAAGCTTACGTTTTTATGTCTTTTAAGTTTACCCAACCCCAAACGCAATCCCCTCTCTTACATATCGCAATAGCGCATAAAGGATAGAAAGAGGGAACTTGGCAAAATCATGACATAAAGGTGTTGGAGCCACAAGTTAAACATGGTGGCATATGAGACAAAGATGTGATCACAAACTTGCATATCATGTTATCAACTTGCAAAATATTCCTAAGCATGCATAACATCATTTTAACTTGCATAGTGTTCATATGCATGCATAACATGGTTTCAACTTGCATAAGGTTCATATGCATGCATAACATGGTTTCAACTTGCATAAGGTTCATATGCATGCATAACATGGTTTCAACTTGCATAAGGTTCATCTGCATGCATAACATCAAACTTGGCAAATAGGCGGAACATGGCCATAGATAGCATGAGATAAGGACTAGTAACATGCATATAACATTATATGCCTGTTAATACAAGGTTTATGAGAGTTTCAAAGTTGCATCATGCAACATTTCCAACCAAAGATCACATCTTTCTATGCATAAAGCCAAGGTAATGACTTTACTAACATGCATAGAGTAAGCTTATGCATAGAATCATAAGATCAAAGCACATATCATGATTAACCCCAAACTCAACTTGCAACATAACATATTAACTTCATAGTTAAAATACAAGAGTAGAAATAGGCTTACAATGCTTATGTGGACTCAAATGAGTATAGCAAATGTAAGAAACCCCTTATGAAACAAATTAAAACCCCAAAATGCAAGCAAACTTGATCAAGACTCCTCCTTTATGATGCCAATAGAGAAACAAGACTTTAATGCAAGCTAAAGAGGATCATACAAGCCTAAATACACTTGTATGCATGGAAATCTCTTAGAAATTTGATTTAGGAATTTATGAAGAGAGTGGAGGCCATGAGAGGATTGATTTTGCCATAGTTTAGTTGTAGGATAGATTAATGATGATTTAGGGTAGGTTAGGGTCTTATTTATAGATTAGGCAAGTGTTTTAGGCCATAGGATTAACCCTAGGATAGATCCCAGCCCTCAAAAATCGTCACAAGCCTCCAAAACAGGACCAAGGGCCAAAACAGGTGCACCAGGCCAGCCAGGGTCAAGCCAGAAGGCTGTGCAGGTTTCTGGCTCGACACGGGCGCACTTACCAAGTGCGCCAGTGTATTTTTGTGCTGGCGCACTTCCCAAGTGCGCCAGTGCATTCTGGCTTGTTTTCGGTTTTTCTGCCTAACTTCGTTCGTCCATATCTTCTTCATACGGACTCCGATTTTCGAAAACTCGAACTCTATTTCGCGTATTTTTCCGAGACGAACGCAATGGCATAGCCCGTTTCCCTTGATTCAGATTTTAGAATTAAATTCTGCCTCAATTTATGTTATAACAGGTTATTGAAAATACGGGTTGTTACAACCGCAGTCCAAATGGAGTTGCATAGTTCAAAAATCTTGTTTTCAACACCATTCAAACCCATTTTCAAATGCAAGGATTCAAACCCATACTCGTATTAAGTTTAAACACTCTAAGTATCCTCGATTATCTTTATTCCAATATTAAATTCATTAAGAATTTATTAAATTCGAGTCTACCCAATCCTTAAAAATCCCAAATCATATTTATTTTAAATCTTTGCAACATCAAAATCCACTTTGGGAAAATTTCCTTAATCATTTCAAATAACATTCAAGATTCAGATCTTTAAGGGAAGAATAAAAATTTATCAAAATCGACACATTTCCTTTAAATGAATTTTCCTTCAAATAGAATTTCAAATATTTAAATCATTTAACCAACTGATGTCCATATATTATTTGCTACCCTATGGTCAAGTGATTTTAAATTTAATTTCTCGATATTCAGGGATGGATCTATCATTTCAATCCAAATCAGGGTCACAGAGATTTATCATTTCACTCTATGTTCTTAATTTATATAAATCGATAAATCCCGGGTTCATTCGGTGCCCGTAACATCAAGGGTAAGTGGGATTAATCATCACAACGAACATGCAAATACACTATACTGAATATGGAGCATTAGCAGTGTCAACATCAATTCAGTAACAAATTTCAACCAAAGGTCCATCACAACCATTCCATCCAATTAATCAGTATTAATCTGTTCCACGGATTATCAAGAATCAAAATTCCAATTAAAAATCCAATAAAATTAAATAACTAATTATCAATCTAATTTGCATGTTAACACACTTGTATGTCAAATTTAAGCAACCAATTCAATAGCCAATCATAACCATGCAACCAAACTTATTTCATAATTTAATTAAATAAATATGGGAAAAATTCACTACAAGAAAACAACCCTTTTACAACGGGCGAAAACCGTTGTTATATGCTTTTTACAACGGCACACGCCCATCCTAATATGCATCGTCGTAATAAGTCCACTATTTTACCACGGTTAGTGACTGTTGTAAATGACCATTGTAATAACTTTCTCTGTCACATGCAACGACTCTATGGTAATGGCTGTTTTGCCCATTGTAATAGGTAGTAAATTACAAGGGGCTTTTGCCCGTTGTAATACATCATATTACAACAGTTTTCGACCGTTGTAATAGACTACTTGGTAAACCTATTTTTACAATAGGCAATCAACCATATACATCCATAATAATAATGAATATTCCAGCATGCAATAAATATTGTGATGCAACGATCAAAATCACATAATAACACATAATAAAAGATTAAAGCAAGAGTCAAAATTCCAACACATTTCAAAAGTTAGACAAGTTTACATTCCAAAAGATTTAGATAAGTTTACATTCCAAAAGATTTAGACGAGTTTACGTTCCAAAAAGTTAGATAAGTTATATCGACATAGTTCTAACATAAATTACGTAACTAGTTTCATAAGTACCAACACTAGGCCAAGGAAACGTAATCTTTGTGTCATGCAACGGTAGATCCAACGGAATGTTTGATAATGAACATCTCCGAATTTGGCTTAAACAAAAAAGCTTCCGCCACAACATCAGGATCAGTTTTTGCTGTTGTCCCCTCCGCAACTATGTTTTTATCCCAACCCAATAGCCTGCACTTTTTTCTCACCAAACCGTCCAAAGTAACACGATCTCGTTGATCTTGAGCCTGCATACTGTTACTAGCACAATGTGATTGCAAAAAAAAACGTTACCAAATGCAAAGAGAATATATTATTATACACCATTCAGAATATTATACAGCATTTAAGTCTTGCATTGTTGTAACCTTACAGCATTGCACTAAATTGGGAATGTGTACAAAAAGTTAACTGTTTTATTCCCAATTTGTGTACACATATCACCAGATATTATTATACAACATTTGAGTATATTATAAGTTAACTTCAGTCATCTTGAGCAGTAAGGTAGAGCAGAGGATACAAGTGCAAACTACAGTAATTAAGTTCCAAAGGTTGCTTTACAAAAGTATCCAACCATGTCCCTGTTACTGCATATTGTTTTGGCCAAACATAGGGCCTTTCACCCATACTAGTTAGCCACCAACATCCAACCATGTCCCTGTTACAAATGAACTACATTGAACTTGCAATAGCATGACGACTTTTGGAAGACCCTATGGCAAATGTTTTGATTTAAGACACAAAAAAATAGGCAAAAATTGAAAATGACTACATAAAATGAGTGTTAGCATTACCTATAGAGGACTGTTAGCCACCAACATGAACTTTATTTTTATTGGCAGCAATATCAGCATGAGTAGGACTTGAAGAGCAATACAACCTTTGTATTTCAGTCAGAGCAGTTGTTTGCTCATTATAGAATTAATTCCACCAATGTTGTCAATGACATGCATGCACAAAAAGCAATTAGGGCCGGCCCGATAGTATTTAATGCCCTAGACGAACATCTTTTTTTTTTGTTCGTTTTTATTGTCCCACTTTGTAAAATAACTGCTGAAAATTTTGACAGAAGTGATATCTTTTTTTTACTGGGAAAATAGTAATTTACAAAGACTATCGTAGCTAGTTTTGATAGAAGTGATATCTCTTGAAACAAAACAAAAAAGATAAGGCAGATATGTTTAGCTACTTTTTCACTATAACTTTGCAAAGGCAAAATAGTAATTCGCTTAATAAGCATCTATATGGAATATGGACAGAGCACATTTGTTTGGACTGTTATTTGAACGCCTAATCTCATTTGTTTACCAATAACTAATTATACTTTCATTCATAATTCATAACTCATAATTCATTCACAACTTATTAACCATAATTCAACAAGCTAATCCTTTCACAACTTATTAACCAATAAATTAATTATATTAAAACCAAACAGAGTAATCAGCAAATACCAAAAATTGAAATGAACATTAAACTTACATGTTTATTATTGTCTTTTTTCAGAATATTGTTAACCTATTGCAATCTTATGGTCCGCAAATTGAAGACCTGCAGCAAATTGAAGACCTGCAGCAAATTGAACAAATGAAGGCCTGCGAATAGAAGATGGTATTACAAAAATTCTCTACTAGAAAGATGCTATTTCAAATTTAAATAAATTAACTAAGCTTGACATATTCTCTTGTCAGAAATAGAATATTGAACAAATGAAGAATTGCAAATTGAAAGTGGAAGTCCTAGCCTCTGTGATTCTGTCTCGCTGCAAACTGAAGTTGGAAGCCCTCCTGCAAACTAAAATAGTTTGGTTCAACTTATGTTGTGAGCAGTAGAATGAAATTGCAAATTATAAAAATTATGAAATTCATGCAAATTGAAATTACCTACATCAATTCCAACTCTAAACAGCAAGATTTGAGGGAGTTGAGCAAAATCGAGTTGAAATTGCAATTGAAAAAAGAGCAGCAGGTGTTGCAACCCTATAAAGCATCGAAGTTGCCTCTGTCCCTGCCGTTGTGGAGCGTCGCCTCTGTCCTAATCGCTGTGGAGCGTGACAAAGCCTGTCGGTTTCGTTGTGATTTTTTATGCGATGGAGAACTGTTGATTAGCAGTAGAAATTTTTTGGTTTTTGATGCCCCTTACGCAAATGATGCCTTAGACATTTGTCTCGCCTATCTTGGGCACGGGCCGGGCCTGAAAGCAATTCATCAGTAAAAATTATACATATGCCAAATTTCTTACAAATTGTTTCTAAAACCGTATACCCTTGCCTTTTAACACATTTAACTATGACTAAATCTCTGAAGAATTACAACTAAGATTTTGTATTACTATCAATACTATATTTTAATTTGTTGTATGTCATGGGTAATATATGCTGATGCTAGATGAAAGCTAACGAGCAATAAAGAGCTTTCAAATTGCATTTAATCCTGAATTTAGGTGTAATGTTCCAAACGAATAGCTGTAATGCCAATTGAAACGCTAGTTTTTTGAGTTCTTAACCCAGTTTTTTGCTTCCTGTGTAAAGTTAAATAGAATCATGTTTACAAAACTAGAATAATAGCGACATTTCAGCCAAGCAACATGTGACCAACTTCAACAATATGGTAACCCCATTACTTGCAACTGATAACTAACCCCAATAATTAGATCCAAAATTATAGGACTTGTTACAAATCCTGCATGAGCCTCTGCATGTAGAAGCTACGAAAATTTGACAAAAGTCAAAAGTGATCTAGATAAATCATGGCGATCAGCCTACGAGATTTTTCCATGTCATGATGACTTTTAGAAAAAATAAACTACACATCGATAATTTAATCAATGACAAGGATGATTGTCCCGGCCTGCTCAACTTAAGGAGGAGGCTGTTAGCTACTTTTCAGACTTGTTTGACTCCAAGAGGAATAACACTCGATTAGATGACTTGATGTGAAAACAAATTTTAACGGAGAATGCAAAACAAAAACTTGTTCAATCAATATAAACGGAGGAACTGAGGAGTGCAACATTTTAGACTAATGATTCTAACAACCTAAGGCTTGATAGTATCAATGCAAAATTATACAAGCATCATCCGACACTGATGCTTCATCATCAATTAGTCAATAAGTATACATGTGGATACCATAACAGTAGGCATTACATGTGGATACCATAACAAGCGTAAATATGTCCAATATCGTAACAGGAAACATGCAATCATAGTTTGTTTTAGATTTAAGCGATGCAAACAAAATGCAAAAATAAATGTCTTTACAAGTTAGTACATGCATATATATATGTATATATATATATATATATATATATATTCTTATTGGCATGTATACAAAGTTTTTTTTTTTTGCTACAGGCTGCTACATGCATGGATAAAAATACAAGTGAATCAAACCAACGTCAAAACATGTGACGCAGGCAAAATGAAAATTCCTTCATTGTCAAAAGCAGCTGAAATAAATCAGCATGTATTACGCCTCTAAATAATTGTAAAAAAAGGGTATATTTGCTGTGATTAAATCCACATTGGAAACAATCCCAACAAAAGCAACAAAATAAGTTCTTGATATTATATATCCACAAATTCATAGTTGATATAGTTTCTACTCAGGTTATTTATCCATGTTGACTATCTAAATTTCAATCATTATTTCTACTTAACAGCATTCAACTGGATTAAAGAAACAATCTTTCAATGGAAAAAATGGTGTTTTGTTAATTTATTGATAATTTCCATTTTAATTTATTTCGGTTTCACAAGCAGTATCCACAAGGTAGTAACAAACCAAAACTCAATCATTTTATCTAGCTCAAATTGGTGTTCAGGAGCATAAACAAAGAGAATCGTGAGCAAAAATACTCACCTGTAATAGCGAGGAGAAGGACCAGTAGGCGATGCTGGTTGGCTTGTTGGCGAGCTACAGGCGGGCGTTGGTGGAGCGCTGAGACTGGTGCAAAGGAGAGTCGGTTGGGTTGTTGTGCCTGGTGTGCGGGTTCGAGAGCGACGGTCATGAAACAGTGCTTGGAGGTGAGAGCGGTGTTGAGGCTCGACTGAGGTAGGTTTTTGATTCGAAGAGGGAGGAGCGACGGACAAAGGCGGCGGTCGCTGGCTAGACGCGGTGACAGAGGCGTTAGGTCATCGGTGAAAAGGGCGGAGCGGTGGCAGACATTTATTTTGATTAGGGAAAAAACTGATTTTGATTCAATTAGGGAATGGCTTGAAATGGAAAATTGAAAATAAAGAGGGAAGTGGTTTCTTATGATTTTGGGAAAACTTAATTGCGGCTGGTAACAAAGGAGACAATGGGAACATGGTAAAAGGAAAAGAAGGATTAATTAAACGAACGGAGGAAAAACACAGGGATACATGTTAAAATTTCAGAAATTATAATACAGTGTCAACTTAGTTCAGCCAAAGGAACAAGTGGCCAAGTTTAATTAATAAATATATGTTTTCTAAGAGTATGAATACCATATATTACACCATGTATACAACACTAATGAGTATTTATACATTTGAAATACAATTCAAATTAAAATTTAAAACCAATTTAAATCTAATTATATTGAAATAAATTCTCACATTAAACAAAATTCAAAATTCGAAACAAGTAAAATAAATTAGTTTAAAACTTATCAAATAAAAATAGAATCAAAGATTTTAATTTTAATTTACACTTATAAAATCAAATCAAACCAAGTTAAATAACTAGAATTCAAATTTATAAATAAAATTCAATTTTTAAAATACAAAAACCAATTTAATTCATATTTTTAAAACGTCAAAAAATTTTGGTTGGTTACAATCTCTTATATCGGTCCATGTCTACAAAATTGCCTGTGTAGATTAATTTGATTGGTCCTTATAAACTATCTTACATTGTGCCAGTGAAAGTAACTCATCTTGCATGCGATGCTCTGACAGTCTCTTCACTTTTAGGTGCTCAATCGGGCTTGGATGAGCAAGGCCAACAAGTATATCTAGTATATACAAAGTATAAATCGACACATAACTATGTACGATTTTGTGTTATCAGGCTATAAATTTTTCCAAAAAGCTAAACTAAACACAAATAATTAACCAAAATCCTAGTCAAAAGAACAATGTACAAACATTTGTTAAACTAAACCCAAAAGATTAATCAAAATCTTAGTCAAAGGAACAATGTATAAACATTTAGATAACCCTTCTTTGAACCATGCAAAGAAAAAAAATGCTGAATGCACCTTGCCTTTTAAATCAAATTAGTCTGAAGTGACAGATAAATGGATCAAACAAGAAACATCGTCAAAAGGAGACAGAATTACAAACAATTATCATCGCTAAAGCGACACAAAACAATTTATATTCATTCATAAAATAATTGTATAACAGCTAGTAGTATCCTATGAAGCAATAAATAACGTAAATACTAGATTTCATTTGTTTGCTTGAACCACACGTACAAGAAAAGGCTAAGAGCATTTATTGAAGCAGTCGATGATATGAGCAGCTTTTGGGAAGGGATCAGTTTATCATGATTCGTTAGTAAATAAATGGGCCGGGCACGGATAAGTGATCTGGGCATAGTATTATATAGGATGTTTTTATTTTGTTATTATCAGTGTATTTGAAATATACAAATAGAAAAATTAAACATGTGTTATGTTTCTAATCTAACAAATATTTCTACCGTTACCTCTCGCGCTTTTTAAAGAAATTTCGAGGTCATTCCAAAAAAATTGTACTATTAAACAATTTCAAGAAAAAAATTAATGATGGGATTTTCGAAGGTGTTAAACCTTGCTAGAAAACACTGCAATATTGCAAAATATGTAACTAAACTTATTCTTAAAATAATGAAATATATTGAATAAAATAGATCTATCTATTTATTAAAGTTTACTAACTAGTAAGTATCAAATCATTGTTTTTGATTATAAATTGTTAATCATTACAATATTTTAATAAACACTAATAAAATTAGAAAATTTAATGCAATTCTATAAGTAAAACAACGTTTGAAAAGGTTATTTTTAAAAATGACAACTTTTAAAAAAGTCGTCATTAATTAATATATAATCGAATATTAGTAAATAATAATTACTACAACGGGCATTGTATGATCGTTGTAAAATTAACATCGGTTAAAATGATTATTTTTCATGTAGTGTAGTAATATTATTAATCATAAATTATTAATGTTTATTGTTTATTATAAATTATTGATATTGACTACTGGATATATATTACTTACTAATAATTGGAAAGTAAAATTAAGTTTGTTGGAATATTGATTATATATAATAATTATTAATTAGAGATTATTTATTAATAACCATTAATTATTATAATTTATAAATGACTAATATAATATTATTAATGATTGATTATTAAATATTAATAAATAATATAATATTATTAATGATTAGTAATTAGTAATATAATATTATACTTAATAATAAGTAATATATGATTAATTATTAATTATTAAATAATCAAAATTGATTTCATGGAAGTATTATAATTATTAATTATTGACTATAAAAAATTAGCGTCTATTACAACGAACATTTTGTGACTGTTGTAAAATAGATATCTATTACAACGGGCCTAAAAATGACCGTTGTAATAGCATTTATTACAACGGACGTTATATGCCCGTTGTAGAAAAGGTGTTGTACAGGCATCTATTACAACTGTCCTGAAAATGACCATTGTGACAGCAGTCTATCACAATGGGCATCAAACGCCCATTGTAAAATGGACGTTGTAATAGATCTGTTTTGTTGTAGTGATTCAGTTCATTGTGAGCGATAAAATTACTTACCTTTGGGTCCTTAGTTGATCGTACGTCCAACTGAAGGCCAAAAATTTCTTTACCCAAACACAGCCAAACCAGCGCCAGAATGTCTGCAATCTCGCCACGATTACAACGCACCCAACCGCGCTCAAATCCAATTTCATATGCAAAGGTTATAACCGTTTAATCCTTTGAATTTTAAAATATATATAAATAATTAAAATAAATCTCACCCACACAAACTTGGACACGTTAGCCCCTATTACCGCCTTCTTCTCGTTCTGCTACAGTGCCTTCGTTGCAGAAAAACCCAAAACAACTGAACTTTGAACGTAAATTTCTCCTTCCTCCGATTGTTTCAGGGCCTATGACCACCGCCATTGTCTTCGTCCTCGAGATCCGCGTCCACGGCATTAGAGCCGCCACTTTCGGTGGCTTCTTCCTTCGCCGACGGCGGTTAGAATGGAAGGGTTTCTAGCCCTTCGACAGCCAAATTCCGACAATCCCTTAGCTTAGAAAACGAACGAACACCATCATCGCACTCCTATCGACAATCTCTCCAAAAACTAGGTCTTGATTTCTTCGATTAAGCTCTAAATCAAAAAAACCCCAAATTGCCTCTTAGGGTTTCGATTTCCAGCACCTTTGACTGCGATTTCCGGCGAATCCGTACACTGCATGTCAGAACTGATGGTACCCATAGCCTTGTTATGTCAAGAGCTTCAATTTGATATATAATACTCTAGGGTTTGAAGAGATCTCATTTTCAAGTTATGATTTTTATTTTGAGGTAGGTTTTAGAAATAATCTTCAGCCATTAGAGAATAAAATGAGCTGATGGAAATATATGTACAAATGATAAATGGCTGATGAGGTGGAATGGAGATTAAGTTTTACATATATATAGGGTCCAACATAAGAACAAACAATTATCATATTACATTGATCTCTTTCCCACTTTCTCTCGTATGGTCAAACTACGGGCCGGATTGTAACGCAAATTGAAACTCTACAATAATTCACTGTTCCTGTTCCAATGGGACTAGTTTCGTCGGATTCCGAGACAGTTGCAAAACAGTTAAATTTCACAGTTAAGTAAATTAATAAAATATTCGAATATTCATTTAACTATTATATTTCAAATTGAATTGATTAATTTCAAATTTAAATTTGAATTTCAAATTTAATTTAAACAACTTAAATTCCATCGTTTAGCAAATCAAATTTGAATTCCTTTTAACTTAAATAAAAAAATAAATTTAGTTATTCATTAAAATATTAAATTCCATACTACAACATTTCCTAAATAACTAAATTATAAATTTATTTATACTCAATTCAAATAATCGCTATCATAAAAATCAACAAAAATTGATTTTATAAAATTTCATTCCATTTTACTTATTATAAGTTGGAATTTAAATATACAGGAAATATGGGATGTTACAAGATCCATCTTTTTTTTTTGTATGTCCACCTACAACCAATCACATTTTTGTGTTTTGATTGAGCCACTAAGCTCCAAGTGTTGTTTCTTATGAGAGCTTTATATTCAGTGTCCATTGCCTCCTTGCATTTGTTTGATCTTATGGCCTAAGTGAAATTCAATGGTTCGGTCTCACTGGCAAAAATATTATATAATTTGGGTTTGAAGATGCCACTCTTTGACCTGGTGATCATGTGATGTCCAGTTGATTGTGGTGTTGTCTGCTGCTGTGTATCATTGTTGCTGGTAGTGTCAGCATGGTTGTTGTTTTATGTATCTTCACTATACTGCATGTTTTGATTTGATTGATGTATGTTTGTATCTTCTGAGTCATTGTGTGTCTCATTGGTTTGCTTATTTGTTCGGTCCATAGTTTCTTCCTGTGTGTTTTTGCTCTTCATTTATATCAATTGAAGGTGATTTAGTAATGAATGGTTCGAACCGTATGTTATTGTTTATGCTTTGTTCCTCATCCTTTTTGCCGATTTTCTTTTCTGCACAAGGAAACTTGTTTTCATCAAATATCACATGTCTAGAAACATATATTTTTCCATTTTTGTTGATGCACTTATAGCCTTTTTGGTTTTTTGCGTACCCAATGAATGTGCATGGGCTTGATCTCATACTTAGTTTATGATTGTTATAGTCTCTCAAACATGGAAAACTTAGATACCCATAGGCTTTCAGAGAACCATATTCTGGTCTAACACTGTATATCATTTCATGAGGGCTTTTATTGTTTAAGACTTTGGTTAGCAACTTGTTAACGAGAAATACAGTTGTGTAGAAAGCTTCATTCCAATATTTCATGGGTAATGAGCTTTGTGATAACAAAGTTATACCAGTCTCTACTATGTGTCGATGTTTTCTTTTGACTAAACTGTTTTGTTCGGACGTATGGGGGAAGTTAATCTATGTTTGATCCCTCTTTTGAGAAAGTAATTAGTTATAGGTTTAAACTTAGCTCCCCAATCTGTCTGAACAACCTTAACAGTACTATTCATTTGTTTTTCGACATGAGTTATAAATTACATAACTGTATTGCAAGCTTCTGATTTATTTTTCAGCATGTATATCCAAGTATATCAAGAATAAGCATCAACAAAAGAAAGATAATACCTATGTCCTGATATGAATTTAGAGGCGCGAGTACCCACAAGTCAGCAGCTATAAGCTCCAGTGGCTCATTATAGCTGGCTTCAGAATCACTAAAAGGGAGCTTGTGGCTCTTGCCGAGTTGGTAGTGTGTGCATGTGTGTTTGATAGTGCATTTTTTATAATGGATGTTATTATTATGCAGAACAGTCTTAACAGTTTCCAGATTAGGGTGTCCTAATTTTACATGTCAAAAATTAACCACGTTACATTTACTGCTATTATTGTCGTAATCAACGTTATTGCAGCTATTCCTAATACAGTTATTACCACTAGTAGCATGTACATTATTGCACCAAAATTCTCCACTTGAGTTTGCAGTCTTCAAGTTGTTGAATTTGTATAAACCATTGTATAGGTTACCTTGAAGTAATATTTCATGATTTAGGGAATCTTTAACTAAGCAAAACCTAGGATGAAATTCAAAGTAAACATTATTGTCATTGGAAAATTTGATACACTTAACAAACTTTTATTAATCGTGGGTACCCTAAGAAGATTGTTGCCTATGTGTGTGATACTAGCAGTACTACGATTACCCATATGCAAATTTCTCATACCTGAGTAATTTCTGCTCCCAATGTTTAAGTTCTGAAGATTGCTAGTTATGTGGTGAATCGCTCCTGAGTCAGTGTACCATTCTTTGAAGCCATTGTCTTCAGTTTTTACTTCATCATCATCTGCAGCATTATGTCTTCGGTTTGCATCATTATTATTTTGAGCTAAATTCCTTGTTGCTGCCATATTTTCTTGTGCTCTTCTTTGTAAAGAGTAATTTTGGCTTTCCTGTTGTCCACCTGTGTTTGAATTATACCTGAAGTAACATCTGTTCGCCATGTGACATAGCTTTTGGCATATTTGACATTTCACATGATAGTTGTTGTTATCTCCTTGTACCAGATTATTTCTGACTGTGGCATAATTGTCAGAGAACTTATTTTGTACTGTTTTTCTTTGGTCGATTATGCCTTCATAAGCGAGGAGTGCTGATCGAACAACTGAAAGTCAGGTAAGGTTTGTTGTGTGGCTAACACAGTTACTAGAGATTCATATTCTTCATCTAATCCACCAATAATAAATAGGATTTGCTCACTGTCGCTAATCGTATGGCCAACAACATTTAGTTTTTCAAATAGGTTTTTAATTTTTTCCTAAGTATTCTTTCATGCTTGCCTCCTTTTTCTTGAATTTTGTAATTCCCTTCTATATTGCATGATTCTAGCCGTTGATTGTGAACTGAAAATCTGTTGCACAGTGGTCCATATTTCATGAGATGTGTTGCAGCCTACTATCTGTGATAACAAACTCAGGCTTATCGATGATGGCAGCTATGATGATAAGAGGCTATCCTATTTCTGAAATTTGACGTGGTCAGAGTTCGGTGAGAGATTGCCATCTTGGTCTGCTATCATCATTGGTGATATAGTTATGGTTTGTCATACTCTTGTAGTCCATAGCCCTTTAATGCAGTTTCAATTTTGTATTTCCATAGTATATAGTTATCCTCGTCCAACGAAGTATTAATGGCTTGACTTCTTGGTTTGGTCAGGTTGTGATGGTTTGGTGGGGTGCTGTTGATGGCGCTTGCTGATACAGTTGATGTGGCGCTAGAACCATTGGCCATTAGATATGAGAATATGACGAGGGAGTTTACTTATAGTTGCAGCCTTTTTGTCTCACTTGTATCACCGTAACATGATGAAGCTCACGACAGCATGTAGAGATCCAGAAAAGAATGAAGGTTGAAAGAGGTCTGGCACTACTGAGTTGGCGTTGTAACTGTGATCAACACTTTTGATAGAGAATAAGCCTTTAGGCATCAACGCTCCGATACCATATTAAGAGGTGAGGAGGAGAGTTATTAGTGAGGAACAATTGTAATTTTATTGATACGAAAACATGATATAAAGAGCACATATATATAGTGCTATGAGCCCAACGGCTAGTACAAAAAATACCAAATATGTATGAGCCTAATGGCTAGTATTAGATATACCAAGTATGCATGAGCCTAATGGCTAGTATTAAATATACCAAGTATGCATGAGCCTAACGGCTAGTAGATAATTACAAAACATACTAAATATGATAAAACGTGTTCACACACTAACAACTCTATTGTAACGGATCTACTGTCTTCATTACACTAAAATTTGAAGCGCGATAATTGTATTGATTGGTTGGAGTTTGACTTTAATTCGTTTCAAAGTATATCGAAACCAAAACTACGACCGGAATCATGTTGCTTTGATCATTATGCCAAACCATTATTGAAACACCTGTTATGATACACTTATTTCAAACAATTGTTTAAAAACAAAATCTAATTAGTATCATATTTTATTAGCTGCAAAACATTTAAGATGACATAGCAAAGTAGGATAAATGGTACTAACAACAATAATATCAAAGTGGAAAGCTGATAATTATTGAGTTATTGCCCAAACCACATCGTAAGCTTTCATCCCTAATTAGTTTTTTATGCTTTCATCCATGGTTATAACAAAAAACATAAAAGCATGTGCATGTGAAAGTATGTTTTACTCGCACTGATACAATAATAAAATAAGCTTTGTTTTCTTATAGACATAACAAAAAATTAATTATTATTTAGAGAAGTGAATAAATAGCAATACATAAAATATAAAATGCAACATATAGTTTTGTACATGCAGAAGTGTATATTTGCATATTTTATGGTATCAATTCGATCAAACATAAACGCTGACACACGTGTTGACTGCATGTTGGCTAATGTTTAAAAATAACATATCTATTTACCTGACTAATGAAGAAATCCAGAGGAAAAATAATAAAGTATATATTTTCATACCTTCAACCGTCGCCGCAACAGCAAGTGTAAAAGCTTTCGATAGGAGTACACAAACCTACATATATATCGGTTTCATATATATATATATATATATATATATATATACACACACACACACACACACATATCATATTCATACAAATTGCAAAGAACATGATCCTTTCAAATATATCTTAACCTTCTATGTTTAATATTACTGTTTCAAAAAATAAACGACAAAACATAGAATATGAAAATCATTTTAAATTTGTTCATCAATATCATATATTACATAGTTTGCGCAAGTAAAACATGAGCATAAATGCATTTTCAATGATACACAAAAGGATCATCAAAAAAACTTCCTAGTTAGCTTACTGGCATGAAGAGTAAAATAAAATATGTGTACAGCCTAAGCAATTGAACGCATGATAAAAGAACATAAAAGAGAGAAGGGAGTATAAGAATATTTCTTTAGATTGTTACTAAGCTCAAGCATTATTGTTTCTGTTGATTCATATCAATTCACACATGTTTGTATAATAACAGGACACTAAAAGTAAAAAAGGGTTAACATTTTGGTTTATGTGCATTATTCATACTTTTATTTTCTATCATTAAATCTAATTTATCTTTCATTCTAGAGGGAATTGGATATCTCATTTCACATGTATACAATGAAAATCCGTTTTTACGCACAAAACAACACGGGGAAGTCTGTAAAATAGCAGAGCAGTATGGCATGAGCTAGAATTTCAGTAAAACATAGTTATTAAGCTCCATTATAGGGGCTGCATTTATTTAATGAACTGCTATTATGGTGAACATTATCGTTATCAAATGATGACCTAATTCAAACACCAAAGGTGAGGCTCTAAACCAGTGCATAATACATACCCAATCAGTTGAGCTAAATGTGTTTTGAAAAAATAATTTATTCAGGATGAAAGTAATAGAATACATTAAGGTTAACACAGCTTTGCAAATTTCAGAAAATTATTATGCATGAAAATACCACTATAGACCACATACACCATAACCTTATAATTCACTTTCCCCTGCAAAATTAAAATAATGAAAATTAGTGTGTCATCCCTAAAACATTTCAAAACAAAAACGGCCTCCCTCCACAAGTTTCGTTTCAAACCCGATCTCTAAAATTCATGTTATGTGTTTTTCATAAAAAAATGTGCTACTGTGTAAAAAAATTCTAAATTCGGCAAATATTTCCAGAAGACCACGGAAATAAACCTTGCATACATGTATGCAAGTATTCACGAAGAAGTTAACGTTGAAATCTTCAGGAATTCTTACATACATTTGTGCAACTATTTTAAAATATTTACATATACCTATGCAAATATTGCATGAAGGTTTCACGTTGAAAAATATGTATGCGTATTGTTGCACACATGTGTGCAAGTATTCCGAAATACTTGCATGGATGTATGTAAATAAATATGAACTGATTTTCATGCATATAAATTTTTGCACACTTGTATGCGATATTTCTGTAATACTTGCATGCCTGTATGCAAGAAAACCAACACAGATGCATGACTGAAATACTTGCACGTATGTCAATGAAATTCAAAATACGTGCATACTAGTTGAAACGAACCAAACTCGCCCTTACTGGAAAGCCCGGATTGAGTTGAGAACACGACAAATTAGAATGCAAACAGAAGAACATTTCATTGCTTACTACAGCAATTACATCAGAGTACAAGAATATAACAGAGTATGAATAAATAATAAACATTTGATAAATATCAGAGATTTAAAATTACTGCAGCGGAAAATAATACATAACACAACTGAAAGAAATACACGGATACAGAGCTTTCTAAGTATAGTTCCAGCTGTAAATCCAGGATCCTGTTAGTATAATATCTGCATAAACCCAACTACTAGCTGCCCGTGTGGAAAAAAGGGGGACCCAGAGTTTTGGTTAAAATAATAAACTCCAGGTCAGTCATGTGACTGGTGTGAGAACTAAAACAGTTATTTAAAACTTTACTTTAAAATAGAGTAAATCAAGGGACCACGCTGTATAACACGGAACGGGTTTCCTCCCAAGAATACCAATGCATATAACAAACAGTGCAATGCTTTTAGGAAAAATAAAGCTATTATAAGACCCAGGTCCCATCACACAATGAAACGCAAGCCGGAGGATAGGATTTTCCCTTATAATAGCCAAACATGCTTGGTACGTTTAAAACAAATCATTTTGATACTATTATAAATGAATAGTATCAAAAAAAGCTTCAAATATAAATGTATCAATCATAGACGACATAGTATCCCATACTACTATGTCGCAATATAGGTTCACAACTAAAACCGAAATGTCACGTATTGGAAATTGGATTTCCGTCATGAGTCTAGGCAAGAGATGTACTCCAAACCGCTTCGAGACATTCTAGCAAATGCCTCGGGACTGCACACTCTGGGCAACCCCTGGATCCTCCAAGGTCGATCCTCCCTTGTGTTTGAGGATTAATTATTCCTGAACACACGTTTCCCGGTCCTATCAGACCTATCCATCAGCTCCGTAGTAACCGATGTATCTGAGGCGCCTCACAATCCAAGAGCCACATAGGTAAAAATAATAAATGTCTGGGCTCCATACCATGACACCACCCATAGCTAAAAAGAAACGTCATGTCCTCCTTGGTTCCCTTATCCCGTTTTTGACTCATACCGAGGTGTGAGGCTCGCGAATTAACCCTATACACAAAGCTATGCTATTTTAAAGTCGGGCTTTGATCATCAACCACAAGACTCTTCTTTTCAACAGAAGCCTTGATCATTGCATCTCTGCATGCTACACTGACAATTCATGCCATGCAACTGATGTCTATCGATATATGACCTCTGAGCTCGTACGTCTCAGCGAAGGGTGTTAAGCAAGAGAATAAATTCTCCGCCACTAAACAGATATATATTTAATAGAGATCAATCAACACAAAATAAAATCCAATGTCATACACACATCCATTTACTAGTTCGTTTTGGGTCTGAACGAAACCGGAGGCACCTTATTCCTCGTCCCATATGTCCAATACACGAGAGAGGTCCTCGCATATCCGGTCGATCTCCAAGTACGTTTGGACGGTCACCACTTATTACCTTGTCTTGGGTGTACAGCCCAATCAAGACATCAATAGTCATCCAAACGATGTGAAGACCTCCGGTCTTTAGCCACCATCTTCATCGTCGAATCAGTTATTCAGAATGGGTATAAACCCGGCATTTCCGAGTAACTCGCGTATATAATAAAAACACAACATACGCCTCATTCCAATCCAGAATATTCTTTTATTCAAATATTCTTATACTTGGGGAAAGGTTCCCATTAATTTTATCAAAGATAAATTCTTTAAATTTATTCTTTAATCTTCCTTTGGATATCAATTCAAACCAAAATAAGGTTTATCAACTAGTCAGAATTAGCGAACCTTACCGAAGTAATTATTTGTTTAATTTCTCAATCCCAACCTATTCATCCCATGGAGCAAAACTGGTAATACTCCATATCTAACACCACGCTGCCGTCGGTAAATTTAATTACCATTTCACGTTCAAATCTGATTAAAGATTTAACTATCGCTTGGAGCAAAACTGGTGATACTCCATTCTCAATCATTTCCCAAATTTGATAATTTAAATTATCAATTCACATTTCAATCTAATTAAAGATTCATTAAAACTTCGCTTAGTTTTAATCTTCCCAAAAATCAATATTAATGATTATTTAACTTTGGAAACACAAACATGCCGCATTGATAATCTACACTGTACTATTGATTTCTGCCGATATATAACCTCTTAGCTCGCATGTCTTACAGGAGGGTGTTAAGTAAGAGAATAAATTCTCCGCTACCAAACGGATATATATTTAGCAGAGATTAACCATACAGTTTGAAATACAATGTTAGACATGTAATCCTGTCTTTAATTGGGTTAAAGAACTACTGTCATTTAAAACACAGTTTACGATAAGCTCAAATCACATTCATTTAATTATGGAATCTTCAAGGAAAATCAATCAACATATAATCGATATCAATTTCCGTATCCAACTAAAAATATAAATGGAATAATGACAAAGCCTTTTAAATTCCATATATATTAACAGTCTTTCTCCACAGAAGCTCACTTCAATTATTACCAATCGAATTCCATTCAATTCCAATTTTATATATTAAATTGGAAAACTTTCCTTTGGAAAATCCCATTAAATCTTAATAAAATATTTATATATTCCAAATCGCTTTTCACTGCAAATCGGGTTAAAGAACGAGTGTCGTTAAAACACAGTTCACAATAAACCTGATTCACATTCCATTTTATTCCAATTAAATGTTAATTAACTGGAAACACTAATAATCTTAATTAAAAGACTTATTCTTTTCACACGGGGTTTAAGAACAGTGTTATTTAAGATACCATTCACGATAAACCAAAAATCCAATTCTTTTATTCAATTCCAATTAAATATTAATTAATTGAAAAAACTTCACTAAATCTTAACTAAAGATTTATTCTTTTCTCAACTGGGTTTAAGAATAGTGTTAATGAAGACACCATTCACGACAAACCCAAAATCCAATTCAATATTAAATACAAGGCTCTGAATAGAAATTATATCGGCTTATATTCAATATCAAATTTTGAAACCAACAAATATCATATTGGAAACAACGATATAAATATATCTTCCAAATTTCCATAGCAATATTCGTATAATCCCAAAATCCAACATCAAAATATTCCGAAGATGATTTTCATTCAAATCCACTCCAATTCATATATTGGAAATTCTGATATATTAAAACCCATCCTCAATCCAATTTATTTATTTAAAAAAGATTGGATTATAATTCTAGTTAATAACTAGTTCATTTCGATAAATATATAACGTGGAATTTTTCATTCCAATTATTTCCAAATCATTTATTATGATTTTACACAAATTATCAATATTTTTAATAATTTTATCAAATTGCACCTACAGTGACCTTTTCCAAATTTGATTTGGAAATAATTCCAAATCCAAGACTAGATTTCAAATCTCTTATACTTGTTGGAAAGCTCTTTTCGATACGAACCCAATGGTTCCGGTTTTAGGAGAATCCGATGGTCGGATCTCCCTTAATCTCAATTCGAAGTCAATGGTCAAAATTCGCGAATGGCCGCGGTGCGGTGAGTTCTATTCAGGCCATTAAATATATATAATATATGTATTATATATATTTCGTCGATTTCCATTTACAACGTATTTTATAAATCGTTTATAAATTCGTTTTAAAACGATTCTAATTTCTTGTTCAATTTTAAATCAAAATTGAATACTCCTTATCATCATATTATTTAAATGATAATATTTTCAAAATATCAGATTTTGAAATCATTTCCTTTTCAATATTCATTATAAAAATGAATAAAATCGATATAAATATCATTCACGTCAAAATGGCGTTAATCTAATCAACACGGCTTTATATATTTCAATATTTTTTTGTCCATCCCAAATCGAACATCAAAATCATATTTTGATCCATTACTGAATATTATTTTAAAACATTCGTTATTTTAAAATATTCATTGTTCATCATTTTAAAATATTACTTAATTTAAAATATTCGTTCTTTCCGAATTGGAATCAGACACAGCTAATTACCATATAATTTTATTTATATGTATTTCATACACACATGTACACAACAATAATCAAGCACAGTCAACCATCATCCTGAGTGCATTACACAACTGCATAAGCGTTAAATATAAATAATTAATGCTTACAATAGTCTGTCAACCCATCGATTGACATACAACTAAATAATTGGGATTAATGTACGTCAAATATCATCCCAATACCCATATGGGGTTTCAACCAACAAATATAATATTATTTGTGCAGTTGGGCGATGTTTAAAATTATCGTCCCAATCAATATTAGTCAAATGATTGTACATATACAAATTGTCCAATTTGTAAATGAATATTTATTTTCATTCATACACACGTTAAAAATTATATTTTTAACGATAAAATATTTATTTCAACACATGAATATTTTATACAGTATATATACACATTAAAAATGTTATTTTTAACTAATACATTTTATTTTAGAAAATTTCGGTCGCATAACGGCGTGATACTAGAACCGGAATAAGGTCTAGCCTTATCCCTTGCCTAATAATCGCTCGCGCCATATACAAACCAAATTCAATCCATTTCATTCACATCCCAAATCAAATTCAACCAATTTATCAATCAAAACAAACAAACAAACATCCATGGTTTCAATCAAAGGTGTCGGGTGCTTCTAAGCACCGTCTGCATCCTAGTATAAATATTTAACTAGAAATAAGATTAGAGTGAGAAGTTCTCACCTTTGGGATCCACTCTGTCATTCTTTAATTGGCGGATTTTGTCGTCGCGCTCCGTTTTGTCGCTTTCTCGCACTTGAATTCGCCTTTTTGGCTCTAGAATTTTCATACGGCCTTCAATCTTCACCAAACATTGTCACTAGCCTAAACGCGCCATTCTGGACAACTTTTCCCTAGAAAACTTTATTCCAAAACTACACTAATTCGCCGGAAATCGCGAAAAACAACAGTAGGCCCGTGATCTTCGGATGCGTTTTCCAGACAGCTCCGCAATCCAAAATAGGACTTCCATATACCCAAATCGAAGAGAAAATCGTGAACTACAATTTTGGTACAGTGGAGATTTGGCTAGAAATGCACGGTTTGGGATTTATTGGCGAAATAGTGATAGCGTGTTATTTGCAAAATGGGAATTTTGGAGAAAATGGGTTTTTGGGTGAAATGGGGCCCACTGCCGGAGCTGGGCTGGGGTGGGGGGGGGGGGGGGCGGACCTGACTGGACGTGGGGAGGCCGCTGGTGGTGGCGGTGGGGCGCGGGAGGTGGTGGCGGTGATTGGGGGCTTGCAATTGGAAGAGAGAAAGAGGAGGAGAGAGAGGAGAGGAGGAAGAGGAGGAGGAGAAAAGGGAAGAGGAGGAGGAGCGGCGGCGCGAAGGGGGGGATAGTGGTGGCAGCGACCGGGGGAGGGGGGGGGGGGAGGGGATGGAACGAAGGAAGTTTTCTTTATTTGTTTTCGGACTCCAAATCAAACTCAACGACTGTCGCCCCTAGCTAATTACCCCCATTCCGAACACAATGGGATATGTTCGGTAAGCCAATTCGACTATTATGATCAGTTTTTATCAAAATTAAAATATAAATTAATATAATGTTCAAAATTGATTTTAATTTACCAGGGCCACATACTGACTCCAAAAATTACAGAAAAATAAATCTTGCTATGTTTTTACGATACGGTCCTAACAAAACTAATTTCGTCGAATTTGGACACCGTTTGAAAAATAGTCATTTTCCAGTCGATTAAATTCAAATTGAAATGACTAAACACGTTTAAATCCACCACGCTCACATATTAATTCAAAAATTATGAAAATTGGAATCTAGCAATAATTTGACATTTCGGATCCAACAAAAGTGGTTTCGTTGAAAACGGTGGTCGTTTGCAAAATGGCTATTTTTTAGGGATATATATTATATAAAATTCCATAGCGCCTATTCTGAATTTTCAACTGGGCATAACTTTTTATTCCCGTTATGAAATCTGGATTTTTCTCATTCATTGGAAAGATTTTTCAAACAGATTCAAATATTTCTGGTTTTACTGAAATCCGATTTATTTTGAATCCTGTACATTCATTTGAAATTTGAAATCGAATTTTCAAACTGCCGCGCCATTTCAGGCTCGTTATATAATTAAAATAGATTTATTCATTCTAACTTCGATAAAAATAAATTTTTAGTTGTTATTATTTTAAATAAATCATTTTAAATATTCAGAATCCAATAAAATAGCTAAAATAAAAAAAATTGATTGGTTTTGATTTTCCTGGTTGTTACACTAGAATGCAATTAACTACGGTTTCATTGTTTTTTTGTAATTTTGGTTTTTGACGTGTTTTTCAAATGTTTTTCAAATTGAATTTTTTGATGTGTACTTGTTTTATTTAAATAATAATTTTCGTGATGTTTTTTATTTTTTAATGAATTTTCGAAAATTAGGGACGTAATTTACAATAAGGTTAGGATGGGATGTGAGCCTAATTTTGAAACTTAATAGGGACTTGAGCCAAACGCACCCATTAAAATATCTTAAATCATCCCACCATTACGAAATTAAATACCAGTTTAACATGACAAAGCAGACTAAATAAATCTGTGATAAATAAATAAAGCAACGGAACTCAAAACAGTAAATAAATTAGTTGTATACCAAATAATGAAAAAAATTAAATTCAATAATGAATAATCAATTCAGGAGAACTGAACTATTCTCGAATTTGAAGAAAAGTACAAAAACAACGAAAGTTACCTGTAGATGTGCTAGCTAGGGTTTTTAGAAGGGTTTGGGAGATGTAAATTTGTAGATTGAAGACGATTGGGAGTTTTGCGGGGATGAATTCCTTTCCCCCCACTGCAATTTCGGAGACGCATCTTTTTTATTCTGGCAAAATAGTTCAGTTTCTGAGGCAGATGTATTTGCATCTAAAATGGACGAGGTATTGAAGGCTATTAATAATTGTGCAATTAAGGGCATTAAGTTATTTAGCCTTTAATTGATTTTTAATAGCGGTGACATCCTTTTTCTACCCTTTTTATAATGCCACTAATTAAAATCAAATTTGGTAGTGTGTAATATAATTTTACAACTGTATATCACATACACTTCCTTTCTTGTCTATTCCAAGCTCAAGGAAGATATTGTGGTGTTTGTCTTTTCCATTATTCAAAGTCAAAATTTGTAAGGGAGTTATTATTCTTAAAATGGAAACTTCTTCATTCATAACATGGTATTTATCTTGTATTAAAGATAATAAAGGAATTATTGAATCAAATTTTGATTTGCAAGCCTTGTAGTGTTATTTTATATTCATTATAATGGATTCGCTTCATAGGAATATGGTCATAAAGGGAATATCATTTTATGTTTCCAACACAACTGCTTTCACATCAAATAATTTTGTTGAAGATGTTAATTCTAAAATATATTACTTTGATGATAATAGTAGTGGAATGTTAAATATTCTTAGAATGGATCATAACAGTTCAATAGAGATTTTTTCGGGAATTGGATAGTGTTTTAGCACTGTTAAAGAATTTAGAAAAAAAATTGATACTCTATTAACTTATCAATGGATATAGGCTTGAAAATGTTGGAAATGAATGAGCAAGAGAAAGAGGAATTTTGGAAGAAGAGAGGAAAGCAAAACAAAGTCCCACATTATGAAATATGAATACCCACTTCTCTTTAGGTTTATATAAATAAAGGAGAAGAGGGCTTGTAAACAAAGTGTGGCTAAGCCAAGACACAATATTATATTCGTGTCAAACATTGGGTTTAGTGCCTTAGGACACTTGGCGTCCATGACACAATATTATATTAGTGTCAAAAATTGGAACTAGTGCCTTAGGACTCTTGGGGTCCATGACACAATATTATATTAGTGTCAAAAATTGGCCTTGTGCCTTAGGACTCTTGGTGTAATGAACCGGGTTTTTGTCGACCTTGGTTATCGCCATAAACTCAACGATGACTAACCAAACATCGAAAAATACCGGATGATTAATGAAAGAAATTAGAGGGTGAGGAAAGATAAGATAGAAACTTAGAATAGAAGAAGAAGAATAACACAACATCAGAGTAACATGAACCTCACAGTAGAACGAATAACATATAATAGATAACATATCTTTGAAATATAAATCTGTACTTGAATATACACATCATTTTCAAAGTACAGCACTTACAACACAGCGGAAATAAACTATAGCTATATGATCCTGAAGCCTCCTGCTCCAGCTCTTCAAGTATCTGTAAATCCCGACTACTTGACTGCCCGTACAAAATTGGGCACCCAAGAGTTTAGGGAAAACAAAACAAAATAAACTCCGGGTTAGTCATGGGACTGGTATGAGTAAAACAGTTTAAAACAATTTAAGCAGGTAAATGATATCTCATAAGACCACGCCGTATAACGGAACGAGTTTTTCCCTTATGAGAATCCAAATTATCTTTATATCAAAAACCTTTTGATATTATAATAATGTCTATCAACCCCAATATAATAATCATCTAGCAGAAACGCTTTCATCTCACGTTCTACATATATAGTATACAAATCAAAACCGCAAGCACGTATTGGGAAATGGATTTCCAACTATGACTAGGTATGGAACCACCTTTCGCTAGTGTACTTCTAGAAAGGAATACACTGGGTTCAACAAGAACATCTTGCAACCCGGCCACACATGACCGACCACTTATTTCGCTTGAGTGTATCGAATGTATATCACCAACGGTTGGGATCAGCAACCATTTCCCGAATGGGACAACATCAACAATAGATTTTTAGAAGTAAATGAAACTCTAGATCAGGTGATTATACACCCTACTTCGGAGCGACCGACTTAGCCATGATGCCTGCCTGATTTCTGTCATTTACCGGATGTGAGGCTAGAAGCTACGCTTTATCATCACACCAGATTCACTTCGAATGCCACATCGTCAAATCCATCAAATCACCGATTGACGTCCTCAACAATACATTATGTGTTAGCTAAAAGAAGTTTCCTTCCCCGCTTCCACTCTTGGTACGGTTGGAGAAATCAATATACGTGATCGTCTGGAAATACTGTCAGACATCCGTCCATACAAGTCATCCAGGAACAGGATGAACCGAAGGCACTATTCAGCACATCCATCTTAGGCATTGTTATCTAAGACTTATACAATAGCCCGTGCACTTTACTCTGTCTTCAATTATCTTTGGCATATATGATTCGCAACGCTTATGCCAATACAGAGTGGTTCTTTGGATAATAATCCAACCGATCTCTCCATATTAACAACGTTAAAATGGTCAAAACTTTGATAGTCGGTGAGTTAACTATCAAATGAAAACACGTGTGCAAACAACGATATTATTTCCAAATGGAAATACTATCAATCAATCATCAATCATATATATATATATATTTATGTATATATATTCACATTTCCTTATTTTCTATGTTTCAGAAAATATACGTTATTAACACTGGAAAACATTTCCATTGTTATTTACATATCACTATCATTTCACAACTATCAGTCCCTGACTGTAAACTAGTAGGAGAACAAATTCTCTAATTATAAATCCCGAAGGCCGAAACCAACATCAGATCGACACTTAAAAAACCATTCAATTTACTAATCTCTAGCCAGTTTCTAATTTTGCTTAACTCTATTTCTTTTCCTCTATTCGATTAACTCTATTTGATTAACTCTAATTGAATAACTCTAATTGAATAACTCTATTCTGTTTTAACTTTATTTCGAATAACTATATTCGATTTAACTCCTTCGAATATAAACTATATTCGATTAACTACTTCGAATATAAACTATATTCGATTAACTATTTCGAATATAAACTATATTCGATTAACTACTTCGAATATAAACTATATTCGATTAACTACTTCTTGATATACTCTAATCGAATAACTTTATTTGATTAACACTATTCCCTTTTTATAATTCTATTTGTTTTCTAAATATTCTCCTTTATAATATCCTATTTATTTTCTAATAATATTCCTTTATTCTATTTTATTCGTTTTATCAACATTTTTTCCTTTTATAAAACTCTATTCGTTTTATAAACATTTTCCCTTTTATTTACTTTCAAAATATTTCCTTTTATAAAATCTGTTGATTTTATAAAATCCCTTTATTTCAATCTACATTGAAATAATTCTTTTTACATCCCAGGGTCTTTTTATGATATTTAAAATATCGAATAACAAGGATCAATATCATTCCAACACACATAATCCATAACAGATTATATAACACATCATATATCACAATATATGAAAAACAGTAAAATAAATGTTGAGGAATCCCGCCGGATTCCTCCAATCTGTTTCCCTGCATCCACAAATGTTACACAATAAAATCAACATCACTTTTAGTTCCATATGATATATTCTGTTAAACAGAATCAATATAGAAATTCAACTAACTGACTAGCAGTTCAATCAAACGGTCAACACACAGTCAATCAGACAATTTTAAACAGTTCTAAATATACGTTACAAAAATATAACTGTTCAGAGTTGGTGAGTTTTACTCACATTTGCAGTTCATCGTTAAAGAACAATAAACTGTTTGTTTGATTTGAATCAAACAATTTATTTCGCCGTAAATTCATACGAGCCCCAATCCACTTCCAGTCAGCTTCATTGTGAAGCTCTTGTCCATACGGTCCCAACGCAACTTATGGTTCGTCAATCTGATATCGTATGGTCAAGTTATGATAAATACAAGTTAAGACCTTATTTAAATCTAAAATAAAACATATGTATAACTTCGTTGGGCTTTACCATATTAACACAGCCCAATACCACATTTTCACTACCACGCCCGTTCACTTTCCTTCTCCTTCCCCAACCTAGAAACCGAACTCCAGTACATCTCTTTTCACTATTACGGTAGCTTTCCCAAACCAAAACTCCATCGTTCCTTCACCGTATTAAAAACCGCAACCACCACTGGTTATCTCGTCGCGAGCTCCATCTCCCCATACCCATTTGGACGAACTCGATCGAAATCCGTCGACCAAGAAAACTCTGCAAGGGGCTGTACAGGTGCAACATTGATCAGCACCATATTCCACAAAAACATCACGGCTTGTGCTATTCACCATCAGGAACCCAAATATAAGACTCAAATCAAAATTTGAGGCTTCTACAATCTAAAACCACAAACCTTAAGTTGCTGTACCCAAAACCCATCGAACGAAAAACACTTCGAGCCCCACAAAACTTAGACTGGATCGAAGAGAATCAACAGAGGATTACAATTATATATAAATTCTAATTTATAGATTTTCTTTTCAATTGATTTTGTTTTATGTTTCTGCGGTTTTTGCTTTGTGAATGAGAATTTTGTTCGTGTATTATACTGTGAAGTTGTGGCTGATAAGGATGGTGGACGTGGCTTCGTTTAGGCCTTAGGAGAAGTTTGGATATTTTTTCATTCCTTTTTATGTTGATTTATATTGCAAACGCTGGTTCCATTGGTCCTTAAAAATTCCTACGATCACACGTGATACCCAAAAATCACGAAAATTGACGTGTAACTAGAGTTCGACATTACGGTCCCAACGAAACTGGTTTCGTCAAATTCCGACTCCGTTTGCTCACACAGCGTATTTTTAACTGTCAAAATATCAACTGTTTTTCACATTAAAATCCCGTACGGCCACATAGTAACTTCAAAAATCACGGAAACTGAAATCTAGCAATAATTTAACATTGTGGATCCAACAAAATTAGTTTCGTCGAATTCTGAGGTCGTTTGAAAAGCTGGATATTTTTAAAGCTCTGACTGACCCATTTAAATATAATTAAATTAAATATAAATAAATTTATATTATCGTATATATTCACAGTTGAATACCATACAGCTCCAATAGGATTTATAACTCGATACTTCAAATCCCGATTAAATCGATATTCGATTTAAAAATGAATTTCCTTTTAAAAATATAAATAATTCCTTGATAAATTATAAAGGAATTCCACAGTGACTTTTCTGAAATTTGATTTGGACATAAATCAAAATCTACACGACGAAATCATGCTTTTTCACTTCCGTCGGAAAGATATACTTCACCAGCTCCTAACGTTTCTTGTTTCACAGAAATCCGATTTAAAACGAATCCTGTACATTCAGTTAAAGTTCGAATCGCCAATTTACGAACTGCAATCCCATTTCGAGCTCGATTATAATTAAATTATAATTATACGTTCAAACTGTCATTTATTAAATATATTCGTTATTCTAATTCAATTCTAAACTGAATTATATATTTTGAATTGCCTCATTCACATCATATCGCCATTTAAGCCAATTCTGATTATTTCAGAATTAAATATATTATTTAATTTATTATTTTAATTAAATATTCACCATTATTTTATTCAACGACCATGAAATCCTTTTAATCACCTTTTAAATAATTAAATAAATTAATTATTATATCGCTGAAAATGCGGGTCATTACACTTGGGGTCTCGTGGTTAAATGGGCCGTGGATTGCACCTTGGGCATGTTGCATTGAAATGAGTTATTTTTGTCATGTTTGATCTGGCATGTCCTTTCAATTGAATGGATACAACCGTTTCATTTTTAAATGCACACGCACATTCATGTACCACTTGGTTAAAGGGTTGCAAACTTTGCAAGGGTCATCAATGTTCAGATAGGTACCTTCTCCAGCCTATAAATACATGCTCCAAAACGAGGCAGAATACACATTAGTTATTCTTCTCAATCTACTATTTTTTCTTTAGAGTACACCTTTATTCTAGTTTCTATACTCCACTTCAGTTCGTTAGAGCTTTGTTTGCTAGTAGTACGCTACGGTGCTGGTCTGTTTTATCCTAGGAAACAAATTGCAATTACGTCAGTCAGTGCATTCGATGGAAATATTGTTTCAAGGAAATAGATCTATGTATTCTAGACTCGGACTAAATTGAAAGGATCTCCTTACTTATTTGTTGGTTACAGTTTTTTTACCGTACCTTTTATTGCTCATTCGGTTGCACTTTCTGTCGTTGTTACAAACGCAGTTTGACATGACCATTGCTACACATATGAGTAACGCTGATTATCGTTATTGTTTATTTTTTTAATACAATTGTGTATTCACAAAAATTTTAACAATCATGAGTTAACGGTTGTGATTGTCGATTTTGTAGTACAATTTGCTACTCATTACTAATAATCTTGAAACAATATGGATTGTTGCAGACGACAACAACAATGTAGCAAAATCGCAACAATAATTTTGCATCGACACAGATGGTGACCAATGCTCTGCTTGGGCTAATGCTTCCAACAATGGCTCTGTCTCATGGAGAAATGCCAGAGAAGTTCAATGACATTAAATTTAAGCGTTGACAATAGAAAATATTGCTTTATCTAACAACATTGGAACTCGCTAAATTTCTAACTAAAAATGTTCTTAAAAGATCAAAAGCAAATTTGGCTGAAATTTTAAAAAAGGCATTGCTAGTATGGATTTAGGTGCAGTAATATTAGAATGCAACCTGGTCTAAAGAATGAATATTAGACACAGGAGCCATCCAACACATATGTGCCAATAAGTGGATGTTTACAACTTATGAAACTACAACCGATGATAAACAAATTTTCATGGGCAATTCATCTGCACCAAAGATCGAAGGAAAAGCTGTGTTGGATCTAACTTCTGGAAAGGAACTAACTTTAAATGACGTTCTCTATGTTCTAGAAATTCGTAAGAACCTGATTTCAGGATCATTGATCAACAAACATGGATTCAAATTAATCCTTGAAGCTGAAAATGGAGTGCATGTAGGAATAAGATATGTGTGTGATGGTTCGTTTAAAGAAAATGTAACCACTATTGTACCACACACTGATATGAATAAAAGTGAATCTTATTTTTATATTGTTGATCTTCCAACATGTGGCATTCTAGATTAGGGCATGTAAACTTGATACATTGCGGAAATTGATTAATCTAGAATTTATACCAAAGTGTAACTTAGACACCAATTATAAATGTCAAATTTGTGCAGAAGAAAAATTGATAAGAACCTCGTTTCATCATGTTGAACAAGAAACAAAATCGCTAGATATAATACATACAAATGTATGTGACTTGATGTGTTTAAACAATACAAAGCGGAAGTTGAGAATCAACTCAGCAAGAAAATCAAAGCTTTAAGAAGTGATAGAGGAGGAGAATAAGAATTCCCTTTCAAAGAATTTTGCGCTGAACATGATGTTATACACCAAACTGCAGCACCGTATTCACCTCAATCCAATGGTATAGCCACATGGAAATAAAGAAATGATGAATGCTTTATTGTTAAGTTCTGGCTTGCCAGATAACTTTTGGGGAGAAGCTATTCTTTCAGCAAACCATATTTTAAATAAAATACCCCGAAAGAAAACATCCAAATCTCCTCATGAATTTTGAAAAAAGAAACCACCATCCTACAAATACCTAAAAGTGTGGGGGTTCTTGCCAAAGTAGAGGCACCAAAACCTAAGAAGGTCAAAACTGGACCTAAAACAGTTGATTGTGTATTCAATGGATATGTACAAAACAGTGCCGCATATCGATTTTTGGTACACAAATATGAAATTGATGATATTCATGAGAATACCATCATTGAGTCGAGAAATACTAGATTTTTTGAACATATATTCCCCTTGAAACAGGGTACTGAAAATCGTACACCTAAGAGACCAAGGAAAGTTGAAGTTCCTAATTCTCTTGAGGACACTGAACAAAATAACACTCAACAAAGTAATGTTGAGCAACAAGTGGAGGAACCAAGAAAAAGTAAAAGGTCAAGGACTTTAAAAACCTTTGGGCTAGACTTTAATACCTTTGTGTTAGAAGATGATCAATTGACATATAAACAATCTATGTCCTCTAACGATGCCCTTATTGGAAAGAGGCAATTAACAACAAGATTGAATCCATTTTGTCCAATCATACATGGGAATTAGTTAATTTACCTTAAGGATGTAAAACCTTTGGTAATAAATGAATATTTAAAAAGAAATTGAAATCTGATGGTTCAATAGACAAGTACAAAGCTTGTCTGGTAGTCCAAGGATTTAGACAAAAGTAAGACGTGGACTATTTTCAAACGTACTCTCCAATAACGAGGATAATGTCAATTAGAATGCTTATTGCAATTGCATCCATACATGACTTAGAAATACATCAAATGGATGTTAAAACTGCATTCTTGAATGGTGAACTAGAGAAAGAAATCTATATGAAATAACCTAAAGGATTTTTGAGCTCAGATAATGAGAATAAAGTTTGCAAACTGGTAAAATCACTTTATGGCCTTAAGTAAGCTCCAGAACAGTGGCATGAAAAGTTTAATAACACTATGTTGTCAAATGGATTCACCATAAATGAATCAGATAAATGTGTGTACATAAAACACATACATATTGGATATGCCATTGTTTTTCTCTGTGCTGATGATTTGTTTATCCTAGGCAATAACAAGGCAATAATAGCATCTACAAAGGTTATGTTATCCTCTTGATTCGATATGAAGGACTAGGACTGGATGATGTGATATTGGATGTAAAAATTCTGAGAACACCACAAGGATACACATTATCCCAATCACATTACATCACCAAAATACTTGAAAAATTCAAGCAGTATAATGTAACTATTACAAAATCACCAGTAGATATGAACCAAAATTGGGTAAAGAACACTAGTAATGGTATCTTCTAGTTAGAATACTCTCGTATACTATGAGGTATCATGTATGTAAAGAACTGTACTCGGCCTGATATCGCATATGTTGTAAGCAAACTAAGTAGATTTTCCAGCAATCCTTGTAAACACCATTGGAAAGCGATAATCAGAGTTATAGGATATCTAAAGTATACGCAGAGCTATGCTCAATACTATACAAACTATCCTTCAATAGTTTATGGATATAGTGATGCAAATTGGACACTAGACCACATGATACAAAGTCTACAAGTGGATATGTGTTCACATTAGGAAATGGAGCAATTTCATGGAAATCATCCAAACATACTTGTACCACTAGATCTACGATGGAATCAGATTTTATTGCACTAGAAAAGAATGCAAAAGAAGCAGAATAGATTCGAAGTTTCTTAGAAGACATTCCTAATTGGAGCAAACCTATGCCTCCAATATGTATACATTGTGATAGTCAAGTAGCTATTGGAAGAGCTAATAGTACACTATACAATGGTAAATCTAGGCATATTCGTCGTAGACATACACAATAAGACAACTTCTCTCTAACGGGGTTATCACAATAGATTACATTCGACCTAAAGGTTACTTAGAGGATCCACTTAAAAAAGCATGCCAAGAGTGAAAGTTCAAACCTTATCGATAAGAATGAGGTTAAGGCCTATAGACTAAAGGTTTTTCTAAAATGGAAACCCCACCCAGTTGACTGGAGATCCCAAGATCTAGGTTCAACGGGACAATAAAGTTTAAGAGAAACTTGATGACACTGCTATACACAAACCACTCCTATGATAATTCAGTGCATTATATGTTGAATAAGGATAAGTATTAATATTTTTAATGATGTCTGTAATTGAGGAATTAGACAATACCCTTTATAGAATCACCTACGTAAGTGCGAAGGCGTGGCTTCAAAGAGGATTATGAGGCCAAATTCTCTAAGCACTTACGAGACCAGGAAGGTGTTCATGGTAAAAACTAATACATACAAAGAACGAAGGATTATAAGAAACATTTATCATGTGTTATCAATTTTGGACTTACACAAAAGGCTTACATTTCAAGGAGAGTCTATGTCTACTGATTCACCTGTGATTCAAATAGGTAATCACTAGGAAAGTTAAAGGCCCATGTTCTACTTTAATTGATAAGATAAATGATTCATGAAACTAAGAACAACTTCTCATTCATGTGGGGAATTGTTGGAAATCAATGAGCAAGAGAAAGAGGAATTTTGGAAGAAGAGAGGAAAGCAAACCAAAGTCCCACATTATAAAATATGAATACCCACTTCTTTTAGGCTTATATAACAAAAGGAGAAGAGGGCTTGTAAACAAAGTGTGGCTAAGACAAGACACAATATTATATAGTGTCAAACATTGGGCCTAGTGCCTTGGGACTCTTGGGGCCCATGACACAATATTATATTAGCGTCAAAAATTGGGCCTAGTGCCTTGGAAATCTTGGGGTCCATGACACAATATTGTATTAGTTTCAAAAATTGGGCCTTGTGCTTTGGGACTCTCGGGGTCTCGTGGTTAAATAGGCCGCTGATTGCAGCTTCGGCTTGTTGCGTTGAAATGAGTTATTTTTGATCATATTTTATCTGGCATGTCCGTTCAATTGAATGGATACAACCGTTTCATTTTTAAATGCAAATGCACATTCATGCACCGCTTGGTTAAAGGGTCGCAACATTTGCAAGGATCATTAATGTTCAGATAGGCACCTCCTCCAACCTATACATACATGGTCCAAAATGAGACAGAATGCACATTAGTTATTCTTATCAATCTGCTACTTTTTCTTTAGAGTACACCTCTATTCTACTTTCTATACTCTACTTCAGTACGTTAGAGCTCCGTTTGCTAGCACTAGGCTATGGGGCTGGTCCGTTTTATCATGAGAAACAAATAGCAATTACGTCATTCAGTGCATACGATGGCAATATTGTTTCAAGGAAATAGATCTATGTATTCTGGACTCGGACAAAATTCAAAGGATCTCCTTTCTTATTTGTTGGTTACGGTTTTTGTGCCATCCCTTTTACTGCATGTTTGGTTGCGCTTTCTGTCATTGTTATAAACGCAGTTTGATGTGACAATCGCTACATATCTGAGTAACACTGTCTATTTTGTAATACAATTGTGTATTCACAAAATTTTTAACAATCATGAGTTGATTGTTGTGACTGTCGATTTTGTAGTACAATTTGCTACTTATTACCACTGTTTCAAATCTCGAAAAATATCGCTCGATATCTCCTCCGAAATCTCGTTTTGGGCTCCTTCAAAAATGAAACAACAAATATCACTCTAAATCTCCTTTCGAATATATCGCCCTAGATATTGCAATATCCAACGATATATCGATCGAGATGAAATACTGAATTATCGTCCGAGATCTTAGTTTATCTGGTTAAAATTTAAATCTGTACCAAAACTAGAACAATATTTAAAAAACTTAAATCTAGCCATGATAATATTTTGTTATTTTACATGTTAAATAACCATTGTACGTTCATATATGTTCTACAATGCTTATGATTTTCATACTCGTCTTTTTTACATATATGGAACCTATGAAATTATGTATTTTATGGTCTATTTATGCTGAATTTTTTAAAATTTAGGATCCTTTTACTATTTTATGTCAAACAATATTTCTTTTTTAAACATATTACGATTTGGAGTATTAATGATCTTCCGCAAAATAAAGAATAATAAAGTTATTTTGCAATTCAAGTTTAATTTACTATGTTTTTAATAGCAATCATAAAAATTGTTTTGTAAAAATATCATTTTTTAACATATCCTGTACCCTGATATTGTTCTGATATGAGCTTTCAAACCCGAGATGGAAATCTGAGACGAACTCCTGAGTTAGACTCATCTCATTAAGATATCCCCCGATACAAGATCAAGTCTATAAAATCCCTGAAACGAAATATGACCGATATCCGAGATTTAAAACCTTACTCGATACTAACATAAAATTTGAAAATGGAAAAAATCATGTTACTCTAAAATATGCTCAAGCTGGAAGTAAATTTAAAATTTATGCATCTTGTATATTTACTAACCCAAAAACTATAATTGTTAAAGTTATCAACAAAGTTTATGCACGTGGTTTTAGAGTTTTTGATGTAAATAATCCTCAAATTTCAAGTAGATTTGTTAAACAAATAGTGATAAGTTATATTCATTCTAATCCTTCTACCTACAAAAAAAAAGAGATGTTATTACTCAATGTAATTCTGAATTTAAGACTGTTTTTAGCAACGATTATCCTTATAAGGGAAGGCTCTTGCAAAGAGATACACAAAACCTTATATTTATCACATATCATCATTTGGTATAATATATTGATTTAGTAAAAATAAATCTGGGAATCATAATCATTTTGGTAATAACCATTAACTAAAAGGTTTGAACGAGTTTTCATTTGATTATATATGCTTGTTCTTTTGGTTTCAAGTACCATCGTCCTATTATATTTGTCGACTCACTTTTATGAAAGGAAAAGACTATGGAATGTTTAATATCAGCATCAAAAAATGATGGAAATGAAGGTAAATCATTATTCTATACTTGCTTTTCTTTTGAAATAACTCATGTACATTTATATGGTTTTAAAAAAGACCACTACGTAACATATATGTATTCATAAACACTTTGTTTTTTAAAGTATAATTAAACTGATATATTATGCATATATTTTAGGTATGCTTATGTGGCCGATAACTATAATTTCCTATGAAAATGCATATAATTGGTATTGGTGTCAGTGGCGGAGCCAACTTTGTAACCCAGGTAGGGCCAAAAAAAAAAAATTGTTCCACACATCACTAAAATAGAATAAGTTATGTTGTATATATATAAAGAACTGTATAACCAAGGTGAAATGATTGTGGGCAAGGCTGTTTGGACTAAAACATGGTTGTTGGCCCATCAGGTTGGGCCTCTTTGAGCCTGTTAAGCCACCGGGTAGGGCGTTATTTAAAATCAAGTTGGGGCAAAGTGCTAAAATTAAAATTTTCTTGCCGAGTTTCCAGATTTTTATGTGGGGAGGTGGCCCTAGCTCGCCTATGCGTGCATCCGCCCCTGATTGGTGCTTTGAACATATCTGTCAAATGCTCATTGATGATGATAAAACATATGTTTTATGTCAAATAAACATCGTGGAATCAAATTTTTATTCTGAAAGTTCTCCCAAACGATTATCATAATTATAACTTATATCATTAAAAAAAGTCTAATATCGGCTTATGGAAGTTGTTGAAGTTATAGGGAATGGATACTATGATTACTCGCATGATGCTCCTATGCATGAACTTTTATCAATACAATAATGTTACGTGGCATTTAGATTAACTGATTAGAAATTTTCTTGCTAAATTTCTTTTGAACTTACCACTAAAGAATTGGAAATCTACTCTATTTCCTAGAAATCAGTGTGGATAAATGACATCAAATATAGTAGTGTGTTTTAATAGTTGGGTATTAAAAAGAAGAAGTTTGTCGATAACTCCGTCACTAGATGCTATAGTAAGTAGATCAATGGCCTTAACATCAAACCTCCAAGAAGAATCAGAATGATGTTATTTTATGTCCAAAATTAAAATGTAAAAATATAAAAAATTCATTTGTTACAAGAATGGGTGGATAGTAAACAAATTGTTTGATGATATTTTTAAACTAACAAACAGACAAAGGAAAAAATTAAAGTTATATATATTAAATTTCATATGGATTCATGCAACATCTATTGTATCAACAATTTTTCATATGATTATACAATCAAAGTTATACCAAGTCAAATTTTTAAAGTTTATTTTAGTAGAACGGATGTGTAGCATAAGATTACTCACTTGTCAAAATGTTATCAGAAAATAACCATCATCCTGTCAAAACGTTTGATTGGTAGCAGAATGGGACATGAAATAATATAAACAACTACACCAAATTCTTACAGTTTATGGTTACATTGAGATTACTTTAAGAAATATTCCTATTGCCTCTAGCTTATTCTTATAACAAGTGTGAACTCGTACTTCGCACACAGCTAGAAATAAATTCTGCACAAATTTTTTTTGGGGGGGGGGGACAACTATTTGCAATTTAAGTGTAGTTTAAAACTATCTACGAAAATAGGACCGATTTTGCACATTTCAAATGTGCTATTTTTTAATAGAAGGGAAAATATATTTAAGTACAAATAGTTTAGTGACAAAAATTCATTGTTGAAGATTTGCGTGGAGTATTTAAAAGATGTTAGTACGTATGATTTGAAGTTAACAGCAATGACAATATTTAGTAAAATTTCCAGTAATATTCTGCTCGTATGGTTCTCGGAATATGGATCGGTAGTCGTTGAATAATGGTTTGTATCTAGTAAGAAATTTTTGCCTTTAAAGGCACTTCAGTTGAATATGTTAAATGTGTTTCAGCCCAACTGTTTTTTAGTACAAATGTGTTAATATTTTAATCTATTCAAAAGTGTGTCAACATGTTATGATAACAGCTTTGACTTGGACAACCGTTTCTTATAACCGGGCCAGTATAAAGCTCAAAATCTGCTTGCATAATGTTACTGACATCACAGGCAAATATACAGACATTACAGAAGTTACTATTGAAAACTAATGGTTGAGTCACATACAAAGTCGCTCTCTTGAAGACGTTTTGGCGATCTACTCAATGGTTCAAAGGCAATTCGTACATTTTGCCACTGCCTCTAGGATAAAACAACCTTCTTCTTTAATATCAATTCGCTTGCACAATGAATTGAGCTTGATTTGCACTCAAGTTAAAAAGTTTACTGCTCTTTTGTATTGTAATATAAACTCAATGAAGACAAGAGAGTTTGTGAGATAGAGAGCAAAGAGAAGAATGTTATGTATATTGCTTTTTCAATGTTATTCTTTATATAGAAAAAATAAAGAGTAACATCAACTAGATTAGTGCGAGAAAAATTGGACGTAATTAATACCATTATTACATCAGAGGAGCATATAAAATGTTGCAAGTTTTAACATGTAAATTTGCATGTTTCAAAAGAGATAAATGATAACCAATCTTAATTGATTATCATTCATTACAAGGTTAAATACCATATATTTATTCTTTCATAACAGCTCCATAAAAGGTCACATGCATATATAACCGTTGATGTTCAATCACAATAATGGCTCATTAATATTTACATATATGTAAATTTATTTCTGTTAGAACTTTCAATGGTCCAATTGTTCCTGACATCTGACTTGAACCTTTGCATAGTGAATAAGATTCACTTTTTACTAGAGTGACACGTGGTCTTGAACTCTATTCCTAACACCAGAGCACACATAACTTTTCTTAAGTGCAATCAAATAAGCATGTGCGTTAATGGCCATGCACGTCTATCCCAGTTTAGTAAACGCTCTAGAAGTTTTGCCCAAAACTTCATAGGAAATGACCACATTTGCACATTCACATAGGTGAGTCTATCAAGAGCACTCCTGAAGGTAGGTACTCCACTCCGAATAGAGTATAGATCTTATTAAGAGTTTCTATTAACTAATTCTCTAATCACTTCAGGAATACATGATGCACAAAAATAGCATGTTCAACTACTATCACAACACAACTTGTATTTACCCATTGAACCTAGCTCTTGGGATCTCTAGTCATTAGGTCGGGTTACCATTGTGCATGACTCAACAATCTAAGGATAATAGTCTCATTCTTTTGGAAGTATTAAGGGCTTTTTCTTTGGACGGTCCTTTCGTCAAAGGAACTGCCAATTTTTCATCACTACGTACGTAATCCACTCTAATGGTACCTGAAGAAAATAGCTCTCTAACAGTGTTGTGCTTATGACGTATTTGTTGTTTGTTACCACTATAATAACGGTTTTGAACTTTTGTAATAGCCGCGGTACTATCGCAATGTATTAACACAGTTGGTATCGATTTTTCCCTAAAGGAATCACAACTAGCAAATTTCTCAAGTACTCTGCTACTTCACTAGTTGTGGCTAGTGCTATTGTCTCAGACTCCATAGTAGACTGAGCCAAAATAGTCCGTTTCTTACATTTCTAAGAAACATTTCCTCCAGCAATGCTAAACATATAGCTACTGGTCGCTTTTGAATCATTAGATAAAGTTTTCCAGTCTGCATCGGAATATCCTTCAAATATTGGATACTTTTCATAATGTAATCCAAGGTTCATTGTTCGTTTTAGGTATCTCATGACCCTCTCAATAGCATGCCAGTGCTCTATACTAGGTCAACTGGAAAACCTGCACAATAATCCCACGACATAGGCAATGTCGGGTCTAGTACAATCAGTGGCATACCGAAGGGTTCCAATAATGCTCGTATAATTAGAATGTCTTACATCTTCATCGGTATTCTTAAATAATTTTACATCGGGATCATATGGTGTACATGCAGGTTTACAGTCAAAGTAATTGTATTTCTTCAGTATCTTCTCAATGTAATAAGATTGATCCAAAGAAAGTCCCTTTTCTGACCTAGTGATCTTAATGTCGAGGATTACACTCGCCTCACCTAGATCTTTTATATCAAAATTGGCACTTAATAAAGATTTAACTTTGTTTATAGCATGAATGTTTGATACAAAAATAAGCAAATCATCCACATACAAACATATAATTATGCAAACGTCATTTTCTGATTTATAATAAATGTATTTGTCACTTTCGTTAATTTTAAAACCATTTGAGATTATTAAGCTATCAAATTTTTCATTCCATTGCTTAGGGGCTTGTTTAAACCAGATAATGATTTATCTAATTCGTTAACTTTGTGTTCTTGACCCACTACTACAAAAGTGGGCATATTCGACACTATTTTTATGTGGCCGTAGATCAAAAAAGCCTTGCCGTAGGCCATTTTTTCAAATAGGCAACACCAGGGGGGCGTGGCATCCGCGGCCGTTGCATTAGTCACCTAAGGCAACACTTTTGCCCATCTACGGCCACGGAAAGAAAGTGTTGCATTATAGCCAAAATGCAACACTATTTGCACGTAATGCAACACTATTCAGCGTTGCCTTAAGCATTAGTTAGGGCCCGGCTTCCAGTGCCGCCACGTCAGCTTTCCACGTCAGCTGTCTACGTGTCACACGACACGTCATCTCTCCATGTCAGCACTCCACGTGTCACATGCCACACCAGCTATCCACGTCAGCTGTGGGGTCCACGTGCGACGGGTAATCAATTATATTTAATGTAATGCAACACCACTACAATATGTAATGCAACACCATTACAATGAAATGCAATATCAATAAAAGCTAACGCAACAGTAGAAGAAGGAAAATGCAACACTAATTTGATAGAAATACAATGCTTTAATTAAATATTTTGCAATACAGGTTTTGTACAAGAAACTCATCCAAAGCAATTGTTTTAATTATCCAAATATCAAAACTCAAAAATCAGCTACACCGTTTTGTTCATTGTATACAGTAAGCTCGAACTACTTCAAGAATAGGTGCACGGCATAAGGGACATTATCCTGATCCATTCCTGGCCAATTCTTTAGCGAATTCTGAACATGTACACATGTGTCCACACCTGCAAAATGTATTACTCATTTATATATATGAATCATATATATGCAGCAATCCGATTGCAATAGGAAATATATATGTATGTTAGTATGTACCTATATATGAATCATATATATGCAGCAATCCGATCTGCAAAATGTATCCCTCTGCCTTCCAGAATTAAATATGCACCTGATCAAATGATAACAAGTTACTTGATAAGTGGTGGCATCGAATGGCCATTGGCCTTCTTAGTAAAATGTTATGAACACAATTATTACAATTGACTTACTGGCCATTGGCGATTGGTCACTCATGCCAGCCAACAAATAAGCAATTTCATATGGCCATTCGTCTTCTGAGCAAAAAGTTTTCAGTTCCCATATTACTGCCATGTACAGTGTGTCACTTCATATCCTGTCAAGCTTCAGAAGCATATCGTCATCTACATCTTCAACTCCTAAACAAAACTCCATCGTCAAAAGTTAAAAAAAAAAACAATGGAGGACTCTTCACTATGCATCACTGCCACTGTTCTTTCAGGACATTGGACTTACGAATTTGTGCATCTCACGCTTAGGCATACGCTGAAGCTTAATGAGGAGTGGACTATACGGGTTATACCCAAAAACTCTTTTCTAATAACATGCCCATCTTACAGTACGCGTGATCATGCGCTAATGTTGAAACTTTTACAAAAATTGGAGGTGCTTTTTATGTGCAACAATGGTCTGCTGAAGAATTTGAGCCTGAACCAGCGTTCAAGGCAGAATCATGGGCCAGAGTTGTTGGCTTTCCCGAGTTCCTGAAGACAAATGTTCCTGCAATAAAAGAATTAATGACGCCAATGGGAAATGTGTGTGAAATTGACGACTGTCATTGGTCTCGAATTGACCATAGATCATTATACCTGAAAATGGAATTTTATGAAGGCATTGGCTTGGAGAATGTTTTTGCTGCTCGGTTCGACAACAAGAAATACATCATTAGGGTTGAGCGCACCACACATACTCATCCTTTGACGAGGCCTGAAATTCTGTTTGTGAGCAATAGGGAGGAACCGGTGGTACCATTTTTTTGTGATCATAGGTAAATTTTACTTCCATCCACAGTTTCTTATAGTGAGACACAACCACACATGCACACACTCACATACATACATACATACAAGGTTATAATGCCCCACCCAAGATTCCGAAATAATAATACAAACTGGTGCTCTGTTAGTTGTACATAGATGTGGTTGTGTGGCTTGAATTTGAGACACTGTTATTGTATGGCTTGAATTTCCTTCAGATGTGGTTACATGTCAAATTGTTTGATAATTAATGTGTGTTACATGTCAAATTGTTTGATAATTAAGGCATATAAACTCGTAGGTGGATCACATTATTTGAGAATTGAATCATATAATATATTAGGTGGATCACAAAATGTTTCTAGAAATAGAAGTTTGATCATATAATATATTAGGTGGATCACAAAATGTTTACAGAAATAGAATTAACATACCTATTGAAGTTTGATCATCCAAAGATCACTTTGCCCTCCACAACAAGAAATTCTGGTTTGGTCGCTGACTATGCTCTATCCTTAACAGCCACTCTGACATAGACATTGACTCTGACATGGACAATGACTCTGACATGGATGCTGGTGCTGGTGTGGATGCTGGTGATGATGCTGGTGATGACTGGTGATGTTTGTGGATGTTAGTTTTATTCTGCTGGTAATGATTTTTGGCTTGAAATTTTGTGAATATTTGTGAAACTTTGTGTGGTTGTGGAAGTTTGTGATGACTGGTGATGACTGATGATGGATGCTGGTGAATGTTTTTGAATGGTACGTTGTTTTGTTTGTGAATGCTGGTGATTTTTTAAAATCTCTGCGTACGTCTCTGGTGTATACTTATGATACTTGTGCGTGCCTTCAGATTGCTGCCTTATGATACTTGTGCGTGCATGTATACTTGTGCGCGCGTGTATACTTATGCGTGTCTACTTGAGCGTGTGTACTTGTGCGTGTATACTTATGATACTTGAGCTTGTATACTTGTGATACTTGTGCGTGTATACTTATGATACTTGAGCGTGTGTACTTGTGCGTGTATACTTATGATACTTGAGCTTGTATACTTGTGATACTTGTGCGTGTATACTTGTGCGTGTATACTTATGATACTTGTGCGTGTATACTTGTGCGTGCGTGTATACTTGTGAGTGTATATATGCATTGCGTGTATGATGTGTATTGTAATAAAACGAAAATGCTTGAGTGCCCGCTTCAGATTTTGTCAAAATCTGCGGTAAGAGGCTTAAAATTCGGATGTCACCGCAGTGCATACACACCGCAGTGCAAATTAACCTCAAGCATACAAATTAACCGCAGTGTAAGGTATGAACCTCAAGCAGTGCAAATTAACCGCAGTCCCCATTCCTTAACTAGCTCGACCTCTATAATAAACCAATGTCTTTTTCATGCCAGTAGCCCGGTTCTCATGGTTTATTGCTGGGTATAATTTTCGAATAAACCTCAGCATAATCCCAAATCCCAAATCAATAATAAGCGCAACTAATTACTCATAAGCGAATGGGTTTTCCAAAATGTAACAAATGAACTAATTACTAATTACTCATAATCCAATCTATAATAAGCGCAACTAATTCACAGTGCAATACAAACTGAAACTGAGGGAAAAAACTGGCGATGTCAGCGCCCTAAGCAATCAAAACTAGAAAGCGTTTCAAAGCTTCATCATTTTCGGAATAGAATTTGCTGTCGAGGAGAGGATCGATACTGACGTGAATTTAGGTTTAATTTTTTGTCAATAGTAAAAAGGGGGGAAAACGATTAGATGATAGAGAAGAAAACGATTTCATGAAGGGAGAAGATCGCGCCAAAATTTCGTCAAAAGAATGAAATGACGTGGCTGTCAATGATTGGATGATGGCTAACATTAAGATCATCAGATCCATAGATGGTTTGAACCGTTGGATTAATCTTTCATCTACGGTTGGGGTTTTTATATGTTGATAACGCGGATAGCTGAGCTGGATTATATATACGTAATGCTACGCTTTTAACTGGTGTTGCACATCAGAACACTAAAATTCCCACCACAACAGTGCATCCACGTATAATGCAACAACATATGAATGCTGTTGCAGAAGCTCAAAGAAATCATAGCTTTCGCCACACTTTTCATGCAATGCACACAAATTAGTGTCGAATATGCCCACTTTTGTAGTAGTGACCACATATTACAAAGCCTTCAGGTTGATCCATATAAATTTTTTTCTTCTAATTCACCTTTTAAAAAGGCAGTTTTAACATCCATTTGGTGAACTAATAAATTATGAATAGATGGAAGTGAAATTAATACCCAAATGGGCGTAATTCTTGTTACAGGTGAAAAGGTGTCGAAGAAATCTACATTTTCTCTTTGTTTAAAAACTTTAGCCATAAGATGAACTTTAAATTTATCGACAGTGTCATCAGTTTCAATCTCTTTTTAAGAACCTATTTACAGCTAGGTGGTAAATCAACTAAGTGCCAAGTCTTATTGAATTCCAAAGAATTCATCTCATCATTTATAGCCTCTTACCAAAAGTCGGCATCTGGTGAAGGTAAGGCCTCTTGGAGGTTTAATGGATCCACCTCTATAGCAAAAGCACAAAAATCTGAACTATAATTTTTTGCAGTTCTTGCTCTTTTACTTCTTTTAGATTCATTTTCAGAAGGTTCATTAGGTTCTGTTCTTGAAGGTAGTAAATTACTTAATGTGCCCCATTATTCCTTAATTTAAAAGGAATTTTTGTTTCATAAAAATTAACATCATTTGATTCAATTATATTATGTGTATTTATGTTATAAAATCTGTATGTTTTGCTATTAACTGCATTGCCAATAAATACACATTCATATGCTCTACTTGCTAATTTTATTCTCTTAGGGTCTGAAATGCGAACACATGCTAAACACCCCCAAGTTTTAAAGTAGGACACATCGGGTTTATAATTCTTTAAAATTTCTTAAGGTGAAATTTTATTCTTAGATTTAGGGATTTTATTCAAAACATAACATACAGTTAATAGTATATCCCTCCACCAGTGTTTTGTTGCACCAGAATTTAATAAAATGGAAACTACTAATTCGATAAAGGTCCTATTTTTTCTTTCAGCTTTACCATTCATTTCAAGTGAATAAGGTACAGTTCTGTCATGTACTATATACCATGTAATTTATAAAAATTCAGAATTGAAGTAGATTTATATTATGTTCCTCTATCACTACGAAGTCTCTTAATTTTCTTATTTGCTTGATTCTCAATTTAAGTTTTGAATATTTTAAACATGTCAAATGCATCACTTTTATTTTTCACAATGTATACATAGGTGAAATCAGAACAGTCATCGATAAAGGTAAAAAAATAACGATGTCCATGTCAAGTTAAAGTGTCATCAAGATCACATATATCAGATTGAATCAAGTCTAAGGGTTCAGTCACTCTATCAACCCACTAACGGGCCTCTCCAAATTAGCTCATTTAGGCTTCCAAAACCTGAACAGCCAACTTAAAACCTTTAAAACAGTGATTCCTACCAAACCGCTGAGCCAAATCTTTAGTGTAATCACTCTATGGAAAGGCAATCATCATTTGCTTTCCAATGGCAATGTCTCACCACCTGATCCGACCTGAGTCAAAGGTTATGCCATGTACAAGACTGACATGGGCAAAATGGCCATTAATAAAATTGGTAAAATTTATGGACATGTCTCACATCCCCGTAAGCAACATATTATAATATGAGAATGATCCAACCCTTAGGGAATAAAATAAAAATATTTTTCGATCTTTCGATATGTAAAATATGGGTTGTTACATTAAGATTTTTGGATCAACAACAATTAGATTTGAGATAACTCCCACTATGCGACCAAAATAATACCCCTGACATAATTATGCAACAGAAATTAAAGCGACTTTTAATTTTATCATACAAAAATATTAAACTCAAAAAAGAAAATATAATTAAAAATACTCTAAGCCATAACCCTTGGATATTTTATTATGATAAACTACTCAAGTTCCATATGTTTGCATTGGATAAATATATCATCCGCGGAAACACAATATCATACTAAATAATCTATTATGATAACAGACCTCAAATATGAAGTAAGAATTCACATTTTGGCAAAAACAGAAAGCCAAACTTAGTCATTGATTTTTTGCACCTTGGTGTTTCCAACTAAGCAGCAGTCATCGAATCTTATTTGAATCCAATTCTTTTAAGTTTACTTACGAATAAGTTCTAATTTTCCAACTAAGTTTTATTTAATTTTCATCTTTTAAGTTTATCATAGAATAAAAAATTGAAGGAACACTGAAAAAACAAATAAATAAAAGTATCACAAATAATGCAAGTGTTAAATTTGGTGATACTAAATCCCACTAAATGGAAGGGAATTTTTTTAAGGCGAGAAAGAGAAGATATTGCTTTCCCTAATTAATGAGATTTGGGTATATATTTATTTCCCTCTTTTGGTGGCATAATTGATAAGATCTTCTACCATATATATAAAACTTTGATGCTAAGTTTACTTGACTTGGGGGTAAAGTAAACTTGGGTATGAAGTAATTGGTCTTATAAAAGGAGATTAGAAGATAGAGTGAAGGGCATCTAATTATATCCCAATCAAAATTTAGGATCTCTAACCTAAAACTATTTTCTTCAATTCTTATCTTCACAAATCAAATTCTTGAGCGAATTAAGTGACCATTGTAATCAATATCTTGTATTCTTCTCCAGTATTAATAAAAGTTTCTATCTCTTAAGTGGATGTACACTAACAAATTATTAGTGGAACCAATATAAATCCCGGTGTACTTTTTGTTATTGCTCCTTTATTTCTATTGTGTGGTAATTGTGATTGGCTTTTGTATTGGGTTTGAATTGTTTTTGAGATATTAAAGAAGGTTGTTTTTGCATGTTTACCACGATCTTATCCTCCCCTAATTTGGTTTTTTTTATTTGAGCGGTCTTGAGTCTAATTTCTCCACAACATTTGGTACCGGAGCTTCGGTGTTGGTAGATAGTTGTATAAATGCCGAAATCAAATTCAAATAGTGCCTCGATAGGTCCAAGTGATGTTTCTCTTTATGTACGTGGTTTATACGCAGCTTCTGGGTCACAATTGATTATTAACAAGTGGAATGGTGATAATGATTTTGAAAAATGGCAATGGAAGATGAAAGCGGTTTTTAGGCAAAATCGGGTACATCGGTTAGTGTTTGATTCACATTTATTGCCAGTGGCATCATAGATGTGAAGAGAGAAGAAGCAGAAGAGTGGGCATTCACTAAAATTCAACTTGCTATGAGGGAGAATGTTATCTACGAAATTAGTGGTAAGATGACTGCTAAAGTTGTTTGGAACAACTTGGAGGAGTTGTATATGAAGAGGTCACTCAAAAATCGACTGATCTTGTTGCAGACTTTCTTTACCTACAAAAGAAGGAAGGAACTTCGTTAAAGGCACACTTAAATGTGTTTGATGATTTGTTAATGAAGATGAAGGTGGTAGATTTAAAGATTGAGGAGAAGCAGAAGGCGATGATATTGCGATGTTCATAGTTTGAGTGTTATACTAGTTTCTCAAATAGTCTGATCTATGATCGAGATACATTGACTCTTGATGATGTCAAAATGGGTCTTCTTAGCGAGGAATTGCAAGATTAGATGAAAGAGCTGAGTGATGGAAGTAGTGGTGCAGATAATTTTCATGTCTTATTTGTGGAGAAGGAGAAATCTAAGAAAAAAGGAAACTAAGGATGTTTTAAGTCTAGAAAGCCTGGTTGGAGAGGAAAGTCTAAGGAAAGAAATAGCAAGTGCTTTATATGTAAGAAACCTGGTCATTGGAAGAACGATTTTCCAGGCAAGTTGAAGAAAGAAGTAGCATCTTCATTAGTTACGGTGGAGAGATACGTTGGTGAGGGAGACACAGATGTATTGTCGGTTCTAGCATCGGATGTTTCGAGCAGCGAATGAGTGCTTGATTCGGGGGCTTCATATCACATGACGCATAATAGGAATTGTTTTTCTTCTTATACCGACAGAGAAGGAAATTCAATTGTTATGTGAAATGGTTCTAGTAGTATCGCGGCTGTTTTTTTTGCAGCTTTTAGTTTGCAAGTTGAAGGGCACTGGATCCTTGCAAATTCAGATGATTGACAGAGTTTTTCGTACTCTCACTAATGTGCGCTACGTTTTGGGATTACAGAAGTCACTTATCTCTTTGGGACAACTGGATTCTTTAGGTTGCAAGATCACTATTGAGAGTGATAGCTTGAGGGTTTCAAAGGGCGCGCTTATTGTTATAAAGGGTGGTTGAACTCATGGTGTGTATTTTCTTCAAGGCGTGACTTTGGATAGGGAAACTTGTGCTGATGTTGATAGTTCTCGTTACTTAGATGTGACACAGTTGTGGCATTTGAGATTGGGTCATGTCTCGGAGAAGAGTTTGGAGGTTCTTCGTAGAAGAGAGATGATTGGTGCTGAGAGTTTCAACAAGCTAGAGTTTTGCGAGGAATATGTCATCGGGAAGCAAACTAGAGTATCATTCGGTGAAGGAAAACATGATTTAAAGGGAATTCTTGAGTATGTGCACAAATATGTTTGGGAACCGACACCTACAGCTTCTTTGGGAGGAACATGATAATATATTTCTTTTATTGATGATTTTTTTCGGAAGGTTTGGGTGTATGTAATGAAGGCCAAATCATAGGCATTTCCAAGGTTCAAAGAATGGAAGGCTCTTATTGGGAATGAGAGTGAAAAAACTTTGAAGGTTCTTAGGTCTGACAATGGTGGAGAGTATGTTTCTCGAGATTTTCTGAAATTTAGCAAGCATCATGGTATACAGAGGCATTTTACTACACCTGGGATTCCACAATCTAATGGAGTAGCGGAAAGAATGAACCAAACTCTACTGGAGAAAGCTCGATGCTTGAGATTGACATCGGGTTTGTTTAAGAGATTTTTGACCGAAGCTTTATCAACCGCAGTGCATATTATTAATCGAATTCCATGCTTGATTATTGATAACAAAATCCGTAGGAAGTATGGAAGCGAAAGAGCATTGACTTGAGGTTTCCTTGCGTATTTGGCAGTCCTGTTTATGTGCATGATCCGGGGAATGATAAGCTTGCACCTAGAGCTTTCAAGGGGATTTTGCTTGGCTATATGGATGGAGTTGAAGGCTATCGGATTTGGAATACGAAAATGAAGAAGGTTGCAGTTTCTTGTCATGTTATTTTATATGAGTCATTTTGTTCAAGGTGAATGAAGGCTCATTGGATGTTCCAGATTTGATTCAATCCTAAAGAAAGCAGAGTTGTTGGAGATGCTTGTGAAGAGGTAGCGATTAATGTTACATCACATAGTCCACAGGGTTCTTCTAGTAGTGCTGGTGTTGTGCATGATTCTAGAGAAGATTTAGTTCAAGATGGAGCAAAAGGAAGACCGAGTGATGGTATTGCTACTCGGGTTGGTCGTCGTGCCATAAGGCCACCTAAAAGATATAGTGATCGGAACTATTTTAGATTTTGTGAGAATTTGAACTATGCTCTCAATATTGTTCAAGATGAGGTGATGGACCTTGTTGACGTCATGGAATCGAGTGATAGTTCGAAGTGGATTTGCACCATGGAAGAAGAGATGCAATCGTAGATGAAGAACCATACATGAGAGTTGGTTGCACTTCCTAAAGGAAACCGCGCTATTTGGTGCAAATAGATATAAAGGTGAAGGACGATGGAAGATACAAAGTTGGGCTAGTGTCTAAGGGGTTTGCACAGTGGAAGAGAAAGGAGTATGATGAGATCTTTGCACTGGTTATGAGACATATCCAGATATTACTTGCCAAAGTCGATATTCACGACTTGGAGTTAGAGCAACTTAATGTGAAAATCGTCCTATAACATGGTGACTTAGATGAAGACATTTACATGGAGCAACCGGAATGTTTTATTGTAGATGGTAAGTCAAAATTGGTTTGCAAGTTGAAGAAATCACTATGTGGTTTGAAGCAATCACCTAGGCAACGGTATAAGAGGTTTGATCATTTCATGCTTGAAAATGGCTTCCATCGAAGCATCAAAGACGCTTGTTTATATTTCAAGAATTTGGGAAATGATTATTGGGTGTATTTACTCTTGTATGAAGGCGATATGTTCATTTCTTCTAAGGACAAGGAGGAAATCAACAAGTTGAAATTGGAATTAAGTGCGGAATTCCAGATGAAAGACCATGGAGAAGCAAAGAAGATTTTGGGCATGGAAATTGAAAGGAGACGAAAGGATTTTGAGTTGAAATTGACTCAAAAGGAATACATTAGAAAAGTGTTTTGCCGGTTTAGCATGGAGGATGCAAAGATGTCAAATATACCTTTACCTGTGCATGTAAAGCTTTCGAGTAAGGGATCGCCTATCGAGGAGAAAGACAAGGCTTATATGGTAAAAATGTCATATGCTAGCGTAGTTGGTAGTTTGATGTATGTCATGTGTCCACAAGGCCCGATATTGCAAATCGGGGTGGTTAGTCAGTACATGGCTAATCCGGGGAAGAATTGCATGTCGGTTGGTTACTATGATTCAGACTACGCTGGTGATAGGGATCAGAGAAAATCAACTTCCACATATGTCTTCTCTCTTGGTAGTATAGCCATAAGTTGGAGATCGAGATTGCAGACTATTGTTTTATCCACTATGGAAGCGGAGTTGATAGCTGCGGTGGAGGCAACAAAGGAAGCATTCTACTTAAAGCGATTGTTGTGAGACTTGGGATTTGAACATGACAGTGTTGACATTCAATGTGATAACCAAAGTGATATTCATTTGGCAGAGAATTTGGCGTTTAGCTCACAGACCAAGCAAATTGAAGTAAGGGAGTCATTTCTAGTAGCCATAGACGATGACAAGAAATTATGCCTTCGGAAAGTGCACAAAAAAGATAATGTGGTGGATATGTTCACCAAGGCATTGCTAGTTGGGAAGTTCGAGCATTGCTCGAATTTAATTTGCTTGGAGAGGTGCTAGGTGCCATGGGATGGCACTTTTGAGGGAAAAACTTGGCTATGGATGGAGAAGAGTACCAGTGAGAGGTTGAAGTTCTATCTTCTTGGAATGTTCGTCTTTGGGTTAGACTAGTGTTGAAGTTTGGTGTTTTCAACACTTTATTAGTGGGTGGGGGCTTTGTCTTAACTCATTGATGGAGTGCAATAGGGATGGCTTTGCCGGAACTCATTGGAAAAACATTTAATCTTCATGAATATAGATATGGTGATAATTGGAGCTATCAGTTACAAGTGATGGTATGGTTACCATTAGTTCATGGAGTTGGAGATAGGTTATTTTGGATCAAGGTATAGTGTTAAATTTGGTGATGTAAATCACATTAAATGGAAGGAAATATTTTGAAGAGGAGAAAGAGAAGAAATTGTTTCCCTAATTAATGAGATTTGTGTATATATTTATTTCGCTCTTTCGGCGGCATAATTGATAAGATCTTTTCCCATGCATATAAAACTTTGATGCCAAGTTTACTTTACATGGGGGTAAAATAAAATTGGGTATGAAGTAATTGGTCTTATAAAAGGAGCCCAGAAGAGACAGTGAAAAACATCTAATTATCTCTCAATCAAGTTTTAGGATCTCTAACCTAAATCATTTTCTTCAATTCTTATTCCACAAATCAAATTCTAGAGTGAATTGAGTGACCATTGTAATCAATCTCTTGTACTCTTCTTTGGTATTAATAAAAGCTCTCTCTCTCAAGTGGAAGTACACTAACAAATTGTTAGTGGAACCACTATAAATCCCTGTGTGATTTACTTTTCGTTATTGCTCATTTATTTCTCTTGTGTGGTGATTGTGATTGACTTTTGGATTTGGTTGAGATTGTTTTTGAGATATTGAAGAAGGTTGTTTTTGCACATTTACCACAATCTCATCTTCCACTGATTTGGGGGGTTTTAATTTGAGTGGTCTTGAATCTAAATTTCCCCACAACAGCAACAGCAAGTTCACAGATAGTTGCAAGTTGGCATAACTCAAATTATAAGAATCGGTTTGTTACTAAGAGCATTCCCAATAGAATGGGTAAAAACGCAAGGAGGAGAAAAAAAGCGAAGAATTCCAACTCGCCCACCAGCGAGTAGAGGGGACACTAATTGGGAATCAATTTCCAGCTTGGTGAAGAGAAATTTTCAATTTATTCTCTAAACAGGAATTAGTTTCCCATTTAAAGATCGACGCTCGAAAAAAAGGGCAATAAAAACTTTTTCGTCTCTCCCTACGCCCGAAATTTCGCTACTGCAATGCGACGGAAATATTGAAATGGGATCAACCTTGTTTCAAGCCAAACTGGCTCCGCTAGGAATGCTCTAATTTATTTGGAAATATTTGACAAACAAAGAAATTTGTGAATTAACCCAATCAAAGTAGCCATTATAACAATGGCGTAGTTACCTTTTCATTTTAAAATAATTAAAGGATGCAAGGAACTATATTTGCCAAAAAAAATGGTGAGCATACAACTCGTAACAGTAAACTTACAATCAGTTGTAAATTACAATTTGATATAAAATGTACTAGAGAAATAAGGTAAAGGTAGGACTTGTAATAAAAATTAATATGAGAATAAAAATTAGTTACAACATAGAAGTAGAGTGATCAAATTCAAAGTTTTTTATAACATGGTAGATATTAAATTTACTTCATATATGTGTATGAATTTGTTAATGATATAGCTAAACATTTATTTTATTAGCGAGAGAAAAGTGAAACTGAACATAGGTTAAACTGGGAAACTTTTATAATCAATTAACCTAAAATGAAACTAAAAGAAATTATTAATATCAATTAATATATCTTAGCAGGTTAAAATAGGGATGGCAATGGTGCAGATCTATGGTCCAAACCCGCTTGACCTGCCCCTGTTTTGATCCATTTAGACCCGCCTCATAGGGTCTTCGGGCAGGTTGACCCACGACCCGCTTTTGGAGGACCGGGTCAAGGGTCGGGTCCGGGGCATGGCTAACCCGCCCAAACCCGACCCGCATGATTGAAACATCACTACAAAACTTTATAACTATAATGATTACTTGTTAATCTTCTTAGGTATGCATGGTTATAACTTCAATAATATATTCTTTCAATCAACAAACTATATATTTTTCATAGTATTAAGTTGCATCAATGATAATTGTACAATAACAAATGCATAAATTTTGAACTATTATCTTATAACTCGTTTTATTATATTCTCTAGTCATTGTTAACACATTATAATATACATATAATGTATCATTTAGTGATAAAAAATGTAAGTATATAAATGTGTGTACATTAGAACACAATATCACTGGGCCATAGGGCAGGGCGGGGCGGATCGGGTCTACTCTAACCCGTACGGATTTCGGGTATGGGGGGAATTTCAGACCCGCACTGGGTCTACGGTGTGGGTCTGCAGGGGCAAGGCTTAAAATGTCTAGGTTGGGTCCGAGGAATGAGAAATCCGCTCCAACCCATCCCATTGCCATTCCTAGGTTAAAAGAAACATGATTTAATATACAACCAAGTTATAGAAGTGATAACCATTCAAATATTAGAAATGCATCCCATAGTACACATGAACAAATAATATTTTTCAAAATGTAAGAATCCCTATGAGGAAAATAATCAATGACATTTCTAATTAATAGTTTCCATGTACTTCATATTTTACTGCAACTCAACAAATATGAATAAGTCAAATAACATTAAGAGACTCTAAAGCACGATCCCATATATTATAATAGGCACTTATTAAAGCAATCCTACATTTAGTTTTATAAAATAATTTGAAAAAAATTACTTCATGATAGTTGTTCAATGGTAATACTCATAGAATGGTTCGCAAACCCCGAGGAAAGTTAAAAATAAATTATTAATATGGAAAGCTTTTTCGTGTAACTGGTAATATGGCAGCATCTTCATACCATAAAATTAGCCTTCAGGGCATTTAATGTTTCTTACGTTTCATATAAATAAGATTCATGCCAACGGTTTGTGAAAGAATGTTGGCAAATCGATAAAACATATAGGTTAGATGGGAGATAAAGAATGTATTTAGAGAATGCACGAATGAAAGGCAAATACAAATCCCTAGAGTATAACAAATACAATCTATTTTTTTTGGAAATCCCTATTTTGATCTAATTTTAATATATTTTTTCTATTTGAAAAATTCAATAGTTTAAATACTGGTATGCTTAAGCAATCAACACCTTTTTCTTTATTTTTGACCAGTGTAAAAGTGGATAATTTTGTATTTGAGTAAAGGAAAATTAACAAACATAGAATTAAAATTAGACCTAAAGAGGATAGCGAATATTTTGAGTCAATGATGAGTTAATATGGTGGAGCAGAAGTAAGAAAATTTGAAATTCTTCTCGAACTTATAAATAAAGTCTTTTTCACTAAAACTCCTATGATGAGTTTAGCAGCATTTAAAATTAGATGATAAGGAAAAGCTAATAGAATGAAAATCAAAACAAATAAAGGAAAATCAGTGTTAACATATTTCCAAACTAATAGCACCCCTATCCAAACAAATACTAAAATTTATATGGTAACACATGCTTCATAAATTTATCAAAATTAGATTATCAATTTAAGCATAAAATAAGGACTAAAGAACTAAAAATTGATCTAAAAAGTGTAATAAATAGAAGATCTAGTAAACCGATTGGTAAATTAGAACGTTGGGTAGTTTTACGGTTAGGGTTACCGTATTGAAAATGAAGCATGCGGGATATATGAAAAAAATATAGAAATATGGTAAAATAATGATCTTAATTTTAGAAGAATGAGTAGTTTATTTACTCGTTAATTTGTAAAATATATTGATTGTTAGCGGTAATGAAAGCATGATGAAAATTTTAAAGTCGAAGGTTAGATCAAGAAAAGTGCATCTAGTATTTGCTTGCTCATCTAGCATATGGGATTTTTTTTTTTTAAATGAGGGCTTGGTTTCAGATGGAAAATTAGATGTATAACAGATCACAAACACATCTCGGCCTTAACTTTTCTTTCACAATGTAACTAATTTTAAGTTTTGACTGGGATCTAACAGATTGAATGATTTTAAAGAACACAAATACATGCACGCAAAAGAAATTGTTAAAAATGCATGATGCATATCAAAAGAACATTAAAAGGAAGAAATGATAGCTACAACGGTCAATAATATACTCATCATGAATTAAGTTTGAAGATCAAATTATACATCTTTAAGAATGGTGAATGAAAAAAAAAGTGGGTAGTATAAAAAATAAAGTAGCAACTGCAACATGCATCGCGCAATCCTCACAAAATTTAACCTAGCACTATTTGCTTCTTACCACTACCACTGGCCAAAACAAAATAAAAGAGAACTAAAGGAATCAAATTTTGATTAAAGTGGCTTACATATGAAAAAAAGAATGACACCCAACAACTGCCTAACACAAATTCACATATGATGTTAACTACAATGTGATGCAATTACTAAAACCTATATTGTTTATAATAGTGGTCATAAATGTGGTCTTCTTCTTTATCTTCCAATATTTAGTGCCAGTGAAAGAATTATTCTAGTACACAATAGTAAATAAGGTAGTCAATAAATTTAGTAGACAAACTGAATGGTATATGAGTTCAAACGTTCAATTATCTCACATTAACAGAAACTCAAACAGAAAACATTTAAATAGTACCATCATATTATTTGAAATCCACAAAAGAAACTTATTGAGCTCCAGCCTGAATGAGGTGTATTTCTGAAACTACCAGCTATTGTTTAAAATTGCACAACAAAAACAGTAAGCGAACCACAAATTATTGTTTTCATTTTTTATTCTTTCTAATCAAGTCTAGTAACTCAGTGAGTCCGTCACATGGAAATTATGGGTGGAAAAAAAGTCAATTCAGTGGGCTATGACAATTAAACAGGGTATTAATATACAGAGCATTAATCTTAATCCAACATAACGTTAATTAGATAGACCTTCCAAGAAGAATAAATTTGTTTTAGCAAATAGTCAGTAAAAAAAATAGTTGGCAAAAAGGAAAATAAATGGAGGATGTGGAATTATAATACAGATATCACCTACGGCAATGACCTTTTGACGCCTTTAGGGAAAATCAATGGGCGATCGGGAAACAATCGTAGCCTTAAGCCACAGTTGGTAGGATGAGGAGAAAAGGTAGCATAACAGTGGAGCGAGGCTTCGTTGGGAGCAAATCTGATTGCCTTCGATTTTAGGCTAGATTGCAGAGAGAGGTAGACAAAAGAATGTAATGAACAAAAGGTAAAGGAAAATAGGGATGATTTGGATAATTTAGTGCAAAAAGGGTAGAGACGTAGAATGTTCAAGTGGAAATGGCAACGCTTCTTTCGACTTCGATTTATCAAAGACGGTTAAATTTAAATTTGTGAGGAGGCTTGCGAATGTCCGAATCCAAAATCAATAACTATAATGAGCGTTACGACAAGCGCTTCGTACGTGAATTTTGTTTTACAAATCCTAACACATTCAAAACAAAATTATATATATATATATATGTATGTATATGTCATATTTTTGTGTTAAAATCATTTTATTTTTATTTGCATTTTACGCTATATCTATTGCTTTCTTAGTTTAAAATGAGTATGTAAATAAAGTTTATTTGCTAGATCCTATTCTTTTACGATATTAAGGTTTATTAATATTTATGGATAATGTCTAACTTGAAAATAAAACTTATGTGTTAGGTCCTATTCTTAAGCGACGCCATGATTTAATAATATTTGACGACTATTTTGAATAATATTAGATTCTAATTCTTAGCAATGATCGTTACGGCACGCGCTTCGCGCGTGATGAGCGACGTATGCTTTGCGCATGAATTGTTTTTCTATAAATTATATATGACCAATATATTCAAGAAAAAATAATTTGTATAAATATTTTATCATGTAATTACGTTGAAATGATGTGTAGTTAATTTTAATTTTAATTTCTAGATTGCAACATCTATTTATTTACCAGTTTGAATTTTATTTATATTTATGATTAATAAATGATGCTTATTTATAAGATCCTAATTTTAAGCACGGAAGGATATTGAGCATTTTTCGTTTTTGGCCTTTTTTCCCCACTTTTAGCTTCCTTTTGCAAAATATTGCAAATATAGCCCCCTTTTAGCCACATAAGCTTTGACCAGGCGAAGGCAAGAATACTGGCGCAATCCTGGATTGCGCCAGTAGGTTTGAAAAAGATTTTTTCTTTGGGGTGCAATCAAGGATTGCGCGCCAAAAGATTTACAGAGAGTCTTTAGCTCTCTGTATATTCCCCTATGCTGGGGCACAATCTAGGATTGCGCCAAAAGAGAATATAGTAATTTTCTCTTGGGGCACAATCCAGGATTGCGCCCCAGGAGATTTACAAAGAGAATAACCCTCTTAAATTCCCCTTCAACTACCACACCCTACTCACTTTCCCTTTCTTCCTCAAACCTTTACCAAATTCCTTCATAAAAACTTACCTTATACCATTTTTTACTTCTACTTTATAAAAATTGGAAATCAAACATTGGAGCATTTGTTCAATTTAGCAGGATTTAGCTCAAATTCAAAGGTACATTCAATAAATCTCTTACTCTCATACATTGAATGATACACGATTGGGTCTCCTCAAGTTTAGTTTTATCATTAAGTTGGAAGGATGAATAGGTAATTGACGACGAGACTTTATCGGAGAATTGAGAAAGTTTGATGTCAGGAGCTTATGATAGCATTCATCATGTGGATGCTACGCCACAAGCTCCATTGTCACCAATTGTTCATCGAGCGGGTAAGGAAATTTGCCCTGATCCAGAAATGTCCGAAATGGTTGAACTCCCAGATCATCTCCCTTGCGCACCACAAAAGTATTTCATTGCGGTGGATGGAGGTAAATATGTTAATCGAGGCCGAGCACTAGCAATCGGCGTTCCAGTCCCAAGAAAAATTTGTTATTGCAGGTCAGTATGATGCGTGGTTGTAAACAAAAATAGAAGCGTTAGTACAAGGCGTAGGATGTATAGATGTAGTCGCTATGAAATGAGCCTCCTTTATACGAACACCTTTCGAGTTTGTAACTATTGCGAGTGGGTTGATCCTCCGATGTGCCGAAGAGGACATGAGTATGCATTGGAGATGCAGGATGAGAATGAACGACTCAAAATGGAGATTTTCCGTTTGAAATTATTGAACTCGGACTTAGAGTCCCAGCTCCCACGATATCCCAATGAGTAGTACCAATGTATCAAATGTATCCAATGTATCCAAATGCTAAAGTAGTTTGCGATAATGTAATAGTCAATGTATGTATTGCTTGAATGTACGAATGAAGGTGATGAATATAAAACTCATTGCAAATTGTCGTCATTGCGCGAAAGAAAGAAGTTCTTCTGTAATCAAACATTAATACAAAAAGTTCAAACATAAACTACAAAACAAAATCCTAGTTTACTGATCTACATTGGCTTCTTTTATGACCAATCACGCCACACTTACTGCATCTATTTGTTTTAGGAGCCCGCATCTCATCCAGGTTCCTATAATTCTTGTTGATTTAGGTCTTCCAGATGCTCTACGCACCGTTGGCGGCAAAAGAACTTGTCCCTTGAATGCAGCCCAGTACCGTTTATCTGGAATATGATGAAATTCTGGTTTGTAAGATGCGTTGTACTTCGTGACCGAATACCACTTGGAAGCAAAGTCATGATGAAATCGATTAGCACCGTTGGTTACATTTGAACAAGCCGCCATTACATGTTCACATGGAAGATGTTGAAGTAAAGGAATCCTACATGTACAGGAACATGTGTTTCCATCGATTATTACTTTGTACTCGTGACCAAAATGTGTAATCACTCCCCACTCGCCTCCGTTATATCGGACAAGCCGACAACGTCTTGCTTCAGTTGCCCTTTCACATATCTTTAATTCCCATTTTGGGGTTAACTTAGCCATAGATGACATACCAAGCTCTCTTCATTTACAAAAATACTCTACTGATCGGAAAAACGTGCGAGCAACTAAAGCTTTGACGGGCAATGATCGTGCACCTTTAAGTACACCATTAAAGCTTTCGGAGGCATTTGTCGTCATGACATGAAATCTTCCTCCGTTATCGAAGCACAAAGCCCAGTTCTCTTCCTTCCTTCACAAACTACGCTCTATCCAATTATGTGCGTCAACACTGGTTAGTTTAAGTTCATTACGAATCCTTTTGTATTCAATCACCTCTAATGCACATGCTGCTGCATAAAATAAACCTGTCAACTTTTTATCTTTATGTCCGACAGCTTGAAAATTGGCTTTTAGATGTCTTGCGCAATATCTATGTTTGTAAGGGTATCTCCAATGCTCCTCTAAGGCTATCGGTATTCCCTTCATCCTATCAGAAATGAAAGTGATTCATCGATTGGTAACACTATGGATGAATATTCGAATACACGCAAAAGACCAACCCCAAGTATCGGCTGATTCGACCTCAACAATTCCATATGCCAACGGGTACAGGGAATCATTCGCATCTACAGCAGTCGCAACCAGTAACGTACCTTTGTATTTACCATATAAATATGTACCGTCTATGGAAAGCAAAGGTCGACAATGCACAAATCCTTCGATGCAAGGCCCAAATGCCCAAAATGCTCTTTCAAATATACCATATGGATGTGTACCGCATGGTTCGGCTACTATATGAGAAACACTTCTGGGATTAGCTTTGATAAGTTCGTCGAAATACTAACGTAGGGTGGAGTATGACTCTGCCCAGTCACCATATATCCCTTCGATTTCTTTGTTTAATGCTCTCCACGCCTTAGTATAACCAATGTTTATAAATAGTTGCTCCTGTATTAACACTTGCACTGTCCCGGGAGTAATATTCAAATCTGCTTTAACAAATGACGTGATCTTCGAAACCAAAAACGCGGACATTGCTTGCTTGTGATTGGAGTTAACTGTTGGATTTACACAATTATGTTCAGTTGTGTATTTTGTAATAATCTACCAACCTTTCTGTGATTTTTTAGAATCTATGGCACGTATTCTCTAGGGACAGTTGGGATCTATGTTGCAAATAGCAGTGTATATCTTTTTGTTAGACCGGATCGACTTAAACGAAACCGCATGCAAAATTGCCATTCACTAAGTTGAAGAAATTTGCTTTTGCTCTCAAACATCATACCGACTTTGAAACCATTCTGAACACAAGACGATGAGAAAATTTCGTTGTTGAATTGCATAATAGCAACCACAGATCTTGCCAACATTTGTGCATTGCACAAATCATCATCTAATGGTATGTCGAACACCGGCTTCGGTTCCTCGTCATCACTATCTTCCGGAGCGTTGTCTTCGCCTCCGAAATCAAAATTCAGGGGAGCATTGTTTACTAGTATTGAATCAACCTATGACGTGTCATTATCAGGAAAGCTAACAACGTTCATGCTATCAAGTGAAGGATCCGGATTTAACTCGTCCAGGTCTGGTTCATCTATTTCCATATCCACGTCGGGAATATTTGGTTCTACGTTGGATTTGGCTTCGGTAGCTTGTGTCGAATACCTGAGTACGCAAGTGGCATATTTTTTAGTACATTTTACTACGTGACATAATTTTTACATCAATAACACAAGTAACTTACTGTTGGCTCACGTGATTAACATCGGAGGGCGTTGGGTGCATCGGAGCACATTAGTAACTTGTAGACGGTCCGGCTGTAGTTTGTGTTGCGAAGTAATTCAAAGAAAAACCTATAATGGAAACATACAACAAATTTTTTTAATCATACACAAGACAATGGTGATATTATCCAATACGAAAATTCTACAGTTCGAATTACCCTTGAGTCATATTTTGGACAGTATCCTGCGTCGCATACGGATAGCCAGGTTGCAAATTCACGAATGGATTCCAAACAAAACACATTTGTTGTTGCTCATAAGTAGGTTGGCTCATAGCCGGATTCAGATGGTATGCTGCAGGAGCCGGAATGACTGGAGTTACATGTGGTTCTGCCGACAATCTCCTCTCTTTCATTACAAATAATTCAATAGATTTTGACATGGCGGACAACATAATTTCAACGTCGGCATCGTCTCCAATTTTAATTGCCTTAGACCCCGAATCGGTCGGCCAATTGCAAACTAACTCAATGTCAAACTCATCCGATTTAATTTTAGTAGCTTTATAGACAGCCTCCTTCAATTGTACAAAGTTTGATCCTTTCAAAACTTTTACCGGTTAACTAGATCCTCCATTATATGTTCCACATTTATGTTCATCAACAACCAATTCTCCGTCATAATAACATATAGTAGCAATATAGTTCGACGCCATTCTACATTAAATACAAGTTCATAAAAACTTAGATTGGATAGATCTAAAAAAATAAATAGAAAAACTAACCCATACCTTTCGATAATCTTACAAAAGACAAACTCTTTTAATTCTCACTTAGATCCGCAAGAAAAGATTCTTATTTTGTTGAATAAGAATGAAGGATCTGTAGTTATTAAATTTAGCTTTTGGGTTCTTTTAGAGAGAAGTGAAGAATGAGAAGTGGAGAATGAGTAAATAAACGAAAAGAAAGTTATATTCTCTCTGTAAATCTCCTGGGGCGCAATCCTGGATAGCACCCCGAGAGAAAATTAATATATTCTCCTTTGGCGCAATCCTGGATTGTGCCCCAGCATAGGGGATTGTACAGAAAGCTACATGCTCTCTGTAAATCTTTTGGGGCGCAATCCTTGATTGCGCCCAAAAGAAAAAATCTTTTTTAAATCTACTGGCGCTAGGGCCGTCAATCACTAACACGACCCGAAACACGACTCGTAACCCGCACGAAAAAAACCCGACCCGACCCATTTATAAACGGGTCAATTTCGGGTCAACCCGCTCTGACCCGTTTAATAAACGGGTGGACCCGACCCGACCCGTGAACCTGTTTCTGACCCGTCATGACCCGTTTAATTATAAAACATATTTTTATTACTCTACAATCTACAAAACATGGGCCCAGCCTAGTCCACTACGCATTTATCAAACCCGAATAATAAACAGGTGGGTTTAGGGTTGACCAGCAAAACCCGAATTTGACCCGACTAACCCGTTTATAGGCTCTATATTATCGTAAAATTCTCATCTTAGCTTGAAAATGAAGGATGTTGTCATCATTTAATTATTCATACACACTAAAACTTAACAATTTTTCTCGTTTTCATGTTCATTCTCACATTAACAATTTTTTTACATTTTTGTTCTCATCTTAGCTTACAACAAATGAATGATGACAATACCCTTCTTTCATGTTTTCATTTCATTCACATCTTTTTATACAAATATTTTTCTTAACGGGTTACACGAATCAAACCCGAAACCCGCACGATTATAAATGACCCAACCCGAAACCGACCCGTTAATAAATGGGTTAAGCTGACCCGACCCGTTCTCAACCCGAACACGACTTGACCCGACCCAACCTGACCCAACCCGACCCATTGACAACTCTAACTAGCGCTGTCCAGGATTGCGCCAGTATTCTTGCCTTGGCTTGGTCAAGGCTTACGTGGCTAAAAGGGGACTATATTCGCAATATTTCGCAAAAGGGAGCTAAAAGTGGGGGGGGGGGGGGGGAATAAGCTAGAAACGAAAAATGCTCAAGAATATTTTGAATTTGTAAAGAAGTTTGACTATTGTATCATATTCTAAACGGTATTGAAATTTATTAATATATGTAAAGAGGCACTTTGATTTAAAGTAATCAATAAAAAAAAGAATTTTTAGATAAGCTTATGTGTTAGATCCTAGATTCAAGCGATATTATGATCTACTAATATCAACCGAGGGACATTTTTAATTAGCAAAAGAAGTATTCATTAGATCCTATTTTTTAGTAATACTAAAATATAATAATATCTAGGGGGATTATCGGTAGTTCACGTCAATACCGAAAAAGTATGACACCAAAGGTATTACAACACAACTATTGGTAAAGATATAGTATAGATATACACCTAATTCCAACTTTACAAAATATAAATGAATCTTCAAAAACTATTTTGTTACATTCTCAAGAATACAAAGAAAACCTAGAAAACCATCCACAAGGAATAGATTAAATATTCCAGAAAAAGTTTTAAAAAGAAAATGAAAATGTGCCTTATGCTAAAGTTATGAAAATATAATAAAATAACATGTTGACAATTTAATATTCAAATTATTATTAAATTTTCATAACGTTCTAACAAAATATATGCTAGAATTTATATTACAAAATCAAGGATTTATCATTATGCAATCCTTTAAAATTGTTATATTAGGATTTATTACTGTATGATCCTTTTAAATTATTACATTAATATTTATGTAAATGTCTATGTCGAATTACTATACAACACATGATTACAGTCTATATATACCTGCATTTATTTGCATTTTTATAATATAATCGTTTTGAAATGGTACACTATTTATGATTACACATTCATTTGACTTTGAAAACACCTGCATTTATCCTTGGAAACGTATAATAATTAAATTGCATTTTGTAATGCAGTAAATTAATATATTTGTAACTACATTTTATAGTTATGTCGAATTACTCTATTGTTTGTGATTACACTTTACATATCAGTACATTTTATTTGTAAAGTTAACAAATACTATTTATTAAAATAGATCAAAAACCATCTGGATTTTATAATGCAATTAAAAGTTCATTATCATTAAAATATTTATAATGCAGTAAGTATTTATCTTTGAACATCTAATAAATAATTGCATTATAAAATGTAATAAATTAGCTTATTTCTAATTGCCCAACTATGGAAACAAGTACTTATTCCAAATTTAACATACAAGTACAAAAAATTTATAATTGTAATTAAATATATAAAAAAATAATCAAACCGATTTTGTCGGTTTTTCTTAATTCGACCGAGCTTTCGATAATTTCCGTCCATCTGAAGCTTTTTAACAATACCCATTTTGTCCTCCTACGACTTATGCATTAATTTAATGTAGTTCTGAAGTCTTGCCTTATTTGAGCTCCCCGATTTAATTGTTAACGTAGTCTATTTGATTCATTAATGCTCATTAATTGTGTGACTTAATTAACTTTATATTTGGAAGAAAAGCTTATTTTTCCACTTTTGTTGATATGAACATGGTGTTCATTTTAAAACATTAGACCTAGCGTTAATAAGATAAATTGACAACAATTTACTGATTAAATTTATTTCGTAAATTTTTTCCACTTTTGTTGATACGAACATGGTGTTCATTTTAAGACATCACATCTAGCGTTAATAAGATAAATTGACAACAATTTGTTGATTAAATTTATTTCTTAAATTGAAAACCTTATACAGTTAAATTTGAACATATTGACAAAAACATATCAACATCAATAATTAATTTAAACATATTGACAAAAACCTTATACGGTTAAATTTTAAAACATCACTTAACTAATTTAAACATATAGAGAAAAACCTTATACGGTTAAAATTTGATTTAATAAGATATACATTAATTGCCGTCTTTTTTACCACATATATAAATTATTACAAAATAACATGATTCGTTGAAATAATTATTTTGATTTGTATAATATACGTAATTTTGTTTCTTTTTTCTTCTAATATAAAATCATTTGTATGCAATCTGCTGTTTCTTTTTTCCTCTAATGTAAAATCATTACTATGATTTTCTGTTTTATGCTTGATAAATATAATATGTAGTCTTCCAAATATCAATTAATTTACTACATTTAATTTGTGTGATCATTCTACAATCACAATCAATTAGTTATGTTACCATTTATTTTTATTTGGATGTATAAGAGAGAATAATAAAAGTTAGAGTAATAAAATACCAGGCAATGCCTTAAATAAGATTTTATAGCATGCCTTAAATTATTGATTATTCTTCAGAACATTAAAAAAGGAATACCTGAAATGATAGCGAATTGATTCTTCTAAAAACGGCAACATCAATCATGGAATAATATTATTCGCATACATACATACCAAAAAGCACTGCAAATATAATGTACAAGTTCTATGTTTTGGAAGCAATTTTGAAGTTGAACATTAGAAAGATGAGTCGTCTACCCTAATGTTTAGTCAAAAGGGATGTCAAATATAGCTGAATTGTCCATTCTAAAGCTATGTCCAATGGAGATGACAAAGTTAATATTTATTGAATAGTTGCGCTAGAATCCATGAAAAGATTTATGATCTATTTACATAGTGAAGAATCAAGTGGCAATTGAATACTCATCATTAGTAATGATAAAAAACAAAGTATGAATATAACCACTGGGTTTAGTTAACCTAAAAGTACATCAACTCTAAAATGTAGTTAAGCGAAAAACGAGCATATTTTATCTAGAGGTCAAACAAAGTTTGGGTATAGCAGTGGGTGTCCGTGAGTTGATGGTATTTGATATCACATGTTTCAACGTGTATTATTTTGGTTGTCTTTTATGGCATTTTTATCAAGGGATATGGCAATCTCGGAGGACAGTTATTATATCACCATACTTACTGCATTGTTTTGGATTTTTAAGGGGAAAACCATTACGATGTTTAAAGAGGTGCCAAAAAAATAATACTATAATGAAAATAATAAAATGAAATCGAATTTTATGATTTTTTTAATTTAAATTATTTGAATTTTGAATTTATATTAATTTTTGATATAATTACTTAGTTATAATGTAGTTAAGCTTATAATATTTTTTAAGTTTGACATATCTCAAATATGATAAACATTGTATTATAAATTAAATATTGTTAAATTATTAAATGTTTTTCTGCATAAAAATTTTAGAAACTTTAAACTAAAAAGAACTATTTTTAATTGCTAATGCAGGTGAATATAAATTGTAACCATATAAAGTAAAATTTAATGCAACAAGAATTTAATTTAACACTTATTGTATTATAAAACATAAGTGATTTATAGTATGCTTAATGCATTATAAAATTACTTATACTAGTATAACCGCATAACAGTGGGAAAACCGACTTTGTAATACAATACAACTGATAAAAAATATATTTTGTTGTGCTTAATTAATTATTTAAAACTACATATGAATGAAAATATATAAAAGAAAAATTACATATATTATTAAAAACAAAAAATAATTGTTTTAACCAATCATGTCAGCACAAAGTTTAAATACACAAACAAATATTCATGAAAAATATCAAAAAAAGACTGGTATGATGATTCAAATCTATGTAATGCATATCTATAAAAAAAAATCATTTTAAGTAGTAGTGAGATATTTTTATATAATATATACAGTTAGGGAAAGTCCATCTCGGTTTGTTTGGTTAAATTTCACAGTATGGGATTAAATGTGATTAAATTTCACTATATGATAATCTATAAAAAATAAAGAGCAGAGAACTAAATGTATGATTTAATTTCACAATATGGGATCAGTTACAGAAAGTCCACCTTGGTGCAGTTAGGAAAGGTGTGATCTTATTTTTTCATCAAACCGACTTTGTCGATTTTTCTTATTTCGACTAAGCCTTCAATAATTTCCGTCCGTTTGAAGCTTTTTAACAATACCCATTTTGTCCTCCTATGACTTAAGCATTAATTAATGTTGTACTGAAGCCTTGCCTTGCCTTATTTGAGCTCCACGATATAATTGTTAATGTAGTCTATTTGATTCATTAATACTCATTAATTATGTGACTTAATTAACTTTATATTTAGAAGAAAAGCTATTTTTTCTACTTTTGTTGATATGAACATGGTGTTCATTTTAAAACATCACACCTAGCACTAATAAGATAAATTGACAATAATTTATTGATTAAATTTATTTCTTAAAAATTTTCCACTTTTGTTGATATGAACATGGTGTTCATTTTAAAACATCACACCTAGCGTTAATAAGATAAATTGACAACAATTTATTGATTAAATTTATTTCTTAAATTGAAAACCTTATACGGTTAAAATTTGAAGATATTGACAAAAACATATCAACATCGATAATTAATTTAAACATATTGACAAAAATCTTATATGGTTAAATTTTAAAACATTACTTAATTAATTTAAACATATTGACAAAAAATTTATACGGTTAAAATTTGATTTAATAAGATGTATATTAATTGCCGTCTTTCTAACCATATATATAAATTATAACAAAATAACATGATTCGTTAAAATAATTATTTTGATTTGTATAATATATTTAATTTTGTTTCTTTTTCTTCTAATGTAAAATCATTTGTATGCAATCTGTTGTTTCTTTTTTCCTCTAATGTAAAATCATTCCTATGATTTTATGTTTTATGTTTGGTGAATATAATATGTAGTCTTCCAAATATCAATTAATTTACTATATTTAATTTGTGTGATCATTCTACAATCACAATCAATTAGTCATGTTATCATTTATTTTTATTTTGATGTATAAGAGGGAGAATAATAAAAGTTGGAGTAATAAAATACCAGCCAATGCGTTAAATAAGATTTTATAGCATGCCTTAAATTATTGATTATATTCTTCAGAACATTAAAAAAGGAATACCTGAATTGATAGCCAATTAATTTTTCTAAAAATGGCAACGTCAATCAAGGTATAATACGTATGTATGCGTAATTGATTTCAAATGGTAAACATGGTATGTATGTATGCGATATATGAAAAAATAAGATCACAACTTTCCTAATTGCACCAAGGTGGACTTTCCCTAACTGATCCCATATTATGAAATTAAATCACACATTTATTTCTCTGCTCTTTATTTTTTATAGATTAGCATATAGTGAAATTTAATCACATTTAATCCCATACTGTGAAATTTCACCAAACAAACTGAGATGGACTTTCCCTAGCTGTATATATTATATAAAAATACATCACTACTACTTAAAAAGATTTTTTTTATAGATATGCATTACATTGATTTGAATCATCATACTAGTTTTTTTTTTTTTTTTGATATTTTTCGTGAATATTTGTTTGTGTATTTAAACTTTTTGCTAATATGAATGGTTAAAATAAATATTTTTGGTTTTTAATAATATATGTAATTTTTCTTTCATATACTTTCATTCATATGTAGTTTTAAATAATTAAATAAGTACAACAAAGTCGGTTTTCCCACCGTTATGCGGTTATACTAGTAGATATGCACAGTACTAAGCTTTTAAATATACAAAATTATAATTTAACCTAATATCCCCAATAAATTAGGCATTAAATGTCATTTAAACTAGGATCTAATAAACCTTTTCAACAAATTCAAATTGCCTCTTTAATATCACTCAAAAAGAGATCTCTAAATAGGTTTTCATTGCAAATTTTAATTGCTTCTCATTTTAGTTGCTATTTATTTTAGTTTATGCATTTCATTGGTTTTAATGCTACGAATTGCCACGCGTAATTTACTGCATCCATTCAGGTTTTTATTAGGCAATTAAAATTTTATATTCCAAAACAGTTTGCTTAAAACCTTTATTATAGGTATGTACGGTACTATTATATGTATAAAGATAATTGTGTTTAAATTAGAACTAAGATCATTTATATTTGGCATATAGATCTACTACTTCAATTGATTTTCTATATATTGAAATTAATATTGATGTGGATATATGGAAATTTCTTATATGCTTAGAAAGCAAATTTGGCACTATATCAATGACATTTTTTTTCCAATATTTAGGTGCTAAGTTTAGGACATTTTATTTGATTTAGTTGCTATTTATTTTAGTTTATGCATTTTCATTGGTTCTAGTGCTACGAATTTCCATGCGTAATTTACTGAATCCATTCAGGTTTTTATTATGCAATTAAATTTTTACATTCCAAAACTGTTTGCTTTAAACCTTTATTATATGTGTACATGATACTATTATATATGTATAAACATATTTATGTTTAAAATTAGAACTAAGGTTGTTTATATTTTGCATATAGATATAATAATTTAATTTATTTTCCATATATAGAAATTTCTTATTGATGTGGATATATGGCAATTTCTTACATGGTTAGGAAGCAAATTGGGAACTATATCAATGATAGTTGTTTATTCTATATTGTGCACCTTGGAATTTTTAACAAATTCAAATATATATGGTATTAATAATTGGAATAAACCCCCAAAATTTCGTAGAGCCCAAAAAAATAGCATCCGTCTTACCATGTTTTATTCATAGCTAAAAAAAGCATCTTCTGTATTTGTCTGGTTCTAAAATACTCTCAGCCTCTATCTACAAATGCGACATTTCTAGAACAAACCATACACCCATTTAAATATCGTTCATAATCTCCATTCATATTCACATTTATCTCCTCATTTTCACCGCTTTTTGTTCATTACCATTATTCTCTCTTTATTCACCCTTCGTATTTTCAGGAAACGCTTAAAAGGAAACGATCACTATACAACCAATTCGTATTTTAAAAAAATTGATGTGAAAATTACCACCAAAGCAGCTTTTATGTCGGTCTAGACCGAACTGAAGAGTCTGGTAGAGCCATCATCACCTGAGACATTGGGATTTGCGCGATTCTTTTCAACATCATATTTGTCGTATTTGTGGATACCACCGTTTATTCTGTAATAACTTGTTTTTTTCCAACTCAATATTTTACATTTTATTGGGCTTATTTTTAGCTTTTCATTCTGTTTCGGTTGTTCTTGAAATCCCAAGTTTTTTCTCTCATGATGTAACAACAAACAAATTATGAATACATTAGAACAAAAAGATGCATTTTGGACACAACATATACAAATCAAAACATAAGACCACTAGGTATGGATACAAAGATCATGACAATGAGATGCATACCTACAACCACTAGCCCAAGAAACTGTTGTCAGGGTTGAGGATCAAGGATCTTACGGCAAAACAAACACTAGAGGCGGTGAATAGTGTTTAAAAAGATTTATAGAAATCTTAACCAATTATCAATTACTTGAACTGTTATATGAACACATAATGTATATTACAACGGAAATTATTATATATATGCAAATATAAACTAAAGTGCAGAAAAGGAAATAACACGCTGGATTTTATACTGTTTCGGAGTGCTCCTACATCGAGTCCCGCACAATGCTGGATTGTGCAGAGTTTTATTAATATCACTATCCAATTACAACACTCTTGATTTCATGGACTACAAGGTTAACACGCCTCATTTCCTTGATTTCACGAGTTACAAGGAATACACCCCCACCTTTAATTGATTTTAGGGATACAAGGAATACATCAACACCTTTCCACACTCTTTCTGATTACAATTTCCCTGGAACTCTTGAATAGCACTTTCAAACAGAGAGTATTTGATAGAGAATGAAAATAGAAGAATAATGATATAATTTTTCTTGAAATCGACGAAGTATAAGTGTATAAAGTTTGAATTTTAAGAATATTACTGGTAGTATATTAAAGGAGGAAGAAGATGATGATACGTTATGAAAAAATTCGAATTCAAGACCTTTTTATAGTGTTCTAAAGGGTGTAACCGTTTCTGAAATGTTTCAAAAATGAAAAGAGACAACTTTTTAAATTTGAAATATATTATCGTTATGTGTCGACGTACATGTTTGTGTAGGTCAACATGTACCTTGTTTTTTTAAATTTAAATCATTTCTTAAAGTATTTAAACTAATATATTTATTCTGGAAATTCCTAAGTAAAACTAATTATTAAAATATTGTTTTTCAAGTATAAAAACATAATAAAATATTATTTAAACATATGATTAAAAAGTATATATATAAATGATATAAAAACAATATAACATAATAATAAACACACATATATATAAGATTTTATAAAGATATATATATACATATAAACTACAAAAATAAGAAACTTATAAATTAGGAAATATATATTTGAAATCATAAGTTTGAAATCCTTGGGTGAAAAAATAATTTTGATAAGAGTTTGAAATCAATTTGAAAATAGTTTAAAATCAATTTAAAAGAGATAATTTGAAAATAGAGTTTGAGTGCAATAATTTTTTTTTTTTGAAAACAAAAATGTGTGATCTTCTAAAAAGAAGAGAGCACGCATATATAATATAAAACAAAAAAAACTACAATATCCAACTACAGAACAAAAAGGAGTCAAAGCCAAATAAAACAAGGCTCTAAGAATGTAACGGATAGTAGATAGATGAGCTCCGGAAAAACCACCGCCCATCATACTCCAATATCGAATTCCGGCAAAGCCACCACTCGATAATGAAGTATATCTACTCCAATACAAAATACCAGTCTCTCCAAGCAAAAACAACAAAAAACAAAAATACAACTGCAAAAACTCTCCGAAACCAAGTACAAAAAAACTCCAAAGCTAATGAAAGTCACCAATCCAGACAGCAATCCACGAAGCTCCTCAACAAAAATCAACAACTTGTAACCTGAATGAAACTAGACAAACCATAAGTACCCATCACATATATATATATATATATATATATATATATATATATATATGAGTATATGTGTGCGTGTATATATATATATATAACAAAGAATATATATATATATATATATCCATACATATATGTGAAGAAGAAATAAAAACGAAAAAGAGACAAACATGTAACACCAAAAAATAGAAATTAACAACAAATGTGAGATATGTTACCTCTAAAATAACTATTGATTCTAATAAATAAACTCAAATTAAACCTAACCTTAAGAAAAAAACAACCAAAATGCGAATCACCAAAAAACTTAAAGCGAGAATTGGTCATCCAATCCAGACAGTAATTAACTGTCTTAATGATTAAATTATCAGCAGTCACTGAAATAGAATGAAAAAAATCTCTGATTCCTCTCTATCCATATGAACCAACTGATGATAGTTAATAATGAATCTAACACGTACCTCTGTCTAGAATTATAAACAAATCTACAATGATCCCAATACTCAGCACAGCTAATAAAAGAATCAAAACAACCAAAAACAAAAATCCTTAAAACCATAATTAAAATATAATTTGTAAAATTGCAAGAGAAAATTAAATGATCAACATCTTCATCCAAAAGACAACAAAAACAATACTTAACATCAAAAATAATATTCTTCTTCTTTAAAAGCTCAACCATATTAAGCTTCTTATGAATAATTAACCACATAAGAAACTTAGCTTTAGGAGGAGAATTAGAATTCCAAATAAACTTAAAAGGTAGCAAAGAAACACCAGAAAAATTGATAAAATTATACATAGAATTAATAGAGTAAACTAAACTCTTATCCAGTCCCTAACTAAAAGAATCACCATTCTCAACCAAATGATACAAGGCTAACTTAGCTTTTAGCAAGGCAACTTGCCTTAACAAACCCCCTTCTAAAATATTATCAAAGGAAAACTCCGACGGGGGATCTAAATCCCTTCTATAAACATCTATGATTACGGCATTCTTAAAGCCACAAATATTAAAAAGCTCACTGAATTCAATTTTAAGTGGCACATGATAAATCCAAGCATCACGCCAAAAAAAGCAAGATTACCAGAATGAACAGTCACCTTACAACCTAACTTGAATAAATCAAAACAATACAAAACAGACTACCAAAAATAAGATAATCTATTAATCCAACTAGAAGAAGACCCAACAATAAACTCGCCCCCAGAATAATATAATTTGTAAACAATAATCTTCCAAGTAGTCGACACACCAAGGCACCTAAATCTCCATAACCATTTGGCTAACAAGGAAGAATTAAAATTATAAAGATTAATGATCCCCAGACCCCCATCTTTCTTGAGCTTACAACACAACTCTCAGTTGACTAAGCATTTAAAGCCTCTACAAATAGGAACACCACTCTCCGCCTGATTCTGTCAATTTTCTTAATAACCCATTGAGGAACACGATGAATGGCCATCCAATAAGTAGGAACAACGGATAACACCGAATTAACTAGAACTAATCTACCAGCTCTAGATAGAAATCTATTATTCCAACTCGATTATTTAATATTGATCTTATCTATAATAACTAACCAATCATCTCTCTTAAGCTTCGAAGGCCTAATCTTAAAACCCAGATAATCAAAAGGGAATTTCATGATAGAATAGTTTAAGGTGCTAGCAATCAAAGACTCAACATTGTCAGAATCATTCAGAACCATAATAACACTCTTGTCGAAATTGATTCTGAGTCCAGATAACATCTCAAAACAATAAAGAACAAACTTAAGAGCAATAATATGCTTAGACAAATGTGAGGAAAATAATAACGTATCATCTGCAAATTGGAGAATAGATAAATCATTAATCAAATCCTCCTTACCAACTCTACCTAAGACACCTAATCTCCTAGCTCTCTTAATAATTCTGGAGAAAACATCGGTCGATAAATTAAACAGAAAAGGTGATAGGGGGTCACCTTGTCTAAGACCCCTTTTAGATTGGATCTTCTTGTCCACAACCCCATTAACAACAATACTAGAGCAACCATACCTAAGCAAAAGCATAATCCAGTTGATCCGTCTAGCACTAAAACCCCTAGCAAGACATAACTCGCAGATAAAATCCCAATCAACAGAATCAAATGCCTTCTCAAAATCTAACTTCAAAATTGCACAAGTAAAATTATTTTTACAACAGACATTAATATACTCCTGCACAACGACCACTTCGTCCACTATGTTCTACCCTTGATAAAGGCAGTTTGGGAATAATCGATAAGATCGTTCATCTTAATACTAATCCTGTTAGCAAGGACCTTGGAAATAATCTTGGCCGAACAATTAATTAAGGAAATGGGCCTGAAATCCTTTAGAGAGTTAGCACCCTCTCTCTTATGAATAAGGATAACATTAGCAATGTTAAAACTGCCTAATCGCAATTCCCCACTATAAAAATCATTAAATAAGTTGATAATATCAAATTTCAGGACTCCCAAAACTGCTTGTAAAAAGAACAGAAAAACCATCAGGCCCAGGAGCTTTGTCACTAGGCATATCACAGAAAGCCTTCCAAATCTCTCGTTCAGAGAAAGGCTTGTCTAAATTACCTAATTCAATCTTGGTATCAGGCGGATAAATGTCATTCCACTTAACATTAATCCTTCTGTTAATCCTAGCTCCAAAAATCTGCTTATAATAACAAGTAAAAGCCTCATTTATTTCCCTCTGAACAGTCACTTCCACATCATTAATAAAAATACAAATGAATCAAATTATCACGCCTCCTCTTATTAGCCACATTATGAAAAAACTTCGTGTTGTTATCCCCCTCATTAATCCACTGAACACGGGCCCTTTTCTTCCACATGATCTCTTCTTTTTCTAAAGTCAGCTTGAGATCATACCTAAGATTGCAAAGTCTATCCCTCTTACTGGAATTAAGAATCCTGGACTCACTAATCTTGTCCAAATCTAACAACTCACACATAATCTTATCTTTCCTAATTCTAACACTACCGAAAATATATTTATTCCAATGCTTGATAAAAAATCTAAGCTTACCAAGCTTCGCAATGATAATCTTTGCAGAGTTACCCCTATACAAATTATTATAAAAAATAAGGAATTCCATTTAACAAAAACTAAATTAAAAAAACTAGAGTCCAAAAGCCACATCTTTTCAAACTTGAAACTATTACTAATAGAAATATTCGAGTCGCACAAAAGGATGATAGGACAATGATCAAAATATAAAAAAGGCTAACCCTTAACTCTACAAATAGAGAGTCTATCTTCAACCTCAGTACTAATAAAAAATCTATCTAATAAAGAAAAAGAAGGACTATCTCTGACATTAGACCAAGTAAAAGATCTATTATAAATAGGAATCTCAATCAAATTATTATCTAAAATGAAATCATTGAATTCCTCCATATCAGAGATATCCCCTTCGTGAGGAGATATCTCCCCTAAGAACGTAGTGACATTGAAATCTCCCCCCACCATCCATTGATTGGGGATAAGATTCCTAAGATCAGCACATTCAACCCACAAGAGCCTCCTCTCAATTTTGTATGAGGACCATACACATTAGAAATACCCAGAAAAGAATTATCTATAAGAGAGGCTAACGATGTGCTGGGAATAAAGCTTAGGAATCTCCTGAACAAGTCTAAGTTGATTGTCTTTCCAACCAATCATAAGTACTTTAGCACTACCTATGGTCGGAAGACAGGCCCAATTACGAAAGAGGGACCCACCTAACCTTGCATAAAAACTAATATCGGGGTTTTCAATTTAATCTCCTGAAGCAAAACAATATCAATATGAAAATCTTTAAAAAAGGTCCTAACCTTAGCATATTTTTTAGGATCATTCAGACCCCTAATATTTCAACTAACAAATCCCATCGTCTCAAAGAATTAACTCTCTCTAATTCCCTACTTCTAATGTAATCCGCATCTAACTCAATATCAGAAAAGATAAAAGCAGTATCGCTCGCCAGCTGAAATAACTGACTAGTCGAAAGGCTACTCAAAGCAAAAGGAGTATAATCACTACCATAAACAGGAACCATACCTGAGCCCAAGCCCGAATTGCTACCACTATCATTCGAGCTCGGGAGTCTACCACGAGAAGAAGAGGAGCTATATGTGTCCTAGCGCTGTCGGACCAATACGGAACTGGGAGCTACTCTCCGATGTCTTCCTCTCCTAGCCAAAGAAGCGGATCCGTCAGTACACTGTGAATACCCTCCTCTAACCACCATCATACCATCACTACCCGAAGAGCTAAACCCAATACCAGAAACTAACATCAAGCTAGACAAGTCACACTCCGATTGAATCACACAAAAACAATGTCTCAAAAACATGGAGAGAAGTCTCACACCCGACTCACTCACAAGCACAGAGTAACCCCTCTCATCTAAAGAAAGCGAAAACCCATGCATATCAAAAAAGACCAACATCGCCTCATGAACAATTGAATCTGCAAACTCAACCAAAAACCTACTACCAAAAGACAACCTGTCAAAATCTCCATCCATGCACACCAATAACCTATCCAAACCTCCCCTAACTAGGTCAACCTTATTACAGTCACAAAGAAGCTGATTGTCCCTCCTAACCATGTCGTCTCTAACAGCACCATAGAGAGAACAAACCCCATTGACCTTGCTCAAAGAATAACATGGCAACTGCTTAACTTGATCACGTCTAAAGGAACTCAGATCATGCAACTTGCCTTTCCTACCAAGTTTTAACCTGCCCACTTTAAAACCTCTCCTCTTCAATGAGGAAGACTTCAGGAAAGACATCTTCTGAACCATGGTATCACCATCTAAACCCTCCTTCCCTGAAGCCATCCCCTCGTCAAAATTCTCCAACAACTCAAAACAATTAGACAGCTTAACCTTTTCAGCCAAAAACCAATCATGTCTCTCCTCAACACAAGAATGAAGATTATTACTAGAAGAAATAACCTCAGTAGCACCGTAAGAATCATAACCTCGTATATCCTCCGCATCAACCCCCGTCATCACGTCCAAGGCCTTCTCAAACTTGAAGAATTTATTAATATAAAACTGCGATCCTTCACAATTATCAGAGCAATTCAAAACAACTAGGTCCAAGAACATCGGTTCTACATGCCAGATATCACAAAAATTCCCAACAATACCCACCAACCCTTCTTCAAGAAACATCACTTCTTCATCAACCATACCCGACTCAACAACATGAACTTTCTCCGCCGTAATCTCAGCACATAGATGAACAGAATGACTCCCATACTTCAAACTAAAAGGAAAATCACCTTTTGACAGTTTCTGAGAAATAGCAGCTCTGTGGTCACAATTTATAACCGTGTTAATTATGTCAAAATGCATCAATATCCCTTCTAACAACTGAAAGGCTTATTTCTTATTTCTTGAAAATGAATCAGCATAAATCCTCCGCAATTTCACAAGAATTAAGCTGAAAGATAAAGCGTGCTCCTTTCTTTCCACCAGACGTGGTAAAGGAGGAAAAACATCAACGAAAAGATCCCTTTTACTCCACATCATCCCATCAACTAGACAGTCCAAATGCCATCCCAACAGTAACAACAAATAAGCCCCATCACTCTCTTCTTCATTAAAATCCAAAGCGTAAAGATCCAAGAGCGAAATCAATTTTAGGCAAATCCTCGAGCAATTAAAGTGCAAAAGATCAAATAAAGAATTGCCTCACAACGCCTCAGGACAATTAAATTTACGACGACCCACTACTCCACAGAAGAAACAACGAATACCATTTCTACAATCTTTCGCCAAGTGGTAAGAATCTCTACATCTGAAACATATTCGATCTCTGGTATTTTTCCGAAGATGAGAACTTTTAATCGGTGCAGAATTCCAATTAGAAGAAAAAGAAGATGGTTGTCTAACCACATCCGCATAAGAACATTGAGGAAAACTGTAATGACCCGCATTTGCAGAGGTATTATAATTAATTTATTTAATTATATAAATAGTGATATAGTGAATTAAATGATGGTTTGATTAAATAATGGTGAATATTTAATTTAAAATAATAAATTAAATAATATATTAAATTATGAAATAATCAGAATTGGCTGAAATGGCGATATGGTGTGAACTGGATCATCTTTGATATTAAATTCAGTTTAGAATTTGAATTTGAATAACGAATATATTATTTGAATGACAGTTTGAACGTATAATTATATTATAATTAAAATCGAGCTCGAAATGGCGCTCTAGTTCGTAATTTGGCGATTTGAACTTCAACTAAATGTACAGGATTCGTTTGAAGCCGGATTTCTGTGAAACAGTAAACGTGTGGAACTGGTGGATTATATCTTTCTAGTGGAAGAGAAAAATCGGGATTTTGTCGTTTAGATTTTGATTTACGTCCAAATCAAATTTTATAAAAGTCGCTGTGGAATTCCTTTGTAATTTATAAAGGAATTATTTATATTTTTGAAAGGAATTTCATTATAAATCGAATATCGATTTAATCAGGTTTTGAAATATCGAGTTAGAAATTCATATAGGAATATTCTAGACTTGAATGATATCGTATGGGAATATATACAATAATATTTACTTTTTTAAATATTTTGTATTTAAATATATTTATATATTTAAATGGGTCATTCAGAGCTTTAAAGATAACCACTTTTGCAAACGACCTCAGAATTCGACGAAACTAATTTTGTTGGATCCGCAACATTAAATTATTGTTAGATTCCAAGTTTCGTGATTTTTAGAGTCACTGTGTGGCCGTACGGCTTTTTAGAGTGAAAAATAGTTAGTATTTTGATGGTTAAAAATACGCTGTGTGAGCGAACGGAGTCGGAATTCGACGAAACCAGTTTTGTTGGGACCGTAATGTCGAACTGTAGTTGCATGTCCAGTTTGGTGATTTTTGGGTATCGTATGTGGTCATAGGAAATTATGAATCGATCAAAACAAATGAATAAAGAAATGAATGGACAAGGTTTGTACACCAAGCCAAATTCTACACTATAAATATCCCCCCTAAAAATTCTTCTAACCTAATTTCAATCTCATTTTCCACCGTCACTAAATCCTTCATACAGAAAAAAATCGCTAGCTTTAAAAATCAATAGGAAATGGAAACAAATCCTATAAATGACAGACTTAGTAATTTGGGTTCGTATGCTCTAATTCTTCGATCTACTCGGTATTTCATTGAGTTCGGTCATTTCTCTTTGGCTCACGGTGTTCTTCAGGAACCTAGGGCTTCGAATCGCGTTTGAACGGAAGGAGTTTTGGGTTGGTCAAAGGGAGCGTGACGTTGAGGAGGGCGAGGCGCAACTGCTAGTGGGGTTCGAAGGAGTTCCGATCTCCTTTGGGTCACGGCCTATTTGTGGATGACGCGGTTCAGTGAAGCACCGAGTTGAAACTTTGTGGTATGGAGGTGCTCGATTTTCAAAGAGGGAAGTAATGGAGATTTGTGTACGGTTTTTCGTTGAGGGATGAAGGCGTGATGAGTGGTTGAAGTTGGCGTAATGGCAAATGTTGAGGAGCAACTGCGTTAAGGTTCGGGGGGAGATGAAGTACTGTAACGTACGGGTCTAGGTATCTAGGGGTGGATGGGCCGCATTTGTATGGTCTTGGGCCAGTTTATAATGTGCTGAAAGCAGTTTTTATTTTTGGTGAATATGAGGGAAAAGGAAGGAGGCTTGGTGATTGGTACTGAGTTGGAGGAAGTTCGATTTTAGCAGGATGTTTGGAGAGGAAGGCACGACAATTGTGTTTGGGGGAGAAGCATCAAAGCGGGTATGGTAATTAAGGGTTGGTGATGGGCTTAGTTTTGATAGAGAAACAGGATTCGACAGGATCGTACGAACGAGGACAACATTCGGGAATGGGATTGAAATGGATTGGAGCTCGCCTAAATTTATTGCTCTGATCAGAATCGACAATCGTAAATCGTTATTTAACGATTACGACAAATGTGAGTAAATCTCACTAACTCTGAACAATTTATAATTTCATGTTGTATTTTTAGAACTGTTAAATATTGGCTGATTAACTGTGTGTTGACTGTTTGATTGAACTGCTAGTCAGTTAGTTGAATTTCTATATTGATTCTGTTTAACAGAATATATCATATGGAACTGAAAGTGATGTTGATTTTATTGTGTAACATCTGTGGATGCAGGGAAATAGGTTGGAGGAATCCGACTGGATTCCTCAACAGCTATTTTATTATTTTCATATATTGTGATATATGACGTGGTTTATAATCAGTTGTTGATTATATGTGTATGGACGATATTGGAATATTTATAAATAGGGAATATTGTTAAGGGGAATTTTAACTGAAGGGTAACCTTTATAAATGGAATATTTATAAAGTGAATTATTTATTTAGGATAAATAAATAAGATGTTATAAAAGGGACTATTTACTTAGAAAATAAATAGGAGATAATAAGTGAGATATTCATTTGTTAAATAAATAGGATAAGATAATGGATTATTTATTTGTTAAATTAATATAATATAAAAGGACATATTTATTTGTTAAATAAATAGGGTTATCAAAAGAAACATTCAAAATAAATAATTAGGATATTAAACGGATTATTTATTTAGGAAATGAATAAGTTATGATAAAGGGATATTGACATAGAAATTGAATAAGTTATAAAAGAGATGTTAAGAAAAATAAATATAATAAAGGATTATTTATTTGGAAAATAAATAGAGGAGTTAATCGAATCGAGTTAATCGAACAGAGTAAATCAAATAGAGTTAAGCAAAATTAGAAACTGACTAGAGATTAGTAAATTGAATGGTTTTCTAAGTGTCTGTCTAATGTTGGTTTTGGCCTTTGGGGTTTATACTTAGAGAATTGTTCTCCGACTAGTTTACAGTCAGGGATTGATAGTTGTGAAATGATAGTGATATGTAAATAACAATGGGAATGTTTTCCAGTGTTAATAACGTATATTTTCTAAACATATAAAATTAGGAAATATGAATATATATATATGATTGATGATTGATTGATAGAATTTCCATTTGGAAATAATATCGTTTTTTGCACACGTGTTTTCTTTGATGGTTAAATCACAGACTATCGAAGTTTTGAACATTTTAACGTTGTTAATATGGAGAGACCGGTTAGATTATTATCCAAAGAACCACGTTGTATTGGCATAAGCGTTGCGAATCATATATGCCAAAGATAATTGAAGACAGAGTAAAGTGCAAGGGCTATTGTATACATCTTAGATAACAGTGCCTAAGATGGATATACTGAATAGTACCTTCGGTTCATCCTGTTCCTGGATGACTTGTATGGATGAATGTCTGATAGAGTATTTCCAAAAAGGTCACGTACATTGATTTCTTCAACCGTACCAAGAGTGGAAGCGGAGAAGGAAACTTCTTTAGCTAACACGTAATGTACTGTTGTAGACGTCAATTAGTGATTTTCGATGGATCTGACAATGTGGCATTCGAAGTGAATCTGATGTGATGATGAAGCGTAACCTCAAGCCTCAACAACTGGTAAATAACAAAAATCGGGTATGCAGCATGGCAAAGTCGGTCTCTCCGAAGTAGGGTGTATAATCACTTGATCTAGAGTTTCATTTACTTCTAAAAATCTATTGTTGATGCTGTTCCATTTGGGAAACGGTTGCTGATCCCAACCGTTGGTGATATACATTCGATACACTCAAGCAAAATGAGTGGTCGGTCATGTGTGGCCGGGTTGCAAGATGTTCTTGTTGAACCCAGTGTATTCCTTTCTAGAGGTACACTAGCGAAAGGTGGTTCCATACCTTGTCATAGTTAGAAATCCATTACCCAATATGTGCTTGCGGTTTTGATTGTGTACTATATAGGTAGAACGTGAGACGAAAGCGTTTCTGCTTGATGATTATTATAGTTGTGGTTGATAGACATTATTATAATATCAAAAGGGTTTTGATATAAAGATATTTTGGATTCTCATAAGGGAAAAACCCGTTATGTTATACGGCGTGGTCTTATGAGATATCGTTTACTTGTTCGAACTGTTTTAAACCGTTTTACTCATACCAGTCCCATGACTGACCCGGAGTTTATTTTGTTTTGTTTTCCCTAAACTCTTGGGTGCCCAATTTTGTACGGCAGTCAAGTAGTCGGGATTTACAGATACTTGAAGAGCTGGAGAAGGAGGCTTCAAGATTATATAGCTATTATTATTCCGCTGTGTTGTAAGTGTTGTACTTTGACAATGATGTATATTCAAGTACAGATGTATATTTCAATGTTATGTTATATATTATATGTTATTCGTTCCACTGTGAGGTTCGTGTTACTCTGATGTTGTGTTCTTCTTCTTCTTCTTCTATTCTAAGTTGCCATCTTATCTTTCCTCACCCTCTAACTTCTTTCATTAATCATCCGGTATTTTCGACCCTTGGATGTTCGATATGTGTTGTATATGGGATAACCAAGGTCGCCAAAATTCCGGATCATTACAAAAACCTCTAAAATTAACCAGAGACAATGAAGAATTTGAAGGAAGAGAGCAGGAAAAGTCAGATTGAGAACAAGAAGGGAGACGAGAATCCGCCATTTTTCTCGAGCATGCTATCCAGAATTAAAATGAGTTTGAGAATATATTTTAAATTTAACCATTCTTGCAGAATCAAGTTTAAGGTGTAAGTTTTATTAATCTAAAAATGGGAATAAGATATCTAAGTAGTAAAAAGACATCTATGTTGTCATAAATAACTCTACAGTGTCAACTGAGTGAACTTAAAAAGGTAGCGCAACCACTGTTCAAAAATATTTTTCACTGGAAACTATAACATGACCTGATGGGCCTTAACATGCTACAACAACTCCCTTTCTTCCTAACATGCAATTGCAACTACGACGCGATGCAACAGTATTACAATTCATTTCCGTACCACATTCCTATCTTGAAAATGAATTTAACTTCATTATGTATCTACATTTCAGAATAAAAAGAACCATACGATGTATAATACAGTTCAAACACTATCCTTCAACCTAATGTGTTGAAGCCAAATAAAATTAACACCTATCTATGAGACGTTCACAAATTAAATAATTAAAAACCGCATACATAAGAGAATCATTATTCCTTTATACTTTTTCCTCAATCATTATTCAGTTCTACATTACTCCTTCAATCTACTCTACAATTTTGTTTTGAAACAACGTCTTTGTTCACTATGTTTAGTCATTTGGAATTTCCTCCTTATTTTAGCTCTTGTATAAGTAGTGTGTACTACACTAATCAATAATTACTGAATAACATGATATATGGATATTGTACAGTGAATTAAAGTATGGGAAATAACTCAGCAGTTTGATGTCGCGATTATAATTATCTCTCTCCCATATGTAGGGGTGAACATTTTCATGTGCTGAATTGTCCTACATTGACCAAAGCTTTACCAATTACTATAAATTTTGGTGAAAGGCTTCTATAGATCATATAAAATTGAACTTGGCTCCTTAATTTATATTAAAAACAACAATTTGCACCTGATTTGGTGAGAATAGCGAATCATAATAATACTTTTTTTAAATAAGAAAAGCATATCAGACATGGTAAAACCGAATGTTGCCTTTAAGTGAAATAATATGAGTTTTTTCTTTCAAACATATGAATAAAGTTACTAAGTTTATTAATGGGTTGGAATATACAATATAAAGCATTTGTATAGCTAGGAAGATGCAAACATGATACATCTTTATTGTAGTACCAAAAATAAATTTATTTGCAGCATAAACTATATGTTTATGCTTCTATTGCCATGTAAGTTTCGAAAGGAAATCGTATTTAACTATGGAAGTTGAATAAAATTCTTTTTAATCAGCATTTGACCAAACATCGTACCTGCAATTGAAACATAGGCAATAAAACACTAACTAATACATTACAATGGCTTGCAGAATAAAAATGGCATGTATTGTACTTGATGAAAATAATTTAAACTTACCATTCATTATAAAATGGATGCTAAAATAATATGAGTTGATAAATTAAATAGTACCTCATGAATCCCAACCTCAGTCCAAATTGCGGATGACTTGCTTACTCTCTGTACAACCACCTGCGTAGAATTTTTATTATTATTATTAATCTTAACCGCAAAACTGTGATTTATGTCAATCATTTTCAGTTAGGACAAAAGGAAAACAATGGAGGAACTCAGAAAGTCGAATCAATTTAGAGCTTATATATCAACAGTAAGTTGACTAAAAAGCCAAGTACGAATAGAAAATGCCAGAGACAATGAACAGATGTAGGGAAAATCATTCGGTTACCTCATTGTTAATCACTGTCTCAATTTGCTGTCGATATATCAAGAATTCGCTCTTCGCTTTATCACCCATACAAATATATAGCTTTGTAGAAGCTTCTAGTTGCATCTACCATATAATTCTCATTTAACTTAACCAATACAGCGAGTAAATGTCAAAATGATGTTAGCATAATGTAAATGTCATGAATGTCAATGTTTATACAGATTAGTTGTAGTGTCGTTGGCAAACTTAATCAGATTAGCTGTAACTTAATCTGCTTAATCAAATTATAATGTAAATGTCATGAACGTCAAAGCTTATACAGATTAGTTGTAGCGTCGTTGGCAAACTTAATTAGATTAGCTGTAACTTAATTTGCTTAATCAAATTTTGTCAAAAAAATTAACAACATACAACTATTTGGGAATTTATATAGGTCCAACACGGAACCCTAGAACAATCAGAAATTACCTGAGCTCTGTGGGGATATCGACCAGTCAAGGGTTCATACGTGGAGGATGCGAAATGAGCTAAAGAAAGATCGCGACAGCGCCGCCAGTAGAATTGAAGGAGAGACGATTTAGGGTTTGTACCTGGAGGATGGTAAATAATCAGAAGACATGTCGCGAACAGCCGCCAGTGGAATCGAGGGAGAGGCGAGTTACGGTTCGTACCTAAATGATGAACAGTCAAAAGGCATATCGCGACAGGTGGCAGTAGAGTTGAGGGAGAGACGATCTAGGGTTGAGGCAGAGCCGATCTTTATAGAAACTCAGAGGTAAGCGATGATCGCCAATAGAGGTTTGAAAGTGGAGGGTGCGAAATAAGCAGAAGCAAAGAGTGACAGTCGGCTTTGGAATCGAGGAAACCGATCTCCGAAGTAGAAAAGGGGATTGGATCTACATAGAAACTCAGAGCTAGGCGATGATCGTCATTGGAGGCGAGAAGGCAGGTAGTAGCAGGTGAAATTCAAAAAGACCTGTAGCCGTAAAACTAAGGAGGCAAGGGTAATTTAGGAATTTCAAAAAGACGTCAAGTAAATTAGTGTTAAGAATTAACATTACTAGAAGAAGAGATGTAGAAAATATTGCTAAATTACTTACAAAACTGTTTATTATGAGTCATGGAATGTAGTAATAGAAAAGTTTTGATAATACCACCTACAAATAGGCACTTTATAAATATACGAATCAAATCGCAGCCTGATTCAAATATGGTTATAAATTTATAATGCATTTGTCAATCTATAGAAAAGTTGCAACATAATTTGACTCTTAAGATGAAACAACAGTTTATGCACACATTTTTTTTAAGTTGAAGATGCACTCATTCAACTATAGTACAATTATACAACCAATTTCTAGAACACAGAAACTAAGACCTTATATTGTAATAGTTCGAAGTATCACAGCGACAGAGATCTGTGAATGACCGTATTATGAATGCAGATGGATATAAGAAATTTATATTATTTGTTCATATAATAAAAACCAAAACCATTCCCATTTGGTTTCATTCAAGCAGACATATATATCATATCAAATATAGTAATATGAAAGCAAGCATTGAGATGAACTAACCGTAAGAACAAAATTTGTCATGCATTATATTTCTAATTGAACATTTAGCACTTGCATTACAACATCATATTAAATAACAAATTTATAGAGGATTGTCTCAATGATTTCAAATTTCAAGTCAAGTTTAAAAATCAGTTAAGAAAAAACATATTATACTTATTTTCATTGCATTTGAGAACTGATGATCTCTTATTTTGCTATATGCGTGCATGTTTTATTTAACCGTTCTTACAAAATGAAGTTTAAGGTGTAATTTTTATTAATATCAAAATGGGAATAAGATATTTAAGTAGAAAAAATACATCTACGTTGTCGTAAATAACTTTACACTGTCAATTAAGTGAATCTAAAAAGGTAGCGCAACCATTGTTCATAAATATTTTTCACTGGCAACAATAACATGACCTGATGGGCTTTAACATGCTAAGCAACTTCCCCTTCTTCCTAACATGCAATTGCAACTACAACTTGCTGCAACAGTATTACAACTCATTTCCGTACCACGTTCCAGTCTTGAAAATGAATTTAACTTTATTATGTATCTACATTTCAGAAAAAAAAGAACCATACGATGTATAATACAGTTCAAACACTGTCCTTCAACCTAATGTGTTGAAGCCAAATAAAACCAACACATATCTATGAGATGTTCTTAAATTAAATAATTAAAAACCGCGCACATAAGAGAATCGTTATTTCTTTATACTTTTTCCTCAAATATTATTCAGTTCAATATTACTCCTTCAATCTACTCTACAATTTTGTTTTGAAATAATGTCTTTGTTCACTATGTTTAATCATTCGGAATTTCCTCCTTATTTTAGCTCTTGTATAAGCAGTGTGTACTACACTAATCAATAATTACTAAATAAAATGATATATGGATATTTTACAGTGAATTAAAGTTTAGGAAATAACTCAGCAGTTGGATGTCGCGATTATAATTATACCTCTCCCATATGTAGTGGTGTACATTTTCATGTGCTGAACTGTCCTATATCGACCAAAGCTTTACCAATCACTATAAATTTTGGTGAAAGGGTTCTATAGATCATATAAAATTGAACTTGGCTCCTTAATTTATATTAAAAACAACAATTTGCACCTGATTTGGTGAGAATAGCGAATCACGATGATACTTTTTTTAAATAAGAAAAGCATATCTGACATCGTAAAACTGAATGTTGCCTTTAAGTGAAATAATATGAATTTTTTCCTTCAAACATATGACTAAAGTTACTAAGTTTATTAATGGGTCGGAATATATAATATAAAGCATTAGTATAGCCAGGAAGATGCAAACATGATACATCTTTATTGTAGTACCAAAAAAAAAAGTATTTGCAGCATAAACTATATGTTTGTGCTCCTGTTGCCATGTAAGTTTCGAAAGGAAAGCATATTTTATTATAGAAGTCGAATAAAATTCTTTTTAATCAGCATTTGACCGAACATTGTACCTGCAATTGAAATATACGCAATAAAACACTAACTAATACATTACAATGGCTTATAGAACAAAAATGGCATGTTTTGTACTTGATGAAAATAATTTTAAACTTACCATTCATTATAAAATGGATGCTAAAATAATATGAGTTGATAAATTAAATAGTATCTCATGAATCCCAACCCCGGTCCAAATTGCGGATGACTTGCTTACTCTCTGTACAGCCAACCGTGTAGAAGTCATATTTTTTTATTAATCTTAACCGCAAAATCGTGATTTATGTCAATCATTTTCAGTTAAGACAAAAGGAAAACAATGGAGGAACTCAGAAAGTCGAATCAATTTAGAGCTTATCTATCAATATTAAGATGATTAAAAAGCCGAGTATGAATAGAAAATGTTGTAGACAGCAAACAGATGCAGGGAAAATCAGTCGGTTACCTCATTATTAATCACTGTCTCAATTTCCTGTCGATATATCAAGACTTCGCTCTTCGCTTTATCAACCAAACAAATATATAACTTTGTAGAAGCTTCCAGTTGCATCTACCATATAATTCTCATTTAACTTAACCAATACAGCGAGAAAATGTCAAAATGATGTTAGCATAATGTGAATGTCTTGAATGTCAAAGCTTATACAGAAACTTAATCAGATTAGCTGTAACTTAATCTACTTAATCAAATTATAATGTAAATGTCATGAATATCAAAGCTTATACCGATTAGTTGTAGCATTGTTGGAAAACTTAATCAGATTAGCTATAACTTAATCTGCTTAATCAAATTTTGCCAAAAAATTTACAACATACAGCTATTTAGGAATTTATACAGGTCCACCGCGGAACCCTAGAACAATCAGAAATTACCTGAGCTCTGTGTGGATATCCGACAGTCAAGGGTTCGTACGTGGAGGATGCGAAATGAGCAGAAGAATGACCGCGACAACGCCGCCAATAGAATTGAGGGAGAGACGATTTAGAGTTTGTACCGAGAGAATGGTAAATAATCAGAAGACATGTTGCAAACAACCGCCAGTGGAATCGAGGGAGAGGCGAGTTACGGTTCGTACCTAGATGGTGAACAGTCAGAAGGCATATCGTAGCAGGTGGCAGTAGAATTGAGGGAGAGACGATCTAGGGTTGAGGGAGAGCCGATCTTTATAGAAACTTAGAGGTAAGGGATGATTGCCAATAGAGGTTTGAGAGCGGAGGATGCAAAATAAGCAGAAGCGGAGAGTGACAGTCGACTTTGGAATCAACGAAACCGATCTTCGAAGTAGAAACGAGGATTGGATCTATGTAGAAACTCAGAGCTAGGCGATGATCGCCGTTGTAGGCGAGAAGGCAGATTGTAGCAGGCAAAATTCAAAAAGACCTGTAGCTATAAAACTAGGGGGCAAAGGTAATTTAGGAATTTCAAAAAGACGTCCGGTAAATTAGTGTTAAGAATTTACCTTGGCAGCAGCAGAGATATTTTGTTGCTTGTGTGTGTGTGTGTATATATATATATATATTATGTTTAATGTTTTGGTTCAACTAATAACCAAACATTATTTTTTGCATTCAATTTTGAAATAAAGTTCTAAATCTTACAAAAAGACTGTCAACTATAATCATTGTAAATTATGCCTGGATATTGAAATAAACACATCTCAAACCATAAGAAATATATATTATGTATATTTTGGAATAGTTGATGTAAACTATGCACAAATTCATATATTTATACATGAATTTACACATTTTTCCCTTTTTCAATATTTGACATATTTCTTATTGGTTTCAAATAATATCTTCTTATTTAAGAGGCCCGTTTACAATAATTAAGTTAAAACCCCAACAAAATTGAGCAAAAACAGGTTTATATCTTTTTAATCAAAATTTCATGAACCTCTGTGTAACATCAAAACTATAGATCTTGAACAAAACTAAATTTTAACAGTGTTTTAAGTGATTGATTTTCAAATCTACGGTGTTTACACTAAGCACAATATATATTAAACCCAATTGTAGGCAATAATATAATCAATCAAGTAAGCCTACAAATTATATTATTGTTCATAACCACAAATCTATACTTTCAGGTTTTGATAACATTCATAAACAGATCTGATAGACATCAATTAATATTTTTCAATATTGTAAACAGATATGATAAATGTTAGACATAGATTTAAGATCTATACAGACGAGATAATTAGTTATTGTAGCTTTTTATATTAATTTTCCACTCATCCAAAAGTATCCAAATACCACGATTATATGACCAGTTATATATCACATTTTTTTTAATTAGACTGAATAAAATTATCATGCGGATCTTCTTCACAAATGAATTGACTAAACTCAAATTATATAGAGATGTATAAACAGATTCATATAAAATGGATGTTATAAATAATCCAAAAACAGCTATACTTACGTTTAAAATCTGAATAATCTTTTAGGCTTACAGTTCCCAAATTCTTACAGATATATAGTTATTTTTGGAAAGGGGAATACTTTCAGATTTCTAGACTTGCAAGAAAATAGGAAAAGAGGGGAAATTTGATAAAGAAGGGCTTAGACGTCAATTCATACCCTATTCCACTTGAATATGATTATCTCTTTCAAATTCTTACGGTTTATGTTTGATTGACTGTATATGAATCTATTTTTGATTTAGAATTTATTTGAATAGAAAGGGAAATGCCAGAGCTTCGCTGTTGTTTATAGATTAGTGTGGAAAAGAATGAGGCCTTACCCTTTTATTTATAGAAGTTGAATTGGCCACGAACCATTAGATTTGATTAAATAAACATCCGTTCGTTTATATAATAATATATAAGAAAATACCCGTCAAAACCTAGGCGTCATTGGGATGGAAATAGCCAAAGTGATCTACCGTCCCCTTTATAGGGGTCGACCGTCGTTCGGCGGCCAATAATGGCAGGTTAAAGAAGGTAAGTAATGTTTATTTATTATGGTTTATTTATTTTCGTCCGTTTTTCGTATTACATCTGTAACTTTTTCATATGTATCCCTTTCGAGAAACTCCAAACATAAAAATTGACCAGAATTATGAGATGAACGCAATGGTTAAATTTCATGGTCAAATTCTATTGTTTGCAGAAATTCCTATTTCTGAAATCTAATTAAATAAGTAATTTATTGTCAAATATGCAGGTTGTTAAAGTGAGAATCATTGTTGTAAGGGTATATATTTACTTTGCTAGATTATTTTCGGGTAAACCAAATGATTGAAACATATTATAAAGTGGGCCTTAATTTGAGGTCCGATTTAGGGATAAGTCCCCCGAGGCAGCCGCCTAGAGAAATATACAACACCCGGGGGTGTTAGGTGGTGCGAGTGGAGGTAACAATTGGTGAAGAATGGAATGTATTGATGACAACAACCTTGTTTCAATCATTATCATTATTGATTATAAACTATATACTAACACTTCTATCCAGAATATATATATATATATATATGCATGATTTATATATGGGTAATAGATATTGAAGATTGTACAGTAAAGAGATTCAAGATTTCAAAGGAGAATCAAGACTCATGAGTATCAAGATATCAGAGCTAAAGAGTCCAAACTATCACGGTAATAGAGTCTAGATATTATGTAAAACTCTGAAAAGCACTCAAACTCTATTTTCCCTACATCTGTTTGTTGTCTCTGACATTTTCTATTGTACTCAGCTTTTTATTCATCTTACTGTTGATAGATAAGCTCTAAATCAATTCGACTTTCTCAATTCCTCCATTGTTTTCCGTTTGTCCTAACTGAAAATGATTGACATAGATCACAGTTTTGTGATTAAGAGCAATAAAAAAATATAACTTCTACGCGGTTGGTTGTACAAAGAGTAAGCAAGTCATCCGCAATTTGGACCGAGGTTGGGATTCATGAGGTACTATTTAATTTATCAACTTATATTATTTTAGCATCCATTTTATAATGAATGGTAAGTTTAAAATTATTTTCATCAATTACAATACATGCCATTTTTATTCTGCAAGCCATTGTAATGTATTAGTTAGTGTCTTATTGCCTATGTTTCAATTGCAGGTACAATGTTTGGTCAAATGCTGATTAAAAAGAATTTTATTCAACTTCCATAATAAAATATGATTTCCTTTCGAAACTTACATGGCAATAGGAGCATAAACATATAGTTTATGCTGTAAATAAATTTGTTTTTGGTACTACAATAAAGATGTATCATGTTTGCATCTTTCTAGCTATACAAATGCTTTACATTATATATTCCAACTCATTAATAAACTTAGTAACTTTATTCATATGTTTGAAGGAAAAAATTCATATTATTTCACTTAAAGGCAACATTCAGTTTTACCATGTCTGATATGCTTTTCTTATTTAAAAAAAGTATTATTGTGATTCGCTATTCTCACCAAATCAGGTGCAAATTGTTGTTTTTAATATAAATTAAGGAGCCAAGTTTAATTTTATATGATCTATAGAACCCTTTCACCAAAATTTATAGTAATTGGGAAAGCTTTGGTCGATGTAGGACAGTTCAGCACATGAAAATGTTCACCCTACATATGGGAGAGGGATAATTATAATCGCGACATCCAACTGCTGAGTTATTTCCTAAACTTTAGTTCACCGTACAATATCCATATGTCATGTTATTCAGTAATTATTGATTAGTGTAGTACACACTGCTTATACAAGAGCTAAAATAAGGAGGAAATTCCAAATGACTAAACATAGTGAACAATGACATTATTTCAAAACAAAATTGTAGAGTAGATTGAAGGAGTAATGTAGAACTGAATAATGTTTGAGGAAAAAAGTATAGAGGAATAACGATTCTCTTTTGTACGTGGTTTTTAATTATTTAATTTGCGAACATCTCATAGATAGGTGTTGATTTTATTTGGCTTCAACACATTAGGCTGAAGGACAGTGTTTGAACTGTATTATACATCGTATGGTTCTTTTTATTCTGAAATATAGATACATAATGAAGTTAAATTCATTTTCAAGACAGGAATGTAGTGCGGAAATGAGCTGTAGTATTGTTGCAATGCGTTGTAGTTGCAATTGCATGTTAGGAAGAAGGGGAAGTTGTTGTAGCATGTTAAAGCTCATTAGGTCACGTTATCGTTGCCAGTGAAAAATATTTATGAATAGTGGTTGCGCTACCTTTTTAGATTCACTCAGTTGACACTGTAAAGTTATTTATGACGACGTAGATGTCTATTTACTACTTAAATATCTTATTCCCATTTTGATGTTAATAAAACTTACACCTTAAATTTGATTCTGTAAGGATGGTTAAATAAAACATACATGCATATAGCAAAATAAGAGATCATCAGTTCTCAATCATGCAATGAAAATAAGTATAATATGTTTCTTCTTAATTGATTTTTAAACTTAACTCGAAATTTGAAATCATTGAGACAATCCTCTATAAATTTGTTATTTAATATGATGTTGTAAGAGGTAATTAGGGAGAAGGACAAACTTTGCCCAAAAATTAGGCTGAAGGACAATAAGTTTTATTTTTAGTCTGAAGGAGAAACTTTAAACGAAAATTAAGCTGAAGGAAAATGCTAAATGTAATTAGCGTTATATTCAGTTTTTTACACTACACGAAAATGCTAGTTTTAACAAGTGTTATTTAGTTTTACACAACAAAAAATGCTAATTATATTTAGCATTGTCCTTCAGCCTAATTTTTTTTAAAGTTTGTCTTTCAGTCTAAAATTAAAACTTGACGTCCTTCAAACTAATTTTTTTCCAAAGTTTGTCCTTATGCCTATTTTCCACATGTTGTAATGCAAGTGCTAAATGTTCAATTAGAGATATAATGCATGACAAATTTAGTTCTTACAGTTAGTTCATCTCAATGCTTGCTTTCATATTACTATATTTGATGTGATATATATGTCTGCTTGAATGAAACCGAATGGGAATGGGTTTGGTTTTTATTATATGATCAAATAATATAAATTTCTTATATCTACCTGCATTCATAATACGGTCATTCACAGATCTCTGTGGTTGCGGTACTTCGAAATATTATAATATACTGTCTTAGTTTCTGTGTTCTAGAAATTGGTTGTATAATTGTACTATAGTTGAATGAGTCCATCTTCAACTTAAAAAAATGTGTACACAAACTGTTGTTTCATCTTAGGAGTCAACTTATGTTGCAACTTTTCTATAGATTGACAAATGCATTATAAATTTATAACGGTATTTGAATCAGGCTGTGATTTGATTTGTATATTTATAAGGTGCCTATTTGTAGGTGGTATTATCAAAACTTTTCTATTACTACATTCCATGACTCATAATAGACAGTTTTGTAAGAAATTTAGCAATATTTTTTACATATTAATTATGTTCATGTGTATTATGTTAGTGATATAAAATAATGATGATCGACAATGCTAAATATTTTCAAATTCATTGGAATGTGAGTGTAATATTATGTCCAAGTAGGACAGTAAAATAGTATCTTGGTTATTTTGTTCAATCTGTGAAGAGCTGAATAATTTCAGAAACTACATGCAAGGTTACTTCAACAGAAAATCAAGAAAACAAGAAAAGCTATTATAAGAGAAGAGATGTTCATATAAAATTGTAATCTGCACATAGTTATTACAAAAAGTTCCACCAGATGGTTATTAATTAAAATAAATGCTTCCCTCGGAACCATGTGCATATAGTCATCCAGATGACCAAATCAATAGAGAATCTACCAACATATTTTTATTAACACTGTATGGTCTTCGCTTCTCTTCCTTGCTCTTTTTTCCTCTTGACCCAAAGAATTGATTTCTCATCTTAATTGCCTTAGGCACTGCACTCTTAAGTTTTATCTACTGTTTGTATTGACAAATTTTTTCTCAAATACACCTCAGGTTATTCAAGAATTGAATTCTCATCTTAATTGCTCCATCTCCTGTCCGAATGATGGCGCCTACTCCTGCAAATACAGCTTAGATTTTTCAGATCCTTGAACCCGTTAATCCTGAAGAAACTTTTATCATTCAAGAAGATGAATCTGCACTCAGTAGAACTTTTTACTTTTTGATTCGCCCGATCAGAAAATACTGATAACTCTTCTTTGATTTCATCATCCCTGTCATACCAGGGTAGTGGTATATGTAGTAGTGTTAAGAAATGTGTGGATGATGATAGATCTTCTGCATGGTCTCTTCAGGTTAATGCGAGCTTGCAGGACGAAGATGAAGAGGAAGCAATTACTGATTCGATAAGGAAGAGTATCATGATTTATGTGATGGGATAAGAAGGATTAGCGTGCATGAAGATGTCAAGGTTGAGTTGCCATAGTTTGAAGGGAGGCATACCAGATTTGTGTATGGTTGCGATGATGAAGAGATTAAAGGGGAAGAGTTGGTTGTTCATGACAGGGTTGTGTCACCAAAAGGAGTTGTTTTGAAAGGGTTGCCTTCTCTGTAAGTACAAACCTGATAAGATATTATTTATGTTCTCATATGCTTGGTGCTTTTTTATTTGGGTATTTCAACTATTGTTTTAGATCATGATTGAATTGGAAAAAAAAATTTCATTCCATTTGGTTTCCTGTTTAGAATAAGTGCAATGGCAGTTGAAGAATCGAAATTGCCCACTCCTTTGAATTTCTATATACTTAGGCGCCGATTCTAGCATCAGAAATACAACAAAGATGGTAATAATTATAAATTTTAATAAGCTTAAAGTATTTATTATATGTTATGTATAACACTCACACAAACACAGAGGTATACATATAAGCAAATGAAGTATAATTTGAAACAGAGTTAGTAATCAACATCAAGAAAAGAAAAAAGAAATAAATTAATTTATTCAAAATATGGATCACAAATACCTTTCTAAGTTATATATAATTTAATGTTCTATCTTTTTCTGTATTTGCAAAATTCCCAGTAAAGTTCTTGAGTAAAAAGGGCAACAAGATAAAAAGATGAGTACTAATCGTATACAAAACATTTCTACCTCTATTTGTTTGGATCCCTCCCTACTGAATTTTACGTAATTTACTCTTATGATTCTATTTAATATTTAATTTAATTTGACTTATTAGGAATAAATTAAGACCTATAATTTTATTGACGAAACACAGTTTTCATTAGATACATGAAACCAATATTTAATGTTGGAAATTAATGGGCAATACAATATTGAAAGCTATCAATTACCGAATCTTATGAAACATTATTTAAAAGAAGAATGTAGATTTAGATTGCAAACTGAATTTAAAGTAGAACTTTTAGATTATCATATTGATTCAAAATGTATTATTTGACTAATAAATACCCTTCTATTAATTATAACATGCATCATTAAACAAAAATTCTAATAATGATTATTCTACTGGTTAGCACATGTATGATTTTATCTCATGTACGCATCTCAATTAACGTAGCTGTTCCTAAATACAAACTCTGAGAGAATCTTAACTGATAGTATTTGTTAATTTGTGATCCGAAATTCTCATTAGAATTGGTCCAGCTGATGCCACCTAAAGGATTTCATCTAGATCCTAGTTTTACTCTCACGTTGAGATCTTTTCAGCCACCTAAAGGATCTCATCTAGATCCTAGTTTTACTCTTACATTGAGATATTTTCAGCCTCCTAAAGGATCTTATCTAGATCCTAGTTTTACTCCCACACTGAGATATTTTCAACCACCTCATCTAAAGGATAATGTAGATCCTTATTTTACTCTTTCTCTTCTTCTTTGGCTGCATGAAAGTAGAAGATAATTTCATTGCTTTTGTTTGTATGCAAGCAGATTGTAAAACTCTAGGAATTAATAAAGTTTGTCTTTCTCTAGTGGTTTTTTCCCGCGAAGGGTTTTTCCACGTTAAATCTTGTATGTGATTCTATTTTCGCTTGCTTCTTTGATCATTTATTTATTAACAAGTGGTATCAGAGCGTTGGTCCGTTCAACATGGCATCGTTAAAGTATGATCTTCTGCTATTGGATCGGAACACTCGATTCTCATTATGGCAAGTGAAGATGTGAGCGTTGCTCGCACAAGCAGATTATGATGATGCATTGGATGGATCTGGAAATAAGATATTTGAAATATGGACCGTTGATGAGAAGAGGAGGGATCGGAAGGCTTTGTCTCAAATTCAGCTCCATCTACATAATAATATTTTGCAAGAAGTTTTGAACGAGAAGACAACTGCTTCTCTTTGGCTGAAATTGAAGTCAATTTGCATGATCAAGGATCTCACAAGTAAGATGCATCTAAAACAAAAATTATTCCTACACAAATTGCAGGAGGGAGGTAATTTGCTAGACCATATTTCTGATTTTAAAGAGATTGTTTCTGACTTGGCTGCAATAGAGGTCAAATATGACGATGAAGATTTGGGTTTAATTCTGTTATGTTCTCTGCCCAGCTCTTACTCAAATTTCAGAGATACCATATTATATATCATGATACTCTCACTCTAAATGACGTTTATGAAGCCTTGCGCGTCAAAGAGAAAATGAAACAACTGGGGTCTTCAAATGGATCAAGCTTTCAAGCCGAAAGCTTGTCCGTTCGTGGCAGGACAAAGGAGAAAAATTAAAATAATGGATCTTGAGGTAAAGGTTCAAATGCCTATAATGGTCAATCTAAATCTAAAGGCAAATACAAGTCTTGAAAATATTGTAGGAGGGATGGACATGAAATATCCGAATGTTATAAGCTACAGAACAAAGAAAAGAGAAATGGCACATACAAACCAAAGGATAACAAAGAAGATGAAGTTAATGCCAATTATCCTCGTAATGATAGTTCTGATAATGAGGTGCTTGTTGTTACCGTGTTTGCTGGATGTGCTGAGATTAAGGATGAATGGATACTTGACAATGCTTGCACTTTCCATACGTGTCCTAATGGAGATTGATTTACAACCTTAGAACCCACAAATGATGCTAGCTCAGTTTTGATGGGTGATGAATCAACATGTAATATAGTAGGAATTGGTTTTATTCAGATCAAGATGTTTGATGGTACAATCAGAACTTTAACAGATGTTTGGTTCATTCCCAACATGAAGAGAAATCTGATTTCTTTATGTGCTCTTGATGACAAAGGGTACAAATATTCAGGTGGAGGTGGTATCCTAAAAGTCACAAATGGTTCTCTTATTGTAATGAAGGGTAATTTTGGAAAACAAATGGCCTTTATTTTCTTTAAGGCACTACTGTTTCTGGTGATGTTGCCCCGGTTATCTCAAATAATATTTCTGATTGTGATACTGATAATCTTTGGCATATGCATCTTGGGCATATGAGTGAGTTAGGCCTGTTGGAGTTGAACAAGAGAGGACTTCTTGATGGTTACAGTGCAGGCAAGCTGAAGTTCTGTGAGCATTGCATTTTTGGCAAGCATAAGAGGGTGAAGTTCAACACTTTAGTTCATACAACAGAAGGCATTCTAGATTATGTGCATTCGGATTTATGGGGATCGTCTAGGAAAGCATCCATGGGCGGTGCTTGTTACATGATGACAATTATTGATGATTATTCCAGAAGAGTTTGGCCTTATTTTTTGAAGCATAAATCTGAAGCTTTTTTAGCTTTCAAAGCGTGGAAGACTATGGTTGAGAGACAAACTGAAAGGAAGGTAAAGAAGCTTCGGACTGATAATGGATGGAGTTTTGTTCAGATGAATTTAATTCATTTTGCAAGGCTGAAGGCATTGTTTGGCACTACACCATACCTCACACTCCTTAGCATGAAGGGTTGCCAAACGTATGAACATGACTATCAATTCTAAGGCTCGCTGCATGTTGTCAAATGCAGGTTTGGATAGGCTTTTTGGGCTGAAGCTGCTTCCACAGCCTGTTATCTCATCAACCACTCTCCCTCTGTTGCTATTGGTAAGAGAACTTCGATTAAGGTATGGTCTGGTTCTCTAGCAAATTATTCTGAACTAAAAGCTTTTGAATGCATTGCTTATGCTCATGTTGATAATGGAAAGCTAGAGCCAAGAGCTGTTGAGTGCATTTTTCTTGGTTATAAGTCTGGCGTTAAAGGCTATAAATTATGGAATCCTGAAACAAGTAAGGTTGTAATTAGCAGAAATGTTGTGTTTAATGAATCTGCTATGTTACATGATATTCCATCTACTAATGACCTTATTGAGAGTAAGCAGAAATCAAATGTCCAGGTGGAGCATATTATTGATTCAGATGCTACATCAGACGCAGAAATTAAGGGACAGGATGAACCACCCATTGTTGAGGATCCTCCAGCAGTTATGCAACCATCACAGCAATCTATTGCAACAAGCAGACCTAGAAGGAATCCAAAACCAGTAAGAAGGTTTATTGAGGAAGCAAATGTTGTTGCTTATGCATGTGCTATAGCAGAAGAAATAGAAGTTATTGCCGAGCCTTCTTCATATTCCGAGGCTGTTATCTCTAGTGATTCTGATAAGTGGATGGCTGCTATGCATGATGACATGAAGTCACTTGAAAAAAATGACTCTTGGGACTTAATCAAGTTGCCTAAAGAGAAGAAACCTATTCATTGCAAATGGGTTTTCAAGAGAAAAGAAGTTGTTTCGCCAAACGATGAAACAACGTACAAAAGAAGATCAGTTGCAAAAGGTTACAGTCAGATTCCAGGTATTGACTATAATGAAGTTTTTTCCCTGGTGTGAAACATAGCTCAATTCACATTTTACTCAGTACTGTTGCTATGCATGATTATGAGCTTCAACAGTTAGATGTAAAAATTGCATTTTTACATGGAGAATTAGAAGAGGATATTTATATGCATCAACCTGAGGGTTTTATCATCCCTGGAAAAGAAACTCTTGTCTGTAAATTAAAGAAATCTCTTTATGGATTGAAACAGTCACCTAGATTTGACACTTTTATGTTATCTCAAGGTTTTAAAAGGTCCAATTATGATAGTTGTGTCTATTTGAAAATTACTACTCATTCAGCCATTTATTTGCTACTTTATGTCAATGATATGTTGATTGCTTCAAAAGACAAGGCAAAATTTGAAAATTTGAAAAGGCAGTTGAGTAGAGAGTTTGAAATGAAAGATTTAGGGGATGCTAAGAAAATTCTTGGTATGGAGATATCAAGAGATAGAACTTCTGGAAAATTATACCTAAGTCAGAGTGGGTATGTTAGAAAAGTGCTTCGCTGTTTTAATATGCTTGATGTCAAGCCTGTAAGTACTCCTCTTGCTGCACATTTCAAATTGTCATCACCCATGTGTCCACAACCAGATGAGGATATTGAGTACATGTCTAGAGTATCCTATTCTAGTGCAGTTGGTTCACTTATGTATGCCATGGTTTGTTCACGTCCTGATTTATCACATGCTTTGAGTGTTGTCAGTAGATTCATGGCCAATCCTCGAAGAGAGCATTGGAAAGCAGTTCAATGGATTTTCAGATATCTTCATGGGACTGCAAATGCTTGTTTGCAGTTTGGTAAGTATAAAGATGAACTTGTTGGTTATGTGGATTCTAATTTTGCTGGTGATTTGGATAAAAGGAGATCATTAACAGGTTATGTTTTCACCATTGGTGGTTGTGCTGTGATTTTGAAAGCAACCTTGCAAACTACCGTAGCATTATCTACTACTGAGGCCGAGTATATAGCTATTTCTGAAGCATGTAAAGAAGTTGCTTGGCTGAAAGGTTTATACTTTGAGCTTTATGGAGATACATCTTGCATTACTATATTTTCTGATAGCCAGAGTGCTATATGTCTTACAAAGGATCAAATGTTTCATGGGAGAACTAAACATATAGATGTTAGGTATCACTACATCCGAGATGTTATTTCTAAAGGTGGTGTTAAAGTTTGCAAGATAAGTACTCATGACAATCACGCTGATATGATGACAAAGCCAGCTCCAATTACTAAGTTTGAACTTAGCTCAAGCTTGGTTGGGGTTACAGTATAGTCTTTAGGGACTATTGGAGCAAGGCAGATATTTATTTTTTGAAGGAGTTCGTTTTTCGTAGTTCATCTTTCTACTTCAAGATGAGAATTCGTCTCAAGGTGGAGATTGTTAATTTGTGATCCGAAATTCTCATTAGAATTGGTCCAGCTGATTCCCCCTAAAGGTTCTCATCTAGATCCTAGTTTTACTCTCACGTTGAGATATTTTCAGCCACCTAAAGGATCTCATCTAGATCCTAGTTTTACTCTTACGTTGAGATATTTTCAGCCACCTAAAGGATCTCATCTAGATCCTAGTTTTACTCCCACATCAAGCTATTTTCATCCACCTCATCTAAAGGATGATGTAGATCCTTATTTTACTCTTTCTCTTCTTCTTTGGTTGCATGAAAGTAGAAGATAATTTCAATGCTATTGTTTGTATGCAAGCAGCTTGTAAAACTCCAGCAATTAATAAAGTTTGCCTTTCTCCCATGGTTTTTTCCTGCAAAGGGTTTTTCCACGTTAAACCTTGTGTGTGATTCTATTTTCGCTTGCTTCTTTGATCATTTATTTATCAACAGTATTTACCCAAATTAATTTAACTGCTAAGAAATCCATCTTGACTTCTTTTTATTAGAATGGTTTAATCACAAAACTTTGCCTTTTTTTTCAAATACCCTAAAAGTTTCTGACTATGGTATTATTAGAGGTTTAAATTAAGATATATTTGTCCATTTTTTATGGATTACTAATTAAGACTTTAAACTTGATAAACATATGATCACTTTTACTATCTAGCATTAAATTAATAAATATGTGGGTTCAGTATCTATGTTCTTCCTTCTACAAAGTAAAGTTTGCAGTAATCTTTCTACTTAATTTGTGTTTCATCAAACTTTTGTGTTTTAATCCTACGATAATTCATTTGCAAGTTTTTAATCCTACTATGTTATGGCCATGAAATCAGTGTTATTATATACATTAGAAAACATACGTAATTGCAGAATATGCTTAGGATATTTGTCGAATTTGAGTTTACTAATATGATTCTATTAATAGATTAATGGAGTTTTGAAATTTTAACTGAGGTGATATTTTGTTTAACATGGTACTGCATTAGACATATAGACAAGCTACAGTATGAAAATATAATTTGGTTTAATCGATAAAATGAATTTGTTTAGATAGAATCATTTAGTTGGAAGCTTTATGTGACGGCCCGCCCCGCACCAGCCGATATTTCCCATGAAGGTGCGTTGTGCCGATGTCCAACCAGCACGGGACGGTCACCAAAGAAAGGAAAGGAAACTTAACAGTGGACTAACAAAGAACCTGTAGAATGTCTCACAACACATGGAATAAAATATAATAATAACATACTTTGACATAAAACAAGCGAGACAATGCCTAAGCTGAAAACTAAACATCATAGCAGCAGAAAACCCAAATACAGCTTATGTTCCGCATCATCATTATTACAACATTAGAAAACTGTCTCTAAAGAAAATAAGGAAGGTACACTACTAATTCCCAAAGTAGTGACCAACAGCGACATAGGGAGAATATATGTAGATATTACGTAGGAGCCTCCTGCTCGTCTCCGGATCAGCTACTCGTGCATAACCAGCTAACCTGTCTCTAGTCTGCCCGTTTAAGAGCACCCAGAGTAATAAGAAGAGACATAAAACTTTGGGTCAGACAAAAGTCTGGTATGAGCGATAAGCAGCAAAATAGAACAATAACAGGTATACTAAACCATACCTGAACCTGGACCTGCTACCAAAGAGTTAGCACTACATACTGTACAATACTCTAAGGTGCCACTAACATATGGTGTAAAGAATACGAGGGTGGGATGTGCATGTCATAATGATGTCAACAATCAAGCATAGCAACCATCCTCACATCTCTCACTCAATGCGTAAAACATACGATATCCACCACTTTGATCACTAGACCCATCGAGGTAGTGACGAAGTCCGACTTGTATAACTATTTCTACCACCAAGCTTTCCCCATGGAGTCATGACTCAATCCTTACAAATGACCCCACCTCATTGGTCCATAGCCAATAGTCCTACCTAGGCCACTGTGGCCCCGAATCCGTCCACATACCCCATACTGCATAGTGATCCAAAGTTATAGACATTGATAACCCCTTAGCACACGTCCCACATCAAAGCCCAACTCATGAAGTTAACTCATTGGTTCCCATTTGGATCCTGAGTAATAACCTCCTATCTGGACTTCCTTTGCATCTCAGGTTGTGGTCGAATTAGAGTTGGTCTTCAGAAAAGTCGTCGCATAGTAGTAATAGCACATGTCTGGTTCGGTTCGAATATGCATAGTGCTCCAGTCATTATTGGTTCGGTTCGGTCCAATGCTTCCTAGTATGCTCCTAGATGTGGTTCGGTTCGGCGCTCCCCTTCTGGCTCTGTCCGGTTCGGATGTCTTCTGCCTGGGTTCGGATTGTATCTCTTGGTTCGGCTCTTGTACTTCACCTCACTCCAGTCCAACGTCCCCTGTTCGGTTCGGTGCTCATGGATCTCCTTGATCCTCCGATCCGATCCCGCTCCCTAGCCCTAGTCCGATCTGATCCCCATGCCAAGCTTTGGTCCGATCCCAACCACAACTCAACGCAAATGGCCTTCCTTCTTGCCAAGTCTTCTCAGGTGCCAAGTTCCGATCTGAATCAAATCCCTTTGCCCAGTCCCCTTATCCTATCCGAGCCCCATACCCGATCCGATCTGGTCCGAAACTCTGCACATTTCCTGCAACTTTTCCAGCGACTGTTTTACGCCATACGACGGCGTTTTTGACCATTCTAACTCTTTTAATCAATCACAAAGCATACCATATAGTCATAGCAACATAGAGAACTAACCATAAACACCAAAACAATGAATTATCATGTCAAAACGGATCAAGTATACCCAAAAACCCATATTTCCCTTAATCATGTTTAAGCATAACTAATGATATGATTAGCAAAACTTAACCAAATTAACCAAATTTTCTAACAAAGGCCTAAAACAATATTTCAAAATTTATAAATATTTTTCCAGATTGTAATCATGTTTAAATTCGTTAATTAACACTAATCAATCCTAATTAGCCATACTTAGTGTAAAAAGGTGCTAATCACTCACCTTAGCTACAAACAAAATGCCAAATCTGAAATTATCCTCTGTTTGGTGCTGTTCCCAAGGCTATACAGCAGTTATAACCTTGCTTTGGTGCTATTTCTCCTTAATTTGATGAAGATTAGGCTAATACTTGATTAGAATGTGATTAGGGGTGATTCTAGATGTTGGAGGCCATTACTATGGTTCCAAGAATGAAAGTGGCAGCTGAAAAGTGTCTAAAGAAATGTTTTCTAACCCTAATCAGCCATATATACCCCTAGTCCCGAAATTCCCCATTGGGCCTAGCTATTAACTACCCAATTAAGCCTGGTTAAGCAGTTTTTCACCTTTTAAACATTGTTTCAGCCATATCTACCAAATGGTGAGTCCATTTGGCTAATGTGACCATCTACGGAATTGTAAACCATCATCTGAATCCAATCGAAGTGGTTTCAGGTCAAAACTCCTTACCAATCAAAAGTTATGGTCGAAACAAGATCAACTAGGAGCAAATTGGTCATTTAAAAATCGGCGAAAATCTTGAACATGGGAAATGACCCTAATAGTCATCTCCCAAAGTTACATGGCTATACGACTTCGTATGAGAAAGAAATAAATATTCTACGATCCTCTAATGCGTAGAATACGGGTTGTTACATTCTCCCCCCTTAAGAAATTTCACCCCTGAAATTCCTTAACTAAGAAACAAGCAAAGGATGCCTCATGCCTATCAACCATTCACAAAAATCCAACACAAAAAAACAAACAAACAAGTCTATCCTAGCATACGGAAAACTAAGTCGCAATTAAATTCTTACCAGGCAAAGAATTCTGGATACTTCCTCCTTATGTCCTCCTCTGTTTCCCAAGTACAGTCTTCCTCATCATCACCCCACTGAACTTTGACTAGTTTCACCGCCTTCCTTCGAAGCTGCTTCGTATCGTTCCCAACAATACGCATAAGCCTGCGGTTCCCAACCGCCTCGGGTTCAACCTTGATATTGTCCAACTGATCCGGTGAAATAGTCATACTAGGGTTGTGCACGAATTTTCTTAACTGGGAAACATTAAATACGTTATGAACTCCTGCCATCTTCTTTGGTAATTCAACTTTATATGCCAAATTCCCAATTTGCTCAAGAACTGGGAATGGTCCAATAAATCTTGGTGTTAATTTGCCTCTCCTGTTAAATCGAATCACGATCTTTAATGGAGAAATCTTGATAAACACCAAATCGCCAACAGAGAATTTAAATCTCTTCTCCTTTTATCATCATAACTCTTCTGCCTATCTTGAGCAGCCTTCATTCGCTGTTGAATAATCTTAATCTTATCTGAGGTTTCTCTTATCACATCTCGTCCAAGTACAAACTTCTCACCGGTTTCCAACCAACATAACGGTGAGTTACACGGTCTTTCGTACAAAGCTTCAAATGGAGCCATACCAATACTGGATTGATAACTATTATTATATGTGAACTCCACTAGATGCAAATGGTCATGCCATGATCCACCAAAATCTAATATGCAAGCTCTCAAGAGATCTTCTAATATACGATTCACCCTCTCTATTTGACCGTCGGTTTAAGGATGATACGCGGTACTGAGATGTAATTCTGATCCTAACGCCTCTTGTAAGCTCTTCCAAAACCCAGTAGTAAACAACGGATCTCGGTAACTCACAATGCCTTTGGGTATTCCATGAAATCTCACTACCCACTTTATATACAGTTCCGGTAACTTAGCTCCCGTTCTGCTCGACTTGACGGGTATAATCCTTGCACTTTTGGTTAATCGGTCCACAATCACCCAAATGTTATCATGGCCCGATCTATTTCTTGGTAACCCATCAATAAAATCCATTGAGACTTGTTCCCATTTCCATTATGGAACTTCTAATGGTTGTAACAAACCACTAGGCTTCTTTTTCTCAGCTTTAACCAACTGGCAATTCATACACTTGGATATAAACTTCCCAACGTCACTTTTCATCCCTTCCCAGTAGTAGGTCTGCTTCATGTCTCGATACATTTTGTTACCACCGGGGGGTATAGTCAGTCTTGAGTGATGACATTCTCTAAGCACTTCATCTCTCAATCCATTGACATTGGGTACAACTAGTCTTCCATTCTTTCTAAGCCATCCATCTTGATCAAGCCCATACTCGTTCATCTCCTCATCGATGCCCATCTCTAACTTGGAGATGATTTTCAATAAGTTAGGATCGTCCCTCTGACTGGAACCAATCCGCTCAATGAAAGTGGGCCTGATCGTCAAATTTGCTAACATTTCTGGATCCAATTCGCACTTTGGTCTGAAATCATACCCAGCGATGTACTCCAGTTGCTTCCATTCTAGAAACATAGCCCCTAAACTGGCATGTCTTCTACTCAATGCATCAGTTACCGCATTTCCCTTTCCTAGTATGTATGCGATATCGAAATCATAGGAAGCCAAGAATTCTAACAATCTTTGCTGTCGGAGATTTAGATGCTTCTGAGAGAAAAGATACTTTAACGATTTATGATTGGTAAACAAATCAAATCTTCCCCCTAAGAGATAATGTCTCCACATCTTCAATGTGAACACGATCGCTGCGAATTCCAAATCATGGGGAGGATATCTTTTCTTATGTGGTTTTAGTTGCCGACTAGCATAAGCTACAACCCTACCTCCTTGCATCAGTACAGCACCTAGTCCAGTACCACATGCATCTGTATATACCGCCATCTCTTCATTCCCCATAGGATTGACTAATACTGGTGCACATGTCAACTTTTCCTTTAGACTCTTGAATGCATTCTCGCACTTTTCGTCCTAGACAAAAGTTTGATTCTTCCTAGTCAACTGAGTCAACGGTGCTGCTATCTTAGAGAAGTCTTGGATAAACTTACGATAATATCCAGCTAACCCTAAGAAACTTCTTACGTCTATTGCATTCTTGGGCGTAGACCAATCTTGTACCGTAGCCACCTTTACAAGATTCATGGCAATACCATTCTCTAAAACAACATGGCCCAAGAATCTCACTTCCTTCCTCCAGAAGTGACGCTTAGAAAACTTTACTTTCAATTCGTGTTTTCTCAACACCACCATCACTATCCTCAAGTGTTCCTTGTGTTCTTCCTCTGTCCTCGAATAAACAAGTATATTGTCCACGAACACAAGAACAAACTTATTCAACTGATCTCTGAATACCCTATTCATAAGATCCACAAAATACGCTGGTGCATTGGTCAACCCGAATGGCATGACCAACCACTCATAGAATCCAGACGACATCCGAAATGTTGTTTTAGCTATACTCTCAGCTTCCACTCTAAGTTGATGAAAACCTGTCACGAAATCCAACTGGGAGAACACTCTCGCGCCACTCAACTGATCAAACAAATCATCCTTCCACGGTAGAGGATACTTATTCTTCCTCGTCACCTTATTCAACTCGCGGTAGTCCACACACAAACGAAGGGAACCATCTACCTTGGTAGCAAACACAACTGGTGCTCCCAACTCAGAAACACTTCTTCAGATAAATCCCTTCTTTAAAAGATCGCGTACTTGCACCCCGAGCTCTCGCTGCTCCCTTGGTGCCATACGATGAAGTGGCATCACTATAGGTCTGGCATCTTTCACTAAATCAATACGGAACTCAATCTCTCGGTGTGGTGGAAGTCTGGTCACTTCCTCGAAGACGTCCGGATACTGGCCAGCCATGGGCACATCTGACAACTCATCATGCGGGATGTCGAGGGAATTTAGAAAACTAGCCATTACCCCATCACTAGAAGACCACCAAACACTACCCTCCGCCCATCATCCGCCCTAACTATCACCAAAAGGCCCTCACAGTCTACCACCACCCGTATCTTTGGAGCCAATCGACTCCCAAAATAATGCCAAACCCAGTAAAGCCCAAAACAAAGCAATCACAAACAAACATGCATCCATGACTCGATAAGACCACATTACAAAAAATCATACAAAGGCTAGTCGGACCACCAATCAGGTTCGTCACTGCTAAAGGTCTATCGACTATCTCGGGTTCCAATCCCAACCTATCTACTAGGTCACTAGATATGAAGGAACAGGAAGCTCTGGTATCAAACAATACTCGAACAGGAACATCATAAACAGAAACCATACCTCGAATGATGACATTCTTTCCATTCTCCGTCGCAGTTGGGGCATTCGAAGAAGAAGGAACAGCATTGATAGCGTATGCTTTCACAACCTGCTTTAATTTAGGGGGTTGCAGAAACTTATCCTTGTGATGTCCCACTTGGCCACAGTTGAAGCACTTCCTATCCGCTGGCTTGGTCCGACATTCTTTGGCATAGTGGCCTTCTTACCACAGCTGAAGCACTCAACATCTTTCTTATTCTTTTTCTTCTGGCCATCCTTGGTCTGATTCTGCTTTCACTTATTCTGAGAACCATTCTTGCCTCCACCGCTTTCTTGCGGCTTTGGCTCCTATGCAGATGCAACCTTAGTCTTCGACCTAGGGTATAGACTCTATGATCTCAAAGCTTTCCCCACAATCGATTTAAACGTCTCATCGATGTGGTTAATAAGCCTTTCCCCCAAGTACTGATCCAAGCCTGTTATGAACTTCTCATTTTTCTTCTCGAGATGTCAATGAGGGGTAATCCATACTTCGATAAAGTATCTAACTCTGCAATGTAATCCGAGACTGCCCTACCATTCTGCTTACGCTCCAAAAATTTCCTAAACAACTCTGACTTCTGGGCAACTGGGATGAACTTATTACTGAATCAGGCCTTAAAGTGATCCCATGTAACTTGATCCTCTAGAGTAGCTGCCTTAATAGCATTCCACCAATTCATTGCCCGTCCGTGCAGCTGACGGGATGCTACCTTCCTCTTCATCGCATTCTCGATACCCAAGTCTTCGAAGATACTCTCAAAGCTATCCAACCAATCTCGAACATCTGTACCCGATTCCGTTCCGTGGAACGGCTTTCCACCAAGACTAGTGTAATCCTTGCAAAGCTTGGAAAAATCGGCTCTAGGCGCCTGCACCGCTGCACCACCACCACTAGTAGCATTAGAAACTGCCCTCTGAACATCCCTAAGCATCTCTCTCATGAAGTCAGTGAGCATAGTCCTTATGTCTGGAGCATTCCCATTATTGGCTCCTTTACCAGCACCCCTTGTATATCGGCTCATCGTTCAATCTGTAAAGAGAAACGAGTAACCATCCTCTTTGTGGTGTCAGTGCAGTGCGACTTCATCCTTAGCTATACTAATTGGTATATATATATAGCTTTTGAAAACCAAAATAATCACAAATACGCGCTCTCATATACATATTATCTTCCCCTGGTGTCTTTCCCTAGGTTAACTACGCAACCTAGAGCTCTGATACCAAACGTGACGGCCCCCCTTGCACCAGCCGATACTTCCCATGAAGGTGCGTTGTGTCGATGTCCAACCAGCACGGGACGGTCGCCAAAGAAGGGAAAAAAAGTAAACTTAACAGTGGACTAACAAAGAACCTGTAGAATATCTCATAGCGCATGGAATACAATATAATAATAACATACTTTGACATAAAACAAGCGAGACAGTGCATAAGCTGAAAACCAAACATCATAGCAGTGGGAAACCCAAATACAGCTTATGTTCCACATCATCATTATTACAACTTTTGAAAACTGTCTCTAAAGCAAATAAGGAAGGTACACTACTAATGCGCAAAGCAGTGACCAGTTGCAACACAGGGAGAATATATGTAGATGATATGTAGGAGCCTCCTGCTCGTCTCCGAATCAGCTACTCGTGCATAACCAGCTAACCTGTCTCTAGTCTGCCCATTTAAGAGCACCTACAGTAATAAGAAGAGACATAAAACTCTAGGTCAGGCAAAAGTCTGGTATGAGCGATAAGCAGCAAAACAGAACAATAATAGGTATACTAAACCATACCTGAACCTGGACCGGCAACCAAAGAGTTAGCACTACATACTGTACAATACTCTAAGGTGCCACTAACATATAGTGTAAAGAATACGGGGGTGGGGTGTGCATGTCATAATGATATCAACAATCAAGCATAGCAACTATCCTCACATCTTTCACTCAGTGCGTAAAGCATACGATATCCACCACTTTGATCACTAGACCCATCGAGGTAGTGAAGGAGTCCGACTTGTATAACTATTGGTACCACCCAGCTTGCCCTATGAAGTCATGACTCAATCCTTACAAATGGCCCCACCTCATTGGTCCATAGCCAATAGTCCTACCTAGGCCACAGTGGCCCTGAATTCGTCCACATACCCCATACTCCATAGTGATCCCAAGTTATAGACATCGATAACCCCTAAGCACATGTTCCATAGCAAAGCCCAACTCATGAAGTTAACTCATTGGTTCCCATTTGGATCTTGAGTAATAACCTCCTATCTGGACTTCCTTTGCATCTCGGGTTTTGGTTGAATTGGAGTTGGTCTTTAGAAAAGTCGTCGCGTAGCAGTAATAGCACACGTCCGGTTCGGTTCGAATATGCATTGTGCTCCAGTCATCATCGATTCGGTTCGGTCCAATGCTTCCTAGTATGCTCCCAGGTGTGGTTCGGTTCGGTGTTCCCCTTCTGGCTCTGTTCAGTTCAGATGTCTTCTGCCTAGGTTCGGTTCGTATCTATTGGTTTGATTCTTGTACTTCACCTCACTCCAGTCTAACGTCCCATGTTCGGTTCAGTGCTCATCGATCTCCTTGGTCCTCTGATCCGATCCCGCTCCCTAGCCCTATTCCGATCCGATCCCCACGCCAAGCTTTGGTCCGATCCCAACCCCAACTCAATGCAAATGGCCTTCCTTCTTGCCAAGTCTTCTCAGGTGCCCTGTTCTGATCCGAATCAAATCCCTTTGCCCAGTCCCCTTATCCGATCCGAGCCCCATACCCGAACCGATCCGATCCGAAACTCTGTACATTTCCTGCAACTTTTCCAGCTATTGTTTTATGCCATACGACGGCGATTTCAACTATTCTAACTCTTCTAATCAATCACAAAGCATACCATACAGTCATAGCAACATAGAGAACTAATCATAAACACCATGTCAAAACGGATCAAACATACCGAAAAACCCATATTTCCCTTAATCATGTTTAAGCATAACTAATGATATGATTGGCAAAACATAACCAAATTAACCAAATTTTCTAATAGAGGCCTAAAACAATATTTCAAAATTTATAAATATTTTTCCAAATTTTAATCATGTTTAAATTCGCTAATTAACACTATCCTAATTAGCCATAATTAGTGTAAAAAGGTGCTAATCACTCACCTTAGCCAAAAACAAAATACCAAATCTGAAATTATCCTCTATTTGGCGTTGTTCCCAAGGCTATACAGCAATTCTAATCTTTCTTTGGTGTTATTTCTCCTTAATTTGATGAAGATAGGCTAATACTTGATTATAATGTGATAAGGGGTGATTCTAGATGTTGGAGGCCATTACTAGGGTTCCAAGAATGAAAGTGGCAGCTGAAAAATTGTCTAAAGAAATGTTTTCTAACCCTAATCAGCCCCTATATACCCCTAATCCCGAAATCCCCAATTGGGCTTATGTAATAACCCGGAAATCCGAGCCAATTTAAAATTTTTATTTAGGCAATTTTAGTGAATTTTGATTATTTAAAATAAATTATTTTAAATAATATCGATAATAAATTTATTTTGAATATAATTCGAACGTATATATTCGTTTGAATCGACGATAGAATATAAATATTTATTTATATTTATAAAAGGAATTGAAAATGGCGCGGTAGTTCGATAATTCGATTTCGAAATTCAAATGAATGTACCGGGTGCAAAATAAACCGGATTTTAGTGTAATGACCCGCATTGGCAGGGGTATTATGATTAATTTATTTAATTGTATAAATGGTAGGTTAGTAAATTACATGGTCGTTGAATAAAATAATGGTGAATATTTAATTCAAATAATAAATTAAATAATATATTTAATTCTGAAATAATCAGAATTGGCTGAAATGGCGATATGGTGTGAACCGGATCATCTTTGATATTTAATTCAGCTTGAAATTTAATTTGAATAACGAATATATTCAATCGTCGACAATTGAACGTATAGTTTATAAAATAATTATAAACGAGCTCGAAATGACGCTGCAGTTCGTAATTTGGCGATTCGAACTTCAAATGAATGTACATGATTCGTTTTAAGCCGGATTTCTGTAAAACAAGAAATGTACGGAGCTGGTGGAGTATATCTTTCTAGTGGAAGAGAAAAATCGGGATTTCGTCGTGTAGATTTTGAGATATGTCCAAATCAAATTTCAGAATAGTCGCTATAGAATCGTTTATCGGCCATAACGGTTATTTCAAAATAACTAGATATCGGGTGTGAATTCAGACAAGCTTCTTTTGGGACATAGTGATAATTTAATTTTTAGAATTTTACTGTAATTTTTAATTAATTTAATAAGCAACTTTTTATTTGAAGTATTTCGCACCCTGAAATCAAGATTTTGGGGTTTCACAATATGAGTTAATCTACCGGTATTATTATATTTTTGGGACCGTGACACCTTGATCGTCATAACGGCATCTTTATCCCAGTCTGTGACGCTTGGACATTTATGTAATTGTACGTAGCGCGGATGTAAAATGTTGAATGCTTTAAAATAAAGAAATGTGGTTCCTTCCGTGCTAAGTATACGTCTGTGCTACCCCCGCTTACACGTGATTGAATAAGCTATGAATTATCCTCCACCATACATTTAACCTACCAACAGCTAAGTAAGGTTGATGTGTATTGAGGTATATCCACATAAAGGACTGTCGCTACATACGTCCACGGTATCAGTAAATGAACAGTTAAGCATCAACACATTATAAGTACCACGCCATCATTCCATTTTTATTCTTTTCAGAGAACCGAACCAAAAATATTTCCATGGTTTTCAAAAATCCAAACAAATAAAAATGAAAGTTTATTAATCAAAGATAAAATCCAAGAAAAATCCTAAAATCTCCAAACAAGTTTATTCGACTTCCCGTTGTGGTTCTCTTCGATTTGGTACCATCTTTGAGTTATGCGATGGTGGTATTTCGGGTTTGACATTGTACAGCGTGGGTTAGTTCGAACTAGGGCTCGCGGTCTGGCGATTTTGAGTGCATCGAATGTGAAACTGAGGTCGTATTCGAGTTTAGGGTAGCATTTGGTTTGGGATTTGAATTTGCGAGGATAATCCGCACTAAATTGTCATCCAATTTCTACAGTACGTCAGTATCCAGCTGAGGTCGCGATGGATCTAATGGTTGCGAGTTCGATTCAGATGGGTGGAGGAGGAAGTGCGGAAGAAGGGATGATCAATGGTGAAGAGTTTACAACGTTCGGTCAAGAGACAGGGGAGAACGAGGCTTGTAAAGTGGTGGAAATGGCCATGAGTTCTTCGGTACCTGTAGAAGAAAGGAAGAAGAGGCTGATGGGTTGTGGAGGACGTGTAAACATGGGGGCCTGGTGATTTTAAAGGGTAATGGGCCTTGATTCAAGAGTGAGCCCACTTATATTTCAGAATTCAAGTTTTATTTAAATTTAAATAACTTATAGTTTGTAAATTCAATAACTTGAGCATACATTAACGAAATTCAGAAAATCAAGATCCACTGGGATCGTAGGGACGAACACTATACAATGAAGCTGACTGGAAGTGGATTGGGGTGCGTGTGAATTTATGGAGAGATAAATTGTTTGATTTAAATCAAATAACAGTTTATCGTTCTTTAACGATGAACTGCCAATGTGAGTAAATCTCACTAACTCTGAACAGTTTATAATTTCATGTTGTAATTTTAGAACTGTTAGATATTGGCTGATTGACTGTGTGTTGACTATTTGATTGAACTGCTAGTCAGTTAGTTGAATTTCTATATTGATTCTGTCTAACAGAATATATCATATTGAAATGAAAGTGATGTTATATTATATTGTTTAACATCTGTGATGCAGGGAAACAGGTTGGAGGAACCCAACTGGGTTCCTCAACATTTATTTTACTGTTTTTCATATATTGTGATATATGATGTGATATATAATCTGTTGTCGATTATATGTGTTTGGACGATATTGATCATCGTGATTTGATATGTTGAATACCATAACATATCGAATGTTAATAAAGGAATATTTTCAAAGTGTATTTTGAAAATGAATTATTTATATAAAATCGATGGATTTTATATAGAAAAGGAAAAGGATTTTTATAAAAGAAATATTTATAAAATCAAAGGATAAGTTAGAAAAAAAGGAAATCATTTGTAAAGTGAAGAACAGTTACTAAAAGTAAATCTTTATAAATGAATAGTTTATTCGAAAAGAAGTTAATCGATGTTAGTTAATCGATTAGTGTTAAAGTAAAAGAAGTTAATCGATGTTAGTTAAATCGATTAGTGTTAAAGTAAAAGAAGTTAATCGATGTTAGTTAAATCGATTAGTTATAAAGTAAAAGATGTTAATCGATGTTAGTTAATCGATTAGAGTTAAAGCAAAGGAGCTAATCGATGTTAGTTAAATCGATTAGTGTTAAAGTAAAAGGAGTTAATCGAAGAAGTTAATCGATGTTAGTTAATCGATTAGAGTTAAAGCCAAGGAGCTAATCGATGTTAGTTTAATCGATTAGAGTTAAAGCAAAGGAGTTAATCGATGTTAGTTAATCGATTAGAGAATAAAGTTAAAAGGAGTTAATCGATGTTAGTTAATCGATTAGAGAATAAAGTAAAAAGGAGTTAATCGATTAGAGAATAAAGTAAAAAGGAGCTAATCGATGTTAGTTTAATCGATTAGAGAATAAAGTTAAAAGGAGTTAATCGATTAGAGAATAAAGTTAAAAGGAGTTAATCAATGTTAGTTAATCAATTAGAATAGAAAGTTAAAAGGAGTTAATCGAAATTAGTTAATCGATTAGAATAGAAAGTAAAAGGAGTTATCGAATATAGTTTGTTCGAAAGGAGTTAAGTGAAGTGAGTAAATAAATAGCGTTAGTCAAATAGAGTTAACCCAATAGTGTTAGTCCGATATAGTTAATTGATACGGGTTAATCGAATAGAGTTAAGTGAAAAGAGTAAATCGAATATAGCTATTCGAGGAGGGTTAAGTAAGGAAGTTAGTAAAAGGGATATAAAGTGAACTTTGACTATTTCAAAGTTAGAAATGTTCTTCAGTTAAGGTCTGAGAGGTAGTTCTACCCCAACTTGATTGGCTTCGTTTTTAACTAAGGAATAGTTAATGTTCGGCAGTAAAGGAAATGGTTTGAGTTGGCATCGCGATGGTTTGTTTAAACATCTGTCTAAGTCCAATGAAGAAGCTTTGGAAATGTTTTCCAAATAAGAAACCAGAAATGTTTTCTAATAAAGAAAACAAGAAATGGAAATGTTTTCCAATGGTAATAACACATATTTTCTAAATTTAGAAAATAAGAAATGTTGAATATAGGGAAACAAGAGATAAGTAGATTAATGAAATAAGGATATAAATGTGAAATGATGTTTGATCGATATAAATTTCCATTTGGAAATAATATCGTTGTTCGCACACCTGTTTTTCTTTGATAGTTAAATCACAGACTATCGAAGTTTTTGACCATTCTAACGTTGTTAATATGGAGAGACCAGTTGGATTATTATCCAAAGAACCACTCTGTATTGGCATAAGCGTTGCGAATCATATATGCTAAAGGAAATTGAAGATGGAGTTATGCAAGGGCTATCCTGTTCGCAGAATAGTGCCTTTGGTTCATCCTGTTCCTGGATGACTTGTATGGACGGATGTCTAACAGAGTAATTCCAGACGATCACGTATATTGATTTCTCCAATTGTACCAAGAGTGGAAGTAGAGAAGGAAACTTCTTTTAGCTAACACATAATGTATTGTTGAGGTTGTCAATCGGTGATTTGATGGATTTGATGATGTGGCATTCAAAGTGAATCTGATGTGATGATAAAGCGTAGCTTCTAGCCTCACATCCGGTAAATGACAGAAATCGGGCAGGCAGCATGGCTAAGTCGGTCGCACCGAAGTAGGGTGTATAATCACCTGATCTAGAGTTTCATTTACTTCTAAAAATCTATTGTTGATGCTGTCCCATTCGGGAAACGGTTGCTGATCCCAATTGTTGGTGATATACATTCGATACGCTCAAGCGAAATGAGTGGTCGGTCATGTGTGGCCGGGTTGCAAGATGTTCTTGTTGAACCCAGTGTATTCCTCTATAGAGGTACACGAGCGATAGGTGGTTCCATACCTTGTCATAGATGGAAATCCATTACCCAATACGTGCTTGCGGTTTTGATTGTATACTATATATGTAGAACGTGAGATGAAAGCGTTTCTGCTAGATGATTATATATATACTGTGGTTGATAGACATTATTATAATATCAAAAGGTTTTTGATATAAAGATATTTTGGATTCTCATAAGGGAAAAACCCGTTCCGTTATGCGGCGTGGTCTTATGAGATATCATATACCTGTATAACTGTTTTAAACTGTTTTACTCACACCATTCCCATGACTGACCCGGAGTTTACTTTGTTGTTTTCCCTAAACTCTTGGGTGCCTAAATTTGTACGGGCAGTCAAGTAGTCGGGATTTACAGATATACTGGAAGAGCTGGAGCAGGAGGCTTCAGGATCATATAGCTATAGTTATTTCCGCTGTGTTGTAAGTGATGTACTCTGATAATGTTATTGTATACATATAAATCTTTTATTTCAAAAAAATGTTATCTGTTATATGTTATTCGTTCCGCTGTGAGATTCGTGTTACTCTGATGTTGTGTTCTTCTTCTTCTATTCTAAGTTTCTATCTTATCTTTCCTCACCCTCTAATTTCTTTCACTAATTACCAGGATTTTTTGGTGTTTTGGTTATCGACATCGTGTTTATGTCGATAACCAAAGTCGTCGAAAATCCGGGTCATTACAGTTGGTATCAGAGCGAGGTTAAGAATTACTTGGCTCTGTGGGGTGACTCGGTTGAGATAGGGTTAGTAATACCCTAGATTGAGTTTGAATGTATATATACAAGTGAACGTATTTGTTATTGATATAAAAAATTGTTTTATATTATGGAGATTCATTGGTTGAGTCGTTTATGAGTTCTGGTCGATCAGTTTGATCCACTGTATCGGTAGGAGTTACTAAACACTTGAATACGGTGAACCGTCATGGTATGTTTTGAAAAGAGGGTAAATTAAAATAAGTTTACCCAAGGTATATCTCGATATAGAGAAGATATATATATCAAAATTATAATATATTGGATATATTGGTTGTGATTATAATCAAGTAAGATTATAAGTAAAATGGTTATGTAAATAACCAATCAGAATTCATATAAGTGAAATACGTGAAATCAGATGAGTTAAATCTGAAATTTAAACCAGAAATTGAGTTAAAATTCTAGAGAATTGGATAAGTGTTTGTAAATGGATTTGGATTAAAAATAAGGAAAATTTAAGATCCTGGGAGATTTTAAATTGTTTTACAAGCAGTGTGAATTATATTTTGAAATGATTTTAAAGTGGAAATGTTTAGAAATGGTTTTATAGTATTGAACTCACTTCGATCGCTGGAAAATAGATTCTGATGATGACAGCTGCATCATCATTATTCATTTTCGAGTTGTAAGTGACGAATTACTACCAGAGATACTGTATTGAATTTGTTTTGGGAAAGACAAGTTGTGTTGAATTTCAAAATGGGATTTTTTAAATAGATTTGAAATATTTACTTGTTTTAAAAGAAATAAAACGAGAAGTCCCTTTATAAACGAAGTTTATAAATAGTTCTTTTATAAATGAAGTTTATAAATGAAGTGAAGAGAATTATCATTGGATAATTCAGAAATAAAAATACAAGTGTGAAATTGAAAGGGAAATCTATTTTCCCAAAGGTAGAAATATCGATTTCAAAAGGAATTGAAATCGAGACTTATTTAAAGAAATTTGAATAAAGGAAGTTCAAACATAGAATTTAAATAAGAGAATTCAAAAGGGGATTTGAATATGGAAATTCAAAGGAGATTTGAATAAAGAAGGTTTAAATAATGAAATTTGAATAAAGCAGATTCAAATAGAAGTGAAAATGAAATTTGAATATAGAAGATTCAAATAGAATTGAAATGAAATTCAAATATAGAATTTGAATAAGGAAATTGAAACGAAATTCAAATATAAAATTTGAATAGAAATTGAATGGAATTAACTAAGTCGAAGATGAATTAGTTAATCGAGTTTTGAATTTGAAGTTGAACTTTGAAAGGTGAATTGGATTTGTAAATGGATATTCGAAATCGAATATAGAACCTAAATTTGAAATTTGGATTCAAATTAGTTAATAAGCAGGTTAAAATATATTTGAACAGGTCATGTTCAAATATAAAAGTGAAATAGACTAAAGAGTTAATTAACAAATTAATTAACGAATTAAGTTAAAACGATCAGGTATAGTTAAAATAGATTGGGCAGGTATAAATATACATGAGATAGGTACAGATAAGGTATGAAGGTATATAAATAGAATGCTCGACGGAAAGGTATGTATTTAATTCACATATGAGATTTTATGCGCCGTATCGGCTAGCCGCTTGGCTTTTTGTTTTTCTTTTGGATTGGTGAGGGACATGGGAGGCTATTTGAAATATCCCGATGCTCCTGGTACAAAGGAGGTTATGGCGAATTTTTCCGGGAATTTAAGGAGTTAGAACATTTTTAAGATAATTTGATAGTTGGAAATCAACGTATCGATGTATATATAGAAGTCGATAAGGAAACGAACTTAAAAATAGAATAGTAAAATCAAAAAGGAAGATTAAGAAAAAAAATCTAGTAAGGATAGATAGGGGAGGTGTATACGTGTTTAAAGGTGAAGAAGTAGTTGTATGGTATTGCTTATTCGAGTAAGTAGTCATATCTGTTTTTACGTTATAAATGTTATTCAGTCAAGGTCTGAGAGGTAGTTATACCCCAACTTGATTGATTTCATTATTAACAAATAAATAGTAAGATTTCAGACTCGAAGATCAATGTCGAATAAGAGTTAGTTGAATATAGTATTTGGATTGTCGTAACGATGTTTTACACAACATCCGTTTTAACCCAAATAAGTGTAAGCTTGGAAATATAATAAAGAATATTTCCTAAGTATGGAAATAAATGAGATCGGAAGAGAGATAAGTAATTGGAATATTTTCCAATTATAAATAGCATATATTTTCTAAAGCTTAGAAAATAAAGGAAGGCGATATTCAGAAATGTTTTCCCAATAACATAAAAGGGCCAATATGGTTATTGCAAATATTTGGTCAACAAATATTGATAAAGAAATAGAGAAGTGATTTAACTAATGGAATATTGATTATGGGCTCAGTTGAATTTCAAAAAAAAGAAAATTTAATTTTTGAAAAGAGTAAACTGTTTAAAAACTCCCAAGGAAGGACTGTTTGAATTAAAAACAAATTTAACGGAAATTTGGGAAAGAAAATTTGAATTAAAGTAAAGTCAGTTAAGTGGTAACTGAAGTTGAATTGAAATCGAATAAGATTGGATTTGTGAAATTAGAATCCGAAATGGTATTGGATTAAGGAGTTAAGGAATGGAAAATCAAGAATTGAACTTGAGTTGAAATGATATTTGGCTTGGATATAAGCGAATGGTTGTGTCGTTGAAAATCCGGGTCGTTACAGTTGGTATCCGTGTCGTGGATAAAAGCAGATGAGAATTTGATTGGGATAACCCTTGTATCCGCTGAATTGATAACAGGTGGAAAGGATAAAATGATATGCCGATAAAAGGTACAAGTTTATATTTCTATTGGATATAAGATTTATGAGCCGAATAGGCAAGCCGTTTGGCTGTTTGATTTTCTTTTGGGATGGAGATGGCCCAGAGAGGCGAGTTGGAGTTTGACCGATTGACCAGTACAAAGGAAGTGCTGGCGAAATTTTTCAAAAAGATAAGGAGTTAGAAAATTTTCAGGATTTTTGAAAATTTTCGTTGATAAGGATTAATTAATAATTTAATTGAAATTAAATTGGTTCAGTTGAAATTGAAATTAAGAAGTGAACAAAAATGTTCTAACCAGTCGATAGGTTCGTCCTCTACCTTTTAGCAATTTCAAGGACGAAATTATTTTAAGTGGGGAAGATTGTAATGACCCGCATTGGCAGGGGTATTATGATTAATTTATTTAATTGTATAAATGGTAGGTTAGTGAATTACACGGTCGTTGAATAAAATAATGGTGAATATTTAATTCAAATAATAAATTAAATAATATATTTAATTCTGAAATAATCAGAATTGGCTGAAATAGCGATATGGTGTGAACCGGATCATCTGTGATATTTAATTCAGCTCGGAATTTAATTTGAATAACGAATATATTCAATCGTCGACAGTTGAACGTATAGTTTATAAAATAATTATAAACGAGCTCGAAATGACGCTGTAGTTCGTAATTTGGCGATTCGAACTTCAACTGAATGTACAGGATTCGTTTTAAGCCGGATTTCTGTAAAACAAGAAACGTACGGAGCTGGGGGAGTATATCTTTCTAGTGGAAGAGAAAAATCGAGATTTCGTCGTGTAGATTTTGAGATATGTCCAAATCAAATTTCAGAATAGTCGCTATAGAATCGTTTATCGGCCATAACGGTTATTTCAAAATAACTAGATATCGGGTGTGAATTCAGACAAGCTTCTTTTGGGACATAGTGATAATTTAATTTTTAGAATTTTACTGTAATTTTTAATTAATTTAATAAGCGACTTTTTATTTGAAGTATTTCGCACCCTGAAATCAAGATTTTGGGGTTTCACAATATGAGTTAATCTACCGGTATTATTATATTTTTGGGACCGTGACACCTTGATCGTCATAACGACATCTTTATCCCAGTCTGTGACGCTTGGACATTTATGTAATTGTACGTAGCGCGGATGTAAAATGTTGAATGCTTTAAAATAAAGAAATGTGGTTCCTTCCGTGCTAAGTATACGTTTGTGCTACCCCCGCTTACACGTGATTGAATAAGCTATGAAATATCCTCCACCATACATTTAACCTACCAACAGCTAAGTAAGGTTGATGTGTATTGAGGTATGTCCACATAAAGGACTGTCGCTACATACGTCCACGGTATCAGTAAATGAACAGTTAAGCATCAACACATTATAAGTACCACGCCATCATTCCATTTTTATTCTTTTCAGAGAACCGAACCAAAAATATTTCCATGGTTTTCAAAAATCCAAACAAATAAAAATGAAAGTTTATAAATCAAAGATAAAATCCAAGAAAAATCCTAAAATCTCCAAACAAGTTTATTCGACTTCCCATTGTGGTTCTCTTTGATTTGGTACCATCTTTGAGTTATGCGATGGTGGTATTTCGGGTTTGACATTGTACAGCGTGGGTTAGTTCGAACTAGGGCTCGCGGTCTGGCGATTTTGAGTGCATCGAATGTGAAACTGAGGTCGTATTCGAGTTTAGGGTAGTATTTGGTTTGGGATTTGAATTTGCGAGGATAATCCGCACCGAATTGTCGATCCAACTTCTACAGTACGTCAGTATCTAGCTGAGGTCACGATGGATCAAATGGTTGCAAGTTCGATTCAGATGGGTGGAGGAGGAAGTGCGGAAGAAGGGATGATCAATGGTGAAGAGTTTACAACGTTCGGTCAAGAGACAGGGGAGAACGAGGCTTGTAAAGTGGTGGAAATGGCCATGAGTTCTTCGGTACCTGTAGAAGAAAGGAAGAAGAGGCCGATGGGTTGTGGAGGACGTGTAAACATGGGGGCCTGGTGATTTTAAAGGGTAATGGGCCTTGATTCAAGAGTGAGCCCACTTATATTTCAGAATTCAAGTTTTTATTTAAATTTAAATAACTTATAGTTTGTAAATTCAATAACTTGAGCATACATTAACGAAATTCAGAAAATTAAGATCCGCTGGGATCGTAGGGACGAACACTATACAATGAAGCTGACTGGAAGTGGATTGGGGTGCGTGTGAATTTATGGAGAGATAAATTGTTTGATTTAAATCAAATAACAGTTTATCGTTCTTTAACGATGAACTGCCAATGTGAGTAAATCTCACTAACTCTGAACAGTTTATAATTTCATGTTGTAATTTTAGAACTGTTAGATATTGGCTGATTGACTGTGTGTTGACTATTTGATTGAACTGCTAGTCAGTTAGTTGAATTTCTATATTGATTCTATCTAACAGAATATATCATATTGAAATGAAAGTGATGTTATATTATATTGTTTAACATCTGTGATGCAGGGAAACAGGTTGGAGGAACCCAACTGGGTTCCTCAACATTTATTTTACTGTTTTTCATATATTGTGATATATGATGTGATATATAATCTGTTGTCGATTATATGTGTTTGGACGATATTGATCATCGTGATTTGATATGTTGAATACCATAACATACCGAATGTTAATAAAGGAATATTTTCAAAGTGTATTTTGAAAATGAATTATTTATATAAAATCGATGGATTTTATATAGAAAAGGAAAAGGATTTTTATAAAAGAAATATTTATAAAATCAAGGGATAAGTTAGAAAAAAAAAGGAAATCATTTGTAAAGTGAAGAACAGTTACTAAAAGTAAATCTTTATAAATGAATAGTTTATTCGAAAAGAAGTTAATCGATGTTAGTTAATCGATTAGTGTTAAAGTAAAAGAAGTTAATCGATGTTAGTTAAATCGATTAGTGTTAAAGTAAAAGAAGTTAATCGATGTTAGTTAAATCGATTAGTTATAAAGTAAAAGAAGTTAATCGATGTTAGTTAATTGATTAGAGTTAAAGCAAAGGAGCTAATCGATGTTAGTTAAATCGATTAGTGTTAAAGTAAAAGGAGTTAATCGAAGAAGTTAATCGATGTTAGTTAATCGATTAGAGTTAAAGCAAAGGAGCTAATCGATGTTAGTTTAATCGATTAAAGTTAAAGCAAAGGAGTTAATCGATGTTAGTTAATCGATTAGAGAATAAAGTTAAAAGGAGTTAATCGATGTTAGTTAATCGATTAGAGAATAAAGTAAAAAGGAGTTAATCGATGTTAGTTAATCGATTAGAGAATAAAGTAAAAAGGAGCTAATCGATGTTAGTTTAATCGATTAGAGAATAAAGTTAAAAGGAGTTAATCGATGTTAGTTAATCGATTAGAGAATAAAGTTAAAAGGAGTTAATCGATGTTAGTTAATCGATTAGAATAGAAAGTTAAAAGGAGTTAATCGATGTTAGTTAATCGATTAGAATAGAAAGTAAAAGGAGTTATCGAATATAGTTTGTTCGAAAGGAGTTAAGTGAAGTGAGTAAATCAATAGCGTTAGTCAAATAGAGTTAACCCAATAGTGTTAGTCCAATATAGTTAATTGATACGGGTTAATCGAATAGAGTTAAGTGAAAAGAGTAAATCGAATATAGCTATTCGAGGAGGGTTAAGTAAGGAAGTTAGTAAAAGGGATATAAAGTGAACTTTGACTATTTCAAAGTTAGAAATGTTCTTCAGTTAAGGTCTGAGAGGTAGTTCTACCCCAACTTGATTGGCTTCGTTTTTAACTAAGGAATAGTTAATGTTCGGCAGTAAAGGAAATGGTTTGAGTTGGCATCGCGATGGTTTGTTTAAACATCTGTCTAAGTCCAATGAAGAAGCTTTGGAAATGTTTTCCAAATAAGAAACCAGAAATGTTTTCTAATAAAGAAAACAAGAAATGGAAATGTTTTCCAATGGTAATAACACATATTTTCTAAATTTAGAAAATAAGAAATGTTGAATATAGGGAAACAGGAGATAAGTAGATTAATGAAATAAGGATATAAATGTGAAATGATGTTTGATCGATATAAATTTCCATTTGGAAATAATATCGCTGTTTGCACACCTGTTTTTCTTCGATAGTTAAATCACAGACTATCGAAGTTTTTGACCATTCTAACGTTGTTAATATGGAGAGACCGGTTGGATTATTATCCAAAGAACCACTCTGTATTGGCATAAGCGTTGCGAATCATATATGCCAAAGGAAATTGAAGACGGAGTTATGCAAGGGCTATCCTGTTCACAGAATAGTGCCTTCGGTTCATCCTGTTCCTGGATGACTTGTATGGACGGATGTCTAACAGAGTAATTCCAGACGATCACGTATATTGATTTCTCCAACTGTACCAAGAGTGGAAGCAGAGAAGGAAACTTCTTTTAACTAACACATAATGTATTGTTGAGGTTGTCAATCGGTGATTTGATGGATTTGATGATGTGGCATTCAAAGTGAATCTGATGTGATGATAAAGCATAGCTTCTAGCCTCACATCCGGTAAATGACAAAAATCGGGCAGGCAGCATGGCTAAGTCGGTCGCACCAAAGTAGGGTGTATAATCACCTGATCTAGAGTTTCATTTACTTCTAAAAATCTATTGTTGATGCTGTCCCATTAGGGAAACGGTTGCTGATCCCAACTGTTGGTGATATACATTCGATACGCTCAAGCGAAATGAGTGGTCGGTCATGTGTGGCCGGGTTGCAAGATGTTCTTGTTGAACCCAGTGTATTCCTCTCTAGAGGTACAAGAGCGATAGGTGGTTCCATACCTTGTCATAGTTGGAAATCCATTACCCAATACGTGCTTGCGGTTTTGATTGTATACTATATATGTAGAACGTGAGATGAAAGCGTTTCTGCTAGATGATTATATATATACTGTGGTTGATAGACATTATTATAATATCAAAAGGTTTTTGATATAAAGATATTTTGGATTCTCATAAGGGAAAAACCCGTTCCGTTATGCGGCGTGGTCTTATGAGATATCATATACCTATATAACTTTTTTAAACTGTTTTATTCACACCAGTCCCATGACTGACCCGGAGTTTACTTTGTTGTTTTCCCTAAAATCTTGGGTGCCTAAATTTGTACGGGTAGTCAAGTAGTCGAGATTTACAGATATACTGGAAGAGCTGGAGCAGGAGGCTTCATGATCATATAGCTATAGTTATTTCCGCTGTGTTGTAAGTGATGTACTCTAATAATGTTATTGTATACATATAAATCTTTTATTTCAAAGATATGTTATCTGTTATATGTTATTCGTTCCGCTGTGAGATTCGTGTTACTCTGATGTTGTGTTCTTCTTCTTCTTCTATTCTAAGTTTCTATCTTATCTTTCCTCACTCTCTAATTTCTTTCACTAATTACCAGGATTTTTTGGTGTTTTGGTTATCGACATCGTGTTTATGTCGATAACCAAAGTCGTCGAAAATCCGGGTCATTACATTTAGTGAAACCAAAAATATTTGAACCTATTTGATGATATCTTTCCAACGAATCCGAAAAATTGAAGTTTCATAGCGGGAATCAAAAGATACGCCCAATTGAAAATTCTGAATAGTCGCTATGGAATTCAGGCCCTTAAAAATGGAAATTTTGCAAATGACATCGGTTTTCGACGAAACCACTTTTGTTCGATCCGTGATGTCAAATTATTGCTAGATTCCAAATTTCATAATTTTCCGATTCAATATGTGAGTGTGGCAAAGGAAAACGTGTTTGACCAGTTTCAGTTGATTTTAATCGACTTGAAAATGGCTATTTTTCTAACGGTCTTAGAATTCGACGAAACTAGTTTTGTTAGGACCGTATCGTCAATACGAAGCTAGAAAATATTTTTCGGGAATTTTTCGAGTTCGTATGTGACCCCAGTAAATTGAAATGTGCGTTTGAATTGAATATATAATGATTTATATTTTAAATTTAACGGAAACTGATCGAAACATTAGAATTGGCTTATGGAACATATCCCATTGTGTTCAGAATGGGGGTAATTAGCTGGGGGCGATAGTCGTTGGGTTTGATTTGGAGTCCAAATGAAAATTTTCCTTTTTAAAGAATTAATTAGAATTAAATATTATTATATATACCCTCCCTTCATTGGTCAAACCCTAAGCCCTTATCAGCCGTGGTCAAACGGTTTCCACGTCTCTCAAAAAGAATTTGACGGCCAACTTCTTCTGATTTTCCATCCCCTTTTTCTTCTGATTTGTTCAATGATTTCCGAAAATTATAAAACCAAACGATGGAGATTTTCCCTAGCCTCAAATCTATATGGTGTTGATGGGATTCTATAGCCTGGGTCGCTCAGTTTTTGGGCTCAAAGAGCTAGAAGTCGCACGCCATTCTTGGCATCGCGGAACCACCGAGTTCATCGGTGTTGGGTGGCGCTGGGAGGCAGAAGAACGGCGAAGGACGTAGCGCAGTCAGATCGGCGGTCGACGCCTCGATGGTAGTGCAAAATCGAACCCTAGGGTTGCGTGGAATTGGGTAGTTAGGTGGCCGACACTTTCCAGGTTGACAATGAGGAAGAAGAGGGTATAAAAGGAAATTTATTTATTTATTTAATGTAATTGAATGTTCGTAACACCGTAACTCTTTCATACAAGGTCGGAATCTGACGATTCCAGTCGCGTTGCACTTGTGACGACGAACTCTACAATCTGGAACTGACTAGGACCAAAACCGAACAAATCAGAATTTGAAGAGAATTCAGATTCAAACAGAAGTTCAAAAATAAAACTGACGGAATGGATCCCAATGTGAGAATTCTCTCACTTTAAATTTTCTGTTCAGTTATTTATTTCATAACTGCATATATGAACTGTTCCCCGTCGTCCACAGACCATGGACGACTTGTTTGTTTGGTTGTGTTCTGTGTGAAAATTGATGTGAAATGAATTATATATATTAGGAGTGTATGAAATAAATAAATATATAGTGAAAGTGAAAATATTATATATAGTGAAAGTGAAAATATCGTATGTAGTGAAAGTGAAAATATTATATATAGTGAAAGTGAAAATATTATATATAGTGAAAGTGAAAATATCGTATGTATTGAAAGTGAATATATCGTATGTATTGAAAGTGAATTTATCGTATGTATTGAAAGTGAAAATATCGTATATATTGAAAGGTGAAAATAATAGATATATATATATATATTTATGAAATGTGAAAACAATATATATATGAAATGAAAACGATATATATGAAATGAAAACGATATATATGAAATGTGAAAACCATATATATATGAAATGTGAAAACGATATATATATGAAATGAAAACGATATGTATATATACATATGAAATGTGAAAATGATTTGATTGTTAAAAATATAATTTTTAACATATATATATGCACTGTATAAAATTGTCATGTATATGAAATATTCGATTTTGATATTGAATAGAAAATGAATTCGAATTAAACTGAATAGAATTTAAATTCGAATTAGATTGAAATTGTTTTGAATTGAATTTAAAACGTATTGAAATTGAACTGAAAATCGATTTGAATTGAAATCAATTTGAAATGAATTTAAAACAAATTTATAAGGAAAAATTCAATTTTGATTTGAATTTGAAATGAAGTTGAAATCGTTTCGAAAACGAATTCAAAAAAAAAAATGATTTATAAAATTCGTTTTAAATAGAAATCGACAAAATATATATTATATATATAATATAATGGCCTGAATAGAACGCGCCGCGCTGCGACAGTTCGCGAATTTCGACCATTAACTTCGAACAGACATTACGGGAGATCCGACCGTCGGATTCTCCTGAAACCAGAACCGTTGGGTTCGTATCGAAAAGAGCTTTCCAACGAATATTAGAGATTTGAAATATAACGATTGGATTTGGATTTATGTCCAAACCAAATTTGGAAAAGGTCGCTGTAAGTGCAGTTCGATGGCCATTGGTGGAAATCGACTGTACAGGCCTTGATAAAATTATTAAAAATATCTATAATTTGTGTAAAATCATAAGAAATGATTTGTGAAGAATTGGGATGAAAAATCCTATATTTGAAAAGATAAAAATAGATTTTTATCGAAATGAACATGTTTTGAACTAGAGTTATAATTCTATTTATTTTTAAAATAAATAAAGTGGATTTGAAATGGTTTTGAAAATAACCAGAATTTCCAATATATGAATTGGAATGGATTTGAATTGAAATTATCTTTGGATATTTTCGATATTGGACTCCGTGATTATACAGATATCATGATGGGAATTTGGAAGATATCGATATCGTTATTCCCGATATGATATCTGTTGGTTTCAGGATTTGATGTTGAATATAAGTCGATACTATCTCTATTCAAAACCTTATATTTAATGTCAAATTTGATTGATTGATTGTTTGGATTGTGCTCGACCAGTTAATGAGCAAAATATGCTTTTACATTTAGCATTGGGTTGGGTTGAAAATATCTGTGTGCTAACGCCTTGTGAAACATTTCACGATTTGACGATAAGGTGTTTAGCGATGTTGTGTTCATTTCAAATTTAATGAATGATTGTGAAATGATATTTTTCTTAAGTGAAAGGAAATGTATTCCCGATTTTGGACAGGGAATGTTTTATAAAAATGTTTTAAAAAACAGAAAGAATTTCGAGGCCCAAAACCCGATGATTTCTAAAATGATTTAGAAATGTATTATATGTTACATTGTGGTTCATTGCATATTCGATTAGTTGCTATTGATGATGTATCTGCTTGGTGGCGGAGAATTTATTCTCTTGCTTAACACCCTTCTTTGAGACGTACGAGCTCAAAGGTTATGTGATTAATAGTGACTGATCATATGCGTGAATTACTGATGTGAAGTACTATATTTTGAAAGTACTTGTGATTATTATGTTGTGAAATGATTTTCCCTACTTCGGGATATGAAATGATTTAGTATGTGGCTAAAGAGTCGGGTAACCCTGAGACTAAAAGTATGGGTGAGAGGGCGGTGTATGCTCTCCATGTGTGTGAGGTGCATCGTCGGTGTAGCCTGCTCCTATGTGGGGTTTGTGCACATTTATATATCGAGTTGCGAGGTGCGTACCCTTTGCCTTGTCGATGGGGAGCACGATATTTGGTTGCATACTTGTTTGTATGCATTGTTATGTTTTGGAATTCATATTTTCAGACGTTTTGGTTTGAGATCCCGAAGTGAAATCTACTTTGATATAGAAAGTTAGATATGTATTTCAAATGATTTGAAATAAGAAATCGGGAATATAATCCAAAGGAATAATTTCTGTAAATTGAATTGGATTTGGAAAATCTAAGTGTAGTGATTAATCTAAATGGGTAGATTGGGATATTGCATGTTGATTGATACATAGTAGATCCATATATCTATATTGATTATTGTTTATACACTGGTATTCATGGGGGTAAACCCGTTCCGCGTTAGCGGCGTGGTCCCGTGATATGCCACATTAGTAAATAAGTTAATTATAACTGTTAGAGTTTCTCACACCAGTCCCATGACTGACCTGTAGTTTGCTTTTCCCTTGCGAACTCGGGTGCCCCTATTTTCCACACGGGCAGTCGAGTAGTTTTATTTTGCAGATGTATTGAGCAGGATTCTGGATTGAAGCTTTAAGCTGTGTCCAGACATTTACAGTCTTCCGTTGTGTAGTTTATATTTCCACTGTGCATTTTATTACATTTATGTAAATTTATCTTCCGCTGTGCATTATTTTCGAGATACTCTGATATTCTATACTCTGATGTAACATTGTTATGATGTTTATAGAAGTCTTCTGTTATTTGTTCTGATGTGTTGTATACCCAGAGTTAGCATATGCGGGAGTCGAATGGTCTTGGTCGGTTTAGCGATCGATCAGGTCCAGGCGAAATCCGTGTCGTTACAGCTTAGCTATTGAATAACCAATTAAGCCCGGTTAAGCAGTTTTTCACCTTCTAAACATTGTTTCAGCCATATCTCCCAAACGTGAGTCCGTTTGGCTAATGTGACCACTCTACGGAATTGTAAACCATCATCTGAATCCAATCGAAGGTGTTTCAGGTCAAAACACATTACCAATCAAAAGTTATTGCCGAAACAAGATCAACTAGGGGCAAATTGGTCATTTAAAAATCGGCGAAAATCATGAACATGGGAAATGAACCCAATAGTCGTCTCCCAAAGTTACATGGATATAGAAAGAAATAAATATTCTACGATCCTATGATGCGTAGAATATGGGTCGTTACACAATAATGCTTTTAAGACTGTAGGAATGCCTCCTGTCATTTTTTAATCAGGAAAATATTATGTTGATATTTCCATCATGCTTTATTCCCTTGAACCCCATATTTAAGTTGCATCTATAAATGGCCACATACTGTCTCCTACTTAGAAAATTAGTTTTATTTCCTAGAAAATAGCAAATTATTCCTTAAGCACTAGAATAATCATCTCAATTTGTTTGTGCCTTCTGTAAAATCCGACTGTATGCCCATCAATTCTATAACCTTGGATATAATTGCATCCATCTTGCATAAGTGAAATTTTATGCATTTATTTTATTTCACACTGCAAATTTCAATAATTGCTCATGAGTAGAATAATTTCTAGGCGCATAATGAATACAATAAAATCCATTATATTTCATTTCTATCTCACGGTACATTTTTATACAGAATATTCGCTATAATGAATACACTATTTTGATATTTTGATAAAAAGGTTATTTTTGATTTAGCAAAACTCATTTGGAAACCGTAAAATGAAAAAGTCAAAACATATCAAATAGATCCTTTGACTTTGTGAAAACGGTTTTAATTCATATGCTTAAAAAGGCTTTCACGGAGCAGTAGTATTTTCATTTCGGAGCTTAAATGTGTTACATATGCACAAAGTCTTAGTAGACACATAAATATTCTGGGTAAAACATAAAATTTTGTACAGATATATGGACCGAGCAAACCATATTAATTATCTGATTGCTCAATGGTCTGTTCAAGACTGAACAAGTCATCGTTGAATATACTCAACAGCGAATATGGTCAGAGTTACGAAACCATGATGTAAGTTGTCAGCATAAACTTAACTCCAATAATGGTTTAGAAAATCTTTTCGAATTCTAGCATAATTATTGTCAAGGTAATCCTCAACCCTCCTCAGGTAAAGCTTTGCCTTTAATGTAAACGTTTACAAGGCTTTAAGATAAAGTATAGGGGACAAATATATTAATGAACACGCATGCATTATTGGGGTTAAATAATGTTTGAAGTATGAGGAATTGCATGTGTAACATGGTTTGTGTCTCTGTGCATGCTATTCTGCCGACTGGAAAGCTATTCATCTGTAAGATACGTTGTTATTTTCTTCTATGCGTATATACATGCAAAAGGTTAAAATGGGTGGTTATTGGTGAACATTTTTCATTGGATATCACTTGGGTTAATTCAAAATCCATTCAAATCTATTATTCAAATTTTTTTTCCAGCGGTTTATACTGATAAGAGGACCAACAGTATCTATTGTTCAAAATTACTTTTAAGTTTCTGATTTTTGTTTCAAATCTATTGCCTAAATATTGTGAATAATTTCATACTTGCACAGGTATGTTTGCTTTAATCATTGAATTTTTATGGCTGGCCTAATAGTAAATTTACTGTTGTGTGAAGATATAAAATATGGCTGGAGTGTTGCGTAGAGATACAAGGTGGTGTTATTGCATCCTATGGTCTGAAGTATGGTAACAGGTTGAAGGCAAATGTAAATACTTAAAGATTGGTCTGTGCGCACTCAGTGACAGGGCATAAAGTTTGGCTTGCAAGCAGAGTCTGTGGTACCTGTGCAAGTATGAAATTTTGTGTCTTAAAGTTCTTGAAACGAATTAATTTATGAACCGTATACATACTGCTGCATGTACATGTATACCTATACTCTACTCATATGTAATGTACTTATGTACATGTACACATTATATTTCTGAATTTATGTATATTTTTTATTGTGCTACCAAGATTGCCTATTGGTTACTGAAACCAAATAAAAAACATGGTATGACGCAGAGAGGGATTATAGTGACAACTCATTTATTAATGATGCATTTGTCGAATTACTGCTAAAATTATTGTGTTTAATAGTTTGAGCTTGCAGTTGATCGATTTTGCAAGAATGCTCAGTAAATATTATTAAGTTGCACGGATATGCATAAAGGATGGGTATCATATTGAAACCTTAACATGTTCAAGAAGGCTGCAAACTTCTAGGATGCTGAAATTTTTGGTTGTATATAATTAGTTAAGATAATAATATGCAATTATTGTGGATTGGTCTGTAAAAAAATTGAAACTGGATTCAAAAATGTAAATTATGGAAATCTGTGTGAGGTGATAAATTCATTTTATTAGGTATAGACTTTCCAGTGCTATGATTTTATATTTGCTAAAAAAAGCTGTATGATTTTATGTTTGCTAAAAAAAGCTGAAATACAAACTAATCAACTGTCGTTGGGAACAAGGAAATCGATAAATGTATTCGATTTTATTTAATTTCATGTTATCGAAGTCGTTTGAGGGTCTCGCAAATGCATTTATTCATAAACATTCATTGCAATTTTCTATATTCATTAACATTTATTTTAAATCATACAAAGATTTAAGTAATATGCATCAAAGCTGAAACTATGCCTCAGATCTTTATTTCCATTCACATCTCATTCATTTCGATTCGACTAGAGTATGCATGCACGGGTCAGCTTCTGCTATTGACTATCAATTTGGAGTTCGAAATTTGCGCTCAGATCTAATGGCATGGATAGACGGAAATTGATACATGATTAAAGTCTCTAAATCCATAACCCCTCGCCTTACAAGTTTCGTCTGTTTTGTTCATTGAAATATAAAACTCAATTATTGGATGAATTCTGGTTCGATCATAGTCGAAACCGGACTGGCATGGGATAAGTTCAGGCATGCCAGTCGGAACCGAAACTTCAAACCTTGCTATGAAGTTTTTTTGTTAAAGGAATCAGTTTAAAATTTGAACAAGAGAATGTTCTGGATAATGCGCACAAGCCTTTCCAATGCATATTTACGATACAAATACATGAGCGTAGAGACTTTCTCCTAAATTTAGTTTACAATGCTCATGTGAATCTGAAGCTGGAAAATAAGGAAAGTGGACGATATTGGTATTAAAGATTGAAATTTTGTTTTCTATAAATGTTATTATATTTCGTCCTCTAACCATAAAATTTATGAATATTGATCTACGTAGATGTGTGCAAATGGAAATTGAAATTTGGATTTCCACCCCCAAAACCCCTTCTTTTTTAAAGGTTTTGAAAACTTTCATAGTAACATCTTGTATTTATATGGTTGGTTTTATATGACAGTGCAGAAGACATATTAAATTATTTGTCCAAAAGCATTAATAACTTCGATTAAGCAATTATGTAGCAATCTTCACAATTGTTTTCTAAAAAGAGTGGGGTTTGCCTCTGGGGGTTTGTATCATATTATATACTTAAATATGATAGATTTCTGATATATGATATAGTAATTTATTATCGAATAAAATATGGCCGAATAGCAATTAGGTGAATTAACTCCTAAAGAGGGGATAATTGATAATATATTAATGCATGCATATTACGATTAGATGCAGGTCCACTTGGACGTGCATATATACTCGTATATAAAAATGAATGCTTGAATGAATTTCATTTTATAGAATTATACATGTAAATGTAATCTGTATTTAATGAATATATTTGTGGTCACTTTGTAGCAACTAGTGCAATTGATTGCTATAAATAAGGCCATAAATAAATAATAACTATTGTAGCCATCCTTGATTTGGGGAAAACAAATTAATTAGGTAGTTAAGCCAAACGGTTACAATTTTTAAATTGGTTAGTATTAATGTTGTAAACCCTAATTAGGAAACAAAATTATAGTCGCACTAAGACACAAGGTAAAGCTCAAGTTGTGGTAGAGTTCTGCCCGGAACCGCCCGACAAATCCAGCATCCACAAGTGGTCATCTTAATATGAGGGGCCTGGTGCGTATATATATATATATATATATATATATATATATATATATATATAACAAATGATAAATTAATAAATTAGTAGTGTTTGTTGGGGTACAACAAATAAATATTTCAGGACTGATAATTAAGGATAATTAATAGCCTTGGGAAAATATGACTGTTATTGTCATAAAGGGCAATAACCTTATAAAATAGAAAAAAATTAAATAAAAAGGAAATTAATGGGTATTGATTGTTGTTTTAAATACTAAGTCCAACAAGGAAATTAATTTAAAAAATATCCTAGGCTAATTGGGATATAACTTTCCTTATTTTATACTAATTAATGTAGAAATTATTATTAAAAGGTTACAATTGGACTTTGTATGTTAATAATGCAAGGTCAGTTACCTTATTCGATAGAAGTCTGCACTTTCCAGCAGTCGAATATAGTCCAACTAATGTGAGATATCAATAACCATAAAAACCTGCGACGGTAGTAGTTTATATACATATAGTATTTCTGTAAAGAGAAACCAAATGGGAATAACTCAATAACATTGCCTGCTTTGGGATTAAGGACTTAAGTAGATAGATCCACCTATAAAAAGTTATTAAGCAATCGCATAACCCACCTCCCATAAATAGAAGCATTAAAGGTTTATTAGGTACGATCTTGATAATCTTCGTGAATAGTCTGCTTCCTTGGGCCTTAAGTGGCTTTGGGTCGAAGAGTCCACTTAGGAATAGGTCACTCAATTAGGGGTCTTAAATGGTGTGTGGAGCCTACCTAAACATGGGTTCAAAAACGTCTAGTATAGTCATTCCATATGGCTATCTATCCTACGAGAAGTATTAAGCATCTGGTAGATTATCCAATAAGGTCAACTAGATGGTACAATGAGATTCCACCGTAGAAAGGTCATAAATGGTGAGATGTCGTCTACCTAGTCTTATCGGTCTTAAGCGATGAGATACCATCTCTCATCTTATGTGGGGCATGGGGTTATATGCATGAATGACATAAGCCTTAACTAATAGGACCTGTAGCTAGTGTCCTCTAGTTATAATAGCATCGAGTAAATCATCGAGAGGTAAAATGACCAATAGGTCCACCTAGGGTCTTAAGTGATCGAGAGAATCCACCCTATCTATCATTCGATAGTAAGTCGTTAAGTGGCTAAGTATACAGACATGAGCAAATAAACTCTATAGTTAGGAGTTCACTTCTCAGTTTAATATTCACTTAAATAATGCTATAAAGGATTCACAAATGTATGCGTAAATGTTCTATCCCAGTATCAAGATTATTGGGAATACTACCTTAGGTATGGTAGTCATAGTCATGCGTAAATGTTCACAAGGTTAGGTTAGAATCACTAGCCGTGGTAGGCTTATATCTTGGGTTAAACCAAACGGGATACATTTGTGTATTGTAAACTGTGTTGTGCTTTTCTTGTTCACTAGAACTTGTTGTCCTAACCCTCCTTATTACAACCTCTCAGGCATTCTAGAGAAGGTCGGGTCCTCATAGGTGTCTAAGTCGGTATTGACATTGTGACTCAATTTTATAAGGTAGTTGTTTGACTTAATACTATTATATCCTATTTCGTTTCCGTTGTGAGTTATTTTATCATACTTTGTTTACGATCGGGATCATTTATTTGCAGGTACTAGATTTACACACTCCATGCTTGGATGTGTCAGAGTTTTGATTCTTGTCAAAATTTGGGCTTATAAAAGTGTGGGGTGTTACATTTGGTGTTTGAGCATAGGTTAGACGATCAGTGGAATTAGTTAAATTTGGACTCATAAGAGAATGTAATTCAATTTTCTTTTTCTATTTTCATCGCCTTCCTTACTTGACAATAATTCGTTTCGACGATAAAATAGTCATGATCCTATTTATATAGAACGAGTATTAAGCGACTATGAGTTGAATTAGGTTAAGTTCGGGTTTCTAGTCAAATTTATCTTACCCCACAGTACGTTGGCAGCTATCTCTGGAGCGGGTACCTCCTCATGATCGTTGCCACCATAGCCTCGAACATAGCTGGGTAATCTGGTATACCGCCATTTCCCTCTAGGTACAGTCTCCTCCCCAGCAGTATATCTCGATGTTCAATGACTCATTCTAAAGCTAAAACATAGAATGATTTGTCCACGCACGAGAAAAACTACAAATGGAGTTCAAGCACAATTACACTATACACTAATATATAGCATACATCCATCTGAAATCTACAAATATGTCTCTCCTACCTCATTACGTCTTAGAAGAATGGCTAAAATCGATTAACCGGAGCTCTGATACCAAATTTATCGACCGCCCATAAATCCTGCACTCAACGAGAGAAATGATGCACTGATAGATGTGTTAGGCGGCTATGGACGATCATTAGGGTAGAATAACACACGCAGAACCTGTCATACAACTCACAGAGCAATGATAAAATATAATAGAACATATACAGCAGGATATAATAGTGAAGCAGAATTGAGAAAAATCTTAAACTTTTCTTATCATCATGAAATATCCATACATCACTGGAATATACCGTAAGAGTCTATACAAAATGTCTCACTACAAGTCATTCAGAGAATACACCAAACAACGGAAAACAACAAATAGTATATAGTAGGAAATAATACGCTAGCCTCCTGCTCGTCGTCACTCAGCATCATCATCTTCATCAAGATCTACTACCTCTCACCTGCTACTCAGTCTTCCCATCCATTACATGGATGAACAACCCAATGTAATAAGAGGGAGACATAAAACATTGAGTCAGACAATAGTCTTAATGAGAAATAAATAGCTATTAGACACCATCAATAAGGTATATGAGAAATAGATAGATCAATCAACTAATCTACCAACACATCAGAGAAAATTCAACCTGTCTCTTACACATCCGACAGTGATAGTGTTGAAACCGAAAATAGTCACAACACCAAAGAAGTTCTAAGCAACACTTCACAAAAGTAAAATTAGAAATATGGAGCCACGTAAGAATAAAAGCAAGTAAAAACACGGGAATTTTATAGTGGTTCGATCTAGAATAGATCTACGTCCACTTTGGTAAGAGCTTTCATTATTTCTCTTTGTTGGATCTAGATTAACCCTAGAGGGGGGTGAATAGGGTTTATTGTAGATTATCGCTGAGTATATAATATTAAAAATATCACAGCACACATAATGATCAAAGTAAATAAATGCTGTAAATAAATAACACACAGATATACCCAGCTTCGGCAACCCTGCCTACTGCTGCATTCCCCAAGGTTTTTATTATAGAATTATACAGACTCTCACATACACAAACTTACAGACTCGCGACCCTCGCTAACCGCCTATACAGTTTTGTACACTCGCAATACCTGCTGCTGTACTAACCCTATACTAAAACCCTGACTGATCTTTGTCCCCAAGATCAGATTTCCCCTGGCTACAACCCCGTGGTCAGTAACCCCTAGTTTGACAGACTAGTAAACTGTTCAGATTGGTTTACAAAAGAAATTACAACAAAACACAAAGAAATAAAAAGGAGAAACCCTAGATTAAATAAATGATTCAAAACAACCCCCTTTGTATTAAAACATGGCCTAGCCAATGGTTAAAAGTGTCGGCCCATTTTATTTGAGTTCACCCGATCTCTTGTCTTCTGAGTATTGAAAATGGCGGCGGTCTCAATCTAGGGTTTCTCTGTTCTTCCCCAAATCCAAATTGATACTTGATGAAAAAATTGAATCTCTAATGGATTAAACACTTGTGGCTTTCTTCTCTATGATTTGGGAACTTGCTCGATCGAAAATCTTGTAAGTTTCTCTGGAAATAATTTTTCTGGTTTTTGCTCTCGAGTTGTTGTTGATTTTCGATGTCGATGCCTATGATGAGTCTGGTGATTATATAGGGATTTTAAATCCGATAATTTCTCTGATTTCCTCGATATAGGCTTGACTGATTATTGCGGATTTCCCCTTTTGAATTATCTCGGCTTTAATTGAATTTGTTGCCTTGATTCATTCTGCATCTTCTTTTGAAATGGCTCGATTTAAAACCGTGAATGATTTTAGCAAATCTGGAAAAAATAAATTACCACCTGGATACAAATATTGACATGCACGAATTGATCTTTCCATGTATGAAAATACTAAATTATTCATTGTTTTTTTTGTTTCGTGTGTGTATTGCTTGATTGAATTAAAGCTGGAAACATATGATTTGCATATTTGAACCCTTTGCCGATTTTATTACATGCTGATTTGTAAATTGTTTTTCAATTCTGGAAAAACAAAATCTGCCCAAAATTAGTTCTTTGCATGTCTTTAAACTTTTTCCATATTTCACACTCATGCTAAAAATAATCATATTTGTTATGCACATTTGTTTCTTGTGATTTCCTGATATGTTGCATGGAGATGTTATTGCCAAAAACATTGTCTTTGCCAAAAAAAGTATTTGCCCATCATTTCAAAAATGTATTCAGCTTTGAGTAATGCAGATCCATCTTGTGTATATTTGAAACTGAATTTCATTTACTGTCCGAACCAGTCTTGACCTTGGTTGTGAAACTAATCTTGCTTTTGTTAATCTGCTATCATTGATCACTTGTAATGCTGCACATGACCACTTGAACTGATTTGAAACTTGTTAAACATTGCATCCATGCTGAACTACACCAATGTATTGGACTGTGTGACTTTGTTGTAGTACACTTCGACCATGTCTAGGATGCTTGGTGCCATCTTCATAATGCTACTGCCATTATGTACCATTCTTGCCTTGTTCACATGCTCCATACTGAAATGATTATATATACGCATGATTTTAGTCCAATAAGAACAAACATGTATATGCAGATTTCCTGAATCAAACTGCATGTATTTGATATGTGTATTGAATGGTGCTTCCATCATGTATTATGCTGTCATGAAAACTTCACACATATATGTTGCTGTATTGCTGAATCATGCCTATCATCCCACTGTCTTGAGTTGCTGAAAACTTGTTAGCTGAAAACTGCTTCATTTTTGCTGTATTGAGCGATGTACCATCTTTTGTTTGCTTCTATACATGCTGTACTTGAACTCTTGGCTACACCATTCTTCTTGTCCACCATGATCACCATGCACTTGTACATTTGCATGTACATTCTTTGTTGTGTGATCACAATGAATTTGAAGTTGTGCCCATGCTCCATATATATATATATATATATATATATATATATATATATATATATATATATATATATATATATATCTGCCATGCTGTTTTGCCAAAATAAAATACTTTTTGAAAGGCAGCATAAAATCTTATTAACACTAAAACTTACAAGAGTTCAAATTACAACAATAGGGACTACAACATAGAGAAAAATAAACACTGACATATACAAGAAAACCAAAAAAAAAACTCTATGAAATATCAACTATACTAATTACAAACAAGCACTACAGTCTTCAAGCATAAACTTCCTCAAACTGCTTCAATACCAAGCCTCAAAGCACAAATGTATCCAAACTTTGAAGAACAAAATCATCTGGACATGAACAAATCTCAAACAAGCACAATACTTTCCAACTTCATCTACAGATCTCAAACAAGAACAATAGTATCCAAGCTTCAAAACTTCCTATACACCAATCACCACATAATTCATTTTCCTCATCACTGCACCTTTGATGAACAAAAACATATCATCCAATGGCAAAGAAATCATATTAAACACCCTTCTATTCCTCTCCTGCCATACCTCATATACAAAAATCTTCAAAATCTTCAATAACATCATCCCTTGAGATGATTTCCATCTCGTAGCTTTGAATAATAAAAACCATTCATCTCGTCTTACTCCTAAAGGACTGTGCAAATTGAAATAATGCAAATTCTCCACCATAGTTCAAATGTAAATGCACATTAAAAATAAAGATGAGTATTACTTTCAGGTTGAACTCCACAAAAGACACAAGAATCCTCACTAATTATACCAAACTTTAACAGCTTGTCCTTTGTATTCAAAGCATTTGCCATTAGTTTCCACAAAAAGAAATTTTGTTTAGCATTATTCATACAATTCCACACCCTTTTATGCCAAGGAAAAATTGGTTTGTCTCCATTCAACAAATCATAAACTAAACCAATAGAATGCCTCTTATCCATCCAAAACAACCCATTACCTTTTTTAAAACTAATTGAAATGTCGGACCATAATGCTCTAAGTGAAGAAGGAGAAACATTAGGCAAAATCAAAGTACCATCTATAATCAAATCCTCCACTAAAGCAAATTCTGAAATGCCACTATTTTATCTTAAATTGAAATGAATTGCATTACTCAATAAAGTACCTTTACTTGACCAAGGAGAATGCCAGAATGAAGTCCTTTGATTACCACCAACACATCATTGAATAAATGGAAGAAAAACCTCTCTAAGTTTCAAAATCTTCCTCCAACTCCGGCTACAATCATCAGGAATATTCATTGTCCAAAAATCCTTTCTACCAATTAAATTGCTCCTTACAAACTTTGTCCACAAGGATTTGTCATTAGAAAAAAGTCTGTCAATGTATGTAGAGATAGCTGCCTTATTCCAGAGATGCAGATTAATAATACCAAGCCCTCCATTGCTTTTCTTCTCACACAGTTTTGAAAATGCAATAGGAACCAGCTTCTTCGCAAACGGGTCTCCATGCCACAGAAATTTATTCATAGCACTTATGACCATATTGATCAGCTTAACTGGTAGTACATAATGCCTAGTATAAAAAGTAGTCATAGCAAAGACAATTGATTGAACAATTACCAACCTACCAGCTTGTGACAAACTACAGGATGGCCACTGCTTCAATTTTCCAATAATTTTCTCATACAAAGGCATGCACTTGTCCTTAGTAATCCTACCAGTAAAAAGAGGTAGTCCCAAATAAGATGAATTATCAGGTATTACCTTTAGACCAGAAAAATCAATCAGAGCTTTAGTTCCATCAACATTTAACCCTGCAACCTTAATTTGAGACTTGGCTAAATTAATCCTCAACCCTGTAATCTCATAAAAATTGTCCAGAATATTTAACATACACTGAATATTATCCTTAGTTGGCTTAGTGAATATGATGAGATCATCTGCAAAGCATAGATGAGTTATAAGAGGATCTTTGCATCTGGGATGTAAGTGAAGTTTACCTGACTTAACTTGATTAAGAATCAATCAGTTGAGAATCTCCATAGCCATAATAAACAGATAAAAACTTATGGGATCTCCCTGCCTAACCCCTCTTTTACTCTTAAAAAACCCATGTAGCATACCATTCCTTGATATTGAAAACATAGGAGTAGATATACATGTATAGATCCAGGCTAAAAAAGGAAGCGGAAAGTTCATTCTTGACATAACAGGAACTATAGAAGACCATGACACACTATCAAAAGCTTTCCCAATGTCCAATTACAACATAAAGCGAGGAGATATATTTTTTCTATCATAACCATGTAATAGTTCCTGAGTAATGAGAATGTTATCACTAATGTTCCTACCAGGCACAAATGCAGATTGGTTACAAGAGATTAAGGAAGGCAGAACAGCTTGAATTCTGATAGCCAAGATCTTAGCGATGATTTTATAAAACACACTACAACAAGAGATGGGCCTAAAATCAGAAACACATGTAGGATTATCTACCTTAGGAACCAGGGCAATTGATGTAGCAGTAAACAATGATGGCAACTTATTATCCATGAAAAAACATTGAATAACTTTAATAACATCAGAACCAATAATCCCCCAACTTTTTTGTAAAAAACAGGCATTAAACCCATCAGGTCCACCTGAACTAGAAGCATCCAAACTACAAAAAGCTGACTTAATCTCATCACCAGACACTAACTTAATTAGCTCCAAAGATTGTTGATCAGAAATAACCGGAACATCTAAATGAAAAAGTGGCTCAAGATTACACAAAGGTAATGAGCTAGGAGCTAAGATGGAAGAAAAATAATCAACAAATGCCTTATCAATAGAAGACTGTAATTTTAAAATTTTACCCTCTGGATCCTTAATCATATGAACAGCCTCTTTTATCCTGTTGATTTTAATGAATTATGATAGTACTTCGAATTCCAATCTACCTCCATTTCCCTCTTAGAATTAGAACACTGCTTTAAAGATTGATATTCCATATGCAAATAGTACTTCAACTTCTCCTTTAGATCCTTTTCCTCCAATTGTAGCTGAAAATCAAAAGGATTCCCCACTAATTGATTTTGGACTCTAATAAGATCAGATCTCACCATAGCTGATTGCTTCATAGCATCACCATAAATTTGACTTGACCAGGCTTTTAAATGAAACTTCAACAATTTCAATTTGAAAAGCAAGTTATCCATTGAGTTCAAACCCTGACAATGATTCCAAACCTGCATTAAAATAAATGAATAATCCTTATTAGCACACCAAAAATTAAAAAATTTAAATGAAGACTTCCCTTTATTAGTAGCACCATCCATCCACCAATATAAAAGAAGAGGAGAGTGATCAGAAATGGTAGGTGGAAGAACTTGATGAAAGGAGTTTGGCCAAAGCTGAATAAAAGAGGAATTAACAAAGATATGATCAAGCCTATAGAGAGTAGGAGAACCGGAATGACTACTATTGGACCATGTAAAAACTGAACCAAAACTGTTAAGAGAAATTAATTTTGAGGAGATAAGAGCTTGATTCAAAGGTGCAATATCCTTAACAGTTAAAGAACAGCCTCCAAGCTTATGAGCAGATGAAAACATACAATTAAAATCACCACCCAGTAACCAGGGATCAGATGCAGAATGAATATAGCTAAGATCATAAAGAAAAGTATTTCTCAAAGACAATGCATTGTGTGCATAAACTGAGGTAAGATAAAAGATGAATTGGAAGGAAGATAAATGCACTTGTAATGAATGTATTGATCAGTGGAGCTAATTTGAGAAAGCTTAAATATAGAAGGATTCCATAATGTAAGCAATCTACCAAAACTAGCCTGATCCAAATTATGATCAAACCTCCAAGATGAAGAAATATAATTGGCAGCTTTTTCTGTAGAAACCTTATCAAGCTTGGTCTCTGAAATACAAAGCAGATGAATATTATTATTCTTCAAAAAGAATTTAATCTCACTTTGCTTTGATGGAAGGTTCATCCCCCTTAATTCCAAAAAGACACTCTGTGCATCATTGAAAATTTGAAGTAATAGAAGGAGCAGGATTACTCCTAGTCTGCCTTTTGGGAATTTGATTCAGACTGCCAGAAGGAAGAACTTCATCCTTATTATACTCAATTCCTTCATCAATGTCTTCCATATTCACAGACTTTACTGCAATCTTTTTTTCCTGCCTTTTTTCTTTGAATTAGGAGGAGTTTTAAAAGCTGCATCAACATAATCACTCACTTTAGCCTTAACAGATTTTGGAGCAGATCCCTTACCTGCCATCCCAGAAGGAGGAGATTTTAAGGAATTTTTAGATGGAGGAGGAGGATTTTTAGATTGAGGAGGATTAGAAGGAGGAGGAAGAATCAAATCCTGAGGAGGTACAAGATGAGAATAGGGAGATGATTCAAGATCAAAAAATTTCCTTCTGAAATTAGAATTCAGAGGAATATTTAAGTTCAAAGAATGAATATCATCTGAGAACAATGCAGAATTTGATGTAGAGGGCATACTAGAATTCTCACTCAAGATGGAGAAAGGATTGAAATCAATCTGAAATTCATCTACTACATTATCTCCAACTTTTTGCTTGCCTTTTTCCTCTAACGTATCTTTTTCCTTGGACGCTTGTTTCATTTATTCACCTTTTCCATTAGTATTACCCACTTCCACCTTCTAATTCTCCCCATCTACCTTCTCAAGAGTCTCTTCTTTCCCTGATTTCCTTTGCCACATTTGCTTCCTCTTATTAGTTACTTTAGCCCAACCATTGCTTTTATCATTATTAGCTATGTTGACTCTAACAGTTTCTCCCTTATGTTGAGGAGCATTTTTGACCTGTTTAACTTCATCTTTATGACATTTTACATAAGACTCTCTCTTGTTGAAAACATGACCAAAAGCTTTGAAACTCACACATATGCTCGGCCTCCAATCATAATTGAATATAACAGGGGGACAATTATCACCTAGATCACCCAGTTCAATGCATTCAGGCAATTCTAATTCAACATCAATTTCAACTAGAACCTTAGCATACCTTATCCTCTTCATACTTTCAGTATTTGTATCAAAACAAATAAGCTTACCAATCTGACATGCTAACCAATTTATCCCCATTAAAGTCTAAAGAATAACAGGTATTCTATGAAGGTGAACCCATATTGGAATTTTCTTAATTTGAGATTGAGCACTTCCTATAGATAGATCCCATTTAGTGATTATGAACATTCTACCTCTTATAAACACAGGATCAGCTCTTAAAACCTTATCTTTATCAGCATCATTAGAGAATTTGAAGTAGAAATTAAGTCCATCGGATTTTATATCTACCTCACCATAGAGCTTCCAACGATTTGAAAGAAAATTAACCACTGTCAAGTATGATAAGGATCCATCCAAGAAAAAACCTACCAAGTATTGATTCCAGTATTTTACCCCTTCTGCTTTCACTACTTCAGGAGGACATTTCTTTTGACTCTTAATAGCTTCAAATTCCAGCAGTTTATATGTTCCAGCATTACGAGGTCAGGAGTTGAAAAGAGAAAGATAGTCAGAATTAGATCCAACCTTGAATGCCAATGAGGTATTTGAAGTTTATTTTGTAAAAGGATTGGAAGAATTATGATCAATTACAATCGAAGAAGGATTTACTGTTTGAGTATTTACAGATTGAGGATTGACAGTATCAAGAGATGGATTATGAACAGAAGAACTAATATCATTTGAAGTTTTATCACCAGCCAGATCTAAATTCAGATCCGAAATATCAATACTATAAACAAACAAAGTATCCAAATATACATCATGAATTCTAGTATTATTCACTTTTTGAAAATCAGTAGAATCACCACGAGGATCACAATCCAAAGAAATGTAAGATTGAGCAGAAGATGATTTAACTATATCAGAATCAACCAAAATAGAGACAAGCTTGTCAGGAGGGTCAGGAGGTGGAGGGGGATGTTGAGGAGGAGGAGGAGCAGAAGAGAGGGGAGAGGACGAAGCAAGATCGGGGGTGGATGACGCCATTAACAAGGGTCAACTTCACAAGACGAAATTCCAAAAAGAGTTCTGATTATTGTTTCTACTTGCATGTTGAAATCCTTATCATTAGCTGTTGCACCCATTCATGTGTATATGTGCACACATACATACTTTCTCCAATCACATTGTGCTGCCATGGTCTTGACAAATGCTTGTATACACCTTGTATGGCTTGACCACTTTTGACTTGACTTGTAACTTAAGTGTTGGCTTGACTTCACCATGTTCACTTGTCCATACATGTGTATATACACAACAGTGTGTGTATACATATGTTGTGCACGTGAAAAAAAGATTATCTTATATCAGCAGGTTGCTGCACTATGTTGAGGTTGGTCAGAATCAGCTAGTTTGACGCTGGTTCTGATCAACAAACCAGTGTGGCAAGTTGAGGCTGATCAGTGGGTACCGATGAATACAAATCAGATCGAGTCTGAAAAATGATGAGAAACACACCGAAATCTGAGGAAAAAGAATTTTTAAAATATATATATATATATATATGCATGAATTCATTTTAAATTCTATTGCAGTGTACTGTGTATGTGTTTCATTGTGTGATAGGTAAGAAGATGGTGACTGGACTGACTGTGCTGACTGACAGAGAACAGAAGACAGAAGACAGTGTCAATAGAAGTCTATATGAAAGAGTCTGTATTTGAGTCTGTGTAGAAAAATGTACATATGAAATGTATAACTGAGTGTGAGTGTTGTAGTGAGGAGCTGTGTATATATGAAAAATTGTACTGATGTTTGCATTAAACAAATTTGTTTGAAATAGAATAATATTTTATTGTGTCAAACAAACTTGTCTAATTATTCTGTTTATTTATGAGTACAATATTCTGTGATGTGATTAAATAGTGGAGTTGTAAATCTATACTGTTGAATATTGAAATATAATATTCAATTTAAATAAAATACAGTAAATATTTGAATTTCTATATAGTTGTATTTTGTTTAAATATAAATATAATATTCCTGTCTATGATGTATATATAGAACAGTACGTTAACAAACACATTTATGATATATATTTATTTGGTTGTTATCATCAAACAAAAATCATATAATAGTGTATATGACTACGTCATATACAACAATCTCCCCCTTTTGATGATGACAAACAAATAAAAGTTTTTGAGCACAATAAATGTGTTTGATAGTGAATATCGAACTCCCCCTATTTATTAGCTTCCCCTACATCAGAAACTCCCCCTATAATTGTGCATGAGTGAGAATGACTGAGTAATAATAAATTTTCAAAATTAGAAATATTTATAAAATATTCACTCATAAATCAAAATCTAATCCATTCTCCCCCTTTTGTTATCATCAAAAGGATACAGAGTTTAAAATACAGATGAAAAAATGATTAAAAATATAATTTCAGCTTAAGAGGAAGAACGATCATCATAAATCTCAATCAGTCAAACAAAAATCATAATAAACTGAGAACCAGTGGCATATTTCACATTGTAGAGAATGACGGATTTACGATGAATTTATAAAAATGGAGAGAGTTATAAAAACATATATTTCCAATTATTTTCAAAAAGAATTTTATAAAATTAAGCTAAAAAACAGTGAGGATTTGGACTATAATTAATAATTCAATTTAAGTGACAAAATCATATAATCTCAAATCCCAATACCTGTCAATAAACAAATCATAGTACGTCATAAGATTTCAACACATTTCACAGCTTAGAAAATGGATTGATAGGCTGATTTCTATACTCAGAGGAGAATTTCATATTAATTTATATTTAGCACACTTTTATTTTATTTTATTTTTATTTAAGGGCACACTTGACCATGCATAACCAGAGCTTGGATTTTTAAATGAGGTCAGTCGCCACTTAAATTATAAGTCGTCTCTCAACCATGCATGACCAGTGCTTGGATTTTTAAATGAGATTGGAGACACACTTATGAATTAATTATACTTATTATCGTTTTCAGCTTCACAAAAAAACTCCTCGGTATATAAAACCAATATGGATGATAGAAATGTGGTAGGTACAGAAATGGACTGTGAAATAAATTTAAAAATTAATTATATTATGAAATATGCTCGACTGTACCGAGATCATTGAAAATTTTCAATTATCACTAATTCTGAATAATAATATAGTCCCATTTCTATCACAAATAATTTCACTGTTTATTCAAAAAGATTTTTAAAATATTAACTCTCCATATTAATATAAAATCATGATGGATGGCAGAATGATGATAGATAAAGAGGATAGTCGTGAAATAATTGCCAATTCAAAGATATTATAATGAATGGTTAACCATCATGAAATTCCAAATAAAATCTCCTCTTGTTGTGAAATATATTGCAGTCACAATTCATCACAATTTCAAAATCTAATAATAGTTTTGATGAATTATAAATACAGTTCAATTTGGATATTGATTTCAATTTCTGAATGAATAGTCAATAAATAATTTTAGAATTGAAAATCAATTACAAGAGGAACATGAAGAGCTATATAGGACAGGGGTATTAGAATATATATATATATATATATATATATATAGACACACACAAAAATAAAAAGCACTTCTGATATCAATTGGTGTCTCTATTAAAGAAGATTTAAAACAAGGTACTGGAGACAAACCAAGATATCACACACAGCAGCCCAAGCAGACACATTTAGCACATTTATTAGAGCAACAGACAAGAAAAAGCAGTTATTTGAAAGAAAGAAAAAATTTCAAAAGCAGTATTAGAGCAGCACAGAAACCAATATCACAGCAGACTTGTCAGAAGATGTTTCTGATGGTCGCAAAAATATATTTCCTGATCCAAGATTATAAATACCGTTTATTTTAAATCATTTGAAGAAATATGAAAATATCTGAATTTAATGAATCAATCATACCAGATTATATTTCAGATTCGAGGTTTGTGTGTGATTCAATAAATCAATAATTTCAAATGATTTTAAACAAATAGATATTCAAATCAAATAATCATGAAATAACAATGAATTTTTTTTAAGACCAGATTTTCAAAGGAATTTTCACAAGTATTTCTGACAAGCCAAAAAAAATCAGATCATTTATGTCAGGTCTGAGAGGTATTCATGATCCAAAAAAAATTAAAAATAATTTATTTGAAATCACTTGAATTAAATATCAAGTTCTGGGATATAATGAATCAGTCACACAAGATTGATAGTTTCAAATTTAGGAGGTTTGTGATTATTCAAAATATCAATAATTTCAGATGATTTCAAACAAACAAATTCTTGTCATAATGATCAGGAATAACGATGATTTTCAAGATGTATCACTGAGATTCAAGATATGTTTAAAATATTCAAGCCAATCTGAAAATTACTGGAATTGTCACAACTGATAAATAACAGAGTGCTGTAATGAGTATAATATTTTGAGCTTTTCTAAAATGAATTAGAATAAACTCAGAACATCAGAGATGTGTGAATTTTCATTTAATTTTCAGATCATCAAAAAATTTAGAATTCATATTAACAGTGTTCAAGATATAACAAGAATACATCAACACGTTAAGAATTCAGAAAATAGAAAAAAGAACTTCAAAAACAATTGCAGATGTCTACAAGATTAAAATCAAGATCTGGAAAAGATTATAACATTAGCTTTTGATTCAAATGAAACGTATATCCAGAAAATCAAGAGTTCTGCAACAGGAAGTTAATGAAGCCCAAAAATAAAATAAAAAATATGGCAATGATAAATCAAAACAGAAGAAAGAGATAGAAGGGGGTAGAGGAAGAAGTAAACAAATAAAAAAATATTAACAAGGATGAGTCTCGAGATCATACCAGATTTCAATGTAAGCAAATGAATCTCTAACCCAATAGACTTGGTTAAGGAACTGTGAAAGAATACAGATATATTGAGCTGCTTGAATTCAGTTTCTTTTTAGCAAAGCAGTTCCTCAGCCTCCTCTGGTACCTAACAGTTGAGGGATTCGAGTGGTCTAACAAAATTTGTAAAACCACTCACAGTTATATTCATTCGTTTTGGTACCCAGACTTGTTTATATAACAGTCCATCTGAATTTACCTTTGTACCCTTTGGAACCCAAAACTGTTTGAATTTAACGAAATTTGTTTTGGGATCCAGGATTGTTTAGATGGATTATTATAAAACGATTTCTCATTTTGATTTTGATTCAAAAATCCTTTGCGATTATCAAAATTTAAATGTTCAAATTGATTCTTTTCAAAGACGGTTGAAGGATTTTTCAAATCAATTGGATTTCGATTTTCAAAAGTGTTGTTTTTCCCAAAACCGAGTCCATGTTTATTTCCGACAGAAAATTGGTTTTTCAATAGCATATTCAAAGATTTTTCTCAATCAGAAAATTAACTCAAAGTTATTTCAAGTTGTTGAATTTTAGTTTTTAGATCACCGTTTTCTTTTATCAAATTTGAACAATAATTATTAGTGATCTTACATCTTTCAAACTCAGATTTCAAAACCAAATTTTCATCATTAAGTAATTTAATTTTGGTTTGGGATTCAGCAATTTCAAAATCAAAATGTTTTCGACTCTAAGATTCAAATTTCTTTAAATTCTCAATTTCGATTTCAAGCTCTTTCAAAAATGATTCAATTTTCAAAGAACTTTCCTTTTCAAATATTTCAAATTTGGAATTTTCATATGTCTTGAAGTTTTCTAATTCCTTTTGCAAACAATTGTTTTTATGCGTTAGCTCATCCTCACAACTTTTCAAAATCAAAATTTGGTTTTCAAGCTTTTGAATATTTTCCTTGAAATGAGCTAAATTGTTTTTTCGAGTTAAAACAATCCTTGCAATCAGAGTTTGAAACTTTCAAGATATTTTTCAGTTTTAATTCAAAAATATTATTCTTAGTGATCAACTCAAGTTTTTCAGATTTTATAGTTTTATTTTTCGATTTGAGACTATTAACAGCTTTTGTTAATTCATTACAAAAATGAACTAGATCTTCATATGAATAACTTCCTGTTTCATCGTCTGTTGAGTCTCCATCGTCAGATTCATCCTTGGTAAATCCAGTTAGACAGAATTCTGAACTTGAGTTGGAATTGTGAGGTTTTGAGCAATTGTTGTCCTTTCGTCCATACTTTGCTTTGAGAGTTCTCCATATTTCCTGCGCAGTTAAACAATGGGAGACAAGTTTAAATTGATCAATACAAAGGCAAGAATAAATAATGTCCATAGCACGAGTATTGATAACTTAACTCTATTTATCTGACAGATCTTCCCCATTGATAATAATATTCCAATATTTAATATGAACAGATTTTAAATAAATTTTCATTTTTAATTTCCAATTTAAAAAATCTGTTCCATTGAAAATAGGTGGAATATTACTGGACTGACTCTCGCTAGACTGACGACTAGGGTTACCCATGACTCTAGAGTTAATGAAAATACCTGCTCTGATACCACTTGTTGGATCTAGATTAACCCTAGAGGGGGGTGAATTGGGTTTATTGCAAATTATCGCTGAGTATATAATATTAAAAATATCACAGCACAAATAATGATCAAAGTAAATAAATGCTGTAAATAAATAACACACAGATATACCCAGCTTCGACAACCCTGCTTACTGCTGCATTCCCTAAGGTTTTTATTATAGAATTATACAGACTCCGGCATACAAAAACATACAAACTCGCGACCCTCGCTAACCGCCTATACAGTTTTGTACACTTGCAATACCTGCTTGCTGTATATACAGTTTTGTACACTCGCAATACCTGCTGCTGTACTAACCCTATACTAAAACCCTGACTGATCTTTGTCCCTAAGATCAGATTTCCCCTGGCTACAACCCCGTAGTCAGTAACCCCTAGTTTGACAGACTAGTAAACTGTTCAGATTGGTTTACAAAAGAAATTACAACAAAACACAAAGAAATAAAAAGGAGAAACCCTAGATTAAATAAATGATTCAAACCAACCCCCTTTGTATTAAAACATGGCCTAGCTAATGGTTAAAAGCGTCGGCCCATTTTATTTGAGTTCACCTGATCTCTTGTCTTCTGAGTATTGAAAATGGCGGCGGTCTCAATCTAGGGTTTCTCTGTTCTTCCCCAAATATGAATTGATACTTGATGAAAAAATTGAATCTCTGATGGATTAAACACTTGCGGCTTTCTTCTCTATGATTTGGGAACTTGCTCGATCGAAAATCTTGTAAGTTTCTCTGGAAATAACTTTTCTGATTTTTGCTCTCGAGTTGTTGTTGATTTTTGATGTCGATGCCTATGATGTGTCTGGTGATTATATAGGAATTTTAAATACGATAATTTCTCTGATTTCCTCGATATAGGCTTGACTGATTTTTGCGGATTTCCCCTTTTGAATTACCTCGGCTTTAATTGAATTTGTTGCCTTAATTCATTCTGCATCCTCTTTTGAAATGGCTCGATTTAAAACCATGAATGATTTTCGCAAATCTGGAAAAATTAAATTGCCACTTGGATACAAATATTGACATGGACGAATTGATCTTTCCATATATGAACGAACTAAATTATTCACTGCTTTTGTATGTTTCCTGTGTGTATTGCTTGATTGAATTAAAGCTGGAAACATATGATTTGCATATTTGAACCCTTTGCCGATTTTATTACATGCTGATTTGTAAATTATTTTTCAATTCTGGAAAAACAAAATATGCCCAAAATTAGTGCTTTGCATGTTTTTAAACTTTTGCCATATATCACACTCATGCTAAAAAAAATCACTTGTTTCTTGTGATTTCCTGATATGTTGCATGGAGATGTTATTGCCAAAAACATTGTCTTTGCCAGAAAAAGTATTTGCCCATCATTTCAAAAGTGTATTCAGCTTTGAGTAATGCAGATCCATCTTGTGTATATTTGAAACTGAATTTCATTTACTGTCCGAACCAGTCTTGACCTTGGTTGTGAAACTAATATTGCTTTTGTTAATCTGCTATCATTGATCACTTGTAATGCTGCACATGACCACTTGAACTGATTTGAAACTTGTTAAACATTGCATCCATGCTGAACTACACCAATGTATTGGACTGTGTGACTTTGTTGTAGTACACTTCAACCATGTCTAGGATGCTTGGTGCCATCTTCATAATGCTACTGCCACTTATGTACCATTCTTGCCTTGTTCACATGCTCCATACTGAAATGATTATATATACATGATTTTAGTCCAATAAGAACAAACATGTATATGAAGATTTCCTGAATCAAACTGCATGTATTTGATATGTGTATTGAATGGTGCTTCCATCATGTATTATGCTGTCATGAAAACTTCACACATATATGTTGCTGTATTGCTAAATCATGCCTATCATCCCACTGTCTTGAGTTGCTGAAAACTTGTTAGCTGAAAACTGCTTCATTTTTGCTGTTTTGAGTGTCGTGCTATCTTTTGTTTGCTTCTATACATGCTGTACTTGAACTCTTGGCTACACCATTCTTCTTGTCCACCATGATCACCATGCGCTTGTACATTTGCACGTACATTCTTTGTTGTGTGATCACTATGAATTTGAAGTTGTGCCCATGCTCCATATAAATATCTGCCATGTTGTTTTGCCAAAATAAAATACTTGCCAAAAATAATTCTAATTATTGTTTCTACTTGCATGTTGAAATCCTTATCTTTAGCTGTTGCACCCATTCACGTGTATATGTGCACACATACATACTTTCTCCAATCACGTTGTGCTGCCATGGTCTTGACAAATGCTTGTATACACCTTGTATGGCTTGACCACTTTTGACTTCACTTGTAACTTAAGTGTTGGCTTGTCTTCACCATTTTCACCTGTCCATACGTGTGTATATACACAGCAGTGTGTGTATACATAGGTTGTGCACGTGAAATAAAGATTATCTTATATCAGCAGACTGCTGCACTATGTTGAGGCTGGTCAGAATCAGCTAGTTTAACGCTGGTTCTGATCAGCAAACCAGTGTGGCAAGTTGAGGCTGATCAGTGGGTACCGATGAATACAAATCAGATCAAGACTGAAAAATGATGAGAAACACACCGAAATCTGAGGAAAAAGAATTTTTAATATATATATATATATATATATATATATATAAATGCATGAATTCAGTTTAAATTCTATTGCAGTGTACTGTGTATGTGTTTCATTGTGTGATAGGTATGAAGATGGTGACTGGACTGACTGTGCTGACTGAAAGAGAACAGAAGACAGAAGACAGTGTCAATAGAAGTCTATATGAAAGAGTCTGTATTTGAGTCTATGTAAAAAAATGTACATATGAAATGTATAACTGAGTGTGAGTGTTGTAGTGAGGAGCTGTGTATATATGAAAAATTGTACTGATGTTTGTATTAAACAAATTTGTTTGAAATAGAATAATATTTTATTGTTTCAAACAAAATTGTCGAATTATTATGTTTATTTATGAGTACAATATTCTGTGATGTGATTAAATAGTGGAGTTGTAAATCTGTACTGTTGAATATTGAAATATATTATTCAATTTAAATAAAATACAGTAAATATTTGAATTTCTGTACAGTTGTATTTTGTTTAAATATAAATATAATATTCCTGTCTGTGATGTATATATAGAACAGTACAGTAACAAACACATTTATAATATATATTTATTTGGTTGTTATCATCAAACAAAAATAATATAATAGTGTCTACGACTACATCATATACAACACTCTTGAGTTTACAAAGTACATGAATTCGCTCATATTGTTTATTTCTCTCTTTTTACAATGACTTTCCTCTCCTTAATGACTTGATTCTCTCTAGGCCATTATGGAAATAATTGGATCCTTATGAATGAAATGATCGCGGGAGTGTATATTCCACGGTTTGAGCACTTAGAGGACTATTGATGAATCCATGGAGGTTGAGATGTGAATCGAAGTTTGAAGGAGGATCAATGGTTGTTGGAGAGAAATTGAATAGATCTTGGAGTGAACTCTAATGGAGGAAGGAGGAGATCCGATCGAGTTGTCGATGGAGAAGGACAGAGAGAGCTTGAGGTGATCTTTAATGGAGATGGAAGATGACTTAGGCAACTCGGCGTTGGCGGAAGATGGAGTGAGCTTGAGAAGCCATGGATAGAGCTTAGAGAAAGCTTGGAGTAGTGGAGAACCGGAAATGGCAGCCCTTCAGGTTGGAAAAATCGGTCACTTGAATGGTGAAGAAGTGGGCTATTTATAGGTGAAGTTTGGTGGTAGTGGCAGAGTTGTAATTATGGTGCGTAGGGTACCGTATCAGCCTAAAAGTTATATATGGAACTACCACTGGGTTATAGCTATACACAACTGTCAATGGGGTATCGATCGGCCTATTTTAGCATACCAATCGGCCATAATTATTACCCATCGACCATCCATGATTTTCAACTACTGGTCGACCATATATTTTCCTACCGATCAGCCTATAAACTTTGCTACCGATCTGTTTTTTTGAAGCTAAACCATCCAGCTATGTCCCGTGCATTGCCAACTGTTCCATGTTATCCATACAATTGCCACCAAATTTTTGCATGGTCTGTCATAATCTCATATGAATATGTATGTCGCTATGTCAATTCATATCTGATGCCACGTGTGCTCGATATTTTATGTCGGTGCATTGTTTAATGAGGTCGGTCCATTTAATTTGAATGTAAATGTTTACACCAAAAAATGGCTTAAACACCAAAGGTACTAAAATTGTACTTCACCAAAATGGTAGGGAATTAAATGGAGCCGTACTTAACAATAATCGAAAACGAAAATGCGAGGAAGATAAAATAGAGAAAAGGTTTAGAGTGGTTCAGCCTTATATTAGGCCTACTTCCACTATGAAGGTAACTTGCATTCTTATAATGAGGATTACAAAATACATAAACTCTCTTTTTCATACATCTCTATACCCACTCAATATACTCTCATTCATACATTTCAATCCTGGGATTTTATTAGAGAATGGTAGAGTTTGAGGAGGAGAAGAATGGGTGAATGATTGAGAAGGAAGATGTCTTTGTTTCCCCTAATTACAAGGTTGTACTTGATGCCATGGCCAAATAGGTGATAGAACTTCGAGTGAAGAAGATGATTGTTACTTCCAAGTGTTTGAGGAGTCACTGAGGTTAGAATTTAGTAGCACTTTGTGGATAGAAAGATTGGATCCCTTTTACGTTGGCAGCCATGGCGTATTTATAGGTGAGCTCCCTTGAGCAAGTGATCTGAAATCTGTATATGCAGGCTACGGGTAGTTCATTCCATTAATTACAAACGTGCCATCGCCTAGCTGTAGCCAGTTGTCCGTAGCTGTTTCCAGTTGTCATGTGCGAGCGATTCTGTGGGAGCGAGCGTTTTAGTAGATGGACGATCATGATTTTCTGATGTGGCTATGTCTGATCCTAAGTGAGCAGGCGATGACCTTTTAGTCTGGAGTTGACTGATCAAGGCTTGCGACTTAAGATGTAAGTGCGCTCTTTCTAAGAACTGGTGTATGATCGACCGGTAGGTGATTTCTGTCCAAAATATTGGCATTCGACTAGTAGGAACATACAAGCAACAGGAGTTGCAATCCATGAGCGGTTGTTAATTGCACGCGCGACCTTGACTTCTGCTCTGATGCGTGTGGCCGAACTTTGATATTAGATCAAGCGTCTTCCATTGCAGTAGGCGACTTGCATTGTTTTGATTCTAGAGCGGCTTTGTTTCGATATGAACGACCGAACTTTGCTTCTACGTCTGAATCATGACTTTCTTCGGGCTTCGGCCTTGCTCTGTGTAGTTGCTTTCTGTCCTTTATGAGTCGCTCAAATGCCTTGGACAATACTATGCGCGATCGACCCTGAAGGTGTTATTTCTGTAGCTCCTACTCAGATCTTGTAACTCAATGTGCATTTGGATTTTTTGAGGGATTAACACTTGCCCCTTAAAGCCCATAATTTCTTTTGGCAAAGAATTACTGGCTTCGACATAATTGATCGCAACATTGTTTGGCAGGTGTAATTCGTCTCATCGAAGGATCGTTTGTACAAACCTAATGATTGTTCCGCTATGGTGGACTGGTATCATCTCTTTCTGTGAGCAAGGAGTCTGATGTCTTATCATGCGAACGGTTCAATTATGGGGCGCCAGCTGGAATTTGACGGGACACTTCTTTGCGCAATTGAGTACCAAGTTGACATGGTGAGAATGCTCTGGATGCATGCCTTTTAATCTTCCCCTTATTTACTTTTAACCTTCTCTTTTTTGCCTTTTCTTTCGGGAAATTCGTTTGACTGTGGTCATGCTCCCCCGTGGGTTTTACCAGGCAATCCATGTCTGTTATTCCTCCCTTGGCTCTTCGTCAAAAGGTTTTGGCTTCCTTATCTCATTATTTTGCTTTGCGCTTGCAGCAACACCTGTTTACCTCGAGCAACTTCCTTTCGGATCCGAAGCATCATGATCTTTATGTGTGAGTTTTTCCCTTTATTTTGCCTCGTTTTGTTTGAGTACTTACGCATTTCCAAGCTAGGATGCTCTGAGTGTGGTCTGATTGAGTTAAACACGAACTTGGGATTACAAACTTGGGATTTTGGCGATTGTCAAGTTTTGTATAGCAAAGACGTCGTTTCTGTAATTATCTTGAAGAATCTGAACCGTTCGGTGGTTTTCTTTGAAATCTTGATGTCACTATTTCTTATAATTTGTTTGATGGAATGCCCCAGGATTCTTTGGTTGGAGTGCTTCTGTTCATATCTGAGTCTATATTGATTTTTCTTTAAAATAGGTCGCCCAAGGATGGAGCAGTTCTTCATGTCTAGGAGACTTAGGAAGAAGTCGATGGAAAAGGCTGGTAGCAAAAAGAGGCTTCAAGGTAAAAAGGACCTGGGTGCGACTGATACTCGAAGTCATCGTTCATTAAATGAACTCCCTGTTCCAGATGTCCAGATTGCTCTTGGTCGTCCACCTGTGGTTTCTTCGTCCATCACTCCAAACCCTACAACTGCCCATAGACCTCATTATGTTCCCAATCCTTGCCATCCTGAACTTGCTAAGCAGTTTGAGGGTTGGTGCCTAGTTAGCATACATTCTGATGTGAATATAAATCCATTTGATAAATGGATTATTGTAGGAAAAATGGATGCTACGAAGGACTGCATATTGGCTTAGTTCAATCAGTTGGACGCACGTCAGAATCTGGTCGAAGACCTTATCATAAATGTCAGGGAATACATTGTAAAACAATTAGGTGCTTGGCATTCTCTTGTTGAAGAACTTCAGAAGGCAAATAAAGAGAACGTTGATCGACTCCATGCTTCGGAAAAAGACAGGCTCGATCTCGTCAAGGCTCTTGAATCTAGGGTGAAGATCAATGCTTATCTCATCTGAATGCTATGTCTTGGTGGTGTTTTACCATTTGTTATTTTGGTTTTGATTTAGAGTGATACTATTAGTCTGGCTTGTGCATGCGGGAGCCAGCCTCGCTTATTATCGTATGTTTATATCAGTAACTTTTATGGCCTACTTTGGACCTTAAAGTGCTGTGGTTTTGTTATGTAACCCATCTATCTTTGCGTTAGAGCGTCGCACGCTGCACCTTTATTTTGATTAATACGTATGGTCGGGTGCTTTGTTAATCGTACGATTGCACCCGGTTTTTTTTGTTTTTTTTACAGGATTTACTCAAGTCCTAAAGTTTGTTATTCATCGTAGGTTATTACACGCTTGTATTATTATAAACGTGTTTGGTACCTTTTATTAAGTTGTGTTCAACCCCGCGCCTGACTGACCTGGTGGACCAAGCCCTTTGGAGATTGGTTTTGACTATGTGTCCTCTGGGGAGGTCTTGGGTTAAAAAAATTCAATCCATTCTAGGCCCTGTTTGATAAGATTATTTTTAGTTATTCAAAAAGATCCTAGAATGGATACCCCCTTTCGGCTAGGATTTCTGTTACCCCTTTCCAGCTAGGATTTCTGTTACCCCCTTGCGACTAGGATTTCTGTTACCCCCTTGCGGCTAAGATTTCTGATTGCGTTGTTCTTTCCAGCATATTTGTGGGTCTTTCCGATACTAGGATTTCGGTTACCCCCATGCTGCTAGGATTTCTGATTGTGTTGGTCTTTCCAACATATTTGTAGGTCTTTCCGATACTAGCACTGGTGTTTTCCAGCCTAGATTTTTTTTGTTATTGCATTGCCTCTAGGAGGAGGACATTAGTCCTTGCCGCCGAATTTGATTTCAGTTTTAAGGAGTTCGTGTCCTGCACCTGACAAGGCGCCTCTTTGGGACTAGCAATTTTTATCCGTGGGACATACATGGTAATATTCTTGCATTTCCAACGAAGCCTGACGCCAATCCCTCGAATGGATGTTTGCTAAGAATTCTGCATATTCCATAGCGAGAGGTGCGGATTTTTGACTTGCTATTTGTCTTAGAGTAGCCTGCTCTCTTGAGGCGATGTGTCTATTCATCCTATTTGATTTTGCCTAATGTTTGTGGTACTCAAGTCGCTTTGTTTAAGATGTGCCTTGAGGCTCTTCTCGTCACAGCTTAGCTGTATATGATCAATTGCTTTTACCATGCCTACATTCCAAGAGATGGTTTTTTTAGCATGGACTAATAAATATGTTACTCAGGTAAGCACATAATAATTTTCTTTGCACAAGGCATTTGTAAGTCGACCATCGCTAAATATGAGCATAGCGAATAACAAAGCAGGGAAAAGCGATTTAAGTAATAAGATAGAACATAGTAGTAAAGTAAAGTAATGGGGGTTCTAGTTTAAAGCTCCCTGATCAAGACATCGGTTACTGATCTTCAAGCGAGCATTTGCTTCGGATTGATTTAGGCCTTTTTCTTTAAAGCTTGTTGCCCCTTGTTTACGGAGAGCCGGAACAACATTCATGGTCCTGTACAGGTTGTCGTAAATGGTTTTTTCTGATTAGTCCTTCGATTACTAACTTCAAGTGCCTACAGTCGTTGGTATCGTGTCTTGGCTATTTATGGAATTGACAAAATTTTCCTGACTTCATAGCGACATCTTTGACCTACCTTTGTTTCAAGACCTGGTATTTCTTGGTGTTCTTAGTTGCCATAAAGATATCTCCAGTAGTATCATTAAGGGGAGTGAACTCGGAATTCTTGAAAAAGCATAGTTTCTTTTTTTCCGACTGTCTGTATTTCGATTTTTCTTCAAAACTTATGTATTTTTCAGCTTTGTTGAGTAATTGTTCGAGTATACTTGGTTTCTTCTTCTTGATCCACCGCCCCCATTTGGTCTCTTTACATATGCCCCCTTTCAGAGCCATTAGGACTAGACGGGGCGAGAAATTCTCGACTTCAGCTACTGCTGCATCAAAGCGAGTGAGAAAAGCCTTGATCGACTCTCCTGGTCTTTGTTGTAATTCTCTTAGCTCCATAACATCCCAAACTCTGGATGCCTGAGATTTGAATTGCTTGCTGAATAATTTTGCTAGGGTAGTGAAGTCGTTCACAGACTGTGGCGGCAGCTTTGTGAACCATAGGTAAGCCACCCCTTCTAGATAAGTTGGGAAATATAAGTACTTGATTTCATCGGTAGCGCATGCCCTATTCATATATTGGTCGTATTTACATAGGAATATATTAGGGTCTCTTGTCCCATTGTAGGACTGCAACGTTGGAGGCTCGAATTTTTGTGTGGATATGTAGTCTTTTTGATTCTTTTAGTGAGTGGGGTTTTAGTCGGGAAGAACTACCATTCTTTTCGATCATCTTTCTTCTTCAGACTTTCCTCTACAATTTCACGCGCCATTCCTAAAACGTATTTCTGCTCCCTGCTTTGATCCATGGATTGAGCGCCATCTTCTTCACCAATTTTTGGTCTAGATGTGTTCTTGTGGCATGGAATTAAGGAATTTGGGCATTCTTTGGGTAGAGACACCCTTCTAACGGTGGGACCGTCTATCCGTTTCGCGATTGTGTCGTCAGAGTAGTCATGCACATGCGCTTTGTTCTTTCCATAATCCAGATCAGTGTGATGCGCAACTTTATAAATGGAATTCTGCTATTTTGATCTTAAAGTAGAGAATTCTGTCTCAAGCTCGCAATTCGTTCGAGTGATCGAGGAACAAGTGACACTTAGCGTGGCTTTTGCGGTGGCGGCTTGAATAGCGAGTATTGACTCGAGTTTTTTCATCATAGCATTGTTCGCAATAGTTATTCGACTCGTTAATCCTATCATTGCTTCTTCCAATTCTTTCTTGGCTACAGTTTCTTCAATTTCAGGTGGCTCTTCTGCCCCGGAATGGGTAGTGGACGATGTGATGGCGTTAACACTGTTGTTGTGGCTGTTGACTTTGTCTGTGACTCCCCTCCGCATGTCCATGACTCCAAGCACAGTTTTTTCATAGAAAATCTCGTCGGACCTTAATGGGGAAAAAGCAAATACGGCACCACAGTGGACGCCAAAATGTTTACACCAAAAAATGGTTTAAACAACAAAGGTACTAAAATTGTACTTCACCAAAATGGTAAGGAAATAAGCGGAGCCGTACTTAACAATAATCGAAAACGAAAATGCGAGGAAGCTAAAATAGAGACAAGGTTTAGAGTGGTTCAGCCTTGTATTAGGCCTACATCCACTATGAAGATAGCTTGCATTCTTATAACAAGGATTACAAAATACATAAACTCTCTTTTTCATACATCTCTGTACCCACTCAATATACTCTCATTCATACATTTTAATCCTAGGATTTTATGAGAGAATGGTAGAGTTTGAGGAGTAGAAGGATGGGTGAATAATTGAGAAGGAAGATGTCTTTGTTTCCCCTAATTACAAGGTTGTACTTGACGCCATAGCCAAACGGGTAATAGAACTACGAGTGAAGAAGATGATCAATACTTCCAAGTATTCGAGGTGTCACTGAGGATAGAATTTAATAGCACTTTATGGTTAGAAAGATTGGATCCCTTTTACGCTGGTAGCCATGGCGTATTTATAGGTGAGCTCCCTTGAGCAAGTGAACTGAAATCTGTATATGCAGGCCAAGGGTAATTCATTCCATTAATTACAAAAATGCCGCCGCCTAACTGTAGCCAGCTATCCGTAGCTGTTTTCAGTTGTCATGTGCGAGCGATTCTATAGGAGCGAGCGTTTTGGGTAGATGGACGATCATGATTTTCTGATGTGGCTATGTCTGATCCTGAATGAGCAGGCGATGACCTTTTTAGTCTGGAGGGCACTGACCAAGGCATTCGACTTGAGATGTAAGTGTGCTCTTTCTAAGAACAGGTATACGACCGCCCGGTAGGTGATTTCTGACCAAAGTATTGGCATTCGACTAGTAGGAACATATAAGCGGTAGGAGTTGCAATCCATGAGCTGTTGTTAATTGCACGAGCGACCTTGACTCTTGCACTGATGCGTGTGGCCGAACTTTAATATTAGGTCAAGCGTCTTCCATTGCTGTGGGCGACTTGCTTTGTTTTGATTCTCGAGCGGCTTTGTTCCAATATGAACGACCGACCTTTTCTTCTGCGCCTGAATCATGACTTTCTTCGGGCTTCAGCGTTTCTCTGTGTAGTTGCTTTCCATCCTTTATGAGTCGCTCAAACGCCTTGGACAATACTTTGCGCGATCGATCCTGAAGGTGTTCGTTCTGTAGCTCCTACTCAGGTCTTGTAACTCAATGAGCGTATGGATTTTTTGAGGGATTAACAGTAAACATGTTGATCCCTTTTGCACATTAGACTTTCCATCACGTTTTTCTATTGTGATATTTTAGTGTGCCATTGTTTCATGTAAGGTTCAAATATGGATTTGGTATTTACAACTTTGCCATATCATTGTTGTATTATTTTGCCGCATTTTCTGCAACGTGTTGTACCCTTGCAATATGGAACTGATGTATATGTTATGAAGCCTGGACATAAGGGTGTGTAATATAGTTACTGTGCCACGTGGCATTCTAATATGTCTCATGTGTGTGTGTGTATACATACGTACATACATACAATACCTGTTAATACCCATAAAGTTATGTACCGACCGGTTCTATGAAGAGGAGGTCGATCACGTGACCAAGCCTTCATCAATTTGCTACCGGTCTATATATAGTAACGTACACAATACATTAGTCTACATGCCATTAATCTTGCGCAAATACATATGGTGCCTGGTCCATTCAATTACTACGTTGTTCCAACATTTGCTGACAATCCCATATTTTAATAATGCCGACCGATCAACTATGTTGTGCACAACTTTAATACTCATTTAATACATGTCATATGGAACATGTTATTCCCGTTTGCTGGGAATAATATATGTATTGAAATTTGCTATGAATGTATGTTGATCCATTGTGTACTTATGTGAAGTCCGTGCATGAGCAAAACTACTTTTATGCGAACAGTCGGCCCGAGTTGTCGTGACAGACCCCTATGTGTATGGCAAGTGCTCTTCGATCAATCGGTAGCTCTCAGACTAACTGACTGGTATATTTGAATTAGTTCTGATTGACCCAGCTATCAGAACTGCCTGACCAGTCGGTATGTGAACTGTCTGGACCGCGTTAACTAACAGGGCCAACATTTGCCCTTCGAAGCTTATATTTTTTGCTTGCGAGAAATGCGGGATTCAAAATGAACATTGCTAACACTATCTGCGTTGAATAGATTTTTGTTTGCTATGGCAAGTCATGCTTTGAATTTATATGCTTCATGTCACATGTTCTGTAATCAAAACAAGCACTTTGCATGATTTCGGACTTATACTTCGCCATCGGCGCTCCATATCGATAGCAAGTTAGTTAAATCATTAGAAAAGGAATTATACGAATTTTATGATTGAGTCTTAACATCATGCCCATACAGGATCATTTCGTTTAACTATTTATATTTAGTCAAACATTGCCCGCATGGATATGATATTCTAATCTGAATTTGCTACGATTCTCGAGATCTGTTATATACTGAATACATACTTCAAGCCTCATTCTTTTAGTGACTTATATAATCTTGTACGATGGTTTTACGTTTTATGAAACGTGTACCTGTTCAAATTCCAGCTTTGATTTGAGTTCCTGAGGCTAGGGCGACTGTTGCTTTCGGATTGTAAGAGGATCAGTTTTTGGTTATTTCTTGTCCTCTTGACAATTTGCTGAGAAAATGCCATTTTGTGCTAATTCACTATACTTTTAATCAGGCGTGCACTTATTTCGGCATTCCCGAATTTGTCGCAGGATTTTCACTGGTTGTTGAATTTGTCTTTAGACCTATTGTAGTAGCTCAGTTAGATTTAGAAATTTGAATTTGAATTTGTTTTGTCACCATGGATCATCCGGGGATGTATAAAATTTTGAATCTCCATTTCACGATGGCTTTCCCTAGTGCGTGATTACTGCTCAGTCTCCTTTTTATATTTTACATTGAAACTGTTGACGAATATTAGCTTCAACTCCTTGAGAAGCGTAACTGCTCTATTAAATTCAAACTATGCCATATTCGCACAGTTGCCTTTTAAAGCTTTGCTTATCTTAGGTTTGAAGTAAGATATTGTCTGAATCTTGTGAGATATTTATGGTTGGAGCTTTGCAAATGAGGAAACCTTTATGATATAAGATTCCAATTAGATTTCCCTAGGTGATCTTTGTTAGGACAACGAGTTTTATTGGCATATCGATTTTTCCGAATTTAGATGCGCCAAATTTAAAGGCAAGTTCAAGTTAAGTGCGTTTACTACCTTGATGAGAGTATATTGGTTTTTGGCTTGCTGCAATGTCGTGATGGACCAGTGGTAGTTTCCTGAGCATTATTTAACTCTTATGTAGTTGTGTTGCTTATATACCATGGGTCATCACGAATCGCAAGAGCTTGATGTGATCAACTCGTCGATTTTCCTTGATTATAGTTGACGTGTTAGGAGCTTCTGCTTTATTTGCCAAACCTATTCAAACTCGCCAATCATGCATGGAGTCCCCGAGCTTGTCAATTTAACAGGAATTTCGACTTTGCTGGTCGTTTTAGCACTTCTACTTGGAGAAGTTTTATATCTTTGTGCTCCCGCTTGGGGAGGACTTATATATTATGCCCCCGCTAGGGGTGGACTTTGGGTTCAGTGCCCCCGAACAGGAGGTCTTTGGGTTTTGTGCCCCCGCTAGGGGAGGTCTTTGGATTTATTGCCCCCGCTAGGGGAGGTCTTTGGATTTAGTACCCCTGCTTGGGGAGGTCTTTGGTTTTTCAATTTCACCTCTTCTATAAGAGAACGAAAATTTTAATTTTCCCTTGCTGTGGAGGGACTTTATTTTGCCTCTTCTATGGGAGGACTTTCATTTTCCCTTACTATGGAAGGACTTTATTTGGCCTCTGCTATGGAAGGACTTTGATTTGCCCTTACTATGGAGGGACTTTATTTTTCCTCTGCTATAGGAGGACTTTGATTTGTCCGCAGTTCCACAAGGTGACCATCAATCGTTGTGTTGGATATGCTTAGCTATGGTAAGCGATTGCAGCCGAACTGAGAGGCTCTCTTGATAGGACTTAGCAGGGTGATCATCAATCCTTGTGTGTCTGATACACTTATCCCTGATAGGTGATCATAGCCGGACCGAGAGGTTCTTTCGAACGTCAGTCATCGTATCGGATTCGCCTTGTTATGGTTAGTGATCGCATCTAGACTAAGAGGTTATGACCCTTTGGGATTTGCATGGGTTTGCATCATTCCGTGGAGCGAACATCGACCTCCTACTGGATGCACTTAACTATGGCAAGTGACCGCAGTCGGGCGCAGGCTTCCCCTTGGTACTTGCAACTTCTGGCATTGACTTCGCATCCTCTTGCTGAAGTCTCCACCGTTTGACTCTTGGCAACTCCTTTCGCTCGCTCTCTAGGGTGGTGCTTTTAATTGCTACATTTATGCATGCTCATGTTTCTTTTGTACTCTCTGCTTGAGTTGGTGTTATTGGGGTTGCCATATTGCATCAGTTTTCGAGGAAGCAAGCGTTTGTCGGATAGCCTATAATAAGGAATCGTCTTTTAGAAAATTTTGAATTATCGAAAATATTGCAAGTAAGAGATTTACTCAGGAAGATATGATGTTAGTTACAGAGCAAATGTTCAGTGCATCACTTGCAGATTATTACAGACTGTTTATAGGAAGTTTTGAATATAACAGAAAGTAAAACATGAAGCGAAGCACGAAATAAAGTAGGAAGTAAAGAAGTGGCGATGTTGATCGTTTATTCCAAGCCATTGAAATTAGAACACCACTGGTTGTCAGTAGATGATTGGCTTCGGTTTGGTTTGAGCAGGAGCTTCATTGTTCGACGCCTCAGGGGAGTCGGACCAGTGTTTGAGGATTTAGGATTGTGGATTCTTGACATACCGCTGTAGTATGTTTTTCTGAATCAGCTCCTCAATCAGGCTTTTGAGATGCTACATTCATTTTTATCATGACCTGGTTGATTGTGGAATCGACAGAATTTTCCAGAATTTATAGCCTTTTGTGAAGTCCACAGCTTTGGTGGTTCTGGATAATGCTCGGTATCTTTTATGGTAGAGAAAATGTTCTTCGGAGTATCATTCAGAGGAGTGAGCTCTGATGGGTCATGAAAGCGAAATTTTTTGTTAGCCTTGTTGTCTTTCCCATCGTTGGCTCACTTCTGCCCCTGATTATCCTTCTAATTATGTTGGGTAGCAGCACTTTTGGAAGCTTCACAAACAGTTTGTAGAGGCGTAGGATTATTGTTCACTCTCATGTACTCCTCAACTTTTTTATAAAATTTCTCAAGCACGTTTGGCTCTTTCATTTTAATCCATCTACCAAATTCGCTATTTTCATCTGTGGCGACAATTAGAGACATTAAGACTGTGCAATGTTCAGGATTCCCTAATTCAGACAAAGCAAGAAAGCTTTAATAGACTCTCTAGGATTCTGCTTTATTGATATAAGAGAGATGAGGTCCTTAGCCTTAATAGCATGTAGCTTGAACAACTCCTTGAATTTCAGCGTCAAATCGTCAAATCTGTCGACAGATTTGGGCAGGAGCCTCGTGACCATAATGATGCGACGCTTTCTAGATAAAGAGGGAAGCATAGGCATTTGATCTCGTCTGTCGCTTTGGCTGCATTCATATGCCATTCATACTTGTATAGAAAGTGATTTGGATCAGAAGTTCCATTGTATGGAGGCAGGGTAGGATGAGTGAACTTTTTGGGGAGCTCATCTTTGCGGATCCTTTTAGTGAACGGATTTTTGCTCGGGTGGAAGCCCCATTCCCTTTCATTGTCATTACGGGCCATGCTATCCTTCATATTTTCTTTACCATATCCTCAATATATTCCTTCGAGTTGTGGCATTCCAAAGAGAGGACTTCGAGCTCTTTAGCGGATGTTCGTTTTGGTGAACGATCATGGTTAAAGGATCTAGGTCTTTTACCTCCACTATGGGAAAGTGCCCCCTAGGCGAGACTTGCAACTTATCGGGTATTTCGGCCGGAATGGCTCTTAGCTTTCGGCTTTGAGTCAGAAATGTTAGCTTCATTCTTATCGCTTTCCCATCCATAGGGGCCTTCCATATTATCATTATCACGATGATCAGAAGCTACCAAATCCGTGTTATCTTCAAGGTTGACGTGGACCTTTTGAAGAGGAGCGGGATTGGATTGGGCATTTATGAGAGCATTCATTTTGTCGATAAGAGCTTGATTAGCATCCATTAAGGTTTTTGTAGAAGCTTCCATCCGCTGATTTAAATTGGCCACAGCTGCGTCTAGTTCAGCTCTGGTTACTCCGGCTTCGGCTATTGAGTTTTCTTCAACTTCAAAGCAGTTGGTAAGTGGCGTAGTTTCGATTTTAGGAACATTGTCGATGTTGTCGGTTTCTCCAACGGTTTTACTTGCAGTTTTCTCAGATTTAGCCATTATCTCGGACATGGATTTGAACTTCGAACAGAACTCATCACTTGGCATGGATCCTAGATTTAGAGAATCAATAATAGAAGCATGCTTATAACTTCAGTGCGATGCTCTTAACCTTGTGGTCGTGGGTTTTAGCCCCACGGTGGGCGCCAAATGTTGAAACCGAAAATGGTCACAACACCAAAGATGTTCTAAGCTACACTTCACGAAAGTAAAACTAGAAAATGGAGCCAAAAAAGAATAAAAGCAAGCAAAAACACAGAAATTTTATAGTGGTTCGATCTAGAATAGATCTACGCACTACACCATAAATGGCTTTTGGTAGAGTTGCAAAAACGCTACCATAACTTGTAGTAGCATTTTAGAGAACGCTGCGATACGACATGCAACTAAAAGTCTGAAACTTTTTGTTGCGTTATAGTAAACGCTACCAAAAATATCGTATCTGCCGTTTTTGAAACGCAACTAATGCTTTTCCATAGGTTTACAAAATGCTATCTATAGCATTTTTAAAATGCAACTATATAATTTTTTATTACTTTACATTCGCTTTTGTCGCATTTTTAAAACACTGCTAAAAGTTGGCTTGTACCATTTCCAACAAGCTTGTATAATATCCATATTAAAACAACTGACCAATCACAATTTTCACATTCAAATCAACAATTAATCACATTATTAACATATACAAACAAACGACTAATCAAACAAATCATCATCATATTCAGCTAATTGAAATAACATGCTAATCACATAATCAAATACAATATCCATAAAAATCCAACAGTAGTTTTTTGACAAAATAAGACACATACTAAACAAGTTTACACAAATAGTACTAACAAAATATGACAACATATAAAAAAATTAAAGCCATGTTTATTGCTTAGTTACCAGCAATTCTTTGTTGTCGATAGTCTTCACTTCGAAATAGCTAATTACCCACAGATGAATTTAGCTGTCAACTATAATAATTACAAACTAAAACAAAAATTACAAACTAAAACAGAATGCTAAATTATTCATTCAAAGACTAAAGCACACCTCTATGGTAATTAAAAAACCAAAACAAGTACATAAATGATATATATCTATTTTGTTACACTTCTATTGCAATTACAAAATTTATTTTGCACATTCATATAAGCAAGCACGTGAATTACAGAAGTTATTCTATGCATTTAATCTCTCTTTCACATTCTTTGTTACATTTACATGACAAGTAGTTGGAATCTATCCGTTTTGTATGGTTACAGTTACACTATTCAACGTTCGCAAGTTTGGTATTTTTTTCTTTTTCAAAAATTAAGTTTGGTATTTCTTATTTGTTCACTTAAAAAAAATTCAAATATATAAAATGATTCATTCACTCCACTGACTATTTTGTATTTCCCTGAGCAAATGATTAAAGACTCAACAATCTTTCTTTTATAAGAACATAAACTCCAAAGAAATTGTAAGCTTTTCTACAAGCATCTTTCATGTTCCAAGTGTAAAAAACCTATGCGTACCCAACAACATTTTGTGCGTACCTAACATGCACTGGAGCATGCCCAAGGCATACTGCACCAATTTGTGCCGGTAATTGTGTTTTAGCAAGTAGCCATGCAACCTAGGTTTAGAAAAGGCAATGTGTTACAAGATTTGGTAGAACATATGCAACATTATTCTAGTCCATTGGATTCTTGTATTCTTTCATTGGTAATAATATCTACTACATGTGATAACTGTGTGGACATTTGGTTGGTTGGCGATACTTAGGTGAAGCTTCCAAAGCAATGCTCCTCAGCAGCTTTCCCAAAGTGAAAAAATGAAGTAGTGTGAATCTAGTATCAAGGTAGGGGAGAACAGCTCTATGAGCAAAGTTGGCCCAGCTTTAGGTTGGTTAGTCCACTTGAACAAATTCAAAAAGCACATCCACTTATGTCACATTAACAAACTTATTAACACTTTCAATCTTCTTGAAAGTTCTGACAGTGTGTCTATTAACACTTCGTCAATAGTGTGACGCAAATCCATAATACAAGCAGTTCGATTTAGTGTTGAGTATGTTAAAGCGAATATCATCATTTTCAACGACAAGTTCACTTGATTTGAAACAGCAATTAATTGCAGTAAATTTCGATTTAAAAACAAGATGCGTACCATGACTGTACGAACAACACCTCCGCTAGTTCCATCACGTGCAATTGCAAGAGACACAGCTTGCACTACTAATTTCTCAGCTTCATCTTTGCTTATTCCTTCCTTCCATGCTTTGATCAAAAAATCCATATAAACAGCTAGATCTAGATCCTCCAATTGTGAAAGGTTGTTTCAGTATAGTCCCTCCAAGGGGCACCGAGAATATTTGATCGCCTTTATATTTATCCCAACCACCAACAATCATACCACTTTGAAGCATGTTCTTGTTTTGATATGATAGTAATCTAACCAAATTGGCTGCCACTTTCACAGTTGTAGGTTACCAAGCTGGACTGTTTGTTGATTAAGAAAATTGCATACATAATCTGAGACTACTTGGGAATCTGCTGCCGAGCCAGAACAGCACACGTAAACATTATCAGTCCGTTGAGTTATCTTGCCAAACGCCCGATTGGCAATATACATGCCTATACTCGTTCTTGAATCAACGCCTAGAACTACGCCTCCCTTGTAAGTAACCCCAATGATCGTCGTCCCTAACGACTGTCGAGCATCTAGATTCATCTCCTCCATTAACTTGATTCACAGCATAATCTTCCATGAAACAGACAACTAAATTCACAGCATAATCTTCCATGGAACGGACAACTAAAGTAAATGGAGTATGCTAACTAAGCTCATCCAAAGCATGGGAAAATAATGAAGCGTATTAACGAAAACTAGCAAAAACACACTAGAACTATAACAATTAACACTTTTACTAACTGCTCACCCAAACAAAATAAGTCTGTTGAAGCAGAAATTAAAACAACGAGGTGTAGGAAAACAAGTTAGCATCATACCTGGTTGCTGTGACCACACTTTTTCTTCCTGCAATTAACAACCCTAAGATGGAGTCTTGCATAGCACCTGTTACCCAAAATAGTATAAAATTTGTTAAAATACAAAAAAGATCAATCGAACATTAAAATTATTATATAAAATAATTCTACGTTTACACACTTTTCTGGAAATGTATGCTCAAGTTGATTTTAAAATTAATCTGGTATCCTTCTTAAGCAATACTTTATGAAAGCAAAATAGAATACTTTGGTCTGAGAATGAACTATTAGGACCTTTATATACTATACAGTTCTAAAAATGTATCCATTTGGTAAAACCCCAAGGAGTATACAGTTCTAAAAAAGTATCCATTTGGTAAAACCCCAAGAAGGAGAATCCATAACCTTACTGACAGTATTGCAAAATTTGCAAAATTATAAACGATAGGCACCTAAAAAGGTATACAAATTAGAGGACACCCAGAACCAATAGAATACAAGTAATTGATTAATATATGCTTGCAAGTTCCCATGCATAACAGATCTCTTACAATTAATAAGAAAAGCACAAATATAAGTGAGTGTATTTGAAAATGATAAACATAATGTAATTTTGAAAAGAGAAACCATTTAGAACCCATATGGCTAATCTGAACTAAGTATCCCTCATTTGATGCAAATAAAAAAGGCAGGTCAGACTAATAATGCCTCAAAATTTTAAGTTCTTTAACAGAAACAATTTCACACATCTAATTGAATCATCATTCCTACCTTGTGATTTATATTTCTTAAAATATATAGGATGAGAATGTACAGGAGAAATTGAGTTGTACATAACCAAGCTTGTAGCAAATAAAATAATTTCCAAAATACCTGCAAATTGGCGTTCGGCCGTAGTATCACATTTATTCTTGCATTCTAACATTTAGCGGACTAAAGATAAAATAATTTACAAGTAGGGAGAGTCATCACGTGTCAGACAAATAACTCCTGGTGTGGACAAATCTTAATACAAACTATGCATTCAGTTTTCTAGCAACCAATATATTAATGGAACATTAATTTTCACTAAGAAATGCTTTTTTATTGATATTAACAATGATAAAAGGTATAAAATATTAACACAAATGATCAACATTAACACAGAAATAAAGTATGTATCACGACCAGGGTTTTGCATATCCATAAAACACAGTAATCCACTTAACTTTATTAATAATATAAGTACACTTGACTACAAAGCATATGAAAACGGATGATTTTGAATAGATCATCACTATTTTTTAGCTTGTACTATTTATATGCAATTATTTCTTATGTTCAATTATTGTACAATTGGACGGATCTTAAACATATTGCTATTGCTATTTTGACCCTATCCAATTATTTTACGAATAAATTAGGACGTAAATCAAGTAATTTATAGTTCATGCTACAGTTTCCATTAAACATAATTGTACTGGTTGACTTTGAAAAGCACAGAATAACAATGTATAACACAGTAAATAGTTCAAACATTTTTACAGAGCCAATTACTTATGGTTATGTATAAACAAAAAGGAAAAGAAAATAGTAAAGAAAGGATAAAGAGCGCAATCATCGTCACAAGAATAACACGTGTTGTTTAATTGAGTTGGGGGGTGCTTTCTGAAGCGTGGCATGATAAACAATATATTGGTTAGTTGAAATGAATCATGTGGCCATTACGTATATTACCAATAGTAAAAACAGGTTCAAACGTAATCTAGAAAAAAAGTGTTGCTCTTGTGATATATTGGTAACAATCTTTAACAAAATTGAAGACATGTGGCCAAAATTTGCACCCTTATAAGTTGTAATGTTGCTAAAGAATAATATTGTGTCCTAAATTCACTGAAATAGTAAGAATAATAATCTGGTGTCCTAAATTTGCAAGATTTCAATACGGATGAAACCACGAACTAAATTAAATCTTTTACCGAAACTAAAATAAAACCAAACTGAAATCAATAAACATACCATCTTTTACTGCAGTAGAAACACACTATGACATTCCCAAACGAAGAAGAAGAAAGCAAACATGAACAGTAGCCATTTTTTCTCTTCAGTTACCACTGAACTCTACTCGCCTTCACAATGAGTCTCTTTTATACCGCAAGTTTTGGCTTTATGCTGAGTTTATTTTCCAAAATAATTCTTCTGAATTACTTTACGTTTTTTTGAAAAAGTAGGAATGATCCAATATTTAAATGTTGTTTAGCAGTCTGTACCAATAAAAAAACAGAGGTGTGTTCCACCGATGGCATTGTGCGTATGTATCGGAGTGTCCACTTTACCACTGTGCAACTTCTGGTTAGGGAGTCATGGCTAACTAGGACTTATCTTTACTGTTTTATGGGCCTGTTATGGTAGCCTTTTTTCCTGTAAAAAAAAAGGAAAAAAAATATCATCGAGACCATCATGACTGCCACAGTTCTCTGTCCATGACCAATAAGTCACTATTATAATAAGAAAAAGAGTATTAGATAGCATGAATCTTTAGGTTTAGATGTAAGACTTGACTATTAGAATCAGCAAGTAAAATTGAAATTACTATCATGATTATTCTATTTTCACATAGTAACATGTCAACTAATAATCTGTATGAGGCAAATGATTTTGGCATACAAGTATGCATATTCATATATATTATAGTATAAATCATTAGAATTTTGATTTACGATTAAATCCTAGATTGAACTTTGTTCGTTCTAATTTAAATAAAGTCATGAAAACTTGGCCATGAGTAGAGATGCACTACATATTAATATTCCATTCCAACACAATGTCCTTTTCTTTCTTTTTTCTTTTTGATAAAAGGAGGATCTTCTAGCGAGGAGAGCACTTGCAGCTCTATTGAATTAGTAGCTAAAATTGTACAGATACTTGATGTATGCAGAGTAAATCATCACACAAATGACCGCCAAGGATTAGAGATTAAAGCAACAAAAGAATGAATGTATGTTTTATTTAATTCATTTAAAATGTGCTAGTAGAGTGTGCTTTACCAATCATGAGTGCTCCTATATCTTGGGAAACCAGCTGCAAGTAATGAGCAGACTGGGCAATAAGAGACATCGTGATAGTGATGGGGATGCCACCGAAATTTGAAAATGCAACATGATGAATAAGACATGAAGAACAACAAACAGAGAGTGGTTTGCACTTGCTTTTTGAGGCTGAGACAGCCTACAAAATTGTTCAAATCCAACTAATTGTTCCCCCGCCCATGATTACTGACCTCTGCCAGTCACCACAAAACCAGACCCACCACCTGCATTTACAAACTTAGTTGTTTTCATACTCTTTATAAAACAACCTTCTACCCTAATATCTCCATCACCTTGCTTTACATTTGCAACCAATCTCTTCAGAATAGTACTGAACTGCCTAACCACCACAACAAATAAGCCTAAACAGAACGTTATCATCTTTGACGTTAATGTACCCAGAATAGTATTGAACTGTACTAATCTTCCATTATTAGAATTGAATGACCATTGATGAGCAAGTGAGATTTTAAATATAGGGGTTGAATGACAATTGACGAGCAAGTGAACTGTACTAACTTGGGAAGGGCTGTTCTGCATTCGTTTACGCTCGATATTTGCATTCGTGCCACCAATTCTGACTTTTATGGCAATAGAAGAATGGAACTCCGTAGGCGTGGCTCCTGCTACAGCCACTTGATTTACAAGCTCGCGGGTTGGACAAACAATAGGAATATAAATTGGACTTTTCTGATAGCTATCATTACGAGGCAATTTGGAAATAACCTCAATTGTTGGAAGCTGAAATCAAGTACCAGACAAGGAGTTAACTTTGAAATAACGCGATTACCAAGTGCCAATGCACATGAAGTCGAACTATAAAGAAAAGGGTTTCAATGTACCAGAAAAGCTGTTGTTATTCCTTTACCCGTACATGTCTTTGGAAGAACATCTTTTCCTATATATAGTTAATCCAGAGAAACATATATATTTTTGGTAAATACAAAAACAAAACAAAATGAATTCCATTAATATGCACAGTGCACGTTGTAAAATGCAAGACAGTATAACAAGAAGGCTGATATGATCAAGTTGACTGATATTCAAAATAGTCATAGGGTTCAGGACTGTCATGTACTATATCAACCACGCATATTAGGTTTCAAAATGATTTATCACAATGGAGTACTGCCTTGTTCAACAATCCTTCGCCAACAGATTCAGATTTTTGATTAACTATTTGTATCGACTAAATGGAAAAACAATTATTTAAGCTGTTAATTTTTTTTTACTAAATGGAGTTCATTCAGTTATAAAAAAGCAATTTATACTCAAGTGCCCTCATTAAGTATCATCGTTATAATGCAGAAATTTACCAATAGTAAATATTATTTGAATGCGTAAAACCAAAAATACCAAACTTGACTGCAAGTGTTGCAGGTACCTTTCAGAATGAGAGGCATAGTTGCTTCTTACACTATAGTCATCTTCTCATATCTAGCTGTTTTAATCCCTTTCAATGACAACTGAGAAATTGAGCATCGATCAAACCTGTAACATAAAGAAGAAAGATACAAATAAAAGATGTTGTTATAAGAAATTACGCTGACCAAACCAAATAATTAAGTTAAATCCTGATGAAAATGCAATGATAAGAGACAAAAGAAATCAAGACTAAGCTTACTAATTGGCAGAAACATACATATCTCTTGAATTTGTTTCAAAAATGCAACGACAAGCTGATCGAAGCAACTTGCATCAATTGTCAAAAAGAAAATTATCATTAATATTACAATCAATGGCACCATCGAAGATGGCAAAAGTTGATGGCATCATATGATACCAGAATTCATAACCAGACTTTAATAGAAAATACAGCTACAAAACAACTTAATGGTATGCCAATTTAGATACGAAAATACATGTAGTGCGCCACTCTACAAAAGTGAATAAATTATGCAATCAAAGAACCAATAAATGATGCAATCAAAGAACAGACATAAGAACGTGCAAACGGACGCAGACATGCGACAATTTATGGACATTAAATAAAGCATAATGAAACATGGAAACAAAACATGGCAACCAACCATGGTCATGTTAATTATATGGACATCAAATGCGAAACTGTAGCTATAAAAGTACATTTTTACAATAATTGAGATGGGAACAGAAACCACATAATTAATTTAATATAAAATAAAAGGGTCATATTTATGATGTGACACCATAGCTCTTGATGCAAGTTACAACAGCCCCTTTAGGGCTGATGCATAATGATATTATTATCAAAAATCATAGGATCTTATTATTTGAATCTTAGTTTAATTGAAATATCTCCAATCACAATTTAATTCTCAAGTTCCTATTCATAACTAAATTAAAACCACAACCGAAAAAGTCTTTTAATCCATGTTGAAATATAACATATCAAGATGTTTACTTGAATTTACAATTCAAGTTTTGTTTCATCGGCAAAAGATGAAAATGAAACAAGGGATAAAATAAGCTTTAGTTTTAGTGTAGAAACTCAAGCGTCAATTTCAAATTTACTAATCATCGACATGGAATGAAGATTTGTGTTGCCCTATGCATGGTGAAGAGATTTACCTAGGCTTTGACATATTTTTTGTATTGTACTGATCTCTGATACAGATTCACAGAAAGTTATTTAAATCCACTCTAAGCAATTACTATATTAAGAAAATTATAAAAAAGTAACTTGAAAATGGTCTAAATGGTTCATATTACCCATTTCAATAGGAAGAATACCCAATTGTGTCATACACCAAACATTACAAAAAGAAAAAAAAAGAATTATTTTAGTGCTCCTCAATAACAATATCGGGACATCAATGTTTGTACTTGGAGAAATTCTCCAATCTCAAAACAGCGGCAATACTTAGGGTTTCCCCAAACATCAATACCCAACAACTCGTTGAAAACCTTTTCTTCCATAGCCTCATAAGTTGCATCTTCATTATCACAGAGCTCCTCCAATTTCTTGAAAACTGTTTCTTGCATTTCTACCTGAATAAGCAACAGTGGTGGTGAGATGGAAATCAGAGAGTTGTTGTAATTGTCGGAGCACAAGATCGTACTTGTGCATGAGGGAGAAACAATTACCTAGAAGGGTAAAATTAGTGAACAAAAGCAGAGAGCAAAAGAAATCAGCGGCAACGTTTATTTATCTAAATTTACCATAGATTTACCATGGACGCACAAATTGTATTGAAAATGGAACCAAGTAAAAAATACATTGAGGTAAGAAGGAACTACCAGCGAAAAGAGAAGCATTCGTGAATAACAATTAACAAATGGAGGAATCAATGAATTTCTGTTTGGGGAAGTCAAGTGATTTAGGTTTTCATATTTTAGGGAGAAATAAAAGTGACGAAAATAAAAGATGGAGAAAAAGCTTCTATGCAGCCAAAAAAAATTGAAGCCTGCCTAAAAAATTTCTCCCCTCCGATGGCCACACGAGCGGTTTAATATATTGGATGCACCTGATGATGAACACAACTGGTAAATGTAACTAAATGTGCTTTTTCTTGTAGTGATGTCCACTTTGGTAAGAGCTTTCATTATTTCTCTTGAGTTTACAAAGTACATGAATTCGCTCATATTGTTCATTTCTCTCTTTTTATAATGATTTTCCTCTCTTTAATGACTTGATTCTCTCTAGCCCCTTATGGAAATAATTAGATCCATACGAATGCCATGATCGCAGGAGTGTATCTTCCATGGTTTGAGCACTTAGAGGACCATTGATGAATCCAGGGCAGTTGAGATGTGAATCGAAATTGGAGGAGGATTAATGACTGTTGGAGAGAACTTAAATGGATCTTGGAGTGACCTCTAATAGAGGAAGGAGTAGATCCGATTGAGTTGTCGATGGAGAAGGATGGAGAGAGCTTGAGATGATCCCTAATGGAGATGGAAGATGACTTAGGTGATTTAGCGTTGGTGGAAGATGGAGTGAGCTTGAGAAGCCATGGATAGAGCATGGAGAAAGCTTGGAGTGGTGGAGACCCAGAAATGGCAGTCATTTGGGGTGGAAAAATCGATCCTTTGAATGGTGGAGAAGTGGGCTATTTATAGTTGAAGTTCGGGGTAGTGGCAGAGTTGTAATTATGGTGCGCAAGGTAACGATCGGCCTAAAAGTTATTTATGGAACTTCCACTGGGTTAAAGCTATATATAGCTATCAATGGGGTACCGATCGACCATAATTATTATCCATCAACTGGCTATGATTTTTTATTACCGATCGACCATATATTTTCCTACTGATCGGCCTATAAACATTGCTACCGATCAATTCTTTTTAAAGCCAAACCATCCAGCTGTTCCATGTTATCCATACATTTGCCACCACATTTTTGCATGATCTGTCATAATCTCATATGAATATGTATGATGCTGTGTCAATTCATATCTGATGCCACGTGTGCTCAATATTTTATGTCGGTTCATTGTTTAATGAAGCCAGTCCCTTTAATTTGAATGTAAACATATTGCTCCCTTTTGCACGTTAGCGTTCCATCATGTTTTACTATTGTGATATTTTAGTGTGCCATTGTTTCATGTAAGGTTCAAATATGGGTTAGGTATTTACAACTTTGTCATCCCATTGTTGTATTGTTTTGCCGCATTTTCCTCAACATGTTGGTACCCTTGCAACATGAAACTGATGTATATGTTGTGAAGCCTGGACATGAGGGTGTGTAATATAATTACTGTGCCATGTGGCACTCTCATATGTCTCATATATATATATATACATATATATATATATATACATATATATATATATATACACACGAGTGTGTAACCCGTGCGTTGCACACGATAATATTATAAAATATAGTATTTAGAATTTTATTGTTAAAATTGGAACTTTATTATATAACATATGATGAATCAGACAAAATAAATAAACTATAAATTATTATTGTTGTTGTTGTTGTTGTTGTTGTTTATATATGGTATGTATTATATAACTTTTATTTGTTTGAAGTAAAAAAGTAATTTTGTTATTCTTATTACTTTGAGCAAGTGTTTATGTTGAAACTAACATATTTTAATTATTTAGATATAATAAAAAAAATTATTTATTTCTTTTAAAAATAGGTTAACTTTGAAATGATGTAATTGGTTAAAACATATTATCTTAAGAGTAAATAATCTGAATAAATTGAGAAGGATTATATAACAAAATTATATAGGTCTTATGGTAGAGTTATTTGAAGTTAAAAAATAGTATAATTTTTTAATGTAGTGTGCGATAAATTTATTGTTTATGTACATAAACGATATGTTTATTTACAAAATAGCTTTATTATTGTTTTTTATGTACATAAATGTATGCATGTGATATATACATCTACATAGTTAAACTTGAAAATTTTATTATGATTTTTATTAGTACGTAAATCTACATATATGTGACTAATACATATATTATTAAAATACTTTAAATTCGAGATTTCGTAAGCAATTTAAATACATAGGATCTAAATATAAAAAATTAGTAAACAACCAATGAAGTGCACATAACTATAGAAATGTCAAAATAGAATATTTAAAATTAAAATTAGAATTCTACAATACAGATAAATTTATTAAGATAAATGAATAATAAATTATCCTTGTTGATGTTACTCATGTATACTATTTATGATATCTGAATTATATATTTTTATATTTAAACGAAAAATTCACTTGATTAATTTTTTAAGAGAGTGACTATTTAAACACAAAATTAGGCATAGTCGGCGACACAAAATCTGAGACACTTGATCTTTTTATCTTTATATGGAGTGGTAAAATTTAGAGGGTGCTCTAATGGTGGAGATTAACTGCGTCGCCAATTATACAAAAAATTTGTGTCTATATTGACTTTTCATTATTTTAATATGAATATGATGTACATATTGAAATCATAACATTTAAGGATTTATTAGATAAATTAGTGAATAATTATTAATCAAATTTATTCAAATAATTTAAAACCAACATTTACGTGATTAATTGAAATCATTGATGTAAATGTACAAAATTATGTGATATTGAGATGGTTTTCTGGGCAATTTTAAAATTTCCATAAGGTATGCACTTTAGTTTTTTTGAAAACAAAGATATGTGATCTTCTAGAAAGAAGAAAGCACACATATACATTTAAAGCAAATAACATTCATTAGCTGTCGTGATTCAGATGCAGATATAAACATAAGAGAAAATAGCCAGAAATAACATATTCAACATCAATGCAAATATCAACAACTTTAATTAAAGAAACATCAAAGTGCATTCCTACTACATCATCTAATCTGAAAATTTGTATGAACGACTTTAATATTTGTAAATCGTTTACTGAGCGCACTGTTTAAATTTTTTGGTATAAAGTAATCAATCATAAGTTTAAGGTCAGTTAACCAAAAAAGTTGACTGTTATATACGTTATCATGATAAATACGGACAATCGTATATGTCTAGTAAATCCATGATTACTACTCCCGAAAATCAAGCTGCAAAAGCTGCACTTAGCCAAATCTGCTATTAATATGCTAGTAGCAAAAGCACACCGTTCAATAACATCCGAACTGGTGTCCTATTTAGTTAATTTTGAATCTTGATATCATTTTTGCAGTTTATTTTATTTTATAATATATTTTTTATTATCAGAAAAAATGTCCTAAAGGACAAAATGAACAAAAAATTATTACATAAAGACAAAAGACTAAAAATTTGTCTATAAGAACAAATTTTAGTCTAAAGGGATAAATTGTAGTGGATCCTTGAATTCCTCCTTTTACACTAAAACTTGTCCTTATGAATAATATTTTATCTACTTGCTTTTATGGAACATTTTTTTTGTTTATTTTGTCCTTGAGACTAAAAACCCTATTGTTATTATCATTATACTTCTCTTTAATGTTTTACTGTCTTTAGCATGGTCAAAAATGGTGGATACAAAAGTTTGAAAAAGAAAAGAAATAAAAGGAGATGCGAAGAAGAAAAATATATGGAACTTTTACCCACAATGACGTGCAAAAATTCAAATTTGGGTGCAGCTAACCCGGTGGAGCTAACCTTAGCTTTTGAAACCTCTTTCATGTTGTGTTGAATTGTAAAGAATATGGACATGTTCATATTACAGTTTATGTGGATCAAATTTCAAGAATTTTTTTAGCACAAGTTCATCATAAACAACCTTATAATACTCATACATCATAAGAATTAACATTTCAGGATACAATATACCCTTTCACTAAAAAGCCCAAACTTCCATAAAATATCATTAGTTTCATTGTTACTAAACACATAGCCTGAATGCATTTAATATTTCACGTCATGTCATTTTTTGATTAAAAAAAATATGCAGTAAGCACAAAAATAAAAAGGACTGTATCAATTGAATGCGTAGTATAAAAATCATGCACACCTATTTCTGACCAGAAGCGACCATCCAAGAAGGTTAGACTTTGTTCGTTTGTCCACTTATCTGACTATAGACTAAAATTTACCAACCGAAAATACTATCAGTATTCTGTATAACTTACATAGCATATGATAATTAAATGTATCGTTAAAACTCAACATCATGCAGCATTTTGATGTAACAGAAAAAATCAGTCAAACTTAGATCCAATATTATTTTAGTATATTTGTCGTCAAGCTCGTGTAATTCATTTCAAACAAACCAGGAAGAGTTCCAAACAAATTGCATTTAGTTCATAGGCTTATTTGTACCAATATCTTTAGTAATTTGGCTTGTAATTAACACGTATGTGGCCATATGTAGGATATGAACCCAGCTTCACAATACGGCTTAATCATAAAAATGTTGACTAATATATACCACGGTACAAAGATCCATGTATCATAAGAAATTATATTTGTATAAATACAAAGTGGTTCTGTAAAAGTATAAAAGACCTAAGTATAGATTTATTTAGATGATAAAACATAACAGTGACATCAGAACATTTTTGTAGAAAAAACCTTTGTGCTATTAGAGTTCAAGGTCTCTGACCACACTATGAAGTTCATGAAAGTGCATATGCAGAGTATAAAGATAAGCTACAAATTAAATCAGATTCAAATGCAGAAAGATATATATGACCCTAACCTTTTGACCTCTAGTTGATCATGGAAATAACTCCTTCCATAGCATAAAATTCGAATCAAATGCAAGGAAAAATCACAACCACGGTTAGCAAGTTTCGACTCAATAATGAAAAGAGAATAGAAAAATAAAATTCTAGCGCTTATTTATTTGCTAACTTGCTAGAGACTCAAAATTTATAAATAAGATCTAATTTGGTGTGGAAAATGTGCACCAAGCATTCATACTACTATCTATCATATGCTCGTCATGGTTTCAAATTAAGATGTCATTCTATAAGGAAGGAGAGCTCCCCAATATGGATAGATCTGTTAATTGGTTAACATGTACTTCATTTGTTAGCGAATATCTCCAGTGCTTAATCCTTTCTCCTAGAAAAAATTGACATTGTTTGGAAGTTGTAGAAACCATTGTGCAAATCAACAACGTCCTCATATGTTGTCAATTTAAGGTCAATATTCATAATATTTTGATGTTTTTGCAGCAAGTGCAAGCAGTCCTATGATATAAAACAAAAAATTAATGTATATTGTTTGATTATTATTTTTCCTGTGATGTAAAGCAAAAAATGGAAGACATCAAAACATGAAGAATATAAGGGTGGGGAAAATGGAAAATTTCAATATTTGAAAAAAGGAAAAAATTGGTTGAAATGAATCAACTGACGGTACCAGTAAAAACTTTTGTTTTAATTGTGCTGTTCACATAATTTAGAATACGATTAGACTAAAAATAACCATAGTTCTATCCATGATTTGAGAAAGCTAAGACCCGCCAAGTGAAAAACCTGGACAATACATGTGTTAAATTTTATTAATAATCTGGAGGTGCAAAAAATGACATTACGTACAATAAACGGTATGTTCAAACTTTATAACACTGACGAACTAAGAATCAAAATATCAAATACCTTCATGTTTCATGTTATCCTCCAAATAGCATAAATAAGTGAATAGTTGTAGGATAGGTTGGTAGCAAATCTTACATTTGTTCATCAATTTCACATAAGAATGCATTAAAAAATTGGTGCAATCAACCTAATTAAATAAAAAGATCAATAAAAAACGTATATATATATATATCAGATTCACCATTTTCTATAGATTGTATTATAGAAATGAATTTTGAATTCGCTATATAATAGCAGTGTCGCTGCTACCTGAAATAAAGTTTTATTTCTGAGACAACTTGTTGGATTCAAAAGCACAAATTTCCATAAAACATCATTAGTTTCATTATTACAAAATACATAGTCCTAAATGCATTTAATATTTCATGTAATGTCATTTTTTTTATTAAAAAAATATGCAGTAAGCACAAAAATAAAAAAGACTTTGGTATCAATTGAATGCTTAGTATAAAAACCATGCATACCTATTTTTGACCAAAAGCGACCATGCAAGCAGGTCAAATTTTGTTCGCTTGTCCACTTATCTGACTATAGACTCAGATTTACCAACTAAAACATACTATTAGTATTCCATAATCCGTATAACTTACATAGCATATGCTAGTTAAATATATCAATGGAAACTCAACATCATCCAACATTTTGATGTAACAGAAAAATCAATCAAACTTAGATCCAATATCATTTTAGTATATTTGTCGTTAAACTCATTAAGCTCGTGTAATTCATTTCAAACAAACCAGGAAGAATTACAAACAAAGTGCATTTAGTTCACAGACTGTATATCGGATATGAAACCATCATGGTTGCAAATCAATGACTTCCTCATATGCTCTGTCAATTTGAGGTCAATATTCATTATATTTTGATGTTTTTGCAGCAAGTGCAAGCAGTCTTATGATGTAAAACAAAAAATTAATGTATATTATTCGATTATTATTTTTCCTATGATGACAAAAAAATAGGAAGACATGAAAACATGAAGAACATAAGGGTGGGGAAAATGGAAAATTTATCCATATTTGAAAGAAGAAGAAAAACCGGTTGAAATGAATCAGGAGACCATAACAGTAAAATCATTTGTTTTGACCGTGCGGTTAGCATAATTTAGAATACGATAAGATTAAAAAACAGCTATAGTTCTATCTACAATTTGAGAAAGCTTAGACCCGCTTAGTCAAAAACCTGGGCAATATATGTGTTGAATTTTATTAATAACGTGGAGGTGCAACAAATGACATTATGTGCAATAAGCAGTATAGTCAAACTTTGTAACATTGACGAACTAAGATCCAAATATCAAATACCTTCATGTTTCAAGTTATCCTTCAAATAGCATAATTAAGTGAAGAGTTATAAGGTTGGTTGGTCGCAAATATTACAATTGTTCATCAACTTCACATAAGAATGCATTAAAAAATTGGTGCAATCAACCTAGTTAAATAAAAAGATCAAATAAAAACCTATATATCAAATTCATCATTTTCTATATATTGTATTATACAAATGAATTTTGATGGCATAGATTGTATCATATAAGGCCAAAGATAGTTGACGGTAATAAGGAGAAAAGTAATTGGAAAAAAAAATTGATTCACTGTCAGTTCATCTGACGCGCAGATTCACTGATATAGCAAGTATCAAACCAGATTAAACTAAATTTAAAGTTAACGAAAATTAGATGATCATGGTTGAGTACAGAAATAAAAAACCGTACCTAGAAAGATGAAATCGTCGAAATACTCAACTTTGGGAAGACGTACGGCTAAGGGAGAAGGGTGCTACCTGGGAGGAGAAAGCTATGGATGAGGCATAAATCATAATTGCATATGGCGAAGGTTTTGAGAAGACTGCTCAATTGGTTGGGAAAAAGGGGCATCAGGGCGACAACGGGAGCACAACCATTCGATTTAGGGCTAAGATGATGATGGAAAAGGGCAGAGTTAAAAGTGAGACGCTTGAGATTGCAAATACGCGTGGAGTGGTGGAGAGGAGAGCTAAGAATTCCTGGCTCACTAAGTATAGTATAGATAATAATATAGATTTATTTATATTGTTTTATTATTTTGATTTAAAAAAGTATCTTTAGAGTTTTAAGGAGAATCTAGAGAAATAAGGGGAGTGTAGAGAATTGAGAGAATTAAAGAGAGTGGAGAGAATTGAGACAATTAAGGAGAGTTAAGAGAATTGAGAGAATTAAGGAGAAAGCTAGAAATTCTTCTGCTTTACTATTATTTAATAGATATATATATATATATATATATATATATATATATATGAGTACCTGTTAATACCCGTAAAGTTGTGTATCGATCGGTTCCATGAAGAGGAGACCTATCACGTGACCAAGCCTTCATCAATTTGCTACTGGTCGATATATAGTAACGCACACAATACATTGGTCTACACGTCCCACGTACATTTACCTCCTCGAGACAACTAGTCCTTTCAACGATACCCAGGGTACTCGACTATCCCATAATCTTTTAGGCGTCCCTATTATAGCCCTGCTTTGAATTTGCTAGAACCTACGTCGACGATAATTCCTCGGCCTTCAACATCTCTAGTCGTCATTATCGGCGATTATCCATAAGCTTAGACCCTGTCTAGAGCAACCATTATTCACAAACTCACAACTTTGAGTCGTCTCCACACTCATTGCATTTCGACGATCAACGAACACTTCACCACACTCCGAAGTCACGTCTACTATTGAACTAAAAACAATTCTTTTGGTCAATATTCGATTCACATCATTTCATCCTTTGCCACGAATAATAATCTGCAACACCTTATCCACATCCATAGCGTTTCAAAATGCTATGACTGCTCAACGTTATGCACCGATCGACCATGGATTGGTTTGGCCGACCCATCAGAAAAAGTGGTCGATCCATGAAGTTTGTAGAGACCAGACACTTGCGCTACCGATCCATACCAGACAACTGACCCATTCCATAGCATTTTTAAATGCTGCTCGATCCACCAATTTGCACCAAGCCAGACCCATTTGATGCAACGACCCCGATCCATGCAAATGCCAACACTGGCCGGAGCATACACTATGCTGCGTTCCATCATGTTTTACTATTGTGATATTTTAGTGCCATTGTTTCATGCAAGGTTCAAATATGGGTTTGGTATTTACAACTTTGCCATCCCATTGCTGTATTAATTTGCTGCATTTTCCTCAACATGTTGTACCCTTGCAACATGAAACTAATGTACACGTTGTAAAGCCTGGACATGAGGGTGTGTAATATAATTACTGTGCCACGTGGCATTCTGATATGTCTCATATATATATATATACATATATGAGTACCTGTTAATACCCGTAAAGTTATGTACCGGCCGGTTCCATGAAGAGGAGACCGATCACGTGATCAAGCCTTCATCAATTTGCTACTGGTCTATATATACTAACGCACACAATACAGTGGTCTACACATCCCACGTACATTTGCCTCCTCGAGACAACTAGGCCTTTCAACGATACACAAGGTACTCGACTATCCCATAATCTTTTAGGTGTCCCTATTATATCCTTGCTTTGAGTTCGCTAGAACCTACGTCGACGATAATTTCTCAGCCTTCAACATCTTTAGTCGTCATTATCGGCGATTATCCAAAAGCTTAGTCCCTGTCTCAAGCAACCATTATTCACAAACTCATAACTTTGAGTTGTCTCCACACTCATTGCATTTCGACGATCAACGAACACTTCACAACACTTCGAAGTCACGTCCACTATTGAACCAAAAACATACTTCGTTTGGTCGATATTTGATTCACAACATTTCATCCTTTGCCATGAATAATAATCTACAACACCATATCCACATCCGCAGCGTTTCTAAATGCTATGACTGCTCAGCATTATGCACCGATCCACCATGGATCAGTCTGGCCGACCCATCAGTGGTCGATCCATGAAGTTTGTAGAGACCAGGCACTTGTGCTACCGATCCATACCAGACAACCGACCCATTCCATAGCATTTTTAAATGCTTCCCGATCCACCGATTTGCACCAAGCCCGATCCATCTGATGCAACGACCCCGATCCATGCAAATGCTAACACTGGTCGATGCATACACTATGCTGATCCATTAATTATAGCATACCCGATACATGTCAAACATGTCGTGACCGATCCATATGCTTACATTGCCGATCCACACCATTTGAGCTAGTCCAAACCATTCTAGATATTCATGCCAATTCATCAAAATATGTGTTGATCAATCATAAATACTATGTTGATCCATCCCACTTGCCACACATCGATCCTTCAAGCGGGGGCACCTCCGATTATGTAAACCTCCTTGCTGATCCATGCCAAAACGTAGCCAAAGCTTCACCGATCAATCTAATTATTACTTTGCAGGACATGATTCATCTCGATGCAACTTGTATGTGCAATCACGACTTATCTCGATCAACAAACAACTAATTTCAAGCAAACATTTGATAACACAACCAAGCGAATACTAACACAACAAATAGCCATCAATAATCACATGAAATTCACCAAATCAAGACTAAACAATAATTAGACCAAATAAATGGACCTGAACACAGATTTAGCATATGAATTTACTATTATATGTTGCTAGATTAGATCCTATGGTGATCCGAATTGAAAACACACTTACATTGATTTGATCTATGTGAAATCAACTTGTAATGATGAAAATAAGATCAAACATCTCATATACTTGATTGAATCTGTGTGAGAGATGTCTACCACTCACCAAATCCACAAATTAGCTTGAAATCGATGATCTATAAATCCGGATAGCGAAGAACGATGTCTGAATCAATCATTTTGATGCGATCTACCTTTCTTCGATGTTGATCTTCAATCAATTAATCTAGATCTATGAAATTAATGGAGTATAGATGTATTTGATTGGAGTAGGGAGAATCTCAAACCCCAACCAAATAGAGAAATGAAGAAACTAAACAATTCTCCTTGCCACTACCCTCCTATTTATAGCCAATAACCCCTAGCCTTAATGGGCTCACTAATTAGCCCACTAATGACTAGTTAGTTTTTCCATAAATTGTGTAGCATTAAAAAAGAAATTCCTCCTAAACCGCTAAACCAAATCTCTAATGTGACCACTTTATGGAGTTGGAAACATCATTTCTTTTCCAATGAAATTAATCTTAGCACCTGATTCGATCCCAGTCAAAAGTTATTCCCTGTACAAAGCTGACAGGGGCTAATGGTCACAAATAAAATTGATAAAAATTATGAACATGTCACACATCCCCATAGCCAACATATAAAAATATGAGAATGATCCGACCCTCAAGGAATTAAATAAAAATATTTTACGATTATTTGATACGTAAAATACGGTTCATTACATTCTCTCCCTATAACGACCCATATTTTTCAGCAATGTATAATTATTTAATTTAATTATTTAAATAGAGATTTAGAGATTTATATGGTTGTTTAATTAAATAATATTGAATACCTAATTAATATAAATAATAGAATAATATACTTAATTCTGAAATAATCAGAAATGTTAGAATTCACAATATTCTGTGAATTGGATTATTTCTAAGATTTAATTCAGCTTAGAAATAAGTTAGAATAACGAATATATTTAAATAACGACAGTCTGAACGTATAATTATATTATAATTATAATCGAGCTCGAAATGGCGCTGTAGTTCGCTATTTGTCGATTCGAACTTTAAACGATTATACAGAAGCCGTTTTAAATCGGATTTCTATCAAACGAGAAATGTTAGGAGCTGGTGAAGTAAAATTTTCTAATGGAAGAGAAAAATCAGGATTTCATCATGTAGATTTTGAGTTATGTCCAAATCAAATTTTAGAAAAGTCGCTATGGAATTCCTTTATAATTTATATCGATTTGTTTATATTATAAAAAGAATTTAATATAAATCGAATATAGATATAATTGGGAACTTGGAAATATCGAGCTGTAAATTCAATTAGAAATATATTAGAGCTGTATCATATCGTATATGAATATATATACGATAATATTTATTTATAAATATTAAATTTAATTATTTTTAAATATATTTATATATTTAAATGGGTTATTTAGAGCTTTAAAAATAGCCAGTTTTGCAAACGACCTCTGTTTCCGATGAAACCAATTTTGTTGGATCCGCAATATTAAATTATTGTTAAATTTCCAATTTCGTGATTTTTAGAGTCAGTATGTGGCCATACGGATTTTTAATGTGAAGAACAATCAGTATTTTGATGGTTAAAAATACATTGTGTGAGCAAACGGAGTCGGAATTTGACGAAACCAGTTTCATTGGGTCTGTGATGTCAAACTGTAGCTGCATGTCCATTTCCGTGATTTTTGGGTATCGTATATGATCATAGAGATTTTTAAACAACAAACACATATAGTGATTGGTTAAATTTAATATTTTAATCAAATATAAAATTATATAATTTCCTGTAAATACCCTTGCGTTCCTCCTAAACCTAATCTAAAGTCCACGCACCTCTTTTCCTTCGGTCGCCAATAAATTCTTTAATGAAACCGTAAGGAAAAAAGGGAAAATCAAAGAAAAAATCCAATCAATTCAAATCAAATCCTACAAATCCCGATATGTATATAGTAGGCATCGTTGGTTGTTTCTCTTCGATTCCATATGTATATTACTGGGTTCGAATCCTTTTTTCGATGCTGTGTTTTTACCGTGGGAACCTAGGGTTCGATGTTTTGGGAAGTTGGAGCTGTTATTCGCGAATTCAAGCTTGTAGTGAGATTTGTGGCAACGTTTAGCTCGTATTGTGAATTATTGGTGGTAATCGGGGACAATAAGTGACGGTGGTCACTGTAGTCGACAGCTCGATGACGGGTTGTTCAGACGGGGTGCAAGCTAGAGGATGTTAAGTGGAGTGGGAGGAGGGATGGAAGAGGAGAACGTTGGTGTTATTGTTGCGGAGTTTGGTGAAGTGATGATGGAGTATGGGCGGTTCGAAGGAGCGAAAATGGAAGCGTGATTTACTGGAGTAATTGGTTCGGCGGATTTGGGAAGAAGGAATGAGCGGGGTTGGGTAAAAGGGAAATGGGCTGAAATTCAAAGGGGTAAGGCCCATTTAAGAAAATCCAAGTTATTTTCAATTTAAATTGTATATAAGCTTGTAATCGGTGTAACTTGAGTACACGTGATCAGAATTGAACGCGACTGGATCCGTTGGGATCGTATGGGCGAAAGCAACACAATGGAACTGACTGGACGTGAATTAGGGCTCGTTACAATTTATAGAAAAATAATTTGTCCGTCTGAATCAAGCGATGGTTATCGTTGTTAACGATGATCGTCCAATGTGAGTAAAACTCAGCAACTCTGAACAGTTATATTTCTATAACGTATTCTAAGAACTGATAATTATCTGTTGATTGTTGTGTGTTAACTGTTTGGTTGAATTGCTTATGTATTGGTTGAAATTATGGATAACGATATATATATATATATATATATATATAAATCGTTAATCGAATATTGATTCTGTTTTGCAGAATATTTCACAATGAAATGAAATCGATGTTAATTATATTGTTTAACATCTATGATGCAGGGAAACAGGTTCGAGGGACCCAACTGGGTTCTTCAATATATGAAATACCGTTTTGTTTCATATATTGTGATATATGATGTGATATATAATCTATTGTTGATTATGTGTGATTGAATGATATCGATCACTGTTGTTTGGAATTTTAAATACCGTAAGAAAACCGTGGGATGAAAAAGGTAAATTTTAATAACTATATTGAAATAAAATATTATATAAAATCGATAGATTTTATATAGAAGGAAGATTTCAAACTGTATATTGGAATATAATATTTATAAAATCAAGGGATTTATAAAGGAAATTAGTTGTAAAACAAATATAAAGGAAATTATTTGTAAAACAAATATAAAGGGAATTATTTGTAAAATAAATATAAAGGGAAATATTTGTAAAAAAAATATAAAGGGAAATATTTGTAAAATAAAATAGAAAGAGAAATATTTGTAAAATATTTACAAATAAAACAGAAAGAGAAATATTGGTAAACATTTATAAATAGAGTTATAAAAAGGAAATGTTTATTTAGAAAATAAATGGAGTTATAAAAAGGAAATGTTTATTTAGAAAATAAATAGAGTTATAAAAGGGATTTATTGGGAAATGAAAAGAATGTCATACAAGGAAATATTTGGCAAATGAATAGAATTTTACATCAGGAAAGTTTAGACCCGTGCTTTGCACACGGGTATAACATGATATGGATTTAAAGCAAAGATTTTAAATAGAATCTGTTTTAACCAATAGGTCGAGAAGATTAATTTATAAATAATATTTTATAAACTAAGTAAAATATTTATCATCGGATAAATAGACTATATAAGTCAGGGCTTATATAGAGAAGTAAGAATCAATTTCAACATCGATATTTGAAACTGAATATGGACATAGAGTTAATCAAAGGAGTTAATAAAAATGTGTTAATCAGAATGAGTTAGAGGAGTTAATCGATTAGAGTAAGAGTTAATCGATTGGAGTTTGAGTTAACCAGTTAGAGTTAATCAGTTAGAGTTAATCGATTAGAGTTAAATCGAACTAGAGTTATTCGAATAGAGTTAATCGAACAACAGTTAGTCGAATATTTGTTATTCGAATAGAGTTAATTGAATTAGAGTTGGTCGGATTAGAGTTATTCGAATATAGTTTCTTCGAAGAAAGAGTTATCGAAAAAGGTTATTCGAATAAGAGAATTAATCGAATATAGTTTATTCAAATAGAGAAAGAAATTATCGAATATTAGTTTTTCGAAAGAAATTATCAAATATTAGTTATTCGAAAGGTTTTATCGAATATTAGTTATGCGAAAGGATTTAATCGAATATAGTTTATTCGAAAGGAGTTAATTGATAAGAGTAAATTAGTTAGAGTTAATTGAATAGATTTAATCAAATAGAGCTAATCCAATAGAGTTAATCAAACTGAGTTAATAGAATTGAGTTAATCAATTAGAGCTAACTGATAAGAGTAAATCGATTAGAGTTAATCGAATAGTGTTATTTGAATAGAGTTATTCGAATATAGTTTATTCGAAGGAAAGATTTATCAAATAGAGATTTATTCGAAAGAGAGTTACGTAAGGAAGTTTGTTAAAGATTAAAAAGATAAACATTGACTATTTCAAAGTTAAAACGTTGTTCAGTTAAGGTCTGAGAGGTAATTATACCCCAACTTGATTGACTTCCTTCGTAACTAAGGAATGGTAAGGTTTGATAGTGAATGATGGTTAAGTGAATTTAGTTAATGAGTGAAATGGTTTGAGTTGGCATGGTGATGTTTGATTTAAACATCAGTTTAAATCCAGTGAAGGAGTTTTGGAAATGTTTTCCAAATAAGAATCAGAAATGTTTTCTGATAATAGAAAATAAGAATTTAGAATATATGGAAACAGAAGATAAGTAAATTAATGAACTAAAGAGATAAATGTTAAATGATGATTGATCGATAAAATTTCCATCTGGAAATAATATCGTTGTTTGCACACATGTTTAAATCATAGACTATCAAAGTTTTGACCATTTTTCCGTCGTCAATACGGAGAGACCGGTTGGATTCTCATCCAAAGAACCACTCCGTATGGGCGTTAGCGTTTCGAATCAAATAGATCGAAGACAAATTGAAGACGGAGTAAAGTGCAAGGGCAGTTGTATAAGTCCTACGCAGAGATTGCTTAGGATGGATGAACGGAATAGTGCCTTCGGTTTGTCCAGTCCTAGGAAAACTTGAATGGACGAATGTCTGACAGAGTATATCTGTTAGATCGCGTAAGTTGATCGTTTCAAACATATTTACGTTGGTGGCAGAGGAATTCATTTCTCTTAGCTTATACCCGTGGTATTTTTAGGGAAATCAATTAATGATTTGACGGGTATGACGATGTGGCATTCGAAGTAAATGGAGGAGTGATCTGTTAAAAGACACATTTTGATCTCGAGCCTCATCAACTGGGAAATAACAAAAATCGGGCAGGCAACATGGCTAAGAGGGCCGCACCCATGTAGGGTATATTGTCATCGTCTAGAGAATATTCATATTTGTATGTCTTTCAATTATGTATCTCCTAGGAATGGTTATGATGGTTTACCAACTGTAAGGTGACAATATATTCGATACACTCAAGCGAAATGAGTGGTTAGTCATGTGTGGCCGAGTTGCAAAATGTTCTTGTTAAACTCCAGTGTATCGCTTCTAGAGTACATTGAGCGGAAGGTGGATCCATACCTTGTCATAGTTGGAATCCATTCCCCAAATAAGAGCCCGCGATTTTGATTGTATATTATATATGAAGAATGTTAGATGCAAGTGTTTCTAGTAGATTGATATTACTTGTGTTAGACATTATTATAGTATTAGAATAATATTGTTTTACTAATGATTTCGGTTATCGTAAGGTAAAAACCATCCGTGTTTATGAGTGGATCAGTCTTACAATTATTCTTTATTTTGAAAGGATTTGTAAAGTTAAACAAATGATTTGAGTTTACTCACACCAGTCACATGACTGACCCAGAGTTTATTTTGTTTTGTTTTCCCTAAAGTCTTGGGTGCCCAATTTTGTACGGACAGTCAAGTAGTCGGGATTTACAGATACTTGAAGAGCTAGAGCAGGAGGCTTCTGAATTATATAGCTATGGTTTTTCTGCTGTGTTGTAAGTGCGATACTTTGGAAGTGATATGTATATTCAAGTACAGATTTATATTTCAAAGTTATGCTATATATTATATGTTATTCGTTCCGCTGTGAGGTTCGTGTTACTCTGATGTTGTGTTGTTCTTCTTCTTCTTCTATTCTAAATTTCTATCTTATCTATTCTCACCCTCTAATTTCTTTCATTAACTACCAGTATTTTCGATGCTTGGATGTTCGATATGTGTTGTATATCGGATAACCAAGATCGACAAATTTCCTGGACGTTACAGTTGGTATCAGAGCTTAAGGTTAAGTAATTACTTTGGCACTGTGGCATGACTCGGTAGAGATGGGGTTAGTAATGCCCTAGATTGAGTTGAGTGTATATATACGAGTGAACGTATTTGTTATTTGATATAAAATAATTTTTTATTGTGGAGATGTATTGGTTAAGTTGATTATGTGTTCTGGTCGATCAATTTGATCCACTATATCGGTAGGAGTTTATAAACACTCGAATACAATGGGTCGACACGATATGTTTTGTAAAGAGGGCAAGTGAAATAGTTTTACCCAAAGTATATTTTGATATAGAGAAATTATATATATTGGGATTATAATATATTGGATATATTGGTTGCTATTATAATCGAGTAAGATTATAATTGAAATGGATGTAAGTAACCAATCAGAAATCATATAAGAGAAACATATGAAATCTGATGAATTGAATCTGAAATTTGAATCAGAATTGGGATTAAAACCCTAAAAATTTGAGAAGTGTTTGTAAATGAATCTGGGTTAAATATATGTGAATTTTAAAATCCTGGGAGATTTTAAATTTGTTACAAGCATTATGAATGGTATTTTGAAATGTATTTCAAAATGGAATAGTTTAAAAGTGATTCTGAAAGTGATATAGTATTGAACTCACTTCATGGCTGGGAAATAACCCTGATGATGAATCGCGACATCATCAGTGTTCATTCTGAGTTCTAAGTGACGGATTACTACCAAAGATAAAAACAAGTTGTTTTAAATCCTGAAAAGGAAAGTTTGACTTTTGAGAAAAGCAAAGCTGTTTAAAACTCCCAGGAAGAGACTGTTTGAATTAAAAACAAATTTAAATAAAAATTTGTGGAAATAAATTGGAATTGAATTGAAAACCAATTAAGTGGAACTTGAATTGAATTAGAATGATATCAAGAAAATTGGATTTGTGACATAGAAATCTGAAATGGTATTGGATTGATGAGTTAAGAATTTGGAAATCGAGAATGGAACTTTGATTGGAAATTGAATTTGGCCTGGATAAGCGAATAGTGGTGTAGGAGATAAAGGTGATTTGAATTTGATTGGGATGACATTGGTATATGTTGGAATGATAACAGGTGAAAGTGATAAGACTGATATGCCCGACAAAAAGGTACAATTTATATTTGATATAAGCATGAGATTTATGAGCCGAATTGGCGAGCCACTTGGCTGTTTGATTTTCTTTTGGGTTGGAGATGGCCCAGAGAAGCGAGTTGTAGTTGTACCGATTGACCCGTATAAAGGAGGTGCTGGCGAAATTTTTCGAAAATTTCGGGTGTTAGAATATTTTCAGAATTTTTGAAAATTTTCATTAATAGAAATAAATTAATATTTTAATTGAAATTAATTGGTTTAGTGAAACTGGAGTTAAGAATTTAAACGAATAATTTTAACCTAATTAATAGGGTTTGTTTTCTACCTTAGCAATTTCGAGGATGAAATTATTTTAAGTGGGGAAGAATGTAACGACCCGTATTTTTCAGCGATGTATAATTAATTTATTTAATTATTTAAATAGCGATTTAGATATTTATATGGTTGTTTAATTAAATAATATTGAATATTTAATTAATATAAATAATAGAATATTATATTTAATTCTGAAATAATCAGAAATGTTGGAATTCACAATATTCTGTGAATTGGATTATTTCTAAGATTTAATTCATCTTGGAAATGAATTAGAATAACGAGTATATTTAAATAATGAAGTTTGAATGTATAATTATATTATAATTATAATCGAGCTCGAAATGGAGCTGCAGTTCGCTATTTGTCGATTCGAACTTTAAACGAATATAAAGAAGCCCGTTTAAATCGGATTTCTGTGAAACAAGAAATGTTGGGAGCTGATGAAGTATATTTTTCTAATGGAAGAGAAAAATCAGGATTTCGTCATGTAGATTTTGAGTTATGTCCAAACCAAATTTTAGAAAAGTCTCTATGGAATTCCTGTATAATTTATATCGATTTATTTATATTATAAAAGGAATTTAATATAAATCAAATATCGATATAATTGGGAACTTTGAAATATCGAGTTGTAAATTCAGTTAGAAATATATTAGAGATGTATGATATCGATGAATATATATACGATAATATTTATTTATAAATATTAAATTTAATTATTTTTAAATATATTTATATATTTAAATGGGTTATTTAGAGCTTTAAAAATAGCCAGTTTTGCAAACGACCTCTGTTTCTGACGAAACTAATTTTGTTGGATCCGCAATATTAAATTATTGTTAGATTTCCAGTTTCATGATTTTTAGAGCCAGTATGTGGCCATATGGATTTTTAATGTGAAGAACAGTCAGTATTTTGACGGTTAAAAATACGTTGTGTGAGCAAACGAAGTCGAAATTCGACGAAACTAGTTTTGTTGGTTCCGTGATGTCAAACTGCAGCTGCATGTCCATTTCCGTGATTATTAGGTATCGTATATGATCATAGAGATTTTTAAACAACAAACACATATAGTGATTGGTTAAATTTAATATTTTAATCGAATATAAAATTATATAATTTCCTATAAATACCCTTACCTTCCTCCTAAATCTAATCTAAAGTCCATGCACCTCTTTTCCTTCAGCCGCCAATAAATTCTTCAATGAAACCATAAGAAAAAAATGGGAAAATCAAAGAAAAAATCCAATCACTTCAAATCAAATCCTACAAATCCCAATATGTATATAGTAGGCATCGTTGGGTGTTTCTCTTCGATTCTATATGTATATTATTGGGTTCGAATCCTTTTTTCGACGCTAAATTTTTTACCGCAGGAACCTAGGGTTCGATATTTCGGGAAGTTGGAGTTGTTATTGCGAATTCAAGCTTGTAGCGAGATTTGTGGTAACGTTTAGCTCGTGTTGTGAATTATTGGTGGTAATCGGGGATAATAAGTGACGATGGTCACTGTAGTCGATAGCTCGACGATGGGTTGTTGAGACGGGGTGCGAACTGGAGGATGTTAAGTGGAGTAGGAGGAGGGATGGAAGAGGAGAACGTTGGTGTAATTGTTGTGGAGTTCGGTGAAGTGATGATGGAGTATGAGCGGTTCGAAGGAGCGGAAATGGCAGCGTGATTTACTGGAGTAATTGGTAAGGCGGATTTAGGGAAGAAGGAACGAGCGAGTATGGGTAAAAGGGAAATGGGCTGAAATTCAAAGGGGTAAGGCCCATTAAATAAAATCCAAGTTATTTTCAATTTAAATTGTATATAAACTTGTAATCGGTGTAACTTGAGCATACGTGATCAGAATTGAACGCGACTGGATCCGTTTGGGATCGTATGGGCGAGAGCAACACAATGGAATTCACTGGACGTGAATTAGGGCTCGTTACAATTTATAGCAAATTAAATTGTCCGTCTAAATCAAGCGATGGTTATCGTTATTAAAGAAGATCATCCAATGTGAGTAAAACTCACCAATTCTGAACAGTTATGTTTCTATAACGTATTCTTAGAACTGATAATTATCTGTTGATTGTTGTGTGTTAACTGTTTGGTTGAATTGCTTATGTATTGGTTGAAATTATAGATAACGATATATATATATATATATAAATCGTTAATCAAATATTGATTCTGTTTAGCAGAATATTTCATAGTGAAATGAAATCGATGTTAATTATATTGTTTAACATCTGTGATGTAGGGAAACAGGTTTGAGGGACCCAACTGGGTTCTGCAATATATAAAATACTGTTTTGTTTCATATATTGTGATATATGATGTGATATATAATCTGTTGTTGATTATGTGTGTTTGAATGATATCGATCACTGTTGTTTGGTATTTTAAATACCGTAAGAAAACCCTGGGATGAAAAAGGAAAATTTCAATAACTATATTGAAATAAAATATTATATAAAATCTAAAGATTTTATATAGAAGGAAGATTTCAAACTGTATATTGGAATTGAATATTTATAAAATCAAGGGATTTTATAAAGGAAATTAGTTGTAAAACAAATATAAAGGAAATTATTTGTAAAACAAATATAAAGGAAATAAATATAAAGGAAATTATTTGTAAAACAAATATAAAGGGAAATATTTGTAAAACAAATATAAAGGGAAATATTTGTAAAACAAATATAAAGGGAAATATTTGTAAAATATTTACAAATAAAACAGAAAGAGAAATATTGGTAAACATTTATAAATAGAGTTATAAAAAGGAAATGTTTATTTAGAAAATAAATAGATTTATACAAAGGAAATGTTTATTTACAAAATAATTAGAGTTATAAAAGGGATTTATTGGGAAATGAAAAGAATGTCAGATAAGGAAATATTTGGCAAATGAATAGAATTTTACATCATGAAAGTTTAGACCCGTGCTTCGCACATGGGTATAACATGAAATGGATTTAAAGCAAAGATTTTAAATAGAATTTGTTGTAACCAATAGATTGAGAAGATTAATTTATAAATAATATTTTATAAATTAAATAAAATATTTATCATTGGATAAATAGACTATATAAGTCAGGGATTATATAGAGAAGTAAGAATCGATTTCAACATCGATATTTGAAACTGAATATGAACGTAGAGTTAATCAAAGGAGTTAATCAAAATGTTTTAATCAAAAATGAGTTAGAGGAGTTAATCAAATAGAGTTAGAGTTAATCGAATAGAGTTAGAGTTAACCAGTTAGAGTTAATCAGTTATAGTTAAATCGAACTAGAGTTATTCGAATAGAGTTAATCGAACAAGAGTTAGTCGAATATTTGTTATTCGAATAGAGTTAATTGAATTAGAGTTAGTCGGATTAGAGTTATTTGAATATAGTTTATTCGAAGAAAGAGTTATCGAATAAGGTTTTTCGAATAAGAGAATTAATCGAATATAGTTTATTCGAGTAGAGAAAGAAATTATCGAATATTAGTTATTCGAAAGAAATTATCGAATATTAGTTATTCGAAAGGTGTTATCGAATATTAGTTATTCGAAAGGAGTTAATCGAATATTAGTATTCGAAAGGAGTTAATCGAATATAATTTATTCGAAAGGAGTTAATTGATAAGAGTAAATTAGTTAGAGTTAATTGAATAGAGTTAATCAAATAGAGTTAACTCAATAGAGTTAATCAAATAGAGTTAATAGAATTGAGTTAATCAAATAGAGCTAACTGATAAGAGTAAATCGAATAGTGTTAATTGAATAGAGTTATTCGAATATAGTTTATTCGAAGGAAAGATTTATCAAATAGAGATTTATACGAAAGAGAGTTACGTAAGGAAGTTTGTTAAAGATTTAAAAGATAAACTTTGACTATTTCAAAGTTAAAACGTTGTTCAGTTAAGGTCTGAGAGGTAATTACAGCCCAACTTGATTGACTTTCTTCTTAACTAAGGAATGGTAAGGTTTGATAGTGAATGTTGGTTAAGTGAATTTAGTTAATGAGTGAAATGGTTTGAGTTGGCATGGCGATGTTTGATTTAAACATCAGTTTAAATCCAGTGAAGGAGTTTTGGAAATGTTTTCCAAATAAGAATCAGAAATGTTTTCTGATAATAGAAAATAAAAATTTAGAATATATGGAAACGGGAGATAAGTAAATTAATGAACTAAAGTGATAAATGTTAAATGATGATTGATCGATAAAATTTCCATTTGGAGATAATATCGTTGTTTGCACACATGTTTAAATCACAGACTATCAAAGTTTTGACCATTTTTCCGTCGTCAATACGGAGAGACCGGTTGGATTCTTATCCAAAGAACCACTCCGTATAGGCGTTAGCATTTTGAATCAAATAGATCGAAGACAAATTGAAGACGGAGTAAAGTGCAAGGGCTGTTGTATAAGTCCTAGGTAGAGATTGCCTAGGATGGATGTACGGAATAGTGCCTTCGGTTTTTCCAGTCCCAGGACAACTTGAATGGACGAATGTCTGACAGAGTATATCTAGTAGATCGCGTAAGTTGATCATTTGAAACGTATTTACATTGGTGGCGGAGGAGTTCGTTTCTCTTAGCTTATACCCGTGGTATTTTTAGGGAAATCAATTTATGATTTGACGGGTATGACGATGTGGCATTCGAAGTAAATGGAGGAGTGATATGTTAAAAGACACGTTTTGACCTAGAGCCTCATCAACTAGGAAATGACAGAAATCGGGCATGCAACATGGCTAAGTGGGCCGCACCCAAGTAGGGTATATTGTCACCATCTAGAGAATATTCATATTTGTACTTCTTTCAATTCTGTATCTCCTGGGAATGGTTATGTTGGTTTACCAACTGTAAGGTGACAATATATTCGATACACTCAAGCGAAGAGAGTGGTCGGTCATGTGTGGCCGAGTTGTAAGATGTTCTTGTTGAACTCCAGTATATCGTTTCTAGAGTACACTGATCGGATGGTGGATCCATACCTTGTCATAGTTGGATTCCATTCCCCAAATAAGAGCCCGTGGTTTTGATTGTATATTATATATGTAGAACGTTAGATGCAAGCGTTTCTACTAGATTGATATTACTTGTGTTAGACATTATTATAATATCAGAATAATATTGTTTGACTAATGATTTGGTTTATCGTAAGGTAAAAACCATCCGTGTTTATGAGTGGATTGGTCTTACGATTATTCTTTCTTTTGAAAGGATTTTTAAGGTTAAACAAATGATTTGAGTTTACTCACACTAGTCACATAACTGACCCAGAGTTTATTTTGTTTTGTTTTCCCTAAACTCTTGGGTGCCCAATTTTTTACGGGCAGTCAAGTAGTCGGGATTTACAGATACATGAAGAGCTCGAGCAGGAGGCTTCAGAATTATATAGCTATGGTTTTTCCGCTGTATGGTAAGTGTTGTACTTTGGAAGTGATATGTATATTCAAGTACAGATTTATATTTCAAAGTTATGTTATATATTATATGTTATTCGTTCCGCTGTGAGGTTCGTGTTACTCTGATGTTGTATTGTTCTTCTTCTTCTATTCTATGTTTCTATCTGATCTATTCTCACCCTCTAATTTCTTTCATTAACTACCGGTATTTTCGATTCTTGGATGTTCGATATGTGTTGTATATCGGATAACCAAGATCGACAAATTTCCGGGACATTACACTCCCCATTAGGAATATCGCCTCCAAAATCTAAAACAAACATAAGTAACAAAAACTATTCTGCATGCCTATCATCCACGAGCAACCAATTTATCATTCAAACTAGCATCCATCAAGCCATGCATCCATAGCCTTAACTTAGCACGCGAAATTCTAACAATGATAGTACAAGCTACGATGATGTAAGGTGATACGACATTAATGGGTCATACCAACGAAGAGTTCTTGAAGGATCGTCTTCATACCCTCTTCTGTTTTCCACGTACAATCGTCATCATCCTCAATCCATTGCACCTTGACTGGCTTAACCGTCTTCCTCCTAAGCTGTTTCTTGTCATTACCCACAACGCGAAGCGGCTTATGAGGTCTCGTAACTACAGACCGACTTTAGGTCTTCGTACTGTTCTGGTGATACCACCACATTCGAATCATGCACACACTTTCGTAGAAGCAACACATGGAAAACATTGTGCACACTCGAGATCTTCTCGATTAAATCCAATATATACGCGAGCTTTCCAATTCGCTCGACTATCGGAAATGGTCTAACAAACCTTGGAGCTAACTTTCCTTTACTTCCGAATTGAACATCATTTTTTAACGGCGTAATCTTCACGAAAACCATGTCACCAACATCGAACTCTAAATCCTTTCAGCGCTTATCGGCATAACTCTTATGACGATCCATTGCTGCCTTCATTTAGTGGCGAACGGTCTCGATACAATCCAATGTCTCTCTTATTATCTCTCGCCTAAGTACCAACTTTTCTCCAGTCTCTAACCAACATGCTGAAGAATTAAACGGCCTACCATAAAATGCCTCGTATGCTGCCATCCCAATGCTCAACTGCTAGCTGTTGTACGCAAACTCAACCAAATGTCGATACTCTTCCCATGATCTTCTGAAGTCCAATACACAAGCTCTAAGGAGCTTTTTCAAAACTCGGTTAAACCTCTCGGTTTGACCATCAGTTTGGAGATGATAAACTATACTCAAACACAACTCAGTTCCCAAATTCTCTTGCAAACTCTTCCAAAATCCACGTGTAAACAGTGGATCTTGATCACTAACTATGCTCTTCGGGATACCATGGAATCGAACTATCCATTTAATATATAGTTCAGCTAACTTCGATGTTGTCCTAGTCGATCTGACAAGAATAATCCTTGCGCTTTTGGTCAAACGATCCACTATGACACAAATCCTTCATTTCCTGCCCTAGTTCTAGGTTGTCCATCGATATCTGTTGTCATTTCCATGTAGGAACTTCCAATGGTTGAAGCAATCCATTCGGCTTCTTCTGTTCAGCTTTCACCAACCGACAATTCGTGCATTTGGAAATTAACTTTCCAACATCATGCTTCATCCCTTCCCAATAGTAAAATCGCTTCTTGTCCTGATACATCTTATTACCATAGGATGAATCCTCAAATTCGAATGGTGACATTCCTTCAGAACCGCATCTCTTAGTCCATCAATATCAGGAACAACCAGTTGTCCTATCTTTCAAAGCCAACCCTCTCGATCAACTTTGAATTCATTAATCTTTTGGTTCCAACTTCTGAATAATCTCGACAACCTTTGCATCTCCCTTCTGGCTTTCTCCAATCCTTTCGATGAGAGTACGACTTATTGATAAGCTTGCCAACATTTTGGTTCTAACTCACACCTAGAACTGAAGTAAAATCCTGCCAAGTACACGAGGTGCTTCCATTCCGAAAATATTGCTCCCAAACTTGTGTGTCTTCCACTCAATGCATCTACCACCGCCTTACATTTACCAGGAGTATAGGCTATACCAACATAATATGATGCCGTAACCTCTAACCGCCATTGCTGCCGAAGATTCAAATCCTTCTAGAAGAAAAGATATTTCAACGACTTGCGATTTGTAAAAACTTGAATTGAACACCCAACAAGTAATGTCTCCAAATCTTCAGAGCAAACACGGTAGCTGCCAGCTCCAAATCATGAGTTGGATAATTCCTCTCGTGTGGCTTCAGCTGTCGACTTGCATAGGCCACAACTCTATCTTTCTACATAGCACTGCTCCAAGTCCAGTACCGCATGCATCGGTATATACCACTGTCTCTTCTTCCCGCTTGGAATGGTCAAAACAGGAGCACTCGTCAATCCGTCTTTTAGGATTCCGAAAGCGTGCTCACACTATGCATCCCATGTGAACACTTGATTCTTCTTCATCAATCTTGTTAATGGTGCAGCTATCTTGGAGAAATCCTTGATAAAACAACGATAATGCCCTGTCAACCTAAGGAAACTCTGAACATCCATCGCAATCTTAGGTCTATCCCAATCCTAGACTACTGCCACAATAGCGGGGTCCATCGCTATTCCATTTCCAGAAACAACATGGCCTAAGAACCTCACTTCACTCTTTCAGAAGTGACACTTCGAAAACTTAGCTCTTAGTTGATGCTTTCGCAAGATTTCCAAAACAACTCACAGGTGTGTCTTATGCTCTTCCTCGTTCCAGGAATAAACTAGAATATCATCCACGAACACAAGCACAAACTTGTTCAACTGGTCTCTAAGTACCATATTCATAAGTTCCACGAAATACGCTGGTATGTTAGCCAACCAAAATGGCATCACCAACCATTCGAAGAAACTTGATGGTGTACTAAAAGTAGTCTTCGACACACTATCTTTTGCCACCCTCAACTGGTGGAATCCCATTGCCAAATCCATCTGAGAAAACACCTTGGATTCTTAAAACTAATCGAACAAGTCATTTACCCTTGACAACGAATACTTGTTCTTCTTGGTCACCTTATTCAGCTTACGATAATCCAAAAGCAATCTCAAAGATCCATCAGCCTCGATTGCAAACACAACTGGTGCACCCCATTTTGACACACTCCTCCTAATGAATCCTTTTCCCAAAAGGTCATGTACTTGCACCTCTAACTCTCGTTGTTCCTTAGGCGTCATCCTCCTGAGAGGCATGATGATAGGTCTAGCACCTTCGAACAAATCGATCTTTAACTCAATCTCGCGATGCAGCAGCAACCCTTTAACCTTGTCAAAGACATCACCGTACTCACTAGCGATCGGCATAGATGACAAGTCTTCCCGTAGAACCACAAAGTGAGTAGAAATAGCTTACGAAGACCCCATCTTCTAGCTTACATCGCATCACAACCATTTTCCCTTCCACATTCCAAACTGTCACCTCGAGTCTCTCACAATCCACTTTTGCTGCAAACCTCTTGAGCCATTCCATACCCAAAATAATCCTAAACCAAGCGAAGTTCAAAACAAATCAATCACACATAAAGGAGCAACCATGACTCGATAAAACTAGACCATGACAAATCATACACAAACTATGCGAACCCTCAACTAGATCAATCACGATCAATGGTCTATCATAAATCTTGGGTTCCATACCCAAGCGGTACACAAGCTCATTACAAATTAAAGATTGCGATGCTACAATATCAAACACCACTCGAACTTAAACATCTCTAATGGAAAGAGTACATTGAATGACAACACCCTTCCCTTTTTCCTCGGCCGTAAGAGCCCTCGAAGAAGATGGCACAACTTCTAAAGCATCCGCCTTCACAATCTACTTTCCTTTAGCTAGTTTAGAACAATCCTTCTTGTTATGCCTAGGAATCCAATAGTTGAAGCACTTCGTTTCAACTTTCGGATTCTTACAATCCATGGAAAAATGGCCCTGCTGCTCACAGTTAAAGCATCACCTTGCTTTTCTGCTCCATCTGACCTTCTTTTCATTTTTGTTGTTGTTGCTTCCTCTTTTTGTCATTACCACCCTGCTGTGGTTTCGGTTCCTCCTTAGCTATAATAACACTTTCTTCCTTGGGACACAAACTCTCGTACATCAATGTTTTTTTCACAATCTTCTCATAAGTATCATCGAAGTGATCAACCAGCTGATTCACAAGATATTTGACCAAGCCCATGACAAACTTCTCGTTCTTCTAGTAAGGAGTCTTAATATACGAACGAGCATACTCGGACAAAGCTTCAAAATGAGAAACATACTCCAACACTGGTTGACCATTATGCTTTAAGTCAACAAATATGTTGAACAGAATAGAGTTCTGAACGGCAGAAATATACTTCGTCTCAAACTTGACGTGGAACTAATCCCATGTGATCTCATCTTCTGGGGTCTCAAGAGTGACATAGTTCCACTAATCCATAGCTTTGCTCTATCGCTGTTTCGATGCAAGCTTCCTCTTAGTCGCATCGCTGATGCCTATAAATATCTGAATGCAAGTATCAAGCCACCCTTGATACTCTATAGTCGGCTTTATCCATTTAAAAGGCTTCCCTCCTAGACTAGTGAAGTCTTTGCATAGCTTCGCGAAGTACACAACCCTAGGCACTTGCACATGAACCCCAACATCTATCGGGCTATCTCTTGAGCGGTTACCTCCTCATGATCATTGCCACCATAGCCTCTAACATAGCTGGTAATCTGGTATATTGCCATCTTCCCTCTAGGTACAGTCTCCTCCCCAGCATTATATCTCGATGTTCAATGACTCTTTCTAAAGCTAAAACATAGAATGATTAGTCCATACATGAGAAAAACTACAAATGGAGTTCAAGCGCAATTACACTATACACTAATATATAACATACATCCATCTGAAAACTACAAATATGTCTCTCCTACCTCATTACATCTTAGAAAAATGGCTAAAATCGATTAATTGGAGCTCTGATACCAAATTTATCGACCGCCCATAAATCCTGCGCTCAACAAGAGGAATGATACACTGATAGATGTGTCAGACGGCTATGGACGATCATCAGGGTAGAATAACACACGCAGAACCTGCCATGCAACTCATAGAGCAATGATAAAATATAATAGAACATATACAACAGGCAATAATAGTGAAGCAAAATTGAGATCTTAAACTTTTTTTATCATCATGAAATATCCATACATCACTGGAATACACCATAAGAGTCTATACAAAATGTCTCACTGCAAGTCATTCAAAGAATACATCAAACAACGGAAAACAACAAATAGTAGATAGTAGGATATAATACGCTAGCCTTCTGCTCGTCATCGCTCAGCAACATCGTGTTCATCAAGATTCATTACCTGTCACCTGCTACTCAGTCTTCCTATCCATTACATGGACGAACATCCCAAGGTAATAAGAGGGAGACATAAAACCTTGAGTCATACAACAGTCTTAATAAGCGATAAATAACTACCTAACATCATCAATAAAGTACATGATAAAATGGTAGATCTATCAACTAATCTACCAACACATCAGAGAAGAATCCAACTCCTCTCCTCCACAACCGATAGTGATAGCGTTAATAACAATCGAAAAGAAATAATTCGTACATTCATTGCAACCAATTATCAAGCATAGACCATTCTAAACGAACTTGACATCTCCCAAGCACAAGGCCCGAAGGCCTAAACCAACTTCAGACAAGCACCCAAGAGATATCTCCTTCGATGTCGGGCAATCTACACAAGATGATACAAACAAAACAATCATCATCCATGACTCTGGCTATCATTGCCAATACTGCCTTGAAACCATCATTAATAGTATGACTGGCGAACCTTGCCATCGGTCAAGGGCTAATGGTTACTACACAATTCTAGATAGAAAACTGCACATCCCATGTCCCATAGTCTTTTAGGCATCCCTTTTATACCCCTTCTTTGAGTCTGCTAGAACCTACAACAACGATAATTCCTCGGCCTTAAGCATCTCTAGTCATCATCATCGACGACTACCCATAAGCTCAGACCTCGTCTCGAGCAACCATTATTCCTAAACTCATAACTTTGAGTCGTCTCCACACTTATTGCATTTCGATGATCGATGAACACTTCAAAACACTTCGAATATTCCGTCTTGAATTCACTTCAAAGTCATGTCCATTACTGAAGAAAAAACATACTTCATTTGGTCGATATTCGATTCACAGCCTTTCATCCTTTGCCACAAATAATAATCTAAAATGCCTTATCCAAATCCATAGCGTTTCCAAATGCTATGGCTCCTCAACATTATGCACCGTTCCACTACGGATCGGTCTTGCCGACCCATCAGAAAAAGTGGCCAATCCATGAAATTTATAGCGACCTAGGCATTTGCACTACCGATCTATATCAGACAACTAACCCATCCCATAGCATTTTTAAACGCTGCCCGATCCACTGATTTGTACCAAGGCCGACCCATCTGAAGCAACGATCCCAATCCATGCAAATGTCAGCACTGGCTGATCCATATACTATATTGATCCATCAATTATAGCGCATCCGATCCATGTCAAACATGCCGTGACTGATCCATCTCCTTACATTGCTGATCCATGCCATTTGAGCTAGTCCGATCCATGCTTGGTATTCATGCCGATCCATCGAAAATATGTGTTGATCCATCATAAAAACTATGTCGATCCATCCCACTTGCCACACACCGATCCATCAAGAAAAGCACCTCCAATCCATGTAAATCTCCTTGTCGAACCATGCCAAAATGTGGTCAAAGCTTCACCGATCCATCTAATTCTTACTTCGCAGGACACGATTCATCTCGATGCAACTCGTATATGCAATCATGACTTATCTCGATCAACAAACTTCCAATTTCAAGAAATCATTTGATAACACAACCAAGCGAATAATGACACAACAAAAAATCGTCAATAATCACATGAAATTAACCAAATATGATTAAATAATAATTGGACCAAATTAATGGATCAAAAGATAGAATTAGCATATGAATTTACCATTATATGTTGCTATATTGGATCCTATGGTGATCCGAATTGAACATACTTACATTGATTAGATCAGTGTGAAATCAACTTGAAATGATGAAAATAAGATCAAACAACCCATATACTGGATTGAATCCGTGTGGGAGATGTCAATCAATCACCAAATCCACAAATTAGCTTGAAATCGATGATTTACAAATCCAGACAACGAAGAACGATCTCCGAATCAATCACTTTGACGCGATCTACCTTTCTTCGATGTTGATTTTCAATCTACTAATCTAGATCTGCGAAATTAATGGAGTAGAGATGTATTTGATTAGAGTAGGGAGAATCTCAAACCCCAACCAAACAGAGAAATGAAGAAACTAAACAATTATCATTGCATCTACCCTCCTATTTATAGCCAACAACTCTAGCCTTAATAGGCCTCACTAATCTGCCCACTAAGAACTAATAGTCTGTCCAGAAATTGTGTAACACTAAACAACAATTCCTCCCAAACCGCTGAACCAAATATTTAATGTCATCACTTTACGGAATTGGAAACATCATTTCCTTTCCAATGAAATCAATCTCAGCACTTGATTCGATCTCAATCAAAAGTTATTCCCTATACAAAATTGACAGAGACAAAATGATCGCGAATAAAATTGATAAAAAATTATGGACATGTCATACATCCCCATAACCAACATATCAAAATATGAGAATGATCCTACCCTTAGGGAATTGAATAAAAATATTTTATGACCCTCCGATACGTAAAGTGCTGGTCGTTACAATTGGGCTTTGTGTGATTTCAATAAATAGTCCAGTTAGTAAAAAGATGGGAATTGAAAACGACAAGGAATATGCCTCGAAACATAAAATATATTTAATACCCATTCCTTGTGATTTTTAGTGTTCCTCTTTTTGTATATACTAGATAATTTATTGAAATTATTACAATTAACCTTCAAGATTTTTAAAGTTCCACAATTTTTAATGCGAAAAGGTTTTTCAATTTCTAATATAAACTAGAATAATAATAATAATTTGGGTTTATAAATACAAAATCGTTGGTTTATAATAAATTTCCATTTTGAATTTTTTTAAATTTTCCTTCGAAAAGGCTAGGGAAAATCCCTCGTTTGGATTTTTAGGGTATTTGATTTCGAATCGTTTAATTTTATCTCAGCTAGGTAAGGGAAAAATCTGTTTAATTTTGTTTCGGATTTAAATGATTTTCTATTTTAAATTCGTTCGTTCATTTGATGGTAACAACTTTTCGAAAGCAGGGAAAGGCGTTGGAAACTAAATATTTTGACTCAACTAACGCTGGAAGTCGACACGAGAATTCAGTTGGGTTCGAAAATCATTTCAACGTTATGGGGGCAAGCAGTCGACCGGTTATCGACCGCCCTTGATGGGTCTGGGTGACCAGGGCATGGCCTGTAGCCCAACCTGAATTCGACTGGAACAATATATATATATCGTTTCAGCCGACGTTTCCTCCCTCATCCCCATTTCTAGCAAAACCCACCTTCATTTTCAAGCTCCAATCCGAGCAACCTCTGCTCTGTTTCATTCCTAATTACTACCAAAATTATTCTCGTGCATATCTCTACCCTACTATACTCCAGATTTGTAATTTCATTTGCCCGATTTGTCGTTCCCTCTATAGCATCTCCTCGTAACATCGTTGCTCAGCACCTCGGCCTCATACCTCAATAAGCTGCATGGCTAAACCGCGATGAGGAGAAGATTCGGCGTTACTTGGCTATGACCAACTTAAATTTTCATTTAAGTCGATCGGTGAAATTCGCTGATTTCGCCACTTTTGGTTTGGAGGAGCTTTTTGTCGCCATAGGCATGGCACCGATCCTATGCTTCGACACCTTTGAGCATGATTTGTATCCACGTTGAGCTCGTCTATTTGATGCCCAGATGGATGCTACCATCAATGACGAGTCTTGCGTCATCCAGTCTGAGGTCATGTGCATCCATATCGAGTTCACCAACGATGATTCAATAGAGATTTTGGGTATATAGGCAGTCGAAGCTGAGCTAGATGTTGTCAAAATGGATGACCCTCAGATTCTTCAACGTATATTCCTTAGAACCCACGGAGCCTGGACTACCACCAATCTGCGACCTATCGCTCATGTGGTTATGAGTATCATTCAGCACGACATCATCCAGAAGATGGGAAGTTTGGAGAAGATTTATCCCTCAGTGTGCTGCGCCACTTATGCTATTCTAGGTGGTATAATCGTTAATTAGACGCACGTGCTTGTGATCCATCTTCGTGAGCCTGCACCTCAAGGAGCCACTTCCCTTATAATTATCTTCTTACCCAAGTCTTCCGACAATTCCAGGTGAGAATTACTGGGGAGATGGCGGTAGAAAAGGCGCCTACCGCCATTAGCCGCGCCCTCTCCGTAAGATGGGCATTCAGCATCCCGATGCTCCTGTCCCCGCACCTCCTACTCTTGTTTAGTAGCCATCGTCGCCGCAGCAACCTTAACAGCCTGGCAAAGACAGCCGCGAGCTCATCGCCATCCGTCAGATGTAGGCAGAGCTCGGAGATGACCATAGGGAGCAGCGTCGGTAGGCGCACGAGATTGGTCGTATCTCATCCATACTACATTCCTTGCATGGACGTGGCAATGGATCGAATTCCAGCCGTGGGGATCGACATCTCATAGTTCTTTGTCGATGTTAGCTTGTGTCTTGAGCATATATTGTGTGTTTCTCTTTCCAGCATTTTATCTTTGTTGTTGTAGTGTTTGTAACTGTTAGTGATGTTTAAATCGCACGAGTTATATTAATGACATATCTATTTTTGGAATTTTTTCGTCATTCGTGCATATTCATTTGAAATTCAAAAATCTCACTTTCTTTTCTAACTAACAGTTGTCCTAGAGTTGGAAAAAATAAAATACTATGTTGGATTAATTATAGCAAAGGACTGGTTTTGCGTTGTTTTTCATTACGGATATAATTAATCACCGTTCCTTAATTAAGCTAAAATTTATTGCGTGATTTCAGTTTTCACATTTTTTGCGTGACTAACTTCCTTTTTTCGCCAACATGTGACTTGAATCATTTAAGTTTCCGCAAAACACATTTTTGAAACTTTTGGAAAATGTTGTTTGAAAAAAAACCTTTATCATATTAAAATTTTAAATGTTTACTGATTTACTTTCTTTAATTTCGGTTTGCGCAAAAACACAGAGTTTGGCTACGGTAGTTTGCGTGTGTTTAAAGCGTTTGTTTTACGTTAAAATGGACGATTTGAATGATGCAAAGTGCACATTACCAAAATTTTGATTTTTATGTGAATCTCATGTGGAAAGAGAAGCGGTATTGAAAGAAAATTTTCAAAATATATATAAGAAATTTTAAAGCGAAAATTTATTTTTGTGAAAAAAAAATCGATTTTTGGTCACATGAAAGGCATAAGGAAGGTTTTTGAATGGTTTGTGTGCGTGTTTTAGCTTTGCAATAGGATCGACGATGCGATAAAAATGTCAAGGACGACAAGAAAACGATTTGTCTAGCCTGCGAAATGTTGCTTCCATACCTTATCAGCAATGCGCGCTAGTTACTAATTAACTAGTTTTATGTTTTAGAGCTTGTTTAAGACTTCTTTATAGTCTGCAGATGGGTGTTTTTGGAGTAGTTTGGGGAACTGAGGTAAAGTTTCCAATATAGTACGGAAAACAAAATATTTGTAAGCAAAGAAAATATTAAAATTCTTCGCTTTGATTTTCTTTTTCTGGTTTAGAAGAAATAAAATAGGAAGCAATTAGATGCGTTGAAATTTTGGATGATAGGGTATGAATGAAAAAAAGGTTGCTTCACACTTTTATTTGTAATTGTGTGAGGGTTATGGATGAAAAAGGATTTTTGAAATTAGCATTCATATAGAACTGCCAGTATATCTAGGATGTTTTGCATCATGTTTTCAAAAGTGTTTTAAAAAGCTAATGCATACATGTAGAAGAGCTTGATTAAGCATCATTGGGCATACATATTTTGTGATTGAAATGCATTAAGTACACTGTACACATGCGCACATGGTTGCAAAATGGATGTACAAAAATTGTATGTGTATGATAAGATAAGTAGATGTTAGAATTTCGGGACGAAATTCCTTTTAAGGAGGGAAGAATGTAACAACCTAGAATTTTGACAATAGATTAGTTATTTAATTAGATTTCAAAAATATGAGTTCATTCAACAATGAAATTTGACCACGAACTTTAACCACTGTGTTCTTGTCGGAATTCTGGTCAACTTTCATGTTTGGAGTTTCACGAACGGAGTTCGTATGAAAAAGTTACGAACTAAATACGGAAAAAGGACGGAAATAAATAAATTAGAATAAATAAATATTGCTTAACCTTCCATTATAAGGCAGGACTACCGAAGGGCGGTCAACCCCTATAAAGGGGACAGTCGACCACTTCTGTTGTTTCCAGCTCAATGACGACTAGGTTTTGAAGGGTATTTTCATATATATTATTATATAAATGGATGGATGTTCAAACCCAATGATTCATGGCGAATTCAACTCTAATAAATAAAGGTGTAAGGCCTCGTTCTTTTCTACACAAATCTTTAGACAATAGCGATGCTCTATTGTAATAACCCGGAAATTCTGAACCAGTTTAAAATTTTTATTTTGGCAATTTTAGCGAATTTTGAACATTTAAAATTGATTATTTTAAATAATATCGATGAGAAATTTGTTTTGAATATATTTAGAACGTATATATTATATACGTCGTCATTAGAATATATAATATTTATATATAATTATAAATAAAATAGAAAATGGCGCGGTAGTTCGATAATTCGATTTCAAACTTCAATTGAATGTACCGGGTGCAAAACAATCTGGATTTTAGTGAAACCAAAAACATTAGGATCTAATTGATGATATCTTCCCAACGAATCCGAAAAATCAAAATTTCATAGTGGGAATCAAAAGATATGTCCAGTTGAAAATTCTGAATAGTCGCTATGGAATTCAGGCCCTTAAAAATAGACATTTTGCAAACGACCTCGGATTTCGACGAAACCACTTTTGTTGGGTCCGCAGTGTCAAATTATTGCTAGATTCCAAATTTCATAATTTTTTGAATCAATATGTGAGCGTGGCAAAGGAAAACGCGTTTGACCAGTTTCAGTTGATTTTAATCGACTGAAAAATGGCCATTTTTCCAACGGTCTCAGAATTCGACGAAACTAGTTTTGTTAGGACCGTATCGTCAATACGAAGCTAGAAAATATTTTTTTTTTGGAATTTTTCTAGTTAGTATGTGACCCCGGTAATTTGAGATGTACGTTTGAAATTCAATATAATGATTTAAATGTAAATTCAATGGAAACTGATCGAAACGACCGAATCAGCCTGCGAAACATATCCCATTGTGTTCGGAATGGGGGTGAAACGCTAGGGACGACAGGCGGTGGGTCTCGTTTAGAGGCCGAAATAAAAGGTAACTTTTTGATGGAAAATAAAAATTAAATTAAATATATAAGAGGGACAAAGCTAAGTCAAACCCTCATTACTCTCAGCCGATGGTCAACGCTCCATCGCGCCTCCTCTTTCAAAACTAACGGCCGATTTAGGTCAAAAAGAAATCCCCTAAATCCTCATAATCTGATTCGAATTAAACCCGACTTCAAAACCGAAAATGGAAGAGCTTCTTCCACGCTTCAAGATCCAACAACCCTGATCGATTTTCATTTGGGGAACCACTCAGATTTTGCTCCCAAAGGACAGGCGTTCGGGTCCGTTTCGCCGCCGCTGCTGGCGATCGAGCTCGCAAGTGTTAGGGGGCGCCGAGGGTTCTCTTGTAGCTGCTTCTCGTGGTGAAGACCGATCCTCCTCAGACGCCTCGTGGTGGCTGGAATCCCAAACCCTAGGCGATGAGCGACTTTCGATTTCCCTGGGCCGATTTCAACGTGAAAGAGATGGTAACAAACCCTATTTTCTTGATGTAATTACTTTGTTTTGAAAGAAGAAATTTCTTTGTTTTAAAAGAGAAAATTACATTGTTTTCAAATATAAATTTAACCTTGTTTTAAAATATAGAATCCACACTGCTTTGAAAATAAAATTAGAACTTCTTTGTGTAAAAATATAATTTTTATATTTTTAAAGAATTAAAAATATGATTTTTATATTTTGAAAGTATTAAAAATATAGTCTTTACTATATAGATGAGATAAAAATGTGATTTTTAAAATCTATATTTTTGAAAAGGCGAAACCTATATTTTTGAAAAGGCGAAACCTATATTTTTGAAAAGGCGAAACCTATATTTTTGAAAAGGCGAAACCTATATTTTTGAAAAGGCGAAATCTATATTTTTGAAAAGGCGAAATCTATATTTTTGAAAAGGCGAAATCTATATTTTTGAAAAGGCGAAATCTATATTTTTGAAAAGGCGAAATCCATATATATGAAAGGAGCCATATTTTTGAAAGTCGATATTTTTATAAGTGAAAGGAATTATAAAAATATAATCTTTATCGATACGAACACTGTTATAAAAATTTGATTTTTATATATTGAATAGTATAATAAAAATTTGATTTTTATATATTGAATAGTATAATAAAAATTTGATTTTTATATATTGAATAGTATAATAAAAATTTGATTTTTATATATTGAATAGAATAATAAAAATTTGATTTTTATATATTGAATAGAATAATAAAAATTTGATTTTTATATATTGAATAGAATAATAAAAATTCGTTTTTTATATATTGAATAGAATAATAAAAATTCGATTTTTATATATTGAATAACGAAGTAAAAATTCGATTTTTACATATGTAGTGAATACGGGCAACGAAGATGACTAAAAGGAGAAAACGACGAAGACTTCTACATTTGGAGTGGCGTGAAGTTGGAATAGCTTTCGGTGAGAATTTCTCACCTTTTAACTTCTATTTCTAGTTATATATATTTATACTAGGATGCAGACGGTGCTTAGTAGCATCCGACACAATCGTCCACAGACCATGGACTTGTTTGTTTGGTTGCATAAATTAATTAGATGATTTGATTTGAATTTGGTTGTTTGGTAAATTTGATTGATGTGTGAATGGCGTGGGCCTTCACTAGACCGGGGATAAGGCTAGGCCTCGTCCCGTTTCTAGTATCGTGCCATTATGCCGCCGAAATTTTCTAAAATATGTTAGAAAAATAAAAATGTCATTTTATTTAAAGAATGAACTGAATAGAAATTCATATGTTAAAATAAAATGTTTTATCGTTAAAAATATAATTTTTAACGTGAAGTGAATAAAATAAATATTCATTTACAAACCGAACGGTTTGTTTATGTACACCTATTTGAAGGACATTGATTGGGTCGATAAATTTTACACATCGTCCAACTGCACAAATAAAATCTGTGTTTGATTGTTTGAAACCCCACACGGGTGTTGGGATGAAATTTGAAGTTCACTCATCCTTATTGATTAAATATGTCGATCGATTGATTGACAGGCTGTTATAAGCGTTAGATATCTATATTTGATGCTTATACAGTGTAGTGCACTTTGGTTGATGGTTGATTATTTTTCAATGCTATTATATACGTGTGATGTATGAAAATCCATATAATTAATATTATATGGTGATTGACTGGGCCTCATTCCAATTCAGAAAATAAAGAATGATATAAAATAAAGGTTCATGTGTTGACTGTACTCATCCGTTGAGATTAGTCATGTGTTGAACGAAATATTTTAATATAATAAAATTTGCATCTTTATCAATATAAAATAAAGGTTCATGTGTTGACTGTACTCATCTGTTGAGATTAGTCATGTGTTGAATGAAATATTTTAATATAATAAAATTTGCATCTTTATCAATATAAAATAAAGGTTCATGTGTTGACAGTACTCATCCGTTGAGATTAGTCATTGAACGAATTATATTTGAAATAGAAATATTTGAAATAGAATATTTGAAATAGAATATTTGAAAATAGAAATATATGAAGCCGTGTTGATTAGATTGACGCCATTTTGACGTGAACGATATTTATATCGATTTTATTCATTTTAAAATGAATATAAAGTGATTTCGAAATGAATATTGAAAAGTTATTTCAAATTGAATATAAAACGATTTCGAAATGAATATTGAAAAGTGATTTCAAATTGAATATAAAACGATTTCGAAATGAAATGAATATAAAGTGATTTCGAAATGAATATTGAAAACGATTTCAAATTGAATATAAAACGATCTCGAAATGAATATTGAAAAGTGATTTCAAATTGAATATAAAACGATTTCGAAATGAATATTGAAAAGTGATTTCAAATTGAATATAAAACGATTTCGAAATGAATTGAATATAAAACGATTTCGAAATGAATTGAATATAAAACGATTTCGAAATGAATATTGAAAAGTGATTTCAAATTGAATATAAAACGATTTCGAAATGAATTGAATATAAAATGATTTCGAAATGAATTGAATATAAAACGATTTCGAAATGAATTGAATATAAAACGATTTCGAAATGAATTGAATATAAAGTGATTTCGAAATGAATATTGAAAAGTGATTTCAAATTGAATATAAAACGATTTCAAATTGAATATTGTAAAGTGATTTCGAAATGAATATTGAAAAGTGATTTCGAAATGAATATTGAAAAGTGATTTCAAATTGAATATTGAAAAGTGATTTCAAAATGAATATTGAAAAGTGATTTCAAATTGAATATAAAACGATTTCGAAATGAATTGAATATAAAACGATTTCGAAATGAAATGCATATAAAGTGATTTCGAAATGAATATTGAAAAGTGATTTCAAATTGAATATAAAACGATTTCGAAATGAAATGAATATAAAGTGATTTCGAAATGAATATTGAAAAGTGATTTCAAATTGAATATAAAACGATTTCAAATTGAATATAAAACGATTTCGAAATGAATATTGAAAAGTGATTTCAAATTGAATATAAAACGATTTCAAAATGAATTGAATATAAAACGATTTCGAAATGAATTGAATATAAAACGATTTCGAAATGAATTGAATATAAAGTGATTTCGAAATGAATATTGAAAAGTGATTTCGAAATGAAATGAATATTGAAAAGTGATTTCAAATCGAATAGAAAACCAATTTGAATTGAATCGAATAGAAAACGACTTTGAAATTGGATTGAATTGAAAACGAATTCAAATTGAATTGAAAACGAATTCAAATTGAATGGAAAGCGAATTGAAACGAATTCAAATTGAATTGAAAATGAATTCAAATTGAATTGAAAGCGAATTGAAATGAATTCAAATTGAATTGAAATCTGAATTGAATAGAAATGAATTTTAAAACGAATTTATAAAGAAGAATTCAATTTTGATTTGAATTGAAATGGAAGTTGAAATTGCTTTTGAAACGAATTTAAAACTATTTATATAATTCATTTTAAATAGAAATCGATGAAATATATATTATATATATTATATATATAATATAATGGCCTGAATAGAACGCGCCGCGCCGCGGCAGTTCGTGAATTTCGACCATTTATTTCAAACGGACATTACGGGAGATCCGACTGTCGGATTCTCCTAAAACCAGAACCGTTGGGTTCGTATCGAAAAGAACTTTCTAACGAATATTAGAAATCCAAAATCTAACGATTGGATTTGGAGATACGTCCAAATCAAATTTGAAAACGGTCGCTGTAAGTGCAGTTCGATGGCCATTGTTGGAAATCGACTGTACGGGCCTTGATAAAATTATTAAAAATAGTAATAATTTGTGTAAAATCATAAGAAGTGATTTGGGAAAAACTGGGGTGAAAAACTCCATATTTGAAAAGAGAAAAATAGATTTTATCAAAATGAACTAGTTTGAACTAAATTTAAAACCCGATTTGTTTTTAAATAAATGAATTAGATTTAAAAAGGGGTTTTAAATAATCGGGATTTCTAATATATTTGATTGGATTTGAAATGGGCTTGTCGTGAACGGTGTTTTAAATAACACTAGTTCTTTAACCCGATGATAAATAGAATGTGATTTGGGTTTGTCGTGAACTGTGTTTTAAATAACACTAGTTCTTTAACCCAGTAAAAGGAGTTTTAACGAATCTGCAATTAGATTGAAATGTGAATTTATAATCTAAATTATCGAATTTAGAAAATGAGCGGGAATGGAGTATCACCAGTTTTGCTCCAAAGCGATAGTTAAATCTTTTATTAGATTTGAACGTGAAATGGTAATTAATTTTACCGATAACACCGTGGTGTTAGATATGGAGTATTACCAGTTTTACTTCATGGGATGAATAGGTTGGGATTGGGAAATAAAATAAATAATTACTTCGTTACGGTTCGCTAATCTCGACTAGTTTAGAAAACCATAATTTGGTTTGAATGACATCCAAAGGAAGATTAAAGGATAAATTTTAAAGAATTTATCTTGGATAAAATTAATGGGAACCTTTCCCCTAGGAACGTGACTTTGGGAATAAAAGAATATTCTGGATTGGAATGAGGCGTATGTTGTGGTTGTGTAACATTTGTTTTTAATATACGCGGGTTGTTCGGAAAGGCCGGGTTTATACCCATTCTGAATAACCGATTCGACGATATGTCGAAGATGAAGACGGTGGTCGAAGACCGGAAGTCTTCACATCGTTTGGGTAATTACTGACGATCCTGATTGGGCTGTACACCCAAGAGGATGGAAATAGTTGGTGGTCGTCCAGACGTACTTGGAGATGGATGGATATGCGAGGAAAGTGCCTCCGGTTTCGTTCAGACCCAGAACGAACTTGTAAATGGATTGTGTGTCTGACATTGGATTTTATTCTATGTTGATTGATTTCTGTTAAATATATATCTGTTTGGCGGCGGAGAATTTATTCTCTTGCTTAACGCCCTTCTCTGAGACGTACGAGCTTAGAGGTTATATATTGATAGATATCAATCGCATGGCATGAATTGCCTGTGTGGCATACTGAGTTGCATGGATCAAGGCTTCTGTTGAAAAGCAAAGTCTTGTGGTTGATGATCAAAGCACGGCCTTTGTGGCGTAGCTTTGTGTATAACGTGAATTCGTGAGCCTCACACCTCGGTATGAGTCAAAAACGGGATACGGACCGCTGGGAGAGCACGACGTTTCTTTCTAGCTTTGGTGGTGTCAGTGACTTACCAGCCCTGACATTTATATACTTTTCACCTTTGTGGTTGTTGGAATGAGGCGCCTCAATATTAGGTCTGTAAGGACCGGGAAACGTGTGTTCAGGAATTGCCAATCCTCTAACGTAAGTGAGGACCGGCCCAGCCGCATCCGGGGTTGCCCAGAGTGTGTAGTCCCGAGGCATTTGCTAGAGTGTCTCGAAGCGGAGAGGAGCTTGCCCCTTGCCTCGGCTCATGACGGAAATCCAATTTCCAATACAAGATATTTCGGCTTTATTTGTAGAGCCTAGTATGGCGACATAGTAGCATGGGATGTTATGCCGTCTATGATTTATATTTATGATTGAAATTGTTTTGACACTATACACCTATTATAGTATCAAATGATTTGTTTTAAACGTATCAAGCATGTTTGGCTGTTATAAGGTAAAACCCTATCCTCCGGCTTGCGTTGCATTGTGTGATGGGACCTGGGTCTTATAATAGCTTCATTTTTCGAAAAAGCATTGCGTTGTTTATTCTATGCACTGGTATTCTTGGGAGGAAACCTGTTCCGTGTCATACGGCGTGGTCCCTTGAATTACTCTCTTTTAAAATTGAATTAATAACTGATTTAGTTCTCACACCAGTCACATGACTGACCTGGAGTTTATTGTTTTAACCTAAACTCTGGGTGCCCCTATTTTCCGCACGGGCAGCCAGTAGTTTTGGTTTTGCAGATTTATATTCACAGGATCCTGGTTTACAGCTGGAATGATATCCGGAAAGCTCTGTATCCGTATATCACCTTCAGTTGTGCTTTGTATTATTTTCCGCTGCTATGTAATTTATTATAATCTCTGATATTTATCGAATGTAATTTATTCAATTATACTCTGTATATTCTTGTATCTGATGGAATTGTTGTAATAGCAATGAAATGTTCTTCCGTCTGCGTTCTATTTTGTCATGTTCTCAAAACGATCAGGGGTTTCGAACGGTCTAGATCGGTTTAACGACTGATTCAGATCGAGCGAAATTCCCGGCCGTCACATTTGGTATTAGAGCTTCGGTTTACAGAGCTCGAGAACAAGACACATTAGAACCATACGAAAGAATTCATCAGATATTGGATTAGCAATATCCAATTAGAATGACTCGTTAGAGATAGGATCGGTAGTATCCTAGAACGGGTGTGAAGAGTATATTTTTCAAATGAAAACAATTTTTGTTTTGAAAATTTAAACCATTTTATACGTATTTGAATATTTATTTACTTTGAATTTGGACAATCCAGTATATAAAGGTTTTGCATATACGCGTCATGAACGTATATTCGAAGTTTTAATATACTGGATAGATATAGAATCATACTCTAGTGGCCCGAAGATGATTCTGATGGTTGAGTACTCGTCGTCAAAATTTATATTCGTGTGACGAAGGTGTGATTTCTATATATTTCCATTAGACTGGTGTGAGAACCAAAACTTATATAGTTAGAACACATTGTTGTGAATTGGCATCAAAAACAAGATTTTTTGTATATATATCAAAATTATGAATTTGAAACTTTAATCCACTAATTGATTGATGTTTGTGTTGTTTGTTTATTTATTTGATAATTTTGAACCATTATGCCTAATTGTATCAAATATTGAACTGTATTGAAAATTGGTTGCATTTGCTTGCATATACATATACTTACATTGAACAGGTCATAGCAAGGAGGCTAGAGCCGAAGAATAAAATTTGTTTGCCCGACAAATAGGTACATGTTTACTATATAATTTACTATTTTGTTTGGGTGATGATGATTTTATGAGCCTATTGGCTAGCCGCTTGGCTTTTTCTTTTTCTTTTTGAGATCAGAAGGCCTATATGGCAGTTTCGGGATTTTCCCGTGGCTCCCGGTGCAGGGGAGGTTATGGCGAAATTTTTCGAAAATTTAGGGTGTTAGCCAAATTTTTGAAAATTTGAAAATTCTCAGAAACTGAAAAGTTGGAGAATGGAAGCCAGATCGAACGTAGAGTTGATTAATCAAACCACTTACGACTTTGTTCCTTTTCGGGGACGAAAAGTTTTAAGTGGGGGAGATTGTAATAACCCGGAAATTCTGAACCAGTTTAAATTTTTTATTTTGGCAATTTTAGCGAATTTTGAACATTTAAAATTGATTATTTTAAATAATATCGATGAGAAATTTGTTTTGAATATATTTAGAACGTATATATTATATACGTCATCATTAGAATATATAATATTTATATATAATTATAAATAGAATAGAAAATGGCGCGGTAGTTCGATAATTCGATTTCAAACTTCAATTGAATGTACCGGGTGCAAAACAATCCGGATTTTAGTGAAACCAAAAACATTAGGATCTAATTGATGATATCTTCCCAACGAATCAGAAAAATCAAAATTTCATAGCGGGAATCAAAAGATATGTCCAGTTGAAAATTCTGAATAGTCGCTATGGAATTCAGGCCCTTAAAAATAGACATTTTGCAAACGACCTCGGATTTCGACGAAACCACTTTTGTTGGGTCCGCAGTGTCAAATTATTGCTAGATTCCAAATTTCATAATTTTTTGAATCAATATGTGAGCGTGGCAAAGGAAAACGCATTTGACCAGTTTCAGTTGATTTTAATCGACTGAAAAATGGCCATTTTTCCAACGGTCTCAGAATTCGACGAAACTAGTTTTGTTAGGACCGTATCGTCAATACGAAGCTAGAAAATATATTTTTTTTGGAATTTTTCTACTTAGTATGTGACCCCGGTAATTTGAGATGTACGTTTGAAATTCAATATAATGATTTAAATGTAAATTCAACGGAAACTGTAACACCCCGCCTCCGCTAGGGTCACTCGCAAAGGAATGCACTAGCTTTAGAGGGGCATTATTGGTAAACATGCACAGAAATATCACAAGACAGAACATATAAAATAGCGGAAGTAAAATCGAACTTTCATAAACATCAATAATTAAGGTCTAAAGCATTTTACATCAGAGTACATCAAAACCTGTCTTGCAATAGTAAAGAAGCATAAAGACTTTTTCATAAATTATTCCCCAAGTAAAAACAGTAAAGTAGCCATAGCCAAGAAAAGTCCAAGCCATCCATGATGACCTTCAAGCAGAAGAAGTCCGACTAAACAACAGTATTTCCTCCCTGTAACCTGGGGGGGAAACGGAAGAAAAGAGGCGAAACAAAAACGGGTCAGTCAAAAAGACTGAGTAAGCCCTATCTACTATCAGCATAAAAACTAGTAAAGTTAACTGACATGAGAAACTGAGATGAACATAATCATGATGACAAGATAGATAAGCTAAATCAAAATAAACAGGATGAACTACTGAACTCAGATAAACTAAGGTGTCATGATAAATTACGATGTCAAGATAAAACAAGGTATCACATCGTCAGGTTTCTATCAAGTATAATATCCCTAAGATATCTATCACGTGTAACCTCCCATGGTATCTATCCTGTCTTTTAGCTCTGCACCTACCGTACTAGTATCCCCACCGTATCATGTGTTAACCATGAATGACCCCTACTCAAAAGTCGTGTAATGGTCTATGTCAACCTAATATATCGCATATATAGGTTACTCAACTCGTATGTTTTATTCCATGTAAATATTCAGTCCCTTGCCGTAGACCATACGGGCTTTCCCATGAGATTCTATACTACTTTAACATAGTTCCATGATCCTTAAGATCGTTTTGGATTGTCACCCTATATCTAACTAGGGTTTTTCAACATGAATCATTGTTTGTACAACTAGGACTTATGCTACCTAGGACTACTAGGGATTATGCTTACCTATTGCACGTTTCCGTATCTCGGTTTTGGTTCAACCACCCAGGGCCACTAGGATTTACGCTAACCGTCAACCGCGCCCTTTTTCCCACGCATTCACCGTGAATCGTTTTTCCATGACTGTATGCACATGTATCACATCGTGCCATCCGAGTCCTGTCACAGGGCAGATCAGGAAATACAGGACTCGGTCGAGAGCTTTCGATTTATCTGCCGATGCAGATGCTAAGGTCTGTTTTTTTCTATACGTGGCTATGGTCCCACGAGACCACTCCCTCAACTAGTGAAAGACAAGACAGGATAAATCATGTATGAGAACACAACACTGGCCAACCCACATCCAAGCCTTACCGCACCCATAATTAGATAGCAATTATGGTCTTTTGGGTGTTCTCTGCCTTTCCGTACGTACACGCTTAACCAAAGATGGTAGGTAGCCTGACGAAATGCTATCTAGGGTACGACCGTGTATCGTCGACTATCCCCTATCCATCCCCGTCTTTAGGTCGCTCGTATAGCAACCAAGGCATACTCTTGGTTCTTCTAACGCAGACCTTAACCTCTCATGAGCCTTGTATGATCACCTGGCAGCTCATAGAGGGATACCAAGAATATCCTCACGTTCCCCGAAGCCGCTGCTTCGTTACCCAGTTCGCTGGAGCCTTTATCTAAATCAGATACTTGCTCCTACTCGTATACTTAAACGATGACCTACCGTATCAGGTTACTCATCTATCTATGAACTGGTCTAAATTTCCTTGACTAAGAATCATTACTTAGTTATTCTTCAACTAAGGTTTACCACTTAGCCTTATTCCCGTTATCCTTGTTAACTACGGTTATCCACCTAATCCTTAGAACTAGGGTTTACATAATGGATTAAGTGTCACTTAAGTTCATGACTTAACCCGTCTACAAATCATGTCAAAATTGGCTAAGTATCCAAGTTCAAGACTTAACCCTACAAACCATGCTCAAGTTGGTTAAGTATATATTAACTTGACCCTATCAAATTACTGAGTCAAATCGGTCAAGCGTATTTAAGCGATTCGTGACTTAGCCTTATCATGTTTTCACGTTAGATTGGTTAAGTATAGGTTAACTTAACCTCAATAAATTCACGAGTTAGATTGGTTAAGTATAGGTCACTTAACCACCCCAGATCATCATGTTAGATTAGTTAAGTGTTTAACTTAACTCCATTAAACTACCGAGTGGGATTAATTAAGTCTAGGCTAACTTAACCCCATCCGATTTCCATGCTTAGACTAGTTGAGTCCAATCTTAACCCCATCCATTAACTGTATTTTTCGGTTAAGCGTCATTAAGAAAACTTACTTAACCTTACCAAGTTATCGTGTTGGATTGATTAAGTGTTGGTTAACTTAACCCCGTCCACTAGTCGTATAAAAATGGTTAAGTGTCATTAGGCAAATCAAATTACTTAACCTACCCAACCTTGTCATGTTTTGTTAAGTATCATTAGCCTAATCAAATTACTTAACCCATTTGTCCATGTCATATTTGAATAAGAGTCATTAATCAAATTAACTTAACCCTATCATGTGGCATTAATTACTTAATGCACCTCAACCTCTCACATTAGACTTTGTTGTGGTTACTAGTTAAGCCGGTCGGTTCCGGGTAGCTTTACACCACAACTTGGTCTAACCTCGGGTTCAAGCACAACATGACCAACTTCTCACATTGGGTCCTATTGTTTGCAACTACTAGTTAGGCCGGTCGGTTCCGGGTAGTTTTATGTTGCAAACTCAACCCAACCTCGAGTTGGCCACACTTATATTATCTAAGTGTCATGTCCATCATGTTTCCAAAACATGTTACAAGTTTTCAAGCATTTGGGTAGACCTAACTTAATAGGTAAATTCCCAAAGGGTAGACCTAACTTAATAGGTAAATTCCCAAGCTTATGTTTTTATGCATACTTACATGTCAACTTCCATGTTATATTTCAAGTCATATTTTCAAGTTATATTTTCATGTCACTAGAAATTACCCATAACATAACCCAACGCTTTTAAACTCGCATATACGTTCGCAACAACGTAATGGATTAAAAGAAGAGACTTGGCAAAGGCATGACAAAAATGGATATTAAGCCACAAGTTAATCATGGTGGCAAATGAGGCACAAATGTGTTCATTAACTTGCATGTTACATTCTTAAGCCTCAAAAACATGCATAAACCCAAACTTGGCACATAAGCGAATCATGGTGACAAAAGACATGGAATGATGACTAGTAACTCGCATATATCATCATATAAGGGTTATGACTTCATATGCAAGTTGACATAAAGGTTATGAGGGTTCTCATGTTGCATAATGCAACATTTCAACATAAAGGTTGTAGCTTTTAGCCCACAAGATCAAGATAATGACTTCATAAACTTGCATGACATGATAGCATGTATCATACTCAATGATCAAACCCAAACTTGCAACATGAACATTTAACTTCATAGTTAATATCTAAGAGTAGGGAAAGGGCTTACATTGCTATGAAGGCACAAAAGATATGACAAAGCCCTTATGCAATCAACTAGACCCAAAATGCAAGCTCTAACATAAAAACCCTTGAGCCAAAATGATCAAAACCCTTGCTTTATGATGCAAATATAGAAACTTGACTTGAATGCAAGCTAATGACACTCATACAAGCTTGAAAACACTTGTATGCATGGAAAATCTCTCATAGAAACAATTTAGAAGTTTTATGAAGAGAGTGGAGGCCATGAGAGGTAAAATTTTGCCATAGTTTAGTTGTATGAATGAATAATGATGATTTAGGGTTAGGTTAGGGTCTTATTTATAGATTAGGCAAGTGTTTTAGGCCATAGGATTAAACCCTAGTTGCAATCTCAGCCCTTAAAATCGAATCTGGCCCCCAAACTCAACACAAACCCAAAATGGTGCACCAGGCAGAACTGCCCGGCTGGACCAAGTCGACAGCCAAGTCGACAGGGCTGTCGACTTGGGTCCAACCAAGTCGACTCCCAAGTCGACAGGGCTGTCGACTTGGGTGCTCTGGCGGGAATTTTCCCGCCTGGCCCAAACTGGCCCAAATTTTCAAATTCAAACTTGAATTTGAAATCTGTTTTTACTTTGAAATTTTCTGAAAACTTCGTTGGGCCTTAATCGGGTCATACGGACTCCGATTTTCGAAAACTCGGACTCTATTTCGCGTATTTTTCCGATACGAACGCAATGGCATAGCCCGTTTTACTTGATTCAGAATTTAAAAATGAAATTCTTCCTTGATTCTCGTTTTAACATGTTATCGAAATACGGGTTGTTACAGAAACTGATCGAAACGACCGAATCAGCCTGCGAAACATATCCCATTGTGTTCGGAATGGGGGTGAAACGCTAGGGACAACAGGTGGTGGGTCTCCTTTAGAGGCCGAAATAAAAGGTAACTTTTGATGGAAAATAAAAATTAAATTAAATATATAAGAGGGACAAAGCTAAGTCAAACCCTCATTACTCTCAGCCTATGGTCAACGCTCCATCGCGCCTCCTCTTTCAAAACTAACGGCCGATTTAGGTCAAAAAGAAATCCCCCAAATCCTCATAATTTGATTCGAATTAAACCCGACTTCAAAACCGAAAATGGAAGAGTTTCTTCCACGCTTCAAGATCCAACAACCCTGATCGATTTATATTTGGGGAACCACTCAGATTTTGCTCCCAAAGGACAGGCGTTCGGGTCCGTTTCGCCGCCGCTGCTGGCGATCGAGTTCGCCAGTGTTAGGGGGCGCCGAGGTTTCTCTTGTAGCTGCTTCTCGTGGTGAAGACCGATCCTCCTCAGACGCCTCGTGGTGGCTGGAATCCCAAACCCTAGGCGATGAGCGACTTTCGATTTCCCTGGGCCGATTTCAACGTGAAAGAGATGGTAACAAACCCTATTTTCTTGATGTAATTACTTTGTTTTGAAAGAAGAAATTTCTTTGTTTTAAAAGAGAAAATTACATTGTTTTCAAATAGAAATTTAACCTTATTTTAAAATATAGAATCCACACTGCTTTGAAAATAAAATTAGAACTTCTTTGTGTAAAAATTAATTTTTATATTTTTAAAGAATTAAAAATATGATTTTTATATTTTGAAAGTATTAAAAATATAGTCTTTACTATATAGATGAGATAAAAATGAGATTTTTAAAATCTATATTTTTGAAAAGGCGAAACCTATATTTTTGAAAAGGCGAAACCTATATTTTTGAAAAGGCGAAACCTATATTTTTGAAAAGGCGAAATCTATATTTTTGAAAAGGCGAAATCTATATTTTTGAAAAGGCGAAATCTATATTTTTGAAAAGGCGAAATCCATATATATGAAAGGAGCCATATTTTTTAAAGTCGATATTTTTATAAGTGAAAGGAATTATAAAAATATAATCTTTATTGATACGAACACTGTTAAAAAAATTTGATTTTTATATATTGAATAGTATAATAAAAATTTGATTTTTATATATTGAATAGTATAATAAAAATTTGATTTTTATATATTGAATAGTATAATAAAAATTTGATTTTTATATATTGAATAGAATAATAAAAATTTGATTTTTATATATTGAATAGAATAATAAAAATTTGATTTTTATATATTGAATAGAATAATAAAAATTCGATTTTTATATATTGAATAGAATAATGAAAATTCGATTTTTATATATTGAATAACGAAGTAAAAATTCGATTTTTACATATGTAGTGAATACGGGCAACGAAGATGACTAAAAGGCGAAAACGATGAAGACTTCTACATTTGGAGTGGCGTGAAGTTGGAATAGATTTCGGTGAGAATTTCTCACCTTTCAACTTCTATTTCTAGTTATATATATTTATACTAGGATGCAGACGGTGCTTAGTAGCACCCGACACAATCGTCCACAGACCATGGACTTGTTTGTTTGGTTGCATAAATTAATTAGATGATTTGATTTGAATTTGGTTGTTTGGTAAATTTGATTGATGTGTGAATGGCGTGGGCCTTCACTAGACCGGGGAAAAGGCTAGGCCTCGTCCCGTTTCTAGTATCGTGCCGTTATGCCGCCGAAATTTTCTAAAATATGTTAGAAAAATAAAAATGTCATTTTATTTAAAGAATGAACTGAATAGAAATTCATATGTTAAAATAAAATGTTTTATCGTTAAAAATATAATTTTTAACGTGAAGTGAATAAAATAAATATTCATTTACAAACCGAACGGTTTGTTTATGTACACCTATTTGAAGGACATTGATTGGGTCGATAAATTTTACACATCGCCCAACTACACAAATAAAATCTGTGTTTGATTGTTTGAAACCCCACACGGGTGTTGGGATGAAATTTGAAGTTCACTCATCCTGATTGATTAAATATGTCGATCGATTGATTGACAGGCTGTTATAAGCATTAGATATCTATATTTGATGCTTATACAATGTAGTGCACTTTGGTTGATGGTTGATTATTTTTCAATGCTATTATATACGTGTGATGTATGAAAATACATATAATTAATATTATATGGTGATTGATTGGGCCTCATTCCAATTCAGAAAATAAAGAATGATATAAAATAAAGGTTCATGTGTTGACTGTACTCATCCGTTGAGATTAGTCATGTGTTGAACGAAATATTTTAATATAATAAAATTTGCATCTTTATCAATATAAAATAAAGGTTCATGTGTTGACTGTACTCATCCGTTGAGATTAGTCATGTGTTGAACGAAATATTTTAATATAATAAAATTTGCATCTTTATCAATATAAAATAAAGGTTCATGTGTTGACAGTACTCATCCGTTGAGATTAGTCATGTGTTGAACGAATTATATTTGAAATAGAAATATTTGAAATAGAATATTTGAAATAGAATATTTGAAAATAGAAATATATGAAGCCGTGTTGATTAGATTGACGCCATTTTGACGTGAACGGTATTTATATCGATTTTATTCATTTTAAAATGAATATAAAGTGATTTCGAAATGAATATTGAAAAGTGATTTCAAATTGAATATAAAACGATTTCGAAATGAATATTGAAAAGTGATTTCAAATTGAATATAAAACGATTTCGAAATGAAATGAATATAAAGTGATTTCGAAATGAATATTGAAAAACGATTTCAAATTGAATATAAAATGATTTCGAAATGAATATTGAAAAGTGATTTCAAATTGAATATAAAACGATTTCGAAATGAATATTGAAAAGTGATTTCAAATTGAATATAAAACGATTTCGAAATGAATTGAATATAAAACGATTTCGAAATGAATTGAATATAAAACGATTTCGAAATGAATATTGAAAAGTGATTTCAAATTGAATATAAAACGATTTCGAAATGAATTGAATATAAAACGATTTCGAAATGAATTGAATATAAAACGATTTCGAAATGAATTGAATATAAAGTGATTTCAAATTGAATATAAAACGATTTCAAATTGAATATTGTAAAGTGATTTCGAAATGAATATTGAAAAGTTATTTCAAAATGAATATTGAAAAGTGATTTCAAATTGAATATTGAAAAGTGATTTCGAAATGAATATTGAAAAGTAATTTCAAATTGAATATAAAACGATTTCGAAATGAATTGAATATAAAACGATTTCGAAATGAAATGAATATAAAGTGATTTCGAAATGAATATTGAAAAGTGATTTCAAATTGAATATAAAACGATTTCGAAATGAAATGAATATAAAGTGATTTCGAAATGAATATTGAAAAGTGATTTCAAATTGAATATAAAACGATTTCGAAATGAATATTGAAAAGTGATTTCAAATTGAATATAAAACGATTTCGAAATGAATTGAATATAAAACGATTTCGAAATGAATTGAATATAAAACGATTTCGAAATGAATTGAATATAAAGTGATTTCGAAATGAATATTGAAAAGTGATTTCAAAATGAAATGAATATTGAAAAGTGATTTCAAATCGAATAGAAAACCAATTTGAATTGAATCGAATAGAAAACCAATTTGAATTGAATCGAATAGAAAACGACTTTGAAATTGGATTGAATTGAAAACGAATTCAAATTGAATGGAAAGCGAATTGAAACGAATTCAAATTGAATTGAAAACGAATTCAAATTGAATTGAAAGCGAATTGAAATGAATTCAAATTGAATTGAAATCTGAATTGAATAGAAATGAATTTTAAAACGAATTTATAAAGAAGAATTCAATTTTGATTTGAATTGAAATGGAAGTTGAAATTGCTTTTGAAACGAATTTAAAACTATTTATATAATTCGTTTTAAATAGAAATCGACGAAATATATATTATATATATTATATATATAATATAATGGCCTGAATAGAACGCGCCGCGCCGCGGCAGTTCGTGAATTTCGACCATTTATTTCAAACGGACATTACGGGAGATCCGACCGTCGGATTCTCCTAAAACCGGAACCGTTGGGTTCGTATCGAAAAGAAATTTCTAACGAATATTAGAAATCCAAAATCTAACGATTGGATTTGGAGATACGTCCAAATCAAATTTGAAAAAGGTCACTGTAAGTGCAGTTCGATGGCCATTGTTGGAAATCGACTGTACGGGTCTTGATAAAATTATTAAAAATAGTAATAATTTGTGTAGAATCATAAGAAGTGATTTGGGAAAAACTGGGGTGAAAAACTCCATATTTGAAAAGAGAAAAATAGATTTTATCAAAATGAACTAGTTTGAACTAAATTTAAAACCCGATTTGTTTTTAAATAAATGAATTAGATTTAAAAAGGGGTTTTAAATAATCGGGATTTCTAATATATTTGATTGGATTTGAAATGGGTTTGTTGTGAACGGTGTTTTAAATAACACTAGTTCTTTAACCCGATGATAAATAGAATGTGATTTGGGTTTGTCGTGAACTGTGTTTTAAATAACACTAGTTCTTTAACCCAGTAAAAGGAGTTTTAACGAATCTGCAATTAGATTGAAATGTGAATTTATAATCTAAATTATCGAATTTAGAAAATGAGCTGGAATGGAGTATCACCAGTTTTGCTCCAAAGCGATAGTTAAATCTTTTATTAGATTTGAACGTGAAATGGTAATTAATTTTACCGATAACACCGTGGTGTTTGATATGGAGTATTACCAGTTTTACTTCATGGGATGAATAGGTTGGGATTGGGAAATAAAATAAATAATTACTTCGTTACGGTTCGCTAATCTCGACTAGTTTAGAAAACCATAATTTGGTTTGAATGACATCCAAAGGAAGATTAAAGGATAAATTTTAAAGAATTTATCTTGGATAAAATTAATGGGAACCTTTCCCCTAAGAACGTGATTTTGGGAATAAAAGAATATTCTGGATTGGAATGAGGCGTATGTTGTGGTTGTGTAACATTTGTTTTTAATATACGCGGGTTGTTCGGAAAGGCCGGGTTTATACCCATTCTGAATAACCGATTCGACGATATGTCGAAGATGAAGACGGTGGTCGAAGACCGGAAGTCTTCACATCGTTTGGGTAATTACTGACGATCCTGATTGGGCTGTACACCCAAGAGGATGGAAATAGTTGGTGGTCGTCCAGACGTACTTGGAGATGGATGGATATGCGAGGAAAGTGCCTCCGGTTTCGTTCAGACCCAGAACGAACTTGTAAATGGATTGTGTGTCTGACATTGGATTTTATTCTGTGTTGATTGATTTCTGTTAAATATATATCTATTTGGCGGCGGAGAATTTATTCTCTTGCTTAACGCCCTTCTCTGAGACGTACGAGCTTAGAGGTTATACATTGATAGATATCAATCGCATGGCATGAATTGCCTGTGTGGCATACTGAGTTGCATGGATCAAGGCTTCTGTTGAAAAGCAAAGTCTTGTGTTTGATCATCAAAGCACGGCCTTTGTGGCGTAGCTTTGTGTATAACTTGAATTCGCGAGCCTCACACCTCGGTATGAGTCAAAAACGGGATACGGACCGCTGGGAGAGCACGACGTTTCTTTCTAGCTTTTGTGGTGTCAGTGACTTACCAACCCTGACATTTATATACTTTTCACCTTTGTGGTTGTTGGAATGAGGCGCCTCAATATTAGGTCTGTAAGGACCGGGAAACGTGTGTTCAGGAATTGTCAATCCTCTAACGTAAGTGAGGACCGGCCCAGCCGCATCCGGGGTTGCCCAGAGTGTGTAGTCCCGAGGCATTTGCTAGAGTGTCTCGAAGCGGAGAGGAGCTTGCCCCTTGCCTCGGCTCATGATGGAAATCCAATTTCCAATACGAGATATTTCGGCTTTATTTGTAGAGCCTCGTATGGCGACATAGTAGCATGGGATGCTATGCCGTCTATGATTTATATTTATGATTGAAATTGTTTTGACACTATACACCTATTATAGTATCAAATGATTTGTTTTAAACATATCAAGCATGTTTGGCTGTTATAAGGTAAAACCCTATCCTCCGGCTTGCATTGCATTGTGTGATGGGACCTGGGTCTTATAATAGCTTCATTTTTCGAAAAAGCATTGCATTGTTTATTCTATGCACTGGTATTCTTGGGAGGAAACCTGTTCCGTGTCATACGACGTGGTCTCTTGAATTACTCTCTTTTAAAATTGAATTAATAACTGATTTAGTTCTCACACCAGTCACATGACTGACCTGGAGTTTATTGTTTTAACCTAAACTCTGGGTGCCCCTATTTTCCGCACGGGCAGCTAGTAGTTTTGGTTTTGCAGATTTATATTCACAGGATCCTGGTTTACAGCTGGAATGATATCCAGAAAGCTCTGTATCCGTATATCACCTTCAGTTGTGCTTTGTATTATTTTCCGCTGCTATGTAATTTATTGTAATCTCTGATATTTATCGAATGTAATTTATTCAGTTATACTCTGTATATTCTTGTATCTGATGGAATTGTTGTAATAGCAATAAAATGTTCTTCCGTCTGCGTTCTATTTTGTCCTGTTCTCAAAACGATCAGGGGTTTCGAACGGTCTAGATCGGTTTAACGACTGATTCAGATCGAGCGAAATTCCCGGCCGTCACATCTATCATTTCTCTTTCTCTTCAAATAAATTCTAAATCAGAAATAGATTCATATACAATCAATCACATATAAACCATATGGATTTGAAAAAGGATAATCAGATTCAAGTGGAAAAGGGTATGAATTGTTGTCTCAACTCTTCTTCATCATGTCTTCCACTCTATTCCTATTTTCTTACAAATCTACAATTCTAAAAGTATCCCCTTCTCAGAATAACAATAGATCTGTAAGAATTTTGGAACTGTAGGCCTAAAAGATTATTCAAATTTCAGATTTGGATGCTTTCACGTGAGTAGAAATTTTTTTATACAAAGTTACAATAACTTATTATCTCATTTGTAATTGTTCTTAAATCTATGCCTAACATTTATCAGATCTGTTTATAATATTGAAAAATCTTAAATGATGCCTATCAAATTTGTTTATGAATGTTGTTATAACCTGAAAGTATAGATTTGTGGTTCTAAACGATATTATTTGTAGGCTTACTTGATTGATTATATTATTGCCTACAATTGGGTTTAACATATATTGTGGTTATTGTAAACACCGTAGATCTGGAAATTAGTCCCTCAAAACATTGTTAAGATGTAATTTTATTCCAGATCTGTTGTTTTAGTGTTAAAGAGAGATTCATGAAATTTTGATTAAAAAGATATTAACTTGTTTGTGCTCAATTTTGTTGGGATTTTAACTTAGTTATTGTAAATGTGCCTTTTAACTCTTTTTAAATAAGAACACAATATTTGAATCAATAAGAGATATGTCAAATATTGAAAAAGGGAAAAGTTGTGTAAATTTACGTATAAATATAAATATATACATTTGTGCGTAGTTTACATCAACCGTTCCAAAATATACATAATATATATCTCTTATGGTTAGAAATGTCTTTATTTCAATATCCAGGCATAATTTACAATTATTATAGTTCACGGTCTTTTGTAAGATTTAGATCCATTTTCAAAATTGAATGCAAAAAGGAATGTTTAGTTATTTGTTGAACCAAAACATTAAAGATAATAATAATAACAATAATAAAAGAAAATTAACTACGTTAACTGCGAGAAAATATGAATATACATACATATATATATATATATATATATATACATACATTATTCTTCCAAAGCTATGTAAACAATGAAATATATATGTTTGAATGAACTTCATTTTATGGAATTATACATGTAAATGCAATCCATATTAAATGAATACATTTATGATGACCGTTGTAACAACTAGTGAAACTGGTTGCTTTAAATAGGCCATAAATAAATAAATAACTGTTGTAACTGCCATTGATTTGGGGAAAGAAAATTTAATTAGTTGGTTACACCAAACGGTTACAATTTCTAAATTGGCTAGTATTAATGTTGTAAACCCCAATTACAAAATTAAATTATAGTCGCACTAAGATACGATGTTAAGCCCAACTTGTTGTAGAAGTCTTCCCGGAACCGCCCGATAAATCCAACATCCACAAGTGGTCGGCTTAATGTGAGGGTTCTGGTGCGTGTGTGTGTATATATATATATATATATATATATATTGAAAATTGGTTCACTTTTATTATCTAAGAAATAGCAATACAAAAGACAAGTTAGCATACTAACCGTTAGAAACTAAAAATAAACGCGCAAAAAAGCATGAAAATACAAATAAAACAAAAACTAACTAAGAAAAAACCGGCCCTTGACGAGGCCATCTCCCACTTGTAACTCGCTGCACCACCTGAGCCAAATGCTCAACAGACCACTACATTTACATGCAATAGCATCAGAAGTATCTTTTTGGAAAACCAAATGAAGAATTAGCCCATCAGTTCAAACATACATGGCACTTAGTTCATTCATTTCCAAATATCCCTTAATATGTTTAACTTAACAAATCCAGCTATCAAGTCTTCAACAACACATGATCTCCAAGAATACACCCGGTATATCCCCTACTACATATGGATCTGCAAACATCCATTTGCAGTCATACATGATGCCAGACAATTGTAGGAGTGCTATGCAGGAAGATGAAGTAAAACATTTATAAGGTACCCATCATGAAGAGGCCAAGAAGAAACTATACCATCCTTCACAAAATCGGATTGAGCTTAGCCTATAAAAACAACTCTATAACAACACCAAGCTAAATCATATGAACATCACTTCTATCATGTTGAAGAAATAGGCACACAAACTGCGGATGAAAATCAGTTGAAACCCAACCAAACTACTTACTAAAACCCTCTCTGCATTTCAACTGATGAGCTCCATGAATCCAACACTGCCTCTGTTCAAGTAATCAAAATCTTCACCTGACTCATACTCAACAATTGAGCTATTTCAACTGTGCTCACGATGAGCCATATGTGTAGTTGTTGAATGGATGATAAAACTGTGAAAAATACTACCCAATCCATTACAAATATACCATGTTATAATATGGCAGTAAATCCCATTCAGAGCACTTAATCAACCAAAACAGAACTTATTTTGCATCTTAAAGTGTAAAACCAGTTTGCTGTGAAAATCTTCAAAAAATGTCTTCAATTTACACCAAAGGTGCAAACCAGCTTAAACTGAAGGATTTTACACCATGAATTGTAAATCAGTTTGGTATGCAGTAAAAAATCATTTCATCCAGACACGAACAAACTTCTGTATAAAAATTTAACAAGAACCCATTAAAACGAAACCAGCACAACATGTATCAAGATATTCCCATCGCTCTTATGAATCTTCCACTTGTGAAGAGAAAACTTAACAGGAAATTGGGGATGAATGCTATAGGAAAAGTAGATCCAATGTTCCCAGCATTAGGTACTAACACCTTTGGGATGAAACATTTCTTAAAAGTGTTGGAGACAATAAACCATTTGGAATGAAATCTGGGGATAAAAACATGAAGAGGCTAACTTCTTCATTAAATTTACGTACAGAACACCTAAATTCAGCCATACCCTTGCTAATGAAATCCCAAATGATCCTCAATTCTAACAATAGGCCTGGTTGATGATTCATAGACATCTATGAATCAATCCTATTACCAGATTCAACAGTTTGGTATATGGATTTCATAATAATTGCCACTATATAACTGAACCAAACAGTATTTGCCTTGTGATGCTCATGAGAAAAATTAAAGACTGCTTTGGATGAAAAGATATTTGATACAGGAATCACGAAGAAAGCAACTGTTTCAATAATCTCCGATTTCCCAGATCTATTATGAAACTAAAATACAACTCCAAAAAAGATATGCTATAATCAGAGGTGCCAGATGTAATGGACTGGTAATGGACCCATTTCTCTTTTCATCTGCGAAGCACTGAATAGATCTTTAAAAAGCAGCTTAAGACAATTATCACTATAAACTTCGAACCAAAAACGAACTAAACCCCAATTTTTCAACCCCAAACTTATGCAAATATTCTAGTAATCAGATCTATACACATACCAGAAAATGAAATTAGTGAAAAAACTAGAGAAACAATTACGAAGAATCGGAAGTGCTTCCACTTGCGCTGGCAATGCCAGATCCCAATCCTCCGGATGTCTCGTTCTTCAGCTTCCGAACTAAATCAAATAGGTTGTGGATCTGCTATTTGAGCATAGATGCAACATTGTATAAGGCAGATCTGGGGTTTAGCCAACAAAAGAATCTTGACTTTGTGGGAAATTAAGGATAGATGGTGGATTAAAAAATTTAGATCTGAAAAAATTATGAAAAACCGATGGAAAGTAAGTGGTGAAGTAAAACAGATGTATTATCAATGATAGAATCGTTGAAGGTTAGTGAAGTAAAGATCGCAAAGGATTTGGTGAAGTAAAAATCACAGAGCGATTTCAAGAAGGTAAAGAAAGGTGTAGATGAAGAGGACGCTCACGCACGGCGAAAACTGGTGAAGAATTCACCAGTCGCCATTAACGAGTGCCTCTCATTATTCAGAGTAAAAACACATATATATATAATTTACATCCATACATACAACATATAATAAATTAATAAATTAGCAGTGTCTGATGGGGCGCGCAAAAAATAAATATTTCGGGACTGATAATTAAGGATAATTAATTGTCTTGGGAAAATAAGTTCGTTATGGTCATAAAGGGAAATAGCCATATAAAACAGAAACAAATGAAATAAAAAGGGAATTAATGAGTATTGATTGTCGTTCTAAATACCAAGTCCAATAAGGAAAATAATTAAACAAATATCCTAGGCTAAGACGGATTTTACTTTCCTTATTTTATACTTGTTAATCTAGAACTTATAATTAAAAAGTTATAGTTGAACTTAGTAGGTTAATGATGTGAGGTCAGTTACAATATTCGACATAAGTTTACACTTTCCAGCAGTCGAATATTGTCCAACCGATGTGAGAATCATTAACCATAGGAACTCATGATGACGGTAATTTATATACGTATGGTATTTCCGTAAAGAGAAACTAAACGGGAATAACTCAATAATGTAGCCTGCTTTGGGATTAAGGTCTTAAGTGGCTAGATCCACCTATAAAAATGTATTAAGCGAACGCGTAGCTTACCTCCCATAAATAGAAGCATTAAAGGCTAATTGGGTACGAGTTTTATAATCTTCGCGAATAATTTACTTCCTTGTGTCTTAAGTGGCTTTGGGTCAAGGAGTCCACCTGGGAATATGTCACTCGATTAGGGGTCTTAAATGGTGTGTGAATCCTACCTAAACCTGGGTTCAAAAATGTCTGATATTGTCATTCCATTAGGCTACCTATCCTATAGGAAGTAATAAGCATCTAGGAGATTATTCAATAAGGTCAGTCAGATGGTACAATGAGATTCCACCATAGAAAGGTCATAAATAGCGAGATGTCATCTATCTAGTCTTATTGGTCTTAAGCGGTGAGATACCATCTCTCACCTTATGTGGCGGAATGGGTTTATACGCATGAATGACGTAAGCCTTAACTAGTAGTACCTATAGCTAGTGTTCTCTAGTTATAATAGCATTGAGTAATTCATCGAGAGGTAAAATGACCAATAGATCTACATAGGCCTCAAGTAATTGAGAGAATCCACCTTATCTTCGATAGTAAGGTGTTAACTGGCTAAGTATACACACGAGTAAATAAACTCTACAATTAGGAGTTCACTTATCAGTTTAATAATCAGTTAAATGATGGTACAAAGGCTTCACAAATGTATGCGTAAATGTTCTATCTCGGTATCGATATTATTGAGAATACTACCTTATGTATGGTAGTTAGAGTCATGCCTAGATGTTCACAAGGTTAGGATAGAATCACTACCTTTGTAGGCATATATCTTGGGTTGAACCAAATGGGATACATCTTTTTATTGTAAACTGTGTTGTACTTTTCTTATTCATCAAAACTTGTTGTTCTGATCCCCTCCTTGTTACAACCCCCTAGGTTTTCTAAAAAAGGTCGGGTCCTCACAGATGTCTAAGTTTGGTTTTCGGTTCTCATTCTCTCTCATGCTCAGTATTGACATGGTGACCTACTTTTATAAGGTAGTTAGTTGAGTTAATACTATTATATCCTATTTCATATCCACTGTGTGTTATTTTATCGTACTTTGATTGTGCTTATGCTCATTTATTTGCAGGTACTAAATTTATCGCTTCATGCTTGGATGTGTTCGAGTTTCATTTTTTATCGAAATTTGGGCTCATAAAAGTGTGAGGTGTTACACTCACTCCTTCCAACTATTGTACCCGTGAATAAAACATTGCCAAACTGAAACAGTAACATGTAACTTAAGTGCATGAGATAATATATGTTTAGATGCCAACATAAATTATACAACTTAAGCGCATTAATACGACCCAAGGTTGCAAACTATGACTATGAAAAAGATAAAGAAAACATGGAATCAACTTCAGAAAATATGAAAATGCACAATATATTTGCTGACAAAGGATTTCAAGTATACTTAACTATCAATTGTAAAAACAAACCAGTCAGTTAAACCAATTCGTAATTGGAATGATGCATGGTAAAAAATAATGAGTGCACTCTTTAAAGGAAATTTTCTATGTCTATATAACAGAACACCTTCATTTTCCACTTTAATAAAAGGAAGCTATCTCATGGTGCATCAATAAACTTAATATAATAAATATTATTTATGTACAGAGAAGCTAACATAAAGCGAGAAACACCCATAATATCACTCTAACTACCAACTTCGAAAAAAAAGACTATTTAAATAATCAATCATAAATGAAAAAAATATGAAATCTTAAAAATATGTGCATAATAGAGGCAACAAAAATGCATACCACTCAAGGCATTAAATAGATTAGTCTCCAAATACCAAAGACGCTCCTTTAGCAATCCAGGTTTTACTACATGTATTGAAGAAAAAAAACATAGAATTGTAATATTTGTGTAATTTAAAATAAGTAAACAAAAGGATTTTTACCCACAAAATATCCACAAGGAATAAATATATATAGCTTAACATTGTAAATATAAGGTGTGAAACCACAAATGATCATTACAAAAAAATAAAAGGAGCTCTACTTAGATTTTAAGAGCATCAACAACTACATGAACTCCTCAAATTTAAAGCAATGACACTTCGATTACCAACATGCATGTGCCTCAGACTAAATTATAGCTATGATTTATTTTGATAAAATGTATCTCTTAAATGTTTTACCTTGATGGTTCTAGTTCAGTTATTGGCAACTCAAATGAGTTTTCATATAATATTTCAGCACTTATGTTCTGTTTAATATGTATCTAAGCATGATCAATAATTTATAATAAATAAATATTATACATAATCCATACACACTATTCCAATCTATGAGATAGTTGAGTACAATGTTAGTGACCAATGTACATATATAGTGCGACAGAATGCAAACGCCTTCTTTTTAGGATTTTTTTTTTTTGAATTCGGGCCAGTTTTGAAAATTTATAATGGAAATAGACCACTTTCACAACTAATTACAAAAGTAGACCACTTTTGTTTAAACTTACGTTATCCAATATAACGCCAGTTAAATTTTCTTTTTATCAACGACATTATCTGAAATAACGCTACTATTTGTAATGAGAAAGTTATCTCAGAAAATGCTTATTGGCGTTATCTAGGATAACGTTATAAAAATTGCCAATTACCTCCAAAAGAGGCAGTGAGCACTTTATATAGCGTTATCTCGGATAACACTATCAAGCGTTATCCGAGTTAATGCTTTGTTTGTTTGCTCACTGCATCATTTGGAGGCGGTGGACAATGTTCATAGCATTATCCTAGATGACAACTACATACCCACCTGGATAACATTATCGTATTCGAATTACGAAACGAAAATAACAAAATTATCACACCCGAATTACATACTGAACACAACAACATTTCCGAATGACATAATGAACATAATAACATTACCATATCTGAATTACATATCAAACATAACAACAACATATCTGATTGACATGATGAACATAACAACAACATATCCGAATTACATAACAACATATATGAATTACATAACGAACATATCCTTTTTACATATCTGATTTACATAACGAACATATTTGATTTACTTAACAAATATAACAACAAAAAATCTGGATTACATAACGAGCTAATGGTTTTATCTTACTTCTGGTTAAGAATTTACTAGGTGACCCACCAGATGGCTGCATTATAGCTCATGTACCTGCTTCAGGTCTTCGTGCTTATTAGATTTATTCAAGCATAAAATGCTGCTTCACTTAACCTTAGGTAAAAGTTGCTTTCAATTGCAATTTCTAGCAGTTGAGCAATGTATTTTGAAGCAACTTTTACTTTCGTTGAAGCAGATTGTGTAGTGTAAGTAATATATATTCGTTATGTTGTACATAAGAAGTGTTTTCATGAGGTTATCTATTTTTCTTTTACTACAAGAGAAAAACAGATAACTCCATGAAATCACTTCCTTACAGAATCACAAATTTATATTACTTACACTACACAGTCTGCTTCAAAGAAAGTAAAAGTTAGTTCAAAACACATTGCTCAACTGCTAGCAGTTACAAGCGAAACCAGCCTTTACCTAATATTAAGTGAAGCAGCATTTGATGTTTGAATAAATCTATTAAGCATGAAGACCTGAACCAGTGCATGAGTTACAATGCATCCACCTAGCGGGTTACCCAGTAATTCTTAACCAGAAATTAAGTTAAAACATTCGGGTTGGTGAGGCTTCATATGTCTTAGATCAACCAGGTCAGGTTTGATATAGCAATACATGTTCCATCTCTTCATAATCTATAAACCATTAAGAAGCATGCATTATTACATTAATCAATCAATAAGTACACAACTAACTTACGATTTTCCATTTCATATTCCATCATACTTCGGTTACGTCACATAATAAACGTAAACATGAACATACACATGCACATGCACATACACATACTATATATATGCATAATTTGTACTTTAATCACTCACTTGACTTTAAATATACATGTACTAAACCAACAATCATGAAATTATTGATGTAAACTATAACTTGTACACCGTAGGAACTTAAAAACACGTCTATGCACAAAACAAGGGAATAAAGTAAAAATCCCAAAACAGAAAACCCTATATTTCAGAAATTACAAAATTTAATCAATAAAGTTAGGTAAACTTACTAATAGGAGGCGGTAGAGAATAAGAGGAGGTCATGGAAGTTAATTTTAAAGGAAAAAATCGATTTTTGGACAAGATCCGATAGGAGGCGAATTTTTTTGTCTTTGCTTAAAAAGAAAGATAGTGGAAATGAGGAAAGAAAGATAGGTTTGGGAGGGTTTGTACCCATTTAGGCGTTATCTCAGATAACGCATAATAACGTTATTTGTGATAACACTAGCCTATAAATGTTGCGGAACTGTCCAGAAGAGTTTATAACCTTCCGAGTGCAATCTCAAATGACGCTAATATATAAATTTAGCAGGCATTATCTGGGATACCGTGAGTTAATTAAAAGTGGTCTAGTTTTGTAATAATGCTAAAAACTGACCTGTTTTTGTTACAACTTCTACAAACAGGCCTAAACTAGCAAATTTCCTTCTTTTTATGACTTTCACCTCCAACTATCTTAGAAAAAAATTGACATGTCTTATTGTACCCAAATTGTGATGTAGCCTGCTTTAACTTGTATGCTACAGGAGAAAACTTTGTACACTTCCTAGTTTTTGATATACGCACTACTTTGTCATGTATTACACATGCTAAATATCTAATACATACAACCTTTTGTATCAAAGTTTATCTCCAATGAAATTAAGAAAAGTAGAGAACCTAAGGTTCACAACATCAATGACTGACATAATCATTCGATTTCATACTATAATATGACAATAGTGTCATCAAGGTTAACCTAATTAACCAAACATAAAATAACTCACACAAGAATGTTGTAGTAATCTACTTTTTTTAGATAGTTAACCAAACATAAAATACCTGACAAATGAATGATATTGCAGAGTCTACTAATTTTTTCATAGGAAACTTTTGCCAATCGCGAATCGTATGATAGTTCCTTTTTCACAACACTAAAGCATGAAATTCCTAACAAAAATATTTCTATAGTACTAACACTCATTTACTGTTATAACCTAACAACACATAACGTCAATTGCAGTTGTTTAACAAGCCATTATTAGGAGAGGAAACATATACTGAAGAATAGTTGTAGAGAATGATGCATATTTTTATTCATGAATCACAAATATATAAAGTTACAAATACATGCAACCAATCCTTATTTATTTCATTTTAATGGCATACTATATATGTAGTGATTGACATAGATTATGTCAATCCTTATCATGACATTTGTTATCCTTATCATGACATTTATTAAATTTCAATGGCATACCATATATGAAAAGATTAACATAGATTATGTCAATCCTTATCACGCCTCCTCAAAACGGACGGCTAGGATGAAAGACCGATTTTGTTAATCAATGTTGTGAAGGAGGTACGTGGTAGTGGCTTGGTGAGAGCATCCACAAGCTGGTCATTAGTGGAGACGTAAGAGACTCTCAAATTTCCACTTTGCACATTTTCTCTGACAAAATGGTAATCCAATCCCAGATGCTTTATTTTAGAATGAAAAACCGCATTAGCACACGCATATGTAGCTCCAGCGTTATCACAACAGATGACTGGCACGAGAGTGAGTTTATGCCCAAGCTCCTTGAATAAATTTCCTACCTAAAAAATTTCGGCAGTAGCATTTGCCACTGCCCTGTACTCGGCCTCGGTAGATGATCTAGCTCTTGTACGTTGCTTCTTTGACGTCCAGAAGATAGGGTTCTTGCCTAAATAAACTATATATGCTGTTGTAGAAATGTAGTCATCTTTGTCACAAGCCCAATCCGCATCAGAGTAAGCATGGAGAGTGAGAGGTGAATCTTTGTGTACAATTAAACCCATATTATATGTACCACTTAGATACCGAAGAAATGTGTTCCTCAGTTGGACGCTGCATGTATTGAGCTAACTTATTCACTGCGAATGCCACATCCGGCCTTGTAAGATTTGAATATTGTAAACTACCAATCAAAGTATGATACTCAGTAGGATCGTTGAGAAGGTTTCCATGTATAGTTAGTGGAGGATGAGTTGATAATGGTGTTGCAACTAGTTTTGCATCGTCCATATTAGATTTGCACAAAATATCAGCAATATACCTCTTTTGGCTCAAGAAAATACCTTTTGGATGAGACACTACTTCCACTCCCAGGAAGTAAGACAATTCTCCAAGGTCTTTGAGTGAGAAACGTGTTGCCAGAATTTTTATAAAAACTTCCAGTGCATGAGTTGCATTACTTGTAATAATAATATCATCCACATAAACCAACAAATAAATAATGTCACCATTTTTTTGCAAAGCGAACAAAGATGAATCAAAGACTGTATTCTTGAAGCCCAACTCAATTAAATATTGCCATAATTCTTTATACGAAGCTCTTGGAGCTTGTTTTAACCCATATAATGCCTTGTTTAATTTCCATACATGTGTTGGATGTATAGGATCTGTGTAGCCAGGAGGTTGTATGGTGTATACGTCTTCATTGAGTGAGCCCTGTAGAAAAGCATTGTTGACGTCAAGTTGGCGCAATGACCAACCTTGACTAACCGCAAGTGAAAGCATAAGCCGAACCGTGGCGGGTTTAACTACGGGGCTAAAAGTTTTACTGTAGTCAATGCCAGCTCTCTGATTGAAACCTCTTGCAACATAGCAAGCCTTGTACTGAATAATGTTGCCATCTTTATTCTTTTTAATTCGAAAAATCCATTTGCATCCCACTACATTTTGTGACATAGATGAAGCAAGATCCCAAGTTCTATTTTTCATTAATGCATTAAACTCTTCATCCATAGCTTTACGCCAAACTGAGCTTTTTAATGCTTGGGTGATATTTTTTGGGATCTCCGTTTCATGGACCTCCACATTTAAATTCAGTTTACTGATTGGTTTCCTAATGCCATGTTGAAGTCTTGTGGTCATTTGAGGAGAATGTAGAGGATTGTTGGGTGTTGAATTTGTAGATGTGGATATATCGAGGTTTGACTGAGACGAAGTAGAGTAGAGCTCGGCAGTAGGGGATTGAGATGAGTTTGTTGCGGACATAGGAGATGAAAGGGATGAAGAAGGAAATAAGGCAGGAGGGGTGTTGGAAGGTGTGTTAGTTTGCAATGAATGAGAAGAGTAAGATTAAGTATTTGATAATATAGATAATGTAAGAGGTGCCCATTGTTCCACTAGGTCAGAGAGGTAGGTTGTTGAATTATTAAGTTCAGAAAAAGGAAAAATGTTCTCTTTGAAGTGAACATGACGAGAAACATAGACACGACTAGTGTTTAATTCGAGACAATAGTATGCACTTTGAGTAGGTGAATAACCAACAAAAATACATGGTTGAGATTTGAGTTCAAGTTTGTGAGAATTGTAAGGTTTGAGCCATGGGTAGCAGAGACACCCAAAACTTCGAAGCTTGGAATAATTAGGATGTTGGACGAATAAGTTAAAGTATGGTGACACATTGTTTAGAGTTGGCGTAGGAAGTCAATTAATCAAGTAAACAGCTGTTGAGCAAGCATTTGTCCAATATTCAAGGAGCATTTTAGCATGAGTAAAGAGTGATAGAAATGTCTCAACAATGTGTCAATGTCATCGCTCCGAATAGCCATTATGTTGAGGGGTGTGGGGTGGAGTTGTGAGATGCGAAATTCCATCGATGGACAGGTAGTTACGTAGGCTTTCGTACTCACCACCGTTGTCTGAGTAGATAGTTTCGAGAGGCAGTTGAAAATATTTCTCAATTAGAGATTTATAGCGAATGAATACATGTTTTGCATCTGATTTTCATTTCAAATTATACAACCAAATATATTTAAAAAAATGATCAATGAAAATAAGATAATATTTAAAGCCATCGTGAGAGTAAATGGGTGATGTCCAAAGATCAGAATAAACATATTCAAGTGGGGAAGTAGACACAATAGAAAAAGTAGAAAAAGGAAGTTTATGACTTTTATTGCAAGCACATGAATTACAATCTAAAGTAGAGATACTAGGAACATGAAGTTTATTTTTGGAAATAATTTTCCTAAAAACATTGCGAGACGGATGCCCTAAACGATGATGCCAATCAAGAGAACTAGTTGTGCTTGCGTAGACTGTATGGGTTGTGGATTTTGGCCCATAAATGCCTGCTGCAACCAGCCCCTGGAATAGAGATTCCCCTATTTTGAGATCCTTCACATGAAAAGAGGTGGAGGAAAAGACAATTGAGATATTGTTATCATGACAAAGTTGAGAAACAGAAATTATTTTTTTAGACATGGCGGGAAGAACTAAGACATTATTTAGTTTGAGTGATGATAAAAAACAAGAACCGACGTGAGTAATTTTAAGGCCCTTACCATCACCGACTATCAATTCTTCGGTTCCATCATAAGGAGCATGGAGGGATAGATTGTTCAGATCTGTCGTGACGTGGTGTGAAGCACCACTGTCGAGAAGCCATGTTGAAGAGGATGAAGAGGCAGAGGGATTTGCGATGTTTGCTTGAGGTTTTGGTGTGAATCGGCTTGATGGAGGTTGAGAACTTGAAGAAGGAGGAATGGCATTAGGAAACTTTTGCTGAAATAAAGGACAATGAGCAATCACATGTCCTTGTTCTCGGCACCATTGACATATTCCTAGAAAAGGACGTGGATGCCTATTCAGGTTGTTAGGTGCAGGAAGTATACCTTGCCTATTTTGTCGAGGTGGATTGCGGCCTTGGTTCTTTGTTGAGGCAGCAAAAGCAGTGGCAGGAAAAGATGGATCAGAACGAGCATGTTGGATGGAGAGTTCCTTGTTGATTAGCTTTTCATGGAGTTCATCAAAGGAGATGGGTGTATCCCTGGCATTTACTGCCTCAATGACTGAATAGTATGAGTCATCAAGGCCGGAGAGAACCCTATCAATTAAATCCTTATGCTCAATTGTTTTGCCTAAGGTTGCTAATCGATCAGCGCATTCCTTGAGGGATTGCATGTAATCGGTGATTGAGAGACTACCCTTGACTATTAGATTGAACTTGTCCTTTACTTGCTTAATATGGCCTCGAGTAGGGAGGGCATAAATTCGAGCCAACGTATTCCATAGTTGTTTGGATGTTTTGGCTTGAGAGACAAGAGGAACAAGGTTAGGGGATATAGTACCAATTAAAGCACCAAAGAGGAGACGATTATGACATGTCCAAAAAACATGGTTTGGGTTTGGTTGTTCCTTTCCAGCGTTGTTGGTGGTAACAGAAGGACGGCATTCAAGGGTGCCATCGACATAAGAGAATAAATCATGGCCGACTAGGATGGCATTGTGGACGTTGAGAAAAGTGTAAGGTTTTGTGGGATCATTGCCATTAGGAATTTGATAGGATGAAGTTTGGTTAAGGAGAGCGATTAAAGAAGTGGGAGTTGAATTGTTTTGGATCAATGCTCTGATACCATGAAGATAGTTGTAGAGAATGATGCATATTTTTATTCATGAATCACAAATATATAAAGTTACAAATACATGCAAGAAATCCTTATTAATGGCATACCATATATGTAGTGATTGAAATAGATTATGTCAATCCTTATCATGGCATTTATTATCCTTATCATGACATTTATTATATTTCAATGGCATACCATATATGAAAAGATTGACATAGACTGTTTCAATCCTTATCATATACTATAACAGATTTAAATCATTATAATATTTGACAAATATGATAAACGAGGGGTAAAGATGGAAAATATTAAAAATCTGAATTACACACCACTTATCACGCTTTCCCCGTTCTCAACAGAGGACTCTTTCCAAAGCATATTTTTCTAGGGCAAAGCTTTAGGAATCCCTCTTCTACCACTAGATCTGTTATGGTCGTGTTCTCTCTTCGTCATGAATCAGGTTTGGATGGGTTGCAAGTGTGAGGTTGTTGGACTGTATGACAGTGGTGCAGGGGAGTTTCAGGTTAATAAACAAGAGAAGGAAGGGTAGTTTCAATAAATTGCAGAGAAAACTATAGGGGAAAGGAAGTTATGCAGGAAGGTGACATTGCACACTACACCATACCAGCAGATTTGCAACACCAAAAAGCGAAAAAATTGCAACGGCTATGGGCCATTGCTATTTAGCAATGACTCAAATCCATTCTAAACATTTGGACAATGGACTTAGTACGTTCTACCTTATAGAACGGTTCAAAACCGTTCTTTAATGTCAAACGCCCTTCAATATTCCGCCCATTCCCAATAGTACACTCATTTGTTTTCTTCTTACGCGTTCTTCAAAAGAAAGTTCCCAAAATACCTAGATCCATTTTTTTCCAGATCGATCTCTTTTTTTAAGTAAATCTCGATCTCGATTTCAAAGAGATTTCTTAATTAAATCTCGATCTAATCAGGTCCTTTTTTCCAAAACGATAAGCTCACGAAATCTCGATTCGAGGTCAGATCTACTCTCGGTATGTGAAAAATATTTTTGGTTTTTTTATTGTTGAATTAATGTCATAGAAATTGGATCGTTGATTTCCTTTTAATAATGAATGATTGCTATTGATTAGATTTTAATTTTGGTTGGTTGTTTTATTCTTCCAATCCGTTGTTGCCCCTGTTTGCCAGTTGCTAATTCAAGCTTAAGTTTTGTATGATTAAGAAATTATATAGTTACCTTATGTTTCCTTGCGGCGATGAAGGAGATTGATGAAATCCATTCGTAGTCCCTTTAGATCTGCCTTCCATATACTGCATAGTCCCTTCAGATCTGCTAATAATGGAACATGTCCGGTGTGTAAGCATAGAGCAAGCACTGGTTGGCATAGCAATGGAAGTAGCAATGACAATGATGCATCTTTCATACGTATATAGTGTACCATATACTGCAGTGTAATGTTCTTTTTCTTCTTTACTTGTACACAGTGTATATGTTTTAAGGATTCCTTTTCAGACTTCAGCCACTTTTGCAAACTTATTATGCAAAAATGAGTCAATGGCAGTTCTAAAACTAATTACGTAAGTATGTTATTTTTGGTCATTTCAGCACATCATTTTTGCTAAAATTGTACGTGTGTATTTCAATCGCTGTCTGATTAATTTCTTCAAAACCGTAGTTGATGACTTTTGAATGATTGACTATATTAAGATCTGTTAGGTTGTCCGTTGTCAAATTATTTGTAGTTTTCAGTTTCGTGAGATGTTGAAAACTTTTTTATTTTGTTATTTTATTAAATTCATTTTTAAAAGCAACCCATGGTAGTTTTCTTTGGGTTTAGGAGCAATAATATCATTTTTCCTTCTTCGGATTTTGCTTTTTCTTTGCTTGTTCTAAAAAGAATTTGGGTGTTTTGCGAAAAATGTTGAGAAAATCTGATATTTGTTACCTTTATGTAGTATTTTATTTAATACTTAAGTTTGCATTCTTTTTTTAATATTTCGCTGGCCATCGTAGTCACTACATATTTTTTTCCCCTCATTGTATGGTGCTATGGTTACATATATGTCTAACATACATCATGTGTAGCTGTAATATTTTTTTCCCTTTTTTATTTTTTATCTTTTTATCATTTAACGTTTAGAATAAAGAAAATATGTGTTTTAAGTATTTAACTGAAGTATGCAAGATGTTCTAGTTTTATAGCTGTTATTTTCTTCGGATCCCACTATGCAACATTTATCTATAGTTAATTTGAAGTAGAATTGGGTTAGATAAGATTAACTTTTCTAGAGGTTGGTTTGATTATTTTATTAATTATCCTATTACAGAACCAACCATTAGATTGTCTAGTTAAAAAAACTAATTCTTTTCATTGATCTTAGTTAAACATAAAAAAAAATGTTAGAGAACATTCAAAATTAAAAATCCACACCGCCTCTTGCTAATGGACGACCTCCTGCTAATGGACGACAAAATAAATTATACAGCGAATAATTTCAAATACGACTTGTTATGCAGGTTATTCTTTTACAGTTGTTCTTCAATTTAGGAGTTCTAGCGTGTTTTCTTTTTCCAATAAGACTTATTATGCATGTTATTTGCTATAGAATAATTGGTGGAACAACAGTTCAGGCATCGATACTAGCTTTTCTTACTATTTAACGCGATTCGACAAAGAGGTAAAATTATTTCTTCTGTTATTATTACTATGTTTTTCATCTTCAGCTTAAGCCTGAAAATGCACATAAAAAAACATTTTGTGTGTAAATGGATGTGTGGTGAGGTTTATACGCATGACACTATGATAAAGACCAAAAAGGATACCCGATCAACACACCGAATCATGGCTAAAAAGATGTAAGATAAAAATGTAAATGTATACGCAGTGGATTCTACAATTAGTAGACCTTATGACGTGGAGTTTCCTACTGCTTATCAATCAGCCTTTGAAGATAACCAAAAATTAGTAGACCTTATGAAATGCATATGCTAATATAAGATGTATTTTTAATTGAATTGAGTTGAATTCATATGTGGTTATATTTTGTCGACTTTGAATATTATCATCATTTGTAATGTTTGTTGTTTGTGTATTAGTTTGTAATGTTTGTTCTTCTTCTATTTTCTTCGTATGGCATATGAGAAATTATTATCATGGAGGTGTGTCCATATGTAACTACCATTTGATAAAATATTTATCACTTGAAAAGCTATATGATAGTGCACCGCATAAAAATAGTTTTCTTATGTTATAAAACAAAATAGCTCAGGCACATGGAAGTTTAGTTTCTCTTTTTTCTTTTCAGTGATATGATATCACATTGTCGGCATATGTGAGCAAGTTCAGAATCCATTTGAATTAGCTCAAGCAGATGAAAGTATTTCAAACTGATTATGCATGTACATATGAATAACTCTTGCATTATAAAAGATATAACATAGCAAGGCAATAAAGATTATTCTGAGTTAAAAAGTATATTTCATTGTTTTACAAGTATATAACAGGAAAAGTAGTCCATTTGAAGTCTATCTTTGATTATAATTTATATCTTTGAATGCTTTTTCATTTGTGTTCTTTACTTAAAAGGAAATTTTACTTTTACAAGTATATAACAGGAAAAGTAGTCGTTATGTTCTGACAAGTCAATTATCCTATGTATAAAACCACTTCATCTTTTGTGTTCGTGTGGTCTTTTCTTATATGCCTAGAATAGTACCAATCTCTGTCTTTTCCAAATACTCAAAAGTTGCATTTTATACAGCAGTAATGTCAGAAGCTACGGAAGCGTCGAATCATTCCGTCGCACATTCATCATCCTCATAGCCCGAGAAAGTTGAGGCAAACACATATGGTGCTCCAATTTCACATAATGCTGGAAAAGTAGGCAGTAAAATTCGTAAATTGGAGCGAATTCACGTGTCGATATCATATGAAAGTTGGGATAAAGTTCCCATGAAATATAAGGATGACGTTTGGGATGAATTGCGGGTAAGCGTACCAAGTGTTTAGCATTTTGACCAATATAATAGCTATATGTTGTGGTATATGCTTGCTATTTTCTTATACACTTTATGCAGGATTCATCATATATTTTAATTACTATGTAAGTTTACTACTATTGTAATTTGTACTTGTCTTCTACATAGATAATTCAGTTGTTTTGGATTCATTAATTTTTCAGGCTAGTATTTTTGATAGCCACAAAGTTTCACATTTTTGTATTTTTAGGCTTCCCTGTTTAATGGCAAATTTGGTTTTACTACTAAATTTATGCCAACTGGATGTTCAATTTTCCTTGCATTAATCGATTTACATCGTAGGCTGGATGCAAACAAAACTGCATGTTTGAGTTGAATGTGAGTTTTATACTCTTCATTGATCTACTGAATTGATATATTCACCCATTATGTACATGGATAATATAATCAATTCTACTGTCTCGACTGTATATAATTTTGCTTCTCAAATCATGTCTACCAATTTATAATTTCGGCAAGCTAGGTTCACAGATGGTGGATTGAGTTCTTAGGGTATTTTGAAATTTCTATTTTGAAATTACTGCTCAAGTAGGTCTGCATTTATAATGCGCATCGATCAGTAGGTTGTTGATTCTCCTCTCCTATATATTGAGTTTAATTATATGGGACCAACCAATGCATCATTTGATTAAAAAAAATCAATCATTGATTAATGTATTATATGTCAAAAACAAAAACACATCATATTCAAATATATAATAGGATGCAAGAGACATGAGGCGAACCCTACTCTCTTTTAAAACACAATCTGGTAACTGCCACTGAATTGATTTATTAAATTATGTCTTCTGAACCGTCAATTTACTTATTATAAGTAGGTCTCTAGAATCTCTACCATAAACGAGTTTGATAAACTCATAACACATACAAGGTGCTGAGTGAGAACACAGGCAGACCAAGTGCAAACTTTCCTGTGTGATATGGCCACTCAAAGAACTTCTATCTTTACCAGAACACAATGTTAATTCAATGAATGTACAAATGGAAATGTACTAATGAGGCCAATAATGCAGCATTAGTACTACCAATGTTGGTGTAGTGTCCTGAAATTCCGGTACCATTTGAGCTGACCAAATAACACAAGTCCAACCCAAATTGCACTGGAAACCAGAAAACAAAAAGAAAGAAAAAAGAGGGTGAGAATAGATAAGATAGAAACTTTTAATAGAAGAAGAAGAAGAACAAACAACATCAGAGTAACACAAATCTCACAACAGAACGAACAATATACAATATATACATAACTTTGAAATAAAACTAGTATATGTATACAGTAACATTATCAAAGCACAAGACTTATAACACAGCGGAAATAACTATAGCTATATAATCTTGAAGCCTCCTGCTCCAAGCTCTCCGAGTATATCTATAAATCCTGACTACTTGACTGCCTGTACAAAATTGGGCACCCAAAGTTTACGAAAAACAAAACAAACTCTGGGTCAATCATGGGACTGGTGTGAGTAAAACAATTTAAAACAGTTTGAGCAATAAAATGATATCTCATATGACCACATCGTATAACGTAACGGGTTTTTCCCTTATGAGAATCCAAAATAATCTTTATATCAAAATTCTTTTGATATTATAATAGTGTCTATCAACCACAATATAATAATCATATAGCAGAAACGCTTTCATCTCACGTTCTACATGCATAGTATACAATCAAAATCGCAGGCACTTATTGGATAATGGATTTCCAACTATGACAAGGTATGGAACCACCTTCTGATAGTGTACCTCTTGAGAGGAATACATTGGGTTCGACAAAAACATCTTGCAACCCAGCCACACATGACCGACCACTCATTTCGCTTGAGTGTATCGAATTTATATCACCAACGGTTGGGATCAGCAAACGTTTCCCGAAAGGGATAGCATCGAATAGATTAAAGAATGAAATGAATATTTTAGCTAGGTGATAATACACCATAATTGGTAGCCAACCACTTATCCATGCTGCCAGCACGATTTTTGTCATTTCCCAGTTGTGAGGCTAGAGGCTACGCTTATCTCTGACAGATCACACAATTTTCCACTTTGAATGTCACATCGTCATACCCGCCAAATCACAAATTGATTTCCCTAAAAATACAACGGGTATACAGCTAAGAGAAACAAATTCCTCCGCCACCAAACGTAAATACGTTTGAAGAGATCAACTTACGCGATCTATTAAATATACTCTGTCAGACATTCTTCCATACGGGTCGTCCTGGGACTGGACAAACCTAAGGCACTATTCTGTAAGCAGGACAACCCTTGCATAACTCCGTCTTCAATTATCTTCATCATATTTGATCGCAACGCTAATGCCCATGCAGAGTGGGTTTCAGATAATGAATCTGAACCTGGTCTCTCCGTATTGACGACGGGAAAAGGATCAAAAACTTCAATGGTCGGTGAGTTAACTATCAAAGAAAAACACGTGTGCAAACAACAATATTATTTCCAGCCGGAAATTATATTGATCAATCATCATTTAACATTATCTCTTTAGTTCATAAATTTATTCATTTCCTGTCTCTCTATATTCAACATTCCTTATTTTCTAAATTTAGAAAATATACGTTATTAATCATTTGAAAGCATTTCCATCTCTTTTTCACGTATCACTGTCATTTCAGTATTCTTTATCATCGAATATTTCATTTTCTAGGATTAGAAAATATCTATGATTATATTTGGAAAATGTTTCCAAAACTCATTCATTGGATTTTAAACAGATGTTAAAATAAAACATCACTACGCCAACTCAAACCATTACCTTCATCAATTAAATTCACTTAGCCAACCTTTACTATTGAACCTTTACCATTCCTTAGTTAAAAACGAAGCCAATCAAGTTAGGGTATAACTACCTCTAAAACCTTAACTGAATAACATTTCTAACTTCGAAATAGACAAGGTTCACCCTTTTAAACCTCTAATAAACTTCCTTACGTAACTCTCGGATTCTATTTACGAATCCACTTCTTTATAGAAAAACATTGATTATAACTATAGCGTTATAATCCCTACTTCTGAAATATCTAACTCCAAAATATAACTCGATTAACTCAAATCAATTAACCATAACTCCATTAACTTTAACTCGATTAACTTTAATTCATTTACTCTTATCACTTAACTCCTTTCGAATAAACTATATTCGATTAACTCCTTCCGAATAAACTATATTCGATAACTCCTTTCGAATAATTCTATTCGATTAACTCCTATTCTTCGAATAAACTATATTCTATTAACTCCTTTCGAATAAACTATATTCGATTAACTCCTATTCTTTGAATAAACTATATTCGATTAACTCCTTTCGAATAAACTATATTCGATTAGCTCCTTTCGAATAACTCTAATCGATTAACTCTAATGAATTAACTCTATCGATTAACTCTAGTGAATTAACTCTATCGGATCAACTATATCGATTAACTCTAATGAATCAACTCTATCGATTAACTCTAATGAATTAACTCTATTCGATTAACTCTAATGAATTAACTCTAATCGATTAACTCTATTGGATTAACTCTATCGATTAACTCTAATGAATCAACTCTATCGATTAACTCTAATGAATCAACTCTAATGAATTAATTCTAATGAATTAACTCTAATGAATCAACTCTAATGAATCAACTCTAATGAATCAACTATATTGATTAACTCTAATGAATCAACTCTAGCGATTAACTCTAATGAATTAACTCTAATCGATTAGCTTTTTCGAATAAACTATATTCGATAGCTCCTCTCGAATAAACTATATTCGATTAACTCCTTTTTCTCTATTCGAATAAACCATATTCAGTTAACTTCATTTCGAATAACCAATATTCGATAACTCTTTTCAAATAACCAATATTCTATAACTCTTTTCGAATAACCAATATTCGACTAACTTTAATTCGACTAACACTATTTGATTACAAATACTTCCTTTTCAATTTGTTTATACAAATATTTCCTTTTCTATTGGTTTTACAAATATTCCCCTTTCTATTTGTTTATTTAACAAATAAATATTTCCTTTTCAATTCTATTTATTTAACAAATAAATATTTCCTTTTCAATTCTATTTATTTAACAAATAAATATTCCTTTTATCTATCTATTTATTTTCTGCATATTTCCTTTTCAATTCTATTTGTAAATGTTTTACAAATATTTCCCTTTCTATTTTATTTGTAAATGTTTTACAAATATTTCTCTTCCTATTTTACACTTTAAAATTTTTCTTTTTACATTCCAGTATTTTTTATGGTAATTTACATACCCTATAACAATGATCAATATCATCAAACACACATAATCAACAGCATATTATATATCACATCATATATTTCAATATAAAAAAACAGTAAAATAAATGTTGAGGAATCCATTTGGATTCCTCCGACCTGTTTCCCTGCATCCACAGATGTTAAACAATATAATTTACATCAATTTCATTTCACTATGAAATATTATGCTAAACAGAATCAATATATATATATATATATATATATGTATGTATGTATGTATAACCAGATCTATAATTTCAAGCAATTACTTAGCAGTTCAACCAACAGTCAACACATAGCAATCAATCATCATTTATCAGTTCTAAAAATACATTATAAATATATAACTGATAGAGTTGGTGAGTTTTACTCACATTGGACGATCATCGTTAATAACGATAATGGCCAGTTGATTCAATTCAGATGTTTTCCCTTGCTATAAATTTCAATGATATCTAAATCACTTCAAACCAATTTGTAGTCGTAGTATTTTCCGGAACGATTCCAATGTGACCGTCATTTTCATCTCAGCCCAATACCTCACATACCAAACCTGCTTGTCCGTCTTCCCCTTCTCCTCCGGGTAAAAATCACGAACAAGTCTTCCAAATGGCCATTGTGCCTTCCTTATGCCCCCGTTTCTGCTTCTCTTCTAAAAGAAAATTCAAAAAAAAATCAACAGCCTTCACCTCATCCACTTCCCCTCCATCTCCTACCAAATATACATAAGTTGACTTCCCCATTGAAACCGCGATGTCCGCTACTGCTTCATGAAAAACCTGCGTCACCTAAGATCACAGAATGCTTCGATCCTTTGACGAAACATTCCATTTTCTGCCAGAAATTCAAATCTAAATTCCAAATCAAGAATCGATACTTCTATCTCGTCGTTTCCCAAAACCCTACATGCCGCTGTCTAATTTCAACAAACCAAAAATGGAGTCAGACTGCTCCAAATTGCTATCAGATTGAAGAGAATAAGATGAGGATTACAAATACATTAATTTCACAATTTATAGAATGGTATTTGATTTTATTTTTATTTTTGGAACTTGGATGTTTTTCTGATGAAATAGAAACCGACAGCGGAAGTAACTTTTGACCAAAAGGGAAAGTTGAAATTAGGTTTAAAGGAAGTAGCTAGTTATAGGAAAATTATATTATTTTTTATTCTATTTTTAGCTTAACTGATCCCTTTAAAAATCCTATAATTACATATAATATCCAAAAATCCTGAAAATGGACATACTACTAGAGTTTGACATTACGGACCCACTGAAACTTATTTCGTTGAATTCCGACTCCGTTTGCTCACACAGCGTATTTTTTACCGTCAAAATATCGATTGTTTTTCACATTAAAAATCCGTATGATCACATAATGACTCCAAAAATCACGGAAATTGAAATCTAACAATAATTAAATGTTATGATCCAACAAAATTAGTCTCGTCGATAATGGATTTCGTTTGCAAAACTAGCTATTTTAAATCTCTAAATAAACCCTTTTGAATATTTAATATATTTAAAAATATTTAAATTTAATATTAAACATTAATATTATTGTATATATTCACAACAGATTATCATACAGCTCCAGAATACTCATGTCTGAATTTATAACTCGATATTTAAATCCCGGTTGAATCGATATTCAATTTATATTAAAAAATCCATTTACAATATATATAAATCGTTATAAATTATAAAGAAATTCCTTAGCGACTTTTCGAAAATTTGATCTGGACATAAATCAAAATCTACACGATGAAATCCCGATTTTTCTCTTCAATTAGAAAAATATACATCACCAGCTCCTAACGTTTCTTGTTTCGCAGAAATCCGGCTTAAAACGGACCTTGTATATTCAGTTGAAGTTCAAATCGCCAAATAGCGAACTGCCGCGCCATTTCGAGCTGGATTATAATTAAAATATAATTATATGTTCAAACTTCGTTTAAATAATATACTCGTTATTATAAATCAAATTCTAAACTGAATTAAATCCCATAATTAATCCAATTCACACAATATTGCCATATCAGCTAATTCTGTTTATTTCAGAATTAAATATATTATTTAATTATTATTTTAATTAAATATTCACTATTATTTAATTAAACAACTATTTAAATCTCTATATTACTATTCAAATAATTAAATTAATTAATTATTCTACAGCTGAAAATGCGGGTCGTTACATTCTTCCCCCCTTAAAATTATTTCGTCCTCGAAATTGCTAAGGTAGAAAACAAACCCTATTAGCTGTGTTAAAAATTATTTGTTTACTTATTTGATTTCAGCTTCAACTGAACAGATAAATTTCAATTAAAAAATATTAATTAATTCTTATCAATGAAAATTTTCAAAAATCCTGAAAAAATTTCACCAGCACCTCCTTTGTATGGGTCAATCGGTACAACTACAACTCGCCTCTCTAGGCCTTCTTCAACCCAAAAGAAAATCAAATAGCCAAGTGGCTTGCCAAATCGGCTCATAAATCACCAAACTCGTAAAAAATAAACTTGTACCTTTTTGTTGGACATTCCACTATGTCACTTTCATTTGTTACCAATCCAGCATATACCTATGTTATCCCAATCAAACTCCAATCACTTTTTATCCTCAACACTACCCTTCGCTTATATCCAAACTGAATCTTATTTCAAACTTTTATCCCACAAATCCAAATTTCTCGATATCCTTCTAATCCAATTCAACTCCAATTTGCTTTTGCAAATTTCAATTCAATTTCCACTTAACTGATCTCAACTCAATTCCAGCTCAGTTTCACCAATTTCAATTTAAATTTATTTTTAATTTGAACAATCTCTTCTTGGGAGTTTTAAACAACTTACCTTTTCCATTTCAAAAACCAGATATTCGCATTTTGAAATCAAAACAACTTGTTTTCTCAAATCAATTCAAAAACAAAATCTTTGGTAGTAATCCATCAGTTAGAAACTCGAAAATGAACACCGATGTCGGAATTTATTTTCCAGCGACCGAAGTGAGTTTAATTGTATATCACTTTCAAAACCATTTCTAAACACTTCCATTTTGAAATATATTTCAATATACCATTTACAATGCTTTAAAACAATTTAAAATCTCCGAGGATTTTAAAATTCTAATATATTTAATCCAAATCTATTTACAACACATATTCAACCTCTTAGATTTTTATTTCAATTCTGATTTAAATTCAGATTAATTCATCTGATTTTTATATATTACACTGATACAAATTCTAATTGGCTATTTACATAACCATTTCTATTATAATCTTCCTCGATTATAATAACAACCAACACATCGCATATATGATAATAATTCAAATATAAATCATTTTTTTATATAAAATATAATTTTGGGTAAAATTATTTCATTTACCCTCTTTTCAAAACATACCGTGTCGGTTCATCGTGTTCGAGCGTTTATAAACCCCTACCGATACAGTGGATCAAACTGATCGACCAGAACTTATAAACATCTCAACCAATAAATCCCCACAATATAAAACAGTTTTATATCAAATAAAAAATGCGTTCACTCGTATATATACACTCAACTCAATCTAGGTTATTGCTAACCCCATCTCTACTGATTCACGCCATATAGCCAAGGTAATACTTAACCTTCAACTCTGATACCAAATGTAGTGTCCTGAAATTCCGGTACCATTTTAGCTGACCAAATAACACAAGTCCAACCCAAATTGCACTGGAAACCAGAAAACTAATAGAAAGAAACCAAGGGTGAGAATAAATAAGATAGAAACTTAGAATAGAAGAAGAAGAAGAACATACAACATCAGAGTAACACGAATCTCACAGCGGAATGAACAATATATAATATATACATAACTTGGAAATAAACTAGTATATGTATACAGTAACATTATCAGAGTACAAGACTTCTAACACAGCGGAAATAAATATAGCTATATAATCCTAAAGCCTCCTGCTCCAAGCTCTCTGAGTATATCTGTAAATTCCTGACTAGTTGACTGCCCATACAAAATTGGGCACCCAAGAGTTTAGGAAAAACAAAACAAACTCTGGGTCAGTCTTGGGACTGGTGTGAGTAAAACAATCTAAAACTGTTTGAGCAACAAAACGATATCTCATAAGACCATGCTGTATAACGGAATAGGTTTTCCCTTATGAGAATCCAAAATAATCTTTATATCAAAATTCTTTTGATATTATAATAGTGTCTATCAACCACAATATAATAATCATATAGCAGAAACACATTCATCTCACGTTCTACATACATAGTATACAATCAAAATCGGAAGCACTTATTGGATAATGGATTTCCAAGTATGACAAGGTATGGAGCCACCTTCTGATAGTGTACCTCTAGAGAGGAATACACTGGGTTCAACAAGAACATCTTGCAACCCGGCCACACATGACTGACCACTCATTTGGCTTGAGTGTATCGAATGTATATCGCCAACGGTTGGGATCAGCAACCGTTTCCCGAAAGGGACAACTTAGAATAGATTAAAGAATGAAATGAATATCTCTAGATAAGTGATAATACACCCTAATTGGCAGCTAACCACTTAGCCATGTTGCCTGGCCGATTTTTGTCATTTCCCGGTTGTGAGGCTAGAGGCCACGCTTATCTCTGATAGATCGCACAATTTTTCACTTAGAATGTCACATCGTCATACCCGCCAAATCACAAATTGATTTCCCCAAAAATACAACGGGTATACAGCTAAGAGAAGTGAATTCCTCCGCCACCAAACGTAAATTCGTTTGAAGAGATCAACTTACGCGATCTATTAAATATACTCTGTCGGACATTCTTCCATACGGGTCGTCCTGGGACTGGACAAATCGAAGGCACTATTCTGTAAACATGACAGCCCTTGCATAATCCCGTCTTCAATTATCTTCATCATATTTGATCGCAACACTAACGCCCATACAGAGTAGGTTTCAGATAATGAATCTGATCCCGGTATCTCCGTATTGACGATGGAAAAAGGATCAAAAACTTCAATAGTCGGTGAGTTAACTATCAAAGAAAGACACGTGTGCAAACAACGACATTATTTCAAGATGGAAATTATATCGATCAATCATCATTTAACATTATCTCTTTAGTTCATAAATTTATTCATTTCCTGTCTCCCAATATTCAACATTCCTTATTTTCTAAATTTAGAAAATATACGTTATCAATCATTTGAAGGCATTTCCATCTCTTTCTAACGTATCGCTATCATTTCAGTATTCTTTATCATCAAACATTTCATTTTCTAGGATTAGAAAATATCTCTGATTATATTTGGAAAATGTATCCAAAACTCATTCATTGGATTTTAAACAGATGCTAAAATAAAACATCGCTATGCCAACTCAAACCATTACCTTCATCAATTAAATTCACTTAACCAACCTTTACTATTGAACCTTAACCATTCCTTATCTAAAAATGAAGCCAATCAAGTTGGGGTATAACTAACTCTCAAACCTTAACTGAACAACATTTCTAACTTCGAAATAGACAAGGTTCACCCTTTTAAACCTCTAATAAACTTCCTTACGTAACTCTCGGATTCTATTTACGAATCCACTTCTTTATTGAAAAACATTGATTATAATTTTAGCGTTATAATCCCTACTTCTGAAATATCTAACTCTAAAATATAACTCGATTAATTCAAATCAATTAACCCTAACTCCATTAACTTTAACTCAATTAACTTTAATTCATCTACTCTTATCAGTTAACTCCTTTCTAATAAACTATATTCGATTAACTCCTTTCGAATAAACTATATTCGAAACTCCTTTCGAATAATTCTATTCGATGAACTCCTATTCTTCGAATAAACTATATTCGATTAACTCCTTTCGAATAAACTATGTTCGATTAACTCTTATTCTTCGAATAAACTATATTCGATTAACTCCTTTCGAATAAACTATATTCGATTAACTCCTTTCGAATAACTCTAATCGATTAACTCTAACGAATTAACTCTAACGAATTAACTCTAATGAATTAACTCTATCAGATCAACTCTATCGATTAACTCTAATGAATCCACTCTATTGATTAACTCTAATGAATTAACTCTATTCGATTAACTCTAATGAATTAACTCTAATCGATTAACTCTATTGGATTAACTCTATCCATTAACTCTAATGAATCAACTCTATCGATTAACTCTAATGAATTAACTCTAATGAATTAACTCTAATGAATCAACTCTATCGATTAACTCTAATGAATCAACTCTATCGATTGACTCTAATGAATTAACTCTAATCGATTAACTCTTTTCGAATAAACTATATTCGATAACTCCTTTCGAATAAACTATATTCGATTAACTCCTTTTTCTCTATTCAAATAAACCATATTCGATTAACTCCTTTTCGAATAACCAATATTCGATAACTGTTTTCGAATAACCAATATTCGATAACTCTTTTCGAATAACCAGTATTTGACTAACTTTAATTCAACTAACACTATTTAATTGCAAATACTTCCTTTTCTATTTGTTTATACAAATATTTCCTTTTCTATTGGTTTTACAAATATTCCCCTTTCTATTTGTTTATTTAACAATTAAATATTTCCTTTTCAATTCAATTTATTTAACAAATAAATATTTCCTTTTCAATTCTATTTATTTAACAAATAAATATTTCCTTTTCAATTCTATTTATTTAACAAATAAATATTCCTTTTATCTTTCTATTTATTTTCTACATATTTCCTTTTCAATTCTATTTTTAAATGTTTTACAAATATTTCCCTTTCTATTTTATTTGTAAATGTTTTTCAAATATTTCTCTCTCTATTTTACACTTTAAAATTTTTCTTTTTACATTCCAGTATTTCTTATGGTAATTTACATACCCTATAACAATGATCAATTTCATCAAACACACATAATCAATAGCAGATTATATATCACATCATATATTTCAATCTAAAAAAAACAGTAAAATAAATGTTGAGGAATCTAGTTGGGTTCCTCCGACCTGTTTCCCTGCATCCATAGGTGCTAAACAATACAATTTACATCAATTTCATTTCACTATGAAATATTCTACTAAACAGAATATATATATATATAACCAGATCTATAATTTCAACCAATTACTTAGCAGTTCAACTATAACAACCTGGAAATCTGAGCCAATTTAAAATTTTTATTTTGGCAATTTTAGCGAATTTTGAGTATTTAAAATGAATTATTTAAATAATGGCGATGAGAAATTTATTTTGAATAGAATTAGAATGAATATATTTATTTGAATCGTCGTTAGAATATAATTATTTATTTTTAATTATAAAAGGAATTGAAAATGGCGCGGTAGCTTGAAATTTCGATTTCAAAGTTTAAATGAATGTACAGGATTCAAAATAAACTAGATTTTAGCGAAACCAAAAATATTAGAATCTATTTGAGAATATCTTTCCAACGAATCCGAAAAATTGAAATTTCATAGCGGGAATAAAAAGTTATGCCCAATTGAAAATGCAGAATAGTTGCTATGGAAATCTGGCCCTTAAAAATGGAAATTTTGCAAACGACCTCTGTTTTCGATGAAACCACTTTTTTTGGGTCCGGGATGTCAAGTTATTGCTAGATTCCAAAATTTGTAATTTTTCGGATCAACATGTGATCGTGGCAAAAGAAAACGTGTTTTAACAGTTTCTGTCAATTTCGATCGACCAGAAAATGACAATTTTTCAAACGGTCTCAGAATTTGACGAAATTAGATTTGTTAGGACCGTATCATCAATATGAAGCTAGAAATAATTTTTCTGGAATTTTGGGGTCTGTATGTGACCCCAGTAAATTGAAATGTATGTTTAAATTAAATATAAATTGATTTACATTTTAATTCAAAGAAAAACTGATTCAAACAGTTGAATTGGCTTACGAAACACATACCATTGTGTCCAGAATGGGGGTAATTAGATAGGGGCGACAGTCGTTGGGTTTCGTTTGGAGCATGAATGGAAAGTCAACTTTAGTGGTGAACTAAATTAAATTAAATAATTAAAATATATATATTATTATACCTTCCTTCCCTCCTCTCTCTCTTCATTTTAAATTGAGATAAAAAAAACCCGCGCTCAGCTCCTAACCCTAGCCGCCATCGCCAGTCGCCCTTCCCCCACCGTCGGCCAACCAACGCCCCCTTCTTCCATCGCTTCTCTCTCCTTATAGAAACCACGCCCAAGACCCTCCTTTCCCCTAAAAACTGCCAGTGCCCAGCCCTAGCCCGCCCGCGTTGCCATCCCCCTCTAGCCCCTCCGCACCTAGTGCGCACCCCTCCCCTACCGTCAACGATTTCCAGCACCCCAGTCCGTCAACTCCACCTCCTCCGTTCGATTAACTGTAAGCTTTTATGTTAGTTTATTTAATGTAATTTGTATTAAAGCCCTATTTTTTTTAATATAGATAACATTGTTTTGTTCCATTTATATTTATATAAATTAAAAGCAACATAAAAATTTGATCTTTATATGTTTATCATCGTATTAAAAATGTAAACTTCAAAAAGAAATGATTTTTATCATGAAAAGAAATGATTTTTATTATCATAGTAAAGATTATATTTTTAATTGTGAAAATATTATATTTTTATCATCGAAAATATTATATTTTTATCATGAAGAAAGATAAGGTTTTTATTATATATAAAGTTAAAAAATTTCTTATGTAAGTTTTAGGTCTTTAATGAGGAAAGTTTTGATTTTTATTGTTTAAAAGTTTTGATCTTTCATACAAGAACAACGATGAATAAAGAGTTGATTTTGAAATGATTTGTATAAGGAAGCAGCGTCAATAAAAATATAATCTTTATATATGTATAGCGAAATAAAGATTAGATTTTTATTGAAGTAAAGATAAGATTTTTGTTCATGAAATGCGTATAAAGATGCGATTTTTATAGGGTGTTCATATGAGTAAAAGTCGATTTTTATATGGAAAGGACTATATTAAAAATAGGATTTTTGTAAAGAAAACCGATTTAAAAAAAATATGATTTTTATATATTCAGTAGCAATATAAAAAGAATGATTTTTGTATACATGAATAAGTGATTTTCATATGAACGATATTGATTTGAAAATATGATTTTCAGAAGAATAGCATAATAAAAATATGATTTTTATTATATGAGGAGTGTTATAAAAATACGATTTTTATTATATGTCCAGTGTTATAAAAATATGATTTTTATATATTCAATAGCGTTATAAAAATATGATTTTTATAACGCAGCAGCGGTATAAAAATGTGATCCTTACATATAAAGAAGTGATTTTTTTTTAATGAAGTAGAGAAAATAAAGAAGTGGTTTTTATAAATGAGGCAGCGATATAAAAATCATATTTTTTTTATATACATGTAGCGAATTAAAAATATGATTTTAAACATATACCGCGTGAAACAGATCTAGTTAGAAACGCGGCAAAGATTTTCTACATATGAAGAGTCGCGGCGTTTGGTTTAGCTCTCGGTGAGAACTTCTCACTTTTATTTTATTTCTAGATGAAATATATACTAGGATGCAGATGGTGCTTAGCAGCACCCAACACCCGTCGTCCACAGACCATGGATGACTTGTTTGTTTAATTGATGTGTTGTGAAAGTTGATTGTGTGATTGGAATGGAAAAAAATATTTTATAGTTAAAAATATAATTTTTAACTTGTATATAAAATAAATATTTATAAACAAATTGGACGATTTGTTTATATACACACATTTGGCTGATATTGATTGAGACGATAAATTTTGCACATCGCCAAACTGCACAAATAAAAATCTCTGTTTGTTGATTTGAAACCCCACACGGGTGTTGGGATGATATTTGGCGTACAATAATCCCAATTATTTAGTTGTATGTCGATCAATTGGTCGACAGACTGTGTAAGCGTTAATTATTTATATTTAATGCTTATGCAGTTGTGTGGTGCACTCTGGATGATAGTTGATTATTTATCGTTGCTATTATATACATGTGTTGTATGGGATCCATATAATTAACATTATATGGTAATTGATTGGGCCTTATTCCAATTTGGAAAATAAAGAATATTATAAAATGGAAATTCATTTGTTGAATAGAATAAAAATTCATGTGTTGAAAAGAATATATATTCATGTGTTGAATCAAAGAAAATACTCTAAGTTGAGAATATTCATGTGTTGAATGAAATATTTATACAATAAAGTTCACATTTTTATTGTAAGTAAGAATTAATAAATATTCATGTGTTGAATAAAGTATATATTCATGTGTTGAAGAAAATATTCATTTGTTGAATAGAATAACGAAGTTATTGAAATATATAAAGCCGTGTTGGTTAGATTGACGCCATTTTGACGTGAACGATATTTATACTGATTTTATTCATTTTTATAATGAATATCGAAAAGGAATTGATTTCAAAATATAATGTTTTGAAAATATTATCATTTATATATCGATGATATGGAATATTCAATTTTGATTAGAAATTGAATATGAAGTTGAAGTCGTTTTGAAAACGAATTTAAAACGATTTATAAAATACGTTTTGAAAGGAAATCGATGAAATATATAATATATATATATATATCATACATATATAATGGCCTGAATAGAACGCGCCGCACAGCGGCAGTTCGCAAATTTCGACCATTGACTTCGAATGGATATTACGGGAGATCCGACCATCGGATTCTCCTAAAACCGGAACCATTGGGTTCGTATCGAGAAGAGCTTTCTAAAGAATATTAAATATTTGAAATTTAACGGTTGGATTTGGAATTATGTCTAAATCAAATTTGGAAAAGGTCGCTGTAAATGCAGTTCGATGGCCGTTTATGGAAATCGACTGTACGGGCCTTGATAAAATTATTAAAAATATCAGTAATTAGTGTAAAATCATAAGAAATGATTTGGGAAGAATTGGGATGAAAAATCCCATTTTTGAAAAGATAAAAATAGTTTTTTATCGAAGTGAACTAGTTTTGAACTAGAATTATAATCCATTTATTTTTAAAAACAAAAAAATTGGATTTGAGATGGTTTTAAAAATAACCAGAATTTCCAATAGTTGAATTGGAATGGATTTGAATCGAAATTGTCTTCGGAATATTTCGATATTGGATTTCGTGATTATACAGATATTGTTATGGAAATTTGAAAGATATATGTATATCGTTATTTCCAATACGATATTTGTTAGTTATGGTATTTGATATTGAATATAAGCCGATATATTTTCTATTCAGAGCCTTGTATTTAATATCAAATGGGATTTGGATTTGTCATGAATAGTGTCTTCATTAACACTGTTCTTAAACCCAGTTGAGAAAAGATTAAATCTTTTATTTAGATTTAATGAAGAATACCAATCAATTGATATTTAATTGGAATTGAATTGGAATTGATTTTCGGGTTTATCGTGAATGGTGTTTTAAATAACATTCGTTCTTTAACCCGATAATTAATGGAATGTGAATTGGGTTTGTTGTGAATTGTGTTTTAACGACATTCTTTCTTTAACCTGATTTACAGTGAAATGTGATTTGGAATTTATAAATCTTTTGTTAAGATTTAAAGGAGATTTTTCCAAAGTAAAGTTTTCCAATTTAATAAAATAAATTGGAATGGAATGGAATTTGATTTGGTGATATGAAGTGAATTTCTGTGGATGAGGACTGCTAATATATATGGAATTTAAAAGGCTTTGCCGTTATTCCATTTATATTGTTAGTCGGATATGGAAGTTTATATCGATTATATATATCGATTTGTTTTCCATGAAGATTCCATTGTTAATGGGATGTGATTTGGGTTGTCATGAATGGTATCTTTAATAATACTGTTCTTAGACCCAACGGAGTTAAGAAAATCAGAAACTAACTGGAGATTAGTTAAGTTGAATTGTTTCTTGGGTACTGATCTGATGTTGGTTTCGGCCTTCAGGGTTATTACTTAGGGAATTGTTCACTTGCTAATTTACGGGTAAAAGCTAATGGAATAGAATGTGATTTTGGGTTTATCATGAACAATGTTTTAAATGACATTGGTTCTTTAACCCAGTTAAAGACATGATATGATTTCCTAAGTTAAATAATCATTAAAATTGATTTTTGGGAAGATTAAAACCAAGTGGAGTTTTAATGAATCTTTAATTAGATTGAAATGATCCAGAATGGAGTATCACCAGTTTTGCTCCAGGCGATAGTTAAATCTTTAATTAGATTTGAACATGAAATGGTAATTGAATTTACCGATAACAACGTGGTGTTAGATATGAAGTATTACCAGTTTTACTTCATGGGATGAATAGGTTGGGATTGGGAAATTTAAAACAAATGATTACTTTGTTCAGGTTCGTTAATCCCGACTAGTTTGGATAAACCATAATTTGGTTTGAATTGAAATCCAAAAGAAGATTAAAGAATAAACTTAAAAGAATTTATCTTTGATAAAATTAATGGGAACCTTTCCCTATAGATATGAATATTTGAATAAAAGAATATTCTGAATTGGAATGAGGCGTATGTTGTGTTTGTTTAACACTTGTTTATTATATACGCGAATTATTCAAAAAGACCGGGTTTGTCCCATTCTGAATAACTGATTCGACGAGGTGTCGAGGATGAAGATGGTGGTCGAAGACCGGAGGTCTTCACATCGTTTGGAAAATTACTGATGATCTTGATTGGGATGTACAACCAAGAGAAGGGAATCAGTTGGTGATCGTCCAAACGTACTTGGAGATCGATGGATATGCGAGGTACAAGGTGCCTCCGGTTTCGTTCAGACCCAGAACAGACTTGTAAATGGATGTGTGTCTGACATTGGATTTCATTCTGTGTGATTGATATCGGTCGCATAGCGTGAATTGCCTGTGGCATGCTGAGATGCAAATGATCAAGGCTTCTGTTGAAAAGAAAAGTCTTGTGGTTGATGATCAAAGCACCGCCTATGTGGCATAGCTTTGTGTAGCGTTAGTTCACGAGCCTGACATCCCGGTGTGAACCAGAAATGGGAGAAGGACCTCAGAGAGGGCATGTGTTTCCTTCTAGCTAGGGTGGTGTTAGTGACCTACCAGCCCTGACATTTATATTATTTTCACCTGTGTGGTTGTTAGATTGCGAGGCGCCTCGGATATATCGGTGACTATGTGGAGCCGATGGAGTCATAGGACTCGTTTACGCCCCAAAGGGCGGGGAAACGCAGTGTTCAGGCATTTTAATCCACATCGTGGACCGGTCCTGACGATCCAAAGGCTTGTGTAACGTCCCACATTTTTATCGGGTTTGAATTTGAATATTTAATCAGTTTAAATATTGAACTCTTAATACAAGTGGGTATATATTAATTAAAACGAAGTTGAACGTATAAAAATATATATTAAATATAATCGAGCCCGAAATATCGCTGTAGTTCGTAATTTAACGTTATGAACTTCAACTGAGTGTACAAGACCCGTTATTAGTTAGATTTCTTCAAAACAAGAAGCGTTGGAATCTGTGGAACTGTATCTTTCTATCGGAAGTGGAAAATGAAGATTTCGGCGTATAGATTGCAAGATATGTCCAAATCAAATATTCAAATAGTCGCTGTAAAATCGTTTATCGACCGTAACGGTTTATTCGATATAACTAGATATCAGATTCGAATTTGGACGAGGTTCTTTTGAGAAGTATTGATAATTTAATTTTTAGAATTTTACTAAAAATTTTAACTAATTATATACACAACTTTTTATTTGAAGTATTTTGCACCCTATGTCAGTATTTCGGGGTTTCACAGAATAAGTTAACCTACCGATATTATTATATTTTTGGGATCGTGGCACCCCGCTGGACACGACCGTATTTTTATATATGTCTGTAACGGCTCCGACGTGAATGTAATTTTTCATAACAGAGTACCCTACAATTGCATCTTTTTGACAAATGTATAATCATACAACCCTGTGATGAACTAATTGTAGGGTGTTTTCATAAATTATATTAAAATATAACATATTAAATAGGAAATATGAAATAAAATAAAATGGACATGCCGACATCCTCGGCTAACCATTTGCTAAATCAAAATATCAACGCCTAGACTTGAGTAGCTACTATGCTATGAAACATCAATATCATGTCATATCCTAAGAAACTTCATGGCTAAGTATAACCTATACGCTATACAGTAAGGAACATGTCTATCCTATGATATATACAAGTCTGTAAAGCACAACTACAACGTGAAATGTCAACAGCTATTTCCTATGATTAAAATATAAACCTATACATTCGAGAAGAGCCTGCATGTTCTAACCCCTGGCAAGTAATAAACTAATATTAAAACATTTCCTCAAACAAACGAAAAGGAAGAGAGAATTAAAATATATACATATAGCTTAAGGACTAAGCTAACTGTTGTTAATCACGTACGGTGCAACTATTGATTGAAAGTGAAATCTCATAACCATACTTATCCTACAGCGAACCTGTCTACCCTCTATCCCTTAATCACTAAGTTTACTCACCATATATATACACCAATGCAAGAAAACTCGTGTCGAGCTTCAGGTACTAAATTATGAGTGATAAATCGTTGGAAAATTAAAAAAAAAACAATAAATGAAGCAGAAACAATTAGAAGAGGGTAATAGCCGTATAAGGAGTAGATGGAGGGACCGGACATTGACAAGAGTAGGTCCGGCACTGGAAAAGTGAGGGTATTTTCAACAAGGTGGTGCCGATGTGTTTTCCGGCGAATTGAAGAAGTGGTGAAGGCCGAGTTCGCAACCCTATACAGCAGTTGGGTTCGGTGTACATAGGAGGACCAGAGTTGTTCAAATGCTGGTAAGGTGAGGGGGAAAGTGAAGTGTGAAGCGGAAGGTTGATGGAGGTTGGCTGTGTGATGGCATGAAGAGGGATATGTGCAGAAAGAAGTAATGGATTGCATGTGTGGGAGGCTGAAGTGGTTTTGTAGGTGACAGAAGGAAAGGTGACGCACTGCATTTTGTTGCGTGCATGGAGATGATATACGGGTTTGCTAATATTCAAGTGGGGGACGCGGGCTCTTCACTGCAGTGGATGTTTTTGTGTTGAAGTGTACACAAGAGGAGCTACAGTTTGTTGAAGTGAAGGCTTTTGACAGAAAGTTGCGGATGCATGCAAAGGGTAGTGTGAACGAATAAGGAGAGCATGTGCTTGTTTTGTTTGCTTCTTTTCCAAGTGTGAAGCCTGCGGATAATGAAGTTGGGTGCTAATGATTTGTGGAACACAGGGGTGATGTCTGGGTCTAATCGAGGAGAAGAGGTATGGACCTGAGCTGGCGCATGGACGTAAGGGACATGCTGAGAAGAAAAGGTGTTCACGATGGTTGAATATATGGACGGAGCGTGAAGCTGAAATGGAAAAATGGTGAAGAAAACAGTATACAACAGCTCGTGTTTTGTATGTGTAGAAGAAGCAACAATTCATATAGGACGCGGGGTGTAAATTGAACTTGGGCCGAGCAAAAGTTGGTTAAGGCCCAACTAAAAGAAAGAAAGAACAAATGTGTATGATGCAGGCAAAGTCAATTCTCTGTTGAAGGAACAACTAAGTTCTAACGGTAAGGAAAGAAGGGTATTGTGTTATGTGGTACTGAGTGGTCAACGTCTTGATGAGAGTTTGGCGAGGTAAAGAACAGTGAAGAATATAGATAGAGCTGGTGGTGTTTATAGTTTGTAAAATGTGAACGGAGGGGATGCTGAAGATCATGGAAACTATAAGCGGGTCTGGGCTCCAATGAACATGAATATGGGCCAGTGTATACTGCGTAAGCCCAGTCTTTTATAATAAAAGAAAAGAAAAGAAAAATTATAAGGAATTACGAACGGATGGGCAGAATGGAATCGTATGGTCACCGGCTACGTACTGGAGTTGATTCAGAGCAGTTTGAAGCTCGTTTGGATTTATAGCAAAATAAAACGCTGGATTCAGATCTATCAACTGACGCAAATCGTTATTTAACAGTTAACGCACAAAGGTGAGTAAATTCACTCACTCTGATCTATTTTAAATATTTTAATTATATTTTAATATTGGTTAAATGCTGTGTGATGGTCGTTTAGGTAGATTACAATTAAATTGGTCGAAATATATATATATCATTGCATATGTACACATCATTGGTTGGATACTGATTTGACTAACATCTGTGGATGTAGGAAACCGGTTGGAGGAATCCAACCGGATTCCTCAATATTTATATGTACTGTTTGTTTTATATATGCACTGTTTTAACCATGTTGAATGGAAATTCAACGTCATGTTGATTTAATAAATAGACAATATCAATTAAGAAAATAAGTTATTATTAGGAATTATAATCTGATAGGAAAGTTAATATCTAGGTTTAAACCAATAAATTATAATAGATATGTAATCAATATGTAGTAAGGAATTGATATTGATTTAACAAGCAGTTGACTTAGAAACAGAGTTTATCAAATGAAATGGAAATATAGCAGCATATTACATTAGTTATAAAGGAGAATATAGCAGCATATTGCATTAGTTATAAAGGAAAATATATCAGCGTATTGCATTAGTTATAAAGGAAAATATAGCAGCGTATTGCATTAGTTAAAAAGGGAAATATGGCAGTGTATTGCATTAGTTATAAAGGGAAATAAAGAAGAGTTTATAAAAATATGGGAAATTAGAAAGTTAGTATTAAATAAAAGGGCCAGTGATTGTGTGATGTTTAGTTATACATTAGAATGGATGTTGTTTTTACTTCGATAGTTAAATAACTGACTATCGAAGTGTTTTGACCATCGTTGGCAATACAGAGAGATTGGTTGGATATATTATCTGAAAACCACTCCGTATAGGCCCAAGCGCTGCGAATTAGATTATAGTGAAGATAATTGAAGACAGAGTAAATTGCAAGGGTCGTTCTGTTCCAGAATAGGTGCTTTTTGTTTGTCCAGTCCCTGGATAACTTGTATGGACGAGTGTCTGACAGAGTATACCTAACAAATCACGTACAATTGATCTCTAAAAGGTATTACATCTGGTGGAGGAGGAATTCGTTCCTTTTAGCTTTTTATACCCGTGATATTTTTGGAAATCGATTAGTGAATTGACGGGTTTGACGATGTGACATTCAAAGTGAATGATGATCAGATGTTCTGAAGATAGACGTAGCCTCTAGCTTCGCAACCGGGATATGACAGAAGTTGGGCTGGGCAGCATGGCTAGTTGGGTCATACCCAAGCAGGGTGTATTGTCATCGATCTAGAGAAAAATCATATTTGCCTTCTTTTTCAATTTTGTATCTTCGGATTACGGTTGGATGGCCAACAACCGTGGGTGGCAATATATTCGCTACACTCAAGCTAAATGAGTGGGCGGTCATGTGTGGCCAGGTTGCAAGACGTACTTGTTGAACCTGCAGTGTATAACCTCTAGAGTACACTGATCGGAAGGTACTCCCATACCTTGTCTGTTGGAATCCAATCTCCAATAAGCGCCCTACGTTTTATGATTTTATACTATATATGCGGAGCGTGAGATGCAAGCGTTCTGCTACTTGGTTATTTATTTGATTAGACATTATCATAATATCACTGGATTTTGATATCAAAGTAATTTGGGTTATAGTAAGGTAAAAACCGTCCATGTTTATGTGTGGGCTGGTCTTACTATTATCCTTTTGTTTCAAAAAGGATTTCAAAGTTAAAACATTATGATTGAAGTTACTCACACCAGTCCCATGACTGACCCAGAGTTTATTTTGTTTGTGTTTTCCCTAAAATCTTGGGTGCCCAAATTTGTATGGGTAGTCAAGTGTTTCAGGATTTTGCAGATTCATTTGGAGGAGCTCGAAGCAGAAGGCTCCACCGTTACTATTTAGAGATTATTTCCGCTGTGATATGATGTATTGTACTTTGATAATGGTATGTATATACAATACAGTTTTGTATTCAAAGTTATGTTATATAATACATTTTATTCATTCCGCTGTGAGTTTCGTATTTACTCTGATTCTGATGTTCTTCTTCTTCTTCTATTCTATTAGTTCTATCTTTTCTATCTCATCCTCTTAATTCTTTCTATTAATGATCTGAATTTTTGTGCTCTTTGAGTCGAATGTGTTGGGTATTAGTCAGCTCAAATTGGTACGGATTTTCGGGCCATCACTGCTGGACTGAGTACTTGCCTGAGACTCGGGCTAGACAGTCTCGAAGCGGTGAGGACGATCCCTTGCCACGGTTCACAAATGGAGATCCAACTTTCAATACGTGAAATTTGCATTTTTGATTGTAGAGCCTAGTATTGGTGACATGATATATGGTACCCATGCCGTCTAGGATTGATGCATTTATATTTGAAGTTGTTTTATACACTATGCACTTATAATAGTATCAAATGATTTGTTTTAATGTACAAAGCATGTTTGGCTATTATAAGGGAAATCCCTATCCCCCGGCTTGCGTTGCATTGTGTGATAGGACCTGGGTCTTATAATAGCTTCATTTTTCAAAAAAGCATTGCGCTATTTTGTTATATGCACTGGTATTCTTGGGAGGAAACTCGTTCCGTGTTATACGGCGTGGTCCCTTGATATATCTGATTTAAAGTAAAGTTTTAAATAACTGTTTTAGTTCTCACACCAGTCACATGACCGACCTGAAGTTTATTGTTTTAACCTAAACTCTGGGTGCCCTTATTTTCCGCATGGGCAGCTAGTAGTTTTGGTTTTGCAGATTTATATTCACAGGATCCTGATTTACAGCTGGAACGATACTCGGAAAGCTCTGCATCCGTGCATTACTTTCAGTTGAGTTTTGTATTATTTTTCCGCTGCTACGTAATGTATTGTAAGCTCTGATATTTATCAAATGTATATTATTTGTTTATACTCTGTATATTCTTGTATTCTGATGAATTGTTGTAATAAGCAATGAAATGTTCTTCTGTTTGTGTTCTGATTCGTCTTGTCCTCAGTACAATCCGTGATTTCCCGTAAGGGGGATTTCGGGTCGTTGTAGCAACCAACAGTCAACACAATGCAATCAATCATCATTTATTAGTTCTAAAAATATGTTATAAAAATATAACTGATAGAGTTGGTGAGCTTTACTCACATTGGACGATCATCGTTAATAACGATAACGACCAGTTGATTCAATTCTGACGTTTACCCTTGCTATAAATTTCAGTGATCTCTGAATCACTTCAAACCAATTTGTAGTTGTAGTATTTTTCAGTACGATTCCAATGTGATCGTCATTTTCAACTCAGCCCAATACCTCACATACCGAACCCGCTTGCCCGTCTTCCCCTTCTCCTACGGATAAAAATCACGAACCAGTCTTCCAAATGGCCATTGCGCTTTCCTTATTCCCCCGTTTCTCCTTCTCTTCTAAAAGAAAACTCAAACAAAAATCAACAACCTTCACCTTATCCACTTCTCCTCCATCTCCTACCAAATATACATAAGTTGACTTCTCCATTGAAACCGCGATGTCCGTTGCTACTTCATGAAAAACCTGCGTTACCTAAGATCACCGAATGCTTCCATCCTTTGACGCAACATTCCATTTTCTGCCAGAAATTCAAATCTAAATTCCAATCAAGAATCGATACTTCTATGTCGTCGTTTCCCAAAACCCTACACGCTGCTGTCGAATTTCAGTGAACTAAAAATGGAGTCGGACTGCTCCAAATTGCTATCATTTTGAAGAGAATAAGACGAGGATTACAAATACATTGATTTCACGATTTATAGAATGGTATTTGATTTTATTTTGATTTTTGGAACTTGGATGTTTTACTGATGAAATGGAAACCGATGGCGGAAGTAACTTTTGACCAAAAGGGAAAGTTGAAATTAGGTTTAGAGGAAGGTAGGTATTTGTAGGAAAATTATATTATTTTTTATTCTACTTTTAGCTTAATTGATCCCTCTAAAAATCCTATAATGACATATAATACCCCAAAATCCTCAAAATTGACATACTACTAGAGTTTGACATTACGGACCCACCGAAACTGTTTCGTCGAATTCTGATTCCGTTTGCTCACACAGCGTATTTTTAACCTTCAAAATATCGACTGTTTTTCACATTAAAAATCCTTACGATCACGTACTGACTCCAAAAATCACGGAAATTGAAATCTAACAATAATTAAATGTTACGAATCCAATAAAATTATTTTCATCGAAAACGGAGTTCATTTGCGAAATTGGCTATTTTTAAAGCTCTAAATAAACCCTTTAAAATATTTAATATATTTAAAAATATTTAAATTTAATATTACGTAGTTTGAATGAAGTTGAGCGAGCCCTGTAAAAAACTAAAGAAAAGGAGCTTCTTATTGTGATTGACCAAGATGAGATTTTTTGGAAACAGAGATCGAGAACTCGGTGGCTGAAGCTTGGTGATAGTAACACGAGCTACTTTCACAAAGTTGCGTACGGTAGACGGAGAATGAATACGATATGTAGTATCTTTCCAGACGGGGATGAAATTTGTGATCAACAAAGGATAGGAGAAGTTTTTACTGAATTTTATAAGGGTATCTTTGGAGAACGAAATGAGAACCGTGTGAAGGTCGATTGGAGTTTGTTGTATCCTTCAAATGTTGATCTTAGTGACATTGATTCTGAGTTATCGGAGGAAGAAATTGTCGTGGCTTTAAACGAGATGACTGGTGATAAAGCCCCTGGCCCTGACGGTTTTCCAAACTTCTTTTATAAGAAATACTGGACTTAATTAAACATGATGTTATCAATATTTTCAAAGAATTTCACTCTGGTTCCTTGAGATTGGATGTGTTGGGTTATGCTAACGTAGTCTTAATCCCTAAGAAAGGAGGAAATGTCTCTGCTACGGACTTTCGGCCAATTAGCCTTTTGAACAGTAGCTTCAAGTTGATCACTAAGGTCCTTGCAAACAGGATGAAAGTGAAGATGGATGATCTTATGGATGTTTCGCAGACAGCATTTATTAAGGGCAGGTTTATTCTTGATGGAGCAGCACTTGTCCAGGAAGTTATCTCCCATAGTGATAGACATAATGTGCCTTGCGCAATTTTGATGTTGGATTTCACTAAGGCCTTTGATACCGTTGATTGGGGGTTCATCATGGATTCACTTAGCGCGAGAGGTTTTCCGAGTAGATGGCTAAACTGGATTCATTGCATTTTAACATCAAGCAGATCAAACATTTGTGTGAATGGCGTGGCTGGCAAGACCATCGTCTCCAAGCGTGGGTTGCGTCAGGGTGACCCACTTTCCCCGCTTCTTTTTGACTTGGCTGCCGATGTCTTTTGTCGGATCCTTCAGGTGGCAAGTGTTAATGATATCATCCAAAGCTTCGGAAGAGATCACATCATTGGGGGTATTAATTCACTGCAATATGATGACGATACTATTATCTTTTGCGGCCTAGATTGTAAGTACATTGCCCCTTTAAAAAATTTGCTTTATGCTTTTGAAAGTTTATCTGGCTTAAAAATTAATTTTCATAAGAGTAGTGTTTACACTCTGGGCTGCAGTGTTGATGTGAACAAGAAATGTGCTGAAATGCTTAACTGTAAGGCGGATTCTTTCCCTCTTAATTATCTTGGGGCTTGCATCTGTCCAAAAAGATTGTTGAAGAGTGATTGGCAGTATGTTATTGACAAAGTTGATAGGCGTTTGGCGAGATGGAAGGGGAATTCTTTATTAAAAGTTGGAAGGCTGGTGTTGGTGAATTCTATACTATCTACTATCCCTTTGTATTGGCTTTCTTTCTATTCATGTCCTGGATGGGTAATTCAGAAGATTGATGCTGTTCATCGGAATTTTTTCTGGACTGGTATGAAGGATACGCGTAATGTTAGTTGTCTAGTGTCGTGGGATCAAGTATGCAAGTCCGAAGATCAGGGAGGTTTGGGAGTTATAAAATTGAAAAACTTGAACTCTGCTTTGCTTTGTAAATGGCTGTGGACTATGCTTAGTGATAAGAAATTTCTCTGGAAGGAGTGGATCTTAAACACTTGCTACGGCGGAAGTTTTGAATGGAACGTGGATGTTTCTCATTGCTCGGTATTCTGGCGTGGTGTTATGGCAAACGTTCACTGGATGAAGATTGGGGCTGGTGTTGTAGTAAAAAATGGTCGCAATGTTTCTTTTTGGTCTGACTGCTGGTTGCTCCCCATCCCTTTGCGTGTTGAATTTGCTGATCTTTTTGATATTACATGCAACAAAAGAGCTTCAGTCAGTGCAATGTATAATGCGAATTCTGCCAATCTTAAATGGAACCTGACTTTTTGTCGTCTCTTGGTTGGTAATGCTTTGATTCAGCTATGTGGCCTAGTTCGTTTGTTAGAAGATGTACAACTTCATGATGAAGAGGATGATGAATTTGTATGGAAGATTGGTGGAAATAACTTTCGGGTTAGAGAACTTTATAAGATGATGAACTTTACAGGAAGGAAATATGATGGATTCATGAGAATGTGGAGTTTTAGGGCTATACCCACTAAGGTCAAGATTCATATGTGGACGATCATGCATAACAAGCTTAATATGGTGAGCAGATTACGCCAAAAAGGAGTTCAAGTTGTTGGGGGCTGTGTTTTTTGCGCTGATGACGATGAGAATTACCTGCATTCATTTGTTGATTGCAATTTCACGTTCTATGTGAGGACGAAGTGTTTAGTTAGCCTTAATATCTGCTTAGTTTGGTCTCGTTTCATCACCGATCAATTTCTTTTTTGGCACATCACTATTACTTCACTGCCTGATACACACATGCGACATATGTTTGCTGTCTTGAACTTTGCTTATGTTTGGATCCTTTGGCATGAACGTAACTCACGAAAGTTTAAATGTAAAATGAAACATCCCAACTCAGTTATTTTTTGCATTCTTAAATTTGTTTCTCAATGGTTAGGCAACGACGAGATCAAATTTGTGGACACAATTGGCACTCGAGTCATGGATAGAGCTTGTGGCAGCCAGGCTTGATGCAACCTTTGCTTCAGAAAGTTGGGTTTATTAGCTACATTGTAGTTGTTTTATGTATATTATGGGCACTATGTTATCATGCCTGCGTGCATGTATTTCTTTTTGGGTTGTACATATTCATGTAAATATTAGTAGCTAGTAGCTAGTCTTCTGTATGCTGAACTAAACACGTTGTACTTGGTTTACATTTAATGAATGAAGGCGTGAATCTAGCGATTCACTACCTTTTTGCATCAAAAAATACATTAACATTATTATACATTTTCACTATAGAATATCGTACAGCTCCAGAATACTCATATCTGAATTTATAACTCGATATTTAAATCCCAGTTGAATCGATATTCAATTTATATTGAAAAATCCATTTATAATATATATGAATCGTTATAAATTAAAAAGGAATCCCATAGCGACTTTTCGAAAATTTGATTTGGGCATAAAACAAAATCTACACGATGAAATCCCGATTTTTCTCTTCCATTAGAAAAATATACATTACCAGCTCCTAACCTTTCTTGTTTCACAGAAATCCGGCTTAAACGAACCATATATATTCAGTTGAAGTTCAAATCGCCAAATAGCGAACTGTCGCGCCATTTCGAGCTCGATTACAGTTAAAATATAATTATATGTTCAAACTTCTTTTAAATAATATATTCGTTATTATAAATCAAATTCTAAACTGTATTAAATCCAATAATTAATCCAATTCACACAATATCGCCATTTCAGCTAATTCTGATTATTTCAGAATTAAATATATTATTTAATTATTATTTTAATTAAATATTCACTATAATTTAATTAAACAACTTTTTAAATCTCTATATTACTATTTAAATAATTAAATTAATTAATTATTCTACCGTTGAAATTGCGGGTCGTTACAGTTGGTAAATTATATTTGGTTAAAAATACTATGATAATTAACATAAAGTTAAAAAGTATTGAGCTATATAATATTTTTATATCTGGTTAAAATTATATTTACTGTCAAAATATTTGCAAAGACAAATGGACTATTCCATCTACCCATAGTTACTACCAATGTTGGTAAATTATATTTGGTTAAAAATACTATGATAATTAACATAAGTGAAAAGTATTGAGCTATATAATGCGCTGAATAATTCATACCAGAGCAGCTTCTTTAGTTTGTACTTTCTGTTTCACATTTTGAAAAGGGAAGTCTATTATGAACACGCTAATATATGTGATTAGTTCTCTGCAATACTCAATCCAAAATATGTATATCAAGTTCATGTAATAAAATAACATCACTTCAGAAAAACAAATGTGACTAATAGACTGAAATTGATTTATATTCAATATGCTGAAAGATTGTTTATGTGAATGTGACTGTATTTTTTGGTGCAATGACACAAACAAATACTATTTAATGGGAAATCCATCTTTTCATTTATAATTCTGTAATTACATTCATGTTGAGTTTGCTTCTACATGTGTTTCTAGTCATCAGTTTATAGAAATTTCTAGTTATTTTTTGCTCATATTCCGTTTCGATTGACTTTCATGTTGAGTCTACTTCTACATGTGTTTCCAGTTAAAACTCATTTTCATGTTGAATTACACCGACATATTTTTAATCTTCATCATTTACAGGAATTATTTGAGGTAGAGTCATATGCAAAAGTGCTTTATTTAAAAAAAACGTGTGAGTCATGTAGAAGATACAAAAGCGAACTGAGGACCGGGTACTACGAAAAATTTGATAATGATGAAGAAAGAAGGAAGAACTATCCCCCAAAAGTTAGCATAGAAGATTGGGACAGATTCTGTAACGATCCAGAATTTTGAACCAATTTGAAACTGGAATTTTTAATACTTAATTTAAATTTTCTGAACATAAAATAAGTTTGAGAACATTTAATAATTTTGATAGGTTAAACAATAGGTTTTATTTGAATTAAAACATTTATAAATGGAAATGATTATTAATAAGTTTTGATTTACTGATATTATTTGTCGTTCGATCGGATTTGTCAAAAGCTAACTTAAATTAATAGCATTAGTATTATGCATTGCTCTTTGTTTTCATAACGTTTAAGGTAAATGCTACCAAAAACACATTCCTTCTCCTTTTTACAAGTGTTAAGACACTTGTAATTTTGCATGCAGCATTCCATGCATAAAGCACACATCTCCTATAATGTGTTGCTCTCTCCTTACTCCTCTTTTCCTATAAATACCAACCTTTCCATCCACTTTTTCATTCATTCTCACTTCTTTTCTTTCTCTCTTCTTCTTAAAGCCTAAGGCCATGGTTTCCAAGGCATAAGTCTTCCTCTTTTCCTCCACCACCTTGCCAAAGTTCGTCATTCTCCTCCTCCTCTTATAATATAAAGATAGATTAGTGTATATTATATTATATATATATATATATTGGTAAAGAAAACGTTGCGTGGAAATACTGCCCGACGATTCGCTTAGCTAGGCTCACCTACCGTGAAGATTTGGAAAGTTGTTAAGTAAGAACTCTTTAACCACGGTTTATATATTTAATTAGTATCTAGACTAATTTAAATTTAGTGATGAATTATTATTGATTAATGATAATTGATATTTGTTGTGATGGATGATGGATGCGAAGTTTAGAACACACACTATTAAGCATTGGTGTTATAATGCTTGTGCACAATTATAATTTATTGAATCATGTTGATGATGGTTGCTATGGATGTTTAAATGGTTTTTGATGTTGTTTTGCACACATTATGGCACAACAATTATGGCATCACATTGATGATCGAAAAATCTCCTTCATAATTAAAAGCAATATCATTATTGAAATTGAAGGTTAATAATTGGAAAAGACCATATGTATGAATTCATATATATTGTTAAAGTCCTTTAAATGAATAAATAAATACCGGAACATTCTAGGATGACAGAGAGGATAGTTTCCAGGCTTAGGTTTGGAAATGAAGTTTCCTGCTCTCCCTGGCTATCCCTAACTGATCCGACAAATGGGAAGGTTAATTTGAAGTTATTTGAATTTAGAAATGAACTGGAATTTATGAAAGTTGAATTTTAGATCCAAAATAATTTGGAAAGTAAATTTAAATGATTTTAAAAGGGTTATATAAGGATATAATGGTTTTCTAAGATATTTTGAAGTATCGTAGAATAATGGTTATTATGGTCAAAATAGAGCTTGTCGCATAACAACAATTTACGTATTTTAGATGCAAACTTTAAACGCTTATAACTTTTGCAATCTAAATCGGATTTCCATAAAATGTAAAACGTTTGATTTCCATTAACAAGAACTTTCAAATGAGTGAAAGAAGATTTTAAATTTGAGTTATGATTTTCAAGTTATGTTTGAAACCATTTTGGAAAAGAACGAAGTAAGAACAATTGTTGACCATTACTATAAAGAGCTATTTTTAAATGTTTTAAAATTATGGAAAAAATTTGTAAAATCATTACAAATTATGAAAAGGTGTTTTGAATTGTAAAATTTAAGTTTTGGCTAAGATAAACGATATTTTGATCAAAATAGTTAAGATAACTGTTTTGTAACGCTTTTGTAACACTTTTGAAGCACTATTGTAATGCTTTCTTTTAAAACAACCTATTTTGAAGTATTTAAATCGCGAAATGTTTTCCGAACTATAAGTAATCATTTATAAATGATTTGTTGAATGTTTTCAAAGGTTTAAAAGTATTGAAATAATTTGTTTGGAATTTAAATTGATTAATTTAATAATTAAAATGTGTTTTTCAATTTTAATTAATTGTATATGGTTGGAGATAAATCTTCGGATGGTTGATATTAATTCCGTAGATGATGATTCTTACTATTTGAGGAATTTAAAAGGTAGTTCACCATTATTCCGCTTATAGTGTGAGTTGGACATCGAGATTAATATTAAGTATAAGTTGATGGTATTTCTATCCAGATCTAATGTCAAAGAGTTGGATAAATCTTTTAATTAAGATACGAGTTTTCTTAGTTGACTGGGATAAGTTGAATAGAAATAATCTTCAGATATTTGATATGAAATTCTATGGTGTTAATGTATACTAGTTGAGGAATTTGGAAGATATTATTATATTATTATTCCACATAGTATTCGTTGATTATGAGAATTGATATCGAATATAAGTAGATACAATTTCTGTGTAATTTATGTTCAATATCAATTGATTTGGGTTTTGTCGTGAATCATATCTTCAATAATATCATTCTTGAAACCCCATGAAATTGAGTTATGGAAATTCATATCGTAATTTGAGGATTTAATCAGATCTTTGATTTGAGGAAATTAAAAATGAGGAATTGGAAAGGAAGTATAATCTTTTATTTAAGATTAAAGAATGAAATGTTGGAAAATCAATTTAATTGGAAACTATGGTTGAAATGTGGATTAAGGATTTTCAAAGGAAACTGGATATTGATAATGAGTTATCAAAAGGAAAATTAATTAAGGCTTTAAGGATAAATCATCTTTGATTTAAGGGATGTGTTTTAAAAGAGAAAGGTTAAATATGGATTTTGTAATAATTTGAGAATGGGTTTAAAGAAGTTTAATTTTGACAAAATCCAAGACTGAAGGAGATTAGTAGAAAGTCTGCGTGTTCTATAATTGTGTTTTTTTTAATTGCGCCTATTATTTGGAAAGACCCGGATCAGATGTATGTCTGAAAACCATTCCAAGTAATAATACGACATTGTGGAGCAATTGAAGACATTGGAGATGACATTGAAGACCGGGACCCTTCATGTCGTAAGGACGACTTAGTGAATGTCTCGAATGGGTCGCTCCCATTTGCTGATGGATTTTATATTAGTTAAGTGGAAAGAAGCCCGAACGTATATGAAGGAATTCCGGATTGTGGTTTTTTTTAGACCCAGAACGGAAATGTATGGATTGTGTGTTTGACATTGTAATTGACTACGTAGCACTGATCTTTGTTAAATATATATCTGCTTGGTGGCGTAGAATTTATTCTCTTGCTTAACACCCTTCTCTAAGACGTATGAGCTTAGAGGTTATATATTGATGGAAATCACTTATTCATAGTGAATGGACAATGTGGCATACTTAAGTTATGAGATGAGCTATGGATGATCAAAGCATGACTTATTTAAGCATAGCTTTGTGTGTATCGTGACCTCGACGAACCTCATACCCCCGATTGATGGTAAACTGGTGGTCATATTTTTATGTTCGTTTCATATGTTCGATGCACCGGGATGTGATGATGAAAGGGTACTGCGAACTCCCTAGTCTAGGATGCTATTTGATGGGTACTCTGATTCATGTATGGTGGGTTATTATAACGGAGTTCGAGTCAGGACGTTATCCGCGAGTACTGGGATGATGCGCGGAAGAAAGTTTGTGAGCCCACGAATGATCTTTCGTACCAGGAACCATCATGTTGGAAACCCAATCTCCACTACGAGCCCATACGATTTTGATTGTATAACCTGCTGGTTACCAGTAGGATTGTCAGTATAATGGGATGGGTGCATTATGCTGGCTAGGATTAATACATTTATTTGCGAAAAGGTTTTTCACACTATATATAATAGTAAAAGAGGGTTTTCACGTATGAATGCATTTTTGGTTATCATAAGGCAAAACTCGCTCACCTGGTGTGCTGTTGCATTGTGTGATGTGGGACGAGCTTATGATAGCTTCATTTTTCAAAAAGTCATTGCGGATTTCTATGCACTGATATCCACATGGAGTAAACCCGTTCTGCATTAGCGGCGTGGTCCGGTGAATTACCTAACTTTAAATTAAACTCTAAAAACAACTGTTTTGAGTTCTCACACCAGTCCCATGACTGACCTGGAGTTTATTGTTCCCTCACCTAAACTCTGGGTACCCATAATTTTTACATGGGCCGCCTAGTAGTTTGGTTCGCAGATTTAGCCTTAGAGTTAGTTAGAGCAGGATTCTGGTTTTAGCTGAAGCTATTATGACTTGAAGCATTCGCATTCTTCCACTGAGTTTAGTATCTTTTTTCGCCATGTAATCGATGTACTCTAATGTACATCTTGTTACTCTGATGTAATATTATTTTTGTGATAATGGAAAAGTTGTTTTTATTTTGTGCAAATGTGTAAGTGCTCCTAACAATCCGTCTTTATGAACGGTTTAAGTTGGTTTAATTACCGGCGAAAACCGAGCAAAAAGCTGGGTCGTTACATTTTTGGTATCAGAGCTTTGGTTTATACAAAGCAATGGGGTACGGCACATTTGAACAAAAGGAAAGACCCATCAGAGTTATATATCTCATTAGAGATAGGGTTAGTAATGCCCTAGAATGAGATTTTGGAGTATTATATTTGAGAGAGCGTATTTGAAAATTTGAAATGAGTTTTGAAAAGTTATATTTTAAGAAATAAACATATTTTGGAAATATATGGTTAATTATAAACTGGATACTTAATCAAATGATTAAGGTTAAGTTTACATTTTGTGATTATAATTACACATAAAATAATTCTTATGGCATGGTAATTATGCCCCTTCCACTGATCAGGAAAATGATCCAAGTACAAATGCCTTTTGGATTTAATTTCACTATTGGTAACATTTCAAAATATCGATAAACTTGGGTCAAATTTGTTAAGGTAACTAATCAATATGGTTAGAAATTAAAAATTAGAATTCGAGTATTTTATTTGATGTTGAGGTTGGACTGTCGAGTATAAGAAGGTTTTGCATATACATCTGATCAATGTATATACGAAGTCTTAAGTATACTAGATAGATATAGAATCACACTCTAGTCACTAGAAGATGATTCTGTTGATGACTGCAGCATCATCAATATGTATTTTCAAGTTTCGAAAGTGGGATGGCTATATGATTCCGATTAAAATAGCAATATATACTTAAACCAATTTAGGTAAGTGTTTGAAAATATTGTATAAATTGATGTGAATTAGAATAAGTAAGCCAGATCTTGAAAATTTGATAAGTTGTAAGAATTATATCAGGTAAACCTGTAATAAGGATAAGCCAGTAAAGAGTATATGAGAAACTGCATTTGTGATATATATATATATATATATATATAATGGTTTTGAAAAGATGTATAATTTGAAAACTCAAATCAAAATTTTGAGTAAGAATTGGCAGTTACTTTGGAATTGATTTTTGAAAGAATATATTTTTAGTATAAAGGAAAAAGATCTTTGAAAATATTTGAAAATTAAAAACTTGAGCATGTACATCTTGTGATTGGAATTTCTCAGTTGATTAAAAGACGTCTACGTAAAGTTGTAATTTACATAAGCAATCCAAGTAGTTTGGGAAATGATTTAAAGGCTAAGTTGGAATTAATTAATCAGGATATTTTATAATTTGTCCTCCCCAACTAATTAAATTTAAAATGCAAATATCTTGATAATTCAATATGACAATATGATATTTGATGATATTTTGGTTAAGGACTACATTGGTTAAAGCTGTTTCTCTAAAGTTTGAAGGAAATAAGTTTTGTAATCTTGAATTTAGAATAATTAATGAGGATAGCCAAACTTAAACAATATAAGGAATTAAAATCTGGAAATATCGGCGAATTTGGACAGTCGATAAGTTTTAAAGTATATTGTGACAACAAAAGGAACTGTTTAAGTGAGCATGAATACCTTGTGAATTAAGTTTCACAATTTGATTAAAGGATATTTGGAAAGTGGGAATATTAAGAAGATATTACCTAAACTAAAACGTTTAGATAAGATGAGTTCTGAGATGATCGAGTTTTCCATGTAAAGAATAATAGTAATTTTGGGGAACTAAAAAGGAATAAGTTTAATAACCTTTGTATTTGCAAGATAAGATCTAAGAGAATTAATTAATAACTCTGAATTTTATTGAAAGAAGTAAATGGTTGAGTATAAGCAATTATCCCAGTAAACAATGAATCAAATATAATGGGTAACTGGAGGTTATCGTCGGAGCACATGTAGATATGGTTGTCCATAAATATGTGTGTTATAATATTTTACCTGGTATATCCATTATAAGAACAGGGAGCTTTAGTATAAAGAAGCTTGATCCTGAATTTTTTGAATGATTAGTTACGATTCCTTTTCCTTTTCGAGGACGAAAAGTTCTACGGGGGGTGAATGTAATGATCCAGAATTTTGAACCAATTTGAAATTGGAATTTTTAATACTTAATTTAAATTTTCTGAACATAAAATAAGTCTGAGAACATTCAATAATTTTGATATGTTAAACAATAGGTTTTATTTGAATTATAACATTTATATATGGAAATGATTATTAATGAGTTTGGATTTACTGATATTATTTTTCATTCGATTAGATTTGTTAAAAGATAATGTAAATTAATAGCATTAGTATTATGTGTTGCTCTTTGTTTTCATAACGCTTAAGGTAAATGCTACCAAAAACACATTTCTTCTCCTTTTTACAAGTGTTAAGACACTTGTAATTTTGCATGCAGCATTCCATGCATAAAGCACACATCTCCTATGATGTGTTGCTCTCTCCTTACTCCTCTTTTCCTATAAATACCAACCTTTCCATCCACTTTTTCATTCATTCTCACTTCTTTTCTTTCTCTCTTCTTCTTAAAGCTTATGGCCATGGTTTCCATGGCATAAGTCTTCCTCTTTTCCACCACCACCACGCCAAAGTTCGTCATTCTCCTCCTCCTCTTATAATATAAAGATAGATTAGTGTATATTATAATATATATATATATATATATATATATTGGTGAAGAAGACGTTGCGCGGAAATACTGCCCGACGATTCGCTTAGCTAGGCTCGCCTACCGTGAAGATTTGGAAAGCTGTTAAGTGAGAACTCTTTAACCACGGTTTATATATTTAATTAGTAGCTAGACTAATTTAAATATAGTGATGAATTATTATTGGCTAATGATAATTGATATTTGTTGTGATGGACGATGGATGCGAAGTTTAGAACACACACTATTAAGCATTGGTGTTATAACGCTTGTGCACAATTATAATTTATTGAATTATGTTGATGATGGTTGCTATTGATGTTTAAATGGTCATTGATGTTGTTTTACACACATTATGACACAACAACTATGTTATCACATTGGTGATCGAAAAATCTCCTTCATAATTAAAAGCAATATCGTTGAAATTGAAGGTTAATAATTGGAAAAGACCATATGTATGAATTCATATATATTGTTAAAGTCCTTTAAATGAATAAACAAATACCAGAACATTTTAGGATGACAGAGAGTATAGTGTCTAGGCTTGGGTTTGAAAATGAAGTTTCCTTCTCTCCCTGGCTATCCCTAACTGATCCGACGAATGAGAATGTTACTTTGAAGTTATTTGAATTTAGAAATGAACTGGAATTCATAAAAGTTGAATTTTAGATCCAAAATAATTTGGAAAGAAAATTTAAATGATTTTAAAAGGGTTATATAAGGATATAATGGTTTTCTAAGATATTTTGATATATCGTAGAATAATGGTTATTATGGTCAAAATAGAGCTTGTCGCATAACGGCAATTTGCGTATTTTAGATGCAAACTTTAAACGCTTATAACTTTTGCAATCTAAAACGGATTTCCATAAAATGAAAAATATTTGATTTCCATTAACAAGAACTTTCAAATGAGTGAAAGCAGATTTTAAATTCGAGTTATAATTTTCAAGTTATGCTTGAAACCGTTTTGGAAAAGATCGACGTAAGAACAATTGTTGACCACAACTATAAACAGCTATTTTTAAATGTTCTAAAATTATGGAAAAAAATTGTAAAATCATTACAAATTATGAAAAGGTGTTTTGAATTGCAAAGTTTAAGTTTTGGCTAAGATAAACGATATTTTGATCAAAATAGTTAAGATAACTGCTTTGTAATGCTTTTGTAACACTTTTGAAGCACTATTGTAATGCTTTCTTTGAAAACAACCTATTTTGAAGTATTTAAACTACGAAATGTTTTCCGAACTATAAGTAATCATTTGTAAAAATGTTTTCAAAGGTTTAAAAGTATTGAAAATAATTTGTTTGGAATTTAAATTGATTTATTTAATAATTAAAATATGTTTTTCAATTTTAAATAATTGGATATGGTTGGAGATAAATCTTCGAATGGTTGATATTAATTCGGTAGATGGTGATTCTTACTATTTGAGGAATTTAAAAGGTAGTTCACCATTATTTCTCTTATAGTGTGAGTTGGATATCGAGATTAATATTAAGTATAAGTTGAAGGTATTTCTATCCAGATCTAATGTGAAAGAGTTGGATAAATTTTTTAATTAAAATATGAGTTTTCTAAGTTGACTGGGATAAGTTGGATAGAAATAATCTTCAGATATTTGATATGAAATTCTGTGGTGTAAACGTATACTATTTGACGAATTTGGAAGATATCATTATATCATTATTCCACTTATAGTATTCATTGATTATGAGAATTGATATCGAATATAAGTAGATACAATTTCTGTGTAACTTATGTTCAATATCAGTTGATTTGGGTTTTGTCGTGAATCATATCTTCAATAATATCATTCTTGAATCCCCATGAGATTGAGTTATGGAAATTCATATCGTAATTTGAGGATTTAATCAGATCTTTGATTTGAGGAAATTAAAAGTGAGGAATTGGAAAGAAAGTATAATCTTTTAGTTAAGATTAAAGAATGGAATGTTGGAAAATCAATTTAATTGGAAACTACGGTTGAAATGTGGATTAAGGATTTTCAAAGGAAACTGGATTTTGATAACGAGTTATCAAACGGAGAATTAATTAAGGCTTGAAGGCTAAATCATCTTTGATTTAAGGGATGTGTTTTAAAAGAGAAAGGTTAAATATGGATTTTGTAATAATTTGGGAATGGGTTTAAAGAAGTTTAATTTTGACAAAATCCTAGATGGAAGGAGATTGGTAGAAAGCCTTATGTGTTCTATAATTGTGTTTTTTTTTAAATTGCGCCTATTATTTGGAAAGACCGGGATCGGATGTATGTATGAAAACCATTCCAAGTAATAATACGATGTTGTGGAGCAATTAAAGACATTAGAGACGACATTGAAGACCTGGACCCTTCATGTCGTAAGGCGACTTGCTGAGTGTCTCGAATGGGTCGCTCCCATTTGCAGATGGATTTTATATCAGTTAAGTGGTAAGAAGTCCGAACGTATGTGAAGGAATTCTGGATTGTGGTTTCATTTAGACCTAGAACGGAAATGTATGGATTTTGTGTCTGACATTATAATTGACTGCGTAGCACTGATCTTTGTTAAATACATATCTGCTTGGTGTCAGAGAATTTATTCTCTTGCTTAACACCCTTCTCTAAGACGTATGAGCTTAGAGGTTATATATTGATGGAAATCAGTGATGCGTAGTGAATGGACAATGTGGCATACTTAAGTTATGAGATGAGCTATGGATGATCAAAGCATGGCTTATTTAAGCGTAGCTTTGTGTATATCTTAACCTCGACGAACCTCACACCCCAGATTGATGGTAAACTGGTGGTCAGATTTTCACGTTCCTTTCATATGTTCGATGCACAGAGATGTGATGATGAAAGGGTACTGCGAATTCCCCAGTCTGGGACGCTATTTGTTGGGTACTCTGATTCATATATGGTGGGCTTGTATAACGGAGTCCGAGTCTAGACGTTATCCGCGAGTACTGTGATGTTGCGTGGAAGAAAGTTTGTGAGCCCACGAATGATCTTTCGTACCAGGAACCATCATGTTGGAAACCCAATCTCCACTACGAGCCCATATGATTTTGATTGTATAGCCTGCTGGTTACCAGTAGGATTGTCAGTATATTGGGATGGGGCAATATGCTGGCTAGGATTAATACATTTATTTGCGAAAAGGTTTTTCACACTAGGTATAATAGTAAAAGAGGATTTTCACGTATGAATGCATTTTTGGTTATCTTAAGGCAAAACTCGCCCATATGGTGTGCGCTTGCATTGTGTGATGTGGGACGAGATTATGATAGCTTCATTTTTCAAAAAGTCATTGCGGATTTCTATGTACTGCCATCCACATGGAGTAGACCCGTTCCGCATTAGCGGCGTGGTCCAGTGAATTACCTAACTTTAAAATAAACCCTAAAAACAACTGTTTTGAGTTCTCACGCCAGTCCCACGACTGACTTGGAGTTTATTGGTCCCTCACCTAAACTCTGGGTGCCCATAATTTTTACATGGGCAGCCTAGTAGTTTGGTTCATAGATTTAGCCTTGGAGTTAGTTGGAGCAGGATTCTGGTTTAGCTGAAGCTGTTATGACTTGGAGCATTTGCATTCTTCCACTGAGTTTAGTATCTTTTCCGCTGTGTAATCGATGTACTCTGATGTACCTCTTGTTACTCTGAAGTAATATTATTTTAATGATAATGGAAAAGTTGTTTTTATTTTGTGTAAATGTGCAAGTGCCCCTAACAATCCATCTTTATGAATGGTTTAAGTTGGTTTAATTACCGGTGAAAACCGAGCAAAAAGTCGGGTCGTTACAGATTCTTGAAAAACAAAGCAAAACCCCGTGCACGCGAAGGAAGGGAGCTAGGCAAAAAAAATAGATCAAGGTACAATTATAGTCATCACAGTGGTTGTACAAGTCATGTTGTAGTAGAACACAAATTGGTACACAATTTTTGTCTTCCTGTTTTCGTGAAGTCTCTTATTAGTTCATTGGCAAGTTATTCCGAGCAGCTCTGATTATAGCAGGTTCAATTTTTAGCTTTTAATGCCTTTACATTGCATTGAGGGGGCGGGGTACATACAACATGCAAAATCTGTACGTAATGTCATGTATGAGCGAGTATCAATGCAAATTCTCATGCCGACTAATAAAGTAAAATAATTAATTTGTGTATGTTTATGTTTGGTGATAGTTATTTCTGGACGAAAGGGTAAACAAGTAGAATCAGCCATTTTAGATATATATTCTTGGCAGTCCTAGAGGATTCAAGTACTGTATTTTATTTATTTTTCACTAATGCAGTATCAAATCTAGCAACTAATTTGGGTATGTATATTCCAATAGTAATATATATGAAATTAGTAATATAATTCATATTTGTGAAATATGTACCTGAAAATGCCTTGCACACACATCTACCATTTAAAACATAATACATTGTCAAAAGTTACTATTCACTCAAAACTAATTTAAATTTTTTAGTATCCATTAGTTTTAACAAAGGATATGACACACTAAATATATTGTTGCTTGCTAAGTTGAATTATGTTCTGTTAGGAGCGTATGTCTAGGATATACAATCCTGTTAATTCACTTCAAGAATTAATAAATTATCTCATGGTTTCATCACAATGGTGGCATGCAGGTTTTTTTTTTATAAACCTTCATCCATATGGTCTAGTAAAAGCCCCTAATGTTCTATGCCACTTAGTATAGCTTAAAAACACAATATCCAGCATATTTCACAAGTATTCATTTAGTATAGTTACTGTGGGTTGCAAATGGTGTCGAGGAAGCTATATGGGAATTTTGGATTGCAGTCCACAATCCTACTTTTTAGTACTGCGAGTGGCAATGGGCAAACCTTGTTGAGTGATAATTAACAGGTGAATTCAATCACTTAACTAAACTTTGGTGTTGTTTGTTTCTACCATGCAGCCAAAATAATTATAATCAGATAAAATAACTTATGACAAAAATGTTAAGGCCGTGGTGGATGATATATTTAAACGTCCATCCATGCAATTTTGAAAGCCAGCAAACCTGCAATTAAATCATTAACAAAGGCTGTGTTATACCACTATTCATGTTTGTAGTTTGTATTATGACGTAGCAACTATGAAGTGGTCTATGCTTAAATTTGAGTTATTTTATCCATTTTAATTTACTCAAATGAATTAATATATGCGTAGAAATGAAGGGAGTTGGTGAATATTTAAATACATTGGTTGCTTTGCTTTTAGGGAAGAAAGTATGACACTCACAAGAAAGAGTAGTCACATGTCATCATATTATTCAATCAATGAACACTTCCAATTCTCACAATGATTGCACTCATGAAGTATTGTTGGTAACAATTATCAGTCTAAGAAACTGTGCTAATTGCAAATATATAGTATAATTTGTGTGATGTTGGCTAGCTGGATTCTAGTGAATTTAAGGTAGGGTAGATAAACACATTTGATTGCTCAGAAAAGAATCCATGAAAACTTGAACATTACATCCAACAGTTTAGTTAAGTCATAATCCCATATAATGGCATGAACTGTGAGTGGCAATGGGCAAAGATGACTCTGATGAGTGATTATGGCTATAAGCTGCAAAGGAAAATATAACAATTTAAATGGTACCCATTTTATGCTGTATTTAGTTTCAAGTATTGTCAAAAAAAAATTATATAGCTCACATGTTCGAAAGGCTCTCCAGTTTCTTCGGTTGATGGAGGAATTAGAGAAGATCGACGCATTCTATAAAGTAGATGTTGACCAAAAAAATACAATTTCCCGTGTGTAGAACTTTACCCTGTAGCATAAAAGAGATGATTAACGACCCACCGCCTGTCATAAAAAATTCCTAGTATCAAGCAATTCTTATTCTATATTCAGACTGAATTAGCTTATAATTTTAACAGTGGAGCATCTGTAATAACCCGGGAAATGAGAACCAATTTAAAATTTTTATTTTGGCAATTTAAATGAATTTTGAAAATTTAAAATGATTTATTTTAAATAATAACGACGAGAAGTTTATTTTGAATAGAATTAAAATGTACATATTTATTTGAATCGACGTTAGAATATAAATATTTATTTTAATTATAAAAGGAATTGGAAATAGCACGGTAGTTCGAAAATTCGATTTCAAATTTCAAATGAATGTACAGGATTCAAAATAAACCGAATTTTAGTGAAACAAAAAATATAAGAATTTGTTCGAAAATATCTTTCCAACGAATCTGAAAAATCCAAATTTCATAGCGGGAATAAAAAGTTATGTCCAGTTGAAGATTCAGAATAGTCGCTATGGAAATTAGCCCTTAAAAATAGCGATTTTGCAAACGACCTCCGTTTTCGAAGAAACCACTTTTGTTGGATCCAGAATGTCAAATTATTGCTAGATTCCAATTTTCATAATTTTTGGAATCAATATGTGAGCATGGCGAAAGAAAACGTGTATTGACAGTTTCAGTCAGTTTGGATCGATTAGAAATTGGCCATTTTTCAAACGGTCTTCAAATTTGATGAAATTAGTTTTGTTAGGACCGCATCGTCAATACGAAGCTAGAAATAATTTTTCTGGAATTTTTGGAGTCCGTACGTGGCCCAAGTAAGTTGAAATGTACGGTTGAATTAAATATATGCTGATTTATATTTTAATTTAGCGAAAACTGATCGTAACAGCCGAATTGAGTTACGAAACATATCTCATTTTGTTCGGAATAGGGGTACTTAGCTAGGGACGACAATCGTTAGGTTCGATTTGGAGTTCGGGTTAAGAAAGTAACTTTTCGAATTCAAAAGTAAAATTAAATAAATGTAATTGTATAGGAACCCACCCTTCTTTCCCCCTTTACCTTTCTCAGGTCAACCCCCCCTTTTCTCATTCAAACCCGATCCAAATAAATAAATAAAAGAACGACGAAGGAGACCGCCGCTCCCCTATTCTCCATCGCCGCTGGAGGCGTGCAGCCCCACCAACATCACCGCCGGTCAGGCGAGTGCCCCACCAACATCACCTTGACATAAAAATGTTATTTTTATATAGATAAAAATACGATTTATATATATATGTAACGTATAAAAATACAATATATATATATATATATGTAGCGAATAGAGGTTTGATTTTTATGTAAACAACCTTGATTTAAAAATATGATTTTTACATGAACGACACCAATATGAAAATGTGATTTTATCATAAAAGTGTAGTTATGAAAATAAGTTTTTTATGTATATGACATTGATTTAAAAATGTGAATTTTAAATACAAATATCGTTGTTTAAAATATGATTTTTAGTATAATCCGCGTGAAACAGATCGCGATGGAACCGACGAGAAACAAATCCAAACTGTCCAATGAGAATAAAGGAGTGGAAACCCAAGGTGAGAACTTCTCACCAAAATTATTTTTATACAGTTATTTATTTCATAACTGCATATATGAACTGTTCCTCATCGTCCACAGACCATGGACGACTTGTTTGTTTGATTATGTTTGAATTGATTTGTTTGTGTGAATTTGGTTTGTGATGTGGAATGGAAAATAAAAATATTCATGTGTTGAAATAAAACAAAATAGATGTTTATGTGTTGAACATTTACAAATCGGACGATTTGTTTATGTACACCTATTTGACCGATATGGATTTGGACGATAAATTTTACACATCGCCCAATGGCACAAATAAAATCTTTGTTTGGTGATTGAAACCTCACGCGGGTGTTGGGATGATATTTGACGTACACTAATCCCAATTGTTTAGTGGTATGTCAATCGTTTGGTTGACAGGTTGTGGCAAGCGTTAAATATTTATATTTAATGCTTATGCAGTGTAGAATGCACTCTGGATGATGGTTGATTATTTATCCTTGCTGTTTTGTACATGTGGTGTATGAAATCCATATAAATCACATTATATGGTAATTGACTGTATCTGATTCCAGTTCAGAAAGAAGGAATATTTTAAAATAAGGATTATTTTAAAATAATGAATATTTTAAAATAATATTCACTAAAAATCAAAATTTGTTTTTGATGTCCGATTTGGGATAGACACGAATATGTTTAAATATATAAAGCCGTGTTGATTAGATTAACGCTATTTTGACGCGAACGATATTTATATCGATTTTATTCATTTCTATAATGAATATTGAAAAGGAAATGATTTTGAAATATAATATTTTGAAAATATTATCATTTATATATTAATGATATGGAATATTCAATTTTGATTTAAAATTGAATATGAAGTTGAAATTGTTTTTAAAACGAAGTTAAAACGATTTATAAAATACGATTTAAAAGGAAATCGACGAAATATATATAGTATATACATTATATATATTTAATGGCCTGGATAGAACGCGCTGCGGCAGTTCGCGAATTTCGACCATTGACTTCGAATTGACGTTACAGGAGATTCGACCGTCGGATTCTCCTAAAATCGGAACCATTGGGTTCGTATCGAAAATAGCTTTCCAACGAATATTAGATATTTGAAATCTAACAGTTGGATTTGGAATTATGTCCAAATCAAATTTAGAAAAGGTTGCTGTAAGTGTAGTTCGATGACCGTTTATAGAAATCGACTGTATGGGCCGCGATAAAATTATTAAAAATATTAATAATTTATGTAAAATCATAATAAATGATTTGGAAAGAATTTGAATGAAAAATTCCATATTTGGAAAGATAAAAATATATTTTTATCGAAATGAACTAGTTATGAACTAGAATTATAATCTAATATTTTTAAATAAATAAATTAGATTTGAAATGGTTTTAAAAAAAATAACTAGAATTTCCAACATATGAATTGGAATGGATTTGAATTGAAATTATCTTTGGAATGTTTCGATATTGGATTCCATGATTATACAGACATTGTGGAGGAATTTGGAAGATATATATATATATATCGTTATTCCAATAAGATATTTGTTGATTTTAGAATTTGATATTGAATATAAGCCGGTATATTTTCTATTCAGAGCCGTGTATTTAATATCAAATGGGATTTTGTGTTGTCGTGAACGGTGTCTTCACTAACACTATTCTTAAACCCTGTTGAGAAAAGATTAAATCTTTTTATTAAGATTTAATAAAGTTTACTAATTAATTAATATTTAATTGAAATTGAATTGAATTGAATTTTGGGTTTGTCGTGAATGGTATCTTTAAAAATGTTGTTCTTAAACTTAATGGAGTTAAGAAAAATAGAATTAACTGGAGATTAGCTAAGTTGAATGGTGTCCTGGGTATTGATCTGATGTTGGTTTTGGCCTTCGGGATTAATACTTAGGGAATTGTTCTCTTACTAATTTACGGTTAGAGACTAATGGAATGATGTGATTAGAAACTAACTGGAGATTAGCTAAGTTGAATGGTTTCCTATGTATTGATCTGATATTGGTTTCGGCCTTTGGGATTAATACTTAGGGAATTGTTCTCTTACTAATTTACGGTCGGAGACTGATGGAATGGTGTCTTCAGTAACACTGTTCTTAAACCCCATGTGAAAAGAATAATCTTTAAATTAAGATTATTAGAGTTTCCAGTTATATTTAGTAATTGGAATAAATGGAATGTGATTTTGGGTTTATCGTGAACCGTGTTTTAAATGACATTGGTTCTTTAACCCAGTTAAAGACAGGATATGATTTCCCAAGTTATATAATCATTAATATTGATTTTTGGGAAGATTAAAACTAAGTGGAGTTTTAATGAATCTTTAATCAGATTGAAATGATCGAGAATGGAGTATCACTAGTTTTGCTCCAAAGCGATAGTTAAATATTTATGTAGATTTGAACGTGAAATGGTAATTAATTTTACCAATAACACTGTGGTGTTAGATATGGAGTATTACCAGTTTTGCTCCATGGGATGAATAGGTTGGGATTAGGAGATTAAACAAATGATTACTTCGGTAAGGTGCGCTAATCCCGAATAGTTTGGAAAACCTTAATATGGTTTGAATTGATATCCAAAGGAAGATTAAAGAATAAATTTAAAGGATTTATCTTTGATAAAATTAATGGGAACCTTTCCCAAAGGATATGAATATTTAAATAAAAGAATATTCAGAATTGGAATGAGGCATATGTTGTGTTTTATAGCACTTGTTTATTATATACGCGAGTTATTCGGAAAGGCCAGGTTTATACCCATTCTGAATAATTGATTCGACGATAAGTCGACGATGAAGACGGTGGTTGAAGACCGGAGGTATTCACATCGTTTGGATGATTACTGATGTCTTGATTGGGTTGTACACCCAAGATGAGTTAATAAGTGGTGATCGTCCAGACGTACTTGGAGATCGATCGGGTATGCGAGGACCTCTCTTGTATTGGACATATGGGACGAGAAATAAGGTGCCCCCGGTTTCGTTCAAACCCAGAACGAACTTGTAAATGGATGTGTGTCTGACATTGGAATTTATTCTGTGTTGATTGATTTCTATTAAATATATATATCTATTTGGCGGCGGAGAATTTATTCTCTTGCTTAACGCCCTTCTCTGAGACGTACGAGCTCAGAGGTTATATATCGATAGATATCAGTCACATGGCAAAAACGGGATCGTGACTGCAGGGAGTGCACGACGTTTCTTTCTAGCTATGGGTAGTGTCTGGGTTTTTCACGCCCTGACATTTATGTTATTTTTACCTATGTGGTTGTTGGAATGCGAGGCGCCTCGAATATATTGGTCTCTACGGAGCAGATGGATAGATCTGATAGGACCGGGAAACGTGTGTTCAGGTATAACTAATTCGCTATGTGTGGATCAGCCCTGAATATCCAAGGGTTCGCCAGCGTCCGAATCCTGAGACATTTGCTAGAGTGTCTCGAATCGGAGAGGAGCTATCCCTAGCCTCGACTCATGACGGAAATCCAATTTTCAATACGTGACATTTCGATTTTGATTGTAGAGCCTAATATTGGTGGCATGATAGATGGTACCCATGCCGCCTATGATTGATACATTTATATTTGAAGTTGTTTTATACACTTTACATTATAATTGTATCAAAATGATTTGTTTTAAACGTACCAAGCATGTTTGGCTATTATAAGGTAAAAACCTATCCTCCGGCTTGCGTTGCATTGTGTGATGGGACCTAGGTCTTATAATAGCTTCATTTTTCCAAAAAGCATTGCATTGTTTAGTTTATGCACTGGTATTCTTGGGAGGAAACCCGTTCCGTGTTATACGGCGTGGTCGCTTGATTTACCTTATTTTTAAAGTAATGCTTTAAATAACTTTTTAGTTCTCACACCCAGTCACATGACTAACCAGGAGTTTATTGTTTTAACCTAAACTCTGGGTGCCCTTATTTTCCACACGGGCAGCTAGTAGTTTTGGTTTTGTAGATTTATATTCATATGATCATGGTTTACAGTTGGAATGATCTTTGGAAAGCTCTGTATCCGTATATTCTTTTCAGTTTGTTTTTGTATGATTTTCCATTGCATTGTAAGTTGTAAATTTCTGACATTTATCAAATGTATATTATTTGTTCATACTCCGTACATTCTTGTACTCTGATGTAAATTATTGTAATAAGCAATGAAATGTTCTTCTGTGTGTATTCTGATCTATCATGTTCTCAACTCAATCTGGGCTTTCCTTTACAGGGAAGTTTGGGTCGTTATAGCATTGCAACAAATTAACCATTTTTGACAGTACACTGACCGCATTATATTATGATTTTTATAACTATTTCATGTATTTTTACTAGACTATAGTAGCCCATAAGAGACCATACTCTCTATTCTGTCCTACTTCAATGAAATTGTATTATTATGTAATCAACCTGTTTTTAGTTCATTCTTACACAAATACACATAAGAAGAATAAATTTTTAACTGCTTGTTCTGTTCTAAACAGCACTGAGTTGAAGTAATGCGGGTCTGAAATAGTTTGAATTTTTTTATGCAGGGAGCGAGGTGAAGTAATGCAGACTCTAGCACAAGAAAGAAAGCTAATTAAGTAATGATGCAACACTAATTTATGATGTATGTGAACCAGTAATATCATTGTGATGAAGTTAAATGCGCTGCAATATTATTTTAGCTACAGCTATTGAACTTTGTAATGCACGGTAATATTTTGCTGCTACAAACCGTTAGAACTTTTAAGTTTGTAATGTATTGTGAAGTTTGTTGTTAATTTTGGTTTTCATGTTGAATATACTGGAAATATTTGGTTTATTGATATTTCTTTTGTAATAATATTCAGATCTGTAACATTTGTACTGAATAGGCAGTATCAGAGGAGAGGAAAGCACAAAATTTATATATATATATATATATATATATATGTATATATATATATATATATTATAAATCAGCAACGGTTAAAAGCCGTTGCTTATACAACGATATCAATGGATCATAGCCGTTGCAAATATAAAAATTGCAACAGCTTATAGCCGTTGCAAAATGCGGGTTTTGCAACGGCTTAGAGCCATTGCAATGCTACTCCCTATTTTCCAATGACTTATAGTTGTTGCAAAATGTGTTTGCAATGGCTCTAAGCCGTTGCAAATCGGCGATTCTGGTGTAGTGGCAGTAAGCAAGAAGAAGGGAAATGTCTTTAGGTTGGGGGAAGTTGCAAGAATGTGTATGACTAGTGAGGGCAGAGAAGAAATAGAGGAAGAGGAGAATAAGGTTTAGAAAGAATGAATATTACAGGAGAGCAGAACGAAATGTAGAGAGAAAAGAAAATAATTCTCATTCATTCCATCCCGAAAACAGTTGTACATCCCAGTACTTATAATGTTTCAACTGGAACTAAACACAAACATGACTTAAAATATTAAGTCCGAAAAATACACAAATGATAATAGCTAGGATTTGCATGCACAGCCTAGCACATGTGCATGTGCTCAGGCCCGGCCCTGGCCCTAGGCCCACTAGGCATTGGCCTAGGGCCTCCGGCAGAGGAGGGGCCTCCAAAAATAAAAATGTCGTTATATATATGCGCGCTTGTATAAACTTATGCATAGAAGATTGTGGCTTGGTGGTTTGCTCTTTGAATTCCCTAAAGTATGCGTGAGGGTTCGAGTCTCAGCGTGCCTTGTTAGTTAGCAGGTCTTCCGAACATTTTTCCGCTAGGAACTTCATTTTTTTGGAGGCTCCAAAGTTGATTTTGCCAGGAACTTGATTTTTTTCGCCTTGGGCTCCAAACTCTTAGGGTCGGGCCTGCATGTGCTCCGTCTTCCTCGCCTACAATCGTACTCGTACTAGCACGACTGCGTATGTGTCTGAATCCATGGTGGCTAGGTGTTGGTGCATAACATTCCGGGTACTGACATTCCCTTCCCCTTAAAAACAACCTTTTCCACAAGGTTGAACCAAAGCGTCCCCGAAAACTTCAGCTATACTACGTCGAACAATGAGCTACCGCCCGGATTGAATATGAGTGTCTTCTTTTCACTGGCTTTTATATTCATTAAGCGACATGGCATGACTGCAGTTTCCATATCCAGTAGATTGCAACCAACAATCAATCTGTTGACAGGTAAGAAAGATAGGTAAAGCAAATTAAACTGCATTGAATTTGCAACTTCCTACAAACAACCTGCAGTTAAATGTGTAGCTTTACAAAATTCTAATTCATTTAAAACACCTGTCGACAGGTTTGCAATTTTCATCACTCTTTCTTTATCCTCCAAGAATGGATCTGCCCAAGAAACAAAATTTTGTGGTCTTGAAATGCAGCTAGTAGATTTTTCATTCTTGGTTCGGGGATCAAACACCAGCAACGTTCTTTCTTCGCTGTTGATCATGCCTAACACAAAATCTCGAAAGGATTGAACTGTCTTTGATATTTCTCTGCAAGGTCCATGACAACACTCAAGAATCCAAAGTATGATGCCATATTGAGTAATGTGGTTCTAAACTCACTCAATATTAAAAACATCTATAGTAGTAGACCCTCCTTTAGCAATAGGTTTTCCAGCATAATTTGGACCTCTTACTCCTAAAATAGTCCACACAAGTGAGTTGCCTGAACCAGCTTGGATAGCTCCAATCGGAATTGAGTTTTTCTGGTTATCTCTACTCAGTAAAATATTTAGAACATCGTTTAAAATTCCATTGTCAACAACACATGTTATTCCATAAGGACATGTGCTAAAATCAGCTGTTGAAGCAGGTTTCTTTGCATGGCTTGAAGTTGCAGTCTTGAGCATTTCCATCATGAAATCTACTGGCTCATATATCGGTGCAGCTTCCCCATAGAGAACATAAATAGAACGACCATGCCTATATGAGGATTTGAAATAATGAAACTCTGGGGTGAGCCTTTGCATTTTATTGGTAGATGATCAAATCGTGGGTATTCACAAGCAATTCAGATGGATGTTTATTTGAAGCAACAATATCCATACTGATTAAAACATTGTCGATGTATCCAGTTTTGGCAATAGCAAGCTTCAGTGGTTGTGGTCCCTCCTCTTTCTCCATCATCTTTGCTTCATTGAGGAATTCTTCCTGTTGAGGGCCCATGGGATCAAGCCTCCTTATTGCTACAATCCTGTTTGCAATCTTCAAATTTTGTTTATAAGCTTGGCCTATTTTTCCTTCTTCTAGTAGAGGTTCAACGCTGAAATCATACTGCAACTCCGCTGTAACGACCCGGAATTTTAGCAGTTAATTTTGAAACATTTAAATTGGTTTTAAATGTTGTATTGGTAATTTAAAAATATTTTATAAGGAATTATTTATTAGAAAAGAAGTTCGAACATATAAGTTTTAATTAAATTAAAAAAAACAGCATCTGATGAAATCCATATGTAACCAAAACCAAATTTCAGCACGATCTTTGCATATGACAAGATCTTATCTTCTAGCAAGAAATATTTGCAAAATCTTATCAGAGGTTTATAAAACTTTAAAAGAAAACCTATACAGATTCTCAATCTGCATATCAGTATAAAAAAATTCTTTGACAAACTTAAAACCAAATCATGTTATTTCTGATCCATATCTCGGTGGGTACGGTTTTGCTCTTCAAGTCAATCTCCTTTAATTACTTCAAATTTTGTTCCGTTCCTATTGAACTCTGAAACCAGCGAATGGAAATAAAGTTTTGTATCATACCAAATCCTTTAAAATCAACATATAAGCTTACGTAATATGTAAGTAAGATTTTCTCAGGATCAACAATTTTGGCCAGCATATCAAAAGATCCGGATCACATTATTTGTCAGTTTCAAACAAAAAGAAAAGAAATCTGAGTCAAACATTTCAGCTACGACATTTCCATTCGAACTGTGCACCTATAGATGCATACTACAACCTATATGAAAAATTAAGCTACCACATGCCATCTTGAAAGCCTATGCTGTCAAAATCTGTAAATGCAATGAATAACGCAGACCTATAAGTTAAACCAGGCACATGCAAATTAAACGAGTGAAGCAGACTATAGGCACATGCCTTGGTTTGAAAATTTTACCCCCATGTTGTACCACCTGAAAAACGACACCACCACTTCTTTATAAGATTTGAAGCAAGAATGATGTAAAAATTAAGAACTGAATTTTATTACTGTTATTGTAATGACATGATGATAATAAGTGGGGTGATACCGTGTATTTATACACACGGTATAATAGTTTGCAACACAACATAATATTTGGGCTTTACCCCAGGCCCATGAAAAGTTACACATAACGATATACACGGATGAGCCTGAAGCCTATCTTTCATTTGTATACTTTATATCTCCCCGCAAATGAAAGCTAGGGTTTCTAATGTCCGCCGCCACATCTTAAGGAGATGAAATCTGATAAATTTACTCAAAAAATGAGCCTGAATCAGCCTCGATCCCAAAATATTTGCAGACGATGGCGAGGATTCAGCCTATGAGAGCTTGTACTTGCTTCGTTTGAGTGGTCTTTGCCTTTGAATGCTCTCGATTTCTGGATGTGAGATGCTGATTTGCTTTGCAGGATTTGGATCTTCAATACTTGGACTACCCAAGGTTTAACCTTTGAGTGGTCTTTGCCTATGAGAGTTTGTGAATTTTGCTTTCTCCCCAAGGTTTGATCTCTCAATTACTTTGAGTCCAGATCTCAATCTGGCAAAGTTTTTACTTGATAACGGCTTTGTAAGAATATCTGCTATCTGATAATTTGCTGGAACATGATTTATTTGAAGTTTTCCCTTGTTTACTTGTTCTCGAACAAAATATAAATCAATTTCCATGTGCTTGGTTCTTGAATGCAATATAGGATTAGATGATAATGACACTGCACTTAGATTATCACACCATAGTACTAGCTGCTTTGAAACTGTAACTTTGAGTTCACTTAGGAGTGACTGTACCCACATATTTTCAGCAGTGGCATTAGCAATACTCCTGAATTCAGATTCAGTACTGGACCTTGAGACTGTAGATTGTTTCTTAGCACACCATGGTATAGGGTTATTTCCTAAATAGATACAGTAGCCTGAAGTTGATCTTCTGTCATCAGGATCAGTTGCCCAGTCTGCATCACTATATCCAGTAATATTGAGTTGATTGCCTTGTGTAAAGTGTAAACCATAGTCCATAGTTCCCTTTAGATATCTGAGCACTCTTTTCATTGCCTTCCAATGATCTTCTTTTGGCTCCTGCATAAATTGTGAAAGTTTGTTAACACAGTATGTTATTTCAGGTCTAGTAATGGTAGCATATTGTAATGCTCCAACTAGACTTCTGTATTGTCTGATATTGACAATGTTTTCTCCCCTGTATTTAGATAATTGATGATTTGTTATCATTGGTGTAGGCAAGGCATTAGCAGCCTCCATCTTTTCTCTAACAAGAATTTCATTGATGTATTTCCTTTGATTGAAAAATAATTCTGATTTGGATGTTTTAGTGACTTCAATGCCTAAAAAATAATTGAGTTCCCCCAAGTCTTTGATTGAAAACTGTTTGTCCAGAATCTGAATGAGCTTTCTGATTTCAGTTTCACTATTTCCTGTAATGATTAAATCATCCACATATATCAAAACAAAAATAGTTATATTATCAGTAATTTTGACAAATAGAGAGTGATCTGATTTAGTAGATTGAAACTTTAGTTTTGTTAAAACAAGTTTCAATTTATCAAACCAGACTCTGGGAGCTTGTTTAAGCCCATAAATTGCTTTGTTTAGTTTGCAAACAAGCTCTCCATTCTTCTGATATACTTGAGGTTGACTCATATATACTTCCTCCTTTAAGTCACTATTCAGAAATGCATTGTTTACGTCCAGTTGTTGTATCCTCCAGTTGTTATGTAGGGCTATGGTAAGAACTATTCTTATGGATGTTGGTTTAACAACTGGAGAAAATGTCTCTTCAAAGTCAAAACAATATTGTTGTGTGAAGCCTCTAGCGACAAGTCTTGCCTTGTATTTATGTATTGACCCATCAGCATTTCTTTTTAGTCTGTATGTCCACTTGCTATCTATTATATTCTTATCTGTTGGAGCTTTAACAAGTGTCCAGGTCTTGTTCTTTATCAATGCTTGATATTCATCATCCATAGCTTGTTTCCAGTTCGGGTTGCTAATGGCTTAATTGTAATTTGCTGGTTCATCTGAATTACTGATAACATTATACACTTTGGGCTTGAAAATACCCCTTTTTGATCTAGTGATCATTGGATGGCCTGTCTGAATTTGTTCACTCTGTTCATGAGTTTCATTATTATCATTCCTAGTATCTGATTGATCATTTCTAACTTCTGAACTTGAGTCATGTTGCAGATATTCATGTTGTTGCTGATTGTTACTGGGTTGATTGGAAGGCTCAGATGTCTCACTGCTTGATGATGATGCATGCTGTTGAGAAGAGTCTGAGCTACCATCGCCAGTATCTTCAGTACTGTTGTCAGAGTACAGAGGTATTCCTGGTATTGACTTCTTTGGATTGTATATTTTTTGTGTAGTAGCTATGTCTTTACCTTTGAAAGGAAATACCTTTTCATTAAATACAACATGTCTACTAATGTAGACCTTGCCTTTTTCATCAAGACATTTGTAACCCTTCTGATCACTTGCATATCCTATAAAAGTGCATGCTGAGGATCTAAAATTTAGTTTATGAATATAGTATGGCCTTAAGTATGGATATCATAGACAGCCAAAAACTTTGAGCCTATCATAATCAGGTTTAACATTATATAAAGATTCTAGAGGACTTTTGTTGTTCAGAGTTTTGGTAGGCAGCCTATTTATTAGATATACAGAAGTGTTAAAAGCATCAGGCCAAAATTTCATAGTTAAGTTACTCTGAGCTAATAAAGTAAGACCACAATCCACAATATGCCTATGCTTTCTCTCAACTAAACCATTCTGCTCAGAGGTGTATGGACAACTTAATCTGTGAATTATACCTTTCTTTTGAAAGAATTCACCTAAAGGTTTAAATTCTGTACCTCCATCAGTTTGTAGTATTTTTAAGCTTTCACCTGTCTGTTTTTCAGCTCGATTAATAAAATGAATAACAACTTTACTGGTTTCAGACTTGGATTTTAAGAAATATATCCAAGTATATCTAGAATAGGAGTCAACAAAGGAAATATAATAGTTAAAGCGATAATCTGAATTTGTTGAAGCAGGACCCCATAGGTCTGCTGCAACAAGTTCAAGTGGTTTAGTGTAATTAGTTAAAGAATTTGTGAACGGTAACTTGTGACTTTTGCCCATTTGACAAAAAGTGCAGACATATGGCATAGGGACATTATCATATGAGATTTTGTTTGTGTCTAAAACTTTCTTGACAACATTTACATTAGCATGACCAAGCTTTATATGCCATAGATCAAATACACTGATTTTATCATTAATTTCTGATAGGTAGCAACTGTTTTCCTCTTGGCCATTACTTGCAGAATTCACATCATTGAATTTGTACAGTCCATTGCATGTTTTACCCTGCAAAATGATTTCATTAGTCAATAAATCTTTAACTAAACAATGATGTGGATGAAATTCAAAGTACACATTATTGTCTTTAGCAAACTGTGATACACTGAGTAAATTCTTTTTTATATGAGGAACCATAAGTAGATTATTGAGGTATAGTTGCTTTTTAGCTTTTATGCTGCCAAAGCCAATATGTGTAATGTTTACACTGTCACCATTACCCATAAGTAAAGAATTCATACCTTTGTACTCCCTTTGGCCTAGATTGAGATTATTGAGATTATTTGTGATATGATTAGTAGCACCTGAGTCTGGATACCAATTATCATCTCCAATGTCATCTGTTTGGTTGTTTCTTGACATGTTGCTTTGACTGTCAGTTTCAACATTTGCCAGATTTGCTATAGGGTTTGTTTTTCTTTGACTATTTTGTGTTTCACCACCAACATAATTGTTATTAAACCTGAAATAGCACTTCACAGCTGTATGCCCTATTTTTCCACAAATTTGACACTTAGGTCTGTTATTATTGTTGCTCCACCTTCCTCTTCCTCTGCCTCTACTAGAGGAGCCTCCTCTTTGATTAAAAGAATCCCCTCTGTTTTGATTCTTGTTTTTGGTTTCAGCAACATTAGCAGATAATTCATTTAATTGTGACCTTTTTGTTTCAATTCTTGCCTCATGAGCAAGAAGAATAGAGTGTACATCTTCCATAGAACTAGTCACTTTTTGAGATGTGATAACTGCTACAACAGCTTCATACTCCTCACCCAGTCCATTTAGAATTGATAAAATATGCTCAGAATCACTGATTCTTTAACCTGCTGCCTCAAGATGATCACATATTCCTTTAACTTTTGTTAAGTATTCTCTCATGAACAAGTTATCTTTCCTGGCAGTCTGTAATTGGTTTCTATAAAACATTGTCTTTGCTGATGATTGAGTAGTAAAGGACTTTTCTATGATTGTCCAAATATCATAGGTTGTTTTACACCCAATTACTTGAGATAAAATCTTTTCACTTATACATGATAATAACCATGCACAGATTAGTCTATCCTGTCTATGATATTTGACATAGTCATCATTGCTAACTACCCTATTATCAGCATTAGTTATGAACTTAGGTGGGATAGCAATAGTACCAAAAATGTATCCTTCAAGACCATAGCCTTGAATGGCTGTCTTTACTTGCAATTTCCATAGCAAGTAGTTGTTTTATTCAAGGTGAATGGTAATTAGTTGAGTTTGTGGATTTATACCTGTTTTAACAAGAGATTCTGCACTGGACATGTTTTGATCCTCTGATGTTGACTGGTTTTGATTTGCAGATGAATTTCCAGGAGGAATTGGTGGTTGATTTCTAGGAGGAATCGTTGAGGAGTTGTGATCATCCACCATGATGACGACAAAACAACACTGTATCTTGAAGCTTTGAATTGAGAAATTCTTGAAAAGATTATGTGGCTGCAGATGTTGCAACCTGAAGAGCTTCAGGTGATGATTGTTAAACCTTTGGGTTGATTCTTTCTGATGAAGCACTCTGGTATGGCACTTCTTTACAGCAATTTCTCTTTTCTTGAATTTCTTGATCGATTTCAAGACTTCAGAATTTTTCCTTCACAAAACTTAATATGATGGTTTGATGCAGCCTGAAATGATAGGCGTGGCACAAACTATTGTTATTGAGTAGCAACTCCTAAATGATGAAACAGAAATTCTGTTTTTGATAGGAGGGATTTGGATGATGATATCAAAGCTGACGGGTCTCTGTTTTTAAAACAGAATTGTAGCTACTCTGATTTGTTTTTGATTTCTTGATTGCTGTTAAGCTTTTTAAGCTCTGATACCATATAAGATTTGAAGCAAGAATGATGTAAAAATGAAGAACTGAATTTTATTACTGTTATTGTGATGACATGATGATAATAAGTGGGGTGATACCGTGTATTTATACACACGGTACAATAGTTTGCAACACAACATAATATTTGGGCTTTAGCCCAGGCCCATGAAAAGTTGCACATAACGATATACACGGATGAGCCTGAAGCCTATCTTTCATTTGTATACTTTATATTCTTTTATATTATAAATCGTGCTCCTCCATTTTCACGAAGCAGAGGGAAAAAAATGGCTGATCAACATATCTATATCTATATATATATAAATAAAAACACCCTTGTATAACCGGCGTCCCTCCTTTTCTGTTCGAGACTGCAAATAAAAATACACTCTCTTCCCTTCATCCATTCTATGTCCTCTTATACCAAATCTTAAGAACTTCGAAACAAGGTCCTCAAACCTATGTCAATATTATGGAGTGCGATGGGAAATACTGTTGTTCGAAAATTGAACAATAAAGCTAGGGCACGGGATGCCATCGTCTGGGAAGGACCGGGGCAAGTATCGGCGTGGGAACTGGATTCGTGATGTCGAGGCATTTCACACGGCAGGGTTTGGTCGAGATCGGTGGTAAAGGAGTTCGGTGTTTATTTTACTGTAACCGGGTTAGATGTTCAAATGCAATCATCATCGGGGGTGCGAGTGTAGAATGTTAGTGTTGAGGTGATGGCGGTTGTGACGGCGATGGTTTCCATGAAGACTGGGCGGAGATTAAAGTGGGTAAAGTGGCGGCTATAGCATGTAAAGAGGAGCAGCATATGTTAAATGGCTTCAGTAAGGAATAAAAGAGGTTTGGGGAAAATCTGGCAAAGGTGGTGGTTTGAGGTCTGGCGTGAGAGAGGTGACAATGTGTTTATATTTTGTGAAATGTGAAACAAGAGTGGAGGAACTATGGAAGCTTAGTGGTGATAAATGGAGCAATGTTGCGAGATTTTATTTATGTATGGGGGATGGAAGAAGAGCACAAGGTTGGTGACGCAATAACATGAGGTAGGGGCTGTTTGCGGTGAATTGAGAAAGGATGAACTGGAATTGTCGATGGCATGTGGGAGTGATTTGGGCAAGTTGATGATCCATTATTTGTGTACAGGGAGCGGGCGCGACAAGAAAAGAAATGAGGAGTGGATAATGAAGGATTAAAACTAGGTTTATGTTAATTAAATGGTAATTATGGATTTATTTATAATGAGTGAATGATTAAATTAATTGATTTAAATTCGTTCAACCTTATAACTAGCGTATTTTCTTCATATGGTAGCAGAATTGAACGCGTCAGGATCCATCAGAGTCATAACGACAAAATCAACAACGTGAAAACTATTGTGGCAGAAAATGGGGCTACTAGAATTTTGTAGAAAAATCAAATGCAGGTTTGATTTTAAACGAAAGCAGAATCATCAGCTGCAAACCGATGTGCGTAATCTCACTAACTCTGCCTCGTTTATATTTTCATATAAACGAGTTTTAAATTTATTTGTCCTTATTTTATATTGTGATGGTTGTTTGGATGAATAGTTGATAAAATTGGTTGAAATGGTTGATATAATTACATCGTTGATCAATTATTAGTTCTGATATTTCATTTTGATGTGAAAATAATATTATTGATGTTGATTAAGATCTATGGATGCAGGGTAATAGGTTGGAGGAATCCAACTGGATTCCTCAACATTCATGTCATTATTTCATGGATTGTATTATTTGATGTGATAAACAATTGATGATTGATTATGTTGTGTTTAAGTTACACACTCCCTAGGATTTGATATTTAAATACCATAAATATTCTATAATATAGAAAAGGGAGTTGAGAATTTAAAAAGGAAATTTATTTCCAAATTAGAAATTAAATTTCAAATGAATTGGAAATAGAAACTTGTTTAAATGAGATTTAACAAGAAGCTGATTGTAACGATGTTTACAAATTTGATAAAATCATAGGATAAATAAAAATATAAATTCAAGTTGAATTTATGTGAGTAAAGTGGAAACCAGTGTTGACATAGATAATCGAAGTGAGATTTAAACGCAGTGGTTATAAAAGATATTTAAATTAGGAAAAATAGGGTTAAATGGAAATTAAATGAGAAGGGAGATGAGAAATCGTTTTTAGAAGAAATGATGGGTTTTATTTCAAAATTTCGAATATAAAATAAATTGAAATAAATCCAACGGATGTGTAGTTAGAATTCGACCGTGTCAAATTTTAATGTTTTATTTTCAAAAAGGATATTTAAATTCTATTATTTAATTGAAACATGTATTTCAATATTTATAGCCATGAAAATACAACTCGATGTTTTGAAATAATTTAATATTATTTATGTTTGAATTAATTTAATATTATTTATATGGAATTATTAAACGAGAAGGGAACGATAGAAATCAAATACAATTGATTTCATAAGTTATGCTTGAGAATATGTTTTTAAAATGGGAAAAGGAAATTGTTTAATATAAATAGGAAGTTATTAGTAGCAGTTTTATAAACAAGATTTTTTTAAAAATAATGTAGAATCATAAAATGACTCAATCTGAATCTGTAATGAAATCTGCATGTAAAATCAGGTTGATTTGATAAATCAAATATAGATTCCTATTTAAGGAATGTTATTCATATTTGAAAGGAAACAACGATTTAAATTAGTTTGCAAATGGAAATGATTTTAAGTGAAACTTGAGTTAATCTGAAAGGATATATTTATCCCGAAGTTTGGAATATTGATCGATTAGACATTATTTAAGAGAGAGCTATTTATTGGAATTCGATTATATCGAATTAGGGAAGTAGTTATTTTTACTTTCCGTTTCGAATCAAATTTATTTATCTATTTATTTATTTATTGAATTTATAATTACAAGTTATATTTTTATATACCAATTATTTGGGAACAACGATTATAACGCTACCATTATAAATCTAAACAGCGATTAAAAAGCTACTGTTATCATAAAAGTGTTATAAATCTTAACAACGATTTTAGCACTGTCGTTATAATAAATGCTTTGTAAATTTAAAAAACCGTTTTAGCGCTATTGTTATAATAAATGTTTCACAAATCTAAACAGCGATTATAACACTGCTGCTATAATAAATGTTTTTATAAATTTAGGCAGCGATTTTAACGCTGCAGTTATAATTAATGTTTGGAAACAACGATTATAACGCTACCATTATAATCAATATTTTTCGTAAAAGAAGAGGATTCTCCGAGAGTCGCGTAAGCAAGGGTTTGTTTGAAGTTGTGAGCTTGACTATTTCAAAATTTATAATGTTGTTCAATTAAGGTCTGAGAGGTAATTATACCCCAGCTTGATTTACTTCATGATTGATGGAGGAATAGTCAAGGTTCGATAGTGAAGATTGGTTAGCAATATGGTTAGTTGATAAATGATTAATGGGTTGAGCTATAATAACGATGTTTTATAACATTGCGGTAATTTAAAGAATTTTGAAATGTTTTCCCAGATAAAATGAGAGATATTTTCTATGCGTAATGGATTGGTTAACGAGGAATTAAGGAATGGAATGTGGAAATATTTTCTGATATTAATAAGGTATATTTTCTAAATATAGAAAATAAGGATTTCATCAACATATATAGAAATGTTTTCTTCTAGAATAAGGGATATTTTCTCGAATAGGGAAGTTATAATATTGGAAATGTTCTCAAAGAATCGAGAGGGGAAATCGAGCTTCAAAAGGATACAAAAGATGGGAAATGAAAATGAAAATAAAATAAAGAATTGATTTAAAGGGGCGTAGTGTTGTTTAACGCTTGATCGGTACGATTTTCAATTGGAAATAGGACTGTTGATTGTATGGATGTTTCTTTGATAGTTGAATCACCGACTATCAAAGTTTTGATTTATTTTATACCTCCGTTGTCAATATGGAGAGACTGGGATCAGATTTACTATCTGAAAACCGCTCTATATAGGTATAGGCGTACATATCAACTTATGCTGAAGATAACTGAACACGGAGTATGATACAAGGGTTGTTCTGTTAATCCTAGGTAGAAATTTCCTAAGATGGATTAATAGAATGGTGCCTTCGGTTTGTCCAGACCCAGGATAACTTGTATGGACGAGTGTCTGACAGAGTATTTCCAAAGGGATTACGTATGTTGATTCCTTCAAACATACGAGGTTGGTGGCAAAGAAGGGAAACTTCATTAGCTTAACAATCCGAGTATTTTTGTGGGAATCAATTAGTGATTTCTGATGGATCTGACGATGTGGCATTCAAAAGTAAATGATGGCATGATGTGCTGAAAGATAATCGTAACCTTAAGCCTCATCAACCAGGAAATGACAGAAATCGGGCAGGTAGATGGTTTGGTGGGTCGCTCCCATTAGGATGTATAATCACCTATCTTGAGAAATTCCATTTACTTCTTTAATCTATCGATGCTGTCCCTTTAGGGAAACGGTTGCTGATCCCAACCGTTGGTGATATACATTCGATACACTCAAGCGAAATGAGTGGTCGGTCATGTGTGAGCAGGGTTGCAAGACGTTCTTGTTGAACCCCAGTGTATCCTCTCTAGAGTACACTGATCGGAAGGTGGTTCCATACCTTGTCATGTTGGAAATCCAATCTCCAATAAGCGCACTGCGGTTTTTGATTTTATATTATATATGGAGCGTGAGATGCAAGCGTTGCGCTAGATTCAATTTATTTGATTTAGACATTATTATAATATCACCAGATTTTGATATCAAAATATTTTGGGTTGTCATAAGGTAAAAACCATCCGTGTTTATGTGTGGATCGGTCTTACGATTATCATTTCTTTCGAAAGGATTTTGAATGTTAAACAAATGGTTGGAGTTTACTCACACCAGTCCCATGACTGACCCAGAGTTTATTTTGTTTGTTTTCCGTAAACTCTTGGGTGCCCAAATTTGTACGGGTAGTCAAGTAGTCGGGATTTACAGATTCATTTGGAGGAGCTTGTAGCAGGAGGCTTCATCAGCTAGCTATAGACTCATACTTTCCGCTGTGTATCATGTTGTATCTGGAAACAGGTGTTTATAACTGTTCCAGGAATAATGGTTGTACTCTGATAATGGTATGTATATATACAGTTATTGATTCGTTTTACAAGTTATGTTATATAATATATTTTATTCGTTCCGCTGTGAGATTGTGTTCTTCGTTTTCTTCTATTCTAATATTTCTTTCTATTTTTCATCCTCTAACTTCTTTCTAATAATGATTCGTATTTCTATGCAATTTGGGTTGGACCTGTGGTGTTACTTGTCGACTCAAATAGTACAAAAATTCGGGCTGTTACATCAGCCAAAGTAATTGTCTGAAGGTTGTTGTCCTTGGATTCGCTAATTTTAATTTCTTTAATTGGTTGCTCTTCAACATCATCGCCATGGTTAGCAACAACTTCATATTTGTCATTCCTTTTCTCTTCGATAATAGCTATCCTTCTCTCATCACTCTCTATATCAATTTCAGAAACTTAAGTTATAGGAATTCTTGGCAGTGAACGATGAACTCTTGGCGTAGGAATTGAGGTATAAGTGGTATATAGGCTTGGTAGGGCTGGGTCTTAGAGGTTTACAGGAGATGATCGGGGTGCAATAGAAGTTTGATTCTCAACTTGCAGGAAATCTTGAATATAAGTTGAAGTATACCCTACAGCAACATCATAAGAAGTAGCAACCGTTGTACTACTACAAAAATCAACAGTATTTGAATTCTCCACTATTTCATCCAAGATTACAGTGAAGAATCCAAGTTCATTAAAATCTGAGTCATAACCTTTGGGGTACTCGTTTTTCAATTCGATACACATATTCAAAATTCTATAAGAATGCTTAACAATCTTACCTTTTTCAAAATATGAAAGAAAAGTTGATGATATGCTGCTTTGAAGAGAGGAGATAATATCACCAATCTTCTTGTTGACAGTTCGGATAGACAACATTATAATGCATGGCTTGTAACGAATGCCGCTTTGATCCTTTGTCAACACAATTAATGGATGAGATTGTTTCAGATACATCATATGTTATAAATAGCAAATTTTGGAGCTCATAAAGTTAAACACATTTTAAGGTAATTTCATATATGTCCCAGGGGGAGATTGTTGGAATATTTTGACAATTGGGTCACATATGCAAAATAAAATGTGTTGTGCTATTTGGTGTAAAGCCTAATTAAAGTGATCTAAATTAGATTAGAATTAAAAGGCTTAAATCTCAACTTATCATGGGCCTAATATGTAGATACCAGGGCATTTTTTAATTTGTTGAAGGGCCGAATTATAAAATGCCAAATTTATAAATAAGGGGGTTATGGTCCCCGAATTACACAAGCCTTAGCAATTCTCTAACCTCTTCTATGGAGAGCTAATTTCAGATCTAGGGTTTGTGTCAATTTGGAAGACCAAACCAAAATCATCTTCTCGTTTAGCAACCGACTATGGATTCAGTATTGTAATGATTAAATACAGATTCAGGTATGCTTCTGCAAATCTATTTATCTGTTTTCTGATTTGTTCTCAATTAAGTCAATATAGGTTACATATTTGGATTTAGGGTTTCATGACTGTCTGCTGTTAATATATATTGAAATCCTAACAAGTGGTATCAGAGCCGTCCATATTTGATTTTATTGAGAGAAAAAAATTGTTTTAAAAGGTGAATTAATGAAACTTGAGTTGAGGTTTGTTGTTTATTTTATTTTTAATTATCCGATCGGTACCAGTAATTCATAAAATCCAATTTTTTATTGGTTTGGGAACAACAAAACTTCCAAGCGACTACAAGCTACCAACATAGGAACAAAAATTAAAAGATAGATCAGTCAAAAGTTTATGAATTGAAAAGACGTTCAAATCTGTATTTGCAGTCTAAGACTTGTAACGTAATTTTATTCAGTTTTTCAGCATAAGTTTTAGGTTTAAGTACCATCTCTTTTATTTTGTTTGACTGCTTATGTCCTTTTAATATAAAATAAAATAGACTAAAAGGAGGTTATCTTCTGTTAATTTTTATGGACACAGGACTTTAATATATATTACATTATTTTAACCTGTGAATCGTTGATATTATCAACGCAAGGAGCCAGTCAATTTTCAAAAATTGGCAAAATTACTTTTGTGTTATTTGTATGGTACATCTCTCTCCATATGATGGATATATGATTCAAAACCCATGTCATCATTATTATTAGTTAATAGGTGATGCTACAGATTTGTTTTCTTCATATTACTGTGTTTCAATTATTATTTTTAAAATAAATAGTGCTACAATTTGGCATTAGTTTCCTCTCTACTGGATGATTCATGCAGTAGAAAGTTTCATGCACTTTATTCAGGATTTTACCTAAGTGCAGTCATTAATTTGACTAGCACTTTAGCATTTTGTAAACGATAAATTCTCGGTCCTAATTGTTTAATCTTAGATGGGTAAGAAGAAGTCAATGGGGCCATACGTATACACTTCTAAATCCTATATTTACTTAACCTTAGATTTACACATATTCCTTGTGTGACGATCCCAAAACCCCGTACGACGGTGTTAAGGATAATCATTGGAATATAACACATTAATCATCATTAGCAGAATACAGATAATAGCATAAGAAGGAAATAGAATAATTTACATAAATATGACAGCGGAATCATACATATCACAACATCAGAGAGCACAGTGTAGGATACAACTTAGTGCATAAAAGTACATGATCAGTCTACATCGCCATAAGCGGTACATATACATAGAGAATACACAAAAGAAATATGTGTCTACATCGCCAGAAGCGGAATCATATACATAGATAATAATTGCGGAAAATCAACAGTCAACACTGTGAAGTCAAGCCTCGCTATGAGCCAAAAGATGCACTCCTGCTGTAGTCCAAAGCCAAAATATGTCCAGCTACCTGATACTAGGCTGCCCGTATGAAAATAAGGGCACCCGAGTTTGCAAGGTGAAACAAACTACGAGTCAGTCATGGGATTGGTATGAGAAATCTACTTAACAAATTAAACAACAATAATAAGTCAAATCATAGGACCACGCCACTTTCGCGGAACGGGTTTACTCCAATGATTGCCAGTGCATGAAATAAAGTAAATTATTAAATCATCGCAATGCTTTTTATAAAAATGAAGCCATTATAAGACTCAGGTCCCATCACACAATGCAATGCAAGCCGAAGGATAGAGTTTTACCTTATAATGGCCAAGAAATGCTTGGTACGTATAAAACAAAAGTGTTTGATATTATTACTAGTGCATATATGTTTCAAAAGCAAATTGAATCATAAATATCAATCATAGACTGCATAAGTGACCCATACCACTATGTCGCCATACTAGTAATACAATCAAATCCGCAATTTCGTATTGGAAATTGGATTCCATCACGAGTCGAGGCAAGGGGCAAGCTCCTCTCCGTTCGAGACACTCTAGCAAATGTCTCAGGACCACACACAGCGATCCTTGGATCCTCCAAGGCTGGTCCTCTCTAACTTTTGAGGATTGGCAATTCCTGAACACACGTTTCCCGGTCCTATAGGACCTATATACGAGGCGCCTCGCATTCCAACAACCACACAGGTAAAGATAATTTAAATGTCAGGGCTGGTAGGTCACTGACATCACCCATAGCTAGAAAGAAACGTCGTGCACTCCTTGGGTCCTTATCCCGTTTTTGGCTCATACCAAGGTGTGAGGCTCCCGAATCAACGCTATACACAAAGCTAAGACACATAGGCCATGCTTTGATCATCAACCATAAGACTTTGCTTTTCAACAGAAGCCTTGATCATCTGCCACTTAGGCGTGCCACACAATCAATTCACTCCATGCGACTGATTTCTATCGATATATAACCTATGAGCTCGTACGTCTCAGAGAAGGGCGTTAAGCAGGAGAATAAATTCTCCACCGCCAAACAGATATATATTTAATAGAGATCAATCAGCAAAGAACAAAATCCAATGTTAGACACACAGTCCATTTACAAGTTCGTTCTGGGTTTGAACGAAGCCGGAGGCACCATATTCCTCGCATATCCGTACAATCAACAAATACGTCCGGACGGCTAGCACTTCAGCTCCTTCAAGGTAGCTACTCCAATCATGAGCATTAGTAGCGCCAATCCATCCAATGTGAAGATCGTCGGTCTTGAACCGTCTTCAACTCTTCGACTTCTAACCGTCGATCAATTATTTGAAATGAGAATTAACTCGGCCTTTTAAAATAATTCACGTATATTTAGATTTTCAAATCACTTCTTTCCATAGTTAAATTATTGGACATTCACATTTCAGTTCATTAGTATAATTTTCATGTCAAACACATTCAACCATCAAATATCAAGAAAACCAAGCAGAATCGGTTTATTTCCATTCTATATCATCTATAATATTTTATAACGATATATCGCCATTTTTATTTATTTAAAAATGGCCCTATTTAATTAAACGATGTTTCAGGTCGTGCCGAGGCACTGGCGCTGTTTTACCCTAAATTTGTTTTACACATATCTGAAAATCTAACCGTTGGATCTCAACAAAGTTTATACCATTGGGAAGATATTCCCAAAGTGAACCCAACAGTTCCAGTTTCGTGAAAATCCGATGGTCGGATCTTTCGGTATAATCGTTTGAAGTTATGATTTCAAAACGCGAACTGCAGGGGCTCGATTCGTTTTATTTAATATATATATATATATATATATATAATTTATTTGACGATTTCAATACCATTTTCACTTCAAATATTTCACTAATACCTTTAAATTTTGAAAAATTATGCCATAACCTCCTTTGTAAGGGAAGGGGTTTGGAAATTTATTGGGCCATATTAGGTACCCAATAAATCCTAATAAGCATGCACATATTTATAATGATATATTCCGGTGTCCACAGGGGAGTGTGTATAGATCATAACTCCAGAGAATAAATTCTCATCACCCTATAAATGGTTTTTGTGCCTTAATGACCAGAGAGACGTGTTTATTGTCTTCTCCAGATCCGTGTGGGGTTTTTTATTAACCTTGCAATTTACCATTACAATTTATATAGTCCAGATCAGTCATCAGTTCAGCCTGTAATATATAGTCATCGCCATACAAGCCTCTCGCTCATATGGGAATTCTTCAACCTCGTCATACAAGCTCCAAATGCTTGTGTGGGATATGATGAAGTATGCCTATCTTCAAGAAGTATGCCATGTAGTGTAGTTCAAAATTAATTGTTACTATCCTATGGAGACATTCATTATTACACACAGAATAACCAGCACTTCGCATCCAATGGCATTCACAAGAGTTGATATAATAATAAAATTGTGCATCCAACTCATTAAGGTTTACCTATTTGTCGGGCACGCAAATAAATTCTTTACTCAACAGCTAATCCACTTTCCTGTTCAACACATGTATATATATATATATATATGTGCAAAACTAAGCTAAAAATAATATTTCTAGCGAACAAAGGTTTATTTCCACATATGATTATTTTTAACACTTCACGTACATGTTAAAAATAATATTTTCAACCCACACATATTTATTTGAACAAGTGGTTATTTTTAACACTTCACGTTTCGCATAAAAATGATATTTTTAGCCAAAAAAATATATTTCAACACATGACTATTTTATTTAGTTCACCTACATGTTAAAAAAATATTCATAGCAAACAAATATTTGTTTCAACACTTGTATATTTTTAGCGAGTCGTTTACATGGTAAAAATAATATTTTTATCATTAAAAATATTTATTCAACACATGAACATTTTTAGCACTTCATATTCACAATAAAAATGTAGATTTTATTGTTCAATCTATATATTCAACACATGAAAATTATCCACTTCACACATACGATAAAAATATGATTTTCATCGTTCTAATCCTTTATTCAACACATGAATATTTTCTATAGTTTATATATATAATAAAAATGTGATTTTTGATGTTAAAACAATTTATTTAAAACACGAATAGTTTATATAGTTTAGATATGTGATAAAATATTATTTTATTTTTCAAAGAATTTTATTCATCACATGAATTTCTATTCAACACATGAATATGGTTTCAACACATCAATTTCTATTCAACACATGAACATGGTTTCAACACATGAATAAAGTTTCAACACATGAATATTATTGAAAATTTCGGCAGCATAACGGCAGGGTATTTAAAATCGGCACCGTCCCGAGTACGACTCCTTGCTCTACCTTAAAACCTCGCGGTTTTTGACAATGGGGATTTCATACATCTAATTTGCACGCAGGCGAGTATGTTTTTCTTTTCCATAATTTATTCTAATTTTGTTTCAATCACAAATCGGTATTTTTCAACCACAATGGTATTTTTCAACCTCAATCCAAACAATATCAACCACAAACAATCCTATCAACCTTTCGCATTATTCACCAAATTTTTCACGCTAATTCACAATCAATAAATATCGTCCATAGTTTGTGGACAAGGGGAGTATATATATGTATAAGTATATTTTATTTCCATTCCAACACGCATATGATTTTTACAATGCATGTATAATTTAATTATCGCTCATATAAGTTATACAACACATGTACACGAGGTATACAACGTGTATATAATTTATACTTTGCTTATATAACTTATACAACACATTTCCATTCACATTTCAGTTTAGAAATCTCACTTTGGTTTGTTTCTTTGCTAAAAATCGTAGTGTGCTCAGAAAAATCCACGGACACTTCTAGAATGTAGAGAGCGTTGACACGGTCTCGATGTTTCCTGTTTCATTGAATTTCGTTAACACATGATAAAGATATGATTTATCAAAGTTCGCAACACTTAAAAGTGTTATATTCAGTTTAAATATAATAAAGGTCGCACCTTTCTTTGAACCTTCGAAACTAGGTTTCGATTTTTCAGAAAATCCGTGCAACGATGTCAAGATCCAGTCGCACCATGTCAAAGAGCGTCGAGAGGAGCTCCGATTGGTGGTAGGCGCGGCGAGCTCAGTGGTCAGAGCAGAGGGCGGCGGCGGCTTGAATGCTGAAACTTTGGGGAGCTCATTCTCCTCGATGGCGCAACGATAGAGGGCCTAATAGGAATTGATTCGAAGAGGGTGATGAGAGCTTCAAAAAGTTGTGAAGGGGCAGGGGGTAATTCTTCCTGGTTTGGTAAGAAAATGGATGGGAAGGTGGAGGAGGGTTCCGCCGTCGATATCGAGTAACATGGGGGGTTTGAGTTTTTTAATAAATTAATTTATGAAGGAAAATTCTGATTGGCCGGAATGTATATATTTCAAAAATTAGGGTTTTCACAAATGAACTCCTTTTCAAACCCAACGACTGTCGCCCCTAGCTAAATACCCCCATCCCGAACACAATGTGATATGTTTTGTAGGCCCATTCGACTGTTACAGTCAGTTATTCTTCAAATTAAAATGTAAAACATTCAATATTTGATTTGAACGTACATTTGAATTTACCGGGGCCACAAACTTATTCGAAAAATTCCAGTAAAATAAATCTAGCTACGTTTTGACGCTAGGGTCCCAGCAAAACTAGTTTCGTCGAATTCTGAGACTGTTTGAAAAATGGCCATTTTCTGGTCGATCCAATTTAACAAAAATCAACCAAACACGTTTTCTTTTGCCACGCTCACATATTAGCTTCAAAATTTATGAAATTTGAAACCTAGCAATAATTTGACATCCCAGATCCAACAAAAGTGGTTTCGTCGAATTCCGAGGTCGTTTGCAAAATGTCTATTTTCAAGGGCTATATATTCTCTATAGCGACCTTTCTGAAAATTCATTTAGCCATATCTTTTGATTCCCACTATGAAACTTCTATTTTTCAGATTCGTTAGAAAGATATTCATAAACAGATTTAAATAATTTTTGGTTTCACTAAAATCCATTTTAATTTGCTCCCGGTACAGTCAGTCATAGTTTGAATTCAATTTTCAAACTGCCGCACCATTTCTAACTCATTATTTTATTGAAACATTCTATTTCAATTGCTCAAATTTCTTTCAAATGACCAATTTAAACATTTTAAATTGGCTCGTATTTTCTGGGTTGTTACAATATCCCCCACTTAAAACTTTTCGTCCCTGAAAAGGTAACAGCAGTACAGTAGGAAACAAAACTGAAAATGCAAAGTATGGTAAAGGTACCTTGCACCGGAGTTAGTCAGAGATGTCCACTCTGCATTTGGGGTAAGCTTGTTTAATGCTTTCCTCAGTCTCCCAAGTACAGTCTCTAGGATCACTACTACACTGCACTTTAACCAAATGAACCTTCTTGCTCCTTAGCTCTTTAGTTTCTTTGCCAACAATTTTTAGCGTTCCTCTTCTAACTGCTAATTCTGGAGTAATTTCCAAGTCCTGTTGCGCTGCTTCTTCAGTTCTTCTACAACAAGATCTGGATCATGCACATGTCTTCTAATTTGAGATACGTGAAACACATTGTGTACTACATGCAACCAATCAGGTAATTGAACCTTATAAGCCAGAGTTCCAATTCGTTCAAGTATAGGAAAAGGACCAATAAATCTGGGTACCAACTTCCCAGTTTTACCGAATCGGATTACTCCTCTCATCGGAGAAACTTTCAAATAAACATAATCACCAACAGCGAATGCCAAATCTCTTCTTCTAGAATCCTCATAACTTTTCTGTCGGCTTTGCGCGGTTTTCAATCGTTTCTTGATGAAATCGACTTTGTCTGAAGCTTCTCGAATCATATTGGGTCCCAACACAACTTTGTTGCCAGGTTCTACCCAACATGCGGGAGATGTGCACAGTCTACCGTATAATGCTTCAAATGGCGACATTTTCAAACTTGCTTGATAGCTGTTGTTATACGAGAATTTTGCCAAATGCAAGTGATCTTCCCATGACCCGCCAAAATCAATAATACAAGCCCGCAGTAAATCTTCTAGAATTCTGTTCACCCTCTCAGTTTGGCCATCTGTCTGAGGGTGATAATCGATGCTCAGATTCAGTTTTCTCCACAATTCTGTCTGGAATGCCTCCCAGAATTTGCTAGAAAATATTGGGTCTCTATCACTGACTATGCTGATTGGAACTCCATGCAGCTTAACAATTTCTTTGAAATAAATCTGTGCTAGACTTTGGGCGGTTCAATTGGATCTGACAGGTATGAAATGGGCAGTCTTCGTGAAGCAATCTATGATCACCCAAATACTGTCATTACCTTTCTTGGTTCGGGGCAAACCATCTATGAAATCCATGGAAATCTGTTCCCACTTCCAACGGTTGCAACAATCCGGCCAACTTTTGTTGGTCACTTTTGACCAGTTGGCAAGTAGGGCACCTGCTAACATATAAAGAAATGTTCCTCTTCATTGCCTTCCACCAGAAAGTGCGCTTGATATCATTATACATTTTACTCACTCCAGGATGAATGCAAAGTTTGGACTTATGGTATTCATCAAGCACCTCTCTTTTGAGCTCAGAGATGTCGGGAACACAAATTCTTCCTTTTAATCTCAGAACTCCCTCACTATCCAATTGGAAACTGGAGTCTTCGCCTTTTTGAATTCTTTTGATCATCTCTTTAACAAAATTGTCGTTTTTCTGTAGAACAGAGATCTTGTCATTCAATGAAGACGTAACGATAAAACTAGCGATGATTTCATTCTTTCTACTAAGTGCATCAGCTACTACATTAGCCTTTTCCGGCATATACAGGATATCTAGATCATACGCTGCGAGAAATTCTAGCCAACGCTGCTATCTCAAGTTCAGATCTTTCTGGGTGAATAAATACTTCAATGATTGATGATCTGTAAATAATTCGAATTTCTCACCCAATAAGTAATGCCTCCAGATTTTCAAAGAAAAAACGATGGCTAGCAACTCAAGATCATGAGTTACATAATTCTTCTCATGCGGTTTCAGTTGGCGGCTTGCATAAGCGACTACTTGGCTTTTTTGCATTAATAATGCACCAAGACCTCTAATAGAAGCATTCATCCAAACCGTCAAATCCTGATTGCCATCAATGATGGTTAATACTGGAGCGGTTGTCAATTTTGATTTCAATTCCTGGAAAGCTTCCTCACAGTCAGAAGTCCACTTAAATTTCTCATGCTTCTTTGTAAGCTTTGTTAATGGACTGGATATCTTCGAAAAATTCTTAACGAATTTTCGATAATAACTAGCCAACCCCATGAAACTTCGTACCTCTATGGGTGTAGTGGGCTGCTTCCAGTCTTGAATTCTTGTAATTTTGCTCGGATCTACAGAAATTCCTTCCTTTGACATGATATGGCCAAGGAACTTCACCTCTTCCTGCCAGAAGATACATTTAGAGAATTTGGCTTTGAAGACGTTCTTTCTCAGAATCCCCAATACTTGTACTAAATGTTTTTCATGCTCGGCCTTTGATTTGGAGTAGATTAAAATATCATCGATGAATACCAGGACAAATTTATTTAGAGCCTCTCTGAACACTCTATTCATTAGGTCGACGAAGTATGCTGGAGCGTTGCATAAACCGAATGGCATTACTAACCATTCATAAAATATGTCTGGACCTCTGAAAGATGTCAAAGGAACACACTCTTCGGCAATTCTCAGTTGATGGAAACCTGTAGCTAGGTCCATTCTGGAAGATGCTCTCGCCCCATTTAATTTGTCTAACAGATCATCGATGCGGGGTAACGGGTATTTGTTTTTGTGCGTTTGCTTGTTGAGGTCTTGGTAATCAACACACAATCGGAGAGTACCGTCTGACTTAGGAACAAACACTACAGCTGCACCCCAACTAGAAAAGCTAGGTCTGATCAGACCCTTCCATAGCAGTTGACGAGTTTGATCGACTAATTCTTCTTTTTTTTTTAGAGTCATTCTTCGAATTGGATGTACCATTGGTCTGGCATTTGGAATTAGATCGATTCTGAATTCAATTTCTCTTTGCGAAGGTAAGTTTTCAACTTCTTCAAACACATCCGCATAGTTTTTAACAACAGAAATCTTTTCGAAGGAAGTGGGGATAACTTCTAGCGCATACCAAAATTCCTTTCTATCTGGATTTGAACCATGGCATGATACAGTAATATATCCAAGCTTCGTTTTAATTTTTACTTTTCTTTCCACACAATTTACTTCGGCCTCGTATTTCGTTAACCAGTCTAGCCCGAGAATGATATCGAACTCAGGAAAATCCATAATGACCAAATCAAAAGAAAACTTGTAGAAAGAATAAGAGACTGGCACTTTACAATATGAACTGAGAATAATAGAACCCCCTATTGGATTATGAACTCTGACCGTTTCTTTAAGCTTTCTTTGTTTTAACTTTAACTTGTTGACAGTGTTACTAGCAATAAAACTACGTGATGCACCCGTGTCAAATAGTACAGAAATAGGAATATTTTAATTGTAAGGGTACCTCCCAAAACAACGGGTTTACCTGCTCCATCGAAAGCAGCCGGCAGGTTCACCCCGTCGTAAACATGAGCAACTTCTTCCTTCTTAAGCAATGGACAATCTTTGATGAGATGTCCTATTCGGTGGCAGTTGAAGCATGAACGAGAATTCTGAGAGTTCTGGCATGAGCCTTGTGAGTTGGTCCTCTTCCGTTTTGGGGTTGTGCACACATTAGAGTAGTGTCCCATCTTGCCACAATTAAAGCAGCTTCCCTTTGGCAGCTTGCTAGTTTGCTGATTTATGGATGCTGCATTGCTGGACTCAGCCTGGTTTGCAGAGGGCTTGCATTTGTTCCCCGCTTGACTCTTGGAGCGGTCCAGATCAAGGTTCCTTTGGTCCAGGTCTTCGTAATTACAGGCAATTTCCACCAAGTCTGGAAATGCTAGTTTGATGTGGCTCAAGGCCCTATCTTGATACTTACGCTTCAGCCCATGTATGAACCTTTTGTTCTTGGACTTGGTAGTCGTGATAAGCTCTGGGGCATAGCGGGATAACTGCGTAAACTTATTGAGGTAGCCCTGCACGCAGAGGTCTCCTATTTGGAGATTTGCAAATTCATCATGCATGCGCTCAATTTCTTGTTCTGGGATGAACTTCTCCTTGAACATATCCTTGAACTCATCCCATGTTCTCCCTGCATTTTGGTTCTCGGTGGTGATGGCTTCCCACCATAATTCGGCCTCATCTTGCAAAAGCCAGGCGCCCATAAATGCCTTGTCCTGATCTCCGAGCCTTAGGCCTCCCAAGATCTTTTCGCACGTTTTCAACCATGCTAAGGCCTCAATTACTGTGCCTGTTCCTGAGAAGGTTTTGCCCCCAAGATTCTTATATTTCTTGGCCACTCGGTCTAGCTCGAATGGCTGAGCGGCTGGTGGTTATATCAATGGTCCTTCTGCAGCGGGGACATCTCCTCATCCTCTGCCTCGGCCTCCTTGGCCTCCACGTCCTCCTCTAGCTGTTGCTGCTCTAGTAGCCATTTATCAAATTCTGTATAAGCAAGAAAAGAGTCAGCCCTCAGAAACGATAATTTTATTATATGGTACTGCAGAAGAACTTAAGGAAAGACAACGATGTACTGATCAGATTATTTTTGCTATTTTGCTTAGCTCATCCTAGGACATTACTAGTCCTATCTCTAATGAGCCAATCGTCTTAGAATACTACTGATTCTATTCTAACAAGGTGTTTAATGTGTTAAATTCCAGAACTAAGGTTAACCAAAGCTTTGATACCAACTGTGACGATCCCAAAACCCCGTAAGACGGTGTTAAGGTTAATCATTGGAATATAACACATTAATCATCATTAGCATAATACAGATAATAGCATAAGAAGGAAATAGAATAATTTACATAAATATGACAGCGGAATCATACATATCACAACATCCGAGAGCACAGTGTAGGATATAACTTAGTGCATAAAAGTACATGATCAGTCTACATCGCCATAAGCGGTACATATACATAGACAATACATAAAAGAAATATGAGTCTACATCGCCAGAAGCGGAATCATATACATAGATAATAATGGCGGAAAATCATTAGTCAACACTGTGTAGTCAAGCCTCGCCATGAGCCAAAAGATGCACTCCTGCTACAGTGCAAAGCCAAAATATGTCCAGCTACATGATACTAGGCTGCCCGTGTGAAAATAAGGGCACCCGAGTTTGCAAGGTGAAACAAACTACGAGTCAGTCATGGGACTGGTATGAGAAATCTACTTAACTAATTAAACAATAATAATAAGGGAAATCATAGGACCACGCCACTTTCGCGGAACGGGTTTACTCCAATGATTGCTAGTGCATGAAATAAAGTAAATTATTAAATCATCGCAATGCTTTTCATAAAAATGAAGCCATTATAAGACTCAGGTCCCATCACACAATGCAACGCAAGCCGGAGGATAGAGCTTTACCTTATAATGGCCAAGAAATGCTTGATAGATATAAAACAAAAGTGTTTGATATTATTACTAGTGCATATATGTTTCAAAAGCAAATTCAATCATAAATATCAATCATAGACGGCATAAGTGACCCATAACACTATGTCGCCATACTAGTAATACAATCAAATCCACAATTTCGTATTAGAAATTGGATTCCATCATGAGCCGAGGCAAGGGGCAAGCTCCTCTCCATTCGAGACATTCTAGCAAATGTCTCAGGACCACACACAGTGATCCTTGGATCCTCCAAGGCCGGTCCTCTCTTACTTTTGAGGATTGGCAATTCCTGAACACACGTTTCCCGGCCGTATAGGACCTATATCCGAGGCACCTCGCATTCCAACAACCACACAGGTAAAGATAATATAAATTTCAGGGCTAGTAGGCCACTGACATCACCCATAGCAAGAAAGAAACGTCGTGCACTCCTTGGGTCCTTATCCCTTTTTTGACTCATACCGAGGTGTGAGGCTCCCGAATCAATGCTATACACAAAGCTACACCACATAGGCCATGCTTTGATCATCAACCACTAGAATTTGCTTTTCAACAGAAGCCTTGATCATCTGCCACTTAGGTGTGCCACACAGGCAGTTCACTCCATGCGACTGATTTCTATCGATATATAACCTCTGAGCTCATACGTCTCAGAGAAGGACGTTAAGCAATAGAATAAATTCTCCGCCGCCAAACAGATATATATATTTAATAGAGATCAATCAACACAGAACAAAATCCAATGTCAGACACATGGTCCATTTACAAGTTCGTTCTGGGTTTGAACGAAGCCGGAGGCACCATATTCCTCGCATATCCGTACAATCAACAAATACGTCAAGGTAGCTACTCCAATTATGAGCATCAGTAGCGCCCATCCATCCGATGTGAAGATCGTCGGTCTTGAACCGTCTTCAACTCTTCGACTTCTAACCGTTGATCAATTATTTGAAATGAGAATTAACTCGGCCTTTTCAAACAATTCACGTATATTTAGATTTTCAAATCATTTCTTTCCATGGTTAAATTATTCGACATTCACATTTCAGTTCATTAGTATAATTTTCATGTCAAACACATTCTACCATCAAATATCAAGCAAACCAAGCAGAATCGGTTTATTTCCATTTTATATCGTCTATAATATTTTATAACGATATATCGCCATTTTTATTTATTTAAAAACGACCCTATTTAATTAAACGACGTTTCAGGTTGTGCCAAGGCACTGACGCTGTTTTTTCCTAAATTTGTTTTACACATATATGAAAATCTAACTGTTGGATCTTAACAAAGTTTATATCGTTGGGAAGATATTCCCAAAGCGAACCCAACAGTTCCAGTTTCGTGAAAATCCGATGGTTGGATCTTTTGGTATAATCGTTTGAAGTTACGATTTCAAAACGTGAACTGCAGGGGCTTGATTCGTTTTATTTAATTTATATTTATATTTATATAAATATAATTTATTCGATGATTTAATATCGTTTTCACTTCAAATATTTCACTAACACCTTTAAATTTCGAAAAATTTCGCCATAACATCCTTTGTACGGGAAGGGGTTTAGAAATTTATTGGGACGTATTAGGTACCCAATAAATCCTAATAAGCATGCACATATTTATAGTGATATATTCCGGTGTTCACAGGGGAGTGTGTATAGATCATAACTCCAGAGAATAAATTCTCGTCACCCTATAAATGGTTTTTGTGCCTTAATGACCAGAGAGACGTGTTTATTGTCTTCTCCATACCCATGTGGGGGTTTTTATTAACCTTGAAATTTACCGTTACAATTTATATAGTCCAGATCAGTCATCAATTCAACCTGTAATATATAGTCATCGCCGTACAAGCCTCTCGCTCGTATGGTAATTCTTCAACCTCGTCACACAAGCTCCAAATGCTTATGTGGGATATGTTGAAGTATGCCTATCTTCAAGAAGTATGCCATGTAGTGTAGTTCAAAATTAATTGTTACTATCCTATGGCGACGTTCATTATTACACACAGAACAATCAGCACTCCGCATCCAATGGAATTCACAGGAGTTGATATAATAATAAAATTGCGCATCCAACTCATTAAGGTTTACCTATTTGTCGGGTACGCAAATAAATTCTTTACTCAACAGCTAATCCACTTTCTTGTTCAACACATGTGTGTGTGTGTGTATATATGTGCAAAACTAAGCTAAAAATAATATTTCTAGCGAACAAAGGTTTATTTCCACATATGGTTATTTTTAACACTTCACGTACATGTTAAAAATAATATTTTCAACCCATACATATTTATTTAAACAAGTGGTTATTTTTAACACTTCACGTTTTGCATAAAAATGATATTTTTAGCGATCAAAAATATATTTCAACACATGACTATTTTATTTAGTACACCTACATGTTAAAAATAATATTCATAGCAAACAAATATTTGTTTCAACACTTGTATATTTTTAGCGAGTGGTTTACATGATAAAAATGATATTTTTTATCATTAAAAATATTTATTCAACACATGAACATTTTTAGCACTTCATATTCACAATGAAAATGTAGATTTTATTGTTCAATCTAGATGTTCAACACATGAATATTATCCACTTCACACATACGATAAAAATATGATTTTTATCGTTATAATCCTTTATTCAACACATGAATATTTTCTATAGTTTATATATATAATAAAAATGTGATTTTTAATGTTAAAACAATTTATTTAAAACACGAATAGTTTATATGGTTTAGATATGTGATAAAATATTATTTTATTTTCAAAGAATTTTATTCATCACATGAATTTCTATTCAACACATGAACTTCTATTCAACACATGAATATGGTTTCAACACATGAACAAAGTTTCAACACATGAATATAGATTCAACACATGAAAATAATTCTAACACATGAATATTATTGAAAATTTTGGCAGCATAATGGCAGGGTATTTAAAACTGGCACCGTCCCGAGTATGGCTCCTCGCTCTACCTTAAAACCTCGCGGTTTTTGACAATGGGGATTTCATACATCTAATTCGCACGCAGGCGAGTATGTTTTTCTTTTCCACAATTTATTCTAATTTTGTTTCAATCAAAAATGGGTATTTTTCAACCACAGTGGTATTTTTCAACCTCAATCCAAATAATTTCAAACACAAACAATCCTATCAACCATTCACATTATTCACCAAATTTTTCACGCAATACACAATCAATAAATATTGTCCATAGTTTGTGGACGAGGGAAGTGTGTATATATATATAAGTATATTTTATTTCCATTCCAACACGCATATGATTTTTACAATGCATGTAGAATTATACATTGCTCATATAACTTTTACAACACATGTACATGAGGTATACAACGCGTATATAATTTATACTTCGCTTTTATAACTTTACAACACATTTCCATTCACATTTCAGTTTAGAAATCTCACTTTGGTTTGTTTCTTTGCTAAAAATCGTAGCGTGCTCAGAAAAATCCACGGACACTTCTAGAATGTAGAGAGCGTCGACACGGTCTCGATGTTTCCTGTTTCATCGAATTTCGTTAACACACGATAAAGATACGATTTTTCAAATTTTGCAACACTTAAAAGTGTTATATTCAGTTTAAATATAATAAAGGCTGCACCTTACTTTGAACCTTCAAAACAAGGTTTCGATTTTTCAAAAAATCCGTGCAACGATGTCAAGATCCAGTCGCACCACGTCAAAGAGGGTCGAGAGGTGCTCCGATTGGTAGAAGGCGCGGCGAGCTCGGTGGTCAGAGCAGAGGGCGGCGGCGGCTTGAAGGCTGAAACTTTGGGGAGCTCGTTCTCCTTGATGGCGCAATGATAGGGGGCCTAATAGGTATTGATTTGAAGAGGGTGATGAGAGCTTCAAAAAGTTGTGAAGGGCAGGGGTAATTCTTCCTGGTTTGGTCGGAAAATGGATGGGAAGGTGGGGGAGGGTTCCGCCGTCGATATCGAGTAAAGTGGGTTTTTTTTGATATTTTTAATAAACTAATTTATGAAGGAAAATTCTGATTGGTCGGAATATATATATTTCAAAAATTAGGGTTTTCACAAATGAACTCCTTTTCAAACCCAACAACTGTCGCCCCAAGCTAAATACCCCCATCCCAAACACAATGGGATATGTTTCGTAGGCCCATTCGACTGTTACAGTCAATTATTCTTCAAACTAAAATGTAAAACATTCAATATTCGATTTGAACGTACATTTCAATTTTCCGGGGCCACAAACTGATTCGAAAAATTCCAGTAAAATAAATCTAGCTATATTTTGACGCTACGGTCCCAACAAAACTAGTTTCGTCGAATTCTGAGACCATTTGAAAAATGGTCATTTTCTGGTCGATCCAATTTAACAAAAATCAACCAAACACATTTTCTTTTGCCACGCTCACATATTAGCTTCAAAATTTATAAAATTTGAAACCTAGCAAAAATTTGATGTCCCGGATCCAACAAAAGTGGTTTCGTCGAATTCCGAGGTCGTTTGCAAAATGTCTATTTTCAAGGGCTATATATTCTCTATAGCTACCTTTCCGAAAATTCATTTGGCCATATCTTTTGATTCCCGCTATGAAACTTCGATTTTTCAGATTTGTTAGAAAGATATTCATAAACAGATTTAAATATTTTTGGTTTCACTAAAATCCATTTTAATTTGCACTCGGTACATTCAGTCAAAGTTTGAATTCAAATTTTCAAACTGCCGCACCATTTCTAACTCATTATTTTACTGAAATATTCTATTTCAATTGCTCAAATTTCTTTAAAATAACCAATTTGAAAATTTTAAATTGGCTCGTATTTTCCGGGTTGTCACACCTTGCCGCCAACCATATAACATTTGTTGTACTTTCGGATTGGAGATAATATGTGACTTGATCCATCATTTGGGCATATAGAATTGTACATTGATGGACAATATTATTTTTTTAAAACCTGTAAGCCAATGACAGTGCCAGTTGTGAATATATTTAAACATGTAATGAACGTATTGCATACTCTAATGCTATTATTGAATTTGCAAAATTTCGGAAGCACAGTCTAATGCTATTGCGTTGGTTTAGATTATATTTGGTTATCACTACCAAATCTAAATTTGATTCTTGAATTGTTTTGTTGAAATGAAATTATCCTTTTCTAAAATCAATCCCGTACGGTTATTATTTGTATAAATACACACACATCCATTTTAGTTAATGTCAAATTTTAAGGTTATGGACATCATACTTTAGTATATTGTTTTCTTTGGGCATATTTTCACAAATTTGGCATTAATATTAATAGCAAATGGAGAAATGAATGTATTAAGGTATTATGCAAATAGTAAACTTAAAGTAATACAGTGATATTCATTGTAACTATATTAAAGTTAGATATATAATAACTTCGGACAAAAAACATATATACATCATAGTTGCTACATTCCTTCATGGTACTCAGTACGATATCTATTATGCCGTTTACAAATAATTTTATGTGGCATTTGATCATGACATTCATCTATGATATCGTGATTTATTTATGATGTCTTGTGTTATATTTATTATGACACTGACTTAATCTTCTAATGTCCTTGTTATAGTTTTTGAGATTTGCAGATGTTATTTAGACATAAAGCATTTCTTGGAGTGTTTATAACACTCAAAATATATTGTATATATATTAAGGATAAATTGAAATATAATTTTGGTGTCTCTTTATAACCGTAAATATCCTACATACATAGTGAATCAACTGAAATAATATGTCACCAAAGTGACCTCTATATTTTGGTGGTTCATGAAAATGTTTGATATTTGTATGTAGTTGTTCATGCGAGTATTAGCCAGCCCAAAGGAAGATTAATATTTGGTCAAATCGCTTACACATGTGTGATGATAAATACATGACAATTGGAAGTTTTTTGAGTGAATAATTAATCGGCCCAAAGGAAGGTTGTTATTTGACTTGAATTTATTGTCAGTGTTTGATCATTACAATAAGAGTACCACTTACAGTTAATATTACTGTCCACAGACTTGATATCAATGTGTACTAGGTATCTTGAGAAGAAACTTACCAATTATTTGAATTTAATATGGTTGATATTTGGCTATGAACATATACGGTCAATCTTCATTTTATTTTATTTTTTGTTCATTTTTTCGCTAATTTTACTGAATTATCTGCCAATTTAAAGAATATTCCCATCTTACTTTGGGATAAATATAAGGATTTCTAAGAGAGCATATTGTTTGCTCTTGATTTTATAGATTTAGCTCTTGCAATTAGGAGGGTTACAACCAGTCCTACAATAGTTAGATACTCTTATAATGTTTTAAAGAATATCGAAAGGTGGCATAAATCAAAAGGCAAGAGTAAAAGGATCATTATGTAAATATTTCAGAATTTTTCAAGGATGTGTTACATGTAATGATAACTAATTTTTGATAAGTTATCTGCTAAAAATGGAAACAATTTTGTGAATAAATAAGGGGAAACTAACATTCTTTGTGGTGCATGATTCCATAAATTCAACGTAAAAGAAATCTAAGTGAGTACTATGGGGAAAATATTGCTTCAAAAGTTAAAGGCACTCAAGTTATTATTATTTTGGTGCTATCTCCAGTATTATCGTTTATCTTATGAATAAAATGTCATCTTATTGGTCTAATTTAGCGCTTTGGTAATTAATAGAGAAATTGAAGTTTATTTTTTAAGATTCAAAGTACACCTATGATATACATTTTTTGTATCAATAAAGATGAAGAAGTCACTAAGAATTTAGAAGAAAAGAAATAACATATGGATATATTTATAGTTATTTCTTTAATGGGATATACAGACATATAAAGTTACTATTGAGATTTAAGTCAAACTGTTTGAATCTATTTGGTATTTTTATGTCGTCATTTAGACAGATTTCGGTTTTATATTTCTAATATGAACTAGTGTGCACCCGTGCTTCGCACACGGGCATTCAAAAAGAATGTAGCTGCATCGTATTTGTGTGTATAGTCGTAAAGAAATGTCAAGTCAATAACATATTTTTATAATATTTCTTTGGAAGTATAAAAAGTGCGTAGATGAATTTTATTTTGTGGGGGACAGAACTAACCAAAAATAAAAAATATGTGTATGGGAACTTATGTAATTATGAACATGCAAATTAGGTTTTAAATTTTTTAGTAAGAATCTAAATTAAAAAAATTAGGAGCCAAAAGCGAATTATTCAAGAAGCAGAAATTTGCAAAACTGTTAAATTGAGAGTTAGCTAAGTTCCTCTTTGTTTAACTCAATGAGAAATGAAAATGCCATGGAAAATAACTTCATAGAAAACATTCCACATTAACTATACCATGTTTTTCATAGCTTTGATTTCCACAAAATTATAATATCATATATTAAATTCAAGAAAAATGGAAGGAAGTTGGAACTTGAATTAACATATATTCCTCGACTCAAGTTATAAATCATTTCCTGTAATGACATGAATCAAGACATTTCTAAAATACAACTAAACCAAAAGCATTTAGAAAAACCTTTAATTATGCCCAGCTCATGCTTATTTATTTCCGTTGAGAACAAAATAGTAAAGATACAGTTATGACAGTTGATTAATTGAAGTACTTTATCTGGTTTATTTGTATAGAGATTAAAAAATAATAAGTATACGTACCCAGGTTGTCTAAACAATATGAAAAACCATCATTAATTTATAGTTAAAGTTGCCTTCATCAGACCTGATCCGACCCCCTTTACATACCTTTTTAAAAATATCTAGGCAAACATCCTCATGGGCCCACGCCTCATGATAATAACTGCCTCCATGCACTACCTTGCAATTTAGATAATCAAGGCATTCATAATATAAGCAAGTATTAAGCTTCTCAAAATATTTCGTCCTTAGATTCTTAATTATATCCCGAACTTGCAATCACCAAACATAAATAAACATGTATTCATATACACATAAATTAATAAATATTTGTGTATAGATGCATATAGATACTTCAACTATATATGATAAGTAAGAAAAGAATGTCACGGCTCACACATATAATTTTAAATTAGAATCTCATAATTGGCTGGATGTTAATGACCACCTATGTATGTTGTTTTTAGTTTTTCCTGCATTATAATCAACAATACATACCATATCATGTACAAAACCTGAAGAACGTGTTGCACATAAAAAATTAAAATTGTTTAGTACATTTGATGTCTTAGTTCACCATGAGGGAATATGTAAATTCAAACCATTTTAATGTACCAATTAAGGATACTGCTATGATTTACCACTTAGGATACAAAGAACTTCACATTCCATAAGCCATATAGTGTTAGGTCACCGCCTGTAAATTGCATTCATAATCCAGGCAAGAACCTAATGTTGAAATTTACTGAAAAATGAAAGAACATTGAGATTTATTCATAAGGGCAACCCATGCTATGTAAAAGAGTTCCGATCCAACAAAAAATTAATTCGGTATGACTGAGAAAGCATCACTATGGAAATAATGCTATGGTAAAAGAGTTTCGATCCAACGTACATGCCAATATTGTTAAAATCATGATTTTTAATAGACTGTTATTTGTAACAATTGTCTAATTTTCATAAACTACCTCATGAACCAATATGTGCTAATTATGTAAAGAACCAATATACCATATAACTATAAATTCTAGTGTTTTAGTTTATACTTATGTCAAGAAAGTTAGTAAAAGGAAATAGTTATGTGGCGATTAAATAGGATTTTCAATGAACCTACTGAAGCAAACAAAGAAAGAAATAGCAAGCATTCAATAACGCATGCATACAAATTAATTTCATGAAGTGTAACATGCATGTTAGGTGGAACATGTAGTATTTAGGCTAACTCCTTATCCACTAACCTATAATGTAGGTGGTTACCATTGTTTATGGAAAGTTAGCTTGCCTTATGGTAGATTCATTAACACTTTCCAGTGGTTAAAATGAGAAAACCGAAAGAATTATGTTACTAATCAAAATATATGAAAGATTATATTTCTAAAAACTCAAGTTAGTTAAGATTATTTCCATATGAGATAACTGACTTCCTAATTGTGAACATCTAAAATATCTGAAAACCTAAAGAAATATTTTCATATAATTTCAGAATGCATCACATATGTTGAACATTGGTTCATAATTGTAAGAAACATTACTGTTCGGTTGAAACTTCTAAAAACCAACTCCAAAATTTGAAGTTAAACATTTTGAATACAATTTCCATAAACAGAAAATAATAAAAGTGGAATGAGCAGTAACCTCCATGGTACCGGTATGCCCATTCCCTGTGGTTGAGATCCATGTTTAATTACGAATACATGTTAATCATTTTAGAGGGAATGCAAACAGATTATAAACACAATTAATGTATATTAAGTCAAATGATAACTATGAAGAAGACATGGTTTGGATCATGAAAAGATGAAAAACAACGGACTATACTGGAGAAGAGTGAATGCAAGTCAAATAAAACATTACATGTAAATTTAGCTGAAGATGGAATTTTATTTGACAAACTTCAAAAATTAGCAAGATCAAACCGTTACAAAATTTTAATTGGTTACCTAAATTGTAGCCGAGGCGGAGGGTGATGGGTATAGCAGCTAGCAAAGGTTAGTAGCAATGAAATACGTTGTAAAACCGTGTTTTAGGGATGGATAATAAATCAAAACACAAAAGGAAATGTCAAAATATGCTTTTATTTTTATACAGCATGTAGATGTGCAAATGGACAACAGGTTGGAAACTTGAAGATTATTAGAAAAACATTCTCTTTGTTGTATGCTCAACTGTTCATTTCTCTCATGTAACCAACTATAAAAATGACAAATAAATCAACACATGGACATAAACTTATGCGAAGTAGGAGTCTGCACGACGTATTCATTCCTAACAGACATAGTATGACAGTATGTCACAGTTTTTCCATAAAATTATGAGAGCCTATCAACTTTCCAAGGCAATTTACCTTTGGTTTTTAACTATTATGGAGACAAAATAAAATTACCAAGGAGGGCCCAATCCTTTGCATTATACTGTACAATAAATGGGAAGTTTACAGATGAGGAGAATATTAGAAAAAAATTGCCATATATTCACATGAAGCAAATCATGGCAGACCAACTACTAAAATGCCTCGACAGGTTGTAATATTAAAACGATAGTGAAATTCATCCCCTGATAGAAATATAACAATTTTTCATGCATTGACTTTATAATTTAATAATAATAATTAACACTTACATGGAAAGAAACGTTAATGACTTTGCATTGTTATTGTAGTTACGAAACATAATAATTTGTACTAAAAGGAGTAAATAAATTATCATATTTTTTAACTTGCAATACCCAAATACGTAACATAAATATGCATTAAAATACCATATAAAGAAATCAACACATACAATGAAAAATCGTATTTCTACTGGTATCCAAGGAAGAATCCTGTACAAATGTAAATTAGCACAAACATATAAATCAATGTGCACAAGCTATCAAAAACAAATGGAAAAAGATAGAGGAAAATAAACCCATGTGCATACACAACACCCAGAAAGTTTATAACAACAAAAAAGCTAAGAAGATGAATAGTGGCCTAAGCGAATAAGTAAAAAAAAAAAGTTTGAATACACTTGCCCATCATTACCGCAAATGCCAAAGAAGCTAAACAAACAATAACTATAGGAAAACCATATTTATCTCTTGCTATTTTCTTATTAAATTATGAAGCAATTCACAAATAACGGGGGTGAAATAAACATATGTAAGAGTCAAAATAAGGAGATACGTTTTAATAGCAATACCCACAACACAGACGTTAAAACGAATGGCAGGGTAGCAGCTCCACTATATTCCAGTCCTTCCTTGATGGTGAAAAAAGAAAGACTATTAGATTTATAGAACCCACGACTGTCCTAATCATTAACTCGCACATAGAAATCCAATTTATACAAAAAAGAAAACATCAATTTGCACTTATTCATTTTACAGTGAAGAAAGTAAATTCAAACCAACGGTAAAGAAAGCAAATTTCAGATTAATGTCATGGGAGGCTGAAGGTGAAAAATAATAAACATTTATATATTTGACAGCTCATTTTTAAAAAACGAATTTAAATAAACCATTGCTAAAATTATACGGCTAAAAACAGAAAGGAAAACATCATTGTGTACTTAGTCAGAAGCAAGCGAATATAGGATTTGGTAGAATTTTGCGATAGAAGATCAAATTCCATAATTCAAAGTTATATTTTACTTGCTATAAGGTAATATAAGATCATAATATATTATATTTGAAATAAACAACTACCTACTGTATATTAAACTTTTAAACTTTTGCACACATCCTCCAAAGCAATGTTAAAACAATGATTAGTCTAGCTCAAAATGTGAACTACCATATTCATTTGTACACCGATTATCATACACATGTATGAATTACAATGAAAATATGTATAATATTATCATCCAAATATTAACATATGTTTGAACAAATAACCGAAAGACAATGTAAGAAATAAAATATATAGAAATTGCACTAAATCCTTTCTTATGAATTCCAAGATGTAGTAATACCTTACAGAGAGGACACATCAACAGTAGAATGACTAATGAGAATGAGTACCTTACTATGAGTTACCTTGATTTGAAATCAAATTGAGAAATCAGAGCTAGCCGAACAACACCCGAAAGCTAGAGCATACACGGAGCCAATATTGGTAGAAATCAACAAAAAAAATAGATGTAGCATACTATTTGGGTGGAGAAGTAGATACTGTTAGATCTGGTGGTTTAGGTGGCTTTTCTTCCATATGGAGCAGGAGATAATGAAAAGGAGGAAAGATAAAAGGGGATGGTGATTGAATTGAGTTTTTCTATAGTGATTGGAGAAGGCAGAGAAAGAGGTAGGTTTTTTTTAATATCCGGTGAGAATGGGGAAGATCATGGATAAAGGATATTGGAAGTTTTTTTGGGGAGTGGATGAAAGTTTGTGTGCAGCGAAAGGCACCCGTTTGGTCTGCATAGTTAGACATGGTAGAATCATGATTTATTGAAGCAAATGGAACCAAAAGAACTTGAAATGAATAGTGCGCTTTAATATAATATAATAGACAATATATAAATAGTTTTAAATTATAGGATGCATGGAAATCTAGAAAAGAAAAGAGACGATATTGTGAGAAAATTAAGTGGAAGTGAAAGAGTTAGAAAATGACAAATATACAAATTGATTTTTTTTAAATGTATAATACTAAGATAATCTACAAAACATTAATGAGTCCATTAGTATCTCTTTAAAAAATACCTATAGTTATGAAGATAATCTATAAATAGTAATATGTCCATTTTTTAAGAAACAACGGTAGTGAGAAAAAAGTAATGATAAATTTATGACAATTGAAGTGTCGCGGCACATGGCAATACATGTGACTTTTGATAAATTGGAACCGAAAAGTCTCTAAAGGAACATCGTGCTTTCATATAAACTTAAAAACATTTAAAAATTGATTTTTTTACATGCATATAAATATAATAGAGTGAAATAGATACATGTGATTGGTGAAATTTTAACTGTATAGAAGATAAAAACATTTGAATATTAATTGTTGTTAATTCTATATATGTGACTTTTTTAAAACTAATATAGAAAACTGACTAACCTTAAGACCATTAAAATTAATTCTATCGAAAAGTATACCAGGTCTAATAATAATAAAAATGATAAAGAAGAGTGCAATTGGTAGTACTATCAGCAAGTATGTGAAAAAGAATTTAGGTCAGTTACTTTTTAACATTAACTAAGGAAAATTTTAAATTATAAATGTCTAAAAGTGGTAGAAGTTACTTGCTATAGTAAATCAAAAAACCCACATGTATGAGCTAACTTTTACCACCGTTGATATATTTTTTCTGGACACATGTCAGCGTAATGGATTTTTGACAAAAATGAAACCTAAAATTCTTTAGATGAAGATTGAGCTTTCATATAATATATTAGCTATCACATCAAGTGGGCACTGAAGAGATAAGGGCGGTTACTCTATTGTATGGCGAGGATTGAAACGTTGTACACATGTGGGGAAGAGCATGGATGAAGGATACTGGAAGTTTTTTCTTGGGAGTGGGTGAAAGTTTGTGTGGAGCGAAAGGCAACCGTTTGGTCTGCATAGTTAGACATGGTAGAATCATGATTTATTGAAGCAAATGGAACCAAAATGACTTGAAATGAACAGTGCGCTTTAATATAATATAATAGAGAATATATAAATAGTTTTAAACTATAGGATGCACGGAAATCTAAAAAAGAAAAGAGACGATATTGTGAGAAAATTAAGTGGAAGTGGAAGAGTTAGAAAATGACAAATATACAAATTGTTTTTTTTAAATGTATAACACTAAGATAATCTACAAAACGTTAATGAGTCCATTAGAATCCCTTTAAAAAATACCTATAGTTATGAAGATAATTATAAACAGTAATATGTCCATTAGAATTCTTTTAAGAAACAACTGTAGTGAGCAAAAAGTAATGGTAAATTTATGACAATTAAAGTGCCGCGGCACATGGCAATACATGTGACTTTTGATAAATTGGAACCGAAAGGTCTCATAAGGAACATTGTGCTTTCATATAAACTTAAAAACATTTAAAAATTGATTTTTTACATGCATAAAAATATAATAGAGTGAAATAGATACATGTGATTGGTGAAATTTTGACTGTATAGAAGATAGAAACATTTGAATATTAATTGTTGTTAATTCTACATATGTGACTTTTTTAAAACTAATATAGAAAATTGACTGGCCTTAAAACCATTAAAATTAATTCTATCAAAAAGTATACCACTTGTAATAATAATATAAATGATAAAGAATAGTGCAATTGATAGTACTATCAGCAAGTATGTGAAAAAGAATTTAGGTCAGTTACTTTTTAACATTAAATAAGGAAAATTTTAAATTATAAACTTCTGAAAGTGGTGGAAGTTACTTGCAATAGTAAATCAAAAGACCCATGTAACCCCCCTCCTTCGCCAGGGTGACTCTTGCAAGCACTCTGACTTTGGAGGGGTGTTTGAATCAGGTAAACATGCAAAATGATATATCAAGGCAGAACAAGAACATATGTATATATGTAAACAGAGTAAATAACATAGATAAAACAACGGAAGATTTAAACCATTTCAAAACAAGTCTGGTACAACGTAATATCAATTTTCCCAATAAACAAGTCTAGATAAAACAACATCATCTGAAAACAGAAATACATAAGTGCTATCCCCAAAATACGTGAGAACCATAGCTAGCTTCATGTAGAAAGCGTACATGTACTGAAATCCCACAAGCAAGTAATCCAAAATCCAAGCTAGGCTCCTGTAGGCAGCAAGGGATGAACATAAGGATAACATCATACTAGCATGATGATTAACTATCAAGGTAGATAAAGGTGTCATCGCATAATCAGGATTAAGGTTTTGCACCACAGGTGTACTAGTAAACTAACATGACTTGAATAAACGAGTATTGATCTCTTGGCCCAAGCTTTGGCCCAATAACATGAAGTGACCCCAATACGAGGTCCAATGTGTAAACAAGAAGTGATCCCCAGGCCCAAGTTTGGCCCAACATCAAGAATGACCTAAACCAAGGTCCAACTAGCACGGTCTAGTCGATCGGCTCCCTATAAGCCTAACTCGTCAAGTGTTTGTGTCATACGGCCCAACTACGAAGTGTAGCTAAACTGTGCTAGGTCCACCCTAGGGTGTATCAAGTCCTAGGGTGTCAACCACCGACACAAACCAAGCACGCACAGTTTAAACTTACTGGTGCCCGTGCCTGCTTTTTCAACTCCGGACCATGTGCACGATTATGGCCCGCCTGAACCCACACCGGCGCACCTACTCAGCCGTCGTTTGGTCGCTTACATGGCATCCCAGTAATCGTGCCCCACCCTAGCCTAGTCCCTAGGGTATCATGATACAACTAAGAGGGTTACTGGTGCAAAGGACCACGTAACTAGGGTTTCCTTAATGGGTTAAACGTGGTTATCCCAACTCATCCAAGTACCAAGTTGGTTAAGTGTACCCAAGGTTCATGACTTAACCCTATCAACCCATCGTGTTTAATTGGTTAAGTATTCAAGCGGTCCATGACTTAACCCTACCATGTGGCATTAATTAATTTAATGCACCCAACCTCTCACATTAGACCTTGTTGTGGTTACTAGTTAGGCCGGGCGGGTCCGGGTAGGTTTACACCACAACTTAGTCTAACCTCGGGTTTCACGTGCAACATGACCAACTACTCACATTGGGTCCTATTGCCTGTAGCCACTAGTTAAGCCGGTCGGTTCCGGGTAGGTTTATGCTACAAGCTCAACCCAACCTCGAGTTGGCCATCCTCATGTTTTCTAAGTGTCATGTCCATCATGTTTCCAAAACACATTACAAATTTTCAAGCAATTGGGTAGACCTAACTTAATAGGTAAATTCCCAATGGGTAGACCTAACTTAATAGGTAAATTCCCAAGCTTACGTTTTTATGTCTTTTAAGTTTACCCAACCCCAAACGCAATCCCCTCGCTTACATATCGCAATAGCGCATAAAGGATAGAAAGAGGGAACTTGGAAAAATCATGACATAAAGGTGTTGGAGCCACAAGTTAAACATGGTGGCATATGAGACAAAGATGTGATCACAAACTTGCATATCATGTTATCAACTTGCAAAATATTCCTAAGCATGCATAACATCATTTTAACTTGCATAGTGCTCATATGCATACATAACATGGTTTCAACTTGCATAAAGTTCATATGCATGCATAACATCATTTTAACTTGCATAGTGTTCATATGCATACATAACATGGTTTCAACTTGCATAAAGTTCATATGCATGCATAACATCATTTTAACTTGCATAGTGTTCATATGCATGCATAACATGATAGCATGAACAAAATGTTCAACCCAAACTTGCATAACATACTTGTATACCATAACATGACATACTTGCCTATAAACTTGCATATTACAACATGATAAACTTGCATATCAACTTGCATATTACAAAATGATAAACTTGCATATCAACTTACATAACATATGACAACTTGCATATCAAACTTGCATACAAAACTTACATAGCATATGACAACTTGCATATCATACTTACATAATAAAACTTGCATGACATATGGCAACTTGCATATCATACATTTGACTTAAAAGTTCAAGTATGAAAGGAATAGGGCTTACAATGCTTATGCGGACTCAAATGAGTTTAGCAAATGTAAGAAACCCCTTATGCAACTAATTAAACCCCAAAAATGCAAGCAAACTTGATCAAGACTCCTCCTTTATGATGCCAATAGAGAAACAAGACTTTAATGCAAGCTAAAGAGGATCATACAAGCCTAAATACACTTGTATGCATGGAAATCTCTTAGAAATTGATTTAGGAATTGTATGAAGAGAATGGAGGCCATGAGAGGTTTGATTTTGACATAGTTTAGTTGCTAGAATGAATAATGAATGATTTAGGGTAGGTTAGGGTCTTATTTATAGATTAGGCAAGTGTTTTAGGCCCTTAGATTAACCCTAAATTAGATTAGGACCCTTAGATTTCGGAGCCTTCCAGAAACCAGCCCTAAGACCAAGCCCAAACCCCAAACTGGTGCACCCAACCACAGAACTCTCTAGAAACTGTGCAGGTTTTCTGGCTCGACACGGGCGCACTTCCCAAGTGCGCCAGTGTAAAAATGTGTTGGCGCACTTCACAAGTGCGCCAGTGCATTTTTGTGTTGGCGCACTTCACAAGTGCGCCAGTGCATTCTGGCTAGTTTTCGGTTTTTCTGCCTAACTTCATTCGTCCATATCTTCTTCATACGGACTCCGATTTTCGAAAACTCGGACTCTATTTCGCGTATTTTTCCGAGACGAACGCAATGGCATAGCCCATTTCCCTTGATTCAGATTTTAGAATTAAATTCTGCCTCAATTTATGTTATAACAGGTTATTGAAAATACGGGTTGTTACATTCTCCCCTCCTTAAGGGATTTCGTCCCCGAAATCTTCAAGTTAGGAAGAACGTATCCTACCATCCAACATCCATCTACTCAAAACATCATCCACGAGCAATCATTGTCCTTACAAGATTCTAAATGCTGGATGAACATATGCAAAGGTGTGTGTATATGTACTTATCTAATGTGAATATCATCAATGCAAATTGTGTTAGTGAAATGAATCCATATGTATGCAATTTCTAACATAATGTATATCATCTATATGTGTGCACATAACATACACCCATATGCAACATCCATGTGATAACACACAATTTTCATCCATGACTAAGCATAAACACTCATGCATATGCAATATGAGGAGTGTGTGAGCCGATCTAGTGCCTAATCGTGTATAATGTATCCACGAGTAACCACTTGCAACCACTTGCAACCATCAAGCATAACATGTTTCAAACACATGTTTCAACCAAAGGGTTTCTACCTAAGATTCTCATGACAAGATTAACACGATAAACTAGATAAACAAGACAAACATGGATAGCAAAAGATGTGCTAAAGAGATCGGGAGGATAAGCAAGATATACTCCTTTTGGATTACAAGAAATCCTTTCCTAACCCAACCCATATTCCATAAAAGCCCAAAAGGTTTAGTCAACCTAACGGACCCCTTCAAACCCTGACATGTATTACTAGCCAATAAGCCATACCTCCCGACAGAAGTAGGACCGAAAATGGGACCGAGAGGATATACGTAAAAAGATAACATGCGAGTAAGTTCCACAGGAAAACAAGGATCAAGGATATGCTCTTAAAAAGAGATATGATGCGCGTATCCAGCCTTCAATCTTCTAAGTCACGTTTCCTTGAGTTTAACTCCACTGTGCTTTGACTGTCTTTTACTTCATGATTTCTTAGCTTCTTAACTCTTATTTCCAAATATGAGTTGGAACCTATTTCATTGTCGCCCCTCGTCTTCCTCTTTCACTTACTCTTCAATCATTCTTGGCTTAAACATAACTATGACATCATGGTTTCATGCAAGCTCTCCAAAATTCACTAGTGAATCCTGGATCTCGTTTACTTACCATAAAGTATTCCACGCAGCAGAACTTTTCTCGAAAATACCAATCCACGTTGCCAATGAACCATCCGCCTGCGAATGATAGGTCGTGCTTAGATTCAGTTGCTTGCCCATGACTTCTCGTAGACTATCCCAAAACTCGACTGGTGAAGATTGAGTCGTGGTTACCAACTATACTTTACGGAACCTCGTGCAACCGCTTTATTTCTTGAAAGTAAACTGTCGTTAGCTATGATGCAATCCTTTCGCTCTTTACCGGAGTGAAATGAGCACTCTTCGTGAGTCTACCTACCATGACCCACATGCTCGTATTCTCTTTCCTTGACCTAGGCAGTCCATCCACGAAATCCTTCGTGATGCTTTTCCCTCTTCTATTGCGGGGACCTCCAATGGATATAACAGCCCACCGGGCTTCTATAACTCGGCCTTAATCTGTTGGCACCACATGCACCTTGGGACAAACTTGGCCACCTCCTCGGGTGATGTGCATCTTCAAGAACCTTCTTTCTCTCATCGCGTCTTAGCCATCCCTTGTTATCTATAGCGAGGTGTCTTAACATCTCGCCTCGAATCAACTTGTCTATGATCTCGACTAACTGCGGGTCTTCTTTCTGCGAAGTCCCTACTTGATCCAGAAGGGTAGGTCTAAGCTCAAGGGACGCTAACTAATTAAACTGAGAGAACTTCTTAGTTCAGTTGCATTCCTTGGAGTCTTCCAATCCTGAACTGCAACTACCTTAGCGGGATCCACCACTAAGCCTTGCTTAGAAACTATGTGCCCAAGAAATCTAACTTCTTTTCTCCAAAATGACATTTGGAGGACTTGGCTTTCAACTGATGCGCCCTAAGCGTATCCATCACCTCCACGAGATGCCTTGCGTGCTCTTACTCATCCTTAGAGAAGATCAGAATATCATCTCCGAAGACCACGACAAACTTGTTCAAGAACTCCCTGAACATCCTACTCATCAAATCCACGAAATATGCGGGTGCATTAGTCAAACCGAATGGCATGACCAGCCATTCTAAGAATCTATCTGGAGTTCTGAACGCAGCTTTGTCTATACTATCCTCAGCTACTCTGAGCTGATGGAATCCAGTAGCAAGATCAAGAGAGAACAGATGTTCCTACAAGCTGATCAAACAGATCATCGATCCTTGGTAATGGTTGTCTATTCTTCTTGTTCAACTCACGATAATCAACACACGGGCGAAGCGAACTGTCCACATTAGTAGCGAATACTACTAGAGCACCTTCCTCGGAAATGCTTCATCGAATGGAGTTCTCCTCAAGCAACTCCTTCACTTGCTTACTTAGCTCCCGTCTCACGGGACCATGTGCCTAACCGGCCACGAAACTATCTTGGCATTATCAACCAGATAAATGCGGAAATCAATCTCTCGCTTGGGGGTAACCCCCCTTCACTTCACCCAAGATATCAGGATATTCTCAGACCACCCTCACCGATTGCAAACTATCGATAGACGAGTCGAGGGATTTAAGATAACACAACATGACGAGACTCATAGGGTTACTAGAAATTCCTAGGGTATTACCGAGGCAAGTCATGAGCCTCACAACCCTATGCTCAAAAATCAAGAATGGCTCCAAAACTGGACAACCAATCCATGGTCAAAATCAACTCATACCCCATGAAACCGAGAATACAAGCATCACACGAGAACTCTACACTAGAGATAGAGTTTTTCAAATCCACGTAGATAATAGACAAGTGGGCGAAAACCCCAATTGGATTTGAACGGGATCATAAACTAGACTAGTACTCAGGTGCAAACTTTCAACTAGTTCAGATGAAATAAGCTATGCAATGCACCAAAATCAAACAAGGTATGAACAGGAAAATCAGAAATGTATACAAGGCTTTCAACAGAAATACTACCTCGATCGGGAACTGGAGCAGCATTGAGAGCATGAACTTGCCCTCTCGAAGGTCCAGCACGCTGAGTCTGACCCTGGTCTTGCCCTTGCTTCTTCGGGCAATCCTTACTGAAATGTCCAGTCTCACCGCAGAAAAAGCATTCACCATTATTCCTTTTTCTCTTCCGACAATCCTTACTAAGATGCCCAACCGAACCGCAATAATGGCACTTCCTCTAGTTGTTCTTGCCCTTGTTCTTGTTCTTATTGCCTTGACTGCTCTGACCGCTTGGATTACCCTGATTTCCTTTCCACTGGGAATCAGTCTTCTTGGCTTGAGTATCATTCATCTTGATCTCCTCCTTGTCACTCCTACTCTCTTCATTAAGTAGGGCCATATTCACCAAACTCTCGAAAGTTGCCCCCAAGGGTATATGAGTCATGGCCAAACCATGTAATGGCTCGTTTAATCCTAGAGCAAAGTATAGGGCCTTCTTCTGAGCTGTGTTAACTAAGTCTAAACCGACCTGAGCCAGTTGATTAAACTGATTTATGTATTCCCTAATAGTCATGTCCCCTTGCTTCAGTGATAGGAACCTTAGTCCAAACTTTCCTCGAAAGTCTTCCCAAGTCTCAATTGGCCTAGTAACGGTGGTGACCACCCACCAACGTGCAGCTTCTTCCTTTAACAACCACACTACTAATAAAACCTTCCTACGGTCATCTATATGAAAGAAGGTAAAAAGATCTTCGGTTTCTTTCAACCAATTCCTTGCCTCCACATAAGTCTCGGTTCCAAAGAAATTCTTGCAACCCATCGCCTTAAAATCTTGGCATATCTCTGCGAAGTCAGTTTGAGGATGCTGAGGGGAAGGAGGAAGAGGAACCGCAGTGACAGGAGGAAGAGGAACATCAACTACCGGAGGAGGAGTAATATTTGCGGGGCCGGCTTCGGTCGCCCTAGCCTCCAAAAGTCTCCTATACCAAACAGGTACGTATACTCCCTCCGGAATGGCAAAGTTATCGGCCATACTGAAAATGAAGAAAGAGATAGATTCAAAATGGAGAAAAACGAAGGAATTTTGCTAATGGCTTTTTGGGGAATAGCCTTTAAAATAAACTAGACTTTTCTTTGGAAAATACTTTATACTTGGTTTTGAAAATAGTTTTCCAAAAAGTTTTAAAAAAAACCTTTTTGTTCTTTCTCGTAAACCATATGCTCTGATACCAAATGTAACCCCCCTCCTCCGCCAGGGTGACTCTTGCAAGCACTCTGACTTTGGAGGGGTGTTTGAATCAGGTAAACATGCAAAATGATATATCAAGGCAGAACAAGAACATATGTATATATGTAAACAGAGTAAATAACATAGATAAAACAGCGGAAGATTTAAACCATTTTAAAACAAGTCTGGTACAACGTAATATCAATTTTCCCAATAAACAAGTCTAGATAAAACAACATCATCAGAAAACAGAAATACATAAGTGCTATCCCCAAAATACGTGAGAACCATAGCTAGCTTCATGTAGAAAGCGTACATGTACTGAAATCCCACAAGCAAGTAATCCAAAATCCAAGCTAGGCTCCTGTATTCCCTCCCTGAGAACCTAGGGGGGGGAAACGGAAGAAAAGAGGCGAAAGAAAACAGGTCAGTCAAAAAGACTGGTAAGCCCTACTACAATCAATGTAAACTGATAAAGTTAACTGGTATGGGCAGCAAGGGATGAACATAAGGATAACAGCATACTAGCATGATGATTAACTAACAAGGTAGATAAAGGTGTCATCGCATAATCAGGATTAAGGTTTTGCACCACAGGTGTACTAGTAAACTAACATGACTTGAATAAACGAGTATTGATCTCTTGGCCCAAGCTTTGGCCCAATAACATGAAGTGACCCCAATACGAGGTCCAAAGTGTAAACAAGAAGTGATCCCCAGGCCCAAGTTTGGCCCAACATCAAGAATGACCCAAACCAAGGTCCAACTAGCACGGTCTAGTCGATCGGCTCCCTATAAGCCTAACTCGTCAAGTGTTTGTGTCATACGGCCCAACTACGAAGTGTAGCTAAACTGTGCTAGGTCTACCCTAGGGTGTATCAAGTCCTAGGGTGTCAACCACCGACACAAACCAAGCATGCACAGTTTAAACCTACTGGTGCCCGTGCCTGCTTTTTCAACTCCGGACCATGTGCACGATCATGGCCCGCCTGAACCCACACCGGCGCACCTACTCAGCCGTCGTTTGGTCGCTTACATGGCATCCCAGTAATCGTGCCCCACCCTAGCCTAGTCCCTAGGGTATCATGATACAACTAAGAGGGTTACTGGTGCAAAGGACCACATAACTAGGGTTTCCTTAATGGGTTAAACGTGGTTAACCCAACTCATCCAAGTACCAAGTTGGTTAAGTGTACCCAAGGTTCATGACTTAACCCTATCAACCCATCGTGTTTAATTGGTTAAGTATTCAAGCGGTCCATGACTTAACCCTACCATGTGGCATTAATTAATTTAATGCACCCAACCTCTCACATTAGACCTTGTTGTGGTTACTAGTTAGGCCGGGCGGGTCCGGGTAGGTTTACACCACAACTTAGTCTAACCTCGGGTTTCACGTGCAACATGACCAACTACTCACATTGGGTCCTATTGCTTGTAGCCACTAGTTAAGCCGGTCGGTTCCGGGTAGGTTTATGCTACAAGCTCAACCCAACCTCGAGTTGGCCATCCTCATGTTTTCTAAGTGTAACACCCCACCTCCGCCAGGGTCACTCGCAAGGGAATGCACTAGCTTTGGAGGGGCATTATTGGTAAACATGCATAATGATAGGACATGACATATATATATATGTAAATAAACAGAGTAAGTAAATAAAACAGCGGAAGACCTTTAAACTATTTCAAAAACAAGTCTGCTACATCATAATGTCAATTTCCCAAGTAAACAAGTCTAGTACATAAAATAACATCATCTGATACTGAAAAAGAAAACATAAAAGTAGCTATCCCCAAAGTGGAAGAAACCATAGCGAGCTCAAGTCCAAAGCATACATGAGCTATCCAAGAAAGCAGCAAGATCCAAGCTAGGCTCCTGTATTCCCTCCCTGAGAACCTGGGGGGGGGGGAAACGGAAGAAAAGAGGCGAAAGAAAACAGGTCAGTCAAAAAGACTGAGTAAGCCCTGCTACGATCAGTCTATAAACTAATAAAGTTAACATCATGATGGAAACTGAGATGATCATAGATAACAACATACTGGCATGGTAAATTAACTACAAGATAGATAGAGGTGTCATCGCATAAACATGGTCAAGTTTTTGCACCACGGTGTACTAGCAACCCAACATAACAGATATTGATCCCTTGGCCCAAGCTTTGGCCCAATAACATGAGGTGACCTTAATACAAGGTCCAGCCCAACGGTCTAGTCGATCGGCTCCCTATAAACCTAACACGTCAAGTGTTGGTGTCCATATGGCCCACGTATGGTTGTAGTTAGACTGTGCTGGGTCCCCCTTTTGGGTGTATCAAGCCCTCGGATGTCAACCCCAGACACTTAAGCAATAATGCACAGCCCTAACCTACTGGTACCCGTGCCTCGAGTTTGTCCAACATCGGACTACGTGCACGTCCGTAGCCCGCCGGACCCGCACCGCTGTACCACTCGGCCATCGCCCTTTGGTCGTTTACATCCGTCCAGTAATCGTGCCCCGCCCTAGCCTAGTCTCTAGGGTTGTGATGATACCAAACTGGGATTACTGCCGGAACAGACCCGCTGCTAGGGTTTCCTAAGAGGGTTAAGTGTGATTTAACCCTTCACTAATCATGGATTAAATTAGTTAAGTGTAATCAACGGTTCACCACTTAACCCCATCCAATCCCTTGTATCCCCAAATTGATTAAATTGGTTAAGTGTAACTTAACCCCATTTTCATCCCTTGAATCCCCAAATTGATTATATATTAGTGGACCCTGACTTAACCCTAATCATGAGGCATTAATTAACTTAATGCACCTTAACCTCTCACATTAGACCTTGTTGTGGTTACTAGTTAGGCCGGGCGGGTCCGGGTAGCTTTACACCACAACTTGGTCTAACCTCGGGTCTTGGCACCCCATGACCAACTTCCCACATTGGGTCCTATTGTTTGTAGCCACTAGTTAAGCCGGTCGGTTCCGGGTAGAATTACGCTACAAACTCAACCCAACCTCGAGTTGGCCACACTTTTGTTTTCTAAGTGTCATGTCCACTTTATTTCAAAACATAATTTCAAGTCAACAAATGCTTGGGTAGACCTAACTTAATAGGTAAATTCCCAAGGGGTAGACCTAACTTAATAGGTAAATTCCCAATCTTATATTTTCATGTATTTTAAGTTTACCCAAACCCCCAACGTCATTCTATCGCTTACATATTCGTAGTAACGCATAAAGGATAGGAAGAGGGAACTTGGCACAACATACATGATAAACTTGCACAACAATCATGGATAACATGTTAGACTTGCACAACTTAGCATAGTGAACTTGCATATTACCATAAACATGCATAACATGTTAAACTTGCATAACTTAGCATAGTGAACTTGCATATTACCATAAACATGCATAACATGTTAAACTTGCATAACTTAGCATAGTGAACTTGCATATTACCATGCATAACATGTTAAACTTGCATAACTTAGCATAGTGAACTTGCATATTACCATAAACATGCATAACTTGTCAAACATGCACAACTTGTCATTTTAAACTTGCATAAACATGCACAACTTATCAAAACATGCACAACTTGTCAAAACATGCACAACTTGTCATTTTAAACTTGCATAAACATGCATAACTAAATAAACATACAAATCATGGCTTAGCAAACTCGCATAAACATGCATAACTTATTAATCTTGCAAATCATGGCTTAGTATACATGCATAACTCAATAAACATACAAATCATGGCTTAGCAAACTCGCATAAACATGCATAACTTATTAATCTTGCAAATCATGGCTTAGTATACATGCATAACTCAATAGATTTGCAAATCATGGCTTAGTACCCTTGCATAACATGCACAACTCAATAAACATACATAAACCCCAACTTTCATCACACATTAACTTTAGAGTTTCTAAAATGAAGGTAAGAGGGCTTACAATGCTTATGCGAACTCAAATGAGTATAACAAATGCAAGAAACCCCTTATGCAACTAATTAAAACCCCCAAATGCAAGCAAACTTGATCAAGACTCCTCCTTTATGATGCCAATAGAAAAACAAGCCTTTAATGCAAACTAAGGAGGATCATACAAGCCTAAATACCCTTGTATGCATGGAAATCTCTTAGGGATTTGTTTAGGAATTGTATGAAGAGGGTGGAGGCCATGAGAGGGTGGATTTTGGCATAGTTTGGTTGCAAGAATGATTAATGGGGTTTTAGGGTAGGATTAGAGGCTTATTTATAGAAGATTAGAGTGTTTTTAGCCCTAGGATTAACCCTAGGATAGTTTTGGCCCGTCAGATTTCAGAATTCTCTAGAACCAGACCACACAACCAAGCCCAAACCAAAGTGGTGCGCCAGGCTAATCTGCCTGGCTACCCCCTGTCGACAGGGCTGTCGACAGGGCAGTCGACATGCCTAGACCCCTGTCGACAGGCCTGTCGACATGGGGTCCTGGGCGGGAATTTTTCCCGCCTGCCCAGTTTGCCCTAACCCATGTTTTTAATTTCAAATTTAAATCTGTTTTTACTTAGGAATTTTCTGCAAACTTCAATGGGCCTTAACTGGGTCATACGGACTCCGATTTTCGAAAACTCGGACTCTATTTCGCGTATTTTTCCGAGACGAACGCAATGGCATAGCCCGTTTCCCTTGATTCCCATTTTATAATTTAATTCTGCCTCAATTTATGTTATAACAGATTATTAGAAATACGGGTTGTTACACTAAGTGTCATGTCCATCATGTTTCCAAAACACATTACAAATTTTCAAGCAATTGGGTAGACCTAACTTAATAGGTAAATTCCCAATGGGTAGACCTAACTTAATAGGTAAATTCCCAAGCTTACGTTTTTATGTCTTTTAAGTTTACCCAACCCCAAACGCAATCCCCTCGCTTACATATCGCAATAGCGCATAAAGGATAGAAAGAGGGAACTTGGAAAAATCATGACATAAAGGTGTTGGAGCCACAAGTTAAACATGGTGGCATATGAGACAAAGATGTGATCACAAACTTGCATATCATGTTATCAACTTGCAAAATATTCCTAAGCATGCATAACATCATTTTAACTTGCATAGTGCTCATATGCATACATAACATGGTTTCAACTTGCATAAAGTTCATATGCATGCATAACATCATTTTAACTTGCATAGTGTTCATATGCATACATAACATGGTTTCAACTTGCATAAAGTTCATATGCATGCATAACATCATTTTAACTTGCATAGTGTTCATATGCATGCATAACATGATAGCATGAACAAAATGTTCAACCCAAACTTGCATAACATACTTGTATACCATAACATGACATACTTGCCTATAAACTTGCATATTACAACATGATAAACTTGCATATCAACTTGCATATTACAAAATGATAAACTTGCATATCAACTTACATAACATATGACAACTTGCATATCAAACTTGCATACAAAACTTACATAGCATATGACAACTTGCATATCATACTTACATAATAAAACTTGCATGACATATGGCAACTTGCATATCATACATTTGACTTAAAAGTTCAAGTATGAAAGGAATAGGGCTTACAATGCTTATGCGGACTCAAATGAGTTTAGCAAATGTAAGAAACCCCTTATGCAACTAATTAAACCCCAAAAATGCAAGCAAACTTGATCAAGACTCCTCCTTTATGATGCCAATAGAGAAACAAGACTTTAATGCAAGCTAAAGAGGATCATACAAGCCTAAATACACTTGTATGCATGGAAATCTCTTAGAAATTGATTTAGGAATTGTATGAAGAGAGTGGAGGCCATGAGAGGTTTGATTTTGACATAGTTTAGTTGCTAGAATGAATAATGAATGATTTAGGGTAGGTTAGGGTCTTATTTATAGATTAGGTAAGTGTTTTAGGCCCTTAGATTAACCCTAAATTAGATTAGGACCCTTAGATTTCGGAGCCTTCCAGAAACCAGCCCTAAGACCAAGCCCAAACCCCAAACTGGTGCACCCAACCACAGAACTCTCTAGAAACTGTGCAGGTTTTCTGGCTCGACACGGGCGCACTTCCCAAGTGCGCCAGTGTAAAAATGTGTTGGCGCACTTCACAAGTGCGCCAGTGCATTTTTGTGTTGGCGCACTTCACAAGTGCGCCAGTGCATTCTGGCTAGTTTTCGGTTTTTCTGCCTAACTTCATTCGTCCATATCTTCTTCATACGGACTTCGATTTTCGAAAACTCGGACTCTATTTCGCGTATTTTTCCGAGATGAACGCAATGGCATAGCCCGTTTCCCTTGATTCAGATTTTAGAATTAAATTCTGCCTCAATTTATGTTATAACAGGTTATTGAAAATACGGGTTGTTACAACCCACATGTATGAGCTCACTTTTACCACCGTTGATATATTTTTTCTGGACACATGTCAGCGTAATGGATTTTTGACAAAAACAGAACCTAAAATTCTTTAGATGAAGATTGAGCTTTCATATAATATATTAGCTATCACATCAAGTGGGCACTGAAGAGATAAGGGTGGTTACTCTATTGTATGGCGAGGATTGAAACGTTGTACACGTGTCGACCTGTGATTTTTTTGGAGAATCTGGATTTGAAAGGTCTTCGAAGAAAGATTGTTCTTTCACATAATATAATAGACATGTTAGGTTATTATTGTTCATGAAGAAATAGTAGTGTCGATTTATGGATAAATTCAAAATCTTATGTAATTGAAGCTCTTAGTGTCTAATATATAAGTTATTGCTATAAATAGCTTGTGGAATGATATCTCAAATCATGTTTTGGTGATTAATATAATTACTTGTTTCAGTTTACTAAGGAATTATAGATTGAGATATCATAAAAATAAAAATACTTTATCGATATTCTAAGCGATTTAAAGTTTATAGGTTTATAAACCCACACTAAGGAAAAGTTTTAAGGCGGTGAATGTAATATGTTTTGAGGATATTGAGTCTGGGGGGGGGGGGGGGGAATAAAGGAATATCATTGTCCTTAAAGAGAATCATTATCTTTTATTCAACTACGGTTGTTTCTTCGCTTAAAGTTTAAGTTTTGTTTTCTTTTATTAAGAAGAAGTAAATTAAGAACCATAATAAGACGATGTTGAAGATAATTTTTCTTTAAGCTAAGGTTACTGCTTCAAGACAACAAACTCAACAACCTCATAATGCAAGATCACTAAGGAAATCCACCTAAATGGGAAGAAATGCTATTTTAGATTATTGTGTAGTATTTCTTCATAAAGGTAAATAATGGATTGATAAAGATGATGCTATGGACTTATATCAATCCATGCAAGGTACTAATTTAAAACGTGGATATAAGAAAAAAACATATAGTATAAATCTATATGGATAGTAAAGTATGAAATTTTCCTCTAACTTAAGTAATAAGATCATTGGTTATGAATAACTATTCAAAACCAAAAGGGATCAAGTAGGTAGTATTGAATTTTATAAGACAATATTACTGGAAATCACTATTATTAGAAGGAAAATTTATTTTCTTTAAAGAATGTTTCATTTTGGACTTAGTAAACAATTCTTTAGAATCGATCACTTTGGGGCTTACTACATTTTGTACTTTTGAGCATTATCGGATGGAGATTAAAGTTATGTTTCTCAATGGAGACATTGGTGAAATTACTTAAGAAACCCATTTATGGATTAGTCATTTGTATTTAGGATCCAAATACACCATTATTGTTTACGAGGGATGATATTTGGATTATTACAAAGAATTAGGAAAATAAATGCTTAAAAGGTTTGGTATGTAAACTGTGATGATTCAGTAGATTTTCTTTTACCAAAACAGATAAATGCTACCATCCTTGAAACGAAAGAAATACAAAAGATTTATCATGCATTTGCACTGTGAATTCTAATGCATACTAATGTATATACACATATGTATATGCGTGTATTGTTTGGCAGATACCTTGCTAACATTGAAAGTGGATCGCTGATTTAGTAGTCAAAATGATTATGAGTTATCTTTAAGGAATAAAATAAAAGATCAAATGCTCATAGATAAAAGATCGGATCGGTTGGAGATCATAAACGATTACGATCCGAATATTTTGGATGTCATTACTACAAAAGATCCACTTTAGGTAACGGTAATATATTTTATAGGGAAAACTGTATAAGGATAAGTGTCGGTTACACACTTATAGCTTCCACAACTTTGAAAAATATAGTCTCTGGTTAATTATATGACATCCAAATATGGAAAATAATAATGAAACTTTGTCACAAGACTCCAGTTATTGGTAAAGAAATTGAAAGACCAAGTAATATTGTGACAGCAAAGAATATATCATTTTCCAATAAGGGAAGAGTGCAAAACATATTGTAATTCATAGAGCATATTTAGACAAACTCCATTATGAGGGATCCGCTTACCAAAAGATTATTACCTAAGGTCTTTCATGAGCATATAGCTCAAATGGTGTAACTTTTATGTAAGGATATTTTGGTCTAGGGGGAGTTTGTGTTTGGAATTGTCATATGACTCATTGCTCTATGTTTCAGTTACAGATATATGTATATCAAGGTTTTTTATAATGAGAAATAAAGTAATGAATTTTTATTTGCACTCAGGTTGTTTAAATATTAAATGTTTTGATCTCACTAAAGAAGGACCAGTTGGAAATAGACATGTATAGATCACATTTCATGTAATTTCCATGCTACGCGTCCATGGTTGATCTATGTCATTTGATTATATTGATATATGTGACCATCGATGGGTTTAGTTACAATAAATGTAACGAACCCTGCTTTGATCCTTTGTCAACAAAATTAATGGACGAGATTGTTTCAAATACATCATATGTTATAAATAGCAAATTTTGGAGCTCATAAAGTTAAACCCATTTTAAGGTAATTTCATATATGGCCCAGGGGGGATTGTTGGAATATTTCGACAATTCGGTCACATATGTAAACTAAAATGTGCTGTGCTATTTTGGTGTAAAGCCTAATTAAAGTGATCTAATTTTAAATTAGAATAAAATGACGTAAAACTTAACTTATCATGGGCCTAATATGTAGATACCGGGGCATTTTTTAATTTGTTGAAGGGTCGAATTATAAAATGCCAACTTTATAAATAAAGGGGTTATGATCCCCGAATTACACAAGCCTTAGCAACTCTCTAACCTCTTCTATAGAGAGCTAATTTCAGATCTAGGGTTTGTGTCAATTTGGAAGACCAAACCAAAATCATCTTCTTGTTTAGCAACTGACTATGGATTCAGGTGTTGCAATGATTAAATACAGATTCAGGTACGCTTCCGCTAATCTATTTATCTGTTTCTGATTTGTTCTCAATTAAATCAATATGGGTTACATATTTGAATCCAGGGTTTCACGATTGGATATTGTTAAAGTATATTGAAATCCTAACATAGCTTCATCGATTCATACACCTTGACCAAACGCTCTAACTAAGTTATTATCCCTAACAGTGATTCTAAATCTTGGGTATAAGGGATGCTAAGGGAAGGATTAGGAGCAGTTTTTTGTTTGGAAAACTGATTTTTGGAACAACTGGCGAGTACTTGTGAATATTTTTGGTGGTTTTTTCCCACTTGTTTACATTCTTGAGAGGATAAAGGAGGATTCTTGAGGTGTGGAATATTTATTGGTTGTGGCATACTAATTCTTGGTTGATTTGTAGCTGTCTTTGAAGGCGGTGGAGCATTTTTGGGCTGTGGAGAGGTAGTTCGTGATGCAGTTATAATTCTTGGATCTAAACATGGAGGAGCTGTTGTTGCAGGGTATGGACCAGGAAGATATGGATCTTGATGTGATGATTGTGAGGCAAAGTCGTAGCAAGGATTCGGCTGGTTGTCAATGGTTACACCTGCCCTAGGCTCTAATACTAATTTGTTATGGTCATGTTTTCTCTTCGTCATGAATCGGGTTTGGATGGGTTGCAAATATGAGGTTGTTGGATTGTATGACAGTGGCGTAGAGGAGTTTCACTTTCAGGTTAGTAAACAAGAGAAGGAAGGGTGGTTTCAAGAAATTGCAGAGAGTACTTTAGGGGAAAGGAAGTTATGCAGGAAGGTGGCATGGCAGTAAGCAAGAAGAAGGGAAAAGTCTTCAGGTTGGAGGGGAAAGTTGCAAGAATGAGTAGTGACTAGTGAGAGAAGAGAAGAGATAGAGGGAGAGGAGAATAAGGTTTAGAAAGAATGAATATTGCAGGAGAGCAGAACATAATTTAGAGAGAAAAGAAAATGATTCTCATTCATTCCATCCCGAAAACAGTAGTACATCCGAATATTTATAATGTTTCAACTGGAACTAAACACAAACAGGCCTTAACATATTAAGCCCAAAAATACACAAATGATAATTGCCAGGATTTGCATGCACAGCCTAGCACATGTGCATGTGCACCATGTTCCTCGCCTACAATCTTACTCTGTAACGACCCAGAAAATCTGAACCAATTTAAAAAATTTAAATTGGCTAAAATAGTGGATTTTAAATATTTAAAATAAATATTTAAAATAATAGCAATGAAAAGTGAGTTTGAATCGACGTTTGAAAATGAATATAATTAATTCTAATTATAAACAAGGCCTAAAATGGCGCGGTAGTTTCAAAATTTGAATTCAAATTTGACTGACTGTACCGGGTGCAAAACAAAACGGATTTGAGTGAAACCAAAAATATTTAAATCTGTTAGAGAATACCTTTCTAACGAATCTGAAAAATCGAAGTTTCATAGCGGAAAGCAAAAGTTATGGCCAAATGAATTTTCAGAAAGGTCGCTTTGGAATTTATATAGCCCGTGAAATTGGCCATTTTGCATACGACCTCGGAATTCGACAAACCACTTTTGTTGGATCCGGGATGTGAAGTTATTGCTAGGTTTCAAATTTCATAATTTTTGAAGCTAGTATGTGAGCGTGGCAAAGGAAGACGTGTTTTGGTCAATTATAGTTAAATTGGATCGACCAGAAATGGGCCTTTTTGCAAACGGTCTCAGAATTCGACGAAACTAGTTTTGTTGGGACCGTATCGTCAAAACATAGCTAGATTTATTTTTCTGGAATTTTTCGAATCTGTTTGTGGCCCTGGCAAATTGAAATATACGTTCAAATCGAATATTGAATGTTATATATTTTAAATTGAATGAAAACTGACTGAAACAGTCGAATGGGCCTTCGAAACATATCCCATTGTGTTCGAAATGGGGATAAAACGCTAAGGACGACAGTCGTTGGGTTTAAAAAGGAGTTCATTTGTGAAAACCCAATTTTTTTTTGATATATATACACCGGCCAATCATATTTTTTATAAAAAAAAAGAAAAAAACCTTTTTCTCTCTCCCCGATCGAAGGCGAAGAGCCTTCCAACCTTCCAGCCCCGATTCCGACCGCCTCGTCCCTCGTTGACCCCCGACCCTTTGCAACTTTTTGAAGATCTCCTCGAGGGCTTCAAATCCATAGCAGCCTCACCACCCCTCGTCGCGTATCGAAGCCGAATCGACCTCTCAAAGGTCCGACCTTTGGACCGCCGCCAGGCTAGCTGGGCCCCACCGAGCTACCCCCAACCACCACGCGCCTGTGCGCCTTCCCACCCTCTTCGACACCATATAACTTGATCTTCGTATCGTGCAACGGTTTGTGAGCTAGATCGAAACCTAGTTTTGAACCAATTCTGAGAGGTACGACTTTGATTATTTTGAACTGGAAATTACACTTTTAAGTGTTGCAAACTTTGAAAAATCATATCTTTTTGCTATGTGGTTGAAATTCAGTGAAACAAGAGATACCGGGACCGTGAGGACGCCTTCTACATTCTAGAAGAGACCGCATATTTTTCTGAGCCTTCTGCTATTTTTGGTGGAGTGGAACCCAATGTGAGATTTCTAATTTATAAACGATATGGAAAACGACGATGTATAAATTATATAGTCGATGTATGAGTTATATAAGCGTTGTACACCTCTTGTATAAGCGTTGTATAAGTTGTACGTTCGATGTATAAGTTGTATATATGTTGTAAAAATTATATATGTGTTGAAATAGAAGTGAATTGCTATACATATATATATATATATATATATATATACGCCCCTCGTCCACAAACCATGGACGATATTTATTGGTTGTGATTGGTGTGAAAATTGATTGATAGCGAATGGTTGATTGGAATTGTTTGTGGTTGATATTGATTGATTGTGGTTGAAAAATACCCGTTTGTGGTTGAGAAATATTTGGTTGAAACCACATAGGATTAGTTTGTGGAAATGAAATAAATATATACATGCCGCCTGTGTGCGAACTAAATGCATGATTCCCCATTGTCAAAAACCGCGAGGTTTTAAGGTAGATCGAGGAGCCGTACTAGGGACGGTCCCGGTTTTAACTACCCTGTCGTTATGCTGCCGAAATTTTGAATAATATTCATGTGTTTGAATTATTTTCATTTGTTGAAACTATATTTATTCGTTGAATAGAAAGCCTTCATGTGTTGAATCGATATTCATTCGTTGAATTGAAATTCATGTGTTGAATGGTATTCGTGTTTTAAATATAAAAATCACATTTTTATCTATATATATAAACTATAGAAAGCCTTCATGTGTTGAGTCGATATTCATTCGTTGGATAGAAATTCATGTGTTGAATGGTATTCGTGTTTTAAATATAAAAATCACATTTTTATCTATATATATAAACTATAGAAAACCTTCATGTGTTGAATCGATATTCATTCGTTGAATTGAAATTCATGTGTTGAATGGTATTCGTGTTTTTAAATATAAAAATCACCTTTTTATCTATATATAGAAACTATAGAAAACCTTCATGTGTTGAATCGATATTCATTCGTTGAATTGAAATTCATGTGTTGAATGGTATTCGTGTTTTTAAATATAAAAATCACCTCTATATATAGAAACTATAGAAAACCTTCATGTGTTGAATCGATATTCATTCGTTGAATTGAAATTCATGTGTTGAATGGTATTCGTGTTTTAAATATAAAAATCACCTTTTTATCGATATATATAAACTATAGAAAACCTTCATGTGTTGAATCGAAATTCATTCGTTGAATTGAAATTCATGTGTTGAATAGTATTAATATTTTGAAAGAAAGTGATTTATAATGAAAATCCAAATTTTATCATCGATATGAAGTATATAAAATAATCTCGTTTTGAAATAAATTGTTTTATAATAAAAATCATACTTTTATTACCTATATGAACTATATAAAACAATAGTGTTTTGAAATGAATTGTTTTACAATAAAAATCACATTTTTATTATATAAATGAATTGTTAAAAATAGGGAAGTGTTGAAATAGAAGACAGTTTGATAAAAATATCATTTTTATCCAAAGTATGGAAATCATATAGTTTGAAATCGAAGAATCGATATATATATATATATATATATATATATATATATATATATAGAATTGAAATATATCGAATAACGACGCTGCGGTTCGTATTTTGAAATCGAAACTTCAAACGATTGTACCGGGAGATCCGACCATCGGATTTTCCCGAAACTGGAACCATTGGATTCATTTTGAAAAGATCTTTCTAATGATATAAATTTTGTGAAGATCCAACGGTTAGATTTTTAGATGTGTAAATCAAATCTGAAGAAAAACAGCGCCATGGCCGCGTTATGGCCCGAAGCGTCGTTTTGAATAAATTGGCTATTTTAAAATAAATAAAAATAGTGATAAATCGTTATAGAATATTATAAACGATATGGATGTGAAATTTAGAAACTAACTGAAGGTTGGCTAAGTCGAATGGTTTCTTGGGTATTGATCTGATGTTGGTTTCGGCCTTCGGGGTTAATATTTGGGAAATCGCTCTCTTACTGATTGACGGTTAGTGACTAATGAATTGAAATGATGCGTATGTATGTTAGTGTTGCACTTGTTTATTATATACGCGAGTTGCTCAGAAAGACCGAGTTTATCCCATTCTGAATAACTGAATCGACGATAAGAAATCGAAGATGAAGACGGTGGTCGAAGACCGGAGATCTTCACCTCGTTTGGATGGTAACCGAGGTCCTGATTGGGAGGCATCCCGAAATATGGATAATGAGTGGTGATCGTCCAGACGTACGTGGTGATCGATGGGTTTGCGAGGTATATAGTCCCTCCGGTTTCGTTCAGACCCAGAACGGACTTGCAAATGGACAGTGTGTCTGACATTGGAATTTATTATGTGTGATTGATAGCCATCAGTTGCACGGTGTGAATTGCCTGTGTGGCATGCTAAGATGCAGTGATCAGGGCTTCTGTTGAAAAGCAAAGTCTTGTGGTGACGTGCGTTTTCTTTCTAGCTAGAAGTGGCGTCAGTGGTTTTACACACCCTGACGAGTTTGACTTATGTGGTTGTTACTGTTGCGAGGCGCCTCGGTTAGATCGGACGATCCGGGTCCGATGGAGTCATTCGTTGGCTCATTTACGCCCCAAAGGGTGGAGGGACGCATTGTTCAGGCATTATAATCCACTTCGTGTGGACCGGCCCTGACGATCCAAGGTACGGTTGCAGCTGTGCCTGAGACATGGGATAGATTGTCTCGAATTCGGTAAGGACTATCTTTTGCCTTGGTTCATGAGGGAAATCCAATTTTCAAATACATGACTGTGCGGTTTTGATTGTATACTCGTATTTGGCGACATTGTGGTATGGGACGCTCATGTCGTCTATGATTGATAGTTATGATTTGAAATTATTTTTGAAACATATAAACACTAGTAGTAATATCAAATGCTTTTGTTTTATTCGTATCAAGCATATTTTGGCCATTATAAGGTAAAACTCTATCCTCCGGTTTGCGTTGCATTGTGTGATGGGAACTGAGTCATATAATGGCTTCATTTTTATAAAAAGCATTGCGATGTTTAAAAGAATGATTCGTTTTAAAGCACTGGCAATCCAATGGAGTAAACCCGTTCCACGAAAGTGGCATGGTCCTGTGATTAGTCATATTATAAATGTGTTGAGTAGATTTCTCATACCAGTCCCATGACTGACTCGTAGTTTGTTTCACTTTCAAACTCGGGTGCCCCTTTTTCTAAACGGGCAGTCTTGTATTCAGGTTTAGCTGGCTCTTTCTGGATAGCTGTAGCTGAAGATGGATTCTATTATTTATCTCTTTTTATGTTGTTCAGCTCCTATTGTACATATTATGTTTGTTTCCGCTGTAGACATTTATGTATAGCTGAACTGTATTTGTACTAAGTATGATCCTATATACTGTGTAACTCTGATGATTACGTTTATCCAGTATATTCTTTTGTGCATTATCTGATGTATTTATTTATTTCTGTTCTGCTATTATTTGTTTCTGTGTTATATTCCAAGGATTACCCTCGCCGCCGTCAGTAGTACGGGGTTTGGGGTCGTCTCATACTCCTACTAGCACGGTTACATATGTGTCTGAATCCATGTGGCTTGGTGTTGGTGCATAACATTCCGGGTACTGACAAGATCATTCTCATCGGCCAAATCATTCTCATTAGCTAAATCCTTCCCTGTAGATTGGGCCTCAGGAAGCGGAATTTCTACCTCTAGACCGTACGTTAGCCTCAGAAAGCGAAATTTGTAAGTCAACTAAACTAGAAGGGTTTTTAAATCTACTGTTCTTATTCAATTGACCAAATCCACCGTATTTGATAGTTGCGTATTTACGACTCTATGTTGATCTATGACCTTATCATGTACTGGAATTAACAATTTACTTAATGGAGTACATATTCATTTACGCTAATTATGGCTTATCAAATTTTGGTCCGCAACAATCTTCTAGAAATTGCATCTTTTGCACTTAGCATGTGTGTGAAACTTGGATTATAATAAACTCTGTTCATTATTTGTCGTAGCGTTTACAATTGCCTTAGATAATGATCAACTTCTAATCAACAGAAGAAGCATGACAATGTATATGAACATTTTAAACAAATATATATGTTGTTAATATATAAACATGCTTCGGATAACACTATTAGAGCAATTCACCTTTATTGCTTTTAAGGACGAGTTGAACACATTTATTATTTATCCAAATTTTGTATTAAAAAATGATTACAACAACTTTTAATATTGTGAATAAATCAATATTCAAAGTTTCTGCATTACAATTAGATTTTGTTTCAATCAATATGTTTTTAATCATTTAAAGGTTATAGTCGACTACTAAACAGTTATAATGGAAATTATTGTTACTGAATTCATATACGACAAATTTTTATTATTTATTTTTTCATATTATTATGTAATTCTCCATAGTTGGATGAATTAGTTTTAGTGATTATAGATAAAATCAAGTAAATGCATGCCAAATTATTAAGAGATGAGGAAGAGAGTTATTAGTGAGGAACAATTGTAATTTTATTGATACCAAAACATGATACAAAGAGCACATATATATAGTGCTATGAGCCCAACAGCTAGTACAAAATATAACAAATATGCATGAGCCTAACGGCTAGTATTAAATATGCCAAGTATGCATGAGCCTAACGGCTAGTAGATAATTATAAAACATACTAAATATGATAAAACATGTTCACACACTAACAGATCTATTGTAACGGCTCTATTGTCTTCATTATGTCCCCTCGGTACGAACTAGGGTTACCTTTTTCATTCTGATAAAATTCTTGGTCGAAAGAGCCTTTGTGAGAGCATCTGCTCTCTGATAGTATGCAGGCACATGACATATTGCAAGTCTTCCTGATTGCATTCTTTCTCTCACAAAGTGGAGATCAATTTCAAGATGTTTCGTCCTCGAATGTTGGATTGGGTTTAGAGGTAAAGATATTGTGCTCTTATTATCGCACTAAATGACCGGCTTTCGTCTTGGAGTGAAACCAAGCTCCTCCATCAGTGATTCTATCCACGTGATTTCAGCTGTAGCGCTTGCCAGTGCACGGTACTCTGCCTCTATGCTAGATCTGGATGTGGTCTGTTGTTTCTTCGTACACCAGGAAATGATATACGAACCGAGGTAAACGCAATATCCAAAGACGGACTTTCGATCGTCAATATCGTTTGCCCAATCGGCATCGCTAAAGCACTGTAAGTTAAGTTATTTTTCTGAATTTAGGCGTATGTTGTAATGTCTTGTGCCTTGTAAGCTCTCTTTAAAGCCAACCAATGTTCTGATAAAGGGTTCTGCATGTATTAACTGAGTTTATTGATGCTGTAGCATATGTCTGGTTGAGTAATAGTTACGTATTGTAGCACTCCCATTATGCTTCTATATTGTTTGGCATTGTCGATAGCCTCCCCTTTATGCTTAGATAGTCTTAGGTTACTAATCATAGGTGTAGGTAATGGGTTTGCCTTGTGCATATTTGCCCTTTGCAGTATTTCAATGATATAATTTTGTTGGGATAATATTAATTCACCATTGTTGTTCCTAATCACTTGTATTCCAAGAAATGTTTTTAGTTCCCCCAAGTCTTTTGTAACGTCCCGCCTTTTTGACCGCTTCAAGTTGGTGATTAAACCAACCTAAACCGTCCAAATTGACAGACCGTTATTTAGCTTACAGAATTTAAAAAAAGAATCAACACAGAAAGCATAGAATAAATAACACAGTATTGAATAGCGAAATAATTTTTATATATTAATCAAAATCTTTGAATACAAGATGTTTATATATAGCGGAATCAGAAAGAACAATTTAAGTACAAAAAAAATCTTTACTGTTTTAAAACTTCAGAGCGATCTGTCTTCCGAATCCCCACTTTTTCCAATCTTCGAATCTGAACTATGATCTCTAAATTGGTAACGCCCAGGGTCTGACTCAAGCGTTCCATGCAAAACTAAAAAAACACTCGAGTCAGGATTAATCATAGTTTAAGTAGATTAACTTCAATAGAAACTGAAATATAATAGTTAATCTCAACTTGAATAAATTACTGTTAAATACTTGATTTCCAGTCATATAATTTCAGCCGAAAATGTTACATAAAATTTGTTCAGGTTACGGTATAATAACCCACAAGTTCAAGTGGCATAAACCAAACAAAAAGGGATGGATTTATAATTTTTGATGACATATATATTCAGGTCCAAAACAATACAACAGTGTTGTCCAGGTTCCAAACATAGCAGCAATGATTACATGAACTGTTCTATGGTTAAAATTAGAGAAGATTCATATTTCCATGTTAAACAAATATGCACAACAAGGGTGCAGTGAAGCAAAAATGTGAAGCATTCCATGATAGTTGCTTTTTCCTTTATTGACAGTCTTTCAATGTTTTATAATGGTACGCAACTGAACGGTGAAACTGAGTATTTAGATGCAATATTAGACAAACTAAATATCAGGTTCTGATGCTAAACATAAGCTTAACAATCAAAACTTCCATGATTCATTGTTTCAAAATGTTCTTTACCTCTTTGCGGTCAACTACTATTTGATTATTTCGCTTTGACTTGGAAAACAGACTTTCATAGTCTTTTGACACAATACAGACCTTAGCAACATTAATATTTATTTATTTAAAACTTCAAGATTTGCTCGTTGTTTTCAGAGTATTAATACATAACTTTGCAGGGATATATTAAGAAAATAAAATAGATGTAGCCATCATTGGCAACTTGGATCCAAAACAAGTTTGCAGGGTCCAAAGTATCGAAATGGAATATTACCTTGGTTTAAATAACACTGAAAGACTATTTTAAATGATTACACACTTTGCAAAGTAACAGCCAAGAAAACACAAAAGCACCAGCAACACGTACTAATTTATTCCTAGAGAAAAAAAAACGAAACTAACACGGTCTATGAGACCTTGATTTTTAGACCAGTTGGATTATAGATTCGATCTTAACTAGTGGATTAGATAAACTCAAAATTTGTATATACAAATAATAGCTTGAATCAATCATCCTAAAATTTCAGCTGATTCACCAACCTCTCCTATATTGTTTTAGCAAATTCATAGCATGTTTCACTAATAGGATATTTCAGCTTTCAATAAGCACAAATAGGATGCTTCAGGTTTAATATACACAAACGGGGTGTGTGTACTTGCAGTTTTTCATGCAACAAAAGCCAACAGCCATTTCATATATAATCTCAAATGTCCCATTAAGTACTCGTGTATCCATTTAGTCACACATCAAACTGGGAATGGAAAATGGCCATTTGGGGAAAGACGTGAGGGGCACAGTAACACAAATTCATTTAGTAATTATAACAGTTTAGCATTCAATTCAGTGATCTTAGTAGTTCAGCAGTTCCCTCGTTTTATTCATTAAACCATGGTCCACTACTTATAGATACATGTATTACGTACTCATACGTCACCTATATATATGTGTATTCGATTAAATGGCCAAGTGCAAAATAATGTTTAATGGGAAATTCATGCATGAACAGGGAAGAACAGAAAAAATCTGGGTTCACAATGCCCAACTGTACATGGGTTCCAAGTGCCAATAGCATATATATATATATATATATATACATATATATATATATATATATATACATATATGGGCTCAACAAAAAGGGAAATCTCAAATATGGAAACTGGAAACATATGACAAATGTTAATGAATCATATGCATGTATACTAGAGTAACATATGTATGCAATATGTGACATGAAACATATGTATGTATACTTGAGCGACGGAGAAAATGTGATATGAAACGTAAGTATGCTTTATCCAAAATCCAATACACATACTAGAATACTCTAACATATAAATGCTTCCATAGTACAGTTGGGTTTGCATGGCACAAGTATGGGTTTGCACTACAACATATGTTCACAACCAAGCATAGCTAATACGAAGTGACAATAAGGCACAAAACGTGGTGCCAAAGGTTCAGGGAGGCAACATCGCACCAACCCCATGTTCAAAAAACTAAAGTAACAGCGGTGAGGTATAATGCAGGTATTACAATCCAAAATGGTCGTCCTATTAGTTCTAAAAATTTGAAGCTAGAATTCAAGTATCGGTGTTCCCAAACCAAATCAGTTTTAAAAAAAAAAAAATCAAAGCCAAAACAAAGTCACGCACCTCAGTTGCTTGAATATATATGTATGTATACCAAGATATGCGTATACACATACAAAATGTATACACATATATACTTGGCCTCCAACTACATATACAATCATGGTGTAATCAGGTCAACGGAAAGTCATGCAAGTAGGTGAGATATGCATGTTCATTTTAACGACAGTGCTAACAATATAAATGCAGTGAGTTTCTAGTTTCCAACATATGCTACAACCATAAATTTCTGGGATATATCAAAGTGTATGACGTAGATTGGTGCGCAATTCAATTCCTATTTCTTTCAGCAACAACACAAAATTTTAGAATCATGAATACCCAAATAGTCATAGCCAAAACCAGGTGAACGCCCAAAAAAGACAAACGAAGATCAGAAATCAATGCACCCACAAGCAAGATTAACTATTATATTTAGTTAAGCTACTGCAGTCAATAAACTTGGACCAACTGTTAATCGTGAGTGAATTCTCACCTTAAATTAAAAGCAATTTGCGCTAAGGAAGAAGGGCAGAGAGCAACTTCGCCTATGGTGAGACTTCTAGTTGCTGGGGCAAGATTGCGGTGGTGGCTTCGATGCTCGAGGATAAGGCGATGAGCTGAAGGATCGGGTGATTTGCGGTGACAATGAAGAGCGATTCTTAAGTGGAGTCTTTGATTTTGGAAAATCGAATTTAGAGCAGAGGCGGATTACGAATTAGGAGGCAGCGATTTGCTCTTTAGGGCTGAGGAGTGATTTCGATTCAGGGCGAAAGAGGATTTTCTCTCTCTCCCCCAATAAAGGTAGAAAGGAAAACATTTTTCGTTGCTGAAGAATTGCGAGAAAACCCTCGATTTATAAGAAAAACGAGGTGTGGCGTCCAAGTAATTGTGGGAGCCAAGGCAAAGAGAAATAGCTTGCATGTTTTAACTGAGGAAGGTAATATTTGAGGAGGTAACATATAGAGGAGATGTTTATTTGTTTGTACTCCATAAAATCTGATCCTACCGCAAATTATCGCTACGTTTTAATTGTATATGTTTATATGTTCAACTTCATTTCCTATAAAATTTCCATATATTTAAACGAATAAAATTACCGATTTGTTTAACGTTAAAAATGCTTATTTTTAAATTAAACCATTTAAATTTTCAATCGAATTTCAAATCCAATTCAAGTATGCAACCAAATTCAATTCAAACATCCAACAATAACTATTTGATTTCCAATCAACCATTCTGAATTCAATATTGAGTTCAATTCATATATTCGATTTTAAATTTCTAACTCAAGTACCAATATAAAATTGATCATTAGTAATTGAATCTCAAACTAATCCCCACATTTCAGTTGTCGAAATTTCTGGGACGTTGCAGTCTTGCCCCCTTTAAAACTTTTCGTCCTCGAAAAGAAAAAAATGTTAGAATTATACCAATGTATACTTCAAATTCTCATAATCGTACGAAATTTTTCACAAATAATTTAAATATCGATATTTAAGTATTCGATCCTCTTCATTTTTTCATCATATTCCATTAACTCGGAAAATCCAATTTGCTTTCAAAACCCAATCTCTTCTTATACTAAACCATTTAATTTTTCCTGACACCCATTAACAAGTGTAAATAACATCTCCTCTTCAAAACACAAATCGTTGACTTTAATTTTTCATTTAAAATCCAAAACCTTTTTATTATTTTTATATAGATCACATAATCCATGCAAAACTATTTGTATTACTATTTCAAAGCAATGGGTTTGAAAATACCCTGAAATCTTCTTACTTAACTCATTAAATTAGATACGTTTTAACTGAAAATACTTGATAACTCGAAATTTGACAAGTCTATTGTCGTTCTCACATATGTTAGGCATACACTGGCCAGGCGCACGACTAAAATCTCCTAATATAAAATATCCTTGTTTCAACTCCCAGTGAAAAATATTTCAAAAATTCTTAAGAAAACAGATACGAAAAGTACCAAATGTGATATTGATATGTTGATTGTTCATGAATCGCAGATACACGATGGTTTCGTCTGGATCCCCCCAGAAAACATCCATGACTATAGGAAATCACTTCCCTGCGAATTTCATCATGGACAGATCAACGGAAGATATTTTAGAATCAAAAGAAAATCTGAGGTCACTGAGCGTTGGCAGCTCTATCCCAGAATCACGAAAACAAATTATCAATTGATGTTCAATCAAATTACGAGGATCAATCAAGTCACAAAGACAATTCACGTAACGAACACCAATCAAGTTATGAAGACAATCAAATCACGAAGGCAAACTGCTGCATTAAACAGGTGGCTTCATTCTACCTTTAGTAACTCTAGTGGTTACATTTCCTTTACTTATAGATATCATGTGGAATGCAGGTACACAATGGTTACGCCTGGGTCCCCCAGGAAACATCCGTACCCGTAAGCTTTCACCACTCTGCGGATTACACCCTTATAATTTGACTGGAGATCGCAGCAGTCACAATGGTTACGTTTGGTTCCCCCAAGAAACATCCGTCCGCCGTAGGCTATCGGCAGCCCTGCGAATTTCGCTACATGGTCGAATTCCAACGCCTCTAGATCGCATCAATCAAAATGGTTACGCCTGATTCTCTTAGGAAACATCCGACCGTCGTAGACTATCTGCAGCCCTGCGAATTACGCTAGCGGTCGTGCTAAATGGTAACTCATGAGTTTTATGTCCGGACAACCTACTGCCACTTGCAACATATCTCAACTAAGCTCGAAATTCATAGAGAAGGAAGGTGCTTTCCTTATCTTGGTTTTGAAAACATATTATACTATATACATGTAGTACTTTAACTCTTACATCTCATAAATCATATTTACGATTTTCTTTCCACATCACATTTCCAATTACCTCATTCTTATATAGATTTTGTTATATCAGATTTCATCTCAACCGATTACCTTCCAAATCAATAGTTTTCGAATTCGCCCTATTCTTATATATATTTATCATATAAGTTTTGAAACTTCTATATCCAATATCTAAAATCTAATATCCTCAAATTTCCATTCATATTTCAAGATTGTAGTTTTGGTCTCTTAATCAATTCAGCTATTAGATAACCTTTCAAACTCCAATGTATGAATCTTTTGGTTATAAAACAAATTCTCTTCCAAATTCCCAATTATTACCTTCGTCACTTAATTCCCATTTTAATGCTCTCAAAATTTCAAAATTTTAACAACAAAATTCTCATTCATGCATTACTATTCCTTCATATTCACACCCTTCGACGGTCAATTAGCAAGGGAACAACTTCCTAAGTATCAACCCCGAAGGCCAAAACTAACATCAGATCAACACTTAGAAAGTCATCCAACTTGACTAATCTTCAATCTGTTTCTAATTTTCTTAATTTCATTACTTAATTTCTAACCAAATCTTTACTTACGCAATACTCGAATTCAGTTTACGAATCTACTTCTTTAATGGAAAAAAAACATTGATTATAACGATATTATTATAATTTCTACTTAGAAATATTACATTTTCAAGATCTCAAATAACATCATACAAATGAGAAAATAGTAATTTCATAGAGTTCAAAATTTTCATACCCACTCTATTTAAATAATTATACATAGTCTTGATCTATTCAAAATACGTACATAGAAGATTTAGGATTACAAACTATAGTATTACGAAACAGAGCTAACTTAATTATGATTTACAATCTTCGATGATTGTCTGCCTTTTTATCGATGATCCACATCTTTGCGTAAACTACTTTCATGATATTCATTTTTCTGGAGTCTCCATAAAAGGATTAGTACATTCCTCATCTACATGACCTCACTCCTTACAGTTCTTACAATAATATGAGATGGAGCCATCTTTATCTACATACTGCATAGTTTTCTCTCTAGCGAAGCGCAACATTGCCTGTCTTCCTCGTTGTCTCTCGGAACAATTTCGAGCTATATGTCCAACTTGCTTACAATGATAGCAAGTGATTCGTTCATCAGGCATCTCAGCAATTGCTAGCTTCTTCTTCCTCACTTTAAGAATATGACTGGGAAAATGTCCCTTCTCTCGACTTTTAAAACAGAAAACATTGGATCAGTAAATTTTTCCTTCTTTCTTCTTTCCGTTGTCTCTCTTTCCGCATGTAGTCGCATAATGTCCCATTTTCAAACATTTGTAACAGACAAAATTGTCATAGGGGCCAGCTGTCTGTTTTTCCTTGATCCTCTTCTCGTATTCCAACATTACTTCTTCCCTTCTTTTACGTTCTGCCGCTCTTCGTTCTCGACGTGCGGCTTTTTGTTTTTCAATTCTTGCCATTCTGATTTATTATCAAAACCCGTTAATTTCTCACGATTTTTGAAAAACATTTTTAAATTATCATAATTATTTTCTAAAATTCTTAAGAAATCTTTTATTACCTATTGGAAAACATTTTTATGTTCATTATTCGGATTCAAATAAATGTTAAATAAAACATCGTTGTTCTCGTTCAACTATCGACACTCATTACATTCTTCACTTAACCATTCTTAGCTAATACTGAAGTCAATCAAGTTGGGGTATAATTACCTCTCAGACCTTAGCTGAACATCATTAGTAACTTCGGAACATTTAAAATTCACAACTTCTAACACCGTCAAAACATTAATTCAATTTTCGTAACTTCTGAACTCAAGTTAAGAATTTACTCTTTCTACAAACACTACTGATTATAAAAATAATTTACGCCTTCGAAAATATATAACTTTAAATTAAACTTTATTCCTTAATCTGAACAATTAATTTTTTTAAAAAACGGAAAGTAAATAGCACTTTTTTTGAAATTCAACATAATTGACTTCTACGAATAGCTTTCTTCCAATTAATCTCTTATTCGATACCATATTCCAAACCTTGGGAAACTTCCATCTATTTGTATTTTGAACTCCAGAATAACCCCACCGTCCTGGCAACCCCATTTTATTTTATTCAATTTCATTTGCAAATCCTGGCATTCGAACGTTATTTACTTTTAAAAGTGAATATCGTTCCTTTGATACAAATCTGGAATTGTTATATCAAATTAGTTTTGATTTTATTCAAATACAGGTCCAAATCTTTTTAACATCTTCATTCACATTTCGCTTTATCTTATTTATGTTTTACTTCATTTATAATTCTCGCTTACCATATACGTCTTGTTAATTAATTAACAAGTTTATAACTTACTATCGAATTCATATATTCAGTTATACATCATTGGTTTGAAATCAATTATAATTTATTTTACCACAAATTCCGAATAAAATTATACACAATCAAGTTCCAATTACAACCCTTTTGGATTTTGATTACAATATATTATAAATGTCAAAACAAAATTCATTGTTTCGTTCTTTGCCACGGTTTCAAAATTTCTCTCTTTGTTCAAATTCCCATTGAAACTCTTATTTCAATAAAATTCCAGTTGTATTCGATTGTTAATTTCACACTTAGAGAAATTAATTTATTGATTCTTTTATACCATCTTTCTTTTAATACCATTTGACGATGGATTCGAGATTCAGATCTAAGGGGCCCTACCGAAGAGTATCTCTCACAAACCTAGATTCCAAGATTCTGGAAGATTGGGGATTCCGGACAAATTTTAAATCTCAAAATTCTTTTTCTGCTGTATTAGTCTCAAAATACTAATTTTCAAATACCTAATATTTTCTAAGATAATTTATCTTCAAAAAATTATTTTTCAAAACCTTTTTATTTTGAAGATCCGTTTTTAAACTCAATAAGCTAAGCTTTGAATAAACCAAAGCTATGATACCACTTGTAACGTCCTGCCTTTTTGACCGCTTCAAATTGGTGATTAAACCAACTTAAACCGTCCAAATCGACAGACCGTTATTTAGCTTACAGAATTTAAAAACAGAAACAACACAGAAAACACAGAATAAATAACACAGTATTGAACATCAAAATAATTTTTATATATTAGTCAAATTATTTGAATACAAGATGTTTATATACAACGGAATCAGAAAGAACAATTTAAATACTAAAAAATCTTTACTGGTTTAAAACTTCAGAGCGCGTTGTCTTCCAAATCCCCAGTTTTGCAAATCTTCGAATTTGAACTGTGATCTCTAAAATCTGTAACGCTCAGGGTCTGACTCGAGCGTTCCATGCAAAACATAAAAAAACACTCGAGTTAGGACTAATCATTGTTCAAGTATATTAACTTCAATAGAAACTGAAATATAATAGTTAATCTCAACTTGAATAAATTACTATTAAATACTTGATTTTTAGTCATATAATTTCAGCCGAAAACGTTAAATAAAATTTGTTCAGGTTACGGTATAATAACCCACAAGATCAAGTGGCATAAACCAAACAAAGAGGGATGGATTTATAATTTTTGATGACATATATATTCAGGTCCAAAACAACACAACAGTGTTGTCCAAGTTCCAAACATAGCAGCAATGATTATATGAACTGGTCTATGGTTAAAATTAGAGAAGATTCATATTTCCAAGTTAAATAAATATGCGCAGCAAGGGTGTAGTGAAGAAAAAATGTGAAGCATTCCATGTTAGTTGCTTTTGCCTTTATTGACAGTCTTTCAATGTTTTATGATGGTATGCAACTGAACGGTGAAACTGAGTATTTAGAAGCAATATTAGACAAAATAAATATCAGGTTCTGATGCTAAACATAAGCTTAACAATCAAAACTTCTATGGTTCGTTGTTTCAAAATGTTCTTTACCTTTATGCGGCCAATTACTATTTGATTATTTCACTTTGACTTGAAAAATAGACTTTCATAGTCTTTTGACACTATACAGACCTTAGCAACATTAATATTTATTTATTTTAAACTTCAAGATTTGTTCATTATTTCAGAGTATTAATACATAACTTTACAGGGATATATTTAGAAAATAAAATAGATGTATCCATCATTGGCAACTGGGATCTAAAGCAAGTTTGCAGGGTCCAAAGTATCGAAATGGAATATTACCTTGGTTTCAATAACACTGAAAGACTATTTTAAATGATTACACACTTTGCAAAGTAATAGTCAAGCAAACGCAAAAGCACCAGCAACACGTACTAATTTATTCCTAGAGAAGAAAAACAAAACTAACACGGTCTATGAGACCTTGATTTTTAGACCAGTTGGATTATAGATTCGATCTTAACTAGTGGATTAGATAAATTCAAAATTTGGATATACAAATAATAGCTTGAATCAATCATCCTCAAGTTTCAGCTAATTCACCAACCTCTTTTATATTGTTTTAGCAAATACATAGCATGTTTCAGCAATAATATATTTTAGCTTACAATAAGCACAAATAGGATGCTTCAGGTTTAATATAACAAATGGGGTGTGTGTACTTGCAGTTTTTCATGCAACCAAAGCCAACAGCCATTTCATATATAAGCTCAAATGTCCCATTAAGTACTCGTGTATCCATTTAGTCACACATCAAACTGGGAATGGAAAATGGCCATTTGGGGAAAGACGTGGGGGACACAGTAACACAAATTCATTTAGTAATTATAACAGTTCATCATTCAATTCAGTGATCTCAATAGTTCAGCAGTTCCCTAGTTTTATTCATTAAACTATGGTCTACTACTTATAGATACATGTATTTCATACTCATACGTCACCTATATATATGTGTATTCGATTAAATGGCCAAGTGCAAAATAATGTTTAATGGAAAATTCATGCATGAACAGGAAAGAACAGAAAAAACCTGGGTTCACAGTGCCAAACTGTACATGGGTTCCAAGTGCCAACAGCATATATGTATGTATGTATGTATATATATATATATATATATACATATATATATATGTGGGTTCAACAGAAAGGGAAATCTCAAGTATGGAAACAGGAAACATATGACATATGTTAATGAATCATACGCATGTATACTTGAGTAAAATATGTATGCAATACATGACATGAAACATATGTATGTATACTTGAGCGACAGAGAAAATATGACATGAAACATAAGTATGCTTTATCCAAAATCCAATACACATACTAGAATACTCTAGCATATAAATGCTTCCATAGTACAGTTGGGTTTGCATGGCACAAGTATGTGTATGCACTACAACATATGTTCACAACTAAGCATAGCTAATATTAAGTGACTGTAAGGCACAAAACGTGGTGCCAAAGGTTCAGTGAGGCAACATCGCACCAACCCCATGTTCAGAAATTAAAGTAACAGCAGTGAGGTATAATGCAGGTATTACAATCCAAAATGGTTGTCCTATCAGTTCTAAATATTTGAAGCTGGAATTCTAGTATCGGTGTTCCCAAACCAATTCAGTTTTTTTTAAAAAAAAAAAAAATCAAAGCCAAAACAAAGTCACGCACCTCAATTGCTTGAATATATATGTACTATGCCAAGATATGCGTATACACATACAAAATGTATACACATATATACTTGGCCTCCACATACATATACAATCATGGTGTAATCAGGTCAACCGAAAGTCATGCAAGTAGGTGAGCTATGCATGTTCATTTTAACGATAGTGCTAACAATATAAATGCAGTGAGTTTCTATTTTCCAACATATGCTACAACCATAAATTTCTAGGATATATCAAAGTGTATGACATAGATTGGTGCATAATTCAATTCCTATTTCTTTCAGCAACAACACAAAATTTTAGAATAATGAATACCCAAATAGTCATGGCCAAAGCCAGGTGAATGCCCAAACAAGACAAACGAAGATCAGGAATCAACGCACCCACAAGCAAGATTAACTATTCTATTTGGTTAAGCTACTGCAGTCAATAAACTTGGACCAACGATTAATCGTGAGTGAATTCTCACCTTAAATTAAAAGCAATTTGCGCTAAGGAAGAAGGGCAGAGAGCAACTTCGCCTATGGTAAGACTTCTAGTTGTTGGGGCAAGATTGCGATGGTGGCTTCGATGCTCGAGGATAAGGCGATGAGCTGAAGGCTCAGGTGATTTGCCGTGACAATGAACAGCGATTCTCAAGTGGAGTCTTTGATTTGGGGAAAATCGAATTTAGGGCAGGGGCGGATTACGAATTAGGAGGCAGCGATTTGCTCTTTAGGGCTGAGGAGTGATTTCGATTCAGGGCGAAAGGGGATTTTCTCTCTCTCGCCATTAAATGTAGAAAGGAAAACATTTTTGTTGCTGAAGAATTGGGAGAAAACCCTTGATTTATAAGAAGAACAAGGTGTGGCGTCCAAGTAATCGTGGGAGCCAAGGCAAAGAAAATAGCTTGCGTGTTTTAATTGAGGAAGGTAATATTTGGGGAGGTAACATACAGATGAGTGTTTATTTGTTTGTACTCCATAAAATCTGATCCTACCGCAAATTATCGCTACGTCTTAATTATATATGTTTATACGTTCAACTTCATTTCCAATAAAATTTCCATATATTTAAACGAATAAAATTACCGATTTGTTTAACGTTAAAAATGTTTATTTTTAAATTAAACCATTTAAATTTTCAATCGAATTTCAAATCCAATTCAAGTATGCAACCAAATTCAATTCAAACATCCAACAATAACTATTTGATTTCCAGTCAACCATTCTGAATTCAATATTGAGTTCAATTCATATATTCAATTTTAAATTTCTAACTCAAGTACCAATATAAAATTGATCATTAGAAATTGAATCTCAAACTAATCCCCACATTTCAGTTGTCGAAATTTCTGGGATGTTACATCTTTAATGGTGAAATTTTGATCCGGCTTGTGTACGGTTTTGTTTATTTCTTCGTTGTTGTCTCCTGTTATTAGCATGTCGTCGATGTATACTAGAATGAACACAGTTCCATGTATGCCCTTCTTCATATATAGAGAATTGTCCGATTTAACTTGTGAGAAACCCATGTTAGACAAAGTTGACTTTAGCTTTTCATACCAAGCTCTTGAAGCTTGTTTTAAGCCATATATTGCTTTGTGTAGTTTGCATACTTCATCACCAGTACCATATCCTTCAGATTGTTGCATGTATACCTCTTCAGTCAATTCCCCATTCAAAAAAGCATTGTTGACGTCCAATTGCCTCATCTTCCATCCTTTTTATAGAGCGATGGTCAGTATAATTCTGATGGTTGTGGGTTTTATGAATGGGGAAAAGGCTTCGTTGAAATCAAAGCCAAATTGTTTTGCGTAACCATTTGCAACCAGTCTGGCCTTGTATTTGTCAATAGATCCATCTTCTTTTCTTTTTATTTTGTATGTCCACCTGCAACCAATCACATTTTTGTGTTTTGGTTGAGTCACTAAGCTCCTATGATAGCTTTATATTCAGTATCCATTGCCTCCTTCTATTTGTTTGATCTTATGGCCTGAGTGAAATTTAATGGTTCGATCTCATTGGAAGAGATATTATATACTTTGGGTTTGAAGATGCTTCTCTTTGACCTGGTGATCATGTGATGTCCAGTTGATTGTGGTGGTGTCTGCTGCTATGTATCATTGTTGCTGGTAGTGTCAGCATGGTTGTTGTTTTCTGTATCTTCACTATACTGCATGTTTTGATTTGATTGATGTATGTTTGTATCTTCTAAGTTATTGTGTGTCTCATTGGTTTGCTCATTTGTTCGATCCATAGTTTCTTCATGTGTGTTTAAATTGAATGTGTGTTGTTGCTCTTCATTTCTATCAATTGAAGATGGTTCAGTAATGAATGGCTCGAACCGTATGTTATTGTTTATGCTTTGTTCCCCATCCTTTTTGCCGATTTGCTTTTCTACATAAGGAAACTTGTTTTCATCAAATATCACATGTCTAGAAACATATATTTTTCCAATTTTGTCTATACACTTATAGCCTTTTTGGTTTTGTGTGTACCCAATGAATGTGCATGGGGTTGATCTCATACTTAGTTTATGATTGCTATAGTCTCTCAAATATGGAAAACATTAACACCCATAGGCTTTGAGAAGACCATATTCTAGTCTAACACTGTATATCATTTCATGAGGGCTTTTATTGTTTAACACTTTGGTTGGCAACTTGTTAATGAGAAATACCGATGTGTAGAACGCATCATTCCAATATTTCATAGGTAATGAGCTTTGTGATAACAAAGTTAGACCAGTCTCTACTATGTGTCGATGTTTTCTTTCGACTAAACCGTTTTTTTTTTTTTGGATGTATGGGGACAAGTTAATCTATGTTTGATCCCTCTTTTGAGAAAGTAATTAGTTAGAGGTTTAAACTCAGCTCCCTCATATGTCAGAACAACCTTAACAGTATTGTTCATTTGTTTTTCGACATGAGTTATAAATTGCATTACTGTATTGCAAGCTTTTGATTTAGTTTTCAGCATGTATATCCAAGTATACCTAGAATAATCATCCACAAAAGAAAGATAATACATGTGTCCCTGATATGAATTTAGAGGTGCGAGTCCCAACAAGTCAACGGCTATAAGCTCCAATGGCTCATTATAGCTGGTTTCAGAATCACTAAAAGGGAGCTTGTGGCTCTTGCCGAGTTGGCAGTGTGTGCATGTGTGTTCGATAGGTGCATTTTTATAATGAATGTTATTATTACGTAGAACAGTATTAACAGTTTCCAGATTAGGATGTCCTAATTTTACATGCCAAGAATTAATCAGGTTACATTTACTGCTATTATTGTCATAATCAACGTTATTGCAGCTATTCCTAATACAGTCATTGTCACTACTAGCATCTACATTATTGCACCAGAATTCTCCACTTGATTTTGCAGTCTCCAAGTTGTTGAACTTGTATAAACCATCGTATAGGTTACCTTGAAGTAATATTTCATGATTTAGAGAATATTTAATTAGGCAAAACCTAAGATGAAATTCAAAGTAAACATTATTATCGTTTGCAAATTTTGATACACTTAACAAATTTTTATTAATCGTGGGTACCCAAAGAAGATTGCTTAATTTGAGTTGTCTTTTCCCAAAAATTATCCTTTTGCCTATATGTGTAATACTAGCAGTACTACCATTACCCATATGCAAATTCCTCATACCGGAGTAATTTCTACTCCCAATGTTTAAATTCTGAAGATTGCTAGTTATGTGGTGAGTCGCTCCCGAGTCAGGGTACCATTCTTTGAAGCCATTGCCTTCATTTTTTACTTCATCATCTTCCGCAACATTATGTCTTTGGTTTGCGCCATTATTATTTTTGAGCTGAATTCCCTGTTATTGTCATATTTGCTTGTGCTCTTCTTTGTGAAGAGTAATTTTGGCTTGCCTGTTGTCCACCTGTGTGTCTGAATTATGCCTGAAGTAACATTTGTTCGCCATGTGACCAAACTTTTGGCATATTTGACATTTCACACGATAGTTATTGTTATCTCCTTGTATCTTCTTATTTCTGACTGTGGCATAATTGGCAGAGAACTTATTTTGTGTTGTTTTTCTTTAGTCAATTCTGCCTTCATGAGCGAGGAGTGCTGATCGAATGAACTGTAAGTCAGGTAAGATTTGTTGTGTGGCTAACAAAGTTACTAGAGATTCGTATTCTTCATCTAATCCACCAATAATAAATAGAATTTTCTCATTGTTACTGATCTTTTGGCCAACAGCATTTAGTTTGTCACATAGATTTTTAATTTTTCCTAAGTATTCTTTCATGCTTGCCTCCTTTTTTCAGAAATTTTATAATTCCCTTCTATATTGCATGATTCTAGCAGCTGATTGTGAACTAAAAATCTATTGCACGGTGGTCCATATTTCATGAGAAGTGTTGCAGCCTACTATTTCTGATAACAAACTCGGGCTTATCGATGATAGCAGCCATGATGATAATAGGCTGTCCTGTTTCTGAAATTTGACGTGGTCAGGGTTCGGTGAGATATTGCCATCTTGGTCTGCTACCATCACTAGTGGTATAATTATGGTTCCATTGACATACTCTTGTAGTCCGTAGCCCTTTAACGCAATTTCAATTTGGTATTTCTATAGTATATAGTTATCCTCGTCCAACGATATAGTAATGACTTGATTTTTTGGTTTGATCAGGTTATGATGGCTTGGTGGGGTGTTGTTGATGGTGCTTGCTGATACAGCTGATGTGGCATAAGAGTAATTGGCCATTAGATATGAGAATATGATGAGGCATTTACTTATAGTTGCAGCTTTTTTGTCTCACTTGTATCACCGTAACGTGATAAAGCTCACGGCAGCATGTAGAGATCCAGAAAAGAATAAAGGTTGAAAGAGGTCTGACACTACAGAGTTGATTTTGTAGCTGTGATCAACACTTTTGATAAAGAATAAGCCTTTCGGCATTGAGGCTCTGATACCATATTAAGAGATGAGGAGAAGAGTTATTAGTGAGGAACAATTGTAATTTTATTGATACCAAAACATAATACAAAGAGCACATATATATAATGCTATGAGCCCAACGGCTAGTACAAAATATACCAAATATGCATGAGCCTAACGGCTAGTATTAAATATACCAAGTATGCATGAGCCTAACGGCTAGTAGATAATTACAAAACATACTAAATATGATAAAACGTGTTCACACACTAATGGATCTATTGTAACGGCTCTATTATAAATACATGTAAAATTGATTAAAATATGAAATGTAAATATCACGGTTGAAATATCCTTTTTTCTAATGTCAATCATATCAGTTATAGTATATGCCTACTAAACAATATAGTCATTGCAATTTTAATCGTATAAAATGTATATATGCTTATTACTGATTAGTGATCAGTGATACAAGGAGCTGGAAATTTCATTAATTATATCTGAAATATATTTTCAAAGAACTTGAATCCTCTCCTTACCTGTTACATATATTAGTTGGTTGATTGTGGTGACCAGGTGTTAGAATAAATAGTTGATTGATTCGTCATGTTGATCAGATTTTGCTAGCATATCAAAGGTTTCTATTTCAAATTGTATGCCAATACTTTGAAAATGTTTTGTAAATAGTGTTCATGTTGTAACTTATGAACTGAGAATGATTATATTTTACCCAGCGTTTATTGCAACCAATTGGTAATTGTATTAGCAATAGAAATGAATGTCTCCTTTTCAATATCATTATTTTTAACATGTGAACAAATTATAGTGTTTATATTTTACCCAGCGATTATATTTTACCTTGCCTTATTGAAAAGGACAGTTAATTTTTAACATTAGTCATATCATACTGTTATAATTGAAGGAATGTAAATGAGTTGCTACAGCAAAGCTCAAAAAAAAGAAGATGAAAGAATCTTTTTTTATTTTATTTTTATTTTTATCTCTCTCACATATAGTACTTTTTCATAACATGCTTATATAGCTTCTACAGAACATTCTAGAGAACTCTATAGATGATCTTTTCTAGAGAACTCTATAGATGACCTTTGATTACTTGGTTCATGAACCTACAATAAATAAATATGAAAGTCCTTTGATTACTTGGTTCATGAACCTATAATAAATAAATATAAAAGTGCATTAATTTCAACACTCCCCCTTAATGCACATGTTTGACAACTCTAATGCGTTCACGTAAGTAGCAGAATTTTTCTTTTGGAAGAGCCTTTGTAAAAATGTCTGCTAGCTGTTCTTGAGTCTTACAATATTGTAGCTATATCTCCCCTTCTTCAACTGCATCCCTGATAAAATGATATTTGATTGCAATGTGCTTTGTCCTCTCGTGACACACTGGATTCTTAGCTATAGAAATGGCTGATTTATTGTCACAGAGTAGAAATGTAGCTTCCTTTTGTTTTTCTCCAATATCTTCAAGTATCCTCCTTAACCAAATTGCTTGAGATGTTGCTTTTGAAGCTGCCACATATTCAGCTTTAGCTGATGATTGTGCAACAACTTTCTGCTTCTTTGACAGCCAGGAACAAATGTTTGTTCCAAGTAAAAATGCATAGCCAGATGTACTTTTCATGTCATCAATGCTTCCAGCCCAATCACTATCTGAGTAAGAAATTAGATTCAGATTTTCTCCATCTTTGTACAAGATCCCATAGTCAATTGTTCCCTGCAAGTATCTCAGGATTCTTTTTGCTGCTCCAAAATGTGTTTGACTTGGGTTTTGCATAAATCTTGACAGTAGAGTTGCTCCAAACATTATGTCAGGCCTTGTTGCTGTAAGATACAACAAGCTACCCACTAAACTTCTGTAATGAGAGCAATCTACTTTTGATGTTCCATCATCTTTAGATAAATTTTCACTTACAACCAGCGGTGTTGAAACTGGCTTGCAATTTGACATTTTAAATTTATCAAGGATACTTTTTGCATACCTCTTTTGTGAAACAAAAATCCCATCTGCTCCTTGTGATACTTCAATGCCCAAGAAATAATGAAGTAGCCCCAAATCACTCATCTCATAGGACTTCATCATGTGTTATTTAAAGCTTTCTATCATCACTTTATCATTTCCTGTAAAAATGAGATCATCGACATAGAGACATACAATGAGGATCTTGCTTCCTTGTTTCTTCACATACAAAGTAGCTTCATTTTTGCTTCTTTGAAATCCATTTTTCGGAAAATATGTGTCAATCTCCTTGTACCATGTACGAGGTGATTGTTTAAGTCCGTAAAGGGCCTTTATGAGTTTGTACACTTTGTTTTCTCCCCCTTCCACCAAGAATCCTTGTGGTTGCTCAACGTAAATTTCTTCATCTAGCTTTCCGTTTAAGAATGCTGACTTAACATCGAGCTGGAAAATTTTCCATTTCTTTTGTGCAGCAAGAGCAATCACGGTTCTTATGGTTTCAAGTCTTGCTACTGGGGAAAATGTTTCTGAAAAATCAACGCCGGGCTTTTGAGTAAAGCCTTTAGCGACTAGCCTCACCTTATGTTTTTGAACTTCTCCATTCTGATTTAATTTCGTCTTGTAGATCCATTTTAACCCGATAATTTCTCTTCCTTCAGGTTTGTTTACAAGCTCCCATGTTTTGTTCTTCTCAATCATGTGCATTTCTTCTTCCCTTGCTTGCTGCCATACTTCATGTTTCTCAGCTTCTTCAAAATTTTCTGGTTCAGTAACCACAAAATTACAAGATTGATATATTTCACTCATTCTTCTGAATTTTCTTGGTGGAGTTTCATTCTCATCCTCTGATTCAGATGTGTGAGTGTGTTGATCTTGTTCTTCTCTTTCTTCAGTTTCTATGTGTTGATCTTGTTCTTCTCTTTCTCCAGTTTCTTCATTTGTTTCCAGGGAACTTGGTAGATTGATTGTTCAACTTGTTTTTCTGTCCATTCCCAGGCTGCATTTTCATCAAATAGAACATCTCTACTAACAACCAATTTGTTAGTTTCAACATTAAAAAGCCTGTAACCTTTAGTCTCCAGAGTATAACCAGTAAAAATACATTTTGTACTTTTATCATCAAGTTTAGAATGTTTCTCAGCAGGTATATGAACATAACCAATACAGCCAAATATTCTTAAATTACTTACAGATGGTTTTTCCCCACTCCATGCTTCAATAGGTGTCATGTTTCTTACAGCTTTTGTGGGACACCTGTTGAGGATATACACAGCTGTGTTTGTAGCTTCAGCCCAGAATGTCTTTGGCAGTCCTTTTTCATTCATCATTGACCTGGCCATTTCAACAATTGTTCTATTTTTGCGTTCTGCAACTCCGTTCTGTTGTGGACTGTACCCTGCTGTGAGCTGCTTCCAAATGCCTTCATCTTTGCAATATTCTTCAAATTCTTTAGAGGTATATTCACCTCCTCTACCACTCCGTATGCACTTAATGTCACAACCACTTTGTTTTTCTACAAGGGTTTTAAATCTCTTGAAAGTAATGAATGCTTCTGATTTTTCCTTTAGAAAATAAATCCAAGTCATTCGTGAAAAATCATCAATGAAAATTATAAAATACCTTTGTTGTCGCAACGATAGTGCTTTCATTGGACCACAAATGTCAGTATGTATAAGTTCCAAGCGTCCTTTTGCTCTCCATGATTTTCCTCTTGGATATGGCATTTTGTGGTGCTTTCCCATGATGCATCCTTCACACGGGTTCTTTTCATTTTGTATTTTGGGAAGGTCGTCCACTATGTTCTTTTCTTTAAGAAACTTTAATCCCTGAAAATTTAGATGGCAATATCTTTTATGCCAAAGCCATGATTGATCTTCCACTTCAGCCTTTAGAGCATTGTAGTTGAATATTAGTGGAAAGTTCCTGTTCCTCTCCATCTTTACTTATGCAATGGCCTGTCTCTTGTTTTTTTCTCAAAGATTCTGCACATATTATCCTCAAATACAAGACAAAAGTCATGTTCCAAAAGCTGTCCAACACTTAATAAATTTTCTTTTAAATCTGGAACGAGAAGAACATCTCGTATATATTTGACTCCAGATTCTGTGTTGATAGTAATTGTTCCTTTGCCTTTTGCTTCTGCAACAGCTCCATTACCCATCCTCACCTTTGGGTTTATTGTTGTATCAATCTGCACAAAGATATTTTTATCTTCACATATATGATTGCTGCATCCACTGTCAATATACCAGGCTTTCTTGTCTTCAGGAAGGCTGGAATGACAAGCATAAAATATTTGCTCTTCCTTGCTGTCCTCCTTTTCTTCTGTAAAATTTGCCTTCTCGACAATTTTAAATCTGCAGTCTTCTTCAATATGGCCAAACCTTCTACAATAATTACATTGAGGCTTACCCTTGAACCAACATTTAGATGTTATATGATTGGTTTTTTTGCAGATGTTGCAAAAAAAATTTGGGTTAGAACTTGTACCTCTATCATTTTGATTATTTTTGTAAGTGCTGGAATTGTCTTCTCTCTTCTTCCTCCAGTCTGACTTCGTTTGCTCCCGGTTGTAACCACCCTTCTTTGCAAATTGTGGTGGCTTCACCTTTGCTTCAGATAGAAAAGCATTTTCTGATTGCTCAGCCTGTTTAAGTCTTCTTTTTTCATGTGCTTAAAGAGAGCCCATCAATTCTTTTACGGACAACTTGGTAAGATCTTTTGTTTCTTCAATAACGGCAACAATATATTCATATTTATCTGTTAAACTGATCAAAATTTTCTCCACAACATGTTGATCAGAAATATTATCACCATAGGTTTTCATTTGATTCACAATCTCCATTACACGAGCATGATAACTTTGTACATTTTCAGAATCCTTCATTCTTAAATTCTGAAAATCTTTTTTAAGGGATCGGAGATTAATGCTTCGTACCTTTTCATCTCCATGGAATTCACCTTCTAGAATATCCCATGCCTTTTTTGTTGTTGAAGCTGTTGATATCCTTGTGAAAATTGGTTTTGTGACTCCCATCTGTAGTTTGCTCAGTGCTTTTGCATCTTGGCGACGAGACGTTTCAATTTTCTTTAATTCTTGTTCAGGCAAGTTTGTTTCATCTTCAGGTTCTGTAAACCCTTTCTCCACAATATTCCACAAGCCTTCTGCCCTTAGAACAGTTTTTATTTTGATCTTCCAGTAGTCATAATCTTCACCATCAAAGACAGGAATTAGAGATGATTCTGAATTTGACGCCATGAAATCACTTCTTGTTTCAATCCCAGATTAGAATTGAAAAACTGCTCTGATACCAATTTGAAGGAATGTAAATGAGTTGTTACAGCAGAGATAAAAAAAAGAAAGATGAAAGAATCTTTTTTTATTTTATTTTTATTTTTATCTCTCTCACATATAGTACTTTTCTATAACATGCTTATATAGTTTCTACAGAACATTCTAGAGAACTCTATAGATGATCTTTTCTAGAGAACTTTATAGATGACCTTTGATTACTTGGTTCATGAACCTACAATAAATAAATATGAAAGTCATTTGATTACTTGGTTCATGAACCTATAATAAATAAATATAAAAGTGCATTAATTTCAACAATAATTTATTAAGAAATAAGAAGTGTTCAAATCTGTCTGAAACAGTATGTACTTAACTTGTAATAATGTATCTTCTTTAGTTTCAAGAAATGTTCAAAACTGAAAAGATTGTGTAGATTATCATTCCCCTTATCTATATCTACGTACAAATTTGATGTGCAGACTTCATGGAGAACAAAATTGGTTTAGATGTCATAGTTATTCTGATTATGTTCAAGAGAACAAAATTTGACAAAGCTAACGTGAAATAGACTCTAGAGGAGGACTATATATAAGCAATGAGATTTTATTAAAAAAATGTTTTAAATAAATCAACATCGGACCTAATTTTCATTCCTAAGTTAATGTCAAATGATTCTCCACGAATGATTAATTAGATAATGAAAAATCATGAGAGTAATCTGCAATTGTTCAGGATAGTGAGTAATGAGTAGTTTATCATGATAGACAAATGTAATGAATGCATCTTTATATACATAAGCACTTTTGCATAACTTTAAAGTAGAGTTCTTAAAGATAAAGAGGTTGATTACTACTAGACTTGATATCTCAATCATTACATCATATAATTCATATTACTACATTTTGTGTGGTTATAAAGTTTAATGTATAGAAGTAATTTAGACTCGACTGATTGGAGAACATTGCATTGGACACTGTAACTAATTAATATGCATGCCGATAGGTTCACCGATCGTTGTTCATGCTTGAACCTCTAAGGCTTTAACCCTGTGTGTACTCTTATTTCAAAGAGTGAACATTTTGAAGTTATTGCTAAGTATATATGTTCTCATGCATACATAGCTTAATTTACCTCTGGTTCTTATTGAGCAAAAGTAACATGATCTGGTTAGGCTCACGTTTTATATATGGCGGCTTAATATCTATATTGTAGCTGGACTAATATGCCATACGTTTAAAATATTTCATTTTAGTTATATTCTTGAAATTTAAACTTGTTTATTTCATTGAAATTTTGGGAAGTTTGATATCGTAAATGCTTTGAATTACCTTCACACATACTATTTCAATTATATTTTAGATATAACAGATCAACTCTATCCAACAACCCAATAACAGATCTGTGTCTGGAACAATATTATGGGTTTGTAATGTTTCTTGTTTGCTGTTTTTAGAATGTGTATATCACCTTTCAGTAAATGTTGTCACTGTTGTTTCTTGTTCCACTTGTTTTTTTTTTTGTTATATTGGAGATGAGAGGTGGGAGATGGGTTCCTTTTCTGGAAATGAGCAAGCAGACCGATCGCGACTGAGCAAAAACCCACCATTAAGATGGTTTAACTGTCCCTTTGTTCACGTCGCTGTCCGAAATAAAATGCTCTAGGGATATAGCTCAAAGAATACTTCGTGCTTCTATACTGTCCCGTTGTTCCAATGGGTGTTGCGACAGGACCTATGGGGCAATTTCTTTTGAAGTGGGTGTTAGAAATCAATGTATGAATGAAATTTACTTTAGTCCCACATTGCCAAAGATAAGATAAGATGTGTGTATATATGTTCATTCCTCATTCCCTATATTGGCCCTTAGGGTTAGGTAATTTTGTGCGAGGGGGAGGACCTACATCATGTGAACCAAACACACACGCCCGCCCGTCCATCCGAACCGGGCTGGGCTTGGGCCTGAGCCCAATAAGAAATCTTATTTTTGCTTCGAAAAACAAAGCAATTTTCGAACAGATTTTTTTTTGGCGCGAATGCGAATGCGGGTGCGACCCGTTAACGCATTCACTGGAAAATTATATATACAATGATTCTGATCAAATCATTCACTGAATTAATTTTCTTCTTTTTCCTCCGTTGTCTGATTCCTCGAATTACTACATCTCAGCCAGTGCATACTCGCTACAATCTCGAGCAGATTCTCGTCTGTTGTATCCTGAGAGGCTTCAACTGAAAGTCTTAAGGAAACTGTATGATACAGGCCTCAGACGAACTCAGTTAGGTTTCAATTCTTTGTTGTTTGCCTTTCATTGTGTATACAGGATAATTCTGTATACTGTACCAATACTGTGGCATTGGTTAATTTGTGCGCGGTATCATACTGGCACTGTTTGACAGACAAAATTCTTCTGTCGCTGAATTGATTTAAGTGCAAATCAGTTTACTTTAAACAGATAGCAGTACTGATTCTAATTTGAAACGCTTATATTCTGTTACAAATTAGAAACAGTAATATTCTGTTTCAAATTCTGTGTTGCGAATACAGACTAAACAATATCTTAAGACTTTCCCTGTTTTTGACAAAACAGAGATGGCAACAGAGCAAACGACGCTCAAAGCTGGCAATTTGAACAAACCAGAATTGTTTAAAGGAGAAGGTGATGATTTTCTGACATGGCAGAATCAGATGCTGTTCTATCTCACCACCCTTGGCTTGCAAAAGTATCTTGAAGAAGATGAACCGGTGCCGCCTACACCAGGAAATGCCAAGGATGCACCAAAGCATGATGGTCCGTCTATTGATGCGTGGAGGCATTCGGATTTTTTATGCAGAAACTACATTCTCAACTGCCTAGATAAGGTTTTGTACAAAGTTTTCCAGCCCATAAAGACTGCAAAAGCTCTCTGGAATGCTTTGGCTACAAAATACAAGACGCAGAATGTGAGTTTGAAGAAGTTCATCGTCGACAAGTTCATGGACTACAAAATGGTGGACTCAAAGTCAGTGACTTCTCAAGTGCAAGAGTTGCAGATTATTATCCATGAGATGGAAGCAGAAGGTCACAAAGTTGGTGAATCATTTCTGGTTGAAGCAATTACCGGAAAGTTGCCACCATCTTGGAGAGACTACCGCAACTACTTGAAGCACAAAAAGAAGGAGATATCCTTACAAGACCTCATCGTCAGATTAAAGATAGAGGCAAATAATCGTGGAGTCACTCAACCTAAAAGTGAAGAGGCGCTTGTTACTGAAGGGTCAAAGAAAAAAGGGCACTTCAACAAAAACAAGAAAAGAAAGGCGCCAGAGGACAAGCCGAATAACCAGAAGAAGTCCAAGAAATTCAATGGTGATTGTTGGGTTTGTGGCAAGACTGGTCATCAAGCAAAAGAGTGCAGACACAAGAAAAAGAAAAATTCGGAAGCAAATGTGGTGGACAACATGGACATCGATGAATCCAATTTTTCAGGAGTTGTGACCGAATGCAACTTGATCCAGAATTCTGCACAATGGTGGTTGGACACGGGTGCTACTAGGCATATATGCTCTGATAAGTCCGTCTTTTCAATCTACACCAAATTGGATCAGGATGAGAAACTCTATATGGGCAATTCATCGGTTTCCATGGTTGAAGGCAAAGGAACAGTCACCCTCAAGTTCACTTCTGGGAAGACTATTCGTCTGAATGATGTCCTTCATGTTCCAGAGATCCGCAAGAATCTCATTTCTGGGTCCATGCTTTCGAAGAAGGGATTCAAGATGGTCTTCGAGTCAGACAAGATGGTTCTGTCCAAGGCAGGAATCTATATAGGAAGGGGTTACTTGTGTGATGGCCTATTTAAGGCAAATGTAGCCGTGATCGGCAATAATATGTATTCTGATAATGCTATGAATAAAAAGGAAGTTTCTTATATCGTTGAGCATGAAACTTTATTATGGCATGATAGATTAGGACATATTAATTTCCGAAAAATGAAAAAACTTGCAAATTTAGAGTTATTTCCTAAATTTCAAGTGGATAAAAACTACAAATGTGAGACATGCGTAGAAGCAAAAATGGTTAAGAAACCATTTCATACTGTTGATAGAAGCACCGAACCACTAGGTTTGGTACATACTGATTTATGTGATTTCAAATCAATACCTACAAGAGGTGGGAAAAAGTATTTTATCACATTTATTGATGATTATACACGATATTGCTTTGTATATCTTTTAAACAGTAAAGATGAGGCAATTACATCGTTTATAAAATATAAAGCTGAAGTAGAAAATCAGCTTAATAAGAAGATCAAGATATTGAGATCCGATCGAGGTGGAGAATATGAATCGCCGTTTGAACAATTCTGTGCAGAAAATGGAATAATTCATCAAACGACAGCACCATATTCGCCACAACAAAATGGCATAGCCGAGAGGAAAAACAGAACGTTAAAAGATATGATTAATGCAATTCTTTTAACGTCTGGTTTACCGACAAACTTGTGGGGGGAAGCTTTGAATATGTCTAATCACATATTAAACAAAGTTCCTCACAGTAAAACGGGAAAAATTCCATATGAGTTATGGAAAGGACATCTACCAAGCTTCAAATACCTCAAAGTGTGGGGGTGCTTGGCAAAGGTTCCTATCCCGCCTCCCAAGAAGGTCAAACTTGGACCAAAAACAGTAGATTGTTATTACTTAGGGCCAGCCCAAAATAGTAGTGCATATAGATTTTTGGTATTCAAGTCTGATATAGATGATATCCATGTAAATACAATCATGGAATCAAGAGATGCTTCATTCTTTGAAGATGTGTTTCCACACAAAAGAAATGAAGGAAATAATGTCCCCAAAAGGACACGAGAAGAATCAAATAGCCCACATGAAGATGAAACTCATCGTGAAGTTGATGAAGTTGAACCAAGAAGAAGCGTAAGGGCCAGAACATCCAAATCATTTGGCTCTAAGTTCCTCACTTACGTACTTGAACATGAACCTCAAACATATAAAGAGGCCATGTCATCTTCCGATTCTTCGTGTTGGAAAGAAGCAATCCAAAGTGAGATTGATTCAATTCTAAGTAATAAAACTTGGGAAATTGTTGATATTCCACCTGGAATAAAACCAATTGGCTGCAAATGGATTTTCAAGAAGAAAATGAAAGCAGATGGCTCTATCGACAAATATAAAGCCAGATTAGTAGCCAAAGGATATCGTCAAAAAGAAGGAATAGACTTCTTTGATACATATTCACCTGTTACACGAATAACCTCAATAAGAATGTTAATAGCAATTGCATCCATCTATAATCTAGAAATTCATCAGATGGATGTAAAGACGGCATTCTTGAATGGAGATCTCGATGAGGAAATCTACATGGAGCAACCCGAAGGTTTTATATCCAAGGGAAATGAAAATAAAGTATGTAAATTGGTAAAATCATTATACGGACTCAAACAAGCTCCAAAACAATGGCACGAAAAATTTGATAGTGTCATGATGCAAAATGGTTTTCGTATAAATGAATGTGATAAATATGTTTATTATAAACAAATTGGACAATCATATGTCATGATTTGCTTATATGTGGACGATATGTTAATTTTTGGTCCTAACATAAAAGTTATAGAGACCATAAAGAAAATGCTGATCAACAATTTCGATATGAAAGATTTAGGAGTTGCAGATGTTATTTTGGGAATCAAAATAATAAGAACCCCTAATGGAATTGAATTATCTCAGTCACGTTATGTTGACAAAGTGATTGAAAGATTTCAAGATCTTGGGATTAAAGGAGTAAAAACACCTTTTAATCCATCAGAAGTACTACATAAAAACATTAATGAGAGTGTAATGCAACTGGAATACTCTCGTGTAATAGGATGTCTAATGTATCTTATGAATTGCACGAGACCAGATATAGCCTATGCAGTAAGTCGACTGAGCAGGTATACAAGTAATCCAGGAAAGGAACACTGGAAAGCACTAATGAGAGTGCTTGGATACTTAAAGAATACAACAAATTATTCTTTGCATTACGGAAAATATCCAGCTGTATTAGAAGGATATAGTGATGCAAACTGGATTGCCGATTCAGAGGGGTCAAAATCCACAAGTGGTTATGTTTTTACTCTAGCAGGAGCAGCAGTATCGTGGAAATCTACTAAGCAAACATGCATAGCTCGATCAACGATGGAATCTGAGTTTATTGCTTTAGATAAAGCAGGCGAAGAAGCAGAATGGCTTCGTCACTTCTTCGAAGATACTCCACTTTGGCCCAAACCTGTAACGGCCATATGTATTCACTGCGACAATCAAGCAGCGCTAAGTAGAGCGAAAAACTTTGTTTATAATGGAAAATCTCGACATATTCGAAGATGCCATAACACGGTTAGGCAGTTACTCTCAAATGGAACTATTTCCATAGATTATGTGAGAAAAAATGATAACCTAGCGGATCCATTTACAAAAGGGTTATCACGAGAGAAAATTGACTGCGCATCGAGGGGAATGGGTTTAAAAGCCTAAACCAACAAGAGTTATCTTATACGGAAACCTATCCTAGCGACTGGAGATCCCACGGACTAGGATCAATAGGCAAACCAGTTCTGAATAACTCAAGATGTAATGCATTTAATCCTACTCCATTCCTATGATGCACAATATAAAATGCATGCCTACAGAAGTTTCACAGGTTAAAGCAATGCTTTTTGATGATGACCATATCTTGTAAAATAATAAGTGGGGTATATGTAGGATACCCCTAATGGTAGCGATCACCTATGTTAGTGTGAGCTGGGTCGGCTCTATGAGAATATTAAAGGCTTATTTTCTCTATATACACTCGCAGAACCAGAAAAGTGTTTCAGGACCAAAATGAACACAACCAAGAGATTGGGTGATAAGGGAAATAATGTTTGATAAACTTATTGTTTGGTTATACAATAACGGCTGACGGTTCAAGATGAAATAATTCACCGATTAGCCAAGTATATCCGATGAGTTTCTACTAGGGAAAGTTCAAAGTGAAATATCTACTTATCCTCAATAAAACATTATTCCATATGTAGTCTGAGATATTACACTTTGTGTGGGGGAAAAAGTATATTATCATTCATGTGGGGGATTGTTAGAAATCAATGTATGAATGAAATTTACTTTAGTCCCACATTGCCAAAGATAAGATAAGATGTGTGTATATATGTCCATTCCTCATTCCCTATATTGGCCCTTAGGGTCAGGTAATTTTGTGCGAGGGGGAGGACCTACATCATGTGAACCAAACACGCGCGCGCGCGCCGCCCGCCCGTCCGACCGAACCGAACCGGGCCGGGTCGGGCTTGGGCTTGGGCTTGGGCCCAGTAAGAAATCTTATTTTTGCTTCGAAAAACAAAGCAATTTTCGAACAGATTTTTTTTTGGCACGAATGCGAATGCGGGTTGGACCCGTTGGAATCAAGCGGGTGCGACCCGTTACAATTCAAATGAGCGGACGCGTTCATTTGAATTCAAATGACAACGGACGCGGTTTTTCAAACGGGTGCGACCCGTTAACGCATCCACTGGAAAATTATACATACAATGATTCTGATCAAATCATTCACTGAATTAATTTTCTTCTTTTTCCTCCGTTGTCTGATTCCTCGAATTACTACATCTCAACCAGTGCATACTCGCCACAATCTCGAGCAGATTCTCGTCTGTTGTATCCTGGGAGGCTTCAACTGAAAGTCTTAAGGAAACTGTATGATACAGGCCTCAGACGAACTCGGTTAGGTTTCAATTCTTTGTTGTTTGCCTTTCATTGTGTATACAGGATAATTCTGTATACTGGACCAATACTGTGGTATTGGTTAATTTGTGCGCGGTATCATACTGGCACTGTTTGACAGACAAAATTCTTCTGATGCTGAATTGATTTAAGTGCAAATCAGTTTACTTTAAACAGATAGCAGTATTGATTCTAATTTGAAACGCTTCTATTCTGTTACAAATTAGAAACAGTAATATTCTGTTTCAAATTCTGTGTTGCGAATACAGACTAAACAATATCTTAAGACTTTCCCTGTTTTTGACAAAACAGAGATGGCAACAGAGCAAACGACGCTCAAAGCTGGCAATTTGAACAAACCAGAATTGTTTAAAGGAGAAGGTGATGATTTTCTGACTTGGCAGAATCAGATGCTGTTCTATCTCACCACCCTTGGCTTGCAAAAGTATCTTGAAGAAGATGAACCGGTGCCGCCTACACCAGGAAATGCCAAGGATGCACCAAAGCATGATGGTCCGTCTATTGATGCGTGGAGGCATTCGGATTTTTTATGCAGAAACTACATTCTCAACTGCCTAGATAAGGTTTTGTACAAAGTTTTCCAGCCCATAAAGACTGCAAAAGCTCTCTGGAATGCTTTGGCTACAAAATACAAGACGCAGAATGTGAGTTTGAAGAAGTTCATCGTCGACAAGTTCATGGACTACAAAATGGTGGACTCAAAGTCAGTGACTTCTCAAGTGCAAGAGTTGCAGATTATTATCCATGAGATGGAAGCAGAAGGTCACAAAGTTGGTGAATCATTTCTGGTTGAAGCAATTACCGGAAAGTTGCCACCATCTTGGAGAGACTACCGCAACTACTTGAAGCACAAAAAGAAGGAGATATCCTTACAAGACCTCATCGTCAGATTAAAGATAGAGGCAGATAATCGTGGAGTCACTCAACCTAAAAGTAAAGAGGCGCTTGTTACTGAAGGGTCAAAGAAAAAAGGGCACTTCAACAAAAACAAGAAAAGAAAGGCGCCAGAGGACAAGCCGAATAACCAGAAGAAGTCCAAGAAATTCAATGGTGATTGTTGGGTTTGTGGCAAGACTGGTCATCAAGCAAAAGAGTGCAGACACAAGAAAAAGAAAAATTCGGAAGCAAATGTGGTGGACAACATGGACATCGATGAATCCAATTTTTCAGGAGTTGTGACCGAATGCAACTTGATCCAGAATTCTGCACAATGGTGGTTGGACACGGGTGCTACTAGGCATATATGCTCTGATAAGTCCGTCTTTTCAATCTACACCAAATTGGATCAAGATGAGAAACTCTATATGGGCAATTCATCGGTTTCCATGGTTGAAGGCAAAGGAACAGTCACCCTCAAGTTCACTTCTGGGAAGACTATTCGTCTGAATGATGTCCTTCATGTTCCAGAGATCCGCAAGAATCTCATTTCTGGGTCCATGCTTTCGAAGAAGGGATTCAAGATGGTCTTCGAGTCAGACAAGATGGTTCTGTCCAAGGCAGGAATCTATATAGGAAGGGGTTACTTGTGTGATGGCCTATTTAAGGCAAATGTAGCCGTGATCGGCAATAATATGTATTCTGATAATGCTATGAATAAAAAGGAAGTTTCTTATATCGTTGAGCATGAAACTTTATTATGGCATGATAGATTAGGACATATTAATTTCCGAAAAATGAAAAAACTTGCAAATTTAGAGTTATTTCCTAAATTTCAAGTGGATAAAAACTACAAATGTGAGACATGCGTAGAAGCAAAAATGGTTAAGAAACCATTTCATACTGTTGATAGAAGCACCGAACCACTAGGTTTGGTACATACTGATTTATGTGATTTCAAATCAATACCTACAAGAGGTGGGAAAAAGTATTTTATCACATTTATTGATGATTATACACGATATTGCTACGTATATCTTTTAAATAGTAAAGATGAGGCAATTACATCGTTTATAAAATATAAAGCTGAAGTAGAAAATCAGCTTAATAAGAAGATCAAGATATTGAGATCCGATCGAGGTGGAGAATATGAATCGCCGTTTGAACAATTCTGTGCAGAAAATGGAATAATTCATCAAACGACAGCACCATATTCGCCACAACAAAATGGCATAGCCGAGAGGAAAAACAGAACGTTAAAAGATATGATTAATGCAATGCTTTTAACGTCTGGTTTACCGACAAACTTGTGGGGGGAAGCTTTGAATATGTCTAATCACATATTAAACAAAGTTCCTCACAGTAAAACGGGAAAAATTCCATATGAGTTATGGAAAGGACATCTACCAAGCTTCAAATACCTCAAAGTGTGGGGGTGCTTAGCAAAGGTTCCTATCCCGCCTCCCAAGAAGGTCAAACTTGGACCAAAAACAGTAGATTGTTATTACTTAGGGCCAGCCCAAAATAGTAGTGCATATAGATTTTTGGTATTCAAGTCTGATATAGATGATATCCATGTAAATACAATCATGGAATCAAGAGATGCTTCATTCTTTGAAGATGTGTTTCCACACAAAAGAAATGAAGGAAATAATGTCGCCAAAAGGACACGAGAAGAATCAAATAGCCCACATGAAGATGAAACTCATCGTGAAGTTGATGAAGTTGAACCAAGAAGAAGCGTAAGGGCCAGAACATCCAAATCATTTGGCTTTGAGTTCCTCACTTACGTACTTGAACATGAACCTCAAACATATAAAGAGGCCATGTCATCTTCTGAATCTTCGTGTTGGAAAGAAGCAATCCAAAGTGAGATTGATTCAATTCTAAGTAATAAAACTTGGGAAATTGTTGATATTCCACCTGGAATAAAACCAATTGGCTGCAAATGGATTTTCAAGAAGAAAATGAAAGCAGATGGCTCTATCGACAAATATAAAGCCAGATTAGTAGCCAAAGGATATCGTCAAAAAGAAGGAATAGACTTCTTTGATACATATTCACCTGTAACACGAATAACCTCAATAAGAATGTTAATAACAATTGCATCCATCTATAATCTAGAAATTCATCAGATGGATGTAAAGACGGCATTCTTGAATGGAGATCTCGTTGAGGAAATCTACATGGAGCAACCCGAAGGTTTTATATCCAAGGGAAATGAAAATAAAGTCTGTAAATTGGTAAAATCATTATACGGACTCAAACAAGCTCCAAAACAATGGCACGAAAAATTTGATAGTGTCATGATGCAAAATGGTTTTCGTATAAATGAATGTGATAAATGTGTTTATTATAAACAAATTGGACAATCATATGTCATGATTTGCTTATATGTGGACGATATGTTAATTTTTGGTCCTAACATAAAAGTTATAGAGACCATAAAGAAAATGCTGATCAACAATTTCGATATGAAAGATTTAGGAGTTGCAGATGTTATTTTGGGAATCAAAATAATAAGAACCCCTAATGGAATTTAATTATCTCAGTCACATTATGTTAACAAAGAGATTGAATGATTTCAAGATCTTGGGATTAAAGGAGTAAAAACACCTTTTAATCCATCAGAAGTACTACATAAAAACATTAATGAAAGTGTAATGCAACTGGAATACTCTCGTGTAATAGGATGTCTAATGTATCTTATGAATTGCACGAGACCAGATATAGCCTATGCAGTAAGTCGACTGAGCAGGTATACAAGTAATCCAGGAAAGGAACACTGGAAAGCACTAATGAGAGTGCTTGGATACTTAAAGAATACCACAAATTATTCTTTGCATTACGGAAAATATCCAGCTGTATTAGAAGGATATAGTGATGCAAACTGGATTGCCGATTTAGAGGAGTCAAAATCCACAAGTGGTTATGTTTTTACTCTAGCAGGAGCAGCAGTATCGTGGAAATCTACTAAGCAAACATGCATAGCTCGATCAACGATGGAATCTGAGTTTATTGCTTTAGATAAAGCAGGCGAAGAAGCAGAATGGCTTCGTCACTTCTTAGAAGATATTCCACTTTGGCCTAAACCTGTAACGGCCATATGTATTCACTGCGACAATCAAGCAGCGCTAAGTAGAGCGAAAAACTTTGTATATAATGGCAAATCTCGACATATTCGAAGACGCCATAACACGGTTAGGCAGTTACTCTCAAATGGAACTATTTCCATAGATTATGTGAGAACAAATGATAACCTAGCAGATCCATTTACAAAAGGGTTATCACGAGAGAAAATTGACTGCGCATCGAGGGGAATGGGTTTAAAAGCCTAAACCAACAAGAGTTATCTTATACGGAAACCTATCCTAGCGACTGGAGATCCCACGGACTAGGATCAATAGGCAAACCAGTTCTGAATAACTCAAGATGTAATGCATTTAATCCTACTCCATTCCTATGATGCACAATATAAAATGCATGCCTACAGAAGTTTCACAGGTTAAAGCTATGCTTTTTAATGATGACCATATCTTGTAAAATAACAAGTGGGGTATATGTAGGATACTCCTAATGATAGCGATCACCTATGTTAGTGTGAGCTGGGTCGGCTCTATGAGAATATTAAAGGCTTATATTCTCTATATACACTCGCAGAGCCGGAAAAGTGTTTCAGGACCAAAATGAACACAACCAAGAGATTGGGTGATAAGGGAAATAATGTTTGTTAAACTTATTGTCTGGTTATACAATAACGGCTGACGGTTCAAGATGAAATAATTCACCGATTAGCCAAGTATATCCGATGAGTTTCAACTAGGGAAAGTTCAAAGTGAAATATCTACTTATCCTCAATAAAACATTATTCCATATGTAGTCTGAGATATTACACTTTGTGTGAGGGAAAAAGTATATTATCATTCATGTGGGGGATTGTTAGAAATCAATGTATGAATGAAATTTACTTTAGTCCCACATTGCCAAAGATAAGATAAAATGTGTGTATATATGTCCATTCCTCATTCCCTATATTGGCCCTTAGGGTCAGGTAATTTTGTGCGAGGGGGAGGACCTACATCATGTGAACCAAACACACACGCGCGCGCGCCGCCCGCCCGTCCGACCGAACCGGGCCGGGCCGGGCTTGGGCTTGGGCTTGGGCCCAGTAAGAAATCTTATTTTTGCTTCGGAAAACAAAGCAATTTTCGAACAGATTTTTTTTTGGCACGAATGCGAATGCGGGTTGGACCCGTTGGAATCAAGCGGGTGCGACCCGTTACAATTCAAATGAGCGGACGCGTTCATTTGAATTCAAATGACAACGGACGCGGTTTTTCAAATGGGTGCGACCCGTTAACGCATCCACTGGAAAATTATATATACAATGATTCTGATCAAATCATTCACTGAATTAATTTTCTTCTTTTTCCTCCGTTGTCTGATTCCTTGAATTACTACATCTCAGCCAGTGCATACTCGCTACAATCTCGAGCAGATTCTCGTCTGTTGTATCCTGGGAGGCTTCAACTGAAAGTCTTAAGGAAACTGTACGATACAGGCCTCAGACGAACTCGGTTAGGTTTCAATTCTTTGTTGTTTTCCTTTCATTGTGTATACAGGATAATTCTGTATACTGGACCAATACTGTGGTATTGGTTAATTTGTGCGCGGTATCATACTGGCACTGTTTGACAGACAAAATTCTTCTGTCGCTGAATTGATTTAAGTGCAAATCAGTTTACTTTAAACAGATAGCAGTACTGATTCTAATTTGAAACGCTTCTATTCTGTTACAAATTAGAAACAGTAATATTCTGTTTCAAATTCTGTGTTGCGAATACAGACTGAACAATATCTTAAGACTTTCCCTGTTTTTGACAAAACAGAGATGGCAACAGAGCAAACGACGCTCAAAGCTGGCAATTTGAACAAACCAGAATTGTTCAAAGGAGAACGTGATGATTTTCTGACATGGCAGAATCAGATGCTGTTCTATCTCACCACCCTTGGCTTGCAAAAGTATATTGAAGAAGATGAACCAGTGCCGCCTACACCAGGAAATGCCAAGGATGCACCAAAGCATGATGGTCCGTCTATTGATGCGTGGAGGCATTCGGATTTTTTATGCAGAAACTACATTCTCAACTGCCTAGATAAGGTTTTGTACAAAGTTTTCCAGCCCATAAAGACTGCAAAAGCTCTCTGGAATGCTTTGGCTACAAAATACAAGACGCAGAATGTGAGTTTGAAGAAGTTCATCGTCGACAAGTTCATGGACTACAAAATGGTGGACTCAAAGTCAGTGACTTCTCAAGTGCAAGAGTTGCAGATTATTATCCATGAGATGGAAGCAGAAGGTCACAAAGTTGGTGAATCATTTCTGGTTGAAGCAATTACCGGAAAGTTGCCACCATCTTGGAGAGACTACCGCAACTACTTGAAGCACAAAAAGAAGGAGATATCCTTACAAGACCTCATCGTCAGATTAAAGATAGAGGCAGATAATCGTGGAGTCACTCAACCTAAAAGTGAAGAGGCGCTTGTTACTGAAGGGTCAAAGAAAAAAGGGCACTTCAACAAAAACAAGAAAAGAAAGGCGCCAGAGGACAAGCCGAATAACCAGAAGAAGTCCAAGAAATTCAATGGTGATTGTTGGGTTTGTGGCAAGACTGGTCATCAAGCAAAAGAGTGCAGACACAAGAAAAAGAAAAATTCGGAAGCAAATGTGGTGGACAACATGGACATCGATGAATCCAATTTTTCAGGAGTTGTGACCGAATGCAACTTGATCCAGAATTCTGCACAATGGTGGTTGGACACGGGTGCTACTAGGCATATATGCTCTGATAAGTCCGTCTTTTCAATCTACACCAAATTGGATCAAGATGAGAAACTCTATATGGGCAATTCATCGGTTTCCATGGTTGAAGGCAAAGGAACAGTCACCCTCAAGTTCACTTCTGGGAAGACTATTCGTCTGAATGATGTCCTTCATGTTCCAGAGATCCGCAAGAATCTCATTTCTGGGTCCATGCTTTCGAAGAAGGGATTCAAGATGGTCTTCGAGTCAGACAAGATGGTTCTGTCCAAGGCAGGAATCTATATAGGAAGGGGTTACTTGTGTGATGGCCTATTTAAGGCAAATGTAGCCGTGATCGGCAATAATATGTATTCTGATAATGCTATGAATAAAAAGGAAGTTTCTTATATCGTTGAGCATGAAACTTTATTATGGCATGATAGATTAGGACATATTAATTTCCGAAAAATGAAAAAACTTGCAAATTTAGAGTTATTTCCTAAATTTCAAGTGGATAAAAACTACAAATGTGAGACATGCGTAGAAGCAAAAATGGTTAAGAAACCATTTCATACTGTTGATAGAAGCACCGAACCACTAGGTTTGGTACATACTGATTTATGTGATTTCAAATCAATACCTACAAGAGGTGGGAAAATGTATTTTATCACATTTATTGATGATTATACACGATATTGCTACGTATATCTTTTAAACAGTAAAGATGAGGCAATTACATCGTTTATAAAATATAAAGCTGAAGTAGAAAATCAGCTTAATAAGAAGATCAAGATATTGAGATCCGATCGAGGTGGAGAATATGAATCGCCGTTTGAACAATTCTGTGCAGAAAATGGAATAATTCATCAAACGACAGCACCATATTCGCCACAACAAAATGGCATAGCCGAGAGGAAAAACAGAACGTTAAAAGATATGATTAATGCAATGCTTTTAACGTCTGGTTTACCGACAAACTTGTGGGGGGGATGCTTTGAATATGTCTAATCACATATTAAACAAAGTTCCTCACAGTAAAACGGGAAAAATTCCATATGAGTTATGGAAAGGACATCTACCAAGCTTCAAATACCTCAAAGTGTGGGGGTGCTTGGCAAAGGTTCCTATCCCGCCTCCCAAGAAGGTCAAACTTGGACCAAAAACAGTAGATTGTTATTACTTAGGGCCAGCCCAAAATAGTAGTGCATATAGATTTTTGGTATTCAAGTCTGATATAGATGATATCCATGTAAATACAATCATGGAATCAAGAGATGCTTCATTCTTTGAAGATGTGTTTCCACACAAAAGAAATGAAGGAAATAATGTCCCCAAAAGGACACGAGAAGAATCAAATAGCCCACATGAAGATGAAACTCATCGTGAAGTTGATGAAGTTGAACCAAGAAGAAGCGTAAGGGCCAGAACATCCAAATCATTTGGCTTTGAGTTCCTCACTTACGTACTTGAACATGAACCTCAAACATATAAAGAGGCCATGTCATCTTCTGAATCTTCGTGTTGGAAAGAAGCAATCCAAAGTGAGATTGATTCAATTCTAAGTAATAAAACTTGGGAAATTGTTGATATTCCACCTGGAATAAAACCAATTGGCTGCAAATGGATTTTCAAGAAGAAAATGAAAGCGGATGGCTCTATCGACAAATATAAAGCCAGATTAGTAGCCAAAGGATATCGTCAAAAAGAAGGAATAGACTTCTTTGATACATATTCACCTGTAACACGAATAACCTCAATAAGAATGTTAATAACAATTGCATCCATCTATAATCTAGAAATTCATCAGATGGATGTAAAGACGGCATTCTTGAATGGAGATCTCGATGTGGAAATCTACATGGAGCAACCCGAAGGTTTTATATCCAAGGGAAATGAAAATAAAGTCTGTAAATTGGTAAAATCATTATACGGACTCAAACAAGCTCCAAAACAATGGCACGAAAAATTTGATAGTGTCATGATGCAAAATGGTTTTCGTATAAATGAATGTGATAAATGTGTTTATTATAAACAAATTGGACAATCATATGTCATGATTTGCTTATATGTGGACGATATGTTAATTTTTGGTCCTAACATAAAAGTTATAGAGACCATAAAGAAAATGCTGATCAACAATTTCGATATGAAAGATTTAGGAGTTGCAGATGTTATTTTGGGAATCAAAATAATAAGAACCCCTAATGGAATTGAATTATCTCAGTCACATTATGTTAACAAAGCGATTGAATGATTTCAAGATCTTGGGATTAAAGGAGTAAAAACACCTTTTAATCCATCAGAAGTACTACATAAAAACATTAATGAAAGTGTAATGCAACTGGAATACTCTCGTGTAATAGGATGTCTAATGTATCTTATGAATTGCACGAGACCAGATATAGCCTATGCAGTAAGTCGACTGAGCAGGTATACAAGTAATCCAGGAAAGGAACACTGGAAAGCACTAATGAGAGTGCTTGGATACTTAAAGAATACCACAAATTATTCTTTGCATTACGGAAAATATCCAGCTGTATTAGAAGGATATAGTGATGCAAACTGGATTGCCGATTTAGAGGAGTCAAAATCCACAAGTGGTTATGTTTTTACTCTAGCAGGAGCAGCAGTATCGTGGAAATCTACTAAGCAAACATGCATAGCTCGATCAACGATGGAATCTGAGTTTATTGCTTTAGATAAAGCAGGCGAAGAAGCAGAATGGCTTCGTCACTTCTTAGAAGATATTCCACTTTGGCCTAAACCTGTAACGGCCATATGTATTCACTGCGACAATCAAGCAGCGCTAAGTAGAGCGAAAAACTTTGTATATAATGGCAAATCTCGACATATTCGAAGACGCCATAACACGGTTAGGCAGTTACTCTCAAATGGAACTATTTCCATAGATTATGTGAGAACAAATGATAACCTAGCAGATCCATTTACAAAAGGGTTATCACGAGAGAAAATTGACTGCGCATCGAGGGGAATGGGTTTAAAAGCCTAAACCAACAAGAGTTATCTTATACGGAAACCTATCCTAGCGACTGGAGATCCCACGGACTAGGATCAATAGGCAAACCAGTTCTGAATAACTCAAGATGTAATGCATTTAATCCTACTCCATTCCTATGATGCACAATATAAAATGCATGCCTACAGAAGTTTCACAGGTTAAAGCTATGCTTTTTAATGATGACCATATCTTGTAAAATAACAAGTGGGGTATATGCAGGATACTCCTAATGGTAGCGATCACCTATGTTAGTGTGAGCTGGGTCGGCTCTATGAGAATATTAAAGGCTTATATTCTCTATATACACTCGCAGAACCGGAAAAGTGTTTCAGGACCAAAATGAACACAACCAAGAGATTGGGTGATAAGGGAAATAATGTTTGTTAAACTTATTGTCTGGTTATACAATAACGGCTGACGGTTCAAGATGAAATAATTCACCGATTAGCCAAGTATATCCGATGAGTTTCAACTAGGGAAAGTTCAAAGTGAAATATCTACTTATCCTCAATAAAACATTATTCCATATGTAGTCTGAGATATTACACTTTGTGTGGGGGAAAAAGTATATTATCATTCATGTGGGGGATTGTTAGAAATCAATGTATGAATGAAATTTACTTTAGTCCCACATTGCCAAAGATAAGATAAGATGTGTGTATATATGTCCATTCCTCATTCCCTATATTGGCCCTTAGGGTCAGGTAATTTTGTGCGAGGGGGAGGACCTACATCATGTGAACCAAACACACACGCGCGCGCGCCGCCCGCCCGTCCGACCGAACCGGGCCGGGCCGGGCTTGGGCTTGGGCTTGGGCCCAGTAAGAAATCTTATTTTTGCTTCGAAAAACAAAGCAATTTTCGAACAGATTTTTTTTTGGCACGAATGCGAATGCGGGTTGGACCCGTTGGAATCAAGCGGGTGCGACCCGTTACAATTCAAATGAGCGGACGCGTTCATTTGAATTCAAATGACAAGGGACGCGGTTTTTCAAATGGGTGCGACCCGTTAACGCATCCACTGGAAAATTATATATACAATGATTCTGATCAAATCATTCACTGAATTAATTTTCTTCTTTTTCCTCCGTTGTCTGATTCCTTGAATTACTACATCTCAGCCAGTGCATACTCGCTACAATCTCGAGCAGATTCTCGTCTGTTGTATCCTGGGAGGCTTCAACTGAAAGTCTTAAGGAAACTGTACGATACAGGCCTCAGACGAACTCGGTTAGGTTTCAATTCTTTGTTGTTTGCCTTTCATTGTGTATACAGGATAATTCTGTATACTGGACCAATACTGTGGTATTGGTTAATTTGTGCGCGGTATCATACTGGCACTGTTTGACAGACAAAATTCTTCTGTCGCTGAATTGATTTAAGTGCAAATCAGTTTACTTTAAACAGATAGCAGTACTGATTCTAATTTGAAACGCTTCTATTCTGTTACAAATTAGAAACAGTAATATTCTGTTTCAAATTCTGTGTTGCGAATACAGACTGAACAATATCTTAAGACTTTCCCTGTTTTTGACAAAACAGAGATGGCAACAGAGCAAACGACGCTCAAAGCTGGCAATTTGAACAAACCAGAATTGTTCAAAGGAGAACGTGATGATTTTCTGACATGGCAGAATCAGATGCTGTTCTATCTCACCACCCTTGGCTTGCAAAAGTATATTGAAGAAGATGAACCAGTGCCGCCTACACCAGGAAATACCAAGGATGCACCAAAGCATGATGGTCCGTCTATTGATGCGTGGAGGCATTCGGATTTTTTATGCAGAAACTACATTCTCAACTGCCTAGATAAGGTTTTGTACAAAGTTTTCCAGCCCATAAAGACTGCAAAAGCTCTCTGGAATGCTTTGGCTACAAAATACAAGACGCAGAATGTGAGTTTGAAGAAGTTCATCGTCGACAAGTTCATAGACTACAAAATGGTGGACTCAAAGTCAGTGACTTCTCAAGTGCAAGAGTTGCATATTATTATCCATGAGATAGAAGCAGAAGGTCACAAAGTTGGTGAATCATTTCTGGTTGAAGCAATTACCGGAAAGTTGCCACCATCTTGGAGAGACTACCGCAACTACTTGAAGCACAAAAAGAAGGAGATATCCTTACAAGACCTCATCGTCAGATTAAAGATAGAGGCAAATAATCATGGAGTCACTCAACCTAAAAGTGAAGAGGCGCTTGTTACTGAAGGGTCAAAGAAAAAAGGGCACTTCAACAAAAACAAGAAAAGAAAGGCGCCAGAGGACAAGCCGAATAACCAGAAGAAGTCCAAGAAATTCAATGGTGATTGTTGGGTTTGTGGCAAGACTGGTCATCAAGCAAAAGAGTGCAGACACAAGAAAAAGAAAAATTCGGAAGCAAATGTGGTGGACAACATGGACATCGATGAATCCAATTTTTCAGGAGTTGTGACCGAATGCAACTTGATCCAGAATTCTGCACAATGGTGGTTGGACACGGGTGCTACTAGGCATATATGCTCTGATAAGTCCGTCTTTTCAATCTACACCAAATTGGATCAGGATGAGAAACTCTATATGGGCAATTCATCGGTTTCCATGGTTGAAGGCAAAGGAACAGTCACCCTCATGTTCACTTCTGGGAAGACTATTCGTCTGAATGATGTCCTTCATGTTCCAGAGATCCGCAAGAATCTCATTTCTGGGTCCATGCTTTCGAAGAAGGGATTCAAGATGGTCTTCGAGTCAGACAAGATGGTTCTGTCCAAGGCAGGAATCTATATAGGAAGGGGTTACTTGTGTGATGGCCTATTTAAGGCAAATGTAGCCGTGATCGGCAATAATATGTATTCTGATAATGCTATGAATAAAAAGGAAGTTTCTTATATCGTTGAGCATGAAACTTTATTATGGCATGATAGATTAGGACATATTAATTTCCGAAAAATGAAAAAACTTGCAAATTTAGAGTTATTTCCTAAATTTCAAGTGGATAAAAACTACAAATGTGAGACATGCGTAGAAGCAAAAATGGTTAAGAAACCATTTCATACTGTTGATAGAAGCACCGAACCACTAGGTTTGGTACATACTGATTTATGTGATTTCAAATCAATACCTACAAGAGGTGGGAAAAAGTATTTTATCACATTTATTGATGATTATACACGATATTGCTACGTATATCTTTTAAACAGTAAAGATGAGGCAATTACATCGTTTATAAAATATAAAGCTGAAGTAGAAAATCAGCTTAATAAGAAGATCAAGATATTGAGATCCGATCGAGGTGGAGAATATGAATCGCCGTTTGAACAATTCTGTGCAGAAAATGGAATAATTCATCAAACGACAGCACCATATTCGCCACAACAAAATGGCATAGCCGAGAGGAAAAACAGAACGTTAAAAGATATGATTAATGCAATGCTTTTAACGTCTGGTTTACCGACAAACTTGTGGGGGGAAGCTTTGAATATGTCTAATCACATATTAAACAAAGTTCCTCACAGTAAAACGGGAAAAATTCCATATGAGTTATGGAAAGGACATCTACCAAGCTTCAAATACCTCAAAGTGTGGGGGTGCTTGGCAAAGGTTCCTATCCCGCCTCCCAAGAAGGTCAAACTTGGACCAAAAACAGTAGATTGTTATTACTTAGGGCCAGCCCAAAATAGTAGTGCATATAGATTTTTGGTATTCAAGTCTGATATAGATGATATCCATGTAAATACAATCATGGAATCAAGAGATGCTTCATTCTTTGAAGATGTGTTTCCACACAAAAGAAATGAAGGAAATAATGTCCCCAAAAGGACACGAGAAGAATCAAATAGCCCACATGAAGATGAAACTCATCGTGAAGTTGATGAAGTTGAACCAAGAAGAAGCGTAAGGGCCAGAACATCCAAATCATTTGGCTCTGAGTTCCTCACTTACGTACTTGAACATGAACCTCAAACATATAAAGAGGCCATGTCATCTTCTGAATCTTCGTGTTGGAAAGAAGCAATCCAAAGTGAGATTGATTCAATTCTAAGTAATAAAACTTGGGAAATTGTTGATATTCCACCTGGAATAAAACCAATTGGCTGCAAATGGATTTTCAAGAAGAAAATGAAAGCAGATGGCTCTATCGACAAATATAAAGCCAGATTAGTAGCCAAAGGATATCGTCAAAAAGAAGGAATAGACTTCTTTGATACATATTCACCTGTTACACGAATAACCTCAATAAGAATGTTAATAGCAATTGCATCCATCTATAATCTAGAAATTCATCAGATGGATGTAAAGACGGCATTCTTGAATGGAGATCTCGATGAGGAAATCTACATGGAGCAACCCGAAGGTTTTATATCTAAGGGAAATGAAAATAAAGTCTGTAAATTGGTAAAATCGTTATACGGACTCAAACAAGCTCCAAAACAATGGTACGAAAAATTTGATAGTGTCATGATGCAAAATGGTTTTCGTATAAATGAATGTGATAAATGTGTTTATTATAAACAAATTGGACAATCATATGTCATGATTTGCTTATATGTGGACGATATGTTAATTTTTGGTCCTAACATAAAAGTTATAGAGACCATAAAGAAAATGCTGATCAACAATTTCGATATGAAAGATTTAGGAGTTGCAGATGTTATTTTGGGAATCAAAATAATAAGAACCCCTAATGGAATTGAATTATCTCAGTCACGTTATGTTGACAAAGTGATTGAAAGATTTCAAGATCTTGGGATTAAAGGAGTAAAAACACCTTTTAATCCATCAGAAGTACTACATAAAAACATTAATGAGAGTGTAATGAAACTGGAATACTCTCGTGTAATAGGATGTCTAATGTATCTTATGAATTGTACGAGACCAGATATAGCCTATGCAGTAAGTCGACTGAGCAGGTATACAAGTAATCCAGGAAAGGAACACTGGAAAGCACTAATGAGAGTGCTTGGATACTTAAAGAATACCACAAATTATTCTTTGCATTACGGAAAATATCCAGCTGTATTAGAAGGATATATCTTGTAAAATAACAAGTGGGGTATATGTAGGATACTCCTAATGGTAGCGATCACCTATGTTAGTGTGAGCTGGGTCGGCTCTATGAGAATATTAAAGGCTTATATTCTCTATATACACTCGCAGAACCAGAAAAGTGTTTCAGGACCAAAATGAACACAACCAAGAGATTGGGTGATAAGGGAAATAATGTTTGTTAAACTTATTGTCTGGTTATACAATAACGGCTGACGGTTCAAGATGAAATAATTCACCGATTAGCCAAGTATATCCGATGAGTTTCAACTAGGGAAAGTTCAAAGTGAAATATCTACTTATCCTCAATAAAACATTATTCCATATGTAGTCTGAGATATTACACTTTGTGTGGGGGAAAAAGTATATTATCATTCATGTGGGGGATTGTTAGAAATCAATGTATGAATGAAATTTACTTTAGTCCCACATTGCTAAAGATAAGATAATATGTGTGTATATATGTCCATTCCTCATTCCCTATATTGGCCCTTAGGGTCAATTAATTTTGTGCGAGGGGGAGGACCTACATCATGTGAACCAAACACACACGCGCGCGCGCGCCGCCCGCCCGTCCGACCGAACCGAACCGGGCCGGGCCTGGCTTGGGCTTGGGCTTGGGCCCAGTAAGAAATCTTATTTTTGCTTCGAAAAACAAAGCAATTTTCGAACAGATTTTTTTTTTTGGCACGAATGCGAATGCGGGTTGGACCCGTTGGAATCAAGCGGGTGCGACCCGTTACAATTCAAATGAGCGGACGCGTTCATTTGAATTCAAATGACAACGGACGCGGTTTTTCAAACGGGTGCGACCCGTTAACGCATCCACTGGAAAAATATACATACAATGATTCTGATCAAATCATTCACTGAATTAATTTTCTTCTTTTTCCTCCGTTGTCTGATTCCTCGAATTACTACATCTCAGCCAGTGCATACTCGCTACAATCTTGAGCAGATTCTCGTCTGTTGTATCCTGGGAGGCTTCAACTGAAAGTCTTAAGGAAACTGTACGATACAGGCCTCAGACGAACTCAGTTAGGTTTCAATTCTTTGTTGTTTGCCTTTCATTGTGTATACAGGATAATTCTGTATACTGGACCAATACTGTGGTATTGGTTAATTTATGCGCGGTATCATACTGGCACTGTTTGACAGACAAAATTCTTCTGTCGTTGAATTGATTTAAGTGCAAATCAGTTTACTTTAAACAGATAGCAGTACTGATTCTAATTTGAAACGCTTCTATTCTGTTACAAATTAGAAACAGTAATATTCTATTTCAAATTCTGTGTTGCGAATACAGACTGAACAATAGTGCGTTGGTCAGTACAGGAGTCCACAATGTAGTTGTGGCGTTGACTTCTTTTTGACAACTAATGGTGACTCTTTTTGTGTATCGGCTAAGTGTATTCGTATTTTGGTATGGTCGGTGAGATCTTCACATAATCGTTTATACTGGACATGGATGGAGGTTTTTGGTACGATTCGATATTGATGTGGTTTATTTTAGAAAATCACAGTAGTATCTTTGAACTGTGGTTGTGATATGGGCATATCTGTATTTTCTATTTTCCTTGGTTGGTCGTTAATCTGCATTTTTTGGTAGCCTTTGGTTGTTAGGGTTGATCTGTTATTGGGTTGTTGGTTAAAATTACTTATGTTTATTCTTCCTTTACTGATAATTTATGGTATCAAACTTCCCAAAAGGTTAAATTTGCCTTTAGTCTGTCAAATGAGCATTGAAAAGATTAGTGAACTGGGTTATTGCTTCTTCAGCAAGAAGGCTTTCTTCACTGCTAATGTGTGCATGAGTACCAATGAGATTGCTGACTTGAGTCCTGTTTCTGTTGTACATCATTTTTGCATGAAAGAATTTAGAGTGTTGGTCTCTGTTTGTAAGCCAATCCACTGTTGGTTTTTGCATATTTTCAATAGCCTCTGCTTTCGTAGTTGTTTTGCAAGAATGCTGAGCTATTAACATGTTATGTAGGAAAGATTGGTCATGTGGCGTATTTATGATAAGATTGTATAGTTTGTTCTCCCGGGTAAATTCACATTGGTCCCTGATGCTAATAGTGTTACAATTTGAATTTTTAAGATCATCGCTAATTTCTTTTGTACAGATTTGGCCATCTCTTATGCGTATTATTTTGTCCACCCTGGGACTTAGAATGATTTATTTGGGTTGCATGTGTTCTCAAACTGGACTGTGTAGAGTTTTGCTAATTATTTGTATTACTTGAGACTTGGCATCATCTAGGTTATTATTGGGTTTAGTGTGCCACTTCTCATATCTCACCCTCATAGCAGATATTCATATCAAAATTTTAACACCATCCATTAACATGTAGAGAGGTGATGCGTGGAAAAATAGTTGCATGGATGGAGAAAGTGTTCGATCCAGAAGCACCTATTTATGAAGAACCACAAAATGGTAATTACAAGTTATTTGATATAATTGATGGAGGCTAGTGTCATATGAGCTATTTGTAGGATTTGGAATTTACTTTGAAGCCATTTTAGTAGTTGTAATATTTTGATACCATACTTTTTAGTTATGTACGATGAACTTGTGAAATTTCGAATCTTCCTTTAATTTTTTGTCAGATATTTGTGCAATTTAAGTGTATGTTTTGATGCGTACTTGTTTAATATTATCGAAATTCTGTATTTTTGATATGCATGTATTTGTTGTATTATAGTTGACAGCTCTATAGTAGTAATTTAGTAGTATATTTTTTTATCATTGTAACAAATATATTCTGTAAGGACCCGGATTTTTCAGCAAGCCGAATTCGAATATTTAACTTGTCTTAAATATTATATTAGAATATTAATGGATTTTTTTATATAGAATTCATTTATTAAACGATGATTGAACGTTTATATTTATATTTAATATAAAATGAACTCGTAATGTATAATATTGAGTTTTGAACTTCAATTGAATATACAGAATCTGTTATAAGTCAGAATTATGTAGAAAAAAAATGTTTGAAACTAATTGATTATAATTTGCTAACGAAAGAGAAAATTTGAGATTTTATCTTATAAATTGTAAGTTATGTCCAAATCAAATTTTCAAATAGTCGTTATGGAAATCGTTTATAAATTATAACGTTTATTTAATTTATTTAGAAAGAAATTATATATATTTGGACATTGTTTAACTTAAATATGTTAATGTTGAGTTATAATTCATATTGGTTTATACTGAAGTGATATATTATTTCATTTGAATATATTGGACGATAATAATTTATTATTATTAAATTTAATTGTTTCGGAATAAAATAACATTTTATCGATTTTATATAGGTCTAAATAATAGTCATTTTGCAAACGGCATCTATTTTTGACGAAAATATTATTATTAAAACTGCAATAACTAATAATTGCTAGATTTCCAGATTGAAGCCAATTGGGGTTGTCTTATGAGCATGTGACATTCAAACGTGAACCGATATATATATATAATTTGAAATTAAAATAAAGCTATTTTTCCTAAAAGAGTCGGAGTTTGACCGAACAAATTTCATTGGGATCATAATATCAAGACGTAGTAGCATATCCATTTTCGTTGCGTTTGGGGATCGCATGTAGCAGTGTGAATATTAAACGTTAACGTCACCTAGTATTAATTCAACTATTAAAATACTATTCAATTATAATAAAAAAAACAAAAAACAAAAAACAAGCCTACCATATCATTAAGTACGTATATGCTTTGTTTTTAAGTATAAATTTAATTCACCACGTGCCTATAACAAATTCTAAGCGCTACCTACTAAGGAAATAATGAGCGCACAACCGATGGGGAAACTTTCTGCCCTATCCTATTGCCCAATTCCTTTTTAGCCTACCTTCTGAAGCTAGCATATGCACATATTCTGCATGCCTATACGTACCCAGCTAAATGCACATGTTACATTGAAATAACGTTGATCCTATCCACAAATTTCCACCCATATATATACTGTACGATATGCCTTCATTTGTTGGTTTCCAACGGCAAGCAAGAAATGAAACCATCCTTCACCTCAAAAACCGAAACTACCGTTTACTAATTAAATTCATAACTTCAAAACTACTTCGATTTTGACGATGATGTCAACAATAATGTTGATGATATAGGCAGTGGCGGAGCCAGCTTTCCAACTCAGGTATGGCGAAAAAAAAAAAAATTGTACCACATCACTAAAATAGAGTAAGTTGTCATGTATATATATAAACAAGTGTAAAAGTAAACTGAAATGACTGTAAGTTTGGGTGTTTGGACTGAATCATAGCAAGGTTTGGCCTCTTTGTGCTTGTTGGGCCATGAGGTAGGGTGGAGCAATGAAATACAGGTAGGGCTGAATGCTAAAAATCTGTTTTTGTTGCCAGGTTTTTAGATTTTGAGATGGGGCGGAGGCAATATGTGCCTCCGCCCCTGGATATAGGTGATCGAGGATCAGGCGAAGTGGGAGGCAACGCGGTGGCCTGTAGTGGCAGTTATGGGGAGTTGATCGGGATTGGTTCGCCGGATTTTTCCTGGTAATGAGCGCAACTAGATGACGAGCCATTCTGGTCGAGGGTAGAGGTACCAGAGGGGGTCTCGGCGGGGGTACTCGTTGGTGGTACGGGGATTTGATGGCGATGCACTTCAACGGAAAGGTGGTGTGTTATTTTTGAACTAGGTGATGAGTTTCAACCGATAGTTTTCTGGTCTGTCGTGGTGATGGCCGGAGACAATGGGAGTTCGGTCGCGGAGATGCTCAGATGGACGGAGTTGGCGCGGCGGTGGTGCTGTCAAGTGACGGTGGGTGACAGTTTTGGCCCTTTCACCTTTGGGCGTGAAGAACGGGGATGTTGGCTAGTGGATTTGCTTTCTGGAGAGGCTCATATATATAGCAGATAAGAAGAAAAAATATATAAAGTGATGGGAAGGAAATAACGCATGGGGAACAAAAAATGGGTTCAAGCATGAAAGCAGTGAAGCACCCTGGTGAATGCATGATTCAGAACGAAGGAGAAAAGATGGCACAAGTGTTCCGGAGGAGCGACGTGGGTAGGATGTTGATGCGGTGGGGAAGTGACGTGGTTACGTCTGAACATTGGAGCACTGAATAAAACTGATAGATGATTAAGGCAACACTGTGTAAATACGTTTGTGGATCGGGGAAGAAGCTTCATTGTTACCAATGGGTTTGTATGGTGCGGGCTGAAAATTTGTTGGGTAGGCACATTATAAATTAAAATTTAAACTAGTTTAAATTAAATTGTTTTGTAATCAAATTTAAGCAATATCTTGATCGTATTTTGTCAGATTTACGAACGGTTGGTGACATTTGAACCATATCGACGTAGGTATTGAGAAGGAGCAGTCCTGGTCAAGTTTGGAAGCAACCGAAGTTTTTAACTAAATTAAACGACTGTTTAATTTAGTTAAGGTAATTTTATTTTCATTCGCGTCTTTCGTTAGTTAATCCACCATTTTAGTTTAATAAGTAAATCCATTACTATTTTATAAGTTAATTCACAAGTGGATTAACTCAAAGATTTCATGTTAATTCACAACTCAATCTGCCATGCTTTAGGACTTCACGGGCATTTTTTTGAAATACATATTCTAACCAGTACAAGGATATAAACCTAGTCTATCTTGTTCTCTAACCCCATATCTTAAGAAAATAATATATGAAAACCTAAAGAAGGAAAAGTTAATCATGTAGCAGTCAATACACCTATTTTGTCTATATGGATGGTATTAATAAGGAAAGAAAATTGGTCTTTTAAATGACGCTCCTGCTCTAGTCCAGTAGGCTCTAAGAAACTAACTTCTACCTTGGGATCATTCTTTGACTCTCCACCTTTGACAAAAGCACTAGGAAATTGTTGGATAGAGAAATGCTAAGCACACTCTCCCTTAGGGAGAGTGAGCTTGTACTTGCCACCTGATTGGTGGAAATGGGTTGGCATTTATTGTATCTTACATGGCTAATGATTGATGCCAACTCATTTCCACCAATCATGTGGCATTTATTGTATCTTGTTGGATAAAACTTTTGAGATCTGGAGATGCACCTTTACCAAGGTTTTTCTTCTGCCCAAGATTAGCACCAGCGGCACCTCATCTCACCTCAACAGAGTCACCCCAACACGGATCCTCATCTCATTTCAACAAGTCTGCAATTTCTTCTCTTGATACTCTTGTTTCGGCTGATGATTCATTACACTTTCATGTCATGCAGAAAAACAAAAGAAAAAAGAAAAGAAAAAAATGCTATTAAAATTCTCCATTAATAAGATAAGGTGGATAAACTACTTGAATTTCAAATGTTATTAAAAATTAATGATCTTAATTTATAAGGTGGATTAACTGATTAAAATCGTGTATTAGAATAAATTTTACCTTAGTTAATAACATTTAAATGATGTAATAAAATCAATGTGAGTAAAACTCACTCAGTTGTCCCACTTATATTTTTATAAGTCGGGTTTAAATGTTTGTGTGTTATATTTTCTAATTGTTGAATGATTTCATGACTGTATGGATGTTTGTAGAATATTTTTATATATATTTTAAATTAAACGTTAATTTAATTTAAATAAAATAAAATCGTTCTTTTAACGATTAATCCCAATTGAGGTAACTTACCTTGTTAGTTACTTTTAAAATAATATAAACATATTTAATTTAATAATTTGATGCTTAAATCGTTGTTGTAAGTTGACCGCTAATTATTCATGTTTATTATGTTGCCATATTAAATGGATGATTTTATTTGACTTAACCTATTTGAATGCAGTAAATAACAGGTTGGAGACTCACTGATATTGATAATGTTTATCGGTATGATTTGTTATGTTTGATTTAATGTGAAATCGGTTAATATTTCACGTATTGGGTACTCAAGTAGACATTTGCCTTTTTAGTACCGTCGATAAAAATAAAAGATTTATGGAATTGATTTTAAGTCGATTCTAGAATATTTTTTAAACTATAACTGAATTGAAATACGATGTGTTTTTTCAAAATTAAACAAATATTTATTCAATTTTACGAGTGATTATAAAATGATTTTATAAAGCAAATTCTTATGTCTTATTAGCAAATGATTAGAAATTTACTTAACGATTAATAACTGGGATTAAGTGTTTAAAGAAGCAATTAAAAGGGATTACTTTAATTAATTATTTTTATTAATTAATTTAAAGAAAAGACTTAATGAAATTTGACTATTCTTTATAATAATCAAAGTAAATAGGATTATTTAAATTAATTATATTATTAATTAATTAAATTAAATGGAAAGACTGATTGGAATTTAAGTGACAGGTTAACCATGTTGAATTGACTAAGTTAATTGCCTAAATGGGAATCGCTTTGTTAAATTAATTTGTTATAATTTAACTTAATGGAAATGTTTGATAAGGAAGTAAACTATTGTTTTTAAAAATTGGAATTTGATTATTACTTATTAATAATCAAAGTGTTAAAAAGGCATTAACGGAGATTATGGAATTATAAGCCTATTTGTAGTTAAATGATATTTTCAAGCGAATTAATATTAATATTAAAATAAGTTAAGTTTTAAATTGAAATTTAAAATGAATTCTTATTGGAATTCTATTTAATTAGATTTAAAAAAAATACAAGATTGGACGAAGTGTTGAAAACCAAGTTTTGTTGAATGCGTCGCAAATGATTTCTTTTTTTTTTCAAAAGCAAGAAAACTTTATTCACAACTATATATAATTACATTACAGACATTCATAAGAAGTTAGCATTGAGGAAAATAAGCTAAGATCTATAGAAGAAAAATGAAAAAACCTCAATGCTAACACAACAACAAAAAGAGTAAGACCAAACTACATCAAAATAGCTTCAGCACAAAACATTAGACATCATATCCTGAACAATACATTTCCAGTAAACAGAATTGCCAAAACTACAGAACTTTCTTGAGTATCCTCGTCATATCTTCATCATGTACCTGTCTTTTTTAAAATTGCCTTGAGAATAACAGAAAAAAGTGCATGAGAATTCAACTCAATTGAAGTAAGCACTCTGTGATTTCTTTCTAACCAAACCTCCAACAAAAAAAATCTTCAATATCCTTAACACCAACATTCCTTCCTTTGATTTCCGTCTGGTTGCCTTGAACAAATTAAACCATTCATCTCTATTATTAATTGATGGCTGATGAAGCTTACCAAAATCCAAGACTCTTTTCCAAACTTGATACACAAAATTGCACTCAAAAAACAAATGAGTATTGCATTCAGACTCAGCATGACAGAATACACAAATATCATCAGGGATGATGCCAATTTTGAATAGCTTATCTTTAGTGTTTAAGGCATTAGACATCACTTTCCAGATATGGAAATTTTGCTTGGCATTACTCATTAAACTCCACACTCTCTTATACCACGGAAAAATAGACCTATCACCTCTTAAAAGATCATACACTAAACTGATAGAGTGAGCTTTTCCCATCCAAGTTATACTAGCATTATTCTGTTTAAAATTGAGAGAAATTTCATACCAGAGTCTCCTCAATACTGCAGAGCTGCAGTGTGGTAAAATCATCTCACCATCATGCAAAAAATCTTCAATCACTACAAGAAAAATCGAGATTAGCGACAGATTTTTAGCAGCGGAAAATTCCGTCGCTAATTAGCGGCGGATTTCCATGTGATCTGCAAGGGATAGTTTTTTTAAATTTTCAACTTTTTTCCTTTTTTTTATTACCGTCGTTTTCTGCCACCCCTCACTAAGCCGTTGCAAATTGCGTCAAATTACCGACAGAAAATTTTTGCCGCTATTTTCCACTGCAAATCCAAGCAGAATACCGACAAATATTTGTCGAAGCTATTTTGCAGCAGAACTCCAACAGTTTTGCAAGAGATGTTTATACTATTTTTCTAAGATATACTTTAGTGTTATTTTTTAATAATTATTAACATGTTCAATAATTAATAATTAATTTGTTATAATTAATGATTTATAAGTAATAATAAATATTAATTTACGTTCTGTAATAAATAACTTATAATCATTGCTTATTTAAAATTAACAAAATAATCTTTGCTGATAACCAATGTAATTACTAAATTCTTAATTAAGTCCTCTGCTTTCATCACAAATCTCAATCAGTATGCCAGTATATTTTATGCTAAATCCCATAATTTTAAACTGTTCTTTTATAATTATTCCCCTAAATAATGAAAATATCAGTTATTATAATAATTATTTAATAATTAATATTATAATTTAATACTTATGAAATGATATTTAGTATTCAATAATTAATTTTAAATAATTATATTTAATAATTATAATTGATAATTATAGTTGATACTTATATTTTACATTTATAGTTGATTATTATTTTTTATATTTCGAAAATTTGAAATAATCTTGAATTGATTTGAAATAAATCATAAAGTTTATAAAACCAATTATATATTGTTTGACACGAAGTAACAAAATTTCTAAACTTTAAAATATTGAAAAAATTCATTTAATAGTTTAATTTAAATTGTATAATACTTCATATTCAAAATTTCCTATAAATTCCGATTAAGATAAACTACAATTTTTTTAAACATTGGCTCCATAGGTGAAATTTTGGCTCCAACATGCGAAACTTTTGGCTCCATCGTTCGAGTTTCATTCAAGTCTCATAACCCGCTGTTGATTTATATTTATTTATTTCCATTTATAAAAAGTTCAATCTACCGATTGCGACTGACATATATTTAACAACTACTAATATTCAAATCTAAATTATCATAGTATTAATAATTAGAAAGTAATAACAAAATAAGGAAGGATACTTTTCAATACTTATTGATTACAACTAAATTACTATCATCAATTAATTAACGATTAGGTTTAAATAATTACTTTTAATATTTGAAAATTACTATCAGATAAGTGAAAAGTAACAATAATTGATGATTAATAATTAAGACTTAAGGATTAGTAAGTAATATTTATTAACGAAGAGGAAATATTTAATACTTAATATCTAATAGACACAATTAATTATTATATTTAATAATTGATATTTCAAAAAAAATCAAATTCAAATTTTTTTAAAAATTGAATTTTCGGAAACACAAAAATAAAGGATTATATTTCTTTTAATAAACTTAAAATTTGTATATTCATATTTTCGAAAAAATTCAAAATTATTAAAAAAGAGAGAAAATCAACAATATTAAATAGTTTTTATAAATTTTGATATTCAATAAAAAATATTAGTTATATAAATTAATAATTACCAAGAATAGTTAATAACTAATACCATGTATGTAATAATAGTAACATTTAATTTTTAATGTTTAGTTATGGTCAGGAAGTAATAATCAATCATTATCAAATTTTCTGTGTTCCCGCCAGTTTAAATTTTGGCTCCAACACACAATTTTTTGGCTCCAACGCACTTATCAAACCTTAACACATTTCACAAGTAACGTTCAGCCTAATCAGGAGTAGCCGCCACTACCACATACCATTCCAATTCGTTCGAAAAAAAACCTAATTCCAAAAGAAAAAAATGGCGTCTACTCCCCTTCTATAATTTGATTTCCAGCATCTCCGAGCACCAAAAAAATTGGCGACTTCATCCCTCCTTCGATTTCCAGGATCTCCGAGCATCCATCAATCGAGCATCCAACGATTTTGAGCAATCGAGGGTATTGGGCATTTTCTGGTTTATTTATTGTTTATTTTATGCATTTGTTTTCTGGTTCATGCGCGGTGGCCCTTTTTCCTTTGATTCGTTTTAGACCTCTTCAATAACTCATGTTCCCCTCAAATATGACTGATTTTGAGCAATCAAGGGTATTTGGCGTTTCCGATATTGGGTTTCATTTGGATCATTTGGGTTTTCTGTGAGTACCAATGTTGTTCGTTTATGCATCTTTGTTGTAGATTGGTTTTGTTGAGAGCAGTTATTTTGTTTTTCTGTTGTTTACTGATTTGAGTGGTTTATATTGTTGAGAGCAGTTATTAAAACAATTTGTCTAATACTGACATGTTGAGTAATTTTTCTTTTAAGCTGGAGAGATGCTTCATGTTGTGGAAGCTTTAATTGACAAGAACTATCACCCAACAGTTATTTGCCGAGGTAATTCTGTCACTATAGCAGCAATTTAGCACTTTTTTCTTTTCAAAGCATTGCCAACTGATATGTATTTATTTGCCTTGTAGCATATAATAAAGCTCTTGAAGATGCAATTGCAGTTTTGGATAAGATTGCAATGTCAGTTGATGTCGATGATCATAAGTTTCATTCCCTATTGAGCGTTCTCCAAATTGATATCATAGCCAGTATTTAGTAAATGGTTACAAAAAGTCAAAAGCAATCTCTTTTCCCTTTTATATAAACAATTATTCTTGCATGCTTGTTGTACTAAAACTAAATTTGTATGCGTAGACGTGACAATATTAATATTACATTTTACCAGTTAACTTTGAGAAACTTATCTACCTATGTAACAGTTTTCTATATTATATTTCCGCATTAACTTTGAGAAGCTTATACACACTAATTGTGTGTGGATGGATCATCTACACACGTATGCTATATTTCAATCATTTTCAAAGTTATACAACTCAAAAAAGTACCAAACTTTGTATACATGCTCTTATAGTATTGGAGATCGTCTTGAAAACAATAATTTTTTGAATATTCCCATGATTTTCTTAATTACATTTCGAATTGATGGTTACATTCAGTAACTATTAATTAATTTGGCATTTTAAATATATTAGAAACTTTGAAATGATCTCAATTTGCAAGGGTGATCTTGAATAGTATAAGGAACATATCTATAGAATTTGTTTATACTTTCGATCGTATAACTAAAAAAATATAGTGATCTGTAATGCAAATAGTGCAGCCGATCCTTACCCTATATGTATTAATTTACGAATTTACATACATGCATATAATACCTAAAAAAAGGGGCTGGCATTCGAACCATTGTGCGAAACATGCCTGTTTGGATATGTTAGTGTCAAACATAAGCTTTTACATCCCATTTCAGTAAAGATGCAATCCATTGAAGTGACAACGATGGCTACATTGTTGAACCTTGTATAGTTTGAGCTAAAAACATGAGGTAGGGAAAGCATATGCTTAAACCATGCTTATGGCACAGAGCTACCACTAAAGTTAATTGAACAGATTTAAGGAGTTTGTATTTTCTTTTAGTCATGTCAAACAATAAAGATGAAACAAGAATGCATGGTCTGGTTTTTACGTGTAATATATATATTCTGAATTCAGCTATGTGAATTCATTGTGAATTTAGCTTTAGCTGACATGATATTGCCTATTTATAGGTGATATAAAGCAAATGCATCAAGAACTTGGGATCTTTACATGATGATGGGGGTACAAAAGCACAAAATGAAAGAGCTATTGCACTTATTGTTTTTTTAGAAGCATGACCCCGAGTTAAAGAACTACTTCTTTGGATGGTAATAGAGCAGTTTCTTGTATTGTTAAGTGTAATGTTAGGTGATTACTGATCAAACTACTTTTGCTTAAATGTATATTATCAGTGTATGCTTGGATGTATTAAAAAGTTCAAGACAATATGTAGTTATCAAAGTTGAATGTACCGAGCGAAGAAATAAATCATAATTGCAAACTTATCTTTGTTTACTTTGGATATGCAATTTATTTCTGTACGTATATATATATATACACACACACACACACACACACACACATATATATATATATATATATATATATATAGGTAGATCAGAAGAGGAATAGCAGCGGATTACCAACAAAAAAAGTGATGTTAAGTTTATTTCAATTTAATTTCCGTCGCTAATCCCTTGGTAATTAGTAAGGGTTTACCAACGCTTTTTATAAATAATAATTTATTATAAATTACTTATCCGTCGGTAAATAGTCGGTAAATAAATTAAAATTAAAATAATAAATAAAACTTTATTTTTATTATATAATTAGTAAAATGACGGAAAATTGTCGGAAAACTCATGCTAAATTCCGTCGCAAAATCTGACACAATTACCTTCATGGTTTTTACCGACCACTGTGTTATGTAGGAAATCCGTCGGTAATTCCAATTTAGCGACTGATTAGAAGTAGATTTTTCCGCTGTTAAATGCGGTTTTTCTTGCAGTGATTTTTTGCTAAATCTTGAATTCCACAATTCCTTCTCAAACTATACTCCAACACATCATGCAAAATTAAACCTCTATTTGCCCATGGAGTGTGCCAGAAGGAACCAGACAGATGTGATGAATAGCACTGAATAAAAGGTAAGCATTTACTTCTGAGCTTAAGAATCTGCCTCCAACTCCAACTACAAAAACTAGGGATTTGCATTGTCCAAAAGTTTTTCTTCCCAATCAAATTATTTCTCACATATTTAGTCCATAAGCAATTTTCATCAGAACAATTCTTATCAATATATAATGAAATGGCTGCTTTATTCCAAAGAAACAGATTAGTGATACCCAAGCCTCCATTCCTTTTATCATCACAAAGCTTTGAGAATGCTATTGGGACAATCTTCTTAACAAAAGGGTCACCATGCCAAAGAAATTTATTCATTGCACTAACTACCATATTGGTGGAATGACGAGGTGCGAAAGGCTATCAAAGAGAAGAAGGAAAGCTACAAATGCATGTACCGTCATAGAAGCAAAGAGAACATGCATAGGTACAAAGTGGCAAAGAAGACTGCAAAGAGAGCAGTGAGTGAAGCATGGGGACAAGCGTACGAAGATTTGTATCAATGACAAAGTACAAAGGAGGGTGAAAAAGACGTTTACATAATAGCTAGGCTACGCGAGAGGAGGACAAGGGACTTCAATCAGGTTAAATGCATTAAGGATGAGAATGATAGACTTTTGGTGAAGGACGATGAGATAAAGAATAGGTGGAGAGAATATTTTGATAAGCTTTTCAACGAAGAAAGTGATAGCTCTTCGATCGAGTTGGAAGACTTAGCCGACAACACCAATAGACATTTTGTGCGGAGATTTCAAGAAGCTGAGGTAAAGGGGGCGTTGAAACGAATGAAATCAGGCAAGTTGGTAGGGCCTGATGACATTCCTATTGAGGTGTGGAGATGCTTTGGAGATGAAGGGATAAGATGGCTAACTAAGTTGTTCAATAATATTTTCAAATCAAACAAAATGCCAGATGAGTGGAGGAGAAGCATTTTAGTTCCAATCTTCAAGAATAAAGGAGATATTCAAAGTTGCACAAACTATAGAGGAATTAAGCTTATGAGTCATATAATGAAGCTTTGGGAGAGAGTTTGCGAGCAGCGTTTGAGGAGGTGGACAAGTGTCTCTAGGAATCAATTTGGTTTTATGCCTGGAAGGTCAACCACTGAGGCGATTTTCTTGGTTAGGCAAATTATGGAGAGATACAGGGAGCAGAAGAAAGATCTCCACAAGGTTTTTATTGACCTAGAGAAAGCTTATGACAGAGTGCCGATGAGGGTTATGTGGTGGACGCTAGAAAGGAAGAGAGTGCCATCAAAATATATTACCCTTATTAAGGATATGCACGAGGGGGTTGTGACTAGTGTTAGGGCATGCGATGGTGGGACCAGAGACTTTCCAATTAACATAGGGTTACATCAAGGTTCGGCTTTGAGCCCCTATATTTTTGCATTAGTGATGGATGAAATCACAAAAGATATACAAAGGGAGATTCCCTAGTGTATGCTCTTTGCCGATGATGTTGTCACTACAAGAAAAACTGCATTTAGCGACGGCAAAATCCGCTTCCAATCCGTCGCTAAATTGGCCTTAGCGACGGATTTCCGGCATAACATGGTCGTCGGTAAAAACCATGACGGTATTTGTGTCAGATTTTAGCGACGGAATATAGCATGAGTTTTCCGACAGATTTCCGTCATTTTACTGTTTTTATAATAAAAATATAATTTTATTTATTAATTTAATTTTAATTTATTTACCGATTATTTACAGACGGATAAGTAATTTATAATAAATTATTATTTATAAAAGTCGTTGGTAAACCCTTACTAATTGCCAAGGGAATAGCGACGGAAATTAAATTGAAATAAACTTAACCTTACCTTATTTGTTGGTAATCCGCCGCTATTCCCCTTCTGATCTACCTATATCTATATATATATATATATATATATATATATATATATATATATATAGAGAGAGAGAGAGAGATACACATCAACTGTGAACACTGAAATAACATATCAAAAAAAAAACAAAGATAAATTTGCAAGAGAAAACATCTATAATCACATTAAAAAAAAAGAACATCTATATTAACATTTAAAAAAGAACATCCATATTCACATTCAAAAAAGAATGTCCACAATTCTTCCTCAAATCATACACCAAGTTGAATTATAAACAGCAAAACTATTCAGTTAATGCTAACATTATCCCATACACATACAGAAATTCATATTAGCCCCACTGGTCATTGCAACAACAGCTTCTCCTTCCATATTGTAATATTTACAGTAAGCTTCTGCACCGGTAATAACTAAAGCACCTGCTGCTTCGAGATTGCTTCTCTTTTCCCCATACATATCCTATTTTTTTTTCACAAATGACACAATAACCATACAATTTAGATTAATATTTGATGTTAAAACCTAAAACAACCATGCAGACATATCAATGTATGTTGAATCCAAGCTCAATTTGATTGGCACATGCATGCATAGGATCAGAAAAGGAGCATTTACCTTTATGGATGCACATATAGCATCACGAGAAACAAGAACCACACCATCTGCAACAATATCATACAAGAAGCATTTCTCTTTTGTGGTGTGAGCAGATGCAATGTTTGTGCTGGCAGTTGTCATTTCTTTCACTCTTATAAGGTTGTCTGAATCAATATCAATGTGGTGTTCATCAACAATATGATCAACTAGCTGTATTGACATTTCTTCATGAGACTGAACATGTCAAAGTAGTAGCCCACATAAGAATTGATTTTGTTTTGAAAAAGTGGGACAGGAATCAAACCATAGAAGAAAGAGGTGTTTCGTTAACATTTGGATTCATTCCTATCAAAGTTGTATTTGCTAAAATTGCCCCCTTATCAGCATGAAACTTTCAAGCTCTCCAAAAGCTAATGCTTCACCTCCAACAAGATTTGCAAGTTTACTGGCCCGATCTACGCGTCATGCCATCATGGTTATAATTTTTTTGACATAAATACAAAAGAAATCATGCTCATTGTATAATTGATTAGTGCGAATAAATTAAACTTTTATATGATGCTATACACTGAAGTCATCATGTATCAACTTCTAAAAGAAGGTTACGATCTATGAAGTACAGTGGAGCTTTGTACAAAGATAATTGGGTTATTATCAATCACTGATCCTGAAATATAGAAAACAAAAAGAATAGAAGGAGTGTACCATAAAAGCGATTAGCAATCACAACTTTTGTGTCCTTGCATTTTGCTCCAAAAGCCAGTGTTCTTCCAGCACCACGAGGACCTATGACTACAGAAGTTCTACCAGCCAAAGGTGACACATCAAGGTCTTTACGACTCTGTAATCCTTCAGAAGCCCAGATTGAATACAAAAAATTACAAACAAATTCATTTATTAACCATTCAAGATCTATTCAGTTAGAAAAATAAGGACCCCTTATTCTGTCCTCAATGTGGTTGTGAATGCCATTGGAAATCCATATTTTACATTGTCTCCTGCATCGTAGTATCCACCAACTAAATCGATCTGAAATCGATAAGCATTTATCATTAAAACTTATAATAATATTGTTCATGAATGTTCATATTTCTTGTCGTGTGATGCATATATGTTTTAAAGAATTGTAAGAGAGGTACATACACCGACATCATGACCATCCTCAAGAGCGGAATCCTTACGCCAGGTCATTCTTTGAGATTTTGGAAGCTTTCCAGACCTTTGACCTTCAAAGAAAAGTATACTCTTCCTAAGTGCTTCATAATATTTCTGATGCTGATCTTTATTTGCTTCTCCATGAATGTGATTTGAAACATCATTTGTTATCATACTCATGCTTAATCTGCATGATCCGACGGCTAACATCAATACCAAGGAAAAGTGAGAATTAGTAAACAATGTTTTCTGTTTTCCTGCTATCCTACCACAGAGCTAATATAGTGGTTTGATGGTATTTATATATGACGCTAATGATAACAGAAAAACAAGTACTCTTTACAATCTTTTCAGATTTTACAACATAAATTTAAGGAAATTAGTCAATGTCTCATTAATTAACATTCATCATAAATGTTCTTAATTCAGATATATACATAAATGCAGAATAAATTGCACTTAATGATAGATTTAGAATTGTATAAACATTTCCCATACATACTTATGCAAATATTACATTGCGTCTTCAAACACATAATCTAAATTAGAGTGACAATGAATTGGAAGAAGGACCAATGGTTGTAACCATCTTTCATGTTCCAATATTTTCATTTGAAGATAGATGTTGATGTTTGTTTCCAATAAGTTTGGAACTTATGTCCTCTTGTTTGCATATAGGTTTTTTTTTTGATCTTTTAGGTCAAATTAAAAATTGTGTTTCTATTCGACTGTCAACAGCTATTAATAAGAATAAGACATATTTCCTAGTTTGGATTCTATCCTAAATCTGCTATAAATTTCTTGATTCTATAATTAAAATATTACATTAATTGTGATTTTATTTTTACACAATGGTACTGTGCTCGTGTGATTGCTCTACTTCGTCATACTTTACTACAGATTTTAATTATTGCTAAACCTTTTACCATGTCTAAATCACATAGTAAAAGCATCTAAAATCAGAGACTATGATTCCATTTGATTTGGTTTATGTAAAATACATTGAAAAATTCGTGATTTATCCGATTCTCTATAAAAATCGTTTACGAAACTTAGAATAGAATTCGGAATACGGTCCTTATCTAAAATTCAATCAAAGTCCTCAATCGCTGAAATTGTTCCAACATAATCTGTATTGTAACCGAATTTTTTTCCATCGGTTGATCTTCTGAGTATAGTATTTACTATTGCTCCAGCAGGCTGATACAATACAGGACCCGATAAAAACTAGCAAGGAGTAAGATCCGAACCAACCACACAAACAAACTAAATACTAACGCTAACAAGAAGAAGCAGCACTCACCGGCACATTGCCTCGATCAACAGCAAGAAAGCCTTCTTTTTGGTGAAACTACCGTAGATCTGTTAAGCCTAGTGAAGCAGCAGGGGTCGCGAAACCACTCTTGCCAACTGCCAAAGAAAACAGGGGAGAAAACAGGGGAGGAAGACAAGGGGAGAGGAAGGAGAAAGCGACTGGGAGACGTTTTCTATGTCCCCATTGATGAAGAAGCCGGTTTATTCCAGGGTAGAAAGAAGTGTCGATTGGAGACTGGTGGAGACAGAAGCAAGAGAGAGAGGGAGACAGCAAATTATTCGTGAAATTTTTGGTTTGGAGCCAAAACATTTCGTTCTGCCGCCAAAGCGAAATTTTGGATTTGAAGCCATTTGCATGCCGTACTCTATAATTTTCCATAATAAGTATAAGTATTCAAAATTTCAAAATTTCAAAATTCATCAATATTCGTTGTTCAAAAATGAAAAATTACTTGATATTTAAAAAACAAATACACATATGAATATGGTCATGTCTGGATCCACTTATTATCCTTTTGAGTATAATCAAAATTATAGTTAATTTTCCGTGTAATTGAATAAATAAATTTCTTGTAATAACACCTTGATCAATGTCAATTTTTTTGGTGTAAACGCAAACTTTCCAAAATACCCTTTAAGTTCGTATTACATTTTAATATACCTAAACATATTTCCACTTTAACTAAAATTCAAAATTTTAGTTTTACTTCTTGGTCAATTTATTCTATCCTTTAACTAAATCCACATGATAACCAATAATATCATAATTAAAATAAAAATTATTACTGTTTTAATTTAGGATATAGCCAACAAATATTTTTATAAATTCAAAATATCCTCCATAGGTTTTTCCACATTTTAATGTCAATTTATAAATATAAATCTTAAAGATAAGTTTCTAATGTATTATTAACATTAATTATTTAAAATTTAAATTTACTAATTAATTACTAAGTAATAACACAAATTTAAAACATCTTATAAATAATAAATATAAAAGTTCATTTCAAATCTCTTGGAAAACTGCAGGAAAATAGCTTCAAAATTATGTCGACGGTAATCCGACTCTATTAGCAACAAAATTTAGCGTTAAATATTATATGACGGTAAAGAGCTGCAATTTCCATTGATTAAGCGACAGAATTAGTATTCGACGGTAATAATTTATAATAAGATGACATATAAAATCCAAAATATTTTGTCTTACAAAGCCTACGGAAATCCGCCGCTAATTAGCGACGGAATTTTCCGCTGCTAAAAATCTGTCGCTAATCTCGGTTTTTCTTGTAGTGTGTGCTGATTGATGAAAGTAGAATAGGGGTTAATCGCCAACTGGAGTTGTGGAGGGAGACCTTGGAATCAAAGGGTTTCAGGCTTAGCAGAACTAAAACAGAGTATATGAAGTGTGAGTTTAGCAGTGTAAGGTCAGATGACGGAGATGTTACCCTAGCCGGTAGTGTAGTACCCAAGAAGGAATCTTTTCGATACTTAGGATCTATGTTGCATTTTGATGGAGAGATTGATAAGGATGTTAGTTTTATAATTCAAGCAGGATGGGTGAAATGGCGACTACCATCTGGCATTCTCTGTGATCAGAAGATTCCTCAGAAGCTTGAAGGAAAGTTCTATAGGACAGCAATCAGGCCTGCAACGTTATATGGTGCAGAATGTTGGCCTACTAAGAGGCAACACATCCAGAAGATAAGCGTAGCACAGATGCGGATGTTGCGTTGGAGCTGTGGGCATACGAGACGAGATCGGATTAGAAATGAGGATATACGGGAAAAACTTGGAGTTGCACCTATTGAAGAGAAGTTAGTCCAATACCGCTTGAGATGGTTAGGACATATCTGACATAGACCATACGATGCACCAGTACACGTTGGAATTCTAGGCCACGCCGAATGCCCAAAGAGAAGTAGAGGTCGACCTAAAATGACATGGGAGGAGATAATAAAGAGAGATTTAAGTAACTGGAGTTTATCGGAAGAGCTGGTAGTTGATAGGAGTGCATGGAAATTGGCAATCCATGTACCAGAACCTTAGGTTTTTTTAGACTTTATTTCACGTTTACTAAAACTTTTTATTACTATTTTAGATTTTATGTCACTTCTATTGAACCTTTTTACTTATTATTATTATTTAAAAAAAACCTTTATCAGACGACTTTTTATTTGTTTGGTTATTTTAAATGCTTTATATATATATATATATTATCATCATTATTAATTTTATTTTTTTTATTTTTGGGTTCCATATCTAGCCAACCCCAACTTGTTTGGGATATATGGCTTTGTTGTTGTTGTTGTTGCACTAACTACCATATTAATGTGTTTCAAAGGAAGGATATAATGTCTGGAATGATAGGTGGTCATAGAGGTAAGAACTGATTGAATTATTGTGAGCCTACCAGCTTGTGAAAGTTGACATGAAGGCCATTGTTTCATTTTTGCAATAATTTTCTCAAATAATGGCATACAACTTTCCTTAGTAATTCTACCAGTAAAAAGAGGTAAACCCAAATACTTTGAATTGTTAGGCAAAACATTTAAACCGGATAACTGAACTAGATCATCCATGCGGTTTGACTAAGCCCAGCAATTTTAATGTGAGACTTCTTCAAGTTAATTTCCAAACCAGTCATATCATAAAAGGACTGAAGGATTGATAGCAAACATTGGATATTGGAAAAAACAGGTCTGGTAAAAATAATAAGATCATCAGCAAAACAGAGATGAGTAATCATTGGATTCCTACATCTAGGATGAAGTTGCAGATTACCTAATTCAACTTGCTTGATGATTAAAGAATTCAGAAGCTCCATAACACAGGAAATAGGGTCTCCTTGTCTAACTCCTTGTTTACTATTGAAGAAACCATGCATAGAACCATTTCTAGAGATAGAAAATTTTGGAGTAGATATACAGGTAAAAATCCAGGCAAGAAATGGCTTAGGAAAATTCATTCTCGACAATATAACAACAATTGAAGACCAAGACACACTATCAAAGGCTTTCTTTATATCAAGTTCTAACATGCATCGAGGAGAAATGTTTTTCCTGTCATAATCATAAAGTAACTCTTGGGCAATCAACACATTATCACTGGTAGATCTACCAGGAACAAACGCAGATTGATTGGATGATATTACAGTATGGAGTACAGCTTGCATTCTGCTGGCCAACACCTTAGAAATAATCTTGTAGAAAACACTACAACATGATATTGGCCTAAAGTCTGATACATGTGTAGGGTTGTCAATTTTAGGAACCACAGCTATGTAAGTGGCTGCTAATGAAACTGGTAATGCATTGGAATAGAAAAAATATTTAACAGCTTCAGAAATATCATTACCAATAGTAGCCCAACACTTCTGTAGGAAATAAGCATTAAAACCATCTGGCCCTCCAGAACTAGCTGGATTCATCCCCTGAACTGCAAATCTGATTTCATCATTAGTTACTGGCTTAATAAGCTCTATTGATTGTTCATGAGAGATGAAAGGCAGATTAATATGGAATAAAGGCTCAATATTGCTAGAGTGAAGAATTTCAGGAGCAAGAATAGTCCTAAAATAATTGACAAAAGCAGTATCAATAGCATTATGATTAGTTAGCAAAATACCATCTGCATCATAAATCATATGAATAACTTCTCTCATTTTGTTCATTTTCAGAAAATTGTGAAAATATTTATAATTCCTATCTGCTTCCACTTATCTCCAGATATAAGACCTTTGTTTCATTGATTGATATTCTGTGTCCAAAATGAACTTAAGCATGTCTTGCAATTCTTTCTCTAAAATCAGGAGCTGAGAATTATAAGGATCAGAAGCCATATTGCTTTGCACCTGTACTAGTTCAGATCTAACAAGAGAAGATTGCATCATTACATCTCCAAAATTATGCTTAGACCACGCTTTGAGATGAAACTTGAAAAGCCTTAGTTTATTTAATAGCTTTTCTAAAGGATTCCTTCCAGAATTTTGGCTCCAGACCTGTAAAAGAATACTGGAAAAATCCTTATGAGATAACCAAAAATTAAAAAAATTGAAAGAAGACTTCCCTTTAATAATGGCATCAGCTTCACCCCAGTATAAAAATAAAGGACTATGATCAAAAATGGTAGGAGGGAGAATACGATAGGAAGAAAAAGGACAAATATCAAGAAATGCAGAATTGACAAAGATATGGTCATATTTACAAAGAGTGGGAATTCCAGAGTGACTTTTATTGGACCAAGTAAAAGAAGGACCAATTGAATTGAGAGGAGATAGTTTTGATTTGATAATAACTTGATTGAGTGGAGCAATATCTTCAATAGAAAGAGAACACCCACCAATTTTTTGAGCAGAGGAGTACATGCAATTGAAACCCCCCCTCAAATCCATGGATCATCCTGAGTATTAATATTATGATGATTGTTGAGAAAAGAGAGTCTCAAAGATGTAGCATTATGAGCATAAACAGAAGTAAGCAAGAATAAGGAATTGGTAGGTAAATATATACATCTATAATGTATAAACGGATCAGAAGAGGACAACTTTGAAAGATTAAAAACTTGAGGATTCCACAAAGTCAAAAGTCGACCAAAACTAACATCAACAAGGTTATTATCAGATTTCCACTTAGGAGCAATGTAAGCAACTGCTTTGGCTGTTGAAAACATATACAATTTTGTTTCAGAAAGACATAATAACCGAATGTTCTTATTGTGCATAAAAAATTTAACCTCACATTGCTTAGAAGGAAGATTCAACCCTCTAATATTCCAGAAACAAATATTGTGAATCATTTTTTAGCTTGAGGGGATTTAATTGAGAGGGCAGAAGACTGCCTAGTTTTACTTTTTGAAAGTGATTTTTGACTGCCAATTGGTTGCACTTCATCTCGATTAAAATCAGTACCATCATCTACATCATCAATAATTGATGGAACTTCCTTTTTCTGCCTGCCTTTCTTGGATTTCAAAATGGTCTTTGAGGCTGAAGCAACAAAATCACTAATCTTTGCCTTAGGAGGAATAGAAGTAAAGTCTTCCTCATGCATGCTAGAGGAAGATGAAGACTGAGAGCTAACACAATGAATGGGAGAAGGAGGTAGAATAATATTTTTAGGAGGAGCAAGATGAGAATATAAAGAGGTACTAGTAGGAGAATAAGGTAAAGGAAAACTAAAAGAATCACTTGAATGACTACCAATTGATGATGAAAAGGAGGATGAACAAGATAAAGAAGTATAGGATGATGATTGCAAATTACAATTCAAAGAAATAGATGAGTCAGAAGATGGAAAATCAAATAAGGATGAAAAAGGATTAGCATGTACAATGTCATCAACCACTTGTTTTCCTTCCAGATCAGATTTCTTATTCACAACACTGTTGCCATTCAAGTCAACCACTACTACTTTATCATTATTCTTACTTAAAATTGAAGAATCAATTTCCATGGTATCAGTATTATTCATTTCAGTATAATTCCCCCGATTTTCATTGCCTCTAATCTCAACCACTTTTTCCAATGCATCATTGACTTCTTTCTGTACGTCAGTTCCAAATTTGCCTTGCTTCCTTATCCACATTTGCTTTTTCCTATTATTCACATTATTCCGTCCAGGCTGATTAAAATGAACTGAAGCTGATTGCCTATTTCTATTCTCAGCCATATTAATTGGTCTACCCCTACCATAATTTTCATTACATTCGACAGTTTCTCTGTTTACATTGACACGAACATCACACTCCACAGTTGAGTGACCAAAGACTTCACATAAAGTGTAAATGTTTGGTTTCCAATCATAAGACACAATAACTGGAGGACAATTCTCACCAAAATCACCTAATTCTATAGAATGAGGTAACTCGGAATCAGCTTCAATTGCCACTAACACTTTAGCATACCTAATCCTCTGCATTTTCTCAGTGTTAACATCAAAACAAATAAGCCTACCGACTTGACAAGCTAACCAGTTTATACCAATTAAAGTCCAAAGCAACAAAGGAATTCTAAGAAGATGGATCCAGGTTGGCACTCTTTTAATCTGAGAATGAGCATTACCAATAGATGGATCCCTTGTAGTGATAATGAACATTCAGCCTCTAATGAAGATAGGATCTGCTTTTAAAATTTTCTCTATATCCAAATCATTATAAAATTTGAAATAAAAATACAGGCCATCAGATTTAATATCTACCTCTCCATTTACAGACCAATAACCTTGTAGAAAATTTACTACTGCAAGATAAGATAGAGATCCATCAAGAAAAATCCCACAAGATATTGATCCCAATATTTCATACCTTCCTCTTTTACAATTGCAGGAGGAATCCTCTTAGATTTATCTTTGATCTTCTCAAATTGTTGAGGCTTATACGAACCAACATTCCTTGGCAGAGAGTTGAATAAAGAAAGATAGTCCTTCTTAATAACAGGAGTATGAGTCACTGTAACAAAATTCAGATTAGCATTGGATTGATCAGATCTAATGGAAGGATTATATCCAGAGGGAATTGAAGCAGTAGTAGAAGTAGAACCAGCTAGACAAGTTGAATCTACAGCTGATGAAAGGTTGGAATTAGCAGAATTAGTGCTACTAGAAGTGGAATTATCAATCAGATTAGTGTTCGACAAAATGTCATTGAGAGACGTAGCATTCAAATTAGTAGAATGATCTAGATCTGAACCAGATCTAGAAGAAAGATCAGTAACCAACGAGGAGTCATTGAAGATCGAATTAGATGAGGGATTAACAGAGTGAAGTAAAGTTCCACTAGAAAGAGAGCCAAGCAAAGGATTAACAAGCAGAGGAGGAAGATCAGGAGGAGGTTGAAGATGAACAGGAAGAGATGAAGTCGAAATAAGAGAGGAGGAAGACGAATCAAGACCAGAGAAGGAGGAGGAGGACGCCATTATCAAGGGTCATCAATTCAAAAATGATTTCAGTCACTAAAACAAGTTAATAAAGTTATAAACTTTGAAATGGTTAATGAAATGAATGAAGGGTTAGAAGTATGGAATATGAAATGGAAATCCAAATAGAAACCCAAACTGAATTGAAGATGGTTAGGCTAGTTAAGTTATAAGAAGTCAATCTAAAATAGCATATTTAAAGAAGTGATGGAGCTTTTGCTAAGATGAAACTAAAATAGATTTGAAATAAGATCATACGAAGTTTTCATAAAGGATTCTTAGAATCAAGATTATATATATAATGTTTTAAAGGACATACAAATTATCTTAAGGAATATGATGTGGTTTTAAAGAAATTGGAACTTGTTGTACATTGGTTGAGTCGAGTAACTTTCGAGGTGTCAATCTAATGTTGGTTTCGACCTTCGGGGTTGTATACTTAGAGATTTATTCACTTACCAATTTACAATGAAGAGATAATGGAGTAGAAGTGAAGTGATAATTGAATATTCTTATATTAAATAAGAAAAGTGAAATGTTTTCCAAATGTTGGATGATATAAAATTTTAACTAACGGATGATTAATTAAAGAGGCTAAATGATACTGGTTATTGAATCAGTGAATTTATTTTATTTTTATGGATGAATGATTGTTAATTTGATATTTAAATAACCGACTATCACAATATTGCTCATACGATTATTGGTACGAAAAAACAGGGATAAAATTTATATTCGAAAACCATTCCGACCAATAAATACAAATATGTGGAAGATGTTGTTCGAGATGGAGAAATTGAAGACCGTTGATCTTCATAAAAAGGAAGAATTATTTACAATCTCTGGCTAATCCCTAGAGATATACTGTGATTTTGTTGCGGTTGAAATCTACGGATTACATGGAGTACTCGCTACTGATCCAAAGGGGGATACCTAGGATGTGATAGGAGGGTACCTTTGATTTGTCTAGCCTCAGGACAACTTTTATGGATGGATCTTTGACAGAGTATTTCAAATGGGATTGTGTATGTTGATTTCTTCAAACGTATCTTAGTTGGTGGAGGAGAAGGGCATTTCTCTTAGCTTAACAACTAGAGTATTTTTGTGGACGTCAATTAGTGATTTTCTTGCGGATCTGACGATGTGACATTCAAAATGAATGATGGCCAGATGATCTAAAAAGATATTTATAACCTCAAGCCTCATCAACCGGGAAGTGGTATAAAATTAGGTAGGTCGCATGACTATGTGGGTACCTCCCATTAAAAGGGTGTATTGCCACCATCTAGAGAAATTACTATTTGTTCCTCTTTTGCTTTTGTATCTCCCGGGAACGGCTATGTTGGCATCAACCGTATTTGACAATATACCCCGTACTCTCAAGCGAAATGAGGGGCAGTCATGTTTAGCCAGGGTTGCAAGAACATTCTTGTTGAATCCAAGTGTATTTTCTCTGGAGGTAAACTTTCGGAAGGTGTTCCATACCTTGCCATAGTTGGAAATCCATTCTCTAATAAGTGTCCGCGGTTTTTGATTATAGACTATATGTGTAAAGCGTGAGATACAAGAGTTCTGCAAGATGGTTATTTATTTGATTTAGACACTGTTATAATATCAGAAGTGATATGATTTCAAATTGTTTTGGGTTATAATAAGGTAAAAACCATCCGTATTTATATGTGGATTTGGTCTTACGGTTATCCTTTTCTTTCAAAAAGATTTTAACTTTAAAATAAAGTTGGATGTTCCCTTTTAAACTTAGTGAGTTTCTCGCTCTGGTTCACCAGACTGATCTGGCGTTTGCAATGCTTAGGTCAGACCAAGTTTTACAGGTTTATGTTATTGGACGCTGTGAAGAAACGAGTTGGAAGAGTTCTGACATATGATATCTAGTATTTATTCAATTGTGTGTTGTATGTGAGAACAGATTGTTATAACTGTCCAGATATATTGATGTACTCTTATGATTGTAAGTTTTATTTCAAAGCTTTCAATAAAGATTTAATTCTATATGATAATTTGTTCCGCTGCGATGTGAGACTCTGATTCTGTGTTGGTTCTTCTTCTTATTCTTCTATTCTAAAAATTCTTTCTTTCTTATCTCAGCCTCTAACTTCTTTTATTAAAGATTCGTAATTTCGTGTAATTTGGGTTGGACGTGGATTGTAATTCGTCGACTCAAAGGGTACGGATTTGCAGGCCTTTACAGTTAGTATCAGAACAATGGTTTAGTAATAATCTTGGTTCTGTGGCGTAACTCGATAGAGATTGGGTTAGTAATACCCTAGATTGAGTTTGAGTGTGTAAATACGAGAGCGCGTATTTGTAGATCTTATGTACAAAATGTTTTGTATTGTGTTGTTTGATCGGTTCAAGTTGCACTAGCAATTGACACAATATTTTTTGTAATGCAGGTAAATGAAATAATTTTGCCCAAACTATATTTTTGTGCAGAAAGGAAATAATTTCATCAAATTATTGGAATATTTTTTTGATGATTGATTTGAATAGGAATTCAAATGGAATTGTGAATTTAAATAAATTCAATTTAAACCAGAAGAATTTACGAATAAGAATTTTAATATGGCATTAAACAAACCAAATTTAGCTAATGATAAGTTAAATAAAATTGGAAAAGAAAATGAAATGATTTGGTTATGTTGATTGTTTGTTATTCAGATGATAGGTTGATTGAATAAAATTTATCAATAGTAATATGAATTGAAAACAGAAAAAATAAATTCTAGTATAATGAAATTAAATAGAATCACTAATGAAATGAAACTAGATGATTTAACCCTGTATTGGTTATTCGCATTATATATTGGGTTAAGTGCATGTTGGAAGGAGAAAGAGCTGTTAGTTGCTTTGCTTGGTTATTAGAGTTTAGTTTATTGACAAATAGCTAAACATTAATATATTATTGACTGGGTGTTTGATTTTATACCCCTAAGTTGGGTAGCCGCTTGGCTTTATTTTCTTTTGATCGATGTGAGGCCCGGAGCGGAGAGTTGTAGTTGTTCTGATCGAACCGTGCAGACAAGATGCTGGAAAATTTTTTGAAATTTTTCACGACTTAGATATTTTCGATATATTTTAAATAATTATTATAAAAGTAATTAGGTTTGGAGTATTCTTCTTACTTAGTAATTTCAGGGACAAAATTCTTTTAAGGGAGCTGGGAAGAACGTAACGACCCGTATTTTTTGGCCAGTTGAATTCGAATATTTAACTTGTCTTAAATATTATATTTGGAATGTTAATGGATTTTTAATACATAATTCGTTTATTAAATGACAATTGAACATTTATATTATCTTTAATTTAAAACGAACTTGTATCATCATGGTAGTTCATAATATTGAGTTATGAACTTCAATTGAATATACAGAATCTGTTATAAGTCGGAATTCTGTGAAACAAGAAACGTTCGAAACTAGTTGATTATAAATTTCTAATAAAAGAGAAAAATTAAGATTTTATCTTATAAATTGCAAGTAATGTCCAAATTAAATTTTCAAATAGTCGTTATGAAAATCGTTTATAAATTATAATGTTTATTTAATTTATTTAAAAGGAATTTTTATATATTTGGACATCGTTTAACTTGAATATGTTAATGTAGAGTTATAATTCCATATTGGTTTATACTGAAGTTATATATTATTTCATTTGGATATATTCGATGATAATAATTTATTATTATTAAATTTAATTGTTTTGGGATAAAATAATATTTTATCAATTTTATATAAGCCTTAATGATAGCCATTTTGTAAATGACATCCATTTTTGACGAAACGAGTTTTAATAAAACCGTAATAGCTAATTATTGTTAGATTTCCAGTTTGGAGTCAACTGGGGCTGTCTTATGAGCATGCGGTACTTAAACGTGAACCGATATATATATATATATATATATATATATATATATATATATATATATATATATATATATATATATGTAAGTAACTCGAAATTAAAATAAAGCTATTTTCCAAACATAATCAGAATTTGACCAAACAAATTTCATTGGGACCATAATGTCAAGACGTAGCAACATATCCATCTTCGTCGCGTTTAGAGAACGTGTGTAGCGATGTGAATATTAAACGTTAACGTCACCTAGTATTAATTGAACTATTAAAATACTATTAAATTATATAAAAAAAAGTAAAAAAAAAAAAAAACAGAAGAAGAATACAAGCCTATCATATCATCAAGTACGTACATGCTTAGTTCTTAAGTATAAATTTAATTCACCACGTGCCTATGACAAATTCTAAGCGCTGCCTACCTAAGGAAATATCGTATGAGCGTACAACCGATGGGGAAACTTTCTACCCTAAGACATGCATTGTGTAGCCACCCTATCCTATTGCCCAATTCTTTTCGATCCTAAGAGCATAACCAACCATGGCTTGTTCAGTGACTAAACAAGCCACGGAGCAACCAGGTATGGTTTGTTTACTTCCCCGTGGCTAGTTTGGAACCAGTTCTTGGTCGGTTGAGTGAACAGAGGCTACTGCTTATAACGGCGAAGTGTTTGCCGTTATAAGTTTATAACGGCAAAGACTTTGCCGTTATAAACTATTAATAATAAAAAACCGTGTAAACGCTGTTTGCTGCGGTGAAAATGTGTAATATTGGATGAAAGGGGTGTTTGCTGTTTTATGCTGTTTGTATTATATAATTTTTTTTAAAGTGGTTTGTGGTTGGTTGTGGCTAGTTTTGTATTGTTAGTTGCGTTGTGGCTTGTTTGGATGAAAGAGAAGAAGTGAAAATAACGGATGGTTGGTTATGGTCTAACTTCTGAAGCTAGTATGGGCACATATTCTGCATGCCTATACGTACCCAGCTAAATGCACATGCTACATTGAAATAATGTTGATCTTATCCACAGATTTCCACACACACACACACACACATATATATATATATATATATATATATATATATATATATATATATATATATATATATATATATATATATATATGACATATATGTATATCATGCGATTTGCCTTCATTTGCTGGTTTCCAACAGTAGGTAAGAAATGAAACCATCTCTCACCTCAAAAAACGAAACTATCGTTTACTAATTAAATTCATAACTCTAAAACCATTTTGAGTTGGACAATGATGTCAACAGCAAATTTGATGGTGGAGGTGAGATCGAGGATCAGGTGAAGTGGGAGGCAACGCGGTGGCCTGTGGTAGCAGTTATTAGGAGTTGATCAGGATTGATTCATGGGTTTTTTCTTGGTAATGAGCGCAACTAGGTGACAAGCCATTCTGGTTCAGGGTAGAGGTACCGGAGGGGCCTCGGCGAGGGTAGTCGTTGGCGGTCAGGGGCTTAAGTGGCGATGTAGTTCAACGGAAGGTAGTGTGTTATTTTTGAACTGGGTGATGGGTTCCAACCGAGAGTCTTCTAGTTGGTCGTGGTGATGACCAGAGACGATGGGAGTTTGGTCGCGGAGATGCTCAAATGGACGGGGTTGGCGCGATTGTGGTGCCGTCAGGTGACGGTGGGTGATAGCTTTAGGCGTGAAGGAACGAGGGATGTCGGCTAGTGGATTTGCTTTCTGGAGAGGCTCATATATATAGCAGATAAGAAGAAAAAAAAAATATAAAGTGATGGGAAGGAAAGAACGCATGGGGAACAAAAAATGGGTTCAAGCATGAAAGCAGTGAAGCACCCTGGTGAATGCATGATTTAGAACGAAGGAGAAAAGATGGCACAAGTGTTCTGGAGGAGCGACGTGGGTAGGATGTTGATGCGGTGGGGAAGTGACGTGGTTACGTCTGAACATTGGAGTACTGAATAAAACTGATAGATGATTAAGGCAACACTGTGTAAATACGTTTGTGGATGGGGGAAGAAGCTTCATTGTTAAGACCACAACCAACAATGGCTTGTTCAGCTACTAAACAAGCCACGGAGCAATCAGGTGTGGCTTGTTCAGTCATCTATGGCTAGCCGTGGCTGGTTTTGAGCTCGTTCGTGGCTAGTGAACTGAACAGAAGTTGGGGATTATAACGGCAAAGAGAAAGCCGTTATAAGTTTATGACGGTAAAGTCTTTGCCGTTTTATGTTTTCTGGTGTATTTTATGTTTATAACGGCAAAGAGTTTGCCGTTATAAACAAAAAATAATTTTTATTATATTTTTTTAATGTTATTATTTAAGTAGATTCGTGACTAGTTTTTCTCCCTGAATGTCATGTGGATTGTTTAGTTGTAAAATAAGAGAGAGAATGAAGTGAACAGAACGGATGGTTGGTTATGGTCTTACCAATGAGGATGGATGCGGTTTTGTATGGCGTGGACTGAAAATTTGTTGGTAGGCCCATTATAATTTAAAATTTAAAGTTAATTTAAATTAAATTGTTTTGTAATCATATTTAAGCAATATCTTGATCTTATATTTTCATATTTATGAACGGTCGGTGACATTGGAACCATATCGACGTAGGTATTGAGATAGAGCAGGTCTGGTCAAGTTTGGAAGCAACCGAAGTTTCTAACTAAATTAAACGAGTGTTTAATTTAATTAAAAACATTTAAATGACGGAATAAAATCAAGGTGAGTAAAACTCACTCAGTTGTCCCACTTATATTTTTATGAGTCGGGTTTAAATGTTTGTGTGTTATATTTGCTAATTGTTGAATGATTGCATGCCTGTTTGGATGTTTGCTGAATATTTTTATATATTTTTTGAATTAAACGTTAGTTTAATTTAAAAGAAATAAAATCGTAATTTTAACGTTTAATCCCAATTGAGGTAACTTACCTTGTTGGTTATTTTTAAAATAATATAAACATATTTAATTTAATAATTTGATGCTTAAATTGTTGTTGTAAGTTGACCGATAATTATTCATGTTTATTATATTGCCATATTAAATGGATGATTTTATTTGAGTTAACCTATTTGAATGCAGGAAATAACAGTTTGGAGACTCACTGAATATGATAACGTTTATCGATATGATTTGTTATGATTGATTTAATGTGAAATAAGTTAATATTTTACGGATTGGGTACTCAAGTAGACATTTGCCTCTTTAGTACCGTCGATAAGAAATAAAAGAATTATGGAATTGATTTTATGTCGATTCTAGAATATTTTCAAACCAATAACTGAACTGAAATACGATGTGTGTGTTCAAAAGTAAATAAATATTTATTTAATTTTATAAGTGAATATAAAATGATTTTATTAAGCTAATTCTTATGTTTTATAAGCAAATGAGTAGAAATTTACTTAACGATTAATAACTGGGATTAATTGTTTTAAGAAGCAATTAAAAGGGATTACTTAAATTAATTATTCTTATTAATTAATTTAAAGAAAAGACCAAATGAAATTTGATTATTATTTATAATAATCAAAGTAGATGGGATTATTTAAATTAATTATATTATTTATATTAATTAATTTAAATAGAAAGATTGATTGGAATTTAAGTGATAAGTTAACCATGTTGAATTGACTAAGTCAATTGCCTAAATGGGAATCACTTTGTTAAATTAATTTGTTATAATTTAATTTATTTTAACGGAAATGTTTAATAAGGAGGTAAACCATTATTTTTAAAAATTGGAATTTGATTATTATTAATAATCAAAGTGTTAAAAAGGCATTAACGGAGATTATGAAATTATATGGCATATTTATAGTTAAACGATAATTTCAAGCGAATTAATATTAATATTAAAATAAGTTAATTTTAAATTGAAATTTAAAAGTGAATTCTTATTAGAATTCTATTTAATTGGATTTTTAAAAAAATCCAAGATTGGAAGAAGTGTTAAAAATCTAGTTCTGTTGAATGTGTTGCAAATGATTTCAGCTAACAAAACAAGTTAATAAAGTTATAAACTTTAAGATGGTTTATGAAATGAATGAAGGGTTAGTAGTATGGAATATGAAATGGAAATCGAAATAGAAACCCAAATTGAATTTAAAATGGTTAGGCGAGTTAAGTTATAAGAAGTCGATCTAAAATCGCATATTTAAAGAAAAGATGGAGTTTTTATTAAGATGAAACTAAAAAATATTTGAAATAAGTTCATACGAAGTTTCATAAAGGGTTCTTAGAATCAAGATTTTATATGTAATGTTTTAAAGGATATACTAAGTATGTTAAGGAATATGATGTGGTTTCAAAAAAAATTGGAACTTGTTGTACGTTGGTTGAGTCCAGTAACTTTCGGGGTTCAATCTGATGTTGGTTTCGGCCTTCGGGGTTGTATACTTACAGATTTTTTCACTTACCAATTTACAATAGGGAGTTAATGGAGTAGAAATGAAATGATAATCGAATATTCTTATGTTAAATAAGAAAAGTGAAATGTTTTCCAAATGTTGGACGATATAGAAGTTCTTATTAACAAATGGTTAATTAAAGAGGCTAAATGATACTCGGTATTAAAGCAGTGAATTCATTTTATTTTTATGGATGAATGTTTGTTTATTCGATAGTTAAATAACCGACTATCAAAATTTTGCTCATGCGATTGCTGATATGGAAAGACGAGGACCGAATTTATATTCGAAAACCATTCCGACCAATAAATATGAATATGTGGAAGATGTTATTTGAGATCGAGCAATTGAAGACCGTTGATCTTCATAAAAAGGAAGAATTGTTTAAAATCTCTGGTTGATTCCTAGAGATATACTGTGATTCAAAGCTTTCAATAAATATTTATTTCTATATTATAATTTGTTCCGCTGCAATGTGAGACTCTGATTCTGTGTTGATTCTTCTTCTTTTTCTTCTATTCTAAAAATTCTTTCTTTCTTATCTCACCCTCTAACTTTTTTCTATTAAATATTCCTAATTTCATGCAATTTGGGTTGGACATGGATTGTAATTTGTCACTCAAAGGATACGGATTTGTGGGCCTTTACATATTCGTTGCTAATAAAGAAATTTATAACGAATATATCCGTTGCTAATAAATAAATTTATAACGAACATATTTGTTGCTAATAATAAACATATAATGAACATATTTGTTGGTAAAGATGAAATGTGCAACGCACGTGGTTGTTATAATCTGTAGCGGCAACGCCTGCTTCAAACACGCAAGGGGAGGTTTAGTAATGGAAAATACCCGTTACAAAATGATGCTTTTAGTAATGAATTGTTTCATTACAAAATCTCGTATTTCTAATGACATATTTCGTCGGTAAGTGATAAAGTTAACAACGGGTTTAGGCTATTACGAATATTTGTAACAACATAACCCACGCCTGTAGTGCTCATGACTATATTTGTTATGAATTTCTTTTGCAACGACTATGTTTATTACAAATACACTGTTTTGGTGTAGTGTTTTCTTCTTTAATTGTTGTAACTTCTCACGTATTAATTAAAATCGAATAAAATATATATTGTTAAGAATGTAGTGATTGTCTAAAGGTACCTAAAATTTTGGTAAAATGGCAACTTTACAATAATTATTGAAGTAATTTATTAAGAGATGTGGAAAAAAAAACCTTAAGGTATCCATGCTTCCTTAGAGGTTCATGCCTATTATCAAGTTTGAATGCAGTCGCTATACCAATAACTACCATGATCTTCTTTTTATCAACTAAGTTTGTGGTTGACATAAAACTATTGGCACCAATAATTCCTTCCAACTCCTTGTAGAATCAATCGTCGAAGCTTAGAGCTGCATCAATCATGTGATGTTGACTTCTAATTACAAATTAACTTTCTCTGTATTATTAATATCTCGGGCATTGTCATTTATGATATGCATGATTACGAAACATCAAAATAATTGGTTGCTTTTAAAGTGAAACGCTATATTATTATTACAGCTATTCAGTAATTTATTGTAATTGTTTTCTCTAATCATTGCCAAAATAACAAAATAAATAAAGCAAGAACTGTCGACTTTAATCAAAAATCCCGATAACAAACCCTGACTACACCATACAAGTCTAATCCAGTATGTTTTTGAGAAAGTTTTTTAATGTTTAGTATGATCTTTCAAGATCAAAGAAACATCTACATGACTGGGTCTACAATATAGTATAAAATGTGGATGAAAACAACGTAGTTATCAAATTGGACTACAGACAGAATATAATAGAAGACAATACTATATTTATTATCCTATCATTTTTTCTTAAACCAGGTAAATTAAAATGTGTTGCCTTCTAAACAAACATAATGTTTTTTTGAATAAGGTAAAAATGTTATTGGGCCAAAGCGGACCACACTTTAGTGGGTACACACACGAAAAAAAGACATCAAACTTTCAAACCCTAGCCGACTTTGAAGCTAGGGCGAATAAAAAAAGGGCAGCTCTAAAATCTCTTATAATACTCGATGCTCCAAATCGAGATTTATAACAAGAGAGAAATCATGGCGGCTCCCAAAAGTCGTCCTCTCTTTGTAAACTCGTGATCATCCATGTTTTGCAAAATTTCAAATTTGTAGCTTTGAGCTTCAGTGTCAAGTATCTTCTGAGTCTCGTTTTCTTTACTTTTGAGACTCGATCTGTAACAAAAGTTATCGCCATCTTCAAAATGCTTTTGCTGATTGAAATCAATTGGATGCGTAAGCGATTTGGCTCCTTTACTTGGTTTAGATTGATTAATCCCCTTTAAATCATAGTTATAAAGAAGTTTACTGCAATCTCCCTTGCACAGAACGGATAAGTCGTGGACTTTGTTATTTAAGTTGCTCTTGTAATGCTTGTTTCCAATCTTTTGATTCTGAAACTCAAGTACTTTGGAAAAATTGTCTTGCTGGGTATCCTCATCCTCTGGAACACTGATGGTAGGATGGCATTCCAATTTTCCCATTTCAAATAAAACAAAGGTTAATTTTTCCTTATTTGTTAAATATTTATCACTCTTATTGTTATTGTGCTTATGTTTACTCACCTTTATATTATTGTTAGAAAAATTGTGGTGACCACCTCCATGTATATAGTCAAGGGAAGGATGCCCAGGGATAGATTCATCTTGCACCTTGCTGCCTTGTTAACCAAGCTTTATTCCTGGAATAGCTCAAGTCAGTATTAAGCTTACAACCCTGTAAGAAAGCTTCAATATTTGTGTCATCTAAGTTTAATTTATCCATATAGTTATAATTGTTACTAATGTGATGATTGAATGACTTTTTAATAAGAATAAGATATTCAGAGTAAATTGTCTTCCAAAACAGAAAACTTCTTTTTTCTTTATTACAATGCAGTCTTTGGTTTCTTTCCTTCCAGTTATGATATGTAATTGTAGTGAGGATAATAGAAGACACTTTTAATTCAAATGATTTTTCTTTGAATTTTTTTAAGAAAAACTCAGAAGCATCCCTTTTGTTATAAATCCCACCAGGATTTATATTTGAATTATGTAACATGTTTGGCAATATCCCAAATAAGTTTAGAGTAAGGACACTAAAAAAAATGATCAATGTTTTCTAAATTGTTTTTACATAGTAAGCAAATGCTGTCACCATTCTTATTCCATTTTAAACATCTTTCTCAAGTAGGTAGCTTGTTTGATATGGCAAAGTAAGAACAGCGAGACATCTTTGGGCAATTAGTTTTATTCCAAATGATTTTGTGCTCATTGTCTCTTAGAAATTCCCAAGTTTTTTAAAAATAAAATCTGTCTTTGGAAGAGAGTTTCCAAATCCATTTGTCTTTGTATAAATTTTGATCAACAGATTGAATCTCAATGCTTGATTTAAAATGTTGGTAGCTTGCTATCAGCAAAATACCGTTTATTGTTTTTAATAATGCTTTGAACATAATCATTAGCTCCCCCAAAATATACATATTATTCCAACCAAGGAGATTGATTAATGGTTTAACACAAACCCAAGGATCAAACTAAAGAGTAGTTTGACTACCATCCTTAAATTTTCTTTCTAAAAGTTTTGAACCTTCTTCAGTGCAACTCATAATGTTTTTCCATATGTAGGAATGATAACATTGGGCTTTAGTGGTCCAGAAATTTTTATATTTTAAATATTTATTTCTGTTCAATCTAACCCATAAAGAGTTACCATTAATAAATTTCCAAAATAGTTTCATTTTACAAGTATCATTTAAGTCTTTGATATTTCTAAGCCCTAAACCTAAATTCCCATATTTTATAGGCTTGCATACATTATCCCAAGATACTTTATGATATTTCCCTTTCCAAATAAAGTTTGCACACATTCTTTCTATTTTCTGAATGGCTTTTATAGGAATACTGTGAGTTTGCAACTAATAGATGATAACAGCAGTGATGACTGTGTGTGTCAACTCTACCAACAAGAGATAAAAGATTAGGAGGCCATCCCTCAAGTTTATTTTGAATTGAGTCATATGATTTAAAATAGTCCTTTTCAAATAATTTATTAGAACTGAGAGGGAGGCCAAGATATTTTACAAGCAATTCACCTTATTTAAAATTAAGAATGTCAATAATATTTTCCTTATCTTTACATCCCTTACTAAAATATACTTTGCTTTTATTTTTATTAACCTACAAACCAGCAAACGATTACATTTTCTAAAAAATGTTCACTATAGTAGTAGCATTTAACCTATCAGCATTAACAAAAATCAATAAATCATCTGCATGAAGAAGATGAGTTATTGTAGGTTTAACTCTATTGTAGGTTTAATGTTACCACTATAAAATTCAATATCCATCCGGTTAGAAAAATATTCCATAACCATAGTAAAAAGATAAGGGGAAAGAGGGTCTCTTTGCATAATTCCCTATTACTATGTATGAAACCCATAAGGAACTATTGATGAGAATTGAAAAGGTGATATTATTTATGCATTCACTGACCAAATCACAGAATTTACTATTAAAACCAAATTGATGCATAATATGAATAATAATTATTCTATTTATTTTATCAAATGCTTTATGCAGGTCAATTTTAATTCATATATGATAATTTTTTTGCCAGTATTAAAATTTCTAATAATTTCATATGCAAGTAAATAATTTTCAGATACCAATCTTCCAGGGATGAATGCACTTTGATTTTCAGAGATAATATATTTGAGAAATATTTTTATCCTATTGTATAAAATATTAGAAATAATTTTATAAATGAAATTGCAACAGGCTATAGGCCAGAGTCTTCTAACCCTCTAGGAATTTTAACTTTAGGAACACGGGTTAAAAAGGTGTAATTGAAATTTTTAAGTAGTTTTCAAGAATTAAAGAATTATGTAACTACATTCAAATTTTGAATCTGCAACTCATTCCATTGAACTTTAAAAATTTTAGCCTCAAAACCATCAAGTCCAAGACTTTCAACATTACTGGCTTTGAAAATAATATTCTGATATCATTTTTTTGGACAAGGATAAAAGAATATCTTCATAATTTTCAGTAACCAAATTTTTTAATTCAATGTTAGGAAAATTATCACTGTAATTGTTTGAGTTATAGAGGGTACTGAAATAAACAATGGCTTCATTTTGAATGTAAGAAGCCCTGTTTATATTAGAACACTTGAATCTATAACTTTCTCAATGTCAGTACAGTGTTTCCTAATATTAATTTTAGCATAGAAAGTTTAAAAGCCTCATCATCATAAGATAACTGGTCTACTTTAGCTTTTTGTCTCAGATCAATAGATTGTACATGAAGAGAGTTAGCCAATTCAGCTTAAGCATTATAGAATTCCTTGACAGTATTAATGTCTGAGTTGTTATCAACTATAAAATTCTGCAATTTCTCACAATGTTCTCTTAAGAATTTTATATTGTTATTATTCCTATTATTATTCCATTTCTTAAGATTATTTTTCACAACCTTTAAAGTTTTACAGAATTTGTATTTAGCAGTACCAAAAAAATCATTTGAAAGACTATTGTTAACTACATCTCTGTAAGTATTATTAAAAGACAAGCCATTCATTTGTCTGAAAGGGTAATTTTTTTAATTTGGGTATCTAAGAACAAAAAATCTTAATAGGAGTATGGTCACTAATGGCTTAAGGAAGAGTATTGCATTTAAAATCTTTGAAAGTATCAAAAATATTTTATTAAGTAATACTCTATCTAATTTACAGTGAATATTCCTAAATTCCCTAGATTTTAGTATATTTGTTACCATATAATATGGGGTCAACAAGTCCAGATTTTATCTTAAAATCATTAAGTAATTCAAGTTTACTGGAAGGCAATGGTACCCCTTTTTTTTTCAAAAGAGTGCACAATAGTAATGAAGTCTCCCAAAACAACCCAGGGAGCAGAAATAGTATTGCTTAAAGCAATAAAGCTTTTTCACAGTGTATGTCTGACTTTTTCACTGTTAAAGGCATATATAAAAGTTATGTATAACATAAGTACTCCCTTATTTTTAAAATGGCAGTGTATAAATTGAATGTCAAGTTGAAAAGGACAAAGTTCCCAAATGTTTGGATCCCACAGTATCCAAATTCTGTCATTTCCACCATGGCAGTTTTTACGGATATAATTCCATTTAAATAACTTTTTAAGGTGAAAAACATTAATTCTGGAACTGTCCAATTTATGCCCTAACAGGCCCAAAATTTCAGGTTTGTTAGTGTAAACTAAATTGGATAAATCTAACTTCCTTTCACGAGAATTGAGTCCCCTAACATTCCAAGCAATAATCATCATTATAAATACATATTAAAGGATATATGAAAGGATACTGAGTACTTCAGTTATCACTATAAGTACTATCATCCTTTCTCACATGCATCTTGCTTACTTTTTTCTTGCATTGCTTGTTGTCTCTTACACCAAGTTGATACTTTCAATTTGCATTTTGGAGATGTATTTGTTTCTAAACTCATAGTCCTCTACATCCTCATAAAGGTCAGAGGTATTAAGGTCACTAAGCTTTTTTATCTTGTTTTTCTTCTTCTTTGATTTATTTGCGTATGTACTGGTAGAGAGAATGAGTTAACAACCTTCTGAATTTCCATGTATGAAATAGTTTTATGAGTGTGAGGTACTAAACCATCAGATAGCAGGCCTGGATTAGTGCTTTCAGGACCAGTGCTGAGATCTAGCTTCTGAATTTTTTCTACATTAGTTTTTTCTATATTCATATCATCAGTAATTGTAATTAAACTTGGGTCGTCCATGGGGTTGGATGGCTCAATGACCTGTTCCTCAGTTTGCTCAGAATTTTTAGAATTTCCATCGATAATTTCCATATCTGCCTCAACATTTGGGATTATATGAGTAGCAGTCCCATTATTAAGATCAGTATTGGATTGAGTCTGCATAAACTTTGTTGTTCCAGCAGATTCAGTGAGAATGTTATCTTGAATATTATTGACTTTAGCTGGAAAAGATTTTGGGACAATTTCAACTTCTTGAATTGTTTCAGGGGACTTTTCTTGCGTTGAAACAGTTGGCTAAATAACTTCTTCATTAGAGTTAAAAAAAGAACTTCTACTTGTTCTTTTGTGAATCCACTTTGGTATCATTGTTAGTGCAGTCGCATAATGAAGGACAAAATCTCCTCGTTCACGATAATCATTTTTTTGTTGTTGTTCTGGAGTGGTGCCACATAATGAAGGTCAAAATCGGAGCTTTGCCCTCCGTTTCTAACCATCTCTGCCTATGAGCCAGCCGGTTTCTTGTTCTTGATCATCGATCGAGTGCCCTTTCTCCTATTCCAATTATTTTCCTTGTTTCTTGGCTGAAAAGAATTATTTCTTGTAGCCTATTTATGAATTGGCATGGCAATTGCAGTTCTTGCTGAGAAATTTGCATTAGATGGGCCAGATTTATTGATTGGAGGTTGGATTTTTGATGGTGGCTCTGAAACTCTATTGGGTTTCTTCCTATTTGTGACTTTTTGAAAGCCATCCTCATCAACAGAAATAGGAAACTGTTGTGAAGGAGGATTATGAGTCAGTGGAGGTGGGGAGAAAGATGGAGAAGATAAAGAGGAACCCCCATACTGATTAGGGTTAGGGACAAAAACGAGATTATTTTACATTTTCATGGCAGCCAGGGCTGTAGAACACTCAACAGTTTTTTGTTATACAAACATCCTTTTTAAAACAAACATAATCTTGATCATGTTGAGTTATAGTGAATTTGTTTAAAACAAGAGTAATTTAATTTTACTGAACACAAAGTTGGATATGTTGAATTATACATGTTGCAATTCATTCATATAGATAAACTAAAAACATATTATAAAATTTTGGCATTAGCATAATCCTTTAGTAGTTTGAGCATGATTTTGTATTTATAGAAAAAAAATTATAATTAAGAAAAATTCAGATGAAGGCAAAGCCATCCCGTAAAACTAATAAAGAAGGGAAAATAATAAATTCACGATCATCACTACACTGTCTAACCTAACGATGAATTACGCAGCACAACCTCAAGTTGAACCCATTTACAACTTCATTGGAAATAATTGGCGATGTTAATTTGAAAAAAGCCAAACTTGCACTAACACTCATATGTCGAATTTCCAAAACCCCAATTCATAACCAAATTAGAAATCATAATTATACGAAAAGAATTAAATAGCATCAAAGAAAATTGTGAATACCCTTTTAATGGAGACAAGCGTCAATGGAGGCAAGCAACAATGTAGGTGGGCAAACGAGGGTAGCAATGGAGGCGAGTAGATGGATAAGAAGAGCAAGTTAGGGTTTGCAAGAGGGTTTCATTAATTTTAGCGATCTCGATTTAGTTTCGTGCATGGATATGGAAGAGGGCAAAGGGATCGAGTAAGGGTTTATATTTAGGAAATTTTGTGGTCGGGTTTACTTTACTTAGATACCTTTAGCGGGCGAAACCAAAAAAATGGAGGGAAAAATGGGAAAAGGGAGGAAACTTGAAACTTTTTATTAATACAAACCAATTATGAGGAGACAAGAATCATAAACAGTTGTGAAAAACAATAAAACAGTTGTTAGAGATAAGCATTACGACCGCTGCACAAATGGATTTGTAAAAAGTACCCTATTACAACTGCTAAAGATAAACAATTGTTTACCTATTACAACTGTCCGTTTGTGCAAGTTGTAAAGAAAAAGTGGATCAGCTCAAAGTCAATAAAACTCTAGTCAAAATAGTCATATGGAATGTTTCTGAGTAAACATCAAAGACAAAATAGTTCTCTCAAAAGTACTAAGGAAATATTGTTGAAGACTATTAAGGAGAAGAAATGACCGTTTGAATTTTGTAAGGTGTCGTTTGCAGCCAAAAAATGGCACATTAACGTTTCTTTGGCGTCGGACGTGTACCACGACTCCCAATGGTCAACAGGCAAGGAGGCGAATGTTAGAAATTGAACCGTTAGCATCTGACGCAATGATCTGATTTCTAACGTTCGACTCCTCCTTCTTCCTATAAGAACTTCCCCTACTTGTACCACTTCTCCATACTCTCCTTCCAACCAAATCCAAGCATCAAACCCTGTGTAGTTAAAGCACTTAGCGGATCTATAGCGGTGGAGGAGCAAAAATGTTAGCGGGGATAAAGTGGGGAAATAGCGGATGTGCAAAAAAGTTCATTATATGTTGAAGTCAAATAGTTTAAACTAATTAATTATCATTCATACATTTTATGCGTAGAAAAAACCAATATTAATTAATCTTTTTTAATAAACCAAAGAATGACATATTTACACACACTAGATTTGATGACTATAATAGATTTTTATAATATATTAGACATATGCATTACAATTAGCTATTTACACTAATTTTATTGATCTTTTTATAAAGAGAACCAGTCAAATTAAGCTCGGTATATTAATATTGCTAAAGTGGGTGCTAAAAATCCTTGATTTAGCGGATGCAACGGATAATAGCGGGGCTAGAAGCGGTTCTACTGTTCATCAACGCTAAATTGAAATAGTGTAGCGGTTGAAGAGCACTACGAGCTATAGCAGGGATTTTGCGGGGTCTTGACGGGGCATTAACTACATAGATCAAAATAGGTTTTTTATAAACATTGTTTTTTTATTATCAGTTATTGAACATATTATTTTTCTGTGTTTTTCTGAGTTTTTTAAATTCAGTATGACCAACCGAAAAACTTCACATCAATGGACGTTCGACACAACTCAGATTATGTTACAATGTGTTGTTCAAGCCTATGGTGTTTGTGGTAGCAACAAAAAAGATGCGCATAAAACAATAGCTGTGACACACTACGTCCGTTAATGTCACAAAGAATGCATTAAGTTTCGTGAAGCATTATAGGTAAATAAAAACAGAAAAAGAAACATTACAAGACAGATATAAAATAACAGAGGAATTAAAACTTTATTAAATAGAAAAGCTTCGTGGTCCAAACCCAATTACATAATAAGTCTAAAATACTGAAAACTCATTACATCAACATAAAACATCTGCCTTGTACCAAAATCATCATCAGAGTACAATAATATATATATAAAAGCATAATCCTCAAAATATAGCCATAATAAAGAAGTTATGAAATCAAGTGGTACTTCTAAGCAGCTCCAAGCGGAATGAACGAAGAATCCTGGTCAAGCTTGAGTTTTACCACCCTAAGAACCTTTGGGGGGAGGAGGGAGAGAAGAGGAAACAAAAATGGGTCAGACATAAAGTCTGGCAAGTTCAGTTACTTTTAGCATATAAATAAGTAAAAGCATCATGATAGGCATATAAGTTGGAGAGTGAGATAGCAGTGTCATAAGGCAGGTATAACAAGGTAAACAGGACAAACATGATAGAATATATTGCGCTTCTTTAATACTTTTCTCTACACCATTACTAGTATAACAAAAACAAGATGATCCCCAACAAGTACAAGATGGTAGACTTAGGGGTACTTCTAGTGAGAGGTTTTACCCCATACAATAACAGGTAGCCCAACTGAACTGACCCCCAAGGATAATAACGGGCTCCTAAACAAGCGAGACTAGATGTAACATAATTACTACCCATAATCGATCGGCTGCCTAACTCGTATATACCCTTTGCAGGGCCCACAATAGGATGTATCACTTCCTAAAGTGGAAACCTGTTGTTTACAAGATGTGCACAACCATATCTACAGATGTCACAACGTCTTATCTTCCCGAGCAAGCGGATCCATGCACGCATATAACTCTGGTGGAACGCGCCGTCAACACCCTCACCTAAGTGACCTCTTATAATCAACTCAGTAAGTGTCCCCGACCTCGACCTAGTTCAGAGTACTTGTTTGATACCTATATGGGTTACTGATTGAAACTGATGCCACACACAAGATGATACAAGCTTCCCCTAGGCTTGCATCCCCAATACTAGGATTTCAACAGGTTATGCCTACTAGTTTAACAAGATTGCATAACCCCAACAGGTTAAGTTTGTCAGGTTTATATGTACAACCCGTCTCCACATATTTAACAAGATTAACTTAACCCTCCCACTGATTCAAGCAAGTTTACTTAACCCCTACGCAGGTTAACAGTTTCATCTAATCCTTATGGTTTCAAACAGGTTAAGTATAACAAGTTTATCACCATTCATTCATTTATGGTTCTTAATGCGCTAGACCTCCCATATTACGTCTACCACTTGTGGATGCTGGATATGCCAGTTGGGTCCGGGCAGACTTCTTCCACAAGTCGGACTTAACCTCGTGACTTAGCACCATTACGTCTTTATGCACTTAAACCCCGCACATTAGACACCTTAGGGTGGGGTTGACCCCTAACGGGCAGAACTCCTGCCCTACCCCGCGTCTCTGATTTTGAATTAATTTGAATGTTTTGATTGATTTTATATATATATATAATTCTCTTATGCGTATACAAACTTCTAACCTTTATATATTTTTCGTACGATGTCCATTTTACGCAAATTTAGGGTTCATCTTAAGCAGAATTCAGAGACGAACGCAATGGCGTAATCCATTATGCTTAATTCCCAATATTTAATTAAGTATTCATAAGTTTATCATTATAATGTTCTTAAAAATTATAGGGTATTACATTCTCGCCTACTTAAAGGATTTCGTCCCGGAAATCTCTAAGTTAAGAAGAATGATATCCTAACATCCATTATCCATATACTCATCCGCCAATCATAGGCATCTATTGTCCTTAAATATTTATAATGCTTTTATGAACATATGCAAAGGTGTGTGTATATGTCCCTATACTAATGTGAGAAATCAGGCGGTCTACTGCAAAGGTGTATGTATATGTCCCTATACTAATGCAATTTATGTTTGTGCCATGTAACCAAAATGTACGCAAGTAATCCTATAAAATGTAAGTTATACATGTGTGCACAATCATTAATCCAAATGCAACATCCATATGATGATACACTCATTTCCATCCATAAAAAGAAGAAAAATGCACATGCATCCATATGCAATATTAGAGTGATTGAGCCGATCTAATGCCTAATATGTGTGTATATGCATCCACGAGCAACTACTAGAAATCACTTGCATCCATCAAACATAACATGTCTCAAACACATGTTTACATCCATTGGATTTCTACCTAAAGGTCGAAGATTCGATCGATAGGATATACTTAAACGAAAGAAACAAGCATGAATAGGAGCTTTTGAAAAAGAAGTTAAGAACATACCCTTTAAAATAAAAGGGTACGAAGCGCGAATCTTGTCTTTAGTCTCCCAAGTTGCATCTTTTGGTTATCTCCCCCCTATACTTTCATCAACTTGACCTCTCGATTGCGTAGCTTCTTAACCTCTGATCGAAGAATACAGGTAGGAACTCTTCTAACTGTCGCCTCCCGTTCCACCTCTACTTCCTCAAGCATACCCGGCTCAACTACTTCTGCGGTATCATGCAAGCACTTTCGTAATTGAGAAACGTGGAAAACATCATGAACACCAGACAGTCTCTCTGGTAGCTTTACTCTATAGGGCATTTGGCCAATCCTTTCTGTTATGGGAAATGGCCCTACAAACCTTGGTGCCAGTTTCCCTACAGATCCAAAACGAACCACATTCCTCAAAGGTGATACCTTGATAAAACCATATCTCCCACCTCAAACTCAATGTCAGTCCTTCTTCTAACTGCATAGGACTTATGCCTGTCCAGAGCTATCTTCATGTGCCTGCAGATAAGATCAATCTTCTCTGAAGTTTCTCTAATCATCTCAGGTCCAAGTAGAAGTCTATCTGTAGACTCCCACTAACAAGTCAGTGATCTACAAGGTCGTCCGTACATTGTCTCGAAGGGTGTCATGCCAATACTAGCTTGGTAACTGTTGTTGTAGGTGAGCTTTACTAAAGGAAGATGCTCTTCCCAATTCCCTCCAAAGTCTAGGATACACAGTCTTAAAAGATCCTCAAGAACTCTATTCACCCTTTTCATCTGTCCATCAGTCTGTGGGTGATAAGCGGTGCTCAAACACAAATGTGTCCCTAATGCCTCTCGTAAGCTCCTCCAAAATTCACTGGTGAAAATGGGGTCACGGTCACTCACAATGCTGGATGGTACTCCATGTAGATAGACTATCTCACGAAGATAAATTGCTGCCAACCATGTTGCCATCCTCTTACTCTTAACAGGAATGAAATGAGCACTCTTAGTAAGCCTGTCAACTGTAACCTAAATACTGGTGTTGCCTTTCCTCGATCTAGGCAAACCATCAATGAAATCCATAGAGATGCACTCCCACTTCCACTGTGGGACCTCCGAAGGATGAAGTAAACCACTGGGCTTCCTTTGCTCAGCTTTAACTTGCTGGCAAATCAAACATTGAGAAAGAACTCCGCTACATCTTTCTTCATTCCGGCCCAAAAGAAAACCCTCTTCATATCTCTATACATCTTATCATCGCCTGGATGAATAGTCATCCTAACATGATGGGCTTCCTCAAGGACTGTCTTCAACAAACTTCCAACTTGGGGAACACAAATCCTTCCATATCGTCGCAACCACCCTCTATCATCCGTGGAATATCTATTGGGGTGACTAAAAGTTTCCCCTTTACTGAGCCTATCCAAGATATATGCTAGCTATGGGTCCTCTCGCTATGAAGTCCCTATCTGGTCTAACAAAGTAGGTCGCACATCTAATGATGCTAATAAACAAAGTGTAAACTCGGTGGAGGATCTAAAGTCAAAAGTCGACATAAACTCCAACCTTTTCCTCTCTACAAAAAGAGGACTCAAAGTCATCCTCTGCCAACTCAATGCGTCTGCCACCACATTAACTTGCCAGGGTATAAGCAATCTCAAAGTCATAGGATGCTAGGAACTCCATCCATCTTTGGTGCCTTAAATTAAGATCCTTCTGCGAGAACAAGTACTTGAGAGATCTATGATCGGTGTACAACTCGAACCTCTCTCCAAGTAGATAATGGCGCCAAGTCTTAAGCGTGAATACTATGGCAGCTAACTCTAAGTTATGGGTAGGGTAGTTCTTCTCACAAACTCTTAGTTATCTACCTCCATAACATACTACCCTTCCCTCTTGCATCAGAATCGCACCAAGCCCTGTACCTCATGCATCAGTGTATACTGTGAACACTTTGTTCCAGTCAGGTAAGGTCAAGATTTGGGCTGTTGTCAGAGCCCTATTCCATCGCTGAAAAGCATCGTCATAATCTATATCCCAAGAAAATGTCAGGTTCTTCTTCTTCAGTCTGGTGAGCGTGGGGCTGATATCTTTGCGAAGTCCTTAATGAACTACCTATAATAGCCCCCTAATCCAAGAAAACTTCTCACCTCTATTGCATTCTTTGGGACCTACCAATCTTGAACTGTAACTACCTTCGCGGGATCTACTACTGCCCCATCTTTAGATACCACATGCCCTAAATATCGCACTTCTTTTCTGCAAAAATGACATTTGGAGAATTTTGCCTTTAACTGATGTGCTAGAAGAGTTTCAAAACCTCCCTTAAATGTCGGGCATGCTCTTCTCGCTCTTCGAAAAAATCAAGATGTCATCAACAAAGACCACAACGAATTTATTTAGAAACTCCCAAAACACCCTACTCATTAGATCAACAAAATAGGCGGGTGCATTCATCAACCCAAAAGGCATAACGAGTCACTCGAAGAAACCATCTGGAGTTCTAAAGGTAGTTTTTTATATACTATCCTCGACCACCCTCAACTGATGAAACCCCATGGCCAAGTCTAACTGAAAGAAAACAGATGCACCAACAAGCTAGTCAAACAGATCATTTATCCTCAAGAGTGGGTGCCTATTCTTCTTAGTGAGCTTATTCAACTCTCTATAATCCAAACATAAGCGAAGCAAACCATCCACCCTAGTTGTGAATACTACTGGAGCACCCCATTCAGACATGCTTTGCCTAATAAACCCTTTCTCAAGTAGATCTCCTACTTGCTTGTTGAGCTCCCTCCTTTCTCTTAGAGCCATATGGCGCATGGGCAATGCAACTGGCTTTGCATTGTCTACCAAATATATTCAGAAATCAGTCTCACGCCTCGGAGGTAAGCCCTGAACCTCCTCAAAAACACCAGGATACTCACGAACTACTAGCACATATCGTAGATCATCGATAGATGCATCAAGCAACTCTAGGAAACTAAGCATGACAGACCCCTTAGGGTCACAAGAAATACCGAAGGTTCTCCCATGGAAAGTCAAAAGTCTAATAACCCTCCTCTCCCAATCTAGAATGGCACCATACATGGCTAGCCAATCCATCCCTAAAATAAAACCATAGCCTATGAAACCGAGATCATATGCATCGCATTCAAACTCGACGCCTAACACCGATATTCTCAAACCCCGACAAATCATAGACAAATGAGCCATACCCCCAATGGGGTTTGGGACAACAACGGGATCCAAAACCATACTAGTACTAAGGTGCAGAGAATCCACCACAGAATCATATATAAAGGAATGCAAAGCGCCATAATCAAAAAGAGTTCTAATAGGATGATTGGAAAGAGAAATCAAACCTTCAATAAAAACTTTCCTACCTCTATCTGGCGCACCGGCCATGAGAGCATGCACCTGTCCTCCAAAAGATCCTATCCTTGCTTCTTCGAGAAATCCTGAACAAGATGTCCGACTTCTCCACAATATAAACAAGTGTTCTATCTTTTCTTGCAATCCTTGATCATATGACCCTCGCGTCCGCAATGATGACATTTCCTTTTTTATCTTGAGCTCTGCCGTTCTTACCACCTTTTTTTTTTGTTGTTGTTGTTCTTTCTTGGGCCACCCTTTCTTGTTTTATGTTTCCTCAACCTTAGCCTCTTTCTTTCCACCCTTATCTTCCTCATGCATTAATGTCATATCAACGAGTTTCTCAAAAGTTGCTCCCATCGGAATATGAGATATAGCCAACCCATGAAGGGGTTCATTCAATCCTCTAGCAAACCTTAAAGCTTTCTTGAGCGAGGTATAAACTAGTTCCAAACCAAACCTCGCTAATTGATTAAACTTATTAACATGCTCTCTAACAATCATGCCTCCTTGCTTAAGCACCCAAAACCTTTCCATTTGCATACTTTGCTCGGCTTGAGAAAGAAACCTTATTTTGAATCTCTGCCGAAAATCATCCCAAGTCTCGACTGGATGCCCTGCTTGCATCACTTCCCACCAAAATGAAGTTTCATCTTTCAGCTGCCAAACTGCTAACTAAACCTTCCTACGATCGTCAATTTCGAAAATTCCAAACAAAACCTCCATCTCTTTAAGCCAATTCCTTGCTTCTATGAAAGTCTCAGTTCCTCGGAATGGCTTCCCTCCCATAGCACAGAAATCTTTGCATATCTTAGAGAAATAATCAGCACGAGGAGGACGAGGAGGAGGAACAACAGCTACAGCTGGGGTAGGGGCGTCTGCTTGGCCCTCGGCAGGTGCGATGGCCTCTAGATACCTACGAAACCAAGCCGTTATCTGTATTCCCTCTGAAATATTAGTTCCCCAGACATGTTGAAAAGAAAAGGAAAAAGGGATTCAAACAGAGAATCGAAAGATATTTCATATGGCTTTGGGGAATATGTTTTTCAAAACTGACTTTTCTTTTGAAAATGCTTTCTTTTAAAACCTTTTTGAAAACAATTTTCAAATTCTTTTATCCGATCTGGTAACCTTCCGCCCTAATACCAAATGTGAAACCCCACGCCTGTTAATGTCACTCTTTAACAGAATGCATTAAGTTTCGTGAAGCGCTATACGTAAACAGAAACATTACAAGACAGATATAAAATAACAGCAAAGTTAAATTTTATTAAATAGAAAAGCTTCGTAGTCCAAACGCAATTACATAATAAGTCTGAAATACTGAAAACTCAATACATCAACATAAAACTTCTGTCTTGTACAAAAATCATCATTAGAGTACACTAATACAAAAAAGAGCATAATCCCCAAAATATAGCCATAATTGTAACGTCCCAGAATTTCGACAATTGGAAATATAATTAATTAAAGATTTATTATGAACAATCAATTTCATATTGATGTATGGATTATAAATTTAAATCAAATATATGGTTTGGCATATAAATTGAGTTCAATATTTAATTCAAGATGGTTAACTAGAAATCGAGTACTTATTGTTAAATATGTAAATTAAAATTTGGTTGAATATTTTTAATTGGATTTTGAATTCAACTGAAAATATAAATGGTCGAATTTGGAAATAAACGTTATTAACATTAAATAAATAGGAGATTCTTTTGTTGTTGAAATATATGGAAATTGACTTGAATATGTGTATATCTGTGAGTTTAAAGGAATTGAAATTTTACATTTCAAATATGAATCGAATGGAGTTGTTGGTAGACAAAACGGAGTAGAAACGGTGAACCGATATGTAATTTAAAATTTGTTCTAACGTCTTAGATAACCGGTATCGGTTTACAATCAAAAATAATTTATAAGATTCAGAACGTGAAGACATAGCGACACGTACATTTTTTGTTGCATTTAGATATTTTGTTAGCGGTATGAAATCAAAGCGGTACGTAGTTATTTGGGGCAAAATATAGTATTAAATTACATCAAATATCACGTGCCTTATATAAAACTCCGCCAACCTATTCTGTAAAACACGCAACTACCCTACCATTGTTGATGTTACTTCGTTCCTATCCCCTCCCTTTTTATTCTATAAATCATGGTTGCCCCAATCTCCTTCAGCATAAAACAAATCCTTCTCTTTTTAATGGCAACAAATAAATCCTTTTTCCCCAAATCAATTTCCACTCAAATCCAGCGTCAACGGCTTCACAGAAAATCAAGTGGCCTCCCCCTTCTGTTCAATCGAAGTTTCTGCCTCCAATCGAAGCTCAAGTAGATCGGAAGCAAGCTCCACTTCAGAAATTTAAGTCGTGTCACCTCCTTCACCCTTCGCAGCCGTCTTTACCCTAAATCACATCTGCTTCCTTCAAATCAAAGCAGAATCTTAACTTCTCATCGTTGCTGAAGCCGCTCAGCGAATTGTTGCCGCCAAACCTAGCACCACCGCGCCTCCGATTAAAATTGCAGTATGCCCCTGTCGTGAGCTACATCACCTTCCTGCCGATTTGTGGTGAGTTATCTCACTCACGATTAGTCTTGATTCAAGTAGCTTAATTTCAGTTTAAACTAGGAATTTTAATAGTTGGTGGTCTTGTTTGGTTGATTTTTACTGTAATTGCTTGCTTTGTGTCCATTGCCTGAGTTCTTGCGTGATGCTTGTTTTCACAAGTCAAAACTGGAAACATGAAATTGGTTGCCAACTAGTCTTATACGAAATCTGGAAATAATTTTGAAATAATCTTGTTGAGTTTAGATTGTTTCTTGCCAAAATGGTATTGAGATTTTCTGAAAACAAATAAGTTGGTTCTTATTGAATTTAATTCTATTATTTCTGAAATAAATTTTTGTGAAAATTGGGGGCATATTCGAACATAGAGATTTTAAACCTACCAAGAACTATATCCCTAAATGCTGGAGCCAATTGTTAATTTTCTGGAAAACAAAAGAATTGTTCCTCCATAAAAATGTGCATTCGTGAATTCATGAAATATTTTAGATCATGAACCAGTCATCGAATTCTGGGATACTCCTTTACTGTGCCATAAAAATCCAATCCATTAAGTTATAAGTGCGCTATTATATACCCATCTTTTGTGTTCCGATATTAGTGAGTAATCTCGGAAATTGGTTAGACTGAGACGTGAGCATTGACAAACACGAGACAGTAATAAATGAGTAAGCAAAACAGTTATACAAGGGTCAAATCCAGAGTGTGTATATACATATTTGATTCAATATACTCATGTGGTTGCTCCATTCAATACTGATGTCTATGTAGTTTTGTTTCCATGACCATGAACATGTCACCAGCCTTTACCAAGCTGTCCTACTTCATCATGCATATTCCATGCACATGTGATGTTACTGCTGCCTTCATGTATATGTTTTCCCAGGCCATGCATGTCACCGAAAGTTGATTGTTCCTTTTGGTTGTGAACAGTCCATCATGCTGAGATTTCTGTATTAGCTGGTATATTTGATGTGTGGACCATGATCCTGCTCCATGGAATCTGATTTTAGAACATTATTACCTTTGCATATTAAAAAGTCAATTTAAATACTATAAGTTAATTATGCCAATACCCAAAATCATGAACTTCACAACTACCATACACTTTAGTAATTATTATACCAGTTTTGAACATAATATGACTATGAAGTATGATCTATTTACTTCCCAATATATATGGCCGTAGTTGCATTTTACTCCAGTTTTGGCATTTGATCTTTATAGGCTTAAGTCTGACATCTTTATACTACTGCATTTATGTTATGTGCCAATGTATGCTTAAGTATGCTCACTTCCCAGTTTTTCACTTTTTACTTATGTACCCGGTTAAATGAAAATGCCATTCTCTTTAATCGTTTAAACCTATTACCGATCATCTATATAGTAACGCAGGCCATATAGGTATGTATATATACTCTCATGCCTGTTATGTTTAGCTAATTTGCCCTCCATTTAAAATCTGGAAACAAACCATGGGTGATAGTGGCAACCCACTTGTGAAACCCCACGTCCGTTAATGTCACTCACTAAGGGAATGCATTAAGTTCCGTGAAGCGTTATAGGTAAACAGACGCAGAATAATTGTAAGACAGATATAAATAAGATAGTAGTGGAAATTTTTATTTCAACATAAATTAAAATGTCATGGTCCAGAATACCATAAGTCACAAAAACCATTACAATAAAATAACTTCTGTCTTGCATCATCAGAGTGCATAAGAATATAAAAATATAATTCCCCAATTGAAAAAGTTAAGCCATAGTAGAGATAAGAACTTGAGCCATACTTCAGAAGTAGCCCCAAGCAAGGTGATATCTGAGTCCTGACTAAGCCTGGGTGTTTCCTCCCGGAGAACCTGAGGGGGGGATGGAAGAAAGAAGGAGAAACAAAAGGGTCAGACATAAAGTCTGGCGAGTCTAGTTACTTTTAGCCAGTAAATAAATAAAAGTAACATGATAGGCATATAAAGTGGATAAGGGAGATCACTACATAAATGGCAGGTGTGACAAGGTAGACAGGATAAGGTGTATATGTTTCTAATGATTACTCTGCACTGTTACTAGTATATCCTGAAAGAAATGATCCCTTCAACTATAAGGTGGTAGACCTAGGTATATGTACAAATGTATCCTAACTACTACTCTGATCGATCGGCTCCCTAGCCCTCGTAGATACCTTGTGCTGGCCCCACAGTAAGAGGTATCACTTCGTAAAGTGGCAACCCATCGTCCTAATAATGTTCACAACCATATCTATAGGTGTCACGGTCATCTTATCCTCCTTTGCCCGACTCATGCATGCACATGGCCCGGTCGGTTTGCGCCGCCCACACCGTCCTCTACGTTTGGATCTCTTACAATCAGTCAGTAAGCGTTCCCCTTCTCCACCTAGTACATAGTACTTTGTTTGATACCTACTCCGGGTTACTGACTGAAATGGATCTCACACAATATGATACAAGCTCTCCCTTTTATCTTGTATCCCCCACTAGGTTTTCACTGACTATGTATACCGCTAGGTGTCTTTAATTACATAGCCTTATTTATTTCTACCAGTTATGCTTACCCTAAACGGTGTCTTTAATTACATAACTTTATTATTTCCTCCAGTTATGTATACCACTAGGTGTCTTTAATTACATAACCTTAACGGATTTAGTTTGTGGGCCTATATGTGAGTATTACCTATCCCCGTCTTCAGACTTGCTTAACCCACCCCTCAACCATATTTACTTAACACCCAACTTAAATTTAAGTCCATACAATCCCTATGGATTAACTTAGGTTAAGTAGTCCAATTATTTACCATGTCCATTTATGGTTTCATAATGGGCCAGACCTCCCACATTAGGCCTACAACATGTGGATGTTGGATATGTCGGTCGGGTCCTGACAGACTTATTCCACAGTTGGGCCTAACCTCGTGTCATAGCCCGATTCGTATTTACGTACTTAGACCTCCCACATTAGGTTCAACATTAGTGGCTGCTGGATATGCCGGTCGGGTCCGGGAAGACTTCCACCACTAATGCAACCTAACCTCGTGTCATAAGTACAATTACAATTCCTAATTGTAATTACTAGACATTCCATTTTTAATTAATTAATCAATTAATTAACCCTTTCCTTTTATAGATGTCAATACCAATTTTTCCCAATAATTTGAATTACATGTCCAAAAATGTTCATATTCAAATTATGCCATTTATAACCCTTTTTCCTCCGCTCCTTAACTAGCGCCCTCACAAAATTGGCAACATGCCTAGCCTAGAAAACAGCCTAGTTATAAACGATAATCATGAAAATAAGGGGAATATAACTAAAATGATCATCTTGCCTATACATAAACTTGTATGATAGTAAGGTGAACATACATACTAGCATGGACATGAAATTGTCATCATAACAAGGTGGACATAAAACTGATGAACTATGATGTCACAATAAACATAATAAGATCTAAATTAGCAATTTAGTTGTCCAATCGGTTTAGATCTAACATGATAATCACAAAGTGATAAATTAGATCACATAATTCAGATCTAGAGGTTAAAATAGATCTAACATGATAACACAAGATGATAATTTAGATCACATAAAATAGATCTATCATGATAACATAAGGTGACAATTTAGACCACATAAAATAGATCTAACATGATAACATAAGGTGATAATTTAGATCACATAAAATAGATCTATCATGATAACATAAGGTGTAAATTTAGATCACATAAAATAGATCTAATGTGATAACATAAAGTGATAATTTAGATCACATAAAATAGATCTAACATGATAACATAAGGTGATAATTTAGATCACATAAAATAGATCTAACAGTTTCAATGTCCACATAAATTAGAACTACTAGTTTAGAAATATATCTATACACATCCACATCATAGCATGTCCTAAAAGTTATAATTAAGATAAAGGTTTAGATCCAATCCTAACCAATTCAAGGTGACATATGTCCATGATTTACATAAATGATTAGATCTATCTAATGATATAACTGTCCAAATTACCAGATTTATATTAACCACAATATAGTTACAAACCAAGATCCACAATAATAACATAGTAGAACAATCACAATTGAATTTGATCTAGAGAAACAGATCTATCATAAGATATAAAAATAACATAGATTCAAGGTTTACAACGTATCCAAATCACAGTCATTCATAATTCACTTTTATTTATCTAAACCTAAAAGCAACTAGAAACTCACTGTGGTTGGATTGCTAAGATGATAGAAAATAAGTTGGTGCTGAGTCTATGCTTAAATCTCAGAATTTGATATGCTTTAGTTGATAGAAGAAGATGAGAGACCCTAATTCAGTTCAGACTCCGGCAAAGTTTGGCCGCCATGATTTTCGATAAAGAAATATGTGGAAAAGCAATATATTTATAGCTGCAGAACCCTCTAGTACCGGTTGCCAAATAAGCCCTAGGGTAAAATCAGGTCGCGGGTCGCCTCCCACTTAGGAAAAGGCCCGAATACCTAAAAACTATTCTGGGCGCTCTTTACAGGTGCGCCAGTGCAAAATTGCCTTGGCACACTTGGCAAGTGCACTTGTTTTACCCGGTTTTGATTTCCAACTTTTTATCGTCCGTAACTTCTTCATACGTTATCCATTTTACGCAAAGTAGGTGTCTATCCTAACTAGAATTTCGAGACGGACGTAATGGCGCGGTCAGTTTCCTTTAATTCTTAATGCTAAATTAATTATTCTTTCATTTATCCTCTTTAGTGTTAACAAAATTACGGGGTGTTACACCACTAGTTACATTATTATGTATAAATCTGGTTTTGGTTATACACATGTTAGTGGCGTTTTATACCTTCCTGTATACACATGTTAATGGCACTTTATACCTTCCAGTACACACATGTTAGTGGCACTTTATATTTGATACTTCTAGTACTAATATATGATCACCCATGAAACTATAATTTTAATAGTAATAATCTATGTGGACAAGTGGATGTTGCAAGTATGCTTGCATCATGTATTCAGCCTTAGTTCTTGTTCTTCACTTGATTGATAAGTATGCCCATCATTTATCCAACCTTATATCTAGTCATTTGATTGAGCAATGTATATGCCTACTCGTGAGTTGCCCCTATTGACATTGCTGTTAGATTTCTGATAACCATTGCATATTTAGGTTTATGATACTCACATGCACTTCCCAAATATAAGAATTGTTTAGAGCCATTTGTTGTGGAACTTGTGACTCGTTGGCTACCATTTTACTTTGGCTTTCGCACTTGTATTTGAGGCCATGCCTGCATTGTACATAGCCATTGTGCATTCCCTCGTGACTGTATACTTAAGTAATATAATCCTTGTCATTTCCTATTGTAATGATGTAAGTAGTAGTCGTATTATAATTTTTACCTGGACCAGGATTATCCGTTTTTTATGAGATTGTTGGTTTGTGTTCAAGTGCCTTGCCTTGCTGCCGTTACATTATCCTGTTTTGCCGCCCAATTTAGTTGCATATTTACGTATACTCCAAGAACTTCGTTGTACTTGTAATTGGTGGTTGCGAGATGCTGGAGTAGCGCATATGTGTACTTGTATACGTGTGCACGTGCAGGCTTCCATGACCGTCTGTCTCCGAAATAAAAACTGATATGTACAGATAAACTTTTATCGTCAGTGTATCCCGGAAGTTGGTTAACTATTATATTTCAGTTTCTGTTGAAGTTAATTTACTTGAACCAATGATTAATCCTGACTCGAATGTCTTATGTTTTGCATGAAACGGTCGGGTCAGACTCAAGTCAGACACAAGCACTTCAGATTTAAAGATTACAGCCAGGATTCGAAGATTTGCAAAGCTGGGGATTTTAGGAGATGCGCACTCTGAAGATTTTTGAACAGTAAATGTTTCTTTGTATTCAAACTATATTTTTATTCCGCTGTATAGAAAAATGTTGTATCAAAACTCTAATTTATAAATGAAAGTTTTATTTTGTCGTTCAATACTGTGTTGATCTATTTTTAAAATCTGCAAGCTAAATAACGATCTATCGTTTGAACGTTTTAAGTTGGTTTAATTACCCATTTGAAGCGGTCAAAAAGACAGGACATTACAAGTGGTATCAGAGCTTTGGTTTTTTCAAAGCTTAGCATATTGGGTTTAAAAAAATATTTTGAAAGAAAAGAAAAGTTTTGAAAATATGGTTTTTGAAGTATAAATAATTTTAAATAAGTTTTGAGAGACAAAATTATTATTTTTGAATAACTGGTATTTTGAAACTAGTACATCGGAAAAAAAATTGAGATATAAAATTTATTCAGGATCCCCAGTCCTCGAATCTAGAGAGTTGTTCTTCGATAGGATCCCCTTAGATTTTGAATCTCGTATCCGTTATCGAATAGTATTTAAGGAAGATAAGTATAAGAGAATCAACAAATCGATTTCTCTAATCGTGTATTTGAGAAACCAAAGACAACTGAAATTTATTTGAAATAAGAATTCAAATAAGAATGTGAATGGAAAAAAAATCGTTTTAAAGATGAAATAGTGAATTTTATTTCGATATTCGGAAGATAAGTTAATGAAAATAAAATCAAGAAGGTTATAATTGGAATGCGACTGTGTTGTATTACTAGTTTATTGAGATTATTCGGAACATGACAAGATAAATTGTAATTGATTTCAAATAAATAATGTATAATCAGATGTATGAATTCGATAGTATGAACTAATGTGTTAATTAACAAGGGGTGAAGTGTCAACGAGAGATATGAATGAAGTGAAATATTAATAAAGAGCTTTAAAGGAAATCAAAAATAATTTGATGTAACGAGTCCAGATTCCTATAAAAGGAATAATATTCACTTTGTTAAAATAACATTTGAATGCAACAAGGTTCCAAATGGAATTGGCAATAGAGGAGATGGAGTTGACTAGTACAGTGAGATTATATTCTGAAGTTCAGAATATATACTAAATGAGATTTTTTCCGAAATTCGGAATATATTAGCGAATAAAAGATTGTTCGAAAGGAGGTTATTCATAGAGTCAACTATGTCGAATTTCAGGAAATTACTTTTCATTTTGATCAAAAATTAAAATATTATTAATTAATTGTTTATGTATTCAGATTAATAAATAAAGTATACATTAAATTTAAATATTTTAAAGGCGTGAATTATTATTGTAGAAGAAGAAGATTCTTAATTTGAATTCAATATTTATGAGAATGAATGTTTTGTTCGAAGTTGTGAATTTTAACTGTTTCAAAGTTAATAATGATGTTTGGTTAAGGTCTGAGAGGTAATTACACCACAACTTGATTGACTTCATTATTGATCAAGAAATGGTTAAGGTTCGATAGCAAGGATTGGTTGAGTAAAGTAAGCTAACGAGTGTTAACAGTCGAGCGGGATAACGATGTTTTATTTAACATTTGTTTATATCCAAATAATGAATATGGAAATGTTTCCAATAAGTAATAAGGGATTTTCTAGAATTATAGAAAATAAATATGATAGCTAGAAACATTTTTCAAAATTCATGAGAAATTAACGAGTTTTGATAATAAATCAGAATGGCAAGAACCGAAGAACAAAAAGCCACACGTCGAGAACGAAGAGCGGCAAAACGTAAAAGAAGGGAAGAAGTAATGTTGGAATACGATAACAGGATTAAGGAAAAATAGACAGATGGCCCTTGTGACAATGCCATCTGTTACAGATGTCAGAAAAGGGACATTACGCGGCTACATGCGGAGAGAGAGACAAGGGAAAGAAGAAAGAAGAAAGAAGGAAAAATTTACCGATCCCATATATTCTGTTTTAAATGTAGAGAGAAGGGACATTTTCCTAGTCGTTGTCTTAAAGTGAGAAATAAGAAGCCTTCCATTGCTGAGACGTTTGATGAACCAACCTTTTGTTATAATTGTAAGCAAGTTGGACATATAGCTCAAAACTGTTCCAAGAGACAACAAGGACGACAAGTAGTGTTGCGTGTCGCTAAAGAGAAAACTATGAAGTACGTAGATAAAGATGGCTCCATCTCGTATTATTGTAAGAACTGCAAGGAGTGGCGTCATGTGGATGAGGAATACACTAATCCTTTTGTGGAGACTTCAGATCAATGAATATCATACAAGTAGTTTACGCAAAGATGTGGATCATCATCGAAAAGCAGACAATCATCGAAGATTGTAAATCCTAATTAAGTTAGCTTTGTTTCATAATATTATTGTCTGTAATCCTAAATCTCCTATGTACGTGTTTTGAATAGATAAAGGCTATGTATAATTATTTAAATAGAAGGGGTATGAAAAATTTTGAACTCTATGAAATTTCTATTAATGGTTTATTCTCATTTGTATGATGTTATTTGAAATCTTGAAAGTGAAATATTTCTAAGTAGAAATTATAATGATATCGTTATAATTAATGTTTTTCATAGAAGAAGTAGATTTGTAAGCTGAATTCGAGTATTGCGTAAGAAATTATTTGATAAGAGATTAATAATTTAAGGAAACTGGATATTGGCTGGAGATTAGTCAAGTTGGACTGGGTGTTAATCTGAAGTTGGTTTCGGCCTTCGGGGTTGATACTTAGGGAGTTGTTCGCTTGCTGATTTATAGTCGAAGGATGTAGAGTAGTAATCAAGAATGAGAAATTTGATATAAGAATGAAAATTTCATATGAATTAAAGGATTGAACTTGATAAATGAGAAATTTAGAAAAAAATTGTTATAGCCAAGGGGTTCAAAAAATCTGAGTTTGAGAAGTCCTCGAATAGCTGAAGTGATTGAGGAATCAAAACTGAATTTCTAAAGTCAGAATGAATTTTGAGAATATTCGATTTTGGACATTGGAGAAATAAGATTCCGTAACTTGTATGGAAAAAGTTAGTGAATTTGAAAATTACTGGATTGGAAGGTGATCGATTTAAGATAAAATCTTATATAATGGAACTGAAATAAAAACGAGATGTTTGAAAATATGGTTTGGAAAGTAAATCTTATGTAAGTTGATATAAATATGATTTATGAGGAGTTTGGAATAAAATACTATATATAGTATTATTTGTTTTCAAAGAAAAATAAGGAAAGTACCTTCCATTTCCTTTGAATTTCTAGCTTAGTTGAGATGTGTTGCTGGTGGTAGTAGGTTGTCCGAACATAAAACTCAAGTTGTCTGAAAGAACACGACCGTGTAGTGTAATTCGCAGAGTTGTAGATGGCCAACGGCGGACAGATAATTCTTGGGGGAACCAAGCGTAACCATTATGTCTGCTACGATCTACAGTCGTGATAAGGGCATAATCCGTAGAGCTATGAAAGCTTAAGGGTATGGATGTTTCCTGAGGGAATCAAGCATAACCATTGTGTACCTGCGGCCCCTATGGCATATCTACACGTATGTAACCACTAGAGTTACTAAAGGTAGAATGGAGCCATGCAAGGTTTGATATATCTTAGTGATGGTGAGCCACCTGGTTGATGCAGCACTGTGCCTTCATGACTTGATTCGTCTTCGTGACGTGAATTGTCCTTGTGACATGATTGATCCTCGTGTCTTGATCTATTGTGATGGTTTGTTTTCATGATCCTGAAATATAGCAGTCAACACTCAATGACCTCACATTTTCTTTTGATTCTAAAATATTTTCCGTTGATCTGTTCATGATGAAATTCGCAGGGAAGGGATTTCCTACGGATACGGATGTTTTCTGGGGGATCCAGATGGAACCATTATGTATCTGTGATTCATGAAAAATCAACATATCAATATCACATCGGTACTTTCCGTATATGTTTTTAAAGGAATTTTTGAAATATTTTTCATTGGAAGTTGAAGCAAGGTTATTTAGTACTTGGAGATTTTAGTCGTGCGCCTTGCCAGCATATGCCTAATATCTGTGAAAACGACGATAGATTTGTCAAGCTTCTAGTTATCAAATATTTTTAAATCGATAATTTGAAATTTAAATTATACCTAGTTTAATAAGTTAAGAAAGAACATTTCGGAATAATAATACAAATACTTTTGTATAAAAAAATTATAAATGATTTCGGATTTTGGAAATTTTCATGTCGACAAACTGTGACTTGGAGAGGAGATATTATTTACACTCTTCCATGAGTGTTGAGAAAGATTAATGGCTTAAATGTAACAAGATGTGGTTGACGAAAATTGGAATAATTTGAGATGCACAAATCCGACTTATACAAGATTTGAAATTTAAAAAGAGATTGGTTTAGAAAAGAAAGTATATGATTTTGAACATCTTAGAAGATTAGATAAAATGAGAATTGGGAGATATCTCAAAATAAATTGAGATAAGAATTGGTCTGAGGGAATTGAGTATAGTTTTAAAGAATGTGGAAATAAATAAAACATCAATTCGGAAGATAAGGAAATCGTGTTGATCAAAATCAATCTCCAACTATAAGAAATAAAATTGATTGTCCGAGTCAATTGAATATGATCCATGGGCTTAAATATCGATATTCAAATTAATTATGGAAAAATTTCAGATAAATATGAAAATTTGAAGTGTACATTGTTATGACCCTAACGGTCTTCCCTTTTCGAGGGCAATTTTTTTTAAAGGGTGGTAGATTGTAACGTCCTAGAATTTCGACAATTGGAAATATAATTAATTAAAGATTTATTATGAACAGTCAATTTCATATTGATGTATGGATTATAAATTTAAAATCAAATATATGGTTTGGCATATAAATTGAGTTCAATATTTAATTCAAGATGGTTAATTAAATTGAATATTTATTGTTAAATATGTAAACTGAAATTTGGTTGAATATTTTGAATTGGATTTGGAATTCGACTAAAAATATAAATGGTCGAATTTGGAAATAAATGTTATTAACGTTAAATAAACCGGAGATTCATTTGTTGTTGAAATATATGAAAATTGACTTGAATATGTGTATATCAGTATATTTAAAAGAATTGAAATTTTACATTTCAAAGCGGAATCAAATGGAGTTGTTGGTAGACAAAACGGAGTAGAAACGGTGAACCGATAAGTAATTTAAAATTTGTTCCAACATTGTAGATAACTGGTGTAAGTTTACAATCAAAAAAAATTATGTGATTCAGAACGCGAAGACATAGCGACACGTACAATTTTTGTTGCATTTATATATTTTAGTTAGCGGTATGAAATCAAAGCGATACGTAGTTATTCGGGGTAAAATATACTATTATATTACATCAAATATCACATGCCTTATATAAAACTCCGCCGACCTATTCTGTAAAACGCGCAGCTACCCTACCATTGTTGATGTTACTTCGTTCCTATCCCCTCCCTTTTATTCTGTAATCACGGTTGCCCCAATCTCCTTCAGCACAAAACAAATCCTTCTCTTTTTAATGGCAACGAATAAATCCTTTTTCCCCAAATCAATTTCCGCTCAAACCCAGCTTCAACGGCTTGACAGAAAATAAAATGGCCTCCCCCTTTTGTTCAATCGAAGTTTCCGCCTCCAATCGAAGCTTAAGTAGATCGAAAGCGAGCTCCACTTCAGAAATTAAAGCTGTGTCACCTCCTTTGCCCTATCGCAGCCGTCTTTACCCTAAGTCGCATCCGCTTCCTTCAAATCGAAGCGGAATCTTCACTGCTCGTCGTTGCTAAAGCCGCTCAGCGAATCGTTGCCGCCAAACCTAGCACCACCGCGCCTCCGGTCAAAATTGCAGTATGCCCCTGTCACGAGCTACATCAGCTTCATGCCGATTTATGGTGAGTTATCTCACTCACGATTAGTCTTGATTCAAGTTTAAACTATGAATTTTAATAGTTGGTGGTCTTGTTTGGTTGATTTTTACTGTAATTGCTTTCTTTGTGTCCATTGCCTGAGTTCTTGCGTGATGCTTGTTTTCACAAGTCAAAACTGGAAACATAAAATTGGTTATCAACTAGTCTAATACGAAATCTGGAAATAATTTTGAAATAATCTTGCTGGGTTTAAATTGTTTCTTGCCAAAATGGTATTGAGATTTCTAAAAACAAATAAATCGATTCTTGTTGAATTTAATTCTATTATTTCTGAAATAAATTGCTATGAAAATTGGAGACATATTCGAACATAGAGATTTCAAACCTACCAAGAACTATATCCCTAAATGCTAGAGCCATTTGATAATTTTTTGGAAAACAAAAGAATTAGTCCTCCCTAAAAATGTGCATTCGTGAATTCATGAAATATTTTAGATCATGAACCAGTCTTAGAGTTATGGAAAACTCCCTTACTATTCCATAGAAATTCAAATCCATTAAGTTATAAGTGCGTTATTATATACCCATCATCTATATTCCGATATTAGTGAGTAATCTCGGAAATTGATTAGACTAAGACGTGAGCATTGACAAACATGAGACGGTAATAAATGAGTAAGCAAAACACTTATTCAAGGATCAAATTTAGAGTATATATATATTTGATTAGTTATACTCATGTGGTTACTCCATTCAGTACTGTTGTCTATGTAGTTTTGTTTCCATGACCATCAACATGTCACCAGCCTTTACCAAGTTGTCCTACTTCATCATGCATATTCCATGCACTAGTGATGTTAATACTGTCGTCACGTATATGTTTGCCCTGACCATGCATGTCACTCAAAGTTGATTGTTCCTTTTGGTTGTGAACAGTCCATCCTGTTTATATTTCTGTATCAGCAGGTATATTTGATGTGTGGACCATGATCCTGCTCAATGGAATCTGATTTTACAACATTATCACCTTTGCATATTAAAAAGTCAATTTAAATACCATAAGTTAATTATGCCAATACCCAAAATCATGAACTTCACAACTACCATACACTTCAGTAATTATTATAACAGTTTTGAACATAATATGACTATGAAGTATGACCTGCTTACTTCCCCATATATATGGCCGTAGTTGCATTTTACTCCAGTTTTGGCATTTCATCTTTGCAGGCTTAAGTCTGACATCTTTATACTACTGCATTTATGTTATGTGCCGATGTATGCTTAAGTATGCTCGCTTCACAATTGTTCACTTTTTAGTTATGTACCCTGTTAAATGAAAATGCCATTCTCTTTAATCATTTAAACCTATTACCGATCATCTATATAGTAATGCAGTCATATAAGTATGTATATATACTCTTATGTCTATTATGTTTAGCTAATTTGCCCTCCATTCAAAATCTGGATACAAACCATGGGTGATAGCGGCAACCCACTAGTTACATTATTATGTATAAAGCTGGTTCTGGTTATACACATGTTAGCGGTGTCTTATACCTTCCAGTATACACATGTTAATGGCACTTTATACCTTCCAGTATGCACATGTTAGTTGCACTTTATATTTGATACTTCTAGTACTAATATATGATCAACCGCGAAACAATAATTTTAATAATAATAATGTATATGGGCAAGTGGATGTTGCAAGTATGCTTGCAGCATGCATTCAGCCTTAATTCTTGTTCTTCACTTGATTGATAAGTATGCCCATCATTTATCCAATCTTATATCTAGTCATTTGATTGTGCAATGTATATGCCTACTCGTGAGTTGCCCCTGTTGACATTACTATTAGATTTATGATAACCATTGCATATTTAGGTCCATTATACTCACATGCACTTGCCAAATATCAGAATTGTTTAGAGCCATTTGCTGTGGCACTTGTGACTCCTTCGCTGCCATTTTACTTTGGCTTTCGCTCTTGCATTTGAGGCCATGCCTGCATTGTACACAGCCATTGTGCATTCCCTCGTGAATGTATACTTAAGTAATATAATCCTTGTCATTTCCTGTTGCAATGATGTAAGTAGTAGCCGTATTATAATTTTTACTTAGACCAGGATTATCCATTTTGTATGAGATTGTTGATTTGCGTTCAAGTGCCTTGCCTTGCTACCATTATGTTATCCTGTTTTGCCACCCAATCTAGTTGCATATTTACATATACTCCCCGAACTTCATTGTACTTGTCATTGGTGGTTGCAGGATGCTGGGCAGTGCACACGTGTACCTATATACGTGTGCACGTGCAGGCTTCCATGACCGTCTGTCATCGAAATAAAAACTAATATGTACATATACTACACAACTTTTATCGTAGGTTATCCCGGAAGTTAGTTAACTATTATATTTCAGTTTCTGTTGAAGTTAATTTACTTAAACCAATGATTAATCCTAACTCGAGTGTTTTACGTTTTGCATGGAATGCTTGGGTCAGACCCGAGCACTTCAGATTTAAAGATTACAGCAAGGATTTGAAGTTTTGCCAAGCTGGGGATTTTAGGAGATGCACACTCTGAAGAATTTGAACAATAAATATATGTTTGTATTCAAACTATGTTTTTATTTTGCTATATAGAAAAATGTTGTGTCAAAATTCTAATTTATAAATGAAAGTTTTATTCTGCCATTCAATACCGTGTTGATCTATTTTTAAAATCTGTAAGCTAAATAATGATCTGTCATTTGGATATTTTAAGTTGGTTTAATTACCAATTGGAAGAGGTTAAAAAGGAAGGACGTTACAATAATAAAGAAGGTATGAAATCAAGCGGTACTTCTAAGCAGCTCCAAGCGGAATGAAAAAAGAATCCTGGTCAAGTTTGATTTTTCCTACCCTAAGACCCTTGGGGGCGGACGGAAGAGAGAGACACTACAAGAAAATATAGTATACATTGCATTGTGTCATAGCTTTATATTAAAGAGCTGTAACAAAGTTATCAAAGAAAAGAAAATAACAAATAAATTGTGCTATATAAATTAATTAAAAGAAATAAGGTTTAACTTGCGCTATTTATGGATACCTTCCGCTATGTTACCGCTACGTGTCAAGAACACGGGAGCGAAAGATAAAAGTGAAAACCAAAGCCGCGAAAATAAAAATTTAGTCCATCACTCCACCCAAAATCTCGTGAATACCAAATTTCTTCAGTTCACTCGACAAACTCCATGAAAACTAGTAAATCGAATTCACTCCAACATTCCTCCATCGTCAATTCAGCACGCCAGCAAGTCGATCGATTCACTTCGGAATCCTATAAGCGAACCATTGTCGATTCAGTGGAATGTCGTAGATTATTCCTAATCCACGACGGAATCGTCTAAAATAGGTAATATTTTTGATTCTATTACAAATTAATTTATTACCCTATGTTCATTTCGGTAATCGATTTTCAGTACTCCTGCAGCAACGACCATGAAAAAAACTCATCGCTGTCTCCGATTCATGTCAGATCCGTCCAAATTAATAGTGAAGTTGTTCATTAATTTAATTACTCAACCTGGTCGTGGTTAATTACATGACTGTTTTTGTTTGTAGTATAATCTAATGTATTTGTGGATTCCAGTCGGTTTTGGAAATTTGGCCATACGTACTTGCATCTTCCAGAAATTAATCGGTATTACTATTGCCAAGAAGCCATCTTTGCATGATTCAATCGCTGCTCATGAAAGGTACGAACTCTTGCGAACGTCTTCAGTGAGTTTTTTTACCTATTTCGACTTTCACGTTCTTTGGTCCTACTTCCGACTGCGTACATGAAGTAATGATTAAACATTCAACAAATATTGAGGATGATTTTGAATATTGCATCTTTTTGTTATTGACTACCCTGTTCATAACTTACTCCAACCTACGAACCGTTGTTGCTGTGTATAACAGTCAATTGTCTGTATGGCCAAACATTGATGATAGCAACGAGGAAATGTGTATGATGTCTCCCATTGATATTGGAAACATAAACTGTATTAACATAAGATTAAATTAAATTTGTTATTTCAACTGTTTACTTATCCTTATGTTACGTTTTACACTAAAAATATGTCGATGATTCATAATATGTTGTTCATGACCAGTAAACAAACATTATTTTATGTGTTTGTCAACAATAATATAATTGACACAGCTATTGTTGATTAAAACATTAAAACATGTCTATTTTTTGTTAGAAGTTGAACCTTAATGTTGTAGATGGATTATAACAGGATTCAGTATTAACCATTTCTTTACAATCCTATGTTAAGTTAGTCTTGTAAGTTGACTACTTCTAAATTTGTAAAGATATATTATTTTCATGCATATATTATTTTGATGTTGGAACCCACTCCAACTTTTTCCAGCCCTTAAGTATTTCTATTGTAGTTATGACTATTTTGCGCTATAGCAGTCGAAGTATTATACTTTGTATGGTACTTATATCGCTAGGTATATGACTTTGCGATGATTCTTAGTAAGCTGCGAGGTTTTTCCTTTTCAATTTCCGTTCTTTCTCTCTTTTATTTTTATTTATATACTAGGAAGGATCTCTGAATTAGGTGCAAATCATCCCCGGCTGCCACAATTGGTGGGCAGACCCAGTTACTTATTGCACAAAGCAAAATCTATTGCTACTTTATTCGTACTACTTTCAGTGTAGTTTTGAGTAGTCAATTTTCTGATTCGTTAGGATTCGGTAGTGAGCAGCAACCGTCCCTTCTTCTAAGATTGAAAATCATGGTCAAACTCAAAGCGGTAGTGGAAGCGAAAGCAAGAAAAGCAAGTTAGATAAACGCATCAATGATCTTCGGAGCTCCACTTACTTTAAGATCCAATCCATGATATGTGACTTGCACCCTCTTTTTGTTCAGGTTATCCATGCTCCTGATTTCCATGGTTGCAAGGCAGCTGATGACATTCGAAAACAGGTGAGGACATTGGTGGAGCTGACAAAAGAGTTCTAGTTTGAAGCACCTCAGCCTAAATCTAACTTATGTGAACAAACATCAACTGAATCAGAGTAGAATAACAAAAGGAAAACCAAGCGTTTCAGATACCATTGAAGAATCCTAAGCAAACCTGAAAGAAAGCAAATTTCAAGGAATAAGTATTAGTGGAGGGTCCCCTGTTGGTTGGAATTTTGTTTTTTGGCATAATCAGAATAACCCTGCAGTCTACTATGGTGTCACCAAAGAAGTTTTTCAAGCAAGGCAACACAAGTAAAATTCGCAAATGATGGTAAATCTTTTAGCTAGTTTTAGAATTGTAAACCGGTTCACATTTTGTATGCATGATTGTTTTCTTCTTGGTTTGATTTGGACCTCACAATTTACGGACTTTTGGAATACAAAGCCTACGCGGCTTTATCATATAATATTAACTTCTTTATAAAAAAATAAAAAAAATTATGTTTTTGTTGATTTTTTTTTAAAAAAATTGCTTCTTTATTTTTCATTTTTTCCAACATATATAACAAGCTGGTGTAAGATTTCGCTAGTTGACGCATCTACTAAATATGGTTGTGAATAGATGGAATTTGATATTTGAAAGCACAAATTATTACGTTTAACCGAGGATAATCTTATGGTTTGTGAATTTGTTTCATCATGTACTATATAGTTTAGCCATTATTTTGATTTTGCTGGATGCGGTATTAGAAAATGGTTGGTTAATCTCTGTTGAAGGTCCTACGGACTGAAACTAGAGGAAGGACCTGTGCTCAAACACGACCGGCTTTAAATTCTTGATATTAAGGTACCTTTTGGTAGTGGGCTCATTTTCTTCGAACCAAGAAAACAACTGACAAACTATATTCAAGTTGTTATATTTCTGTATGTAGAGAATCAATTAGTTAATTATTTTTATGTCATTAATCATTCAAAAAAAAGTATATGACTTCGCACGATAGCAATTAATAGATAAATGACACAACTATAAATTTTTTGCACATATTTTCTCACCAGGTGTAAAGTTTTCATTGGCCTGCAATTGATTCTCGGTCATTCTCCAACCTAAAAAGGTTTTCCGGGTGATCATATTTAATCATTTGAGCATATTTGAAAAGTTATAAGTTGTTTTTAATATCTATTTTCCTCCAAGAGGATCAGAATTTCGACCCACAACAACTTTGGTTGTTGCATATTGTATATATATTTTTACAATGGAAGCATGTCTTATAACAAACTGTAAATGTACAACAAGGTCACAATTACAGTTTCAAGGATGCACTATTCTGAATTGGAATGCAAAAATAAAATGAAGAGGCTTAAACTTTTTTGTATCCATATGTTAACAGAATAGCCATAAGAGCATGGGACTAGGAAAAATAGTTGTATATTTGTGAATCATTCTTGTCCCTCTTAAGATACTCGCAATCGGTGTGGCTTTCTATTCTATTCTTTAAATTTGCTGCTACATATTGTAGTTGCTGCTTACACTCGCTTCCGCTTTTCGGTTCACTGACATAATCTGTAGGCATGGATTCCAACTTAGCATCTACAGCTATCGAGTCCTTTAGTATATGATATGAGTTTAAAATTGACAATGGTAAGTTGCTCTACATGTCATTTTTAATTTTATTTGTTAGTCAATTAACGAATCTTTGATCAGCTGCTATACTCTATCATACAATCTGACTGTGCAGCATAACGCAAAATATAGATGTACTTAATGTTTGACTAGAAGCCCTTTTTTATAAAGTCTTTACCAGAAGAAAATAAAGTGGTCCTGTAAATGAGGCGTTACTCTACGTTTTGCAATATAAATGGATAAGTAATGATCTTTCCTGGACGCCACTGTTTTCAATCTTATTTACATTAATAATTGATAGTAACAATTTAAACTTATTTCGAATATTATTTGTTCTTCTATTTTATTGCTCAATGGCTACACTTTGATTTTTGCTACAACACCAGATCTTTAAGTCTTCAATGATCATGCTAGATATTTTTCATTTCCCAATCCATATATACATAGATATTTTTTGTACTTCAACCCTTCTTTAACAATTTACCATCAGCATTTCTTTTAAAGATTAAATCTGAATTATTCTACGAGCAAACAACATTTAATTTGTTAGATTGCTATGATTTTGGATAAATGTATACACCAAACACTTACGGTTCAACTTAATGTGTTCATTAGATATGGGAACCAGAAGCTTTCCTTTGTACCAAAACATCTGATGCACAACTATGAACAAATTCTGGATGAACAAGGTTTATATGAAATAAAATATTTCTGTGCCATCAAATAGATTATAAGTACCACATAGTCAGTCGATAATGAATTTAACAGTCTTCATTCATTTTGAAACATCTGTGAGAAAACTTGAACAATAAAATGTAGCAATTCGACAATGTAATTTTTTTCATCGTCAATGAAAACTATTTGCAATAAGAGTTAAGGAAACAATTCTTCTAATAGATGAGCAATTATACTTTATTTAACTGAAGATAAAATAAATAAGCTCGTTATTGCATTCTTTAGCTTTTATTTTTTAAATTTTATATTAACCTAACTGTAGATATCTCAGGTATACTTCGAGGACTCTCCAATATCCTTCGACTATAACTAAAGCTCGCTTTATTCAAAAGAGATTAGCAGATCCTTAACGGAAGGTGAAATAATTTTGATGATTGTAAAACTTTATTTCCTTGTGCCTCCCTGACCTTTACATATACATCTTCGTTGGTCAAGTAAGATTGGTTGCAGCGAGACTTTGGTCCTCATAAACAAAACTAAGACGAATTCATGACAAACACAAAGGAACAACCTATTACTATTGTAGTCACATCACATTGTGATCAAGTTATACAGAGGTATCATAGTAACCAGATGCACAACATCAATCTATTTCCTTATTTATCCTCCTTTTTACCGTTCTTTTGCAAGTGGAATTCTCATCCAACTCAATAAACACTACAAAAGTGTACGTAAACATTGATGGACCCTTTATTGCCTACTTATTGGCTACAAATTATTACTATTGGATGGGTTGGGAAGGACTGCAATCTACTGATAAATCCATTCATGATTAAGGAGTCCATTCTAAAAAAAGCATTTTAAAACTTATCCATACAGCTGTATTTCTGCATTTTCTTTTATGATACGTATTTCAAAATTAACAGTTAGGATTGTTGATAAAGAATATGGTATCGAATGTGAAGTTCAAAGATAAATATTATCAATTTGTCTAATTTATGCTGAATGTACACAAGTACTTCTATTATATCGTTGGTCAACTTCATCCTAACTATAATGCTGTTGCAAAAATGGGAAGCATAGCAGAAACCAACGGCCAAATCTCACCGGTGGTGATTCAACCAAGTTCACGTAAGCCAAGATTCCTCTGTTTGCACGTGTTTAGAACGAGCGGTGAAATCATGAAAAAATAGATTTTAGGCAAGTGGCCTGATAAGGTCACTTCCGGGTTAGATTTGGTTTTTGTCGATGCGAAGTTCCCTAATGAAGGGAAATCTGAAGTAGAAGGGATTTTTTAGCCTCCCTACTATGAATGGTTTCAGTTTGATAAGGGTTTTCAAAGGTACAGAAATTTTGATGAGTGTCTTGTGTATATTGAGGAACTAATTATTAAATATGGGCCTTTCGATGGATTAATGGGATTTTCTCAAGGAGCTATTCTGTCAACTGCACTACGTGGTCTGCAGGAAAATGTTAGCATTGGTATTTTTTAAACCTGCCATTAAGTTTAATATTTTGATGAAATGGAATTGATAGTGTGGGTAGTGAGAGTTTGCAAGATTCAGAACTAGTGCAACATTTGGATTTATAGATACTACATTCTGTACAATTTAAAGCATGTCATTGTCAATTTATTTATTGATAGACATAATTAAAATAAACCATATTTTTAACTGTAATGCTAATTTTTAATGCTTACTGATTAAATAATTTAGTTGCCCTGCCTTTTGCATTAAATCTCAAATTAGGAGGTGGCATTGACAAAGGTGCCCAAAATCAAATATGTGGTGATAATCGGAGGGGGGAAATTTCAATCATCGGTGGTTGCTGAGGAGGCATATTCATCGAAGATTAGATGTCCATCTTTTCATTTTATAGGTAATGCTATCTGACCACGTTTGCATTGGGAATTTTATTACAGTGACATGTAAAGTGCATCCCATTTTCTCTTCTACTTTATTAAATTTTCATTCTTCATAAACCGTATTTGTCTTACCAAAAGATAGAAAAAGAATATATATATATATATATATATATATGTTTGTATATATATATATATATATATATATAATGTTGTTGCCCTTTAGAAATTCCTGACAGTTCAAGATTCAAGAGTTGAACATCGCATCTTACTTATATGGTTCAGTAATCATCTAACTATAATCATTCTTAATTAGTTACAATATCCATTACTTACAAGCTACAATTTGTTATAAATAATAGTTCAGTAAGTAAATAACATTATAAACCACTGTATTTTCAAGTACTTTGTTTGGTCTGCACCTTTTGCAATTGCACTGACTTGGTCTTTTACACTATTTGAATCTGATTCTTAAAATAAACATTTTAATCTACAGTACATTTGTGTTGTAGATGAATATGAATTTTTTTGCTGTCATTTTTGCTATCATGTAAGTAAATAGGCACTGTGAATTGTACAGCCCTCGAATTACTAATATAACTTGGATATCGACATTATGTCCAACTATACATCACCATTGCACCAAGCTAACAAAGAGCCATTGACTGTCGAATTCAATAAACAAAAGTTAATGTCTGTATAACAAGACTTTGTTTTCTGAAAATAGGCTGTGTATGTGGTTCGCTTTTAATCTCCAATACTACTAAGCTGAATCTACATCTATTATTATACGTTGAATATGTTGATACATGTATTTTTTTGTACTACGATCAATGCTCTTAAACAAACCATTGTCAAATTTAAATTGTGCATCTATTGGTGTGGGTTGCTATTGCTTTATGTTCTACCCGTTGTTGCTGCTTCTCAATTTTCTATATAATTGCTGGAACTGGTAATCTTTGTTATCTGTTTTTTCCTTGCAAATTCAAATTTTCACCTGCATTTTCTTCCTCCAACAGATTGCTGGCGGATATCTGGTAGTATAACCTGTCAAGTTACCTATGCTGCTACAACTTGTGCCTGCCTTCCCCAGCTTGAGGTGATTTTATTTTTTATTTTGCTTGGAATGTTTTTTTTTTTCTTGACACTGTTTTAGCTATGGTATTATTTGATTATTCTGTATTATACTTTCCTTTTCATAAGAAAAGACAATCAAATTCGTTAGTTAACTTTGATTTAGCTTACAAAAAAGCAAGTGGATTAACTTGCCAAAATTAAAACGTGGATCAACTATTAGGGGAAAACTTGAAATTCATTAGTTTGAACATATTCAGCTATCAACAAAGGCAAATTTTCCTAGCCATAACACATAAAAGCCTCATTATTTAGCTCTTCTTATTACATAGGAATTGATAAAAAAATCTTGATATACATTGTAGAAGAGATCTTATACTTATTGTGATACTTGAACAGCTTTTTTTCATTGCCATTACAGCAGCCTTCTATTACTTCTTGGTGGCAGCATGATCGTCATTATATAGATCAATCAATTTAGCCTGTAGCTTATTTATCATTACTAAAATAGTAAAACTTTCACAGGTTTACATTGGCTCCCTTCTAGAAACTAAAGAATTTTGAGGGACTGGACCTTGGGAAAATGGATGAGGTATAATGCTTAGTTATATGTCAAAAACTATTTGTTTCTTCTTTAATTTATAACTTCGGAACGATTCAGGTAAATTATTCAAGTTTGGCATCCTATGTGGTTGGACAGATTGATCAGACTCTTAGCTGAAAGGTATCACATTTTATTTTCCATTTGACAGTTTGTTTGTTTTCCTGCTATATGCATCAACTGTTTTAGATCAAAATCTATAGACCTATGTTCTACATTTCTTTGTCTTTATCAAAATCTTTAGAGGTATACCTCTTGGACCATCCGTCAAGCTAGTGTCGATAGACAATCCGAAAAAAATGAAGGCTCTTTTATGGAAGCCAACGACTAATATGAGATATGTTGGAGAAGCCGTTGGTAAAAAAGTAGCTTGGCCCAAATCTAAAGTAGCTATTGAGAAAGCCAGCACTCAGGGATTATGTTTAGTATTAGTTCTAAAATGGTGTGCATTTTGAAACTTGACAATGACCTTATCCAAACTGTCTCATTTTTTTATTGTATATTAGATTTTTAATTACTTTAAATATTGTAGAATAATCTCTATTAAATTATAAACTAATACTAAACATATTTAACTAAAAAAGAACCAATATGCTATGTTTTTAAAATAAATAAAAAATAACATACGACAAATAAAAGTGCATGAATAATGCAAATAAACTACTAATGATTAATATGAATATATGGATTTTCAACTACGAAATTCAGTAACATCCTAACATCTGTAGCACCAACCATATTATGAACAACCGAGCAGACCATCTCTTGCTCAATGTCATACTCAAGGCCTCAACGGTCTATTAAAATTTGGTGTTATGTACTAGAGCAGCAAGCGTCATTTTAGATCGTCTAGATCTGAATGGTGAAGTACACTCTATAGGTTGCTTTTGAAGTATCCAATTCATCTCTTCAGACCTAGGTGGGCACTATAGCCTAAACTTTTTGTTGTGGGCTGCAGTATTCCACCACTGTTCGTCTAAGTCCATGGTACCTTTTTTTTCATTTTAAACACCACATGCATAGCTTTTTGGGAATTAAGCAAGTGTAATCTAGCTGCTCCAAACATTTTCAACATAAGTATCAATCATTTTCATGCACGTGTCAGTGAAAATTAGCATGAATTGGCAATGAGTCTAGATGTGGCACATTCAAAGGATCTGGTAAAAATATTGTAAAGTAAGGGAAAATCAGAATATTCAAAAGAAAGTAAATAGTAGTATTAGCTTGTACTCTGGATAGATCAGTGTGTGATTAGTCGTGCAGCAACTGGTGTACAGCTAGTGATTTAGTTAGCTAAACTAGTATGGTTACATAGTACAATAGTGGAGAGACAGTCGTGTGGCAACTGGTTTACAATAGTTGGTTAAACTGGTATGATTTCCCAACCAATTTATGCATCGGCAAAGCATCATTAATCTTGTCAGAGTCAATTTCAGACTTTGCTTAAAAACATTGTTGTGTAAAGATTTTGCTGTCATATGAACAACTATAAGTACTATAGGCGATGAGGTGTGGCTGCTATTCATAAACTTGTCATGGTGTTTAAATACATTCGGAGAAACAGGGGAAAGTACAAGTAAACATTTACAAACACATGATACTGCAGAGCAAGAAAACTGAAATCGTATTCATCCCTTAATGTTTGTTAACTTTCAGTTATTTAATATTATTAAATTTGTCTGATTTTTGTTTCATTATAAACAATCAGATTCAATTTTATTTTACCTTAAACTTGTTTAATTTATATATTTATCGTTTGTCAGCAAATATTATCAGTATATAATATCTGCTCTGGCAACATTAATTTCATTAAATCTACAAAGTTACAAGAGCATTGATCCATATAGGCATCAAACAGTAGTATGACTAATGCTCTCTGTATTTTCAAGTTTTCAGGTTCAGTCAACAGGGAACTGTTGAGAAGGATTTGTTTTCAGGTGTGATTCTTATCATCCGCAACTTATATAAATTAAATACTTTAAATAGTCTATGGTTATACATTTCTAAACACTACCACCATCATGCTACCTGGTTGCACTCTTTATTATCATGTTTTTACTTTGTACCTATTAATTTTGACTTGTTTAAACTAGTACACATATAAGTCATATTGCATGCAATCTGTACCTAAAAAAGATGTTGCCATCCCCCTTGTCTTGTTACTTGTTTACCCTGCTATTCCATGTTAAACATTCGAATCTGAAATACACACACACACACCATGCATCACATTTATTAACTATGAGATCCTCTCTGGATCACCATGTTCCTAAAGCAATTTACATGTACTATGCATATACACTGTTAAACATGTTGATTTGAAAAATATATGCTGCCTTGGATTAGTTTTACCATCCTAAGTCATTTCATCCTGCATAATTCCAACAATTTCCATAGGTTTGGCATTACTAAAATTTGGTAGGATAAATTATTAAATTCTAACCAATGACAGTGGACAATTGCCATAGGTTAGGTAAAAAAAGTTGTTTTAATTTTTCTTCAATGACCATGTTGGCCTGTAAGTGTGCTGAAATCACGTATGAACTTGTGTTTGGTTTGGATAGGCTTCCTACAACAATTTTATCTATTCATATATCTTATTTCATGCAACCTTTGTTGGCATGCTTGGACTATGCATGTGTTTTGTATTTGCTTTGGCACTATGCTACCAGTTATGCCGCTATAGATTGTGTTCATATGAGCTAATAATATTGAGATGAATTAAACTGTAACTTGTGCTTGTGTGAATTGTAGGCAAGTTGGACGAGCATACAAGTTGAAGAAGTGATTTTTTATGTAATCAATGATGATTGAGCATGTATGATGACTTATTTCTATATGTATTAGTAGATCTGTTAACTTTGACTTTGTAATTGAAATCAAATTTGCTTTTGGTATTAATTTTTTGTTATTAATAGTTTTGTCTTGTGAATTTACTGTTAACTATTTGAACTGTGCACAAATTAAATAAGAGATTTGCTATATAAAGATCATAGTTGAAATATGTGCTATGAATTAAAAGTATTAATGGCGGAAAATTGCACTTATGGAAATAAAAGATGAAATGCTATGTAAAAAAAATGTGGAAAACCTTTTCATATCATAGAATATGTGCTATAAAAACAGTGAAAATGCTATGTATATAACGAATTTTCATAGCGGAAAATTTCACTTATGGAATCAAAATGTGAAATGCTATGTAAATCATGTGGAAAACTTTTCATATCACTGAATATGAGCTATGAAAATAGTGATAATGCTATAAAAAAAGCTGAGTAGATATCAATGGCGAATTCAATAATAGCGGAATTTTTTTAAAAAAAACAAAATGGAAAACATTTTTCATAGCAATGAATACATGCTATGAAATTATTGATAACGCTATAGAAAAATAAGTTAAGATTTTAGTAAGGAAATAAATTGCAAGGTCTGAACGCTATGTAAAACATTTCATGATGGTGAATGTGCGCTATAAAATGTATGATACTATAGCGTTTATATATAAGCTATAAGACATAGCAGAGCTATTATTGCATGTCGTTATATAGCGTCGTCACTAATGCTATGGTAACCTGTTATAGCGTTTTTCACGTGCTATTAAAAGGTAAATCTGTTGTAGTGAGAAGAGGAAACAAAAATGGGTAAGACATATAGTCTGGCGAGTCCAGTTACTTTTAGCATATAAATAAGTAAAAGCATCATTGACAGGCATATAAGTTGGAGAGTGAGATTGCAGTGTCATAAGGTAGGTATAACAAGGTAAACAGGATAAACATGATAAGATATATTGTGCTTCTTTAATACTTTTCTCTGCGCCATTACTAATATAACAAGAACAAGATGATCCCCAACAAGTACTAGATGATAGACTTAGGTGTACTTCTAGTGAGAGGTTTTACCCCATACAATAATAGGTAGCCCAACTGAACTGACCAGTGTTATCCCCAAGGATAATAACGGGCTCCTAGACAAGCGAGACTAGATGTACCATAATTACTACCCCCAATCGATCGGCTCCCTAACTTGTGATACCCTGTGTCGGCCCCACGGTAGGATGTACCACTTCCTAAAGTGACAACCCGTTGTTTATAAGATGTTTACAACCATATCTACTGATGTCATAGCGTCTTATCTTCCCGAGTAAGCGGACTCATGCACACACATGACTCTGATGGAATGCGCTGTCGACACCCTCACCCATGTGAACTCTTATAATTAGCTCAGTAAGCGTGCCTCGACCCCGACCTAGTTCGGAGTACTCGTTTGATACATATATGGGTTATTAACCACACACCAGATGATACAAGCTTCCCCCTAGGTTTGCATCCCCATTACTAGGATTTCAATAGGTTATGCCTACCAGTATAACAAGATTGCATAACCCCAACAGGTTAAGTTTGTCAGGTTTATATGTATAACTCGTCCCCACATACTTAATAAGAATTACTTAACCCTCCCACTAATTCAAGCAAGTTTACTGAACCCCTACTCAAGTTAACAGATTCATGTAATCCTTATGGATTCAAACAGGATAAGTATTACTAGTTTATCACCATTCATTCATTTATGGTTATTAATGCGCTAGACCTCCTACATTAAGTCTACCACTTGTGGATGCTGGATATGCCAGTTGGGTCCGTGCAGACTTCTTCCACAAGTCGGACTTAACCTCGTGTCTTAGCATCGTTATGTATTTATACACTTAGACCCCTCACATTAGATTTACCACTTGCGGACGCTGGATATGTCGGGCGGTTTTGAGCAGACTTCTACCACAAGTGCAATCTAACCTCGTGTCTAAGCGCGGTTATAGTTTCTAATTACTGTAAATCTTGGCATTTTCATTGCTAGTTTATAACCAATTTTCATGTTTATTATACCCCAAATCCCTGTTCGATCTACGATACAAGTTATACCCCAGATTTAGATCAAGATATAGATTATGCCCATAAATCCCAAGTTTTGGTTCAAGGTACAAATTATACCCAAAATTCTCGATCATGTTTTACAATATGAATTATGCCCAAATTAATCATTCCCAATCGTTCCAAATTTCGTGCATTCGCATGTTTCAGCGATAGGTCTAGGCTCGAAGGTAGCCTGGCTACTAAACAAAATGGGAAAGAGGGAGAGAAGAGAACAAGAACAGACATAGTAAATAAAACAGGCATAAGATGACATAATTAGGCAAACTAACATAATAGGCATAAGGTGACATGATTAGGCAAACTAACATAATAGGCATGAGGTGACATGATTAGGCAAACTAACAAAATAGGCATAAGGTGACATGATTAGGCTTACTAACATAATAGACATAAAGTGACATGATTAGGCAAACTAACATAATAGGGATATCATGAATTGGCATATAGGCACTAATCAGTAGATCAGGTGTGCAAGTAATGGTAGATCTATTATGATTTAGGTTACTAACAAGCATAGGCTTAGATCCAAACTTATAAATATGTCAGGATTACATTTTAGATGTTTACATCTAAAAACAACATAAACTCACTGTGATTGGATATAAAGACCAGAGAATTTATTGTAGATGTTGAAGCACAGATTCTTGAATACGTATAACTTGTCGTCGAAGAAGAATAGGCTAGATCAAACAGAGTTTGGGCAGTACCTCGTTGTCTCCATTGTTTTGGGTGAATAAAATAATGAGAATGAGGTCTTATTTATAGGGTCAACAAATCTAGTCAAGGAACAAGTCCACATTCATAAACTGAATTCTACCGAGATCTCCTGGGGGTGGGGTTGAAATGGGTGTCGACACCCCTGTGTTGGTGTCCACCCATGGTTCGACAGCCTTAGGGTGGGGTCGACCCCTAACGGGACGAACTCCTACTCCACCCCGCGTCTCTGATTTTGAATTAGTTTGAATGTTTGGATTGGTTTTGTATATATATAATTATCTTATACATATACAAACTTCTAACCTTAATATCTTCTTCGTACGATGTCCATTTTATGCAAACTTGGAGTCTATCTTAAGCAGAATTCCAAGATGAATGCAATGACGCAGTTTGTTTTACTTAATTCCCAATATTTAATTAAGTATTCTTAAGTTTATCATTATAATATTCTTTAAAATTACAGGGTGTTACATTAGCAGAAAATTTCAACAACGTCGTACAAAATAACCTGAACATCGCAGCGATAGACGCAAGAAAAAATCAAAATAAATATGATAGTCTTCAACATGAGTGGCTAAAATGGGATGGTTTGATGAACAAGACTGGTGCTGGTTGAGACCCTAATAAGGAAACGGTTTCTGGAAGCGACAAACGGTAGGGAGATCATATATAGGTATGTGAACTTGTTTTTTAATCGTTTACTTAGTTATATAAAATTTTACGCTTTAGTTAATTTTATTTTTAGGAAATTGGACTGACTATTATAAAAACCCGGAGACATCCGTTAGAAAATTTGGAGATGATGCAACAATTACTCAGTGGGACACATGCTACTGGTCAATCGTCGTATACGCCTTATACTACCGTACAACTGTCACAGATTAGTACACCTCCTTCCACTATAAGGATTGTACAGTATAACGTCGCGGTTTTCCAACGGCCGCCAATGGCGGTTAACCAACGGCTTCCAATAGAAGCCAAAAGGTTGTATTTTCTTACGGAGTACAAATATGCGCCGTTGGAAACCGTTGGCGGCCGTCGGTTACAAAACCAATGGAGGCCATTGGTACCCGTTACACGGGCGAGCAGAAAAATAACCCGAAGCTTCCTCCTTCTTCCCCATTTGCTTCACCCACGAAATCCATTCCAGAAACCCCAAATTTACCACCTTTAATTCTGAAATCACCCTATTCCGCGCCCCCATCCACCTAGGATCTCTGCAAGTCGGTCAAGGCACTCTCTTCTCCTCTCTAATCTCGGATTCTCTCCAATTTGAAGGTACGTTTGTGTATGTTTGTGTGTATTAACCCTAATTTTGTTAATTAGTGTATGTTTGTGTATGTTTGTCTGTATGATGCTGTTAATTAGTCGCTAATGTAGGGTTTAATCATCTAAGTTGCTAATTTAGGGGTTTTATTTATAAATTACATAGTTGTTAATTAATCTAGGGTTTTAGTTAGTTTAATTAGTTGTTGTTAGTAAGTTTGTATTTATAGATTTATTTGATTATGTTGCTAATCTAGGGTTTAATTAGTTCAAGTTGAATATGAATATATGCATATATATAGTGATGTATGCATTGAAAAAGATATTTAATTTGTTGATAACATGTGATGGAAATAGAAGTATTTAAGTTGATGTTTTACAAAAATTTAGCGAAAACAACATTTAATTTTGTATATAACATACGACTATACAGTTCGATTAAATGTTGAAAATATACGTATATGTGATAAAATTCATATACGTATAATTCAGAGTAGTTAATTAAGGCGCTAAGGCACACAAACGCGTACGGCTTGAGCTTTGGCCTTTTTTTGAGTCCTTCAACTGATCGTAAACCTGCAACTATGATTTTTAAAAAAAATTAAGTTGAAATTTCGAAATCAAAGTTGAAAAAAAAAACACTTCAAACACGAAAAAAAACCAAATCGTAGTATCTTATTTTGATGAAGCCTTAGAGAGTTTTTTTGGCCTCGTTTGATAAGTATTATATATAATCGTTATGTGAATGTTCGCTTTATTAACAAAACGGACATTTATATCCATCATATACAATATTTGTTGGATTTGTCCTTTGTATTGGACAAGTTACGAACACAATAACGAAATTAAATCTCGTAAAATATTTCATTTTAAACCGTTCTCAAAATTTCGAAAGTACTTCCTTTATGTTCCCTGTGTACACGCAATTGTGTACTGTTCAGAGAACTATAGGGAAGTGCTGCCAAAATTTTGTTGAATTGTTTAAATTGAAATGATTTACGTGATTTAATTACGTTACTGTATTTGTAATGGGAGGTAGGATGACACACCAGTAAATAATCAATTAACATAACATGCATTCGGTAATAAAATTGTGAATATATTTCAACATAACATGCATATATCAATTATAAGGGAATTTTCAGAATTTAGTGACGAACACAAAAATTGTTAATTTATTTCAACTATTTGATGTTATAAAAGTAATAAAAATTGTAAATTTTAACATTCTTTCTAATTTTATATGTACTTAGGAAAAATGGATCACGGTTATTTTAATGATCGAAGCTGGATGTACAAACGAAGAGAAACTGATGGCACAATAAACAAATAATTTATTAAGGTGTTAGCGTGTTTATTGATTTCGCGTTAAGTAATAACTGAAACGACGTCGAAATCCGTTGTCCATGTAGTAGATGCCAGTTATTGAAGCATTTGATACCATAAATAGTTAGAGTTCATTTGCGTCAGTATGGTTTTGTGCCGAACTATTCAGTTCGGAATCGTCATGGAGAACCATTAGCATCTACTTCTACACATGTTGAGGAGGTAGTGAATAATGAAATTGCTACGACGAATCTCGTAGAACAAATGGTTCAAGATGCTGCATGTTTAATGTTTCCGGTTCAACAATTTAATGGTATCGATGGTAATGATGAAGAAGAACCAAATATTCAAGCCAAAAAATATATGATTTATTAGATGCAGCGAAAAAATCCCTTTGGGAAGGCTGTGAAAGTGAAACTCAATTATCAGTAATTGCTGAATACATTGCGATGCAATCGAAATACAACCCCATAGAAGCTGGATTTACAGTTGTTGTACAAGCTGCGAAGCAGCGTATGCCTCCTAATAATTTGATGTGTGAAAATCATTATGAAGTTAAAAAAATGATGTCGGCCTTTGGTTTACCATGTCAAAAAATAGATACATGTCTAAAGGGTTGCATGCTATTTTGGAAGGAAGATATCAACCTTAAGAATTGTAGAATATGTAATCAGGGAAGATACAAACCTAGAAAAAAGGAAAGGAAGTCCCATATAAACTATGCATTATTTACCTATTATTCCTAGACTTCAAAGATTATATGCACCTTCTGTAACCGCGCAACATATGAGATGGCATAGTGTGAGAACACATGAAGAAGGTACGTTAATACACGCGTCCGATGGAGAAGCATGAGAGCATTTTGACCAAAAATATCCCAATTTTGCATCTGAAAGTCGTAACGTTAGACTTGGTTTACGTACAGATGGGTTTTCACCATTTTCTCAAATTGGTTCTAAATATTCATCCTGACCTATAATTGTAACACCATATAATTTATCTCCGTGGATGTGTATGAAAACGCCTTATATGTTTCTCACAAATGTCATCCCTGGTCCTGATGATCCAATGCAAGGAATCGATGTGTATTTACAACCGGGTTGAAGAATTAAAAAAATTGTGGTATGAAGGGGTAGAAACATATGATATTTCGCAAAAAAAACTTTCATATGCATGCTTCTCTGTTGTGGACAATTAGCGATTTTCCTACTTATGCAATGCTTTCTGGTTGGAGTATGGCTGATCGTCTAGCTTGTCCGCACTGCATGCAAGAAACAAGAACATTTTCTTTACCTATCGGAAAGAAAATTTCATAGTTTGACTGTCACAGGTGTTTCCTTCAAATTAATCATCCTTTTAGAAGAGATAAGAATTTTTTTACAGTCAATAGGCATGAAACTTTGCGACCACCTAAAGTACGGACAAGTAAACAAATTTTTGAACTTGTAAAAGATCTTCCCAAGATTATTGAAACCGGAGTACAGGAAGAAATTCAAGGTAAATCAACGACTCATAATTGGTGGAAACAAAGCATATATTGGGAGTTGCCATATTGGAAAAATCTTCTGATTCGTCATAATATTGACGTGATGCATAATGAGAAAAACTTTTTGATAATGTAAGCAATACAATTTTGAATGTCAAAGGGAAGACGAAAGATGATTTGAAATCAAGACGTGATGTCGAAGTAATATGTAATCGTTCGGAGCCTCATATAAAGCCAAATGACACCAAAAAACCGAAAGCGTGCTATGAACTAGGCAATAATCAAGTTAAAATATTTTTAAAATGGATGGAAGGATTAAGATTCCTAGATTGTATATCTTCCAATTTTCGTAGATGCGTCGACTATAAAAACATCAAACTTAGCGGGATGAAAAGCTATGACCGTCATGTTATGATGGAAAATTTATTGCCCATCGCTTTCAAAGAACTATTGCCCGTAAAAGTTTGGACTGTTGTAACGGAGCTTAGTTTGTTCTATAAAGAGCTTTGTTCTACTACATTAAAACTTGATCATCTACGTAAACTAGAGGAAGAAATCCCTATATTACTCTGCAAATTGAAAAAAAAAATTTCCTTCAGGTTTTTTTCAATGTTATGGAGCATTTACCTATTCATCTTCCGTCAGAAGCACGCATTCGAGGGCCTGTGCAATATGGATGGATGTATCCATTTGAAAAGTAAATTAATATTTAGTTAATTTAAATTTTGGTTAATGAAACGTGTAATAAAAATAATTTACATTAATTATAAATAGGTATTTAAATCATCTAAAGAAAAAAGTGAGACAGAAAACTCTGGTTGAAGGTTCTATTTGCAAATCATACATCGAAGAAGAAGCTTCATTTTTTTCCCCCATTATTTTAGTGATCATGTGAACATATCATTTGCAAGTACTGCGAGTAATAACGAAGGCATTGATCAAGATGACTGTCCACTGACTTTATCAATTTTTTAAAAACATGGACGACCTTCTGGTAGATGTGTGGAAGAATGGCTGAATAATAAAGATTATAATGCAGCACACACATATATTCTTCTCAATTGCAATAAAGTTGCACCATTCGTTAGGTAATGAACTTATACATTTATGTATGCATGTACTACATGTTTAATCATAAATGTAACATTTGTCCTATAATTGTAGCATTTATGAATCACAGTATCCAAACGGCGATATCAGCAAAGAATTCGCTAGTTGGTTTACTAATTATGTTTTTGATCCAACAAATTGTGTTGTGGACGAAGGATTGAAACATTTGGCAATGGGACCAAAAACAAATGTCAAGACATATCCAATATTCTTTGTTAATGGATATAAATTTAGCACTAAAGAATATGATGCTGAAAAATTAACTGACAATAGCGATGTATTTGTTAAAGGTAGTGATGATCCAAACGACCATATACATGATTTTTATGGCATGCTAAATCAGATTCTGCAATTAACATATTTCACACGACCCACGAAAGAAGTATTTTTTTTAAAATGCAACTGGTTCAGCAACGTTTCGGGTTCTGAAATAAACGTGCACCCAAAATATAATCTTATTGAAATGAGACATACTTCCCGTATTATAAGTATGATCCTTTTGTACTTGCCAAACAAGCTCTTCAAGTTTATTATGCTCCTTATCCATCTATGAGAAGAGACAAAATAGATTGGTGGGCTGTTTTCAAAACAAAGGCAAGGTTTACTTTTGACAGACATAATGTTCTCGACGACCAAGCTTATTAAGTAGATGTCGATGAAAATCCAGAAGTAGTAATAACCGATGATCAAACAGATTTTGGACCTCTAAACGATGAATCAAACGCATTAATTGACGTATTTGAGACTACAAATGAACCAAATATGGAGGAGGAAATGGAGTCAGAATCTGAAAGTGATGAGGATGACTAACCAATAATCCTTATTTTAAAAAGGTAATTTTATGTTTATTTTTACTTAGCACGAATCAAATTCATATTTACTAGGTATTTCTTATGTTATCTATGTACAAGTAACTCATATGTTAAGTAGACATATCTATTAACAAGTAACATATAGAATCATAACATTTCCTACTCATGTTATCTCATACCTTGTTTTTGCATAGCTCTTTCATGTTTATGCTATATATGTTATGTTGTTATCGGTAACAGGTGATGTCACAAGGTGATGATGAGGGTGGTCCGTCGGACTTATCTCGTACTGTGGTCTGGCTTAAGCCAAAAACTAGCAGAGGGTAAATACTATGTTTTTAGTATAAATTTAATTCATATACAATAAATTATATAAATTGTTGTTCTAATAGCCATGAGTTTTTTTTTGTTTATCACAGGGGGTTTGAGTTGAAGTCGTCCAATGCAGTCTTAAAGATATTTAGACGCGCATATCAGACTCGCACGATTGGATGTTGGCCCACATGGACATCGATAACCGACATTGTGAAGGAGACTATATGGCAGGATTTTCTGTTAACATTTATTATGTTAAGTAGTCATGCTCTTATTTGATAAGTTCATATATAAATGCTATTTTTTTTTAAAAAAATGCAAGGTTCAGTGGATCTGCAGGAGACAAATTTGGATGTCATCAAGCGCCACTGGAATTCTAAAGTGGCAAAAAATTACAAAGAGATAATGGACAGTTTGAAATCAAGTGGGAAAAAACCGAATTGGATAGGCGAATCAATGTGGGATGAGTTGCTTGCTTATTGGAGCAATAATGAGGATTTTCTGGTAAATTTACTGCATATTTAATTTAAATTATTCTATTCAATTAATATGTGATTTGGAATAATACATTTAAAAAAAATTATAGGCCTTATCTGAGAGAAATGCAGCTAACAGGAGGAAGAATCCTGTTACGCATCGAGGTAGGTCGAAGTCGCTTCAGCACCATCTTGAGGATCTGGTATATTTAGTAATTGCATCGTTTAAATTTAATAGTTGATTTAACTTTAAGTTTTAATTTACAAACACACACACACACACACACACACACGCACACACACACACACACACACACACACACACACATATATATATATATATGCATGCTTATTTCAGGAGAGAGCGCGTATGGCTCCTGTGTCGTGCTGGGATGTTTTCGAGCATACTCATGCACTAAGTCAGACTGACGACACAAGCTCAGTTTCGTACAGTTTGTACCATGATGATAAGGAGCATCAGAGATATGTAAGTATAGAATAATTAAATTATAGGTATAATTTAATTAAAATAGTGTTATCTAATTTCATTTGTTTTATGTTTAACAGGAGAAATTTCAAGCACATAAGGCGCAGTTACTGGAATCTACTGGAAGGACTGAGTTGACTAAGGCTGAAGAGGATATGATATTTGATGCTATCATGGATAAGCCTACCCGGAACAAACGATACGGTTATGGAAATCTAGAGGTAATACTCAAATTTATAATAAAAATCAAATTTACTCCAAATGCTACTATCAAATATTGAAATTATATACATGTTAGATCACTTAGCATTGCCCCTAGGAAGTTAACTAAAGGTGTATCAATCTGTAAAAGCGCTTTGACAACAATAATGTAAAGTAGATCGATATTTTTATAACTTAGAAAACGCAAAATTAGCATATAGTTTTCTAATAGAAAGTGCAAGTTTAAAAAAGCAAAATTCAAAGTATATTAATCATGATTGATATATTATACATGTACTCGTAAATGATACAGGTTAGATCATCTCAAGAGGCGTATCAGAGGTCTCAGGACAAGGAAGAAATCACACAGCTAAAGGCAGAAATTGCAGAGCTTTGTGAGCGTGAGCATCGCCGTGACCGACAGATGGAGTTGCTTAATCAGAAGGCAGCAGAGTTCATTGCCCAGTACGGTACGCCACCTTCAACATCTGGTGGAGAGAGCTAATCAAGTTAGCGTTTGGATATGATTGTGTTTGTATTTTGAGAGTTGGTGAGGCTTGCTACATGATTGTTGTATATATTGATGGTTTGGACATGTTATGATGTGTTGGTGATGGTATGGTGTGTTGGTTATGTGATGTTTCGACATGCTTGTGTTGTTTTGGCTACGTTTGGACATGGGTTATGATGTTTTAGCTATGTATGTTATGTAAATATTGGTTAATTAATGTATTTTGTGTTTGATTTTTATTTTATATTTTGTTTGGGAGTATATATGGTTGAGATTGTGAGTTATATGCTCGAAATGGAGCAGTTTCGATGATTGTATATGTAGTATGTGGCTTGAAGTGGCAAATCCAAAATCTGTATAAAAAAAAACACCCAGATTTCCAACGGCGAGCGATGGTTAGCAAAGACCTATGGTCATCTTATATCAACCATTTTCAACGACGATAGACTGCTATTTTGCAACGGTTTTCATCATTTTCCAACGTCCCATTGATCAGAAAAATGAGACACGTGGCCATATCTTCCAGTTGGAAACCGTTGGAAAATGGGCGTTGTTTGCATTGGAAGTCGTTGGAAACCATTGATCCATATATGAACGGGTTGACCAACGGCCTCCAACGGTATTTCCAACGACCGCCAACGACCCCTGACCGTTGGAAACTGCCCTTTCTCTTGTAATGTTCAACACAAAGTATGTTTGATAGAATATTGGCTTTTGATGGGTTTTTAATCCATTGGATGAAACGCAAAATGAACAAATTTCAAATTTGAATTCGCCAACAAATCTTCAATTACATCAAACTCCAATGAATCATTCTTCGCACTAAACTGCAATGAATGCTCCTTTGCAGCGAACTCCAATGAATCCTCATTCACACCAAACACCAACGAATCCTCATTTGCAACAAAATTTGCGTCAAGGTTCAAGAAGACAATGTGGTGAAAATGAAGACAAGATGGTTGAGCTCATTGGTATAATACACGAAAGATAGAAGAAAAATCTTGCACGCATTCTAATAGTCCAGACACCGGTACCAGCGTAGAATCAACATGAAGTTCTGCAAATTATGCAAATATGGTTGCTCACATTCAATGTCTTGGAGAAGGAGGTGAATTTAATACTGTAGAAGCAATATTATTTGTTATGAAATCCGACAAGAAAGAGGTATTCACTGTTCTTTCCGATGATATAGCGGAAAGTTGGTTGATATCAGGACTTTCAGCTCAACGTCATACAAAAGAATATCAAACTTTTCTGATAAAACAAGGTGGTGCCAACAACTAGGATTTTCATGTCATTTTGTTACTGTATTTCTGTTGTATTTGGATTTTTTTATAAAAAAATGTCCTAGTTTTTTTGTATGTCATCAAAATTTAATTTTCAAAACAAAAAATAAAATAAAATACACACTATATAACTACCACGCTCAAATGTTACGCTCAAATACTCTGTTCGCAGCAAAAAACACATTACCCGCTCGCTAACGTGTCATGCTTAAATGTTACGCTCAGATATTCCGTTACCGTTCACAAAAAAACATCCTAAGTCCCCCATCATTAATCAAATAAATTGGAGAAGTGATATATAATTTTAAATCATTTTATTTCGCATCTATTGCTTTGGAATTTGAGAAAAACGGAGAATTGAGCATATATGGAACTTAAAGTAAGCTGGAAAAGGTCGACGGAAACCAAGAAGGCGAAATCAGAAAACATTCCAACAATCAAGTAAATAAGAAGGCCTCCAAAGTTGTGAAATATAATTAGAGATGGCAATGGGGCGGGTCTATAGAGTCTGAACCCGCTTAACCCGCCCCAGTTTTGACCCATTTAGACCCGCCTCATAGGATCTTCGGGACGGGTAGACCCGCGACCCTCTATGTGAGGTCCGGGTCTAGGGTCGGGTCTGAAGCATGGCTAACCCGTCCCAACCCAACCCGCATAATTGAAATATCATTAAAACACTATATAACAATAATGATTACTTGTTAATCTTCTTAGATATACATGGTTATAACTTGAATATTATATTGGTTCAATCAACAAACTATAAAATTTTCATATTATTAAGTTACATCAATGATAATTATACAATAACAAATGCGTACATTTTGAATTATTATATTACAACTCATTTTATTATATTCTCTTATCATTGTCAACACATTATAATATGTATATAATTTATCATTTAGTGATAAAGTATATAAGTATATAAATTTGTGCACATTAAAACACAATATCATCAGGTCGTGAGACGGGTCTACCCTGACCCGTACGGGTTTCGAGTACCGGACGAAATTCCAAACCTGCACCGGGTCTACGGGACGGATTTTAAAAAGTCCGGGTCGAGTCTGGAGCACGAGAAACCCGCCTCATTGTCATTCTTAAACATGATATACATCTATAGTAGCATTGACCCAGCGTTGCCAAATTACAAGTTCAACGTAAATCGCTGATTTTCATTGTTGAAAAGGAGCCAAGGAATCGATTGTCTGTACTATTTGTTAATTCATCAACCCCCTCCATAAATTTATCCTACATGCAAAAAAGATTGATATCTATAAGCTGTTGTGGCTTACACACTAGAATAGAGGAGACCAATTTTTTTGTCCATATTTTTCCTGTCCTTCCATATCGTTCCAGTCAAATCTTTTAATTTTTTCTTTTTTGCATTTAAGTCCCTCAACAATTACGGGATTTAATTGCAAAAGGTGAAAATCAGGAGGTTGCGATTGGGTGGAGCACGGAGAACAAGGAAAATGAGGACAGAACAATTGATGGGAGAATATACTGTGGGATCTATCCCATGTAGGCTGATATTTTAAAAAAAAAAAAACATGCAAACCCCACCAAACATAAATTCAGATATGGAATCAGCCTGTCAGTATCAGAAGAGACATAGGAACCAATAGATCATTTGCGCATTCTCAAAAGAGGTTAATGGATTTTTAACCACTGAAGCCTGCTGTTTAAGTAGAAAATCACTTCAACATGCAACACGGATACTAGAAATGGATATTTAACCTAACTCCGAGTAATATGGTACAGCAGGGAAAATAACATGCAAGAGGTTTGACTTGGTTGTGATGGTAGACCGTTAAAAGTGGAAAATGAAAGATGCTGAAAGGCATGCCGTATCCTTCTATTAAGTACTCGGAAACGTAACCTGGAAACAAATTAGTCAATTTCAGAATTGTGCATAAAACAACTACATTAACAGGTTAGTCGTGAAGTACGAGGAATCATCTACACTTCCGCCCAAAATGCCTCGCTACATTTAATCCAGGCCCAGAACATGACAAATGCTTACATCTGCATGTAGCTATACAAGAAAATTTAGTAAATCCAAAGACCTAACTTGGAAGTCTGTGCATTTTAAGTACTTAGCGTGAAAGTGAAAAATATTATAGCAAGTCATATAGCAGAAAATTAAAAAAAAGTAGAAAATCTTTATTTTATATAAAACCGAACAGTCAAAGTTATTTTATTCTAATTTTCACATCATTTATATTATAAAAATATTATTTAATCTGATGAAAAGAAACATACATTCATATTTGACTTAGCGGATATAACGAAAATTAGCGGAGTTTAAAATGGACATACTGTTATATAACGCTAAACTGGAATAAAGTAGCTGTTGAAAAACACATTGTTTTAGCAGAGATTCTGCGAGGCTTTTGTGAGACTCTAACTACACAAACTAAAATCAACTTTGCTTGATTTATGCGTGCAAGAAGAAAGAATGAATTAGCAAGGCTTTTGGAAGACTTTAACTGCACAACTGAAATCAACTTTGCTGGATTTGTCCATGCAAGGAAGAAAGCATGTATTACCGAACATAGGTAAGAATCAAACATTAGTACAAAAAATTCAAGGATTCATGGCCCTCCTTTCGTAGCCACCACAGTCACAGGTGAAAATAAATGCTATTAATGGTACGTTGTTAGGAATATTTTAAGAGAAAAAGAAGGAATTTTTGAGAGAATTGTTTTAATCAAAAGGAAATTTTCATTGCTTTCCTTTTGATTACAAATTTTGATTGCATTCATACACAAGGCCGGCTATTGGGCAAGACCCAATAGGCGAAGGAATAGGGCAACCCGCTTCTTAAGGGCAACGAGCGGCAAAAAAAAAAAAAAAAAAAACTATTCTAATATCTGATATCGCGGCGTCTCCTTCCAAGCTCCAGCGGCAACAGGCGAGGCGAGGCGATATCTCTCTGAGCAGCGGGCAAGACGCAACACGGCAGCAGCTCCGATTTCCAAGCAACTCTCCCCTTCTACTGTTCTACATCTCGATTTCTTCCCTCTAGCTCACTTCGGCAAGACTGAAAATTTCCAGACTTCAACAAATAGGTATTTTGCTGTTGCATTTTTCAATTAATTAGGTTAATTTGCTTTTTAGTTGTTAGATAGTTAAGTTAGATAAAGATTATTCTAATTTGTAGACTTGTAGTGTAGTCAATTGGCAATTGCTGATGCTGAAATGAGTCAACTGATGAAAATGACAAGTGCTTTAAAAATGTTGATTCGATTGAACCATTGGCCATTGTAATTAAATTTAAACATTACCTGCTGATTACACTGCAGGCAGTATAAGTTTTTATTTTCTCTCGAACTCAAAAATAACAAAAAAGCATGAAACACTAAATTCAATGTTTAATGTGCAATTGACTGAAGCATTTTGGGACTAAATTCAATGTTTAATAAAAAAATTTGCATCAAAATGAAATATAATATTATAATTTTATTTATATAGGTTAAAACTAAACTTGTTTCATTGAATTGAAAATCTATAGGGAATATGACAAAGAACGAAGATGAAAAAAATCGTATTAGATTTCGTAAACAAAACTCCGGATATTACAATAGGAAAGTTAAGCAAAAGAGAGATGAACTTGCAAAATCTCTTGTTGGCTCGATCTCTAATTTATTTCAAGCACAAGTACAAAAGTCTCAATCTTCAACTTCAAGTAGAATTCAAGAGAGCAATGAAAACCAACATATTGAGATTCATGAAATAGTTGCTGATGTTAATGAAGAGTTTATTGAAAATGAAGGAGTTGTAATTGAAGAAGACATAGTTGGTAATGTGAATGACTTGAATGAAGATGTTAATGATTTGATCGTGCTTGATCTTGAAAAGGATGTAGATGTCAACTATGATCCAGGCTTATGGGGAAAAATAACCGATAGCAAAAGAATAATGCTAGTTAAACGAGGGCCTATCAAGATTACGAAAAAAAATGAAGATTTTCCTAAAAATGAAATTGATGGTAGACATTTCTCTTCTAAACACTATTTTAGTTGTTATCCACGAGGAGAAGAACATGAAAGAAAATGGTTAATTTATTCAAATGAAGTGAATAAAGTCTTTTGCTTTTGTTGCAAACTATTTAAAAATCCACAAAAAATGTTTAAATTAGGAGAAGATGGAATGAATGATTGGCATAACATTACAACCAAGCTAAGAGAGCATGAAAGTAATCCGGAGCATACCGCAAGTCTTATAAAATGGGTTGAGTTGCATAAGGGACTTCAAGTAAATGCAACAATTGATTGTAAAATGGAATTGTTAATTGATCAAGAGAGGCAACGTTGGAAAAAGGTATTGATACGTATAATTGGCATTGTGAAAACTCTTTCTCGAAATAATTTACCATTTCGTGGGACAAATGAAAGAATTTATGAAAAGAATAATGGACTTTTTTGCCAACTTGTGGAATTTGTTGCTGAATTTGATCCAATTATGGAAGAGCATCTTAGAAGAGTGGTAAATAATGAACTAAACAATCATTATCTTAGCCATAGCATTCAAAATGAATTAATACTTTTGTTAGCAAAAAAGATCAAAGAGGCCATACTTTCAAAAGTATTGAAGGCAAAATATTATTCTATCATTCTTGATTGTACTCCGGATTTGAGTCACAAAGAACAAATGTCAATCGTTATAAGATGTGTTGACGTTGATGATGCTATCAAGGTGGAGGAATTTTTTCTTGGTTTTGTAGAGGTTGATGATACATCGGGACTTGGTCTTTTTCAAAAGCTTCGAAATATTCTAATTGATCTCAAACTTAACATTGATGATGTTAGGGGCCAAGGCTATGATAATGGATCAAATATGAAAGGTATGATATATTTTATGACAAGAATTTAGTAGTGTAGTATTATTTTATTTTACCATGTAATGAGTAACTTAAATTTAATATTAGGTAAACATCAAGGAGTACAAAAGAGACTTCTTGATCAAAATCCAAGAGCATTTTATATTTCATGTGGATGTCATAGTTTGAATCTCGCTCTATGTGATATGGCAAAGTCATGCATGAAAGCTAGAGATTTTTTTGCTTATGTCCAAAAGATCTATACTTTATTTTCCGGTTCAACTCAACGGTGGGAGATACTTAGACAATATGTAAAAGGATTAACGCCAAAACCATTGTCGGCAACTCGATGGGAAAGTCATATACAAAGTGTGAAAGCGATAAGAACTCAACCGGCGCAGTTAAGAGATGCTTTGATTGAAATTGGAAACAAGTATAAAGATGATAATACCGTAAGGGTGGAAACTAAATGTCTATGTCAAAATGCTTTAGAAGATTTTGAGTTCTTGATTAGTCTACGTATTAGGTACACCATATTGGATAGTATTAATCGAGTTAGCAAAATACTTCAAAGTGAAGAAATGGATATTGAAGACGCAATTGCAAAAATAAAAGAGCTTAGTGCATTTTTTGAAAAATTTAGAGAAGATGGATTTGCAAGCATGATGAATGAAGCAAAAGAACTAGCGGATGAAGTTGGCATTGAGCCTAAATTTGCTCAAAAAAGAATTGTTCGTAGAAAGAAGCATTTTGATGAGGATATGAATGTTGATGCTCATGAAAGTTAATCTTTGGAAGATAATCTTAGAACCACTTACTTTCTTCATATAATAGACCAAGCTCTTTCTTCACTTAAAGATCGATCTGAACAACTTGAACTTTATGAAGGGATTTTTGGATTTTTGTTGAATGCAAAATTCAAAACTATCGAAGAAAGACAATTGAAAGAGCAATGTATGAAATTAGAAAATTTCTTGGAGCATAATCAAGAGAGCGACATCTGTGGGAAAGGATTATTTCTTGAACTTAGACAATTGAAAAGAATATTGCCACAAGAAACAACAAAATCAATTCGCATTATTGAATTTTTAAAATCGTATCGTGATGTGACTAAATGTATGAATTGCATATCAAATCTTATTAACTATACCGGTTACGGTTGCTTCGGCGGAAAGAAGCTTCTCTAAGTTAAAGTTGATAAAAATTTATCTTCGAACTACCATGTCGCAAGAACGGCAAAGTGGGTTGGCAATGATTTCAATCGAGAATGGATATTTGGATAGCTTAAAATATGACGATATTATTGAAGAATTTGCTTCCAAAAATTCAAGAAGAAGTTGTTTTCGTTGAAGGATATTGACATAGGAAGTTAAAGACGATATTTTGGAAGATTTGTTGAAACTGTATTTTGTATGAACTTTTTATTATGTGAAGTTAATGAAAGATATTTACAATGTTATGATGACATTTTTAAATATTTACAAGCATATGATATTTTGATTAACACTTGTTAGATGATATAAATTAGTATGTTAAAAGCATTTAAATTCTTAATTTATTAGATTGCAACCATTGTCTATCCATTTTTTTGATTTTTAAGGTTAATACTTGAGGATTAATAGTTGTAGATTTCTTATCACTTGTGGGTTCTTAACTTGTTAAATATAATGATTAATATTCTTATCAGTTGTGAATATTTATGCGTAGGAATCTAAGCGTCTGTGGCACCAGTGTTGGGTCTGCTTCTATGTCAATACTTGGTCTTTGGACATGATAATGCAACACAGTTGACAGTTTTGCTTTGTTTCATGGTCCGGTTTGCCTTTCTTAACAATATATTTCATGGTCTGATAATGCAACAATATATTTCTTGCACTAGTGTTTCATGGTCTGATAATGCAACAATATATTTCATGGTCTGGTATGCCTTATTTAACATATGGTATTCAGTTTTTCTTTGTTTTTTTTTTCTGCAAACCACTTTTGCTTTGTGTGCTTTTTTTATTTTTATTTTTTTTGCGTGTAGAAGGCAACAAAATTTGAGTTTGCCTAGGGCAACCCAAAGTCTAGAACCGGCCCTGTTCATACATCAGCTTGATTACCTTGCTTTTATAATGCAGTGCACTCTCTAAAGTATTCTAGGAATGCATCATCTAGAATATCTAAAATAGAAAGTCTAGATTTTCCCTTGATTTATTCAATTCATTAATACATTTGCTAATTTAACAATACAATTAATTGTTTCCTGAAAAACCAAGATTATCTCCAATATTCCCCTGTAAGCTTGGTTTTTGAACTCCAAGAACGTCTCGCAATCTTTTAAAATTATCAGGCTTCAATGCTTTTGTGAAAATATCAGCAACTTGATTATTTGTTTTGCAAAAATTCAGCTGCACCTCTTCATTTTCAATTGTTTCTCGAATGATATGATGTTTGATGACTATATGCTTTGTTCTTCTATGATGGACTGGATTCTTAGCTATAGCAATGACTGATTTGTTGTCACAATGGATAGTCATAGCTTCTTGTTTCTCACCAAAATCATTTAGTATTTTCTTCAAGCATATTGCTTGTTGGGTAACTAGGCCAGCTGAAATATATTCAGCTTCTACAGAAGATTGAGCAACTGTTTGTTGCTTATTCGAACACCAAGAAAATGCTTCTGATCCAAGAGAAAACACATATCCAGAAGTGATTTTCATGTCATCTATATTTCCTGCCCAGTCACTATCGCAAAACCCAAATAAATTAGTTTCAACATTATTTTCATATTTGAACCCATAGTACAAAATGCCTTGAATATGTCTCAGCACCATTTTTGTTGCACCTAAATGAATATGACTAGGATCATTCATGAACCGAGAAAGTAGGCTGACTGCAAACATGATGTCAGGTCTTGTATTGGTAAGGTAAAATAAATTACCAACTAGGCTTCTGTAGTAACTAACATCAATCTTCCTTCTCCCATCTTCTTTTTTTAGCTTTTCATTCACAACTAGCGGTGTATCAATCAGATTACACCCAAGTATCCCAAACTTTCTCAATATTTTCTCAGCATATTTCTTTTGATAAATAAAAACTCTATCATCACCTTGAGAGATTTCTATTTCAAGGAAAAAATGCAACAAACCCAAATTGTTCATTTCATATTTCTTCATCATTTCTTTTCTAAAATTTTCAATCAACTTCAAATTGTTTACGGTATAAATTAAATCATCCCCATAAAGTGCAATAATTAGAATACCATCCATACCTTGTCGTTTGACATATAAAGTAGGCTCATTCTTACTCTTCTCAAAGCCTTTTTCCATGAAGTAATTGTTAATATTGTTATACCATGCTCGTGGTGCTTGTTTTAGCCCATAAAGCGCTTTCTTTAGTTTGTAAATTTTTCCTTCTTGTCCTTCAATCTCAAATCCTTGAGGTTGCTCCACGTAAACCTCTTCTTTCAATTCTCCATTCAAGAATGCCGATTCTACATCTAGCTGATATAACTTCCATCCTTTTTGGACTGCAACTGGTATTAAATCTCTAATGGTGTCATGATGTGCCACTGGAGCGAATGTCTCTTCGTAGTCAATACCGGGCTGTTGAGAATAGCCTTTTGCAACGAGTCTCGCTTTGTTCTTTTGAACTGAACCATCTGGATTATGCTTCACTTTGTAGATCCATTTTACTCCAATGATTTCTTTGTCTTTTGGCTTATCAACAAACATCCATGTTTTGTTCCTTCCAAGTGCATCCATCTCTTCTTGCATTGTCTTCCTCCAAGCATCTTCTTTAACCGCTTCTTCAAAATTTTCAAGCGCAATAGTTGCACCTAGCAAAAATATCATCCAAACTCCTTATTTTTATTGGGGTTGAGCATGGAGATGATGAATTATGGATTGCTGAGGATGAAGTGCTAGATGGAGAACTTGGTGTAGATGAATCACATTGGTTATTTGCAAGTGTAGTTGGATTTCTAAATTTCTATTTTTTTATTCATTTCAGATATGAAATTACTGCTGGAACGGTTTTATCCTCCACTTTCTCCTTTTACCAATTTCAGGATGTCTTCTCATCAAATACAACATCTCTACTGATAATTACTTTCTTTGTCTTCAAATTGTAAAGTTTGTAGCCCTTTGACACAAAACTATAGCCAATAAAAATACATCTTTCACTTGCTTCTTAAAGCTTTGTCCTTTTCTCTTTAGAAATTTGAGCATAGCAAATACTCCCAAAGACTCTAAGATGATTCACTGAAGGTTTTCTTACACTCCATGCTTCAAACGACGTCATATTCTATACAGCTTTTGTTGGACATCTATTCAGCAAATACACAGCTGTATTTACAGCCTCAGACCAAAATTCTTTAGGCATGCCTTTCTCAAACAACATTGATTTCGCCATCTCCATCACTGTTTGGCTCTTCCTTTTGGGTACACCGTTTTGCTGAGGTGTATACCTAACAGTTAGTTGCCTCTCCACGCCTTATTCTTCACAAAATTTATCAAAATCATTGGAGTTATACTCCTTTCCCCTGTCACTTCTCAAAACTTTTATGGACCTGTCACTTTGTTTCTCAACAAAAGCTTTAAACTTCTTAAATATAACAAACACTTCGGATTTTTGTCTCATAAAATAAACCCATGTCATGCGGGTCAAATCATCAATGAATAAAATAAAGTACCAGTTTTGAGCATGAGATAATGTGCTCATAGGACCGCATACATCCGTGTGTACTAATTCCAACACTTCTTTGGCTCTTCTTGATCCTTCCTTTGGAAACGGTTGCCGATAATGTTTGCCAAGTACACATCCTTCACATACTCCATGTTCTTCTTCTTTTTATTGTTGGCAACCCGTATACCATCTTCTTTTGTGAAAGCAATGTGAGACTATTGCAGTTTAAGTGCCCAAGTCTCTTATGCCATAAACAAGTGTCCTCTTCCTTTTTTGACATGAAGTTATGATATTTCTCATAATTGAGATGGAGGGGAAAGCTTCTGTTGTTTGTCATTTTTATTACAAAAGTAGCTTTTCCTTTTGAATCAAAGATTTTACATTCTCGATTCTCAAATTGAAGAGAATAATCATGCTCTAAAAGTTGTCCAATACTCAACAAATTTTCATCTAATTTAGGAACATAAAAGGTATCATGAATAACTTTACTTCCCTGCTTTGTTGCAACTCCAATGTTGCCTTTGCCTTTGCCTTCAACATACTCTCCATTGCCAAGTTTAACTTTCGAACCAAATGAAGGATCTATGTCAATGAATGCATTTTTGTCTCCTATCATATGATTGCTGCATCCGCTGTCCAGGTACCATATATTCTTATATTCTTCAGTTGCCTTTTGACAAGCAAAGAACAAGCTCCCTTCCATATCTTCCGCTCCGGCAAATGCTGTGTTTTGTGGCTTACCTAGACGACGGTCCTTTTGAATGTTCCCGAATCTTTTGCAATTATGACATTGTGGCTTTCCTTTGTTCCAGCAATCCTTTTCTTCATGAGCTTTTTTTTTTTTTTTTGCAAATTCCAAACCATTTATTTGTTCCTTCATCACTTCCTCTTCCTTCATAGGTGCCTCGACCTTCTCCGCGTGAATTTCTTCCTCTTCCTTTACCAAATTTGCCACCTATAGAAGACTCGCCATTATTTTGCTTTATTGTTTAATTGAGTGTTGAGTTTGGACTGAAACGCGTTTTCAACCGTCTTTTCTATACGGCGTAACAATCTTTGCTCGTAGGATCTAAGTGAACCCATCAAGCCTTGAACGGTCATGTTTGATAAATCTTTGGTTTCTTCTATAACAGCCACCATAGGATCAAAATTTTCAGTTAAGCTTATCAAAATTTTATCAACAATTCTACGATTGCCAATTATATCTCCATGAGACTTCATTTGATTCAATAATTCGGACAGTCTATTAAAATACTCATTCAAACTTTCATTTTCTTTCATTTTCAAAATCTCTCTTTGGAGATTGAAGTTTGACAGTTCTCATTTTTGAATCCCCTTCAAACTCTTGTTGCAAGATTTTACATGCTTCCGTAGCTGTTTTTGCTCTCATAATTCTTGGGAATATGGTGTTTGACACTCCTCTTTAAATCATTCCAAGAACTCTAGAATCTGTGATTTTTTTCTTTTTTAATACTTCAGTTTGGGCTGCTGTACGTTCTGCCGCAACTGTTGAGTCTTCATATCCTTATTTGATGAACTCCAAGACATCCAATGAGGTGAACAAAGTCTCCATTTTTACTGCCCAAAAATCATAATTTTCTCCTTCAAATAAAGGAACTTGGACACTGCTATAGGTGGAGTTGATGCTTGCTGAAGTATTGCTTGGAGAAGCCATTACTTTGCACTTTTTTTTTAATTGCAAGGATCTAGAGCTCTGATACCACTGTTAAGAATATTTTAAGAGAAGAAGAAGGAATTTTTGAGAGAATTTTTTTAATCAGGAGGAAATTTTCATTGCTTTCCTTTTGATTACAAATTTTGATTACATTCATACATCAGCTTGATTACCTTGCTTTTATAATGCAGTGCACTCTCTAGAGTATTCTAGGAATGCATCATCTAGAATATCTAAAATAGAAAGTCTAGATTTTCTCTTGATTTATTCAATTCATTAATACAATTGCTAATTTAACAATACAATTAATTATTTCCTAAAAAACCAAGATTATTTCCAATAGATATTAGGCCCACTTTTGTTTCATGTGGATCTTATTATCATGTATTTCCTGAATTCTTCAATATGTAATGGTGCAAGGAAAGATTTCGGATATGGCGGACGAGGGAAGAAGCAACAAGACTTAGTGAGATAGGTGAATGGGACTTTAACAGAATAAGGGTAGAAGAAATAGAGAAGAAGTAAGAGATATACGCAGGGAAAAGCAATGTATTTTCTAAAAAAAAAAGGACTTTTCCTTTTCAATTAATTCACTTGAACAATTGATTATACATCTTTATGCATTCATCATGCAATTAAGGATCTCAATCAACGTTTCCTGTAAAAAGAAAATTACTCATTTCAGAAAAACCCACAGAATTCAATACGGAACTAATATACTTTTGGTCCACATGCACAACCAATGCAGCTTTGTACATGCATGCTGGTTTCTATGCTGTTTTGAAATATGATAGAACCGCGAGTGCACATATTTCGTCAAGCTCTTCTTAATGGCGTTCTTGGTTGGTCAACTCCATTTCTAGATCATCGAATGAGGCAGTGGTAGCATTGTGAGCGCAAGTGTTTTATGCATATTAAAGACCCAACACAATCACTAGTAGAAAGGCCTCGTTTTGCAACGACCCTGAGCGACGGCTAAAAAGCGGTCGTCGCTAGCCGTCGCTCAATTTCTTGCATATTAAACAGCAACCACTACCTTCTTCCCCAAATCCACTCAGCATTAAAAAAAAGGACACCCCGTCGCCCTAGCCGACGCTGCTGCGATTTCACCCATTTCACACCCCAATTCTCACTTCCAAGCTTCCAAATTCCTTTAGGTATGTCTTTTAACTCTATTTTATGTTTAATTAGGGTTAATTTGCATGTTTATATGGGTTTGTAAATCGATTGTTCATGGACATGAAATTGGTTGCCTTGTGAGATAAATATGATGCTTATTGTGTTCTAGGTTGATTTGACAATAAATGTAACTGATTGAGAAGTTGAAAACGATGATTATCACATATGTAATTGATTTAAGAGCATGAAAACGATGATTATCATGTATGCAATTGGGTTTACATTGATTGTGTTGTAGGTTGATTTGAGAAAAAAATGAAATAAACGTGATTGTTTACCCGTGGTAAATGGATTATAATTATCGAAATGGTGTCATGTTATTTTCATAATTTTCATTGTCATGTTATTTTACAAATTAAACGTACTAAAAAATATTATAAAGACGCTATGTAGTTAACGCGCGAATGTAAGCGGAAAAAGACACAAGGCACAACTATATACGGGGCTTTTTTGAAGTTTAAGGCACACCTATTTGTGAAGCGCAAAAAAAAGCATAAACAAGCCCAAAGCGAAAAAAAACGTGCTTTTTTCATTTGAATTGTTTTCTTGGTTTAAACTTAGATTGAATGCTTTTTTGACTTCTTATGTGAACCCCATAGATAAATTTTGCCCCGTCCGACAAGTGTTGTATAGGATCGTTATATGGGTATTCGTTTTTACACAAAACGGAAATCTATATTCATCTGATAAAACATTCATTGGATTTGTCCTAGTATTGGACAAGTTACAAGTATAATAACATAAGCATATTTTATAAATCATTTCAGTTTAAACGGTTAACAAAGTTTCGATGGAACTTCCTTTTTGTTCCCTGTGTACACGCATTTGTGTACGATACAGGGACAGAAGGGAAGTGCTGCCAAAATTTTGTTGAACCATTTAAACTGAAATAATTTATGAAATATGCTTACGTTATTATATTTGTAATGGGAAGTAGGTAGACCGGTCGTCAAAGTAAAAAAGAAATAAACAAAAAAACCGAAAACATGCAATAGTTATAAATGAAATTTTACAAGATTTAAAATAGTATAAAGTTTTACGTTCGATCGAACTTTCTAACATATTTGTTGCAAATTAGCAAAATGTTCGATTATTTTCGTGATCGCAGTTGTATGTATCAACCCCGAACTGGTAAGAAAGGGTCGATAAAGGAACATTTTTGTAATGGAGTCCAAGAATTCATTAGATTCGCTAAATCTAATAATCGGAGTAATGTAGACATTTGTTGTCCGTGTAGTAAGTGCAAACATCCGAAGCACTGGAAGCCAGATGTAGTAGAAGTACATCTGTATAAATTTGGTTTTGTGTTGAATTATCTTTTATGGGATCGTCAGGGAGAACTTGTTCAACCTTCATCTAACCCTGTAGTGGTAGAGGACGACAGTACAGTGATGAACGATAATACAATGCCGAATCCAATAGAAAATATAACACAAGATGCAGCACGATCAATGTTTCCTAACATTGAGCAAGGCGACGATGAGACTGGAAATGTTGAAGAACCAACGGCAGAAGCGATTTTTTTTATGATTTATTGAATTCTGCTAAGAGGCCGTAGTGGGAAGGGTGTACAAGCGGAACCGAATTGTCTGTAACCGCTGAATTCATCACTATGAAATCAAAATTCAATCTTACAGAAGCTGCATTACAGCAATTGTACAAACTGCAAAATGACATATGCCGCCCAATAATTTGATGTGCGAGAGTCATTATAAAGTGAAAAAACTTATGTCTGTTTTTGGACTACTGTATCATAAGATAGATAAATGTGTTAAAGGTTGCATGTTGTATTGGAAAGAAGACGCTCACCGTAGAAAATGCAAATTTTGCAACGAAGATAGATATAAACCAAGGAAAAAGAAAGAAAAAGAAGTTCCATATAAAAGTATGCATTATCTACCCATAACTCTCAGACTTCAACAATTATATGCATCTTCTGCTACAGCGTGTCATATGCGATGGCATAGCGTGAGAACATCAGAAGAAGGAACTATGATACATCCGTCTGATGGTGAAGCATGGAAACACTTTGATAGGACTTATCTTGAATTTGCTGCTGAGAGCCGTAATGTTAGGCTCGATTTATGCACAGATGGATTTTCGCTATTTTCTCAGTTTAATAGTAAATATTCATCATGACCTATCATTGTTACTCATTATAACTTACCCCTATGGATGTGTATGAAAAATCCGTATATGTTTTTAACGTTTGTCTTCCCCGGTCCCGATAATCCAACACAAGGAATTGATGTTTATCTACAACCATTGATTGAAGAGTTGAAAACACTGTGGCATGAAGGAGTCGAAACATACGACATTTCGAGAAAAAGAAATTTTCGTATGTTTGCTTCTATATTATGGACTATTAGTGATTTTCCCGCGTATGGCATGCTTTCAGGTTGGAGCACTGTTGGACGTCTAGCTTGTCCTCATTGTATGGAGGAGACACCGGCATTTTCATTAAAGTATGAAAAATAAATTCTTGGTTTGACTGTCATCGTTGTTTTCTCCATATTAATCATAAATTTAGAACGGATAAAAATAACTTTAAAGCTAACAGAGTAGAGGCTATAATACTACCTAAAGTTTGGACAAGTGAGGAGATATATGAAGTTGTAAGTAAGTATCCAAAGATACATGAAACTGGAGAGCAGGTTGAAATTCCAGGTAAATCGGACATTCATAATTGGTGCAAAAAAAGTATATTTTGGGAGTTACCTTGCTGGAAAAATCTAAAACTTCGGCATAATATTGACGTGATGCATAATGAAAAAAATGTTTTTGATAACGTTTTTATTACAGTTTTGAATGTAAAGGGTAAAACCAAAGACGATGTGAATTCGAGACGCGACATATTACATTTTTGTAAATGGCCGGAGCTGCATTTATATGACGAAAATTAAAAACCTAAAGCATGCTGTGAGATAGACAATAGGCAAGTAAAACTCGTGCTAAAGTGAGTGGAAGGATTACGATGTCCTGATGAGATTTCTTCAAACCTCCGTAGATGTGTGAACTTTAAATACAGTAAATTGAGTGGAATGAAAAGCCATGATTGCCATATCATGATGGAATACTTTTTACCTATGCTTTTCAAGGAACTGTTGCCTACAAAAATCTGGAGTGTAATAACAGAATTAAGTTTGTTTTATAAACAACTTTGTTCAACGATGTTAAAGGTAGACCGTCTACGTAAGCTTGAACTAGAAATCCCTGTACTGATCTGCAAACTCGAGAAAATTTTTGCAGCTGGTTTTTTTAATGTAATGGGGCATTTACCTATTCATCTTCCACCCGAAGCACTTCTTCGAGGTCCAGTCCAATATGGATGGATGTATCCGTTTGAAAGATAATTTTATATATAATTTCAATAGTCGTAATAGATTACAACTTAGATTGCCGTACCAACATATAAATTAAATTAATCTTATTATAGGTATTTGAATCATTTGAAGAAGAAAATTAGGCAAAAAGCTCGAGTAGAAGGTTCGATTTGCAATCGTACCTTGAAGAAGAAGCCTCATTTTTTTCTTTTATTACTTTAGTGAAGACGTGAACTTGTCTTTTGTAACTGTTCCCCGTAATGAACAAGTCGTTGAGCAGGAGTCTTCTTAGACAATGTTATCTATTTTTAGACAACACGGAAGACCTATAGGAAAATGTGTGGAAATATTGTTAAGTGATAAAGACTATAATGTGGCACATACATATGTTTTGTTAAATTGTGCGGAAGTTGCACCATTTGTCAGGTAATACTAAATTCATGTACAATTCAATTATATATATTTATTTGTCTCTATTAATAAAAAAAATGAACATAACACATATATGCAGTATCTACAAATCACAACATCCATCTGGTGATCTCAGTACAGAATTCACTCGATGGTTTTCAGACTATGCTCATGATCCGAAAAACTGTGTTGTTAACGAAGGATTATGACATCTTGCTATCGGACCAAAAAGAAATGCCAAAACTTATCCAATATACTTTTTCAATGGATTTAAATTCTACACCAATGACTACGGAGCTGAAAAATTAACATATAACAACGGTGTATTTGTTAAAGTAGTGATGATCCAGAGGAGCATATAAAATATTTTTACGGCGTCATAACGCAAGTTGTAGAGTTGACATATTATATTCAGCCCGCAGAGAAAATTTATCTGTTCAAATGCAACTGGTTTAGCAATGTTCCTGGTTCTGCACTCAACGCGCACAAAGATTATTAGCTAATCGAAATAAGGCATACGTCACATTATTATAAGTATGATCCTTTTGTGTTAGCTAAGAAAGCATTAATACAAGTTTATTTTGCTCTGTATCCGTCCTTAAAAGAAGATAAAGCAGATTGGTGTGTTGTTTTTAAAACAAAAGCAGGATTTACATTTGATGAAAATAATATTCCAGACGAAGCAGCGTATCAAGCGGATTATGAGCCAAATACTGAAATAATAATAGCTGATGACATTGATGTTGGATCGTTGAATGATGAAGCGAATGTATTAGTAGATGCATTTGTAAGTACTGAAGAAAACGATATAGAGTATGAGACCGAGTCTGGATCCGAAGATGATGAAGATTGATGTTATGTACTTATGTTGTTTATGTACTATTCTGAGTTATGTAATAATAATAATGTTGATTGTTCTTAGCTATGAATTTACTTACGTTCTGTACTAGTATGATTTATGTAATGATAATGTTGACTATGTATGTTATGCAGTATTGTTCTTCTCATTTACGATTTATGTTATGATAATGATGACTGATGTTAATAATTCAAGTTATTTTGTATGCACATTATATGATTGTAACAGATATGTCTGACAATAGACGACGATCGAGGAGTACATCCCTGCCTACTCCTTCACCATCTCCTAGACCAGGATCAGGAGCAGGTCCGAGTAGCTTAGTGCCAGATCTTCGCCGAGTTGCGGAGATTGTTCCGAAGTGTGCCAGGTAAATGTCAAATTTATTTCAATTTGGATTATTTAAAATATATGAAATGTTTATATTAACATCTACACGGGCGATTCGAGATTGAGCTAGCGCAGTTCATTTTAGATATATCAAGGCAGTCGTACACAAGCAGAATGCAGGGTACTTGGCCGCATTGGGATAGTATCCCAGCACATATCAAGAATGTCATTCTAGCCGATTTATTGGTAAGTATTTTTTATACCAATATTAAAAATTAATATATTGGGAATAATTAAAAATAAATGTAATATGCAGGCTGTTGTACATGTTAAGGAGCAGGACATGCCCACTTTTTTGAGTTATTGGAATATGAAGATGCGCAAGAATTATCGGGAGAAAATTTCAAGAGCCAAGAAAAGTAGAAAAAAAACCTCAATTTATGAGTGATGATGTTTGGGAAGACTTTCAAAAGTACTGGGACACGGAAGATGCTAAAGTAAGATTTAATGATAATATTCACATTTATAATATTATTGCATTATTTACATCATCGTGTACCAAATTTAATAGAAAGTGGTAGCTCGAAATAAAGCAAATAGAGAAAAGAATCCTTCTCTACACCGCGGTGGCTCAAAATCATTCCAACAACATATAAGGGATTTGGTATAAATTTTAAATATTTGTAGTATATGTTCAGATAAAAATTTAGTGTATATAATCCAGTCTTATCTTTAATAATTTTATTACTGTATATTTACTCAGTTTATAAAGCACGGTGTTGAGCCTTCGCTTACAGAAGTATTCAGACACACACATGCCGTAGAGCGCACCGATGAAGAAGGAAATGTTACGTATGAGTGGGTGGATCCGAAGAGCGCGCTCATAATGGTAAATATGTTTATCCGTATAAATTAAAATGTTTCATATTCGTTCATATCACAGTATATAAGTAAATTATATAGCATTTGTGTTAAAATTATATTGTTATTGTAGGGGAAGTATGATGTAGAGACTGCTAGAGTGATAGAGGCTAGTGGACAGGAGCTTACAGTAGCAAAGTCTGATAGTATATGGAATTCTATCATTGATCCGCCTACTCGAGGAAGGTGATATGGTTTCGACAATCAGGAGGTAAAACAAATGTTATTGCTAACTATATACATGTTTAACACAAACTAGTAAAAATATGTTTAAATAACTTTAATGTGAAGTTATTTATTTTGCAGGTCGTTCAGTGTGGTTACAAAAGGTCAATGGAGAAGGTGACTATTGCTCCGATGCAGGAGCAGATGAATGAGATGATGGATTGGCAAAAAACCCAGATGCAATAGGAAATAGACGAGCGCATTGCAGCTTACTTCCAGGAGCATGAGTTTATGCCTGGGGAGGGAGGACAGGGAGAAGATTTTGTTGTATACCGAGCTGAAGAAGAAGAAGACGACGACGACGAGGAAGACGAGGACGAGTAGTGTAGGTACTCTTTTGTTGACTTATGCGCTTTGGTATGTATGTATACTTCTTTTTTATATGTTACGATGGTATATGATGTGTTTGGACATGTATGACGGTTTTTGGACGATGATATGATGTGTTTTGACATGTATGACGTTATTTGAATGATGGTATGTTATGATGGGTTTTTTTTTTATATATATATATTTGATGATGGTATGGTATGATGGATTGGTTGTTGATGAGTATTGATGAATTAATGGGATGACAGTGGTGCGGCATTGGTTATTGGATTGAATTGTTGTTGTGTGGCGCGAAGGGAAGGAATTGCCGTGTGCTGTAAATTTTTAAGCTACAGGTTAGCGACGGCTAGCGACAGCCTATGGGTCACAATATCGCGATGGCTAGTGACGGCTTGTAACGGCACTTTGTAACGGTTTTACGACAGTTTACAATGGCTTCCCGGTAAAATAAACAACTTGCCACGTCACTTGATATGTGGCTACTAGTCGTTGCTAGCCGTTGCTAAACAAGTGACGGAGCCATCGCTTAACCCATTTCTATTTCTTTTGACAACGACATTTATGGCGACGACACGTAGCATCGGCTAGCGTCGGTCGCTGACGGTTACGAGCCGTCGCTTTTTACACTGCGTCTTGTAGTGAATGTTGGGGTTTTGTGAGCAGCGGAAGTTTGACAAAACCCCAAGAAAAATAGGATCTTTATCACCCAATCACTTGAAGACGAAGTTGATTGAAAATAACAACACAACAAATCAGAAATAATAGCAGTACACTAATATTCCATCCAAGCACCCTCTTTTTGTTGATTCATCAAAAACAAATTTTGTTTACACTCAATGTATTACAATAAATATAAACAAAATACAATGAATCAATAACCTTATTGAGATAGGCAAAGAATATCTAGATGACTACAAATATTGTTGGAGAAGAAGAGCGAAGAATAACGACGACAAACCCTTGGACAATCTGGAGGCACCAACTGCGTCTTTCAGCTGTAAATCGGAATAGCTACACTTAGCCCAAATTCCTACATCTTCCTCTCCAGGGCGCAAGCCCATGGAGGCACACAACCTCACCAGATATTCTCACATGGTTTCTTCTTCTTATGTTCGCAATCTAAACAAGAAGACTGCATATATATATATATATATATATATATATATATATATATATAGGAGAATAGAAAGCCTAAGCAAATATCCAAGTTACCCCTTCAAGATATATCCAAAATATAATCATTCATTTCTTTCCTTCTACGATCAAATCAATCAATTAACCAATAAATTAATCAACCAATTAATCAATCAACCAATTAGTCAATTAATTAATCAATCCAATCAATCATTTAATTGATTACATCCTCTTCATAAAATATTTGAATCAAAAAATTCAATACACAATCTCGGTTCGACCGCTGTTAACCATCGACCTTAAAGTGTTACGGCTTTGAAATTGAAATAATCTTGCACATACAAAGACCTGCGGTTTAACCTCAAAATCCTATAGAAACCTCTAGTTCAAGCTCTTTGAAGCTCACGGTTCTTTAAATTTGAGAAAAAGTAATTGCATCACTCTTCATTTTTTGATATAATAAATTTAACATATAATTTCATAGCAGTTGTCATTAAATTTTAGATGATATAATTCATTATTATATACATTTTACAAACTATTGTTGAACTAATTCTCTTTCACTATAAAAAATTAGTAAATTTACAACTTTTCTATGATAAGTTGTTGTATAATTATTTCCGTTAGATATTATATATAACATACTGCATTACAAGTGAGTTAGACGAAAATTGAAACGTGACTTATTGGATCATGTCAAAGTGATCCATCCAGTTTGAACACGAGTGCTTATCATAATTAGTTAAATTTTATATATATTTAAAATAATTTTACGTTTAAATTAGAAAAATAGAAATAAACAATCGGCATTGTTCTCACGGGCTGACCGGTTGAACCACGGAAATCTTGGATCTTGCACTACCACGGTTTGACATACGGTTCGGTCTTCAACCATGGTTTGATGAGTTGACTTCCTCTTCTTTTTTTATGGAAAATTGGTACTTAATTAATATAACTAAATATTCTACATCCCTATTCGTACAGCTTCAAAACAAGTGACTCGGGGCTCATCAAAAAACTCACTCGTACTGAAACAAACTGTAAAACTATTAATATAAAATCTTAAAGACTTTACTAATCTCGACCTATATTTAATCAATTATAAGGAAAACTAAATATTCCATAACATCATACAACAAAAACCCCTATTAACACTCAGGCCCGACCCTAGGGTTAGACATGGGAGTCTGCTACCTAGGGCAGTAGAACTGGGTGGGGGCAATAGTTCATGTGTGTTGAGATATTTAATTAGATAACACATCTAAATTGTGAATATTTTAATGGTTGAGTGGTATGATGCATAAGTTGCTTTCAATGTATCTTGAATTAAATCCCTGTTATATACATTATTTTTCCTCAATTTTCCATTACTCTCGCTTCAGTTTTTTCTTGGTTGGGACAACCGTATCACTCGAGCCAACAGTGTTAACACAACAAAATGACGAGCTTTTTGCTATGGTTTAAAGGAGTCGGCAGCCGTCGCTAGTTGTTGCAATTTTAGTTGTCGTCAACAGGTAAAGCGACTACAAAAGTGACGGCTCCGCCGCTAGATTAACAACGGTTTGTAATGGTTGCGTGCCTCCATGGCATCCAACGTGGAAGTTTGTTTCTCAAGTGTCTGTTGCAATCCGTTGTAAGCCATTACTAATCTGGAACAAATGGCTGTCGCTAGTCGTTGCAAGCCGCTGCTGCAATTGACCAAATGGTCGTTGCAAGCTGCTGCTGCAATTGACCAAATGGTCGTTACTAGCCGTCGCTAACCATTGCAATATTGTGCATTATTTGTTGAATGCACCATACATACTATTATTAGTCACAAATACGATCAGTCCATAAATATCCATATAGTATGACATCCCATCTTTATCAATCCATCGATATTCCATCCTTTATAAAAAAAATAAAAATTCACCCAAAAAAATTACTAAATCCAAACGAAACAAGAACATATGTTCATCATAACATACATAAAACAACTACTATGTATCAAGTGTCAAAAGCATCAAAAAAACTACCAAATCTATTAACCAAACACTAAGTATCATCATCATGCATCAACCAGGCTACAGGTATCAAAGTTGGTCGAAATATGTACATACCCATAAGAAAAACAAACTATGCAGCATCGTCGTCGCCGTCAGCAGATGCATCTTCCTCCCCGGGCATTGACTCGTGCTCTTGATAGTAGGCTGCAATACGCTCATCTACTTGCTGGGTCAGGTAGCTCTTTCGTCAATCATTGAGCTCATCCAACTATCTTTGCATTCAAGCAATATCTTACTCCTCGATGGATCTCCTATAAGCTCTTTGGAAATTAAGGGTCTGTGAAATAATTCAAGTTAACATTCAAAGTACATACATAATATTATTATACTTATATATATATATATATATATATATATATAAGTTATTAAAAAGGTTTACCTCCTGATTGCCGAAACTGTATCGCCTATTTCGACTAAGTGGTGCAATAATAGAATCTCATATGCGATTGGACTCTTCGAGCGTAATCTCCGCTCGCCCACTGGCTTGCGTCGCTCTTGCTTGCTCTGCTTCATATCTCTCCTGCAATACAAATATAATTCTAACATAATTGCTATATATTTTACTTGTATATTGTGATATAAAGGAATATGAAATATTGCCATTACAGATAAACAAATTTACCATTACTTCTGCAGTTTTATGGTCCGACCATTCATAGGAAACATTCCCCTCTTCATTTGCCTGCTCAATGGAATGTGTGACTCTAAAAACCCCAGCCATCGAATGCTCTCTTCCATACTTTACCATCTGAAGGTTTACTTTAATAAAATATACTGAAAATAAGAATGAATGATATACATAAAGATATACATGAACATCCGCTAAATATATTGGAAATTTATATCAATTCTCTCCTATGCTGTTGGAAGGATTTGGAGCCACCACGATGTAAAGTCATTTTCTTATTCCTATTCGCTGCATTCCTTGCTGTTACTTCCTATTAATTTTGATACAAGATCAATTAAAACAATGCAACCAACATAAATGTAAATAGTCTCATTATAGCTTACTTTAGCTGCTTCGATTTTCCAGTATCTATTAAATGCAGTCAGATGTCATCGCTCATCCAATTTAGTTTTCCTAACTTTTTTGGCCCTTGAAATTATCTCTCTATATTTTTTCCGCATTTTCTGTTTTAGTAATTCGTAAAAAATCCAGATCTTGCGGTTCCACACGTACTACAACTTGCATATTGAATTTGTTTTGAATTATGCACATCATATTAATTATCAATAGTAATATAAAATTATATTTACTATCAAGTTGGCCCATATAGCATTTTTAATATGATATGAGGTACTATCCTAATGCGGCCAACATCCTGACATTCTACTCCTATATGATTGCTTGGACACGTCTAAAATAAAGGTGGACGACTCCACCTCGAATCCCCTGTATAAAGATATTTAATATATTTCAAGTAATATGATTGAAATTAATTTGATATTTATCCGACACGAACAATCTCTGCAACTCGGCGTACATGTGGTTCCGAGCTGCTATGACCTGCTCCAGCCGCAGGAGAATATGAACGAGGAGGCTTAGACATACTTCATGATCATCTTCTATCAGACATATATGTCAAAATCAAATATCTAAAACCATATAATGTATACAAAAGAATAATGATCGCATAACCATCACATAATCATTAATCATCACATAATCATTAATCAAGTTATAACCATACAATATATCATAATCATACCCTGAACATAACAAGCACATAATCATACATGAAATGAATAATGCATAACATATATGGCCGTCATAATTATTACATAACTCAGAATAGTACAGAATATAAGTAAATTCATAGCTAAGAATATATAATCATCATCATTATTATTACATGGCTCGGAATAGTACATGAAATAAGTAAATTAATAGCTAAGAGTAGTCATCATCATCATTATTATATAGCTCAGAGTAACTCATACTAATATATTATACAATAACTGATGCCTTTGATGATTAGTCTTCATCATCTTTTGATCCAGACTCAGTCTCGTACTCTATATCGTTTTCTTCAGTACTTACAAACGAATCTGTTAAAACATTTGCTTCATCATTCTATGAATCTACAACAATGTCATCAACTATTATTATTTCAATATTTGGCTCAAGATCCGCTTAATACGCCACTTCGTCTGGAATATTATTTCCATCAAATGTAAATCTTGCCTTCATTTTAAAATAGCTCATCAATTTGCTTTATCTTTTTTTTAAGGACGGATACGGAGCAAAATAGACTTGTAATGCTTGCTTAACTAATATGAAAGGATCATGCTTAAGGTAATGCGGCGTATGTCATATTTCAGTTAGCTTATAATCTTTGTGCACGTTAATTGTAGAACCAAGAACATTGCTAAACCAGTTATATTTGAATAAAAAAAACTTTTTCTGTAGACTATACATAATATGTCAATTCTAAAATTCATGTTAAGCTGCCGTAAAAAAATTGTACAAGCTCCACTAGATCATCACTATCTTTGACAAATACACCACTATTATATGTTAATTTTTCAGCTCCGTAAACTTTGGTGTTGAATTTAAATTTATTGATGAAGAATATTGAATAAGCTTTGACATTTCTTTTTGATCCGATAGCAAGATGTCTTAATCCTTTGTTAACAACACAGTTTTTTAGATCATGAACATAGTTTGAAAACCATTCAGCAAATTCTTTTATTGAGATTGCCAAACGGACATTGTGATTCGTATATGCTACAAATATGTATTATGTTCATTTATTATTAATATACATATATATATACGTATAATTGAATTATAAATGAATTCGGTATTACTTGACAAATGATGCAACTTCTACACAATTTAAAAGAAATATGTGTGTGTGTCACATGGTAATCTTTGTCGTCTAACCATATTTCCCCATATTTTCTAGCAGATCTTCCATTTTTTCTAAAGGTAGATAACATGATTTGAGAAGAATCATGTTCAACAACTTCTTTATTACGGTGAACACTTACAAATGATAAGTTCACATCATCACTAAAGTAATAAGAGAGAAAAATGAAGCTTCTTCTTCAAGGTACGATTTGCAAACTGAACTTTCTACTTATGTTTTTTGTCTAACTTTTTTCTTCAAATGATTTAAGTACCTATACTAAAATTAATTAAATTTATATGTTGGTACAAAATCTGAATTTTAAATTACCAAGAATATTCAAAATTATCTCTCAAATGGATACATCCATCCATATTGCACAGGAGTTCGAAGGCGGATGAAAAATGAACAGGTAAATGCTCCATTACATTAAAAAAACCTTACGGAAACATTTTCTCGACTTGTAGAGCAATATAAAGATTTCCGCTTCAAGTTTACGCATATGTTCTACCTTTAATGTCATCAAACAAAATTATTTATAAAACATACTTAACTTTGTTATAACACTCCATATTTTAGTGGGCAATGGTTCTCTGAAAATCACAGGTAAAAAATATTCCATTACAATATGGCCATCATGGCATTTCATCCTACTCAATTTACTGTTTTTAAAGTCCACACATCAAGGGAGGCTAGTAGAAATCCCATCAGGATATCTTAATCTTTCCGTCCACTTTAGCACGAGTTTTATTTGTCTGTTGTCTAGCTCAAAGCAGCTTTGGTTTTTTTTATCATCGTCGTACAAGTGAAGTTCGGACCACTTATAAAAGTGTAATATATCACGTCTTGAATTCGCATAATTCTTAGTTTTTCCTTTACATTCAAAATTGTATTAAAAACATTATCAAAAACTTTTTTTATTGCGCATGACGTCAATTGAGTTAAATTATAAGGAGTAACAATGATGGGCCATGATGAATATATACTATCAAACTCAAAGAATGACGAAAATCCATCCATACATAAATCGAGCCTAACGTTACGACTCTCTGCAGGAAATTAAGAATAAGTCCTATCAAAGTATCTCCATGCTTCACCATCAGATATATGTATCAAAGTCCTCTTCTGGTGTTCTCAAACTGTATCATCATATATGGCATGTTGTAGCAAAAGATGCATATAAACGTTGAAATCTGAGAATGATGGGTAAATAATGCATTCTCTTATATGGAACTTTTTTTTCCTTTCTTTTTTCTTGATTTGTATCTTTCCCCATTACATATTCTGCATTCTTCTAAGGTGATCATCTTTTTTCCAGTACAACATACAACTTTTTACACATATATCTATCTTTTGATACGACAGTCCAAAAGCAGACATAAATTTTTTCACTCTATAATGACTATCGCGCATCAAATTATTGGGTGGCATGTGTCGTTTTGCAGTTTGTGCAATTGCTGTAAATGCAGCTTCTATAAGATTGAATTTTGATTTCATAGTAATATATTCGGCAGTTACAGATAATTCGGTTCTGCTTGTACACCCATTTCCCAACGGTCTCTTAGCATAATCCAATAAATCATATATTTTCTTAGCTTCCAAGGTCGGTTATTCAACAGTTTCGTTCTCATCGTCACCTTGATCAATGGTTGGCAACATTGATCGCGCTGCATCTTGCACCATATTTTGTATCGAATTCGTCATTGTATTATCGTCATCTGCCACTTCAGGATTAGGTATAGGTTTAACAAGTTCTCCATGATAATCACATAAATAATAATTCAGCATAAAACCAAATTTATACGAATGTACTTCTACTACATCTAGCTTCCAATGCTTCATATGTTTTTGCATTTACTACACGGACAACGAATGTCTACGTTATTTTGATTATTAGATTTAGCAATTCTAATAAATCCTTGGACACCATTACAAAAATGTTCCTTTATTGATCCTTTCATAGAATATTCATACATCCAACTATGATCGAGAAAATAATCAAACATTTTCCTAATTTTCCAAAAATATGTTAGAACATTCAATCAAACACCTCATGTTAAAGTCTTGTAAAAAATCATTAATAACACTTCATTATTGTAACAAATTCAAATGACTACTTCATTTTTTTTTTCAATTTATTGTTTTTTACTTTGATGGTCGATCAGTCTACTTCCCATTAACAAATACAATAACCTAATCACATTTTATAAATATTTTCAAGTAAACAATTCAATAAAAGTTCGACATCACTTTCCTTTAGTCCTTGTAATGTACACAAATGCGTGTACATAAGGAACAAAAGGAAGTGTCGTTGAAATTTTGTGAATTGTTTAAACTGAAATGATTTATAAAATATGGTTACGTTATTGTGTATGTAACTTGTCCAACACTGGGATAAATATTGTATCAGATGAATATAGATTTCTGTTTTATGTAAAAACAAATATCCATATAACGATCATATACAACACTTCTCAGATGGGGCCAAAAATCGCTGAGGGGTTCACAAAAGTAAAACAAATTTTATAATTTTTATTTTAACGTGTATAAAGCATTTTTTAATACCTTCAATAAATATTTGTTAACTAAAGTTTAAATTTTAAAACGTCTATAGAAATTTTATTGTTGTTATGATCATTTCGAAGTTCTATACTTCATCCAACTATATATATCTTTTACTTAATAAATTTGAAATATTAACACATATTTTAAAATTTAGCTAACTACGTCAAGTTTTAAATTGCGGAATTTTTATAAAAATTTTAGAAGTTATCACTTTGAATAAATTAAATTATATTTATTTTTAACCTATACTAATACATACAACTAACACACGCTAGCAACTTTAATAAAGTGCACATATTTTCGCCTAAACGATAACAAACATTGTTTTAAAATTTAACAAATATTCGCACAAACTTTTCAATAAACATGTTGATAAATAATGCACACTAATTTTCAAATCACACAACCAATCAATAATTCTACATCAACTAGCACAATATTATGACAACAATTACGCAATAATCATCGTTTTCAACCTCCTAAGAAACTACATGTACTCTCAAATCAACCTACAATACAATTGTCATTATATGTATCCCACATAACAATAAATTTCAAACCCATAAACAACAAATTTTCAAACCTATATACATCCTACTATATATACCCTAGAATTAATCCTAATTACGCATAAATTAAGGTTAAAAGACATGGCACCAAGACTTTGGAAGGTTGAAGGTGTGTTGGAAGGCCCGGAGTGCTTGAGTGGTGGAGGGGCAATGGGATTGGGGTTTTAGAAAATAATTTGGGGTTTTAGAATTGGGGAAGAAGAAGTGACGGGTAGTTGGTTTATCACCAAGTCGTGCAATAGTTTACAACAACCCCTTTTTTTAGCCGTTGTAACGCCCTGTTGCTATTCGGTCTACTTCTTGTAGTGTAATAATAATTAATATCACTACGATCCTAAGGAAGCAGGTGGTCCGGAAGAATAAAGAGCCGTCACATTTTTTTTCTTCTAGGAATAATGATGAGGTGATGATCCTTAATATTTCTTTCTTCTTATCCTTAATATGTTCTCTTCCCACAAGTTTCATTTAATCCCCTTATAATTTGATAATCTGAACTTTAATTAAAAAAAAAAAAAAAAAAAAAAAAAAAAAAAAAAAAAAACTACAATGGTTTTGCCGTAATTACAAATTTACACCATTATACCGGTATATAAAATGTTCAATACGAGTTTGGTGACCTCAATTTAAGTGAGGTCACCATAACTCTCCAAACTGATTGGTGGAAATCAAATGAATTCTTATGCGCCCTCCTGATTTCTACCAAATAGGTTATGTAAGAAAGTAACGTTGACACTATGTAAATAGTGTGAACAAACCCACTCTCTGGATTGTTAGCATCAAACATAACTGCTAAAACTGAAAATTCAATTATTTATTAGAAAAACCACTGTATATAACACGTACTTGTCCTTGTTATCGCCAAAACAGTCTTCCGCATAACGCACCATCGTACAAACCACATGACATCGATAGCATTAAACAAATAATAATAAAATCCAAACCAACATATACACAGAATCCAGAGAGAGAGAAAGAATCCAGCGAGAGAAAATAATAAAAAGTAATAAGGAAAAAGAAAGAACGCTTTTTACTGATTGGATACAGAGCATTGCAAGCTAGCAAATAAGTTCCACCAACCGGCCGAGAGAGCGTAAAAATCCCAAGGAAATTCCATCGAAGCCTACTCTCCCCCCACGCTTCCCGCCTTCCCTTAAATCCCCCTCCTAAAACCCCCCTCCATATCTTATTCCCAACGACTCACTCACACATTCCCCCTTACAAAAAAAAAAAAAACAACACCTGCCCATGTCTTCAAACTCGCACTCCCGCCGCAAACCCACCGCAACCAGCAGTTCGGCAATGGGAAGAAGAGGCAGCATGCGGGCACTAACCGGAGAAGAATCATCGTACCGTGGAGTCCGATTCAGGAGCGGGAAATGGGTGTCGGAGATAAGAGAGCCGAGGAAGACGAACCGCATTTGGCTGGGCACGTACCCGACCCCGGAAATGGCCGCGGCAGCCTACGACGTGGCTGCCTTTGCATTGAAAGGGTCGGACGCCCTCCTTAATTTCCCTGAGTCGGTTTCGTCCAGGCCGGTACCAGCCTCAGCCAGCCCTGCAGATATACGCGCTGCGGCGGCTGCGGCTGCGGCTGCCGCGGAGCTGTGCGGGGGGAAACACGTGGAGAAGGAGGCGGTGGTGTTGGAGGAGAGCAGCGGTGTTGATGATCGTAGGTACGTGGATGAGGAGATGATTTTTGATATGCCGAACTTGCTGGATGATATGGCCATGGGGATGCTGGTAAGTCCAATGAGAATGAGTCCTGATCAGTCGGAGTCTGAGGACGGAGGTGGTTGTCTCTGGACTTATGACGACCATGATCAGTGAAGATGATTTTATCTGTAATTTAAGTAAGCAGCAGTTGATTGTTAAGAAGTTTGAGTGGTGTTGTACTGCCACTTGTAGCTATAACTTAAGCAATCTTTTTGATATATATGTGATCTGTATATTGAATCATATGTATATTTTTGCCCTTTTTATAAGTTGTAAACTACTGAGTGAGAATAATATCATAATAAGATTCGTAATAGTAGTTAATATTGTATTTATTTGCTCTCTTTTTCTCAGCCTTGTTTAATTCTGTATTTACGTATGTACGTACGTAGTTAAATGTTATGCCTCATATAGAAGGAAATAGTTTAAATTGAAAGAGGTGGGGATTAGAAGTCACATCATCAATTCACAATCAGCTATAGTATTTTTAAACTTAAATATCAGTAAAGCTGTTTTAAGTAACGCGATTGAGTAGTAAATTACGTATTATTGTATGGGGAGAGACAAAATTTAATGAACTCAAGGAAAACTGTTACTTCAACATCATCCAAATAAAACGATTTATAATTCAACCATTCTTACGTAACATAATTTAATGACAATCTATCAGAAATGAGCAAAGAATAAACAATCCTCCAACAAAAGCAATTTCAAGCGGGGTCCTATCCAAAAATAATTGAAAAAAAAAAAAAAGTGTGGTGCTAAAGACACTTTAATATGTTTTTCCAAATACCACGACTAAATATACCACTAAAATTAGTATTACACTCTTCTTAATAATACACACTTAAAAAATAGGGGCTACCACATTGTTTTATCTCATTTTTATTTCGTTCGATATTTGTTCGTCCTCATTTGTAAAACCAATCAACAAGCAAAATCCAAGATCTATAACCGATCAATGAATTTGGTGCCGCAATATACAAAAGCTGTGAATACGGTTTGAATTGAGCAAAGTAGAAAAGGAAGTGAGTGATTAAAGTTTTCAAATTACCAAACAATTAAGAGATTATCGTACGAATGTGAATTCTTCCGTGAGAGATGCGAAGAAGACAGCGATTACGAAAGATTAAAGTATTTAGATTAATTTACTACATTATTAGTTCGACAAAAAATGATTGAGTAAGAGATTAGAAGTGAGAGATAATGTAGTATTAGGAAGCATACAAAATTTAATGAGTTTTTTTTTTAATTGCGGTATTAGGAAGAACTTATTGAGTTGCCCTTAGCACCACCAAAAAAATAATAAGGTTAGTCGCTGAAAACCCAAGAGTGGTTACATAACATTATTGCTTTTCCCAATAAATAAATAGAAATTGTACATGCCTAGGCCATTTCCCCAAAAACCAAAATAGGAAAAATAGATCCTCCTTATTTAATTTTAGGGTCTTTATGAAAATGCCTTAGATTATATTCAATGACTAACCAAATGGGTTTTTCCACTTTTGCCTAAATAAATCAATAATAAAGACTAAATTAATTAATATATATTCTGTTTTTTATGTACTAAAAATCATACTTACCGGTGTTATTATCTTTTCACAACTGTTAAACCAAATGTAAACATATATGTGTCAATAAATACATACTAGTGTATAATTTATGTGTTGCACACGACAATATTATCAAAAATAATATTTATTATTTTAATGTTAAAATGAGAGCTTGTTTTGCAATATATGATATATTTTGATGTGAAATAATAAACTATTAATTAAAATTATTATTATTGTTGTTTGTTTGTAATTTATGTTCTATAGCTTACGCAAACAATATGTATATATGTGCATTGAGATTTTTTTTAAATTATTTTATTAAAATAGATATACATTTTGAAATTGATATACGTTAGTAATTTATTCGATTAATTAGCAAATATTATTAATTAGAATTCGTTTAAATAAGTTAAATGGAAAATTAGGAAGTTAGGTTAACTATATAGCATATGACAAGAAAAATAATTTTGGAGAAAAATATATATTCATTGTGGAGTTATTGATATTCAAAAGAACTTTATGATATATTATATGGTAAATTCTTAATATAAATGTATCAAATCTAATTTACAAATTAACATTGTTAATATTGTTAATATAAGTAGTTCATGTTATGTGATCTATACATTTTTATAGTTGTATGGAATACTACCTTTTTTCTAACATGGATATATAAAGTAAAATTAACGTATATTTTAAAGAACTATTAGAAAAATGAACTAAATTCTCATAAAGATTATTTAAATAATTAGAATTCAAGATTTCATGAGTAGCTTAAGCATATGGAATAAAATATAAAGGATTTTTTTGTATTAGATTAGTTTCGAAAAGTTATAACAAAAATAAACCACTTTCTAAACTAATTATAGAAATATGCCACTTTTTGTATAAAGGCCTTTTCTTACAAGCGTTATCTGGGATAACGCTTGTTTACATTTACAATAACGTTATCCCAGATAACGCTTTGTTAATTTCTCACTGCCTCCGAAAGAGGCAGTGAGCATATGAGTTAGTGGTATCTCGGATAACGGTAGTAAGCGTTATCCAAGATAACGCTCTGTTGAATTCTCACTGCCTCCTAAAGAGGCAGTGAGAAAATTTAGGCGCCATAACACAATACAAAAACAAAGCAGTTTACCAAACGATTAAGTTATCAACTTATACTATTTGGCCAAGATGACAACTACATATTCACACACAAAACATAATCATATCCAAAATGCATAACAAAGAAAACAGTAACATATTCAAATTACATAACGAACATAACAAGAACATGTCCAAATTACATACCGACCATAAAAATATCGTATCCAATTTATATAACAACCATAAGGTTCGACATAAAACTTTAGAACTGCCACCAACAAATCAATAACATATATCCATCCAAATCAATACATCTTACGGAATAATTACATAGATAAAATCGTAGCAAATTGTTCAGTAAAAGTTTAAAACCACCTTCGAATCGCCTCAATTGTCTCACAATCAGAGGCGTTTTTCTTTTTGGTCGTCGCTTAAGTTTTCCTCCTCTACCTCTTCCTCTTCTTGGATGCCCTCCTCTACTTGTTCTGGAGGCGGTTGTGAAGGTCTAACCGGTACGGAATGCTGCAAAGACAACTTACCGGGCGCTTGCTTCTAGACTTTTTCCTGCGGCTTACGTACATCTTCCGTTGTCGGGGAGCTCGAGGTAGTTGAACAACATCCAATTAATCAGCTGGCAGCGAAGGTGGTGTCGGAGTTTTTGGTCTGTCCATTTTGTTCTTAGACAAGCAAGAATGCAGAATTTGTTTAATCGACAAGCACTTCCCTTTGCTTGTCTCCGGAATTTCTTGCTTCAACTCATCCACTAACTCAAGTGCGCGGTAGACACCATCCGCCTATAAACAAATACAAGAAGTGATATCATTTGGAAGTTTTATATACACTAGAAATTGAAAACATACCGCATTCCTTTCAAGAGGTGCTCTAGGTTCGTAGGAAAAAGGGAATGTAGGAGGTTGTGGAGGTGGTCTTGGCAGCACGAACCAACGCGTAATGTTCGAGTACCATGCCATGTAATCTTGCTCGGTTAGCGGGGCATCACATTCTTATTCCTGATAGGCACAACGATTACCCCATAAATCAAGCATGGTATCGTACGACTCATCATTTACTTTAACTTGATAATGAGGAGCGGGCTGAGGAAGATGCTACCATAAACCAAACTACCTCATGACTCTGTCCGAAAGATGGTACGCACTGTCTGTAAGCGAAAACAAAAGCAATCTGACTCTCCATTGCCCTCTTGACTGGGTGCACAGTGCAGGTAATGCCTGTAGGTCTTCTTCACTATAGGGATTCCACGTCACTACACAAGCGGAAAGAACATCCAATTCATTCCTATAGAACAATAAATTGAGTCTAGGAGCCCTTTTGGTATTTATCGACCTGATCCACCTGCACGTACACAAATATATTTACAAATTACAAAAAACGGAAATGTTTATCAAACGAAAATAGTAATTATATTTGTACCTTGTTGCATACAGCTTCGTGTTGTCCACTACCGGTCTTTTCATGAATACACGCCCGAGTGGAAGATAGGTCCAAGACCAAAGCTGCAAAATAATAATGTGTTGTATTTTCATTTCTTTTCTCATACTTATCAAACATAATCATTTGCATTAATACCTGAACGAGACTAAAACATCTACCCGTCTCCTTTTGTTGCCCCAAAGCTGCCCTAGTGAACTCTACATATGTGGTAGCTAGAACCACTACCCCCATGCATATGTTCTACACTCATCAAAGTCTGCGATCAGAGGGAGCCCATGAAAAGCGACTCTAGATTTGGACCTATAGTAGAATAGGCGCTGAGTAATAATGTGCAACATGATGACATGAGCTCGATGTTGAATTTGTCGTGGAGTTGAATTTTGCGGAATATCACCCACCAACTGAGAACGATACCATGTACTCAAAATATTCTCATTCCCCTACAAACCCTCTTCCAGGGAGTCAGCTAACCAAATTCTCAAGCATTAACTTGTAATTTTGTAAAGCATTAACTCTAAGAATCGACTCGCCATCAATTGGCAACCCGAATAATACAACCACATCTTTCAATGTTATCGTCATCTCACCAATTCGTAGATGGAATGTGAATGTCTCTGGTCTCCACCTATCAAGCAAGGTCGTGATCAAGTTTCGATCGAGTTGTGCATACCCAACCTTGTGCACCAATCCAAATTTGGCTTTATCTAACAGTGCTAAAACCTATGAATGATTAGACGTAACTTGCTTAAGAGTAGACGTGTGGTCGATAGTTCCCTCCAGGTCACAAGCCTCCATCTATAATGAATTTAATATTATATACGTCAATAGATGAACTTTAACATAAACAATATTCGTACTAAATAAATCAAATTATGTCACCGCCGTTAATTCCTGGTTACTAGTCTGATGATCTGCCTAAATATAGAGAACGTTTGGATCGACCGGTCCGGGTTCCATCTCTTCATATTCTATAAATAATTAAGATGCACATATTAGTCCATTAAGCAACCAAGAAATACACAACTCACTTACGAAAATTCATTCCACATTTACATACTTATCAAATGTCATATTCTCGTATTATCACGTATAATACACAACCAAGACTCAACCATCTCATTTCACATTAGAAAATAACATTCCACATTTTACAATAATGAAACATCACCATCCCTATACCAAACTAGCTTAGACCACATTCTAGTATTATTGCATTTCAACCATAACCAAAAGTCAACATACGCATACACATATACATACGAATACTAAACATACACGTACTTAACATGAATAAATGTAACTTTATTCACCAATATAACTTTAAATATATGCATATGAAACCCTTAATCATGAATTCGTTCATGAAACCATCGACTTGTAGACTATACGAACTACAAACCACACCCATTTCACCAAAGAAGGGATTAAAGTTGAAATCCCAAAACATTAAAAACCCTAAATTTCGAAAATTACCAACTTTAATCACATAAAGTATGTATTACTTACCAATAGGAGATGGATGAGAAGAAGAGGAGGTCATTCAACTGAATTTTGGAGAAAATTATAATTTTTGGTCTAAAATTGTAATGGGAAGGAAAGTTTTCGGATTAGGGAAAAAGATGGAAAAGAGGAAATGGAAAGGGCAGAAAGGGCTATAGGTGTCGGGTTAGGAAAACAAGCGTTAACTGGGATAACGCAAATGTAAAATGTAAACCAGCATTATCCCAGATAACGCCATCAGAATTTATTTTTTTGAAAAGGCGTAATCCCAGATAATGCCTTTGTACAAAAAGTAGCATATTTCTATTAGTCTAGAAGTTGGTCTATTTGTGTTATAATTTCTCAAAACTGGCCTATTTCAAAAAAAAAAAAAATCCAAATATAAAACATCATGAAAGAATTGAGGAGGTTTGACAAATAATTGTAGAAATGTTAAATTGCAGGTATTTAAAGTGGAAATGGTTTACATCAATTTATGATAAATTTATCGAGATAAGTGTTTAATATATTAATAATTTTTTACATATATTATTTAAATTGTGAGACTTATTAACTTTATATATCTATATTAGGAGGAAAAACTAGTTTTGTCTTTTATGCTAATACGAACATGGTGTATATTTACAACAATATTGCATTTAGTGATAATTAGATGAATTAACAACAATCTATGGTAGAATTTATTAGTTAAATTCAAATTTTCATAATTAGTTTAAACATATTAACTTAGATGTAAAATGTTAAATGATATTGTGCAGTGTTTTGTAAATAAGTACATAAATTCTAAAATGCAGACGTTTGACATTAATATTACAACGCAATACACGATAAATATATTGACGTAAATGAGTTCAAGTTCAAACTTGTGATAGTTATTTACGTGTATAATTTATGCTATGTGATTAACGTCTTTATATATTTGATTTTTCTTTTAATTTTATCAAAATAAATATGGTTAATGTTGGTGTGAATTATTAGGCAAATCAATGAATAATAGTTTGCTAAAGTTATTTAAATAGTTTTAGTACTATGTAATTAATTGTAAAATATGATACTAAATGTAAATTTTTTGGGAGAAACTTATATAATTATTGAAAATATAAAACGTAGGTATTTGGAGTCAAAAAACATAACTATTCCATTTTCAATATTTAAAAGAGATATTAGTTGATTAAGTTTATTTAAATTATTTAAATTTTAGGTTTTATAATTAATATAATTATGTGGAGTTAAATGTAAAATGTTAGGAGTTAATTGTTAATAAATAATTATGTAAACTTTGAAATGTCCATATCAAAATGTAAAATGACAAAAGAGATAAAATAATGCGAGAGAAATAGTAAATAAGTGTAAAGTGATGAACTCATTTAAAAATAAAATATCCCGAGAAAATAAAGGAGAAATGAGAAAACTTTTGAAATTAAGGAGAGAGTGTTAAAAGATTTTGCTTTATTATTATTTAATAGATGTGTGTAGTATCATACATCTTTATTAATACACTACAAGAAAAATATCCTATTGCAACTAGTTATTTGCAACAGGAGACACATGGCAGTTGTAGTAAATGATATTTAGCAACAGACCTTTTATAGCACTTGCAGTAGATGAGATTTAGCAGCAGACCTTTTCTTTATGTTGCGAAAAACATATTTTTAGCAATTGTGTTTCCCTTCCTGTTGCAAAAACATGCTTTTAGAAACTGCGCTTTCATAACAATTGCAACAAACATATTGTTTGCAATTGTGCTTGCAAGCCAGTTGCGAATAAATATCTTTAGCAACTGATTTCGCCATTTGCAATCACCGTATTTTTTTGCAACTGGTAAAGTTAGTTGCAAAAAACATACTATTAAAAATTATATTTTTCCCAACCTTTGGTAAACATAATTACTATTAAATACAAAAATAGGAAGTAATAAGTAATATTTAGTTATAATATAATAAGTATTAAGTAATAATAATTAATTAATATAAATTAATACTTTAATAATTTATCATGGTTAGTTGTTAATAGCATGTAAATTATATTTACCAATTATTAATTACATTTAATAATTAATAAATCTAATTAACAAATATTAAATAAATAATAAAATATTCATAATATTAAATAAGTAATAAAATATTCATAATAATTGCTAAATAATAAACTATTAGTAATTACATAATAATAAAGATTATAATTTAATATAATATTAATTGATAATACAATTTAATTATCATAAAGTGATATTTATTGTTACTGATTGTATGTAAGTATTAGTTAACAGTAATGTCTACTAATTAATACGTACTTAATTAAATATATTGATAATTATTAAATAATTAATATTGACTATCTTATACTCGATAGTAATTATTAAATAATTAAAAGTAATAATTAATAACTAAGACTAATAATAATTATATTTGATAATTAATTTTAATATGTAATTTTATAAATTAGTATTTAATATTAATAATTTGTATGTAACGATTGATAGCTTATAATTAACTGTCAATAATTAATATTTAATGACTAATGTTAGTTAAACGATAATTAATAATATATATGATAGTTAACGTTTAATAATTGATATTTTAATAGAATAAAAGAATAACAAGTAATAATGATATACACTTAATATTTGGATTTGATATTTTATTGGATTAAATTACAAATTCAGATCTCAAGTTATTTATAGATCATTATAATATGTTGAAAGTTGTTTAAGAATCGTGTCAATCTAGTTTAATAGGCTAATGAACCTGCCAACTTCCTTTTGTAAGCGGAAAAAAAGGTGCCATTGTGAAAACTTTTACGACCCGCTCTAATTTTAGTCATACCGTGTCTGCCCCTTTAGTTTCCTAGTTAACCCTAGAATCCAAAACCGATCCTTAAATCAAAAATCAGTCACCATGTCTTCTTCTTCCAACTTCATCGATCATAAATCCGAAATCCTAAATCTACATGTATCTTTGCCTTCTTCACGATTCACAACAGTGATCAATGGGTGCGTCTGCTCGGTAATTTGTATCCTTGCTCCTCCTCTCGTTGTCACTATCATCATCAGTAGAGGCGTCGGAAACAAAGGAGAGAGAGGGAATTTAACATTGGCAAATGGAATATTTTGGGCAACTGTATAAGATTGCTGATTCAAAGTCGACAACGTTTGCTGATGAATGAAGCAACTTTGTGGAATCGGCAGAGCGATGCTAACACCTAATAAGAGATTAATTAGCCTCTAACACAACAATCTTAAGCAACTCGAGTCCAGCATCAATAGAAATTAGAAATTGGTAAATCAGAAGGCTAAGATTGCTATTCAGATCTAAGGTCAGCAGTTCCAAAAATCAAAGCAAGTTTGGTTTTGAAATCCAGAACTAAGTTTGGTAATTGATAAATCGATCATTTAGATTTTAAAGGCATATACAATTTCAAAATTCATAAAAATTGAAACCTTATTGAATTTTTGAACAAATAAGGCACGCTTTGTTTAGAAAACGTTTTCTGATATATTAAATACAAATGATTTTAAGATCAAAATGGCTTTTAAAGCACCTATCATCTGAAGTTTGGAATTCATAGATATATTGAAAATTAAACATTGATATCAGGCTTACCTAAAAAAATGAATATTTGATTCTAATATGTATGCATATATAGTTTAGAAATATACGTATATATATAATCTTGGATATATGCTTTCATTATTACATTATTAAATGAAGATGACGGTGAATTATAGTCGACAAATGGGTTTTTTGAATTTTGCAACAGGCATGTAGTGTTGTAAGCAATCAAATTGCAACTGTCCAAAACAGTTGTAGTCGAGTCATTTGCAATTGTCAGAAATAGATGTAGTATCTCACTTTTCAAACGTTTATTCCAGGTTTGTAACTAACGTTTGTTATTGCAAAAGGATATGTTGGAACAACAAAGGTCAATTGCCAAAAAGTCTACCGCAACATCTTATTGCAACTGGCAAAAACTATTGCGAAAAGAGACCAACCTATTACAACTCTGGCTATATAGACGTGCGTGGGTCTGTTGCAATAGGCCTACTGCAACAGATATTGCCTGTTGCGAAAAGGGTTTTCAATTGTAGTGATAGTTGGTTTGGAAACACAAACTTTTGGTCTGACCGCAAAATTTTCAAAATATCCCAACATATTATTAGCTTTAAATATACCACAAGATTAGGATTGGTCAGTTAAATTTTTTTTACCAATTCAAATCAAAATACTTTTACATATTCTTAGCTTTTTATATTCCTTAAAATTAGGGTCAACTAGCTAGTTAAATTTTTTACAAATTCATATTACAATTATACATATATATTAATAAATATGATGGCTTCGGCATTTGAAGGGTGATTATCTCTAACGTGGGGTCAGTGAGGTGAAAAGTAACTACATTGACTTACTTTGATTTCGCGTTTCGACTTTGTGACAGTGATGGGTCAATTTAGTTTCTGGAATTCAATGTTTTGCCTAGCTGTTCGTCTTGTTGGATAGTTTGTTTTACAGTTTTATGGTTTGCAAGAGTTTTGTTCTGTTGAGGTTTTTGAGAGATCTACTTGATAACGAATCTGAATCTGGTCTTTATGTAAATTACTGTTCGCCTGAGTTCTCTCTGGCAAATTAGTTCACATTCCTGGTTGTTGTCTAGTCTGTGCTTTGGTTCTCGGTTGTGTGGAACTGGCTAAGGGGTCTGTTTGTTGGATCTACTCTATGGCATCGCTTAACACCACAGGTGAAGCTACGGCTCTCAAGGTGCTAGCACTCTGGTCATCTAATCCTCCTCTCCTCCAACTCGTGTTCCTCATGCCGAGTGTCAGAACCGAAGTTTGATTGGTATATGCTGCTACTGTATTGTAGTAGGTCAAACAACTATGTAAGTACGGGTTCCCATTCTTCATGTTCCACTGTTTCGAGCCCTATGCTCATCAAGTTATCTGTGCAAGATAATGTTCCTTCTTGGAGCGGTGTTCATGAAATATCTAGCTACTGTATGCTTCTTTTCGTAGCCACACCTTCTGTCTTCTGAACATACCGAAGTCTAGAGATGTAAATGGTTGGATACATTGCGTTTTACTGTTCACTTTATTCTTTGTATTCAGATGTTATACTTTACTGTTTGTATGGTATGTAAATTCTTTGTATTTTTTATAAAGCATGTGACTCCCTGCGCGCGGAGCTTTATAGTAGTCTAGGAAAAGTGTCTAGCTCCTGATCTGTAACCTAGATAGAATGTTGGTGGACGGTCCACCTTAAAAACTGAATTAGTTGACTGCTAACTACAGAATCTGCACTATATGTATTTTTATTATTAGTCACAATAAAAAGTGTTACGAAACACTACAAAAACCGGTCGACTTTGCCAAAAATAATAATATCTTAACATCAATTAAAAACATGATCTAATATTGTAGTCTAAACAAAGGGTCTAGCTTCTTTTTCGTAAGCTAGGATGGTCGTAGTGGTCGATCCACTCTAAAAACCGTTTGTGGAGGATGGTTCACCGTAAAAACCGATAGTAGTAGCTAGAAAAACTACCAGACTCTTGTAACAATGTATTTATTATCTGTTATAATAAAAAAGTGTTACAGATCACTTTAAAAACCGGCCGTCCATACCAAAAAAACATGATCTAATAAATAGACTTTTTTACATCATTGTTCTTTATTAATAAGTAACATAAATATTAATTAAAACTAATAAAAAATTGAATATTGCAATTTAGAAATAAAAATTCAAACTAAATACATATGATTTTAACATAAAAATATAATTAAATATTCACATGAAATCATTTTCTCTTGAATGTGTCAAACATTTACAGTTTCTAAAAACATAATTCATGCCAAAATAAATATTATAATCACGTGCAAAGCGTGTGCCGTAACGCTTGTCTTAAATATCTTTAAGATAAGCGTTATGGCACACACTTCGCGTGTGTATTTTTTTTTAATAAATTATTGATGTAACATGAGAGTTACAACGTGCACTTCATACGTGATGAGAGCACACGCTTCGTGGGTAGTTTTTTTTTTAAATTATAAGTGTTTTAAATATTTAAGAGAAATGGTTTTCGTAAATATTTTGCTCTTTCTTTCCATTCGAATCATTTGTATTTAGTTTGAATTTTGTTTCGAAGTTACAACATTTAAATTTTCTTGTTAGTGTGTATTGTTATTTTTATTATTATATACGTATGTAGTTAATTTGGTAAATTCTATTTTAAGTGATATTAAGTTGATAATATATAGGGTAAAATGTTTTGAATTTGTGAAAAATATAATATCTATTAGACAATAATTGCAAGCGATGTTAACTTTTGTAAAAATTAATGCTCTTTTATTTAGATACTAAGTTTTAGGGTAATAGTTGTTTAGAAAACTATATATGATGGGCAATTTTGAAATTTTACGTATGGACCAAAAATTTATGCTTTCAACATAACTATTAATAAAGATAATAATAGCAAATTTATTTATTTATATTTTGTTTTTTATGTACTTAAAAGTTATACTTACCGGCGTTGTTATTTTTCACATGTTGTTAAACCAAATGTAAGTGCATATGTGTCTATATATACATATACGTGTATAGTATCATACATAAATATTATTAAGATGAGCATTACAATGCGCATGTATTTTTTTTTATAAATTATTTATGTAACACGAAAGTTGCTACATGCACTTCGTATGCGATGAGAGAACATGCTTCATGGGTATTTTTTTAAAATATATATATATTTTTTACATATTCAAGAGAAATGATTTCATAAATATTTAGTTGTGTCTTTTATTCGAACATTTGTATTTTGTTTGAATTTTGTTTTTGAAGTTGTAGCATTTAATTTTTTTATTAGTGTTAATTTTTGTTTTTGTTATTAAATGTACTAGTGTGAAACCCATGCGTTGCACGCAACAATATTATTAAAAAATGGTATTTATTGTTTAGTGTTAAAATGAGATTTTTGTTATGTAATATATAATAAATCTTTATGTGAAATATGTACTACTAATTAAAATTATTATTATTGTTTGTGTTTAATTTATGTGTTATAGCTTCACAAACGATAAGTATGTATGTGTATTTGAGATTTTTAAAAATCATTTTTGTTAACATGAACATATTATACATGTTGAAATTGATGCACGTTAGCAATTTACTTGATGAATTAGCAAATATTATTCAATAGAATTTGTTTAAATAAGTTAAATGTAAAATTAGGAATATAGTTTAACTATATAGTATAGTAGTAAGAATTGAAAAGGAATTTGCAAAAAATGTAAAAATCTATTGTGGAGTTATTGACGTTAAAATAAAATTTGTAATATAATATACGATGAATTCTTGATATAAACGAACCATAACAAATTTACAAATTAACTTTGTCATTATTATGGGTATACATAATTTACGTTATCTTTTCTATGTATCTTTGTAATTGCATGGAATACAGTCATTTTCTATGTAGTATAATTAGCATATATTTTTAAGAACATTGGAAAAATGGATTAAATTTAAGACTTCATGAGTAGTTTAAACATACAAATTTAGACATAAAATATGATGAAAGAATTGAGAAGGTTCAATAAATAACTATAGAAATATTAAATGCGGGTATTTATTTCAATTTGTAATCAATTTGTTGAGAAAAGTATATAATATATTAAATTTGTTATTATTGTTTACATATATTGTTTAAATTGTGTTACTAATTTAACTTTATATTTGAAGAGAAACTAACTTTGGCTTCTATCTTGATATGAACATGATATACATTTTAAAACATCATATTTAGCGTAATCAGATGAATTAACAACAATTTATTGATCGAATTTATTTGTTAAAGTAAAAATTGCATAACTAATGTAAACATATTGACTTAAATGTACAATGTTAAGTGATATTGTGGAGTGTTTTGTAAATAACTAAATAAATTCTAAAATGTAGGCACTTGACATTTGTGAGTTAAACTTTGAACTTCTAATTGTAACTTATGTTATGTGAATGACATATTTATCCATTTTTTTTTGTTAATATGAATATGGTTAATCTTAATGTCATCTATTATGCAAATTAATGAATAATAGTTTGCTAAGATTATTTAAATAGTTTTAATATTATGTAATTAAGTATAAAATATGGTACTAGTACAATATTAGAAAAGAATGAGAGGAACTTCAATGATTACCGCTGTTACGACCCGAACTTCTCCGGTAAGGAAAGCCCGGATTGTACTGAGAACAAGCCACATCGGAACGCAAACAGAAGAACATTTCATTGTTAATTACAACAATTCCATCAGAATACAAGAATATACAGAGTAAGAATAAATATTACACATCATAAATTATCAGAGATTTAAATACATTACTGCAGCGGAAAATAATACAAAACACAACTAGAAGTAATACACGGATACAGAGCTTTCCGAATATCGCTTCAGCTGTAAATCAGGATCCTGTGAATATAAATCAGCAAAACCAAAACTACTAGTTGCCCGTGCGGAAAATAGGGGCACCCAGAGTTTAGGTTAAAACAATAAACTCCAGGTCAGTTATGTGACTGGTGTGAGAACTAAAACAGTTATTAATCTTAATTTTAAAGTTAGGTAAATCAAGGGACCACGCCGTATAACACAGAACAGGTTTCCTCCCAAGAATACCAGTGCATAACACAACAGCACAATGCTAAATAAAGAACAATGAAGCTACTATAAGACCCAGGTCCCATCACACAATGCAACATAAGCCGGAGGATAGGGTTTTACCTTATAATAGCAAAAGAATGCTTGGTTTGCTAAATTTCATCTTTTATTATTACTATAAGTGTATAGTGTCAAAACAATTTCAATCATAAGTATCAATCATAGACGGCATGGGTACCATATATCATGTCGCCAATACTAGGCTCTACAATCAAAACCGCAAATGTCACGCATTGGAAGTTGGATTTCCATCTGTGAACCGAGGCAAAAGATAGTTCTCACCGATTCGAGACAATCTAGCCTACCATGTCTCAGGATCAGAGCTCGAGTGACCCGTGGAACGTCAGGGCCGGTCCACCGATGTGGATTAAAATGCATGAACACTGCGTTTCCCCGCCCTTTGGGGCGTAAATGAGCCAAATGACTCCATCGGCTCTACATAGTCACCGATATATCTGATGCGCCTCGCGATACGACAACCACACAGGTGAAAATAATATAAATGTCAGGGCTGGTAGGTCACTAACACCACCCTAGCTAGAAAGAAACGCATGCCCTCCCTGATGTCCTCTCTCGTATCTGGTTCACAACCGGGGTGTGAGGCTCGCGAATTAACGCCATACACAAAGCTATGCCACACAGGCCGTGCTTTGATCATCAACCACAAGACTTTGCTTTTTAACAGAAGCCTTGATCAATTGCCACTTAGGCATGCCACACCGGCAATTCACTCCATGCAACCGATGTCCATCGATATACAACCTCTGATCCCGTACGTCTCAGAGAAGGGTGAAGTAAGGGAATAAATTCCCCTTCACCAGGCAGATGTATATTTAATAGAGATCAATCAACACAGAGCAAAATCCAATGTCAAACACACAGTCCATACAAGTCCGTTCTGGGTCTGAACGAAACCGGAGGAACCTTATTCCTCGCATATCCATCGATCTCCAAGTACGTCTGGACGATCACCAACTGATTCCCTCCTCTTGGGTGTACAACCCAATCAAGATCATCAGTAATTATCCAAATGATTTGAAGACCTCCGGTCTTTGACCACCGTCTTCATCCTCGACACATCGTCGAATCAGTTATTCAGAATGGGATAAACCCGGTCTTTCTGAATAACTCGCGTATATAATAAACATGTGTTACACAAAGACAACATACGCCTCATTCCAATTCAGAATATTTTTTATTCAAATATTCTTACACTTTGGGAAAGGTTCCCATTAATTTTATCAAAGATAAATTCTTTAAATTTATTCTTTAATCTTCTTTTGAATATCAATTCAAACCAAATTATGGTTTATCCAAACTAGTTGGGATTAACGAACCTTACCGAAGTAATCATTTGTTTTAATTTCCCAATCCCAACCTATTCATCCTATGAAGTAAAACTGGTAATACTTCATATCTAACACCTACCGGTAAATTCAATTACCATTTCACGTTCAAATCTAATTAAAGATTTAACTATCGCCTGGAGCAAAACTGGTGATACTCCATTCTCGATCATTTCAATCTAATTAAAGATTCATTAAAACTCCACTTGGTTTTAATCTTCCCAAAAATCAATATTAATGATTGTTTAACTTGGGAAATCATATCCTGTCTTTAACTGGGTTAAAGAACCAATGTCATTTAAAACACGGTTCACTATAAACCCAAAATCACATTCCATTCTATCAGCCTTTAACCGTAAATTAGCAAGTGAACAATTCCTTAAGTATTAACCCCGAAGGCCGAAACCAACATCAGATCAATACCCAAGAAACCATTCAACTTAACTAATCTTCAGTTAGCTTCTGATTTTCTTAACTCCATTGGGTCTAAGAACAGTATTATTAAAGATACCGTTCACGACAACCCAAAATCACATTCCATTTACAATAGAATTTTCATGGAAAACAAATCGATATATATAATCGATATAAACTTCCATATCCAACTAATAATATAAATGGAATAACGGCAAAGCCTTTTAAATTCCAGATATATAAGTTGCCTTCCTCCACAGAAATTCACTTCGATTATTACCAAATTGAATTCCATTCCATTCCAATTTATTTTATTAAATTGGAGAACTTTACTTTGGAAAATCTCCTTTAAATCTTAACAAAAGATTTATAAATTCCAAATCACATTTCACTGTAAATCGGGTTAAAGAACGAATGTCGTTAAAACACAGTTCATGATAAACCCAATTCACATTCCATTAATTATCGGGTTAAAGAATAAGTGTTATTTAAGACACCGTTCACGATAAACCCAAAAATCAATTCAAATTCAATTCCAATTAAATACCATTCAATTGGTATACTTCATTAAATCTAAATAAAAAGATTTAATCTTTTTCACAACTGGGTTTAAAAACAGTGTTAATGAAGACACCATTCACGACAAACCCAAATCCCATTTGATATTAAATACAAGGCTCTGAATAGAAAATATGTCGGCTTATATTCAATATCGAATTCTACGAACAACAAATATCGTATTGGAAATAACGATATAAATATATCTTTCAAATTTCCATAACAATATCTGTATAATCACGAAATCCAACATCGAAATATTCCAAATACAATTTCGATTCAAATCCATTCCAATTCAATTATTGGAAATTTTGGTTACTTTTAAAACCCTTTCAAATCCACTTTATTTATTTCAAAAATAAATGGATTATAATTCTAGTTCAAAACTAGTTCATTTCGATAAAAATCTATTTTTATCTTTTCAAATATGGAATTTTTCATCCCAATTCTTTCCAAATCATTTCTTATGATTTTACACAAATTATTGCTATTTTTAATAATTTTATCAAGGCCCATAAAGTCGATTTCCATCAACGGCCATCAAACTGCACTTACAGCGATCTTTTCCAAATTTGATTTGGACATAATTCCAAATCCAACCGTTAGATTTCAAATCTCTAATATTCGTTAGAAAGCACTTTTCGATATGAACTCAACGGTTCTGGTTTTAGGAGAATCCGACGGTCGGATCTCCCGTAATGTCCATTTGAAGTCAATGGTCGAAATTCGCGAACTGCCGTAGCGCGGCACGTTCTATTCAGGCCATTATATATATAATAGTGAAAATTAGGCTCACATCCCTAAAAATGTTCAAAATTAACACCACATCCAGTCAAAGTTTCTATGCATTTCCGGTCCCTATTTTTAGCTACCGCCCAAAATTTTTAGTCCATCCCGCCTCCTGCCACATCCACTTCCGCCTTTTTCAAATATGCAAAAAAAAATGCGCTCATGCATAAAAAAAATATATTCTAAAATCTAGAAATAATCCCAGGAGCCCATGCAAATTGAAAAAAAATAGTTGCATACTTCTGTGCAACTATTGACTATAATAGCATACATGTATGCATATATTCATATAGTGTATTTATGTTGAAAATCTAGACCAATATACGCATACTTGTATGCAACTATTAGCAAATAACTACATACATTTATGCATACAAAGTTGAACTAAGATTCACGTGTAACGAAAAGTTGCATACATGAATGCAACTATTCTGTATATATGCATGCATGTGTGCAACAAATTTTAAAGGGACGACGGCTTGCGAATATACGCATGAATGCATGCATTTATTCTGTACATGAGCATAAATGTGTGCAACAATGTCTGAAAATGGCGAATGCTTGAAAAAACAGACCAAATTTGAATATATGCATAAAAGGATGCATATAATGCAGTTTAGCTGCATACATGTATGCATTTATACTGCAGTTTGGGCGCAACACTGAAATATAAGCATGAATGTATGCAACTATTTACGAATAGGTGCATCTTTTGATGCAAAAACCTGTTGTTTCGCTGATTTTGTGTTATTTTGGGTTTTGACGTGGTTTTCGATTGATTTTCCACCTGATTTTTTTGGCGTGAACGTGTTTTATTTAATAATGAATTTACGTGATTTTTTTATATTTTTTTATATGTTTTTGAAAAATAGGGACCTAATTTATAATAAGTTTAGGACCGGATGTGAGCCTAATTTTGAAACTTAATAGGGACCTGTGACAAACGGACCCTATATAATATATATATATATATTATATATTTCATCGATTCCCTATTTAAAACATATTTTATAAATCGTTTTAAACTCGTTTTCAAAACGATTTCAACTTCCTACTCAATTTCTAATCAAAATTGAATATTCCATATCATCGATATATACATAAATGATAATATTTTCAAAACGTTATATTTTGAAATTACTTCCTTTCCTATATTCATTATAAAAATGAATATAATCGATATAAATATCGTTCGCGTCAAAATGGCGCAAATCTAATCAACACGGCTTTATATCTTTCAATAACTTCGTTATTCTATTCAACAAATGAATATTTTCTTCAACACATGAATTTTCTTTTATTCAACACATGAATATATATTTTATTCAACACATGAATATTTATTTTATTCAACACATGAATTTTCTTTTATTCAACACATGAATATTCTTTTTTTTTTCAAATTGGAATGAGGCCCAATCAATTGCCATATAATGTTAATTATATGGAATCCATACAACACATGTATATAATAGCAACGATAAATAATCAACCATCATCCAGAGTGCAACACACAACTGCATAAGCATTAAATATAAATAATTAACGCTTACACAGTCTGTCAACCAATCGATCGACATACAACTAAATAGTTGGGATTAGTGTACGCCCAAATATCATCCCAACACCCGTGTGGGGTTTCAAATCAACAAACACAGATTTTTATTTGTGCAGTTGGGCGACGTGTAAAATTTATCGTCCCAATCAATATTAGTCAAATGGGTGTACATAAAAAATCGTTCGATTTGTAAATGAATATTTATTTTATATACACGTTAAAAATTATATTTTTAACTATAAAATATTTTATTCATTCCACTTCACACAATCAACATTCACAACACATCAATTAAACAAACAAGTCATCCATGGTCTGTGGACAACGGGTGTCGGGTGCTACTAAGCACCGTCTGCATCCTAGTATATATTTCAACTAGAAAATAAAAATAAAAGTGAGGAGTTCTCACCTTTGAGTTCCACTCCGCCATTTCATTATTTCTAAACGGTATGGATTCCGTTTTGATTTCCATCGTTATTATCGCTATCTTTTTCTCACTGTTCATAATAAAAATCACGTTTTTATTATGATGTTTATATTATAAACAATTTCATTTTTATCTCAATGCTTTATATATAAAAATCGCATTTTTATATCGCTACTCAAACAATAAAAATTATATTTTTATCTATTCAACATCGCTATAAAAATCATATTTTTATCTCACTATATATATAATAAAGATCAGATTTTTATTTCGCTACATATATAAAAATCATATTTTTATTATCTTCTGTCTTATAAAAATCATATTTTTATAATCTCCACTATATAAATATCATATTTTTATTATCTTTATAATATAAAAATCATATTTTTATTCTCCGCATATAATAAAAATCATATTTTTATTTCTTCAACCTATATAAAAATCATTCCTTTACATATAACAATCCCTAAAAAAACTAATTACATTGAATAATAAAAAAAAGGAGGAAGGGCTTATAGGTTTTTCAGCGAAGAAGGGGGGTTTTGCTGTTTGGACAAAGGGAGAGGGCTCGAGGTGGCGTCTTTGGTGAGGTGGGGCCAGGGGATGCGGGATTTCTCTGCCGTGAGGCAAGAGGAGGCGGAGGCGGCTGTTCGAAATGGGGGGCTTCTCGAATTGGGTGCGAGAGGAGATCGAAGGAGGAGGAGATGAGGGGAGGGCGGCGGTCGTGGGAGGGGCTAGTGCGGCGGACGACGGTTGCGGGTGGCGTGGGGCGGAGGCGACTTGAAGAGGAGCGGTTTTTATTTTTTTATTCCTCTCTAAAAACGAACGGGGGAGGACGAGGAGTGTGAGGGAGAGATATAGGGAGGGGTTATTTATAAAAATGTATTTAATTTATTTAACTTATTTCATAAAGTTGACTTTTATCTCGACCTCCAAAGGAAATCCACCAACTGTCACCCCCTAGCTAATCACCCCCATTCTGAACACAATGGGATATGTTTCGTTAGCCAATTTTACCGTTTCGACCAGTTTTCGCTGAAATTAAAATATAAATCATTACATTGAATTTTAAACGTACATTTTAATTTACCGGGGTCACATACGGACTCTAAAAATTCCAAAAAATATATTTCTAGCTTCGTATTGATAATACGGTCCTAACAAAACCAATTTCATCAAATTTGAAGACAGTTTGAAAAATGGCCATTTTCTGGTCGATCCAAATTGACTGAAACTGTTCAAACACATTTTACTTCGCCACGCTCACATATTGATTCGAAAAATTACGAATTTTGGAATCTAGCAATAACTCGACATCCCGGATCCAACAAAAGTGGTTTCTTCGAAATCGGGATCTTTTGTCTCAATTTTTTCCCAGTTTTGCCGAGGGAGCAACCCCTTTTTTCACTTGCAGAGGTCGTTTGCAAAATTTCCATTTTTAAGGGCCAAAAATTCCATAGCGACTATTCTGAATTTTCAACTGGACATAACTTTCTATCCCCGCTATGAAATATCAATTTTTCGGATTCGTTGGAAAGATATTTTAATTTAGATTCAAATATTTTTGGTTTCACTAAAATCCGATTTATTTCGAATCCTGTACATTCATTTGAACTTTGAAATCGAATTTTCGAACTACCGCGCCATTTTCAATTCCTTTCATAATTAAAATAAATATTTATATTCTAACGTCGATTTATATAAATATACACGTTCTAATTCTATTCAAAATAAATTTCTCGTCGTTATTATTTAAAATAATTCATTTTAAATATTCAAAATTCACCAAAATTGCCAAAATAAAATTTTTAAATTGGCTCAGATTTCCGGGTTATTACAACCATAGTTGTTAAGTCATGTGCCTAAGGCTCAGGCGTAGGCTTTGCGCCTCGCTGGTCTTTATGGTGCCTCGGCTAACCGAGGCGCAAGTAAAGCGTGCCTTTGGTGCTTCTTCTCGAGGTGCTGAGGTTCAAATAAGCACGCCTCAAGAAATGATTGATTTTATGCTTTGCCTACTTTCATTTGGACCCGACCCGACTCTCAGCTCTCAAAGTTGAACAATTCTATTCGACTTTAGGGTTTTCCCTTTCATTTTAACACATTCGACACATAAAAACTATCGCTGCCTTAAGTCGCTGCAGTCGCTGCCTCCTCTGCTGCCGCCTCCTCTGTTGTTGCTGTCGTCAGGTGTGTGTGTGTGTATATATATATACACACTCAAATATATACAACAATTTTTTAATCTGTTTTTCATTTAAATTAATTAATTTAAAGGTTTGAAGTTTAATCTAAACTATTAGTTAACTTACTAAGGTATGTTTGAATATTAAATTAAAATTTAGATATGCTTTAAAATTTATTGAGATGTTTTTATTTTAAAATTCAAAGTGTTATTTTTTAAATCATTAAATTTATTAAATTTGTGATCGTGTTAGTTCTGGAATTTCTTTTGTGACTTTATACCGATTAATCTATGCTCATTAATCACTAAATTTATCATTTTTAATAGCATTTTTAGCGCAGTTTTTTTAGCAAAACAGCACACATTTGTATTAAATTCGCACAAAGACGCCCAAGGCTCAAGTCTTGCGCCTTTACTGCTATGCCGATTATAGAAAATATGAAGTGTAGGTTTTTGGAGCCAAAAAAACATAATTTTGTTATTCTTTAGTATTTAAAAGAAATATGAGTTAATTAAATTACTTAAATTTTAGTTTTTTTAATTAATTAAAGTTTGTAGACTTAAATATAAAATTTTAAGAGCTAACTGTTACTAGATGATAGTGTAAGCTTTAAAATGTCCAAATCGAAATGTAAAATGATGGAAGAAGTAAAATGATGGGAGAGAACTAGTAAATAAGTGTAAAGTGATGAACTAATTTGGAAATAAAATATCTCGAGAAAATTAAGGAGAAGATAGAAAACTTCTAGAATTAAGATAAGTGCTTGAAATTCTTCTACTTTACTATTATTTAGTAGATATGTAATTCATTTGGAAGATCCTATTTTTAAGTGATATTAAGTTTGATAATGTACGAGAAAAAACATTTTGAATTTGTAAAAATTAATCTTCTTTTATTTATATATTAATTTTTAGGATAACAATTATTTAAAAAACTATACATGAAAGGCAATTTTGAATATTCATGGTTGAACCAAAAGATTGTGCTTCCAACAAAACTATTAATAAAGATAGATTAAATTCAATTCTCTCCCATAAATACGAAGAAAAACAATATATTCATTTATACAAAATCAAAATATTTATAAAATGTTGTTTGCTTTCTTATACTTCTATATCTAGTAAAAGAAAAAGTATAAAATGTTAAATTATATAGTTGTGTGTGTGTGTGTGTGTATACATATACATATATATATATTGTATAATACTTTTTTCTCTAATAATGGCAGACTCGTTGGAGGTTCCTCCTTCGAATCTCCTGCCTAAACCACGTCAGAAATCATCAAGTTCAACTCCAGTAATAAATTCGAAGGAGTCTAATTCAAATCAGGATGTTACCAATAGATCTATTCAATCTATTGAGGCAGATTCACTTACTCTTGAGTATGTGGAACCATCGGAGAACTATGTGTATTTTTTTGAAGATACCTTTAAGAAGTCTGCTAATTTATGGATCAACACTATAGTTCTTCGTCCGGTTGATTTTAAGTTGGCTGTTATTAAATTGAAAGATCATATTTTGAATGTTTGGCGTCCGAAAGATAATTTTTTGATCCATATTACTTCAGAGTTTCAATGTACATTTCAATTTGAAGCAGATGAAGATTGCCTATCAGTTTTGAAATCCTCGACATACTCTTACATTAGAAGATTATTAATGGTTTTTAAATGGTACCCTGGTTATGAATTTGATAAGTTTCATGCAAATAAGGTTCAAATCTGGATTAAATTGCATAAACTTGATATGGGAATGTGGACAAATAAAGCATTCTCTATGATAGCAAGCTTTATAGGAGATTCGATTCGTGTAGATGAAAGAACGACTAGTAAGAAAATCATGAAGTTTGCTAGAGTTTTAGTTGGAATTAACCTGGAATCGAAGTTGGCTGATAAAATACCTATCCTAATGCATAATGGCTTCAAATGAAAATAACAGTTGAATATGAGTTCGTCCCTTTTAAATGTGATAAATGTCAAAATTTTGGCAATAGATCAATTATTCATGAGACCTTTAATGATCCTGCTTGGACTGCAAAACAGAGCTTCTACAAGTAGTTCAGGAGCAGCTAATGTTCAATTAAATACCTCTGTGGAGGGATCTAACAGTGAGGAAGTAGATTTAGACTTTTTTTAAATGTTGAACTTCCTCATAATATACTTCCCGAAAGATCTGAAGCAAGTGGCAGATAATCTAACTGAAAAACCTCCAACAGATGAATCTAACGATGTATCAGAGGGTATTACAAAGAATGCTGAGTATTTAGCTCAACTAAAAGGAAAGAACAAGATGTCAACAACTACTCCTCCTAAAAGGCCTCTTAGGACCAATTCTATTGTTAAATGACGTGGAACGTCGGAGGGATGAATACATTTAAGCGTATGCGAGATGTTTTATCTCTTCTGACAAAATTCAAACCAACAATTGTTGGTTTGTTAGAAAATAAACTTAATAATGCCAATTTACAAGTGTGTAGCAGGTTGCAAATGGGACTTTCTTCCTCGTAATGATACTTCTTTTTTCTGGTAGAACTTTATTGATTTGGAATTCTGATATTTGGTCTATTAATATCATTTCCCAATCCAATCATCATATCTCAGTACACGCACAAAATGTAGGAGGTCTCTCTATCACATTGTCATTTATATATGCCAGTAACAGTTTCAGTGAAAGGTGGATTTTATGGCAACATCTTATTCAGGAGTCAAATGATATAAATGAAGAATGGATGCTTATGGGTGATTTCAATAATTCTACTTCACATTTAGATAAAAGAGGTGGGCTACCTGTTCCATTTCAGCATATTAGAGCTTTCAATAATTGTCTTACGCAATTTGGATTGATGGAGATAAAAGCTTCTGTTTTTAATTATATATGGAGACGAAGGGGGATTGCTAATAATATAGATAAAATCTTTGTTAATCATGCTTGTCTTCATAAATTTACAGATATGAAAGCATTATCATTGTCGGAACTTCCAAGTGACCATAATCCATTACTGTTAGAGTTTATTGTTTCTTCTTCTCAAAGGGGTTCCCATTCAGATACACTAATGAATGGCATGTCAAAGAAGGTTATGAAGAAAGTGTTTCGAGAGGACTACAGTCTAATGGGTGGGGATTAGCTAGTTATATTTTCCAATAGAAATTAAATGCTTGCAAGCTTGAATTGAAAAGTTGTAATAAAAATAGACCAAAAGATAATGCTTTATTATTAGAAGCTGAAGCCATTTTTAAAGAAAGGGAGATTGCATGCGACTTAGAACCAGAAAATTTATATTTATATGAAAGTGTGTTAGAATCCAAGCAAGCTTTAGAAGTTCAAAAACAGATCAAATACTGGAGCTACTAGAAAAAGTCAAAGGTTTCATGGCTTCAAGATGGGGATACAAATTCAAAGTTCTTTCACTCTAAAATGTCTGCCAGAAGATACATCAATAACCTGAAAGCTTTAATTAACAGTGATGGTGATCTCTTGTATAAACCAGAGGAAATATCTGAAGAGGCTACTAGTTACTTCACAAGCTTATTTAATGGTGCAAATGAATCTGAGTTCCCTTCATTCCAATTGATTTCTGAAACTAATGCTCATGGGAAACAGGTATTAATGCAATCAATTACTTTAGAAGTAAAAACCGTTGTTTTTTCAGTTCATGAGGATTCTAGTCCAGCACCTGATGGATTTTACTCTAAATTTTATAAACTGCATCGGGAAAGCATTTAAATGGATTTGTTAGCAGCAATGCAAGACATGTTTACTTCTTCTAAATTACCAAAAGGAATTAATCACACTTTTATTACTTTAATTCCAAAAGTGGAAAGGCCATCTGAAACTTCTCATTACCATCCAATAGCATGATGTAATTTGTTTTACAAAATTTTCAGCAAAATTCTATGTAATAGGATTAAGTTGTATCTGCCCCCATTTGATATCTCCACACCAATGTGCTTTTATACCCACTTGAAATATTGGTGATTATATTTTGCTTGCACATGAGCTTTTAAGAGACTTTAAGAAAGCAGGAGTGAATCAATTTTGTGTTAAGGTAGATTTACACAAGACTTATGATATGATGAATAAGAGATTTATTTTTCAATATCATGATGAAAATGGGATTCCCAATTCACTTCATTAATGTGGTATATGAATGTATTTCAGCAATGACCTTTTCAATAATGATTCAAGGTATTCCAAAGGGATTTATATCATCAAATATGGGCATTCATCAAGGTGACCCTTTATCTCCTATCTCTTTTGAATTGCGATGGAATATTTCACTTAATGCATGAATGAAACTCTGTTACAACACAAGTTTTTTCCTGTTAATAAGTTTGAGCCTTCTATGTCTCACCTTTTGTATGCGGACGTTCTTATGATATTTGGTAAATGTATACCTATTGGTGCAGCGACACTAAATGATATATTTAATAGATTAAGACATTACAGTGGCCTTACAGTCAACATGCTTAAAACATGGAAATTTATTGCTCCTATGCAAGAAACACAAGTGAGTTCTCATCAATTTTGGGGTTTCAAACAGATCAATTGCCAGGAAGATATTTGGGGGAGAAACACCCCATGCTTTTCGGTGCCCGAATTTCGACAAAACTCAAACACATCCAAAAATAGAGCGTGTAAATCTGGTACCTGGAAATAAATGAGAATAATCATAGTACGATAAGATAACTCACAGCTGAAACAAAATAGGGTAGACTAGTATTAACTCAAGTAACTATCTTTTTAAAGTAAATCACTTTGCCAATACCGGGCATGAAAGAGAACGAGAATTGAAGTCCAAACTAAAACATCATTGAGAACCTAGCCTGCTCTAGAAAACCTAGGTGGTTATCATGAGGAGGGGGGTCAGAACAACAAGATTTTGGTGAACAAGAAATGCACAACATAGATTATAATACACAGATGTATCCCATTTGGTTCAACCCAAGATGTATGCCTACTAAGGTTAGTGGTTCCAGCCTAACCTTGTAAATGTTTACGCACGACCCTACTACTCTTCCCAAAGTAGTATTCCCAGAGTATAATACCGAGATAGAACGTTTACGCATATACTTAGGAAGCCTTTATACCAGAACATGGTTGGTTATTTAATCGAGAGTGGACCTCTAATTATGGAGTTTCTGTACATATATATCCTCATTTACTATCATTTATTAATTAATGTCTCACTATCAATGATAGATAGGGTAGATTCTCCCTGATCGCTTAAGACCTAAGCAGACCTATTGGTCACTTATTATTCCTCGATAATATGTTCAACGTTAACATAAACTAGAGGGCACTAGCTATGGGCCCTACTAGTTAAGGCTTTTGTCATTCATGCATATACCCTTACCCTATGTAAGGTGAGAGATGATATTTTATCATTCGCCACACCATCTAGCTAACCTTATTGAATAACCTCCTTAGTCGCTTACTACTTCCCCTAGGGTAGGTAGCCATATTTGACGTTTTTAGTTTCCACGTTTGGGTAGGCCCCACACACTCATGCCATTTAGGACCCTAAACTGAAAGACCTACACCCAGGTGGACTCTTCAACCCAGCCGCTTAAAACCTAGGAAGCGGAGTATACACGAAGGTTATTATGTTCGTACCCCATTAGCCATTAATACCTTTCCCTTATTGGGATAAAGTGGGATACGTCGTTAAGACCTTTCCGTTTAGTTTCTCTTTACAGAAAAACTATTTGTACACAATTTATTATCGTCACGGGCTTCTATGGTTAATAATATTTTACATCATTAATATACTAAGCCTAAATATAGCTTTTAATTATAAGTTATATATTCATTAATATAAATAAGGAAAGTTATATCCTCCTTATCCAAGCATATTTATTTGATTATTTACCTAATTGGAATTAGTATTTAAACAATAATCAGTATCCATTAATCCCCTTTTTACACTCATTTGCTTCTATCCCTTAGTTTATTGCCATTTATGACCACAACGGTCATATTTTCCTAAGGCAGCCATTTATCAGTCTAGAATTATCTATTTGTTGTACCCCAACAGACAATTACTATTCTTATTTATTTGTCGCTTGTTATATACATACATATACACACACACACATACCTCTCACATTAATTTGACCACTTGTGGATGCTGGATTTGTCTGTTGGTTCCGCGCAGACTTCTACCACAAGTTGAACTTAACCTCATGCCTTGGTACATTTATATTTATGCATTAGACCGCTCACAACAAGCTGGCCACCTGTAGATGATAGATTTGTCGGGCGGTTCCAGACAGACTTCTACCACAAGTTGAGCTTAACCTCGTGTCTAAATGTGGTTATAATTCAAATTCCCTAATTGGGGTTTACAACATTAATCCTAATTAATTTAGGAATTGTAACCATTATCCTATTATATTCACCTTTCCCCGATCAACATCGGTTACATTGTTATTTATAGATTTTGTGGTTCTATTTATAGCAATATTAATTGCTATAATGGTCACCATGAATATATTAATGCAATATGGATTACATTTTCATATATAATTCATAATTGAATATTGTTCAATTATTCAATACAATGTATACTTTACCGTTTTACGCAGATTTAGATGGAATATATATATATATATATATATATATATATATATATGTCTTTACGCAGTTAACGCAGTTATTTTCTTTATTATTATTATTGTTATCCTTAAATTTAATGATTTGGTTTAATCAATATCCAAACATTACATTTTGCATTTAGTCTTGCCATAAGGTTCCAAATCTTACAAAAAGACCGTTAGTTGTAATTAATGTAAATTATGCCAGATTAGTGGAATAGACATATTTCAAATTCACAAGAAATATATATATATATATATATATATATGCATATATAAATTTGTGGAATAGTTGATGCAAACTATGCACAAATATGTATATTTATATTTAAATGTACGTTTGCACCACTTTTTCCTTTTTCAATCCTTTTGTCATATCTCTTGTGAATTCAAAAGAACGTCTTTTTGTTCAAAAAGAGGAAAACGACATATTTACAACAACTAAGCCAAAACCCCTAACAATATCGAACACAATTAGGTATATTTCTTTTAAATTAAAATCGCACAATTCACCAACTTACACTGAAACTAGGGATCTGGAAGAAAATTACGTCTAAACAGTGTTATTGGGACCGATTTCCAAATCCTGGCATTTTACAACAAACTACAATACATTTTGCAACATAATTATAAGAAATATGTATAAAAAAATTTAAGAATCCTACAATTAATATTATTCTTAACCACAATTCACAATTAATAATTTTAACAATATTTACAAGCAGATCTGATAGGTGTCAATTCAATTACCACAATATTATGAACAGATCTGATGAAAATAGGCATGTATTTTGAGATCTAATTCAGACGAGATAAATAGGCTATTATAACTATATATGTAAATTTCCCACTTACTTGAAAGCATCCAAATCTGAAGTTTGTATAATCTTCTAGGCCTCCAATTCTCAAATTCTTATAAATCTACAATTTATTTGAAAAGAGGTAACTTTCAGATCTGTAGATATATAAGAAAATAAGAAGAGAGGGAAAAATCTGATGTAGAGCGCCAATCACATTCTTTACCATTGAATCTGGTAATCCTCTCAATTCTATATGATTTGTATTTGATTTGTTGTATAAGAATATATTTTTTATTAACATATTATGTTTGAGGAGGGAGGAAAATGGTAGAGCTTCGCTGTAGCCTATAGATTTATGTGGAAAAGAATGAGGCATTACCCCTTTATTTATAGGAGTGGAATTGGCCATGAATCATTAGATTTGATTTATTAAACATATGTCCGTATATATATATTATATTATATTATATTATATTATATTATATAGCTAAAAGCTTAGTTGTCACTGTCTGGCTCGACTAAGCGGTCGCAGCCAGTGGTTGACCTAGCATTGAGGTGGCTAAGGGATTATTAATTTCTATACATATAATATTATGTTTTATTTATTTTCCGTCCGTTATCATATTTCATCCGTAACTTTTTCATACAGACCCCGTTCGCGAAACACCAAACATGAAAGTTGACCAGAGTTCCGAGACGAACACATTGGTTAAAGTTTCATGGTCAAATTCCATCGTTTGCAGAAATTCCTATTTTTGAAATTTTAATAATCAATTCCTATTGCCAAAATTTCGGGATGTTACAGGGCGTCCCTATATCATCTAATTATCACTATAATGATTTACAGTCTTCACTAAATAAAATTCAAATGAAAATTCAAGATGGATGCTAATTCTCTTAGCTTTGCGGGGAGGGCTAAATTGATTCATTCAGTATTGACTCCAACAGTGTTATATTGGTTATTTGTATACCAATTACCAGAGAAGGTGATTGATAATATACGCATTATGTGTTCTAATTTATTTATTTTGGGGGAGGGGTTACTTCTCATATGATCAAGTGGGAAAAATTATGCTTACCTAAAGCAGAAGGTGGGATTGGTCTGAAATCTTTCTCAGATTTAAAGAAGGCTTCAAGTATAAAGCTTATGTGGAAGTATTTAGATGGATCATCATTATGGAGCTCTTGGATGAAAATGAAGTACTATAAAGAGAAACACTTCTGGAATATGCAGATTGACAACAATGCTACATGTACGTGGAAAGCAATACTCATATTAAGATCGACATGCAAGTAGCTGTTTAACAAAATTATAACATCAAGTACATCTACATTTCTATGGTTTGAACCTTGGATAAATAGTAAATGTCTTGTTGACTTGATTGGTAGCTATAGATTTTACCATTTAGGTAGACATACGGAATATGTTTCATCTGTTATCGAAAATGGTAGAATTGACTAATTTTTACATGTTGCAATTCGTGAAGTTTATAATGAAGCAAACTCTATTGGTTTAACTCCAAGATCATGTGATGACTTTTATGAATGGGGAGATGGGGGGAGTTTACTTTTAACAAAGCATGGGATAAAATAAGGTAGAAACAAGTGGAAAACGGTGTTATAAAATTTTATGACACAGCAAAAATGCTAAAAGGATATCTCATTTCTTGCTTTGAATGATAGACTGTCTACAAAAGAAAGGTTGTATAGGTTTGGATTGGTTGAGAATAATTACTGTATTCTATGCGAGGACATGTTGAAACTGTTAATCATCTATTCTTTAAGTGTGCCTGTACTTGGTATATATGGTGTGTTGTTTCATTGAAACCGGGGCTTTCAGTTTATGAATTTGGTTCTTCAGAAAATGAGGTAAAGAAGATATTAACAATGTTTAAAGAGAAAGATCAAGCTCTTGATCTAGCATGTGCAACGTTCACGGCAGCGATATACCAGATATAGATGGAGAGGAATTCCAGAATTTTCAGTAACAAAGCAATTCATAAAGAAGTAAGGCCAAAAATGATTGAAAAAGAAGTATTTTACTTGGTTAAGAATAATGGTAGGCATAGAAGAAAGAAGACATGCTGAGAAGATAGGGAATAGAATTGTTTGATGCAGGTTAATATTTGGTTTTTTTATTTATAAAAGCATATGTAAGCTGTTTTGTGAGCTGTGGTAAGGTAAGTGATGTATGAGAGTGTTGTTGTTTGTTGATCTTTGCATTGTTAATATATGGAGTTTATATGTACTTTTTTCATTATGTCGCACCCATCTAAGTTATGGGCCATAAGGTTTTGATGAGGCACATAAACAAAATATATGATTGATAATTGCAATAAAGAGTACCAATTTTCAAATATATATAAATATATATGTTGTATTAAGGTTTTCAAGCAATATAGACATGCGACACTTCAATTATAGCTACAATGCACGAATGAGCACCACCTCTATTCCTAAAGCTTATGGATTACTACCACTTTAGTTTTTAATTTGCGTTGTATTTATTATGGATTCCTTAAGTGGTACCATGCATAACCAAAAGATTTCCAAAGGATGCGCATAGAGATACTCAAACAGTGATCCATTGCAGTTCTATTGAAATGAACAACATGAACGAGTATCTCTTCAGCAAAAGGTGTTTTATATCAAGCTATGTAAAGAAAATCAAGTGGAATGCAATACCGATGACCGTACCCAAAATAAATTCATCACATTTACAAAAGCGGTAAAGAATAATGAAGCCTAATCTTAATACATATTGTTATTACTTTGTGTACACACACACACATACACATAGAGTCTTGTATCTCAAATGTAGTATATCAATACATTCATATCAAGAAATGGTTTAATATCAAGTTTAATCACGAGAAAAGTGTCATCACTTGAGTAAATCCCACATCAGAGACATTCTCATAATTTTAGATGATTTGACATAGGTGAGCAATATTTGGTTCAAAACGAATTAACCAACCAAACAGGTTCATTTTGTTTGGTTCGGTTTAGTTTTATAACTAAATCGGTTTTAATTCGGTTTGTAAAATAATTTTTTTGGTTATTGGTTTAACCAAAATTTTGATTTATTATCTAATCTTATGGTATCATAGTACTTTTGAAAATTAATTTAGTGATATGATACATAGGCGTTCGTTGCAAATAAACCAAATTTTATTATAATCATAAAATTTACTATATAAAATTTCTCCAAACTTTAATTTATGTTTTACTTGAGTGAATTTGTCGTTTAAATAATAATACTTCTTCAAGTTTGGTTAAATCGGTTACCAACCGAATTAACCAAAATTAATTCTAATTTCGGTTTTAATTTGGTTTGAGGACTTTTACCTCAAAACCATTCGAACCGACTGAACGCTCACCCCTAGAATTCGACCAGATAGTGAAGTGCCTTGCCTGAATTTTGCAATTCAAACTATGTCAACACCATTCTGATCAAACTTCTGAAAGTTATAGCAATTCAGAACCAAAAACCGAATCAAGAAATCACAAAAATCAGATAAGTGTCGTACCAGAATACTTTTCAATAAGAAATTTTCACCATCAAAGCTTTTCAGGCTGCAACATACCTGCTTTTTTATGTTCTCATCTTACCTGATCTTATCTTGTTAAACTACTGCAACTTCACCCTTTTATCGATTCATCATCATGTCTTTTAGAAGAATCATGGCAGATGAAATTGCCTCCATTGTTTTGAATAATGGCATTGACAATAACAACCTAACTGCCGCATCCATCGCACAACTTGTCAAGACTGTTAGTATTCCCCAAAGTTATGTTATAACCGTGCATTTAGAGAAAGATAATTACCACCTATGGAAACATCAAATTGAAACTGCAATATGAGGATATGGATTAGAATGGTTCATTATTGGAGCATTGCCTGTCCCACCAAAATTCATTCTAGGTAAAGTCAACAGAACTATCACTAATGATGATTATATCGGATATAACAAGCAACAAAGGCTAATTGGTTCTTGGTTATTATCATTAATAAGTGTCAATTTGTTGTCTCAAGCTATAAGTTGCAAGACATCAAATGAGATATAGATGACTGTTGAGAAACATTTCAACAAACAATCAGCAGCTAAAGTGTCGTATTACAAGTGACAACTGCAAAATGTCAGAACAGATAATATGACCATGAGAGAGTACCTTTCAAAAGGCAAAAATATTTTTGATTTACTAGAAGTTACTGGTAACTAAATTCAAGAATCAGAACAAGTGTTAATTCCATTGAATCAGTTAAGTAATGATTATGAATCTGTTGTAGCAGTAATGTCATCATAAAGGATTGTATCACCATCGGACGAAGGTCATTCAATTTTGTTAACTCATGAAGCTAGGATCAGTAACAAAAGACTTCAAGAACCATATCATTCAGTTGAATCAAAAATGCTTTTAAAAACAAGAACCAAAATGATAACAAAAGAAATCAAACATTTTAAAAAGGTGGCAGTTCAATCAAAGAAACGAGAGGAGGCAACTGGAATAACAACAACAGGCTAAAGTATCAAATTTGTAGGCTTTAAATGTTATTTCGGATCCAATTCCAATTATGGATCAAATGAAAATTAAAGGAACAACAATCCCAGTGCTAGTATAACCCAAATACAACAAGAAGGGAACAATCAATCTGACTCTATTGGAAACAACAATCAAGGGGAAATTGCTATAATTGAGCATCTACAAGACGATAGCTGGTACCCATATTCAAGAGCAATAAATCACATAACCAACAGTCTTGATAACTTAAATCTTGACAGTAAAGAATACTTAAGTAATCAGTCTATATGCATGAGAAATGATAAGTGCATTCAAACTACTCATGTTGGTAATGCTCGTATCAAAGGTAAACAAGAACTATACTTACATAATATGTTTAGAGTCCCAAAGATTAAAAAGAATCTCATTAGTGTGGCCCAATTTGCTAAGGATAATGATGTCTATTTCGACTTTTACCTTAAATACTGCTTAGTTAGAGACTGATATGTAATGACGATTGGAACAAAGACCCCCTCCTTGCATGCATATGAGCTGGCACACAACTCCCATATAACAAAAGGAATCCCTGTTGTTACGTGTCTACCAGCTCATATTTGTACTCAACTCCTTCAATTTATTCCATGATGTGGGACTATTAATTCCAACCCGTCATTCCTCCTTAACAACATGCGAGACAATCCTAACAGTCTCCTCCTTGACTCGCATCCTACGAGTATCTTTTTGAGAGTACTGCCTTGCCTGCATGGCCCAGTCCGAACCTTCAGCTCCGATACCACTGTTATGTAACGACGGTCGGAACAAAGCCCTCCTCCTTGCACGCGTATGAGCTGGCATACAACTCCCATATAATAAAAGGAATCCCTGATGTTACGTGCCTACCAGCTCATATTTGTACACGATTCCTTCAATATATTCTGTGATGTGGGACTAGTATCCAAACCATCATTCCTCCTTAACAACATACGAGACAATCCTAACAGTCTCCCCCTTGACTCGCATCCTACGTGTATCTTTTGAGAGCACTGCCTTGCCTGCATGGCCTAGTCTGAACCTTTGGCTCCGATACCACTGTTATGTAATGACGGTCGGAACAAAGCCTCTCTTCCTTGCACACATATGAGCTAGCACACAACTACCATATAACAAAAGGAATCCCTTTTGTTACGTGCCTACTAGCTCATATTTGTACTCAACTCCTTCAATTGATTCCATGATGTGGGACTATTAATTCCAACATGTCATTACTCCTCAACAACATGCGAGACAATCCTAACAGAGACATACTAACTAAGAATATTAATTTATAGGCTGATATCATCTAGGGATTATGCAAGTTTAACTCAAATACATGCCACAATGATGTTAACAAGGAGAAATGTTGTAATTTGACTAAGATGAACAAAGTTAACAGCAACAAAAATGTATTTGATATGTGGCATTGTAAACTTGGATATCCCAACATCAAAGTTATGAATGTGATTCCTAGCAGTTGGGTAAGAGTCAAAGATTATCATTTAATGATTCTATTATTGAATGCACTAGGCCACTGCAATTAATTGCTATAGCGCTTTGGGGACCATCTCCTGTTTACTTTGATTTTAGATATAAATACTATACGTCATTTGTTAATCCTTACACTAAATTCATATATATTTATTTTCTGAAAGCCAAATCAGACATACACGATGCACTTATAGGCTTCTACCTATGATTGAATAGCAACAAATTCGTATGTGATGATAATTCAATCTGATGGTATAAGCTCAAAACTTTAAAACTTATTTAAAAAATAATGGAGTAGTGCACATAATAACATGTCCCTACACATCACAACAAAATGGTCTAGTGAAGAGAAAATGTAGGCACATAGTTGAATCTGGTTTAACACTTCCTACCATGCCCACTTACCATTTAAATTCTGGCCAGAGGCCATTAACACTGTTGTCAGTTTAATTAATAGATAACCAAGAAAGATATGAAAGTAGTTATACCACTTGAAAAACTATACGACATCTAACAAATTACCACAGAATAATAATATTTGGTGGCCTATGCTTTCCCTTCTTAAGTCCTTATAATAATACTAATATGCCAAATTCAAGTCAAAACCATGATCACATTTCTACGCTATGCTACTAATCAAAAAGGATATAAGTGTCTTGATGATGTAGAAAAATATACATGTAACATCCCAAGATTTTGCGACATTTTAAAATATTAAATTTAATGTGTTTTGAACAAAATTTGTTTTAAATATTAAAATTTATGATTTATGTCTTATATTGATAAGGTATGAACTAAACTTTTCTTGTTAAATAATGAATTTAGGTAGCTATATAAGATAATGATTTATGTTTGATAAATCACTTATGTTGAAATAAAAGATTTATTTTGAATTAACAATATAAAATAAATTAACTAATTTGAGATTTATTTTATATTGATAATTCTAATTTATTGGATACTATAGTAATGTAGATCCATTTGATTGTATATTGAATTTCAAATCAGTTATAGCAGTAATAATCTGCATTGATTGAAAATGTAACTATGATTGGTTTGTGCTGATAATTATTGAGAGATGAGATTTAGTATTAAATTATTTATGTTTAATTGGGTTAATAAATTCACATTTTAATTTTTGTGATTGATTGTGAAAATTTATTGGTGTAATTAATAATTGAAATAAAATTTTGAAATTGTAAATAATGAAATTCGACTTACTTGAACAATAGTAACTTTATTGATTATAATTGGAATTAAAATTTGTTTTATTTTGGTAGGTATTAAAATTAATGTGTAAGTATTTGAATGAAATTGACATGATTAATTTATAATTGGAATTAAAATTGAATTTGGATTATCAATCAAAATTGGAATTTAATAGGAATCAATGTAATGGGATAATTGTTTAATTCTCCTATTGACCTACTATATATTAAAATAAATTTCATTCCACCCCATCAGCCTACTCTTAATTACGTATAATTTCTTCCATCAGAATTTTTCTCTAATGACACATCAGCGCATTTAATTGGTAATAGAGGTGATTAATTAACATTAAAAAAGGAAAAATACATTTGAATAGCCGTGACTATTGATTTTTTTTATGGTGACTCGTCTTTATATTGTCATTCCACGCAACCATTCATTCCTATTGTTGAGAAACCATTTGTTCTATCTTCCTCATACTTTTCTCCTCTTTGCAAACTTGGATCTCGCTGTGTATTATAACATGAGGTAAACTTCTAATTTCATTGTTTTACTTAATCTTTCTTATGTTTTTCATCTGTAAAAAAAAGCTATGAGCAAAGCAGGCCATCACCAACTAAACCCATTCTCCCTTCATTCTGAAGCGACCAACTCTCCCTCTCCATTGTGTGAAGAACTGAACTGTTTTTTTTTTTAATAAATAAATTTCAATAGCCGAGATGGCCATGGCCTCACCTAGAAAATAGTTCTAATAAAACATTCAAGTTTTTTTTTTCTTCAGCGCATAAAGTTTTTCTTTTTCTTTATGCCAAAAGTAGATATTGTTGAATGAGTTGAAACCTAGAACAAAGTTTGTTAAGTTGTTGTAGCATGGACTAATAATTTAGAGTTGCTAACCCTCTTCTTCCATGCATTAGTACATGTCAAAATGTGTTTATAATGGCATATATATCATGTCTTGGGAACAATAGCTATTCTAGCTATGTGTGTGTGTGTGTGTGTGTATATATATATATATATATATATATATTAGGTGATAGAATAATTTTGGGATGTTACCGTTCATGCGTGTTGAACTTTCGAAAGAATGAAAACCAAATTTTGTACCAAACAAGTGCAATCTATATATGTATATATAAAAAAAAGAGGATAAATATATACATGCACGTGAACCTTTAAAGGGAAGGAAACAATGTTTTATACCATTTGTTTAGTTTGGATAGCAAAATATGCACATGTAAAGGAAGGTTATAACTTAGTTCATTAGGCTTAATAGTTGTGGTATCTTCCCTCTAACGAGAAAAATTAGTTTTGTAAAAAAAAAGTACATGCGTGGATCTATGGAATGTTAGATACATGGCTGTCATCCCATATTCATGTTGAATACATGCATATACTTTAAAGAGAGAATGAAAACAAATTTTAGTTGTGTAAGTTTAGATGTGCATGCTGGAATCTGAATATCATAAATGAAATGGTCCAGGCCTTCTAACGTTGCATAAATAGTATGCATGCCTTATAAAAAAAGTTTTATTTTGAAATCAAACTTTGCTTAATTTTTTACGTGTCTTGACCATAATTTGTTTGTCCAGTTCGTTGAAGTTTCAGTGCCGTTAATTTCTGCGCCTCTCTGTTATCGTCTCTATTTTTGTGCCACTGAAGGTGAGTTCAACTCACATCTAACTAAAATATTCGATTGTTAGTTAAATTAAATTCATGTTATGATATGATTGCTTTGGTTGTTGTTTGACTGTTTAAATTTATTATTATGCTAATATTGCATAGACTGTATAATTTAATTTAACTGCTGATAAGTTGAACGGTTATAAATTAATTTCTTGTTTAAAAACCTCATACCTGATGACTAGTAAGCTGATATTATTGAACTATTTAGATGTATTGATTTTGATGGATGCCTTGAAATTATATATTTAATGTATTGATATGTAATTAATCTTGCTATCGACATTGTTTATATATGTTTATTGATTTTCGTTGATTAATCCCAACCATTACCATAGATGTTACGGGCATCAAATAAACCCGGGATTAATCATTAAAATGAATTAAGAATGTAGATTGAAATGATAAATACTTATGACCCTGATTTGGATTGAAATGATATATATCCTTTCCCAAAATACTAAAATAAAAATTTAAGTATCACTTGGCTATAGGATAGAAAATTATATACGGACACCGGTTGGTTAAATAAAATTTGATTTAACCATGAATTTTGAAATATTGTTTTAAAGATAATATAAGTGATGTTTTATAATTTATTTCCTTTGAACTTGAACCTTGAATTTTGAAATATAAACAAAAAGGGAAAATAACTTAGTATTGTAACTGAAGCTAAATAAAGTGAAATATAATGTAAATCAAATTTATTGAAATTGAATAGTTTCACCCACCTTTGAAATTTATTATGAATCAACATTGATTTGAATTATATATGAATTGTGAACTCGATATTTATTGAAATCATTGAAAATGAGAATCTGATTTGGAATGTAACTATTTGAATTAATTTGATCGAATTGAAATGAATATAAATTGGAAGTTTAATTGATGAAATTATTGAGAATTGAGATGGTTGAATTGAAGATTAAATATGACTTCAAGTTTAATTGAAAATGTTATAGAAACGATTCTAATTCCAACTATAGTATTTCCAAATAATTTTATAAACTATTTTAATAATAATAATAATAATTTATTTCTTTGTTTATAAACTATTTTTCTTTATTTCTATTTTATTTTATAAATTATTTTAAATAAATCATTTTATAATTAACTATTTATTTTATAAATTAATTAATGTTTTAACTATATATTTTAATAAATTCGATAAATTCTATTTTACTTACAAACTATTTCAATTATATATCTAATTTATTTTAAATATACTGTTAACTATTTTAATATTCAAATTATTAAAGTTGGAATTGTTTCAAGATTTTAATTGGTTTAAATGGAGATTTTAGTATGAATAATATCCTATCTTCAATATTTAATGATTTTGAAAATCTGATATTTTGATATGAAGTATGAACCTCTTCGAAATGTAAAAGAACTGACCAGTGTGAAAAATGTAAATGATTGGTTGTTAAACAGGCCGGGATCGGATATTGTCATACTCTCTGCCAATACCGAAAACCACTTTAACAACTGTGTACATGGTGAAGTTCCAAAAATGGTGTTGGATTGATTTGGAGGCGATTACTGGATTTGAAGAAAGAGAACGATGATGGATATCCTTGACCTTCGGATCATAATTAAAATGACTAAAACAGGGCTATACCGTGACCAAGTGTGGTTAGCTACCTCCATCGGCAATACTTCTTCCTTTATTACTATAGTCCCTCGGTTTGATTGATTTGATGCGCATTCGTGATTTGGGAGTGTTGTCCGAGGTGGGCGGTAGTCGCGGCTATGCGTTACCACCTGTCCGGGCGTGCAACTAGTATACTCATACTCTGGGCATTCCTCGTGTGCCTTGTCATATTATCCTGATCGAGCCCCCTACGATTTTGATTTTACGTTATCGTATCATGGTGCATCCCTATCCACCGACGTACTGGTGTGTTATATGCAAACTGTATGGCAACGGTATAAACAGTGTAAGGGTAATAATGGTAATCCCGCTTACGTTATTTTATTATAATGTTATATTTAACCATAGACATTATTATAATAGCGTATTATATTATATAGTATTAGTTTGACGGATCCTTAAGAGATGGAAATTCTCGTAACATCTCTTAAATTATTGCACTCATATTATTACATGAAATTTGATTTAACTAATATGAGAATGATTTAGTTCTGATCCAAGTGTTTGTTGTGTTTTTTTTTTTTTTTTTGCAATACGCTCGGAGACCAAGTTGCAGTTAGCGAAGTTTCACTTGCTTTGATGATACCATTTTGAAGATGAAGATGGAGCTCAACAGATGTATTATTATTATTCCGCTGTAAATGCATTGGTAAGTTGTATGATAATTTACTCTGATAATCATTGTAAAGTATAATAAAATGTATGTTTTAACAGCTTCATGAACTGTTATTTATTTATTATATTTTTTCCTTCCGCTGTGAGATTCTGTGTTTGTTTTTCTTCTTTCTTCTTTTTCTTATTTTAATCCCAATAACTATCCGTATTTTTGATTTGTTTAAGTTGACAATTGAGAATCATTGTCGATTTGAACAGTCAAAATTGACGGATGTTACGTTTGGTATCAGAGCTTTGGTTTAGCGAAAACCTTGGCTCTATTTGGGATTAACTCATTAGAGATAGGGTAGCAATACCCTAGAATGAGTTTGAGTGTATATGAGAGAGCGTACTTGTAATTTTGATATAATTTTTTTTTTATTGTGTTGATTTGTTCTGTTGAGTTTTTATGAATTCTGGTCGGTCCTTGGGATGCCAAGGCATCGATAGGGATTTCTAAACACTCGAATAGGACTTATTGACATAATATTTTTTTGAATTTTTTTTGTATATATATATATATATATATAATTATTTGAAAATTTATGAATTGTGATTTTGTTAATGATAATATTAGATTTTCATCATTTATCATTCGATTGATCAATAATTTAGAACCATTGGTTATTGAATGATTTAAGAAAAATGAAATATTTGAAAATTAATTCAGTAATGAAATAAGAAGTTAAATATGAATTTAAAAATTTGATTTCGGGTGGTTTTGTAATATTGATTTAAAAGTGGTTTTGAAATAATATGTTTATATTTTAAAAAGTTGTTTCATATAGAAATAGTTTTCACATGAATTTTGAAATAAGTTTATACTTCCCCTTTGCCTTTGGAAAATGATTCCGGTGGTGAGTGCACGCATTATCGATATTATTTTCCAAAAATTAAGTTGGGGATACCACTCAAGAATTTTATACTTTGTTTGGAAATTTGGATTTCATTTAAATCTTTTAAATTATGGTTTGATATAAAAGATTAAAAAAAAATTATTTTAAAAGTTGATTTGGAAACGAACCCGAATCTAAATTTTTATGTTCTTGAATAGCTAATGAATTTCAAATTGTTGAAATGAACTAAAATTGAAATTATGGAGATTTCCGAATTATTTGAATCCAAGAGAGTTATAATTAAAATAAAACTCCTAGCAGCTTGAAATAACGAATTCAAAATAAACTGAACTATTGAACTTGTATAAATCAATCATTTCCATAACACATATATAACTTACCAATTAATCAAAAGTAGATATGTTATAGGATTAAAATTGGATAATATACAAGTATTGGTATGAATAATGAATGATAAAATAAGAATTGACGGTTTATAAATACGAATAAAATTTAAGTTATATAATAAACGATTTATACTTAGTTATGTTGTGAAATTTAATTTAACTAAGTAACACGAATAAACCGAATGAATGGAAAATTAATTAAGCAAATTATTTAGTAATAAATTAATTTGTTGGCTTATGAAAATGAATAAAGCATAAATCACGGCTATAAACAATGCATACTTAATTTGTTATGAAATTGAATTCAGCTAAGTAGGGCAAACAAACTAGATCAATGAAATAAACTAATTAAGTGAATTATTCAGTTATGAATTAAAAGTACTGATATAGATGGTTGAATGTATGATGACTTAGGATAATCGATATTTCCAAGTCAAAGATAAATGTTTAACTTGTTTTGTGAAAAAAAAGTGAATTGGTTGATAATTTAAATTTTTAACGAAGATTGAATGAATTTATTAAATTTAATTAATAAGAGCTCGTCGCAAAGCTGCAGTTCGTAATTTTCCGAATTGAAGTTCAAATGAATGTATAGGATCCACAATAAGTAGGAATTCTTTGAAACAATAATCTTTTGGATCTATTGGAATATAATTTTCTAATGTAAGAGGAAAATTTAGATTTCAACTTGTAGATTTTAAGATCTATGTAATTCAAATTTTCAGAAAAATCGCGGTTTGGTAATTCACGATTTAGAATTAAATTTTTAATGAATTAGTTATGTAAACTAACTCATTAGACAAGTTTAATAAGAAATTATATGGCTATATATATATATATATATATATATATATATATATATATATATTGACAACTTTCTTACTACGCCTTTTTGAGAACGAAAAGTTTTAAGTGGGGGAGAGTGTAACATCCCAAGATTTTGCGACATTTTAAAATATTAAATTTAATGTGTTTTGAACAAAATTTGTTTTAAATATTAAAATTTATGATTTATGTCTTATATTGATAAGGTATGAACTAAACTTTTCTTGTTAAACAATAAACTTCGGTAGCTATATAAGATAATGATTTATGTTTGATAAATCACTTATGTTGAAATTAAAGATTTATTTTGAATTAACAATATAAAATAAATTAACTAATTTGAGATTTATTTTATATTGATAATTCTAATTTATTGGATACGGTAGTAATGTAGATCCATTTGATTGTATATTGAATTTCAAATCAGTTATAGCAGTAATAATCTGCATTGATTGAAAATGTAACTATGATTGGTTTGTGCTGTTAATTATTGAGAGATGAAATTTAGTATTAAATTATTTATGTTTAATTGGGTTAATAAATTCACAATTTAATTTTTGCGATTGATTGTGAAAATTTATTGGTGTAATTAATAATTGAAATAAAATTTTGAAATTATAAATAATGAAATTCGACTTACTTGAACAATAATAACTTTATTGATTATAATTGGAATTAAAATTTGGTTTATTTTGGAAGGTATTAAAATTAATGTGTAGGTATTTGAATGAAATTGACATGATTAATTTATAATTGGAATTAAAATTGAATTTGGATTATTAATCAAAATTGGAATTTAATAGGAATCAATGTAATGGGATAATTGTTTAATTCTCCTATTGACCTTCTATATATTAAAATAAATTTCATTCCACCCCATCAGCCCACTCTTCATTACGTATAATTTCCTCCATCAGAATTTTTCTCTAATGACACATCAGCGCATTTAATTGGTAATAGAGGTGATTAATTAACATTAAAAAAGGAAAAATACATTTGAATAGCCGTGACTATTGATTTTTTTTATGGTGACTCATCTCTATATTGTCATTCCACGCAGCCATTCATTCCTATTGTTGAGAAACCATTTGTTCTTTCTTCCTCATACTTTTCTCCTCTTTGCAAACTTGGATCTCGCGGCATATTATAACATGAGGTAAACTTCTAATTTCATTGTTTTACTTTATCTTTCTTTTGTTTTTCATCTGTAAAAAAAGCTATGAGCAAAGCATGTCATCACCAACTAAACCCATTCTCCCTTCATTCTGGAGCGGCCAACTCTCCCTCTCCATTGTGTGAAGAACTGAACTGTTTTTTTTAATAAATAAATTTCAATAGCCGAGATGGCCATTGCCTCACCTAGAAAATTGTTCTAATAAAACATTCAAGTTTTGGTTGTTTTTTTTTTTCAGCGCATAGAGTTTTTCTTTTTCTTTATGCCAAAAGTAGATATTGTTGAATGAGTTGAAACCTAGAACAAAGTCTGTTAAGTTGCTGTAGCATGGACTAATAATTTAGAGTTGTTAACCCTCTTCTTTCATGCATTAGTACATGTCAAAATGTGTTTATAATGGCATATATATCATGTCTTGGGAACAATAGCTATACTAGTTGTGTGTGTGTGTATATTAGGTGATAGAATAATTTTGGGATGTTACCGTTCATGCGTGTTGAACTTTCGAAAGAATTAAAACCAAATTTTGTACCAAACAAGTGCAATCTATATATGTATATATAAAAAAAAGAGGATAAATATATACATGCACGTGAACCTTTAAAGGGAAGGAAACAATGTTTTATACCATTTGTTTAGTTTGGATAGCAAAATATGCACATGTAAAGGAAGGTTATAACTTAGTTCATTAGACTTAATAGTTGTGGTATCTTCCCTCTAACGAGAAAAATTAGTTTTATAAAAAAAAAGTACATGCGTGGATCTATGGCATGCTAGATACATGGATGTCATCCCATATTCATGTTGAATACATGCATATACTTTAAAGAGAGAATGAAAACAAATTTTAGTTGTGTAAGTTTAGATGTGCATGCTGGAATCTGAATATCATAAATGAAATGGTCCAGGCCTTCTAACGATGCATAAATAGTATGCATGCCTTATAAAAAAAAGTTTTATTTTGAAATCAAACTTTGCTTAATTTTTTACGTGTCTTGACCATAATTTGTTTGTCCAGTTCGTTGAAGTTTCAGTGCCGTTCATTTCTGCGCCTCTCTGTTATCGTCTCTATTTTTGTGCCACTGAAGGTGATTCAACTCACATCTAATTAAAATATTTGATTGTTAGTTAAATTAAATTCATGTTATGATATGATTGCTTTGGTTGTTGTTTGACTGTTTAAATTTATTATTATGTTAAATCTGCATAGACTGTATAATTTAATTTAACTGCTAATAATTTGAACGGTTATAAATTAATTTCTTGTTTAAAAACCTCATACCTGATGACTAGTAAGCTGATATTATTGAACTATTTAGATGTATTGATTTTGATGGATGCCTTGAAATTATATATTTAATGTATTGATATGTAATTAATCTTGCTATCGACATTGTTTATATATATTTATTGATTTTCGTTGATTAATCCCAACCATTACCCTAGATGCTACGAGCATCAAATACACCCGGGATTAATCATTAAAATGAATTAAGAATGTAGGTTGAAATGATAAATACTTATGACCCTGATTTGGATTGAAATGATATATATATCCTTTCCCAAAATACTAAAATAAAAATTTAAGTATCACTTGGCTATAGGATAGAAAATTATATACGGTCACCGGTTGGTTAAATAAAATTTGATTTAACCATGAATTTTGAAATATTGTTTTAAAGACAACATAAGTGATGTTTTATAATTTATTTCCTTTGAACTTGAACCTTGAATTTTGGAATATAAACAAAAAGGGGAAATAACTTAGTATTATAACTGAAGCTAAATAAAGTGAAATATAATGTAAATCTAATTTATTGAAATAGAATAGTTTCACCCACCTTTGAAATTTATTATGAATCAACATTGATTTGAATTATATATGAATTGTGAACTCGATATTTATTGAAATCATTGAAAATGAGAATCTAATTTGGAATGTAACTGTTCGAATTAATTTGATCGAATTGAAATGAATATAAATTGGAAGTTTAATTGATGGAATTATTGAGAATTGAGTTGGTTGAATTGAAGATTAAATATGACTTCAAGTTTAATTGAAAATGTTAGAGAAACAATTCTAATTCCAACTATAGTATTTACAAATAATTTTATAAACTATTTTAATAATAATAATAATAATTTTTTTCTTTTTTTATAAACTATTTTTCTTTATTTCAATTTTATTTTATAAATTATTTTAAATAAATCATTTTATAATTAACTATTTATTTTATAAATTACTTAATGTCTTAACTATATATTTTAATAAATTCGATAAATTCTATTTTAATTACAAACTGTATATTTTCAAATCATTTCAATTATATATCTAATTTATTTTAAATATACTGTTAACTATTTTTATATTCAAATTATTAAAGTTGGAATTGTTTCAAGATTTTAATTGGTTTAAATGGAGATTTTAGTATGAGTAATATCCTATCTAATGATTTTGAAAATCTGATATTTTGATATGAAGTATGTACCTCTTCGAAATGTAAAAGAACTGATCGGTGTGAAAAATGTAAACGATTGGTTGTTAAAGGGACTGGGATCTGATATTGTCATACTCTCTGCCAATACCGAAAACCACTTTAACAACCGAGTATGCTGTGGAGTTCCAGAAATGGTGTTGGATGGATTTGGAGGCGATTACTGGATTTGAAGAAAGAGAACGATGGTGGATATCCTTGAACTTCAGGTCATAATTAAAATAACTAAAACAGGGCTATACCGTGGCCAAGTGGGGTTAGCTACCTCCATCGGCAACACTTCTTCCTTTATTACTATAGTCCCTCGGTTTGATTGACTTGATGCACATCCGTGATTTGGGAGTGTTGTCCGAGGTGGGCGGTAGTCGCGGCTATGCGTTACCACCAGTCCGGGAGTGCAACTAGTATATTCATACTCTGGGCATTCCTCGTGTGCCTTATCATATTATCCTGATCGAGCCCCCTACGATTTTGATTTAACATTGCTGTATCACGGCGCATCCCTATCCGGCGACGTACTGGTGTGTTATATGCAATATGTGCAGCAAAGGTGTAAACGGTGTAAGGGTAATAATGGTAATCCCGCTTACATTATTTTATTATGTTATATTTAACCATAGACATTATTATAATAGCGTATTATATTATATAGTATTAGTTTGACGGATCCTTAAGAGATGGAAATTCCCGTAACATCTCTTAAGTTATTGCACTCATATTATTACATGAAATTTGATTTAACTAATATGAGAATGATTTAGTTCTGATCCGAGTGTTTGTTATGTTTCTTTTTTTGCAATACGCTCGGGTCAAACCGAGTTGCAGTTAGCGAAGTTTCACTTGCTTTGAAGATACCATTATGAAGATGAAGATGGAGCTCAACAGACATATTATTATTATTCCGCTGCAAATGCATTGGTATGTTGTATGTTAATTTACTCTGATAATCGTTATAAAATATAATAAAATGTATGTTTTAACAGCTTCATGAATAGTTATTTATTATATTTTGTCTTTCTGCTGTGAGATTCTGTGTTTGTTTTTCTTCTTTCTTCTTTTTCTTATTTTAATCCCAATGACTATCCGTATTTTTGATTTGTTTAAGTTGACAATTAAGAATCATTGTCGATTTGAACGGTCAAAGTTCACGGATGTTACAATACATAAGAAGACATGTTGTTTTCAATGATTTTTCCTCTTCAACAAAAAATACATAAACACTACTAGCAAAATATATAACTCAAGAAGCTCCATACCAGAAATACCAAACTATTCAAAAATCTGACAAGGAGGCATCACTACCACCTAATGTTGAAGGACATGAATTACCAGAGCCATCCGACCACGCCTGCCACTCTCTGGCATAATCAGAAAATCAAAATGCAACATAATGGACAAGAGACTACTAATACTCAAGCAGTATGGTCTTAAAACATATCAAGTTCAGTTGGTCATGAACACTCACCTCCAAATGATCCATTAGCCCAATTTGGACACCAAATGATCATAAGGAAAAAAAATGGAATCTTTAAACAAAAAGTATTCGTTGTTACATCAACATCAAATAAACCAAAACATTTGATCAAGCATTGAAAGACAAAAAATAGAAAGTAGCACTGGATGATGAGTATAATGATCTCATCAAAAATAAGGCATGGGATTTAGTTTATGCACTAACTAATAAAAATATAGTTGATTGCAAATGGACACAAAGATTAAAGAAAAATCCAGATGTCACCATAAATAAATATAAGGCTGGACTAATGGAAAAGAGAATCACTCAGGAATATGGGATTAAATTTCAATCAAACTTTTTCACCAATGGTTAAACTTATTACCATTAGATTAGTACTTACTATTACCTTATGGCAAAACTGGCATGTTAAACATCTGCATGTTATTTATGCTTTCATGAATCACCTTTTAAAAGAAGAAATTAATATGCAACAACCATAGTCATGTTAACCAATAAAAACTCTCAAGTGGGTAATTCCATAGTTATCTAATAGGGACAGCTTGGCTAAGGTCTCTGTTTAATTTCAAAATACCCAAAATATCACTATCTAAAAACATTGTAAATTAGGTTCCTATTTTTGGAAAATCGTCAAAAAAACATCAAAAACCAATGTAAAAACAAACTTAAAAAATTAATTCAATTTATAAGCATTTTCATATTCATGTAAGACAAGTAAAAAACGCTTTAAAAAAAATCACGTTCTAGCAGGACATACAGGAATAACTGCAATTTTCAAAAAACTGTAGACATCACCGCAGTTATAACCCAAAATTGCATAGTTTTATACACTTTTTGCTGATTGCTTTAAAATTTCAAATTCAATGCTACACTTATTCAATATCACATTATCGTAGAAAAATTATCAACAAAATGATGTAAATTGCATAAAAATAAAAAATATCTCACTTCTAGTAAAAAAAGCAGAAAAAGAAGCAACTACATATATAAATTACAAATGTGTCATAGTTTTTGATATACCGAGAAATGTCTGGAATACATTATAGGAATAGTTGCAGATATGTATGAACTTTTTCATAATAAGTGCGGACTTTTCAATAAAAAAAATTGGTATCAGCAATACACTATGGGAATATGTAATAACCCGGAAATCTGGGTCAGTTTAAAATTTTTATTTTGGCAATTTTAGCGAATTTTGATTATTTAAAATGAATTATTTTAAATAATTACGACGAGAAATTTATTTTGAATAGAATTCGAACGAATATATTTATATAGATCGTCATTAGAATATAAATATTTATTTTAAATTAAGGAATTGAAAATGGCGCGGTAGTTCGATAATTCGATTTCAAACTTCAATTGAATGTACAGGATTCAAAATAAACCGGATTTTAGTGAAACTAAAAATATTTGAATCTAATTGAGAATATCTCTCCAACGAATCCAAAAAATCAAAATTTCATAGCGGGGATAAAAAGATATGTCCAGTTGAAATTTCAGAATAGTCGCTATGGAATTTCGGCCCTTAAAAATGGGAATTTGGCAAACGACCTCGGATTTCAACGAAACCACTTTTGTTGGATCCGTGATGTCAAGGTATTATTAGATTCCAATTTTCATAATTTTTCGAATCAATATGTGAGTGTGGCAAAGAAAAACGCGTTTGACCAGTTTCATTTGATTTTAATCGACTGGAAAATGGTTATTTTTCCAACGGTCTCAGAATTCGATGAAACTAGTTTTGTTAGGACCGTATCATCAATACGAAGCTAGAAAATATTTTTCTGGAATTTTTCGAGTTGGTATGTGACCCCAGTAAATCGAAATGCGCGTTCAAATTTAATATATAGAGTTATATGTTGATTTTGACGAAAACTGATCGAAAACAGTCGAATCAGCTTACGATACATATCCCATTTTGTTCGGAATGGGGGTAATTAGCTATGGATGACAGGCGATGGGCCTCGTTTAGAGGTCGAATGAAAAAGTCAAAGTTTTGAAATTAAATATTATAAAAATAATAATAATATCTCATATACCCCCCCCCCCCCCGTTCCTATTTCATTCAGAAGAAAAAAAATAAAGAAAGAAAAAAAAACCCGCCCAGTCCTAAATCGCCCCCGCCACCGCCCCTGGGGCGCGCGCCACCCACCGCACCGCCGTCTACGCCCGCCCCACCCCCCCATCACACCTCCCTCTCCCCTCCTCCCTCTGCGAACTGGAAACCCCACTCGCGAGACGCCCTAGACCGCATCCGCCCAAACCCTTGGCCACCTCCACCTCCGACGAACCGCCAAAGCTCCCCCGATCCGCCTGAGCTCCTTGATGACCACCACTAGTCCCCTCCGAACGATGAGAACAGTAAGCTTCTCCTTTTACATTATTTTAAACTCAGTTTTATTTTTGTTTAAGGGGATTAGCTTTATATATATATATGAATCAGTTTTTATAAAAATTAGCATTAAATTTATTTTCAATTTTTATAAGGCAAAGTTATGAATTTTTATAATGCAAAGATTAGGATGTTTATTTATGGTAAAAATTCGATTTTTATTTATGAGGATAACATATAAAATTTTGATTTTTATTTTTATATATAACAACGATGCAAAGAGGTGATTTTTATATGTTATAACATAGAGAAAAATATGATTTTCATCATATAAAATAATATTTTCAGTTGTGTAACAATACAATATTTGCGGTTATGAAAAGATATGATTTTTCCTTAGATAAAGATATGATTTTTCCTTAGATAAAAGCGATTTCTAAATAGATAAAGAAGCGATTTCTAAATAGATAAAGAAGCGATTTTTATAGGCATGAAGTAAAAATTCGATTTTTATATATTGAACAGCAAAGTAAAAATTCGATTTTTATATATTGAATAGCGAAGTAAAAATTCGATTTTTATATATTGAATAGCGAAGTAAAAATTCGATTTTTATATATTGAATAGAGAAGTAAAAATTTGATTTTTATATATTGAATAACGAAGTAAAAATGTGATTTTTACATATGTAGAGAATACGGGCAAAGAAAGTGACAAGAGGCGAGAACGGCGAAGATTTCTGCAAAGAAGAGTCGAGGCGTTCGATTTAGCTATTCGGTGAGAACTTCTCATCTTTTAAATTTTATTTCTAGTTAAAATATCTACTAGGATGCAGACGGTGTTTAGTAGCACCCGACACCCGTCGTCCACAGACCATGGACGGCTTGTATGCTTGTTTGTTTGATTTTGATGTGTAGTTGATTGTGTGATATGATGTGAAATGAAATAAAATATTTATATAGTTAAAAATATTTTATAGTTAAAAATAGAATTTTTAACGCGTATATGAAAGGAAATAAAAATAAACAAATCGAACGATTTGTTTATATACACACATTTGACTGATATTGTTTGGGACGATAAATTTTACACATCGCCCAACTGTACAAATAAAATCTGTGTTTGATTGTTTGAAACCCCACACGGGTATTGGGACGATATATGACATACACTAATCCCAATAGTTAGTTGTATGTCGATCGATTGATTGACAGACTATTATAAGCGTTAAATATTTATATTCGATGCTTATACAGTGTAGAGTGCACTTTGGATGATGGTTGATTATTCATTGTTGTTATTGTATACATGTGTTGTAGAAAATCCATATAATTAACATTATATGGTAATTGATTGGGCTTCATTCAATATTGGAAATAGAAATATTTAAATGGAAATATTTGAAAAAGAAATATTTGAAATAGTATATTTGAAAATAGAAATATATGAAGCCGTGTTGATTATTGACGCCATTTTGACGTGAACGATATTTATATCAATTTTATTCATTTTATAATGAATATCGATTTTATTCATTTTATAATGAATATCAGAAGTGATTTCAAAATCTGATATTTTGAGAAGAATTGAACTGAATAGAAAACGAATTCGAATTGAATTGAATAGAAAACGAGTTCGAATTGAATTGAATAGAAAACGAATTCGAATTGAATTGAATAGAAAACGAATTTGAATTGACTTGAATAGAAAACGAATTCGAATTGAATTGAATAGAAAACGAATTCGAATTGAATTGAAAACGAATTTGAATTGAATCGAATAGAAAACAAATCTGAATTGAATTGAATTCAATTGAAAACGAATTGAAATAGAATTGAAATCGATTTGAATTGAAATCAAATAGAAGTGAATGTAAAAAGAATTTATAAGGGAAAATTCAATTTTGATTTGAATTTGAAATAAAGGTTGAAATTGTTTTTGAAACAAATTTGAAATGATTTATAAAATTCGTTTTAAAAACGAAATCGACGAAATATATATAATATATATATACATATTATATATATAATGGCCTGGATGGAACGCGCCGCGCCGCGGCAGTTCGTGAATTTCGACCATTGACTTCGAACGGACATTACGGGAGATCCGACCGTCGGATTCTCCTAAAACGGAACCGTTGGGTTCATATCGAAAAGGACTTTCTAACGAATATTAGAAATTTGAAATCTAACGGTTGGATTTGGAATTACGTCCAAATCAAATTTGGAAAAGGTCGCTGTAAGTGCAGTTCGATGGCCGTAGATGGAAATCGACTGCACAGGCCTTGATAAAATTATTAAAAATAATAATAATTTGTGTAAAATCATAAGAAATGATTTGTGAAGAATTGGGATGAAAAACTCCATATTTGAAAGGATAAAAATAGATTTTTATCGAAATGAACTAGTTTTGAACTAGAATAATAATTTATTTATTTTTAAAATAAATAAAGTGGATTTGAAATGGTTTTGAAAATAACCAGGATTTCCAATATATTGATTGGAAATGGATTTGAAGCGAAATTGTCTTCGGAATATTTCGATGTGGGATTTTGTGATTATACAGGTATTGTTATGGGAAATTTGAAAGGTATGTTTATATCGTTATTTCCATTACGATATTTGTTGGTCGTAGAATTTGATATTGAATATAAGCCGATATATTTTCTATTCAGAGCCTTGTATTTAATATCAAATGGGATTTTGGGTTTGTCGTGAATGGCGTCTTCATTAACGCTGTTCTTAAACCCAGTTGAGGAAAAGATTAAATCTTTTTATTTAGATTTAATGAAGTGCACCAATTAAATAATATTTAATTGGATTTGAATTTGTATTGATTTTTGGGTTTATCGTGAACAGTGTTTTAAATAACACTTGTTCTTTAACCCGATAATTAATAGAATGTGATTTTGGGTTGTCGTGAACGGTATCTTCAATAATACTGTTCTTAGATCCAAAGGAGTTAAGAAAATCAGAAACTAACTGGAGATTAGTTAAGTTGAATGGTTTCTGGGGTATTGATCTGATGTTGGTTTCGGCCTTCGGGGTTAACACTTAGGGAATTGCTCACTTGCTAATTTATGGTTAGGGTCTGATTGAAATGTAATGTGATTTTGGGTTTATAGTGAACCGTGTTTTAAATGACACTGATTCTTTAACCCAGTTAAAGATTTAAACTAAGTGGAGTTTTAATGAATCTTTAATTAGATTGAAAAGATCGAGAATGGAGTATCACCAGTTTTGCTCCAAAGCGATAGTTAAATCTTTAATTAGATTTGAACGTGAAATGGTAATTGAATTTACTGATAACACCGTGGTGTTAGATATGAAGTATTACCAGTTTTGCTTCATGGGATGAATTGGCAGGGATTGGGAAATAAAATAAATAATTACTTCGGTGTGGTTCGCTAATCCCGACTAGTTTGGAAAACCATAATTTGGTTTGAAATGATATCCAAAGGAAGATTAAAGAATAAATTTTAAAGAATTTATCTTTGATAAAATTAATGGGAACCTTTCCCTAAGAACGTGAAATTTAGAAACTAACTGTAGGTTAGCTAAGAAGGATGGTTTCCTGGGTATTGATCTGATGTTGGTTTCGGCCTTCGGGGTTAATATTTGGGAAATTGTTCTCTTGCTAACTTACGGTTAGTGACTGCTGAATTGGAATGGGGCATATGTTGTGTTTGTGTAACATTGGTTTATAATATACGCGGGTTGTTCGGAAAGGCCGGGTTTATACCTATTCTGAATAACCGATTCGACGATAAGTCGAAGATGATGACGGTGGTCGAAGACCGAAAGTCTTCACATCGTTTGGGTGATTACTGATGATCTTGATTGGGCTGTACACCCAAGATGAGTGAATCAGTTGGTGGTCGTCCAGACGTACTTGGAGATCGACGGATATGCGAGGAAAGTGCCTCCGGTTTCGTTCAGACCTAGAACGGACTTGTAAATGGATGGTGTGTCTGACATTGTATTCCTTTATATTGTACTCGTTGATCTCTGCTAAATATATATCTGTTTGGCGACGGGGAATTTATTCCCCTGCTTAATGCCCTTCTCTGAGATATACGAGCTCAGAGGTTATATATTGGCAGAAATCAGTGGTACGATATGGATTGATAGTGTGGCATGCTGAGATGCAGTGATCCAGACTTTTGTTGAAAAGCAAAGTTTGGTAGATGATGATCAATGCGCAGCTTTAATATAGCATGGCTTTGTGTATAGCGTTGATTCGCGAGCCTCACATCCCGGTATGGTGGTAAACTGATGGTTTGATCAGTATGCTTTTTAGTGGATGGGCACCTTAGTGGTGTCGTGGATTCGGTCGACCGAGATGAGCCTAGTGCTTAGGGATATATAGAGTAAGCGGTGTTTTCTCTCGCTGGGACGTAAGCCGCCCCGATACTCTGGTCCCAAAAGTGCGGATGTGCAGACGGTGTTTTCTCTTGTTGGGACGTAAGCCATGTGGGGAGTTGCATTACGCGATCGATCTTTCGAATCAGGAGCCACCATGACGGAAATCCAATTTCCAATACGTAATATTGCGGTTTTATTTGTAGAGCCTAGTATGGCGACATGATAGATGGTACCCATGCCGCCTAGGATTGATATTTATGATTGAAATTGTTTTGACGCTATGCACTTATAGTAGTATCAAATGATTTGTTTTAAACGTACTAAGCATGTTTGGCCATTATAAGGGAAAACCCTATCCCCCGGCTTGCGTTGCATTGTGTGATAGGACCTGGGTCTTATAATAGCTTCATTTTTTCAAAAAGCATTGCGCTGTTTTGTTATATGCACTGGTATTCTTGGGAGGAAACCCGTTCCGTGTTATATGGCGTGGTCCCTTGATATATCTGATTTAAAGTAAAGTTTTAAATAACTATTTTAGTTCTCACACCAGTCCCATGACTGACCTGGAGTTTATTGTTTTGACCTAAACTCTGGGTGCCCTTATTTTGACACGGGCAGCTAGTAGTTTTGGTTTTGCAGATATATATTCACAGGATCCTGACTTACAGCTGGAACGATATCCGGAAAGCTTTGTATTCGTATATCTCCTTCTAGTTGTGTTTTGTATTATTTCCGCTGCGATGTATTTAAATGTAATTTAAACCTCTGATAATTTCTGTGTAATATTTATTCATACTCTGTATATTCTTGTATTCTGATGGAATTGTTGTAATATACAATGAAATGTTCTTTCGTCTGCGTTCTGATTTGTCTTGTCCTCACAGTAATTCGTTCTTTCTCATCTCTTCGGAAACCGGGGAAGTTCGGGTCGCTTCATTTGGTATCAGAGCTTTGGTTTACAAAGCTCAGAGAACAAGACACATTAGAACCATACGAAAGAATTCATCAGATATTGGATTAGTAATATCCAATGGGAATGACTCGTTAGAGATAGGATCAGTAGTATCCTAGAACGAGTGTGAAGAGTATATTTTTAAAGTGAAAACAAATTTTGTTTTGAATATTTAAATCAATTATTCGTATTTGATTACTTATTTGTATTGATTTGGACAGTCCAGTATATAAAGATTTTGCATATACGCCTTGCAAACGTGTATTTGAAGTTTTAATATACTGGATAGATATAGAATTACACTCAAATCGCCCGGAGATGATTTTGATGATGGAGCTCCATCATTAGAATTTATGTTCGTATGATGAAAGTGGGCTTTCTATATATTTCCTATTGACTGGTGTGAGAACCAAAATTAGATAAGGCCTATTGTTATGATTTGGCATCAAAAATCTGATTTTTGACTATGTATCAAAGTTATGAATTTCAAAAGCTAATCAACTAATAGATTGATGGTTGTGTTGTTTGATTACTGTTTTGATTAATTGAAATTTTAACCATATAGCCTATTTGATCAAATAGTGAGTTGCATTGGAAATTTGGTCGCATTTGCTTGCATATACATGTACTTTCATTGAACAGGTCATAGCAAGGAGGCTAGAGCAGAGAAATAAAATTGTTTGCCCGACAAATAGGTACATGTTTACCATAATTTACTGTTTTGTTTGGGTGATGATGATTTTATGAGCCGCTTGGCTTTTTCTTTTTCTTTTTGAAATCAGAAGGCCTGTATGGCAATTTCGGGATTTTCCCGTGCTCCCGGTGCAGGGGAGGTTATGGCGAAATTTTTCGAAAATTTAGGGTGTTAGCCAAATTTTTGAAAAATTTGAAAAGTTCATAGAAACTGAAAAGTTGAAGAACTTAAGCCGTAATCAAAACAATGAAAGTTGAGTTGGTATTTAAAACAACTTTCAGCTTCATTCCTTTTCGGGGACGAAAAGTTTTAAGTGGGGGAGATTGTAATAACCTGGAAATCTGGGCCAGTTTAAAAATTTTATTTTGGCAATTTTAGCGAATTTTGATTATTTAAAATGAATTATTTTAAATAATAACGACGAGAAATTTATTTTGAATAGAATTCAAATGAATATATTTATATAGATCGTCGTTAGAATATAAATATTTATTTTAAATTATAAAAGGAATTGAAAATGGCGCGGTAGTTCGATAATTCGATTTCAAACTTCAATTGAATGTACAGGATTCAAAATAAACCGGATTTTAGTGAAACTAAAAATATTTGAATCTAATTGAGAATATCTCTCCAACGAATCTGAAAAATCAAAATTTCATAGCGGGGATAAAAAGATATGTCCAGTTGAAATTTCAGAATAGTCGCTATGGAATTTCGGCCCTTAAAAATGGGAATTTTGCAAACGACCTCGGATTTCGACGAAACCACTTTTGTTGGATCCGTGATGTCAAGGTATTGCTAGATTCCAATTTTCATAATTTTTCGAATCAATATGTGAGCGTGGCAAAGAAAAATGCGTTTGACCAGTTTCAGTTGATTTTAATCGACTGGAAAATGGCTATTTTTCCAACGGTCTCAGAATTCGATGAAACTAGTTTCGTTGGGATCGTATCGTCAATACGAAGCTAGAAAATATTTTTCTGGAATTTTTCGAGTTAGTATGTGACCCCAGTAAATCGAAATGCGCGTTCAAATTCAATATATAGAGTTATATGTTGACTTTGACGAAAACTGATCGAAAACAGTCGAATCAGCTTACGATACATATCCCATTGTGTTCGGAATGGGGGTAATTAGCTATGAATGACAGGCGATGAGCCTCGTTTAGAGGTCGAATGAAAAAGTCAAAGTTTTGAAATTAAATAATATAAAAATAATAATAATATCTCATATACCCCCCCCCCCCGGTTCCTATTTCATTCAGAAGAAAAAAAATAAAGAAAGAAAAAAAAAACAACCCAGCCCTAAATCGCCGCCGCCGCCCCTGGGGCGCGCGCCACCCACCGCGCCGCCGTCTAGGCCCGCCCCACCCCCCATCACACCTCCCTCTCCCCTCGTCCCTCTACGAACTGGAAACCCCACTCGCGAGACGCCCTAGACCACATCCGCCCAAACCCTTGGCCACCTCCACCTCCGACGATCCGCCAAAGCTCCCCGATTCGCCTGAGCTCCTCGATGACCACCACCAGTCCCCTCCAAACGATGAGAACAGTAAGCTTCTCCTTTTACAATATTTTAAACTCAGTTTTATTTTTGTTTAAGGGGATTAGCTTTATATATATATGAATCAGTTTTTATAAAAACTAGCACTAAATTTATTTTCAATTTTTATAAGGCAAAGTTATGAATTTTTATAATGCAAAGATTAGGATGTTTATTTAAGGTAAAAATTCGATTTTTATTTATGAGGATAACATATAAAAATTTGATTTTTATTTTTATATATAACAACGATGTAAAGAGGTGATTTTTATATATTATAACATAGAGAAAAATATGATTTTCATCATATAAAATAATATTTTCAGTTGTGTAACAATACAATATTTGCGGTTATGAAAAGATATGATTTTTCCTTAGATAAAGATATGATTTTTCCTTAGATAAAGAAACGATTTTTAATTTGATAAAAAAGCGATTTTTAAATAGATAAAGAAGCGATTTCTAAATAGATAAAGAAGCGATTTTTATAGGCATGAAGTAAAAATTCGATTTTTATATATTGAACAGCAAAGTAAAAATTCGATTTTTATATATTGAATAGCAAAGTAAAAATTCGATTTTTATATATTGAATAGCGAAGTAAAAATTCGATTTTTATATATTGAATAGCGAAGTAAAAATTCGATTTTTATATATTGAATAGCGAAGTAAAAATGTGATTTTTACATATGTAGAGAATACGGGAAAAGAAAGTGACAAGAGGCGAGAACGGCGAAGATTTCTGCAAAGAAGAGTCGAGGCGTTCGATTTAGCTATTCGGTGAGAACTTCTCACCTTTTAAATTTTATTTCTAGTTAAAATATCTACTAGGATGCAGACGGTGTTTAGTAGCACCCGACACCCGTCGTCCACAGACCATGGACGGCTTGTATGCTTGTTTGTTTGATTATGATGTGTAGTTGATTGTGTGATGTGATGTGAAATGAAATAAAATATTTATGTAGTTAAAAATATTTTATAGTTAAAAATAGAATTTTTAACGCGTATATGAAAGGAAATAAAAATAAACAAATCGAACGATTTGTTTATATACACACATTTGACTGATATTGTTTGGGACGATAAATTTTACACATCGCCCAACTGCACAAATAAAATCTGTGTTTGATTGTTTGAAACCCCACACGGGTATTGGGATGATATATGACATACACTAATCCCAATAGTTAGTTGTATGTCGATCGATTGATTGACAGACTGTTATAAGCGTTAAATATTTATATTCGATGCTTATACAGTGTAGAGTGCACTTTGGATGATGGTTGATAATTCATCGTTGTTATTGTATACATGTGTTGTAGAAAATCCATATAATTATTATATGGTAATTGATTGGGCTTCATTCAATATTGGAAATAGAAATATTTGAATGGAAATATTTGAAAAAGAAATATTTGAAATAGAATATTTGAAAATAGAAATATATGAAGCCGTGTTGATTATTGACGCCATTTTGACGTGAACGATATTTATATCGATTTTATTCATTTTATAATGAATATCGATTTTATTCATTTTATAATGAATATCAGAAGTGATTTCAAAATCTGATATTTTGAGAAGAATTGAATTGAATTGAATAGAAAACGAATTCGAATTGAATTGAATAGAAAACGAATTCGAATTGAATTGATAGAAAACGAATTCGAATTGAATTGAATATAAAACGAATTTGAATTGACTTGAATAGAAAACGAATTCGAATTGAATTGAATAGAAAACGAATTCGAATTGAATTGAAAACGAATTTGAATTGAATCGAATAGAAAACAAATCTGAATTGAATTGAATTCAATTGAAAACGAATTGAAATAGAATTGAAATCGATTTGAATTGAAATCAAATAGAAGTGAATGTAAAAAGAATTTATAAGGGAAAATTCAATTTTGATTTGAATTTGAAATAAAGGTTGAAATTGTTTTTGAAACAAATTTGAAATGATTTATAAAATTCGTTTTAAAAAGGAAATCGACGAAATATATATAATATATATATATTATATATATAATGGCCTGGATGGAACGCGCCGCGCCGCGGCAGTTCGTGAATTTCGACCATTGACTTCGAACGGACATTACGGGAGATCCGACCGTCGGATTCTCCTAAAACCGGAACCGTTGGGTTCGTGTCAAAAAGAGCTTTCTAACGAATATTAGAAATTTGAAATCTAACGGTTGGATTTGGAATTACGTCCAAATCAAATTTGGAAAAGGTCGCTGTAAGTGCAGTTCGATGGCCGTAGATGGAAATCGACTGCACAGGCCTTGATAAAATTATTAAAAATAATAATAATTTGTGTAAAATCATAAGAAATGATTTGTGAAGAATTGGGATGAAAAACTCCATATTTGAAAGGATAAAAATAGATTTTTATCGAAATGAACTAGTTTTGAACTAGAATAATAATTTATTTATTTTTAAAATAAAAAAAGTGGATTTGAAATAGTTTTGAAAATAACCAGGATTTCCAATATATTGATTGGAAATGGATTTGAAGCAAAATTGTCTTCGGAATATTTCGATGTGGGATTTTGTGATTATACAGGTATTGTTATGGGAAATTTGAAAGATATATTTATATCGTTATTTCCAATACAATATTTGTTGGTCGTAGAATTTGATATTGAATATAAGCCGATATATTTTCTATTCAGAGCCTTGTATTTAATATCAAATGGGATTTTGGGTTTGTCGTGAATGGCGTCTTCATTAACGCTGTTCTTAAACCCAGTTGAGGAAAAGATTAAATCTTTTTATTTAGATTTAATGAAGTGCACCAATTAAATAATATTTAATTGGAATTGAATTTGTATTGATTTTTGGGTTTATCGTGAACAGTGTTTTAAATAACACTTGTTCTTTAACCCGATAATTAATAGAACGTGATTTTGGGTTGTCGTGAACGGTATCTTCAATAATACTGTTCTTAGATCCAAAGGAGTTAAGAAAATCAGAAACTAACTGGAGATTAGTTAAGTTGAATGGTTTCTGGGGTATTGATCTGATGTTGGTTTCGGCCTTCGGGGTTAATACTTAGGGAATTGCTCACTTGCTAATTTATGGTTAGGGTCTGATTGAAATGTAATGTGATTTTGGGTTTATAGTGAACCGTGTTTTAAATGACACTAATTCTTTAACCCAGTTAAAGATTTAAACTAAGTGGAGTTTTAATGAATCTTTAATTAGATTGAAAAGATCGAGAATGGAGTATCACCAGTTTTGCTCCAAAGCGATAGTTAAATCTTTAATTAGATTTGAACGTGAAATGGTAATTGAATTTACCGATAACACCGTGGTGTTAGATATGAAGTATTACCAGTTTTGCTTCATGGGATGAATAGGTAGGGATTGGGAAATAAAATAAATAATTACTTCGGTGTGGTTCGCTAATCCCGACTAGTTTGGAAAACCATAATTTGGTTTGAAATGATATCCAAAGGAAGATTAAAGAATAAATTTTAAAGAATTTATCTTTGATAAAATTAATGGGAACCTTTCCCTAAGAACGTGAAATTTAGAAATTAACTGTAGGTTAGCTAAGAAGGATGGTTTCCTGGGTATTGATCTGATGTTGGTTTCGGCCTTCGGGGTTAATATTTGGGAAATTGTTCTCTTGCTAACTTACGGTTAGTGAATGCTGAATTGGAATGGGGTGTATGTTGTGTTTGTGTAACATTGGTTTATAATATACGCGGGTTGTTCGGAAAGGCCGGGTTTATACCCATTCTGAATAACCGATTCGACGATAAGTCGAAGATGATGACGGTGGTCGAAGAACGAAAGTCTTCACATCGTTTGGGTGATTACTGATGATCTTGATTGGGCTGTACATCCAAGATGAGGGAATCAGTTGGTGGTCGTCCAGACGTACTTGGAGATCGACGGATATGCAAGTAAAGTGCCTCCGGTTTCGTTCAGACCTAGAACGGACTTGTAAATGGATGGTGTGTCTGACATTGTATTCCTTTATATTTTACTCGTTGATCTCTGCTAAATATATATCCTTTTGGCAGCGTGGAATTTATTCTCTTGCTTAACACCCTTCTCTGAGACATACGAGCTCAGAGGTTATATATTGGCAGAAATCAGTGGTACGATATGGATTGATAGTGTGGCATGCTGAGATGCAGTGATCCAGACTTTTGTTGAAAAGCAAAGTTTGGTAGATGATGATCAAAGCGCAGCTTTAATATAGCATGGCTTTGTGTATAGCGTTGATTCGCGAGCCTCACATCCCGGTATGGTGGTAAACTGATGGTTTGATCAGTATGCTTTTTAGTGGATGGGCACCTTAGTGGCGTCGTGGATTCGGTCGACCGAGATGAGCCTAGTGCTCAGGGATATATAGAGTAAGCGGTGTTTTCTCTCGCTGGGACGTAAGCCGCGGTGATACTCTGGTCCCAAAAGTGCGGATGTGCAGACGGTGTTTTCTCTTGTTAGGACGTAATCTGTGGGGAATTGCATTACACGATCGATCTTTCGAATCAGGAGCCACCATGACGGAAATCCAATTTCCAATACGCAATATTGCGGTTTTATTTGTAGAGCCTAGTATGGCGACATGATAGATGGTACCCATGCCGCCTAGGATTGATATTTATGATTGAAATTGATTTGACGCTATGCACTTATAGTAGTATCAAATGATTTGTTTTGAACGTACTAAGCATGTTTGGCTATTATAAGGGAAAACCCTATCCCCCGGCTTGCGTTGCATTGTGTGATAGGACCTGGGTCTTATAATAGCTTCATTTTTCCAAAAAGCATTGCGCTGTTTTGTTATATGCACTGGTATTCTTGGGAGGAAACCCGTTCCGTGTTATACGGCGTGGTCCCTTGATATATCTGATTTAAAGTAAAGTTTTAAATAACTGTTTTAGTTCTCACACCAGTCCCATGACTGACCTGGAGTTTATTGTTTTGACCTAAACTCTGGGTGCCCTTTTTATGACACGGGCAGCTAGTAGTTTTGGTTTTGCAGATTTATATTCACAGGATCCTGACTTACAGCTGGAACGATATCCGGAAAGCTTTGTATTCGTATATCTCCTTCTAGATTTGTTTTGTATTATTTCCGCTGCGATGTATTTAAATGTAATTTAAATCTCTGATAATTTCTGTGTAATATTTATTCATACTCTGTATATTCTTGTATTCTGATGGAATTGTTGTAGTATACTATGAAATGTTCTTTCGTCTAAGTTCTGATTTGTCTTGTCCTCATAGTAATTCGTTCTTTCTCATCTCTTCGGAGACCGGGGAAGTTCGGGTCGCTTCAGAATAGCTGTAGATATACCAGTACTTTTTTCACAATATGTGCAGATATTTCTACAACTTTTTTCTTTTCCAGCAATCTTCTGTTAATATTTTTTTTTGAATTTTATAAGCAACAGTGCAAAGAATTACACAAACCACGTTGCTACAGTAATAGAGACTTTCTTTACAACAAAATTTATACAGACATGTGCGTTATATAATGTTTGATTTTACGGACCGTCTCTAATATCCACCACCTAATATTTATCAGTATTATATAGTACCCTCAAAAGTAATGAATAATACACTATCCAACATTTGAAGAGCTTCAAATATTATAATCATAACGAATGTATCGACATCCTATCTTAGAATATCTTGATTGGGGAATTTAAAAATAATACATAATTTTATTGTGATAAAATTATCATCATCACAACACATTATAGTTACTATCACATAATATATCATTCAATAATTTTCTATTTATTATATTTAAATTAACAATTTATTTACATTTCATATGATGATAAATATACAATATAAAGAAATACACATTTTGCTTTGAACAAATTTTTGTTATAGAGTTAAAAAATTACAACAAATTATAGAACTGCCCCTAGGGCTTACCCTTAACTTTTTTACATTGGGTACTTTATAGAAGTCGAGGTAGTATACAACATATTACGTGGAAAGTGAGTTAAATCTCGTAGGAGGGGTTCGAATCCATGACATTTGGCGCCATGCGAAGTGTCTTAACCACTTCGATAATGGTGCTTATCCACCTTTTACTTTATTAAACAACTACATAAATTTTGTTACTAATGGTTTTCTAAGTTATATATATATATTACAATATATGGAATAAAAGTATACTACTTTGATATATTTTAAGAATATGCATGTTAAATTTTGCGATACTATATGGTAAAATCGAAGAGGATGGAAGTAGCTTCATGCAGGAGAAGACCATTTGCAAATCGGAACTCGTGTGTGGAGGAGGAAGCTGAAAGAAATAATCTGGCTGAAGTAGGGGAAATGTCTGGAATTAGGGGCAGACATTTGGAAGCCTCCCTTGTGCAAACCCGAAAGTAAGGGCAGGTGTTTGACAAGTAGGGGAAGACGTCTGAAAACCTGGATATAAGCCTGTGAACAACCTGAAAGTGATTCTAGATGTCTAGAAGTAGGGGCAGACGTTTGGAACGAGACCCGGGCTGATTTTGAGTTTTGGAAGTTAGGTATTGAATTATGAATATGCAAGGATAATTGTGGACATTTGCTTTAGCTTTCTACACAAGTATATAAGTTGTCCTTTCTCAAATTTGAGAAGGTATGACTAGTTCATTAAGGGGTTAGTCCTCTATTAACTAGGGTTTGGCAATCCTTAGGGTTTCTTCAATTCTAATCTCCACAAACTTATATTCTCTATTGAATATTGGATTATTGTAATCAATCTCTTGTGCTCTACTCAGTTGGTGAATAAAAGCCCTCTCTCATAGTGGATGTACACTAGAAAATTGTTAGTGAAACCACAATAAAACTTGGTGTGATTTATTTTATTGTTATCGCTCTATTTACTGGTTGTTTTTTGTGCTTATGATCAGATTTGAATCGTTTTAGGTTGGTTCGATCATAGATTGGTTGTTTGTGCACTATCTAACATGATTTAGCTTGATTTCCGCTGCGTTAGGGATTGGATTGAGCGGTCTCAGTCGGTGTTATTCCCCAACATTTGGTATCTGAGTTGTTGTGTTGTTAAGTGATTGTAGAAATGCCAGAATCAAATTCAAATAATCCCTCAATGATTAGTTCAAGTGTAATAGCTTCGTATGTACGTGGATCGTATGCGGCATCGGGATCACAATTGGTTGTAGATAAGTGGAATGACGATAATGATTTTGAAAGATACCAATGGAAGATGAAAGCGATTCTAAGGAGGAATCAGGTACATTGGGTAGTGTTTGATACACATTTGTTGCCAGCGGACATCTCAGATGTTGAGAGAGATGAAATGGAAAAGTGGGCATTTACTACGCTTCAACTTGCTATGGGAGAGAATTTAACCTTCGAAGTTAATGTTGAGACGAGTGCTAAGAGTATTTGGGAGAAGTTGGAGGAGCTATACATGAAGAAGTCACTCACTAATTGTTTGATATTGTTGCGAACGTTTTTCACCTATAAGATGAAAGAAGGAACTTATCTTAAGGAACATTTTAATGTGTTTGATGATTTTCTAATAAAGATGAAGGTGGTAGATTTGAAGACCTGGGAAGAGCAAAAGGCAATGATATTGTTGTGTTTATTTCCAGACTGCTATACGGGTTTCTAAAATAATTTGGTCTATAGTCGGGATACATTGACATTGGATGATGTCAAGACGTGTCTTCTTAGTGAAGAATTGAGAGATCAAATGAAGGAGTTGAGTATGGGAAGTAGTAGTGCCAGTAATGGTCAAGGTTTTTTTGTGGAGAAGGAGAAATATGTGAAGAAGGAGAACTGGGGGCGTTTCAAATCTTGGAATCCTGGTTGGAGAGGGAAGTTGAAGGAAAGGAAAGGCAAGTGCTATATTTGTAAAAAGTTCGGTCATTGGAACAATGAGTGTACGAACAAGGAAAAGGCAAATAAAGAAGTAGCTTCTTCATCCATAGCAGTGGAGAGAGGTGTTAGTGATGGAGACATAGATGTTTTGACGACAGTAACATCAGATGTTTCGGGTAGCGATTGGGTGCTTGATTCGAGGGTATCTTATCATATGACGCCTAATAGGAATTCATTTTCTGTTTATGTCGACAAGGAAAGAAATGCAATTATTACGGGTAATGGTGCTATGTGCAAGCTGGAGGCATTGGTTCCGTGCAAATTAAGATGTTTGACGGAGTGGTTCATACTCTCACCAAAATACGCTATATTCCGGGACTTAGGAAGTCCCTTATTTCTTCAGGGCAACTAGATTCTTTGGGATGCAAGATCACTATTGAGAGTGATTTCTTGAGGGTTTCGAATGGGGCACTTGTGGTTATGAAAGGTGCTAGAGCTAATAGTGTTTATTTGCTTCAAGGAGTGACCGTTGAAGGTGAAACTTGCATTGGCGTTGATAGTTCTCCTGGCTTGGATGTGAAAGGTTGTGTCATTTGAGATTGGGTCATGTCTCAGAGAAAAGTTTATATATTCTTCGGAAAAGGGAGATGATTGGTGGAGAAAGTTTCAACAAGTTGGATTTTTGCGAAGAGCGTGTCATGAGGAAGCAAGATAAAGTGACATTCAGTGAAACAAGATTCGAGAGGAAATCTTGAGTATGTGGGCACAAATATTTATGGCCTGACGTTGGTAGCTTCTTTGGGAGGAGCAAGATATTATATTTTCTTCATAGATGACTTTTCTCGTAAAGTTTGGGTATATGTAATGAAGGCTAAGTCATAGGCATTTAATAAATTCAAAGAATGGAAAGCTCTTGTTGAGAATGAGAGTGGTAGGTCTTTGAAGGTTCTTAAGTCCGACAATGGAGGGGAGTATCTTTCTTGAGAATTCTTGAATTACTGCAAGCATCATGGTATTTAGAGGCATTTTACTACATCGAGAGATTCATAGTCAAATGGGGTTGAAGGGAGGATGAACCATACTCTAGTAGAGAGAGCTCGGCACTTGAGATTGACATCGTGTTTGTCTAAGTGATTTTGGGCCAAAACATTGTCAACTGCTGTACATATTGTGAATCGAATTCCATTCTCGGCTATTGGTAACAAAATTCCGGAGGAAGTGTGGAAGGGAAAGAGCATTGACTTGAGTTATCTTCGTGTCTTTGGAAGTCCCGTCTATGTGCATAATTCAGGGGATAAGCTTGAGCCTAGAGCGTTCAAGGGAATTTTAATTGATTATGAGGACAGAGTGAAAGCAATCGGATTTGGAATCCAGAAACGAAGAAGGTTAGATTATCTCATCATGTTACTTATGATGAGTCGGTTATGTTCAAGGAGAATGATGGCTCATCGGACGTTCTGGACTTGGTTCATGGTGAATCAAAGGAGAAGGAGGTCATTACCACATTTTGTCTAAGGAAAGAGAGAGTAGAGTTGTAGGAGATGCTTGTGGGGAAGAGGCAGTTGATGGAACATCACATAGTCCATAGGGTGCCTCTAGTAGTACTGGTGATGTGCACGATTCAAGAGAAGATTAAGTTCAAGGTGGAGCTGAAGGAAGTCCGGGTGATGGTATTGCTACTCGGGTTGGTCATCGTGCTACAAGGCCACCCGAGAGGTATGGTGATTGGAACAACCTAAGCTTTTTGATAGTTCGGACTATGTGCTTCATGTAGTCCAAGATGGAACGATGGACCTTGATGACCTCAGGAAATCGAGTGATAACCCGAAATGGATTTGCGCCATGGAGAAAGAGATGTAATCATTGATGAAGAACCGAACTTGGGAGTTGGTTCCACTTCCTAAAGGAAACCAAGCAATTGGGTGCAAATAAATATACAAGGTGAAGGATGATGGAATATACAAAGCTAGACTAGTGGAAAAAGGGTTTGCACAAAGAAAGGGAAAGGAGTATGATGAGATACTCGCAACGTTTGTGTGCTATACTATCTGGATATTACTTGCTATAGTTGTTATTCATGACTTGGAGTTGGAGCAACTTGATGTGAAAACCGTCCTCTGGCAGGTGACTTGGATGCGGACATCTGCATGGAGCAACCAGAAGGATTTATGGTAGATGTTAAGTCAAACTTGGCAAGCCAGCTAAAGAAATCCCTATACAGGTTGAAGCAATCGGCTCGACAATGGTACAAGAGGTTCGATCATTTCATGCTTGAAAGTGGCTTCCATTGAAGCATCAAAGATGTTTGTATGTATTTCAAGATGTCGGAAAATGACTCTTGGGTGTATTTGCTCTTGTACGTGGATGATATGCTCATAGCTTCAAAGGACAAGGCGGAAATCAACAAGTTAAAACTGAGATTGAAAGTGGAATCCGAAATGGAAGACCTTGGGGAAGCTAAGAAGATATTGGGCATGAAAATTGAAAGGGGTCGAAAGCGTTTTGAGTCGAAATTGACTCAAATGGAGTATATAAAGAAAGTGCTTTGACAGTTTAGCATGGAGAATGCAAAGGCGTTGAATATACCTTTACCTTTGCATGTGAAGCTTTCAAGTCAAGGATCACCTATCGGCGAGAAAGACAAGGCTTATGTGGAAACGGTGCCATATGCAAGTACGTTTAGTAGTTTGACGTATGTCATGGTGTGTACAAAACCCGATATTGCAAATGTCATCTGGGTGGTTAGCCGATTCATGTCTAATCCAGGAAAATCGCATTGGTAAGAGGTCAAGCTTATTTTAGGATACTTGAAAGGTACAACATCTCGTGGACTTGTCTTTGGAGGTAGTAAGGAAAATAGCTGCAATTTGGTTGGTTATTACAATTTGGACTACGTCAATGATAGGGATCGGAGAAAGTCAACTTTGGGATATGTCTTCACACTTGGTGGATCGACCATAAGTTGGAGATCGAGATTGCAAACTGTTGTTGCTTTATCCACTACGGAGGCGAAGTCGACAGCCGCGGTGGAGGCGGCTAAGGAGGCACTCTATTTGAAGCATTTGTTGTGTGATTTTAGGTTTGAACACAATAGCATCAATGTTCATTATGATAGTAAAAGTGCTATCAATTTGGCAGAGAACTTGGCATTTAGCTCATGGACTAAGCACATAGAAGTGAGAGAGTCGTTCTTGGTAGTCATGGATGAAGATAAGAAAGTATATTTGGAACGTGCACACAAATGACAATGCAATGAATATGTTCACTAGGACATTTCCAGTTGGAAAGTTCGAGCATTGCTCAAACTTGATTTGCTTGGAGAGGTGCTAGGTGCCGCTTGGGGGCATGGGTGAGAGAGAAGCTTAGTTTTGATGAGGAAGGGTATTGGTACAAGTTTGGAGTTCTATGTTCTTGTAAGTACTAGTTAACACTCCTAAGTACTTTAGTCTTTGGTTGAGACAGTTTTGGAGTTGAGTGTATTCAATACTATATTAGTGGGTGGAGGCATTGCTTGAACTCCTCGATGAAGTGCAATGAGGGATGGATTTTCCGGAACTCATTGAGAAAGCATTCAAGCTTGGATGGAGGTAGAAGTGGTGGTAGTTGGAGCTATCGGTTGAAGATGATGGTATGTACATTGGTGTTGGAGACGGATGTAGTACTGAGGTAGAGTGTTAAATTTTGCGATATGATATGGTAAAATCGAAGAGGATGGAAGTAGCTTCGTGTAGGAAAGACCGTTCGCAAATCGGAGCTCGTATGTGGAAGAGGAAGCCGAAAGTAATCAGTCTGAAGTAGGGGCAGACGTTTACAAGCCTCCCCATGTGCAAACCCAAAAGTAGGGCCAGACGTCCCAAAAGTAAGGGAAGCTGTCTGACAAGTAGGGGCAGATGTCTGAAAACCTGGATATGAGCATGCGAACAACCCGAGAGTGATTCTAGACGTCTAGAAGTAGGGGCAGACGTCTGGAACGGGACCCAGATTGATTTTGAGCCAGGGAAGTCAGGTATTGACTTGTGAATATGAAAGGGGCATTATGGACATTTTCCTGGGCTTTCTATACAAGTATATAAGCTATTCTTTCTCAGATTTGAAAGGGTGTGATTAGCTCATCAAATCAAGGGTTTAGTCCTCCATTAATTAGGGTTTGGAAATCCTAAGAGTTTCTTCAACTCTAATCTCCACAAACTTAGATTCTTTATTGAATATTGGATCACTGTAATCAATCTCTTTACTCTTCTCATTTGGTGATAATAAAAGACCTCTCTCAAAGTGGATGTACACTATAAAATTATTAGCGGAACCACTATAAATCTTGGTGTGATTTATTTTATTCTTATCGCTCTATTATATTGCTTGTTTTTTGTGTTTGTGGTCGAATTTAAATCATTTGAGGTTGGTTTGATCATAAATTGGTTGTTTGTACACTATCTAGCACGATCTAGCTTGTTTTCCATTGCGTTAGGGATTGGATTGAGTGTTCTCAATCAGTATTGTTCCCCCAATAACGCAAGTACTGGTGGTTATACAATAAGACAGAATAATAAGAGAATCTGAGAGAAAAATTGGGACGCTTGAAAGAATCAAGGCTAGGAAGACAAAAATAGGACTAGTAAAACACAAAAAGCAACACTAACAAGATCAAGAGAAATAAGTAATTCAAGGAAAAATCTAAGTGGACACAAGAAACAAAACTAGAAAATACAAGACAATACAAATAATCAGAGCCATGTTTGTTGAGCCTTAGAAATATTTCGCAAAAACACATAGCATATCCTTGAAAATGCACCTTGTAGAGGTTTATATTCTTCTTTAGTTAAAAGGAAGATGATTGTTTTATAATTTATACATATCAATAATTTTTTATGAAGTGTTATTTAAAATTAACTAAATATCATTTTTATAAGTTGTTTTTCAAAATTAACTAGGATATGTCAATATATCGTCAAACCCTATATCGACATATTGGTTGTACGTTAGTGAGATATTTAGAAAATGTAATTTTCGAACAATTCTTTCATTCTTCTGTGTCTCTTTTTTCATTATTATTTCTCCATTAAGATCTATTAATGCTGTTGTAATTACTTATCGAACCCAACTTTATCATCTCTGTTCTTCATAGATTAGTAATCACATAAGATCAGAGATTTCATACTTGAATCCTTGATCATATATCTCTAATCTCACAATATTTCCTTTAAGAAAAAAAATAACACTAGATGTCTACAAGATTTTGTATTGATGCATGATTTTATATTTAAGTGAACCTCCATTTTTTGTATTACTCTAATTGCTGCTTAATTATAAAGGTGTACCCTATCACCCGTAGAAAGTCAACGCTGTATAAGGGACCTCGACCGTCTATGAAAAGTCAAGACATCAGATTTGTTCCATTACTCATGAAAAAATAACATTGACGCGCTTGTTATCTGGTTCAAAATTTTGTATATTTGCATTAAAGAAATTATATGTTTGTAATAGAAATTTTTGTGTATGGCTTAGGGGTAGTTGTACTGGTAGATTCACAAAAGATAGTGATTTTGATAATTGTATTTAGATATAATTCATAGAAAAAGTGGGTGTATATACACATATGTTTGTAACACTAAAGTGGAAGGATTCAAACGGTACAATTGTAAATTGTAAAATTATAATACAGCCCTTGAAACCCTAATACAAGGTGTAATGCACAACGACTTTATTCCCCTTGGCACTTTGAGCTAGGGTTTCTCCTTCTCTGAAGCTTCAACTTCAACGATGCTTAATTTTGTCTTTAGTATTGTGAAATTTGGTCTTGTGAAATTCGGTCAAGATAAAGCATTAGTGAGTATGTCAGCTCTCTGATATGCTGATCGAAATTTACCTTTAGCCTTCCTTCGATTACTCGTTCTAGTTCAAAATAGTGGTCAATCTCAATATGCTTGGTGCATGAATGAAGTACGAGGTTGGCAGATAATAGCATTTTGCCTACGTTATCGCACCAGAGTGTCAGTTTTCATGGAGGTTGAAACCCTATTTCTTTGAGAAGCGATTCGAGCAAAATGATTTCAGCAGTGGCACTTGCCACACTTCGCTATTCTGCCTTTGTGCTTGAACGTGACACAGTTGGTTGCTTTTTGGAGCTGCACTAGATTAAATTACCACCTCGATAGCTGCAAAATCATATTGTAGATCTTTAGTCGTCGAAGACCGACACTCAATTTGCATTAGCGAAGCCTTCTATGGTGAAAGATTTACAGGCTTTTAAGAAGATGCCTTGGTTTATTATCCCCTTCAGGTATCACAATATTCATTTAACCACTTTCTAGTGTTCGTCTAGTGGCTTGTGCATAAATTGAACACCTTATTCACACAGAATGCAATGTTTGGACGAGTTGTTGTGACGTATTGCAATGCTGCAACAATGCTTTGATATTGACTTTCGTTTGTGATAGTTTCACCTCTATCTTCAGAAAGTTTTTGATTTCCTAAAATAAGAGTGGAGATGGATTTAGCTTGACTCGTGGATGCATGAGATAAAATATCTAAAATATATTTGCTTTGACTTAAGAGTAGTTCATTTATGTGCACTTCAATTTCGAGAAAGTAACTTAAGTTGCCGAGATCTTTGGTAGAAAACACTTTATCTAGTTGGCTTATAACTCTTGAATTTTCAACAAGGCTGCTTCCAGTAATTATGATGTCGTCTATGTATACAAGTATGTATTACTTTAACTGTCCTTCAATTCTAATATGCATGGAAGTATCAGCTTTGCTTGTTGTGTATCGAAGTCTCATTAATGTGTTGCTTAGTTTTTCATACCATACTCTCGGTGCTTGTTTGAGACCATATAATGCTTTGTTAAGTTTACACACCATTTCTCTGCTTTGTTCCTGACAGTACCCTTCAGATTGTGTCATATATGCTTCTTCTTGTATATCACCATTGAGAAATGCGTTATTTACCTCAAGGTTCCTGACTTCCCAATTATTATACATAGTGTTGTAAGCAGAACTCGAATGGTTATGGGTTTAACTACTACTGAGAAAGTTTTGTCAAAGTCAGAACCATATTTTTGTGTGTAGCCCTTTGCTACGAGTCTTGCTTTGTGCTTTAAAATTGTTCCATCCTGTCTCCTCTTTTTTTTTTTTTTTTTTTTTTTGCATGTCCATCTGCATCCGATGATGTTTTTGTCTTTTGGGTTTGGTACAATAGTCCATGTTCTGTTCTTGATTAGTGATGCATAATCCTCATCCATGGCTTGTCTCCATTTGTCGTGTTGCACGGCTTGTGGCTCATCTATGTTTATTTCTACGGTGAATGTTTTAGGTTTGTAGATCCCACTTTTTGTTCTTGTAGTCATATGATTCTTTGACTTAATATATCCTTGATTCTGCATTCGATTATTGCCTTGGGTTACATTGTGATATGAACTTTCTATTTCTAATTGACTTTCACAACTATCATAACCCTTGTCCCTCTAAATTTCTGGTCGTTGACTTGACTCATGGCTTTGACCTGACCTAGCTATGGGAACTGTGTGTTGAGACTCAGACTCTTGACCTGATCTGTCTGGTGATGTGGTGTGTCAATTTTAAGGGTCTTGACCTGGTCCACTACATGGTACTGTGTTGAGACCTTATGTCTTGATAATCGATGTTTCCAATGAAAGCAGGGATATGTGGTATTGACATCCTTTCATTGTGTACTTTCTTTGTTGTTTTTACTCCCTTTTCAACGAAGGGGAAGGTATGCTTGTTGAATGTCACATGTCCTGATATTATAACTTTTCCATTGCTGCTTAAGAACTCATAACCTTTCTGATTCGGTGCATATCCGAGATATTTGCAGGTTTAAGATCTATAGTTCAATTTGTGATTATTGTATAGCCTCTTCCACGAGAAACATAGGCAGTCGAAGTTTTTCAAGCTAGAGTCTTCTAGCTTTTGATCAGTAGCATTTCCATTGGTGTTTTACCACTAAGTACCTTTGGTGGGAAGTTTGTTTATGAGATTAACAACGGTGGCGAAAGAGTCAGGCCATAATTTCAAAGGCATCGAGGCTTGCGCCAGTAATGTAAGGCCAGTTTCCATGATACGTCGATGCTTTTTCTCAAAAATTCCATTCTGCTCGGATGTCTGTGTGCAAGTAACTCTATGCATTAAGCCTCTTTTTATGAAGTAGACATTTAGTGGTTTATATTTAGACATTTCATCCATTTGTATGATTTTCACATGATGATTGGTCTGCTTTTCTACTAAAGTAATAAATTGAACTACAGCTCTACATGTTTTTGCCTTAGACTTAAGACAGAATATCTAAGTGAATCCAGTAAAAGCATCTACAAATGATATACAGTAATTGTACCCTAGTCTGAATTTTTTAGGGCGGGTCCCCATAAACCGGTCGCAATCATTTCCAGAGGATGATTATATCACCCCATAATTTAATACGCCATAATTATATAATAAAGATAAAAAATTGAATATTAATTAATAAAATATTCATAACTTAGTAAAACGGACTTTACCGTTGCGTTCGTTACGAAATTCTGGTTCAGATAGACTCTTGGTTTTCGTAAATCGGATTAAGTATGAAGGAGTTATGTACTAAAGAAGACTGACCTAAAACATTGTATAATATATATATATATATATATATATATATATATATATAAAACTGGACGCAGAAAGCAACCGTAAGTGGACGACCCTGCACCTAACTAGGTCGAACCAGGTCTAAGGCGAGTCATGTGTCGACCCAGGTAGCAGGTGGGTCGACCGACCTGCATGCAGGGAAGATTCCAACAGCTGAATCTGGACTATTTTATTTGCTACATACATACATGCACTGACTCGGCTTGAGGTGTACGGTTTGATTTAATAACCTAGTATCCTATGGTTTAGATTTATCCTAACTAATTTATAAATAGGCTAGCAGCCTCACCATTTCTTTGCACACAAACATTCTTCATCTCCTTTCTCCTCCAAGCTATCTAAATAAAAATAAGATGTTGAGGTGCTGTCAAAACATAGATTAAAAGAGATAATTCTAGTTTTCTACAACAACAATTTTAAAAGAGTTATTCTAGATCTAAATCAAATCACTATGAGTTCTAGTTATTTTTAGATCTTCTATTTAAATAGTATTGTGACAGTAAATGATTTGGATCTAAAAAGTAAAAGTACTTATATTTTTATATGTTATTGTTTTACTATCAGTTATCTATTCAGTTTACAGTTATTATATGTTCATATATACATCTTTCTTCCTTATCCCCTTTCTGTCTTCTATTTATTTACAGTCGTTTCTGTGCCTATTTATTTAATTTGAGTTTGGATCTGTTTTCTCCTTTTCCTTTTTATTTACGACGAGCCTAGGCCATCGAGAGCCTAGGCCATTTCCTTTAGAATTGCGTATAATTTGGGATAAATTAGAATAACTTATAATAAAAAGAAGAATTGGGCCCATTATAACTTGAGAACCTTTGACCGTAAATTTTTAGGGTAATTACAAAAGGTAAGAAGATGCAAACATGTTAATCTGAATAGGTTGGACTTAATTTAAGATTAAGTAAAACATGTATATATGTGGATCAGATGTAATTAAGTAAAACGAGTTACTGTAATATATATATATATATATATATATATATATAAGAATGTGCTTGTTTGTTTTGGGGGAGGGGTTGTACACAAAATAACATTTATAGGAAATGTCATTTTACAGCCATGTTTATTGATGAACTTAAACTTGCTAAGTTAAACCTATTATTTAATAAGCTAAGAGGTCCTACATTTTGTTTTTTATATCCGGTTTTTGGACTCTTAAAATCCTAGCTACCTGGGGGCCCAAGCTTAGGGGTTGTCTTATGTCGATCTTGCTGTGTGGGAACCGTATCAGCCAATATCCCTATTGGTATCATAGAGGGTCCTCACAATAGGTAGGGGGCACAGAACGCTTTACTAATCTGGATTGTAAGAGGTTCAAAGGTTGGAAGGTGGGTACGGGGGAATTCCGGTGGAGTCATGAGCGTGCATGGGTCCGATGGGGGAAACTAAGACGCTGTAACGCCAGCAAATTGGATCATGTCTTATAAGTTGACGGGTTAGGGACCGATATCCCCTACTGTCGTAGCTAGCACTAGCTATTTGCGTTTGTAGGGAGCTGATCGCATGGGTAGTAATTAGGGTAAAACCTAATCCTGATATTCTAGTAGTTGGTGCAGAAACTTGTTCTTGGGATATGAATGAGATGCTTATTTAATCTTTACCTTGCCTTGTTATCTCGTTTACTTCGTATTTGTATATTTTACTATATTTTCAATTCCAGCACCATTTATCTTTCTTGATACTTCTCATCTTATGCTTATGCTGAAAATCTCTAGAACTTGCCAGGCTTTATGTATGACCGATTTTGTTTTTCCTTCTCTCTTTTACTTCCCCCCTCAGGTTCTCAGGGTGGTGGATTGCAGTAGTGATCATAATTCTTCCTTTTAGCTTGGACTTGGATTTCTTCTGACTTGATGTATTGTTTTTATTTATGCTCTATCATTGTTATGGCTTATGAGGAGAGATATGATTTTATGGTTTTGTACTCTGATGATTTATGTTTTCATGAGATAGAGAGTTATGATTTTTGGTATTTGAAAATGTAACAATGTGATGTTGCTTTTAATAATAATAAATGTTTTTCTGCTGCATTTTATATTATGTCTTGTAAAGTTAGCCTCTGTATTATTATTGCGCTTTACAAAACTTAATGCATCCTCATGTAGGTGACATTAAGGGACGTGGGGTGCCACAGTTATGGAGTTTGGAAATGGTTTCTTGTGATTTTTACCCATTTGACATGAAGTACAGATATATGGTAAGCTTATTCTATTAAAATCACAACTAATATTATTTATTCTTAAAACCTACTTTATAGTTTCAACACTGGGATGGCCCAGTTTATAATGCCATAAGTCAAATGCGTTATTTTTATCAGTAGTACTAGAGTAATTACACCACTTTCTTTCAATAGTAGACTCAATATTCTTCGTATTGAATTTATAGAGTCCATTGTGCATATTACCCTGTATTTCCTTACTTAGTACATCCCTAACTAAGCAGTAATTTGGGAAGAATTCAAAGTAAACATTGTTATTGTTAGCAAATTGAGACATGCTTATTAAATTTTTCTTAATTTCTGGTACTCTCAACAAGTTGTTGAGTTTCAGTTCTCTTTTGCTTGTTATATTCCCTTTACCAGTATGAGTAATATTGACAGAATTACCGTTTCCCATAGAAATAGATTGCGCACTTTTATATTCTCTATTCCGTAAGTTTAGATTGTTCAGATTGTTATTAATGTGGTTGGTGGCACCAAAGTCAGGGTACCAATCTTCGAATTGTGAGTCCTCACTTTTGACTATGCTGGCCCCATTGTACTGTGTTCTTGAGCTTTTAGACTTGTTTCTTGATTCTGATGTTGTTGTTGTCATATTTGCATTGGGGTTAAAGTTTCATGAGTTACTGTTTTGCTGATTTGTTGCGTAGGCCTGATCAAATCTGAAGTAACATCATTTAGCAGTGTGACCGAGCTTCTCGCAGATCTGGCACCTGACTCTGTTTGTGTTATTCCAACGACTTCTTCCTCTGCCACTGTTATTTTGGTTGCCTCTTTGGTCGTTTCTGTTAATATTTATCCCTTTGTCTTGACTTTTTTATATATTATTTGCTGCATAATTCACTGTGAGATCTTGGTTCTAGATTTTCTTGGATTCAATTTTGCCTTTATGCGAGAGCAGAGTGAAGTGTATGTACTGGAATGATGGGGTAGTTTATTTTGAAGAGAGAACGACAATAACTGGTTCGTATTCATCGTCGAGACTGTTCAAGATGTGTAGAATTTGCTCTACATCTGTGATTTTATGGCCTGCCACCTAAAGTAAGTCACACAAAGTTTTTATTTTGGTCAAATACTCTCGCATAGTTATGCCATCCTTTCGTAAATTCTGTAATTGTCTTCTGTTACGCATGATACAAGATGATGATTGAAAATTGAAAGTTTCTTCGATTGATTGCCATATTTCTTATGTTGTTCTTCACTAAATGAGTTGGGGCAACAAATTATGATTAATAGATGACAACAACCGCGAGCATAAAAGACTATCTTGTCTGTTGTAACTGGGAGTTGCTGATGAGATTTTCATCTTTGTCAGTAATCATCTGTAACGCCCCACGTCCGTTAATGTCACTCACTAAGGGAATGCATTAAGTTTCGTGAAGCGTTATAGGTAAACAGACACAGAACAATTACAAGAAAGATATAAATAAGATAGCAACGGAAATTTAGATTTTTATTTCAAGCATAAATCATAATACCGTGGTCTACAATACCAAAAGTCAACAAAAAACCATTACAATAAAATAACTTCTGTCTTTCACCATTGGAGTACATAAGAATATAAAAAACATAATTCCCCAATTTAAAGAGTTAAGCCATAGTAGAGACAAGAACTTGAGCCATACCTCAGAAGTAGCCCCTAGCAAGATGATATCTGAGTCCTGACTAAGCCTGAATCTTTCCTCCCTGAGAACCTTGGGGGGAGGGCTGGAACGGAAGAAAAAAGGAGAAACAAAAGGGTCAGACATAAAGTCTGGCGAGTCTAGTTACTTTTAGAGAGTAAACAAATAAAAGTAACATGATAGGTGTTGTATACAACGGTGTTGTATACACAATTATATGATTTTTGTTTGATGATAACAACCAAATATATTTTATTATTAAATGTGTTTATAACTGTACTGTTCTATATATACATCCCTGACGGGAATATAATATTTATATTTAAATGGAATACTACTACACTAGAATTGAACATTCAAACTGTATTCTATTTAAATATAATATTCTATTTCAACATTCAAACAGTACAGATTTATAACTCCACTATTTATATATATTCTTCACATGACATTGTACTTGTATATAAACTGAATATGATAAACAAATTTGCTTGAACACAAATTTAAGCACAATAAAATAATATTTTATTTCAAACAAATTTGTTTAACACAAACATCAGTACAATTCTGTTGTTACACAGCTCCTCACTATAACACTCTGTCTATACATTTCATATATATATATATATATATATATTTACAATCACTGATTTGACATTTTCATATCTATATACATTCACTTTGACTCAAATACACTGGCACATATACATTCTTTGCTAAATCTTTTGTCTTTATTATTCTGTCTACAAAGCATCTTCACACTCAGTCCAGTCATCATCTGCTTACCTGTCACAATAGAAACACACATACAGTATCTAGAATAGAAATAATATTCTAATTTCTAGCGAATATAATTTTTATTTTTCAAAATTTATTTGCCTCAGAATTTCAGTGTGTTTCTCATCATTTTTCATGACTTGATCTGATTCATCTGTGTTTAGTCAGTTTGTATATGTATAGTACAGGGACATGAAATCTTGTCTGATGGCTGCATATACACACGTGTGCACTGCCTCGCCAATCAGAATGTAGTAGCAAGCAACTGAGGAGCAGCCACATGGACCAACTCGACTCGGTGTAACTCAAGCAATACAGACATGGTCGATATGGCATAAGTACACTCAAATGTACAAGTCAGAGTCAAATCAGCAAGTCCATGAGTCGAGCAACAAAGTCATCACATCTCAGTTCAAAACAGCAAGTTTATGGTGCAGCCCAAACAAGATGTGGTGCATGGTCATACAACAATGGATTAGCATGCAGTTTTTTGGATAAAGCATGATTTTTTTCTAAGCAAGTAGTGCAACATCATATATATATATATATATATATATATATATATATATATATATATCTGGAAACTACAGTGGTCAAGGGTGCAAATATGTTTACAAGTATACAGCAAGTTTCTACACAGCATGATGAATGCAACAACTTGTATGTACACAGGGATATATACATGGCATCAGTCAGGTTCATATTCAATCAGCATGGCAGGTGGTGCTACAAAGGTGCACAATTTTTTCAGGTTTGAAAATGGCAACAACAACATATACATGGAATTGGCCAGTGTAAACTAAAATAGACATGAGCAGTTCAGTTTTTAATGTGCATGCACCGATGTACAAGGGTTAACATGCTCATCAACAAAATTTCAGAAATGCACAGCAAAATAACAAGAACAGATTGCAAGCTATTAATAAGATGAACCCAGATCCTTTCAAAGCCTGTTTTGAAATCATGTACACAAGAAAAAGTGCTAGGTTCAATGTGATATACACAATCTTGATTTCAACCCAAAGCGAAATATGATCAAGCCTACTAAACAATTGATGGCAGAGTCGATTTCATGATTTCAAGTTTTCGCATTCAAGAATTTCAACAACACATTTTTAGTTTTGGGCAAATCATCAATTCGATTGTTTCAGGAGTAAAACATTTTTTATAGCATGGGAACAATCACACAAGCAAGCTCAGATTATATGGCAAGTGCTAAATACATTTTGGGCAAACAATTATTTGTTTCCTGACATGAAGGCATATATGGAAAAAGCTTTTTTCCGGAAAATCATGTTAAATCATCCAAGAAATCCATCAAGCACTCAACAGCTCAAAGTAATGGTGACAAAACTAGATTTCGACATGCATGAAATTTCAAGGAAGTTTATTTTTAAATCATTCAATCAAATAACATTTCTGGAAATAAATAATGTCATGAATGGAAGCAAGGCAAGGTTCATGCAAGGATTTTAAAGGATGGTCTCACCACAGCAATTAAATGCTTCCAGATTTGCATATGATCATATAAGTCATATGTTATTTGGCCTCAGGAATTTCAGATTCAGGAAACAAGTAATCAATCACGCAAGGTTTTTTTAAGGGAGCCACATATACAATTTATATCAGTCAAAGATTTCATGCAAGGGACAAATGAATCAAAGTTCTAAATCATATCTTGGTTCATTATATATCCACGCAATTTCATTCAAAGCCGAGGTAGCAAAAAGGGGAAACAAACGAAAATCAGATCGAGCCATTCAATCAAAATCGGAGGAATAATAGGATTTTCTAATCCTATTTAAGCACCACTTCATCACAGGCATTAGGGATCGAATCCAATAACAACAATTTCAAGAATAAAGTTATTTTAGAAAAACTCACAATCTTTTAGGAATTCGATCAGCTCCAAATCGATCGAGCAAGCAATACAGAGCATCGAAGAAATCATAGAAGCACTACACCAAATTTACCTTCTAATAGCACGTGAAAAATGCTATAATATCATATCATAGCATTAGTGACGACGCTATATAACAACATGTTATAATAGCCTTGATACATCTCATAGCACTAAACTAAATGTTATTATATGAAACATTTAATAGCAGATAATTACCACTATGAAAACTTTATCATAGCATTATATCCATGTTATTTTATTTAACATAACCTTTATTTATAGCGTTAACCAATTTTTCATAGCACGTACGCAACACTATTAAAAAAATTCCATAGCAGTTTAATATACTTCATAGCTCTATGTCTAAGCTATAATTTTCTTTCCTATAGCGCTTTTATACAGATATAATAAGATTTTATAGCACTTCACTTTCAATTTCCATACCAGCATTCTTCCACTATTAATACATTTAATATAGCACTTGTTTGTTGCTATGCTGCTCTTTCTATAGTGCACTACAAATAATACATTTCTTGTTCATACTGTGCAAATCATTGGCAGTTCAACATTAAATCTTTTAAATCCAAAACAACATATCTAATAGCAAAATCATTAAAAAAGGCATACATGATAGTAAAAGGTCAAATAGTAAAAGCATATTTCATTACAAAACATAAAATACATATGGTCATACATAGTTGATATTCTTACATAGCCATGTAAATAAGTTTAGATAGTTTCCAAACAAATACTATACATGAAAAATCATGCACCATTAGTCTTCAGCGTATTAACTCATGCACATTCCATATTTCAAAACCTGCAATTTACATAGGCACAAGTTATGTTCATATCTTCCATATTTCTAAAAGCAAATCTTAACATACTTGTTAATGAATTTTCCAACTACATTTCATATTGCATCAATCACCCAAATTAAAGGCTCATTATTTTATATTGTTCATGTGTTTTTATGCAGCAATGTGTTCATATAAGTGCATATAATAGTTGTAGGTATTTATACAAATACGTATTTTTATGCTGCAATATAAATAACGATTTTATTTATAACAAATAACTGTACCTTGAAACCTATGTCTATGCTCGTAGTAGTGTTCGCGCAATCAGACCGATAGTAAAGCCAGAACATTCTAGAACTTCAAATTTGTCAGTAGAAATATGGAGGATGGAGGTTGAACTTCCCTTTGGTCACATGGTCCTGGTTAGAGTTTTTACTTCAATTGAAATGGTGAATAGTATGTGTAATATCCCGTGTTTTTGGTAGTTAAATATTTAATTTATTTTATTTTTAAATATTTATTTAGAATAGATTTGAAATATATATTCTGTTTATAAAACGAAGTTTTAACGTTATAATATTTCATTTGCATAAATTCGATAATATCAGTTTATTATTATTCGAAATTAACTGTTCTGGAATTTATTTCATATTGTATCTATGCTATATAAGATTGGAAATGGAAAAAAAAATATACATAACCTAGGGATAGTAGATAATGCGACTACACCGGTTTAGTTAATATACGGTGACTAGATTGGATAAAACTTATGATCATATATGGGATTTGAATCTAGGTTAAGGAACTGGAGTTCGAATAAACTTCTTGGTAACTAGGTTAAACAAGTTTATTAACTAATTAAAACAAGTTTATTAGTTAAAACTTTAAGTGCCACCAGCAATTTAAAATGGCCGAGAAGCTTGGCAGAAGGAAAGATAGCAAGTACATTAAATACAAACATGAAAATTTATATTCGTACATAACAGCTAAGGAAAACAGCGGATGTATAACCAAATCTCATATACAAAGACAATTCACTGCTACAATGTTTGAAAGGAAAGAAGAATGAAGAAAAAGAGAACCTATGATACTAGAAAGCTTGTGACAGATCTATAAAAACGGCTAAAGAAAACAAATTACATACCCCATCAAATTTACAGATTAAAATCAGATAATATATCTTTGTGAACAGAAAATCTTATATACAAATCTTTTGGCCACCACCTATACATTGCAAATCTAAAAAGGGGTACACAAAAGTCTGTTCAAGAAGTATTGACAAATCAAATTTATCACGTATGGTACTTTAAATCACATAACAAGCTTCACTGCTTGATAACACAGCAAAGCCCCACTGTCCACCATCATAAATCAACCTGCAAAGGGAAACAGCTATGAGTATAGCTAGTAAAATATAAGTTGAAGATTTCAAAAAGAGAAGACAATACATATTTATCAAAACAAGTCGAACAGACAAAGAAAGGTATGCATCAAATCTTCAAAGACTTTGCACAGCTAAGTAATAGCTAGAACAGCTATGTAACAGTTAAGAAGTGTACAATGTAGAGAAAGAGAAAAATATCATAACAGCTAATATATGTATGAATGTGTACCAACCTATACAAAAGGCTATCCTACCTACATACTTGCCACAGTTCAAATCAAGAATCAAATTTAAACAATTTGACGGCTGTGTACATACAGGCATGACAGTATGGACAAGACAATACAATAGCTTTATAGCACCTATAAGCAAACGGTTCGATTTTTCTATATATATCTGAGCAGTTTTGGTACAGGAAATCCTCAGACAATACAATACGAACAAGACAACTCGAGTATAAATTCATATGAACAGACAATATCAATGAAACAATTCAAACAAAAAGACAATGTGAATTGACAATACTAATAGACAATGCATAGATGTAGGAACAACCCAATCCAGTTGTGTTTCTGAACACAATGAGTACATGAAATCCAACTTAAAATCCCTCACATATCATTTCAGTCCCAATATACGAAAATCTGAAAGGGGATATGGCCTAAGTATAGCCGATCCTACCTAGGAAAAGGATTGAAAGACAGTGAACTCATCTAGTGCAAAACCGCTACTATAAATAGGGGCATACAAAGGTATTTCAACCATACAAAAATCCATTCGAAACGAATCAATACGAATTAAACCAGAAAAAAAAAATCAAAACAATACAGCAATTAAAATCAAGAAAAAGAAAAAAAACTTAGCTTTCAATTATGAACTCTCTTTGCGTCGGAACCAGTTCAGGTTGAAGCCGTTCAAATCCAAGGAGCAACGATCTTGTAGTCGAAAGTTGGTAGCATGTGGTGGAGGCTCGCTCGCTGAAGGTTGACCGCGGAGCAGTGATGAAGTCGAAGGGGTTGCAACGCCCTAAACCTCGTCGATTTGCTGTAGACAAAAGGGGGATTAGGGTTTGATTTATCGGCCTAGGGTTTGCTTTGGGAAATTTCTAGAGGTGGCTACTGAATGATCAAAAGGGGTTACGGTAGTAAAAGGGTTTTAAACAAGGCGGGTCGGATTATTTTGACGGGCTGGCTATTGAAGGTAAAGCCCAATTCTAATTTCAAAAGGGAATCCATGTTTAACTAATTTAATTGTTTTATAACTTTGGTTATACGATTTCTCACTCATACGATCTCGGATTCAGGCGCGGTCAGTTGCGTCGGAACCGTGGAGACGAACACTTCGAGATGGAGCAGGTCTGGGCCAGATCTGAAGTAACGGGGATTTTATTTCGAATTAAACGTCAGTTTAATTGGACAAAATCAGACTGTTATCAACGGATTTAAATCCAGGTGAGTTAAACTCACTCAGCTCTTCCCATTTATATTTTATATAAATTGGGTTTTGTTTTGCATATTCTGGTTGCTAGTGGTTGATTGTTTGCTAGTTAAATATATTTATTTTTGATTTAATTTCTGAAAGTAAACAGTTGTTTAATTTAAAAAGAAATACCAATCGCTTTGATTTGACCCGAACAAGAGAATTTCACTTGATTGACCATCTTTATAAACATGTTGGAGTTGTTTAAATTGTTTGGATTGGCCATTAATTGATTGATTATTATGGTTGATGGTTGAATTGTTTTCAACATTTATTTTGGTATGGACCCATGGGTAGTATGAGTTGGGTAATTGACATCATCTGACTGAGGAATAAATCGATTTTTAAATATGAATTCTATCGACTGTAAGTCCACAGAGTTGAAGTTATAAATATATTTTATAACTGGAATAAGTTTTGAAAGTTGTCATTTTAAATAAAGGTTATAAAAAAAGGGAATAAATATTAATCATTTATTTGGTAAAGTTATAAGTAATTATGGGATATGTTCCATTAAACAAATTTCCTATGTCGATGAAAATATTATAAACAAATGAAATAACTTAGCAGTAAGTGTCTGATTAATCGTGAGCGATTAAATGAAGTTATTTAAATTTATTATATTTTAATTAATTTAAAGATGGGATTAAATAGAATTGGTTAAGAGAATAACCATGGTTGGTGTGTCGACCATTTAGACTAAGATAGATTTTAAATTAGTGAATTAATGGATCCAGTTTGGTAAGGTTTTAAAAAGAGGAAATTATTAGTTATTCTAGTAAATGAAGAAGTTAATTGTTTTGAAATGATTAATGTGGAGTTGTATAATAATCATTAATCAAAGGAGATATATTTAAGTAAGCAAGTTTGAAATGAAATGGCTAAAGGATGAGTCTTTGTTTTTAAGCTCGAGTCTTATAATAAGGCAATAAGGAGGTTTAAAAGGATACCTAGCGTAAATGAAAGTTTTTCCTTTACTTAAGGTTCGAATTAAGGAAATGAAGATATAAAGGGTATATATATATAACCTGGAATTTATAACGACGTTTATAAATGAATATGAGTTTAAACATCGTTTTTAAACTGGAAATGATTAATAATGGTATTAAGTTGAATAAGTAGATTTAAAAAGGGGTTTCCCGAAAGAGAAAAGGTAATGGGAAAAGGGATTTGCTTAGAGCTTAGTAAACGAGGCTTGAAATAAGGATTGAAATGATAATATAGGGTTTTGAATCACGACTCGTATTTATCTGAAGGTAAGAACATTGTTGGTCAAGGTCTGAGAGGTAATTAAAATACCCCAACTTGAACAACTTCGGGACGACCCAAAGATGATACTAGTGGGTGATGCCGAGAGTGTGTGATAAGATTTTCCAAGGTAACGGAAAGGAGATGAGATGATATTTCCATAGTAACGAAATAAAAAGGGACTTGAGCGATTAATTCTAAAAGCCAAGTGATACTGAGTACCAGATCAGTAAATATATTTGTATGATTTTCATGGATGTTTACTTGATAGTTAAATAACCGACTATCAAGTCTGACCCTTACGGTTGTTGGTATGGAAAGACCGGGATCGAATGAATATTCGAAACCATTCCGACCAACGAATACGAATATAAACAAGAGGTCAAGCGACGATCGAGATGGAGCATGTGAAGACCATAGATCTTCATGAAGCGGAAGAACCACTTACAATCTCTGATTCGACCCGGAGATATACTGGGGTTCTGTCGTGGTTGAAACTGTGGATTACAAGGACGATCGCTACTGATCCATGGGGTGATTCCTATATTGGATGCAGTAGGAGAGTACCTTCGGTTCATCCTGTTCCTGGATGACTTGTATGGACGAATGTCTGGCGGAGTATTTCCTTAAAACCACGTACGTTGATTTTTACAAATATACCGAGTTGGTGGCGAAGAATGGCCCTTCTTTCAAACCCGGAGTATATTTGTGGACGTCAATTAGTGATTTGACGGATCTGACGATGTGGCATTCAAAGTGAATGGTGACCAGATGTTTAAAGGTAAATTCTGACCTCAAGCCTCACAACCGGGAAATGACAAAAATCGGGCAGGCAGCATGGCTATGTGGGTCGCTCCCATTAGGGTGTATAACCACCTATCTAGAGAAATTTCTTTTGTTCCTTAATCTATTGATTCTGCCCATTCGGGAATGGTGGTTTGAGTCCAATCGTTGGTGATATACATTCGATACACTCAAGCGAAATGAGTGGTCGGTCATGTGAGGGCCGGGTTGCAAGACGTTCTTGTGGAACCCTGTGTATTCGCCTCTAGAGATACACGTGCGGAAGGTGGTCCCATACCTTGTCAAGTTGGAAACCCAATATCCAATAAGCGCCCGCGGTTTTTGATTGTATACTATATACGGGGAGCGTGAGATGCAAGCGTTCCTCTAGATTTGTTAATTATTTGTATCTAGACATTATCATAATATCAGATCAAGATATGGATTTCGAAAACTGTTTTGGGTTATCGTAAGGTAAAAACCGTCCGTGTTTATGTGTGGATCGGTCTTACGATTATCTTTTTCTTTCGAAAGTATTTAACTTTAAAATCAAGTTGTGTGATACCTTAATGTTGTGCGAGTTTTTCTCACTCTGGTCCACCAGACTAACCCGGTGTTTCGTAAATGCTCGGGTTAGCCCGGATGTACAGGTTCAGGTTATCAGGTATTGCGAAGCCTAGAAACGAGCTGAAGATGTTCAGATGAATGATATTCCGCTGTGTGATTGTATATATGAGAACAGATTATCAAAACTGTCCAGATGTGTGTTGTACTCTGATATTGTAAGTATTTTCAAAAGCTCTCAATAAAGGTTTATTTCTGTATTAGATTTTGTTCCGCTGCGATGTGAGACTCTGTGTTGGTTCTTCTTCTTCTTCTATTCTAATATTTCCTTCTTTCTTATCTCACCCTCTAATTTCTTTCTAAACGTTCCAGTGTTTTTCGGTGCTTGGAGGATCGACATGAGTTACGGTAAAGGTATTGATGTCGATTTTCGAGCCCGAAAACCCTGGGTCGTTACAGTATGCCTGGTGTATCTTAGGAAATCCATGGTTGTTCTGTTGCCCTGAATTTTGTTCAGAGATCAAAAAACAAAGCACCAATATGATAGTGGGTACATGGATTACTATTTTATTTTTATGAAGAGCGTATATCAGACTTTTCATAGACATCAAGTTTGAGTTTTTGCCAAATTTTAGAGAAGTCGGTAATGTTTTAGAATGAAAATCATTTCAAACATAAATCATAACACTAAACCGATGTTTATATTTAACTAGAATTCCATTACATGTCCGTTGTATATTTTTATGCCTATAACAGGTCTAAAAAGTTTAGTTTATACCAAAACATATCTAATAATAGTACTAAAAAGAAACTACTAGCTTATTAATGCCTATAAATAATGTACTGTGAGATAAAAAGACATTAAAAAATAATCCAAGTATATGAAATAGGACAAAAATACCTTAGGTTATCTCTTCCAAGCTTTAAAGGTAAAGTGCAGCAATTATATGCTTTATGTCTTTCTTATTACAGCAAGTCCCACTTCTCTATATGTAAATTTATTGATCTGAAGTGGACTTACCCAGCAAGGGTTCATCCTCCTGAAGTGGACTTAATCCAGCAATCATACTTTTGTTCCAATGAACTGAGTATGATGGCACCTGAACCAAGATAGATGGTTAATGACTTTACATAGAATCTTCATCCTCATATTTTGGTGGACTCAGCACTGTATATTTCCGATCAACAAAGTAATACAAAAAAAAACATACTCTTTGATGACGACAACTGACATAACAATACTCTTTAATAATAAAAACTATAAGAATGGGTTCAGTAAGATTTGTATGGAATGTATAGGGTTTGTACAAAACATGTAATCATGTCCAATTTGCATAGAATGAATGTATAGTCAATTTATAAGATGCTGCAAAAAAATGTAAATGATTTTGCATTAATACATTCATGATATCCATGACTAGCTGAAGTAAATGACTTAAACTATATGTGATGCATATAAATCTGGAACTGGGGCCATTCAAGCTACCAACAAACATTGTTATTATGAATTATATAATTGCTAAATCTAGAATTGGGGTCATTAATAAATAATCTAAAATCATTTTACGGGATGTAAACAACTAATCAGACATCTCTACGATACTCTAATTTAGAAGAATAAGCGCACATGTTGACTTATGGAAATCAAACTCACCATAATATTAAGCTTCCCATCAAAAGTTAATGTCACATTCATCATCAACTCTTCTCTCTGCTATCGGATTGACATATCACAAATGAGACCTGTTACCTTCAAATCCATATCTCCCTATTTCTTCAAGCAATCGTTTAACCTCTTTTCTTTGCTTGAACAAATGCACACATATGCACCAAGTCTACCCAATTCTTCACGAATGCATGCCTAATCGATCAATTAATTAAAAGCAAACTATATTTATCATACACTTATTTACAAAAGGTAATATAAGACAACTGAAACTAAAATGTTTTTCATATTTAGCATACACTTATTTACAATAGCATGTGCAGAACAATGAAACATATGTTGGTTGCATATAAGGATGTAAGAATTTCAAAAGCTCATCGAAGAAATGAATAGGGACTAAATTATTCTTATTGGGGAAGAATTGCGATCAAATTTGCTGTAAAATCTTTTATATCTGTTATAAACATTCCATGCAGTCTATTAAGCAGTGAACATGGTAGTCAAGTTTATTCTCCATGACTTCGAACGTTTATTCTCCATGATTCCGAATGTTTGTTCTTCATGGTTCCTAAGTCCTAACATATTCGAAGACAAATACATATGGAAGGCCATGTTTTTGCACTGAGGGCGAATTTCATAGAATCTATTATATAGGCACTTTGTTGGAGGTATACGAGCATCTCTAGATCTATATTTGTTATGTTTAGAAATTAGAATTTTGGTCATCAACATAGAATTTTGTCTTTTCCAAAATTCCAAAGTGTGTCTTGTATATTTTGTTGTAAAATTTGAGAATGATAATAATATATTAAAACATCATCATTATTTGGATGAATTTCACTTAAACCACACACCTAAACACACCTGTTTACATCATTCATGGTGATGTTCATACGACAGTACATTTTTAAAAGGCAAAATTACATATTAGAACATCATCATTATTTGGATGTATTTCACTAAAACCACACGCCTGTTTAAACATTGTTTATGGTGATATTCATACGACAGTGCATTTCAAAAGGCAAAATTACATCAGCGGCTTGTTATTATAAAATTTAATTTCTTTCGGTATGTGCCCTTCACCAGACATATTTGCAACTTGGCCACAGTATAACATATTTCAGGTATTATATATCACCATTAACGCTGAACGCATATCGTCGGATAACATAATTTATCACCAATTGTTTTATAATCACAATAACAAAATACCATTGATGATTCATAATCCAATATGGGAGTTGATACATATAAACACATCAAGATATACGATATATATACGATGACCTAAGGTTATCTGTAATGTGCAATCGGCATAGCATGTTGAACTGGTTATCATTGTTCATGGTTGGGAAAAATAAGCATATAATACTTGATTGCCTGTTTTATACAATCATCTCATGTTTTATTATATTGACAATGAACCATAGTGCTATAGCTATAACATAAGGTACATAGAGACAAACAAACCTAGGTGTTAAACCATGAAGAAGCGATAACTGATGTTGTCAGGTGTTTAATAGTGTACTTGAAATTTAGCCATCATCCTAGCCGACCTATTAGTGAGTAATAAATTGTACAATAGGTGTGTCTCAACATTTGATATTAGCTATGTTAAATAACAATCAGATGAAGCCTAAACAGATCACACACATTCTATCCAAAAAGCTTCTATACAACAGTAAAGCCTTTATGTTTCAACTTAATGTATTGCAAAAGTATGTTAAATCAAAGCTCCTTTATTTTTATTCTATTTTTTTCTATGTTGGAAGTTGAATAGAAGAAAAATAACTAAAAATCCATTAAATATCAAAAGGATAGTCTATCTAGACTGATTGTTGTGCCTGTACACGATTAGAGAGAAGTTAAGTCCAAATTATATACTAGTATAAACAGCTATATTTCACTTTTTTGGCAAAGTAACATTTCCTCAATATCAGCTAAACTTGATATCAAATTCAGATAATTATGCAAGCAAAAAATCAAATTTTATTTTCAAAATTCAAATACACAACGTATATTGTTAGGTGTTTGGTGACGTTATATGTACTCTAAGTTGCTTGGTTTATAACCGAGTAGTTGTCTTCAATATTTTGCGCAAATAGATGTGGTGGTGTAATTTTTTGCAGTATTACAAAATCTTGCCCATAAGAAAACATGAAGACTATAAAGACACATGTAAAAAATGGACATGTCAATTTACCTCGTATTAATTTGTATATAATCTGACAACATCAAGGTGAGCTAGAATGATAATTGGCTAACCCAATTATATATGGCACAATGTTGAGGCTTCCCATGCTACATTTCTTTCTTCCCAAAGCGAACAGCCACCGGTAGCATCTGGAGTCTTGAATAACTATATTGACTAAATGACCATGGCTCAACGATTGGGTTCCAAAGCTTCCCATTGTCCTTATAAATAATGAAACAAACCTGCACACTGGTTTGTAAAATTTTAGCCTGTGAAAGATATGTAATCAAAAAAGCCTTTAGACTTATAAAATGTGCATTTAGTTTTGCAATATTTATATTTCTAAAAACGTGAAGCTTAAGGATGTGCCATACTGGTCAAATATTTGTTTTTAACGTTACAGGATGACATTGAAGTTGTTATAACAATAGTATATCATTTATCTTTCATAATCGAAGAAATTTTAAGACATGATGACAGGATTGTTGAAAATTTGAACATGAGTAAGACATTTAAATGTCAACTAGCTTAGTCAGCAATTAAATGAAGTAGGGCCAAAGGAACAGATGTTTGATCATTTTAATGAACATAAATTTTCAGGACACACAACAAACTATAATTGGCAATTCACCCTAATTCAAGCAATGAGAGCAATTTAAAAACAACTTACATGTCGGGAAACATCGAGGCAATCTGGTTGCTAGGTACAGACCCGAATATGCAGTGAAGGAAAGTGTAGATAAAGCGGCAATCACTACAAACTAATCAAATAACAACAATCTTGCATAACAATACTAGGAAGAAGGGTAAAGCCACTTACCTAAATTATAGTCTAGGGACCAGATTTGAAACAGTTGCATTACAAATCGCGTCATATTGGAATACAATATTTTGGCTGAGTAAGTGGTAGGGAGGCAGTTATTCTAATGTGGAGCAGAAAAACAAATAAATATGTAAGAAGCCTCTATTTTGAAATCTCGAAAGATGCGTCTGCCACATAAGCAAGATTGGATTCCTGTATTATTTTTTAAGTAATAGAAGTGGAAGCATAGTTCACAATTTCCCATCACCTAAGAGAGCCATTCATTATCACCGAGAGAGCCAATCTTCCCCATCACCTTTTCTCCTTGCCCGTCCATTGTTATTTCATATATGTGTTGCATAAAGAGAACATGTTATAGACCTATATTGGTTTATGGATTCTTTTGACGTAGTTGCATGACCAAATATTATCAGTTAAAAAAGGTTGAAGTACAATAATTTGCTCTAAATTTCATATATGCATAGCATTCAAAAAATAGAATATGTGACGTTATTGTCTTCATGACTCTATAGCTATAAACTTAGCAATGCTGAAATCAAATAGCGTTGTGTAGAGATACAATGAGATGCCATGAATTACCTGCATTAAACCAAGTACTGATTGATCCTAAGATGTGGTTTCAGTCTATTAAGGTTTTTGAAATTGAAATTTCAGTTTCACTTTCATTTCCTATATATATATATATATATATATATGTATATATGTGTGTGTGTGTGTGTGTGTGTGTGTGTGTGTGTGTGTGTGTGTGTGTGTGGGTGTTATCTACAAAAATAAACTATGTTATATATTTCCAAATGATGATGAATGAACATATAAATAGAAATACTGGCTAATTTTCTGTATTATGGCACTAGTAATAAAATTTGAATAATAAATTAATAAATTTGAGTTCAACTTAAACATGGTATAGTATCGATCATATTGGACAACTACTAATAACTTGATTAAAATTATAGCGTTATAAAACATTAGATAAGAATTAAGCATGATGAACATGGTGACAACCATGGGAAAGAATTCATGTCGAATTTGGCACATGGGCTTGCTGCAGGAGAAATCGGGAATCACTGTGGATATCCACTGCAAGGCTACCAACCTGCACCGGAGGTTACCCTCAAGACTACCCTACAGCTCTTAAGGGGTGCCCTCCTCAAGGATACCATACATAGGGTTACCCACAACATGGAGGATATCTACTTGCTGGCAATCCAAAGCCACTCTGCTTCACTTCGTCAAGGTACATTTGAGTTTTTGTTGTATCCTATATGAATTAATAAATTCCTTTAATTGACATGTATTCGCAGGGCATGGTGGCATGAGTGTAAAGTTTGTTGGAGGTGTAGCAGCTGTTTCCGCCGCATATGGCACACCAGGTGCATAGGCATGTTGCACATGAAGGATACTCCCATGGGATTCTCTTTCGTAGGATGTCATGGCAAATTCAAAAGAGGAAGCGAGAGACGTTCAAGCATGGCCACAGAACGTTTAAGAGGAAATAATTTTATATCAGACACCATTTTCTTACTAGTACATATGCCTCATGCTTTACTCTTTCATGAACACAGTAGGTTGAAAAAGTTAGTTACTTTATGTAATTGGCTCTTGTACAATGTGTTTGTATTGCTTCGTGATAACAATTTTTTATCATATGTTAGCTTTGTAAAATGTTGGGTATAGTTTAATATATTATTTGCATATTAAGATGTATAAACTCTTTTGGTGCCTCATCCTCATTATTAGAAGTAAACTGTTGGATAGTGACATGAGCGAATGATAACAATCTACGAACAGGTAAAATGAATTACAGGTAATTGTTAAAATTTACAGGCATGTATTGTTACTTTCAAAATATACAACGATTGTATATATGAAACTGTAAGTAAAACTGTCATTGAAATATATAAAAATTGAATATTATAATACATCTATTCTCATTATGCAACATACATCATCATTTACTGGTAAACCTATATAGAAATGCTAGTGAAATTGCCATAATTTCAATTTTACAATCTAATCAACAACTTACGGATTTCTTCCCCAACAGCAAGGGTATGTATCGCGCGCACATTAACATATTGTAGAACCAAAAGTAAGGTGTAAACAAAGCAATGTTAAAAAATATGGATCATTTTTTATCATAACACACAAATGTAAACACATCAAAATATTAATTTACAGTATAGTAACAATAAAGTAACCTACAATAATCTTGTATTGGTCTAGAGTGAGAAGAATACTCACCTAAAATTAGAACTTCCACTTTGTCTATGCCTTAAATGTCCTCACTAGTATATGTGGTGTCAACTTTTAAGCTTGTAATGTTCCCCCTTTAAAGGATTTGTTGATCACTTGATCATCTATAATTTTCCACTTGAACATTAGCTTGAATTACCAATATGATGCTCCCATTACGCACTTAAATTCATCTATGACTCACTTCTTGTTTCTACTTCCTCTGTTTATTGAAGAATATAAGATTCAAAGGAAAAAATTATTCAGAGATATCTTATATATGGATACACTTCATAAAATACTATACGGTAAATGTTCAGAACCCATAAGTTATTTTGTTCATTTGATTGAATCTTCGGCTATTGGTTACAATCTGAAATCGTAAGGTAATCTATTGCCCTAGGTAATCATTGCCACTTGTTTACCAATTAGCACACCAATATAACTTAAATATTTATGACATCAACTACCAAATGCCCTTGTAATCAATCGAACCTATAAGTGTATGTGACTATGTATTAATAAGGCATCACTTTAAAACCCTTATTCATAAAATGAAACAAAATCAAAAGAGGAATTTCTAGAATCAAACTTAGGACAAATTTATAAAATATTAATAACACAAAAAACCCAAAATTGAAATTACCAAACAAGTCCACGAATTTGGTCGATGAAGTCGTTGATGGTTGACTGAATCAATATGGTGGTTGCCGCTTGAACGAGCATGCTGCTGGAATGAACCAACAAGGTCGACGTTGTTGCTAATCGATGCCAAATCCGATGACCTTCCTGATTGTGAGAACCGACGCGGAATAGACGAGGTAGTTGCCGTGGAGTGAATCGATGCGATGCAGCCATTGATGGCTTCTTAAAGGAATTTGTATGGCCGTGAGAAGAAAGAAGTTTTCTTTTGGTCCGAAGAGGAAAGTGAGAAAAGAGGGAATTTTCATTTTCACGGCCTAGTTTTTTTTGCCAAGATGCCGCATTCGTTTGAGTTCCTGCGTTCCAACAGGCTTTAGGGAAAGATAGCGGAATGATTTCATTATCGTCCAATTTGTTATCATATTTTTTTACTCTATCTGTGTTTTATATAGCCGTTTAATTATAAAGCTATAATATTGCGCTATATATACGGCATTTTGTTGTAGTGAAGTCACAGCATCTTCCTTAGCAATTGCGATTGGGTTTGGAGCATCAGAGAAAAACCCTAGGTTTTGTAGCCGCCGCCATTTCTATTTCTCAGAGTAATCGGGACAATGTTTTCAAGGGTGCAACATTTACAAATGGGCCGACCAAGTTATCAACGGACTTAAGTGTTTTAATTGAAAAGGGAATGACCCTTCCTTTTCACTCCTAGGGTTTAGCTTGTGTTATTTTTCATTTTGACTTTGTTCTTATTGTATTTTCAATTTCTTTTGTAAACCAATCTGAAACAGGTCTAGAGTCTGTAAAATTCTAGGATCCAATTAGGAGTTTAACTGGCAGTTTACTAGAGTCTGTAAAAACTAGGGTTTTGGGTTACGGGGTTGTAATCCGGAGAAATCTGATCTAGAAGATTAGATCAGTCTATGGAGCGTAGGATTAGAATAAGAGCGAGGGGTTCGCGAGTGTACATGGTCTTGTATGCTTGATCCGTTCTTTTACCTAGTAGAAACCTTAGGAATGCAGCGGTAGGCAGGGTTTTGCCGAAGCTGGGTATATCTGCGTGAGATCTATTTTCTACACTTTTATTTTTGTTGCATTCTGTGATCTGTTTATTGTTTTAATATCTTGTCAGATTTTTAATTCAGCGTAAAATTGTGATCAACCCTATTCACCCCCCTCCAAGGTTGATCTAGATCCAACAATAGGCATATAAAGCGGATAAGAGAGATCAAGGCATAAATGGAAGGTGTGACAAGGTAGACAGGGTAAGGTGTATACACTTCTCTAATGATTACTTTGCACTATTACTAGTATAACCAGAATGAGATGATCCCTTCCACTATAAGGTGGTAGACTTAGGGCATATATCCAAATACACCCTAACCACTACCCTAATCGATTGGTTCCCCACTCCGTACATACTCTGTGTCGGCCCCACGGTAGGATGTATTACGTCCTACAGAGGCAACCCCTCACTGATATGCACAGCCCCATATCTACTGGTATCACGGTCGTCTTATCCCCCTCTGCCCGACTCATGCACACACATGGCCTAGTCAGTTTGCGCCGCCTACACCACCCTCCATGTTTGGATCTCTTACAATTAGTCAGTAAGTGTGTCCCCTCTCCGCTTAGTACGGAGTATTTTATTTGATACTTACTCCGGGTTACTGACTGAAATGGGTCCCACACAATATGATATAAGCTCTCCCCTTTGTCTTGTATCCCCCACTAGGTTTTTCACTGACTATGTATACCACTAGGTGTCTTTAATTACATAGCCCTATACCAGTTATGCTTACCCTTAAAGGTGTCTTTAATTACGTAACTTTATTATTTCCTCTGGTTATGTATACCACTAGATGTCTTTAATTACATAACCTTATCGGGTTAAGTTTGTGGGCCTATATGTAAATATTACCCATCCCCTCCAAGTTTGCTTAACTCATCCACTATTCCATTCAATTTACTTAACCCTAACCTTATTTCACAATCATACAATCCCTATGGATTAGATTTGGTTAAGTAGTCCAATTTATTACCATGTCTATTTATGGTTTATAATGCGCTAGACCTTCCACATTAGGCCTACAACGTGTGGATGCTGGATATGTCGGTCGGGTCCAGGGAGACTTATTCCACAGTTGGGCCTAACCTCGTGTCTTAGCCCGATTCATATTTGCGTACATAGACCTCCCACATTAGGTTCAACATTAGTGGCTGTTGGATATGCCGGTCGGGTCCGGGCAAACTTCCGCCACTAATGCAACCTAAAGTACAATTACAATTCCTAATTGTAATTACTAGACATTCTATTTTTAATTAATTAATTAATCCTCCCTTTTTATAGGTGTTAATATCCATTTTACCCAATAATTTGAATTATATGTCCAAAAATGTTCATATTCAAATTATGCCAATATTAACCCTTTTCCCCCGTTTCCTAACTAGCGCACTCATAAACTGGTGGCATGCTTAGGCTAGTTAATAGCCTAGTCATAAGCGATAATAGGAAAAAAATGGGAATATAACCAAAGTGATCATCTTGGCATAAACATAAACTAGCATGATGATAAGGTGAACATACATACTGGCATGACATGTAATTAACATCATAACAAGGTGAACATAAAACTGATGAAATGGTGGTAGTCAATTGATTCTAACATAACTACGATGTCACAACAAGCATAGTAAGATCTAAATTAGCAGTCCAATTGGTTTAGATCTAACATGATAACACAAGGTGATAAATTAGATCACATAATCCAAATCAAGAGGTTAAAATAGATCTAACACCATTAGAATGACATAATAGCATGTTTAGATCTAAATATGGGTTCACAAATCCAACTTACAACATATCTCAGTTGATCGCAATATGACAAGTGAAAGGTGATTTACGTAAAGAGTTAGATCTAACCAATGTTGTGACTGTCCAAATTAACAAATTTACATTCACCACAACATAGTTACAATTCAAGATCCACATAGGCAATATAATAGAATAACCACAGTTGCATTAGATCTAGAGAAATAGATCTATCATGACATAGTATAAGGTTTAACAATAGCATAAATTCATAGGTTACATCATATCCAATTCACAGTCTTTCATAATTCACTTTTATTCATTTAAACCTAAAAGCAACTAGAAACTCACAACATTAGGTTTAGAGGATAGAGAAAGAATGGATCTTAAATTTTTGGATTTGATTTGAAAAGTTGAATGTTGTTGAAGAAAACGAATCCGTCTCAGTTCGCACACTGGCAGCATATGGCTCCCATAATTTCCAATGAAGAAATAGGAGAACTGGACACATATACATAGCTGCAGGACCCTCTGAAACTGACTGCCACCTCAGCTCTAGGGGTATCGACATCCTGTGGGAGTGTCGACCCATAGGTCGACACCCCTTAAGGGAGGTTGACACCCCTTTAGAGGGGTCGATCCCCTAGAGCGGGAATTTTGCCGCCTTAACGAATTTTTGATTTTCGAATAGTTCTGGATAGGGTATGACTCATATCTAACTCATATGTGTATATATATTCTTTCTGCGTGTATACAAACTTAAAACCCTCATAACTTCTTCATACGGTGTCCGTTTTACACAAACCAAATGTCAATCTTAACTAGAATTTCGAGACGGACGCGATGGCGCAGTCCGTTTTCCTTGATTCTAAATATTTTAATTATTATTTAATTTACCCTCTTTTAGTGTTGTTAAAAATTCGGAGTGTTACGTTCTCCCCTACTCAAAGGATTTCGTCCCCGAAATCTCTAAGTTGAGAAGAATGCATATCCTACCATCCATCATCTATCTACTCATCCAATAACCATTGGCATCCATTGTACTTAAAGACTTCTAATGCTTATATGAACATATGCAAATGTGTGTGTATATGTCCCAACACTAATGCGTAAGATCAGGCGGTCTACTGATTCAGTTGGCCTCCTTAATGCAATGTATGCTAGTGCCATGAATCCAATATGTATGCAAATAATCCTATTATAACATGTAAGCTATATATGTGTGCATACTCATTCGTCCAAATGCAACATCCATATGCTAATACACCCATTTCCATCCATAAAAGAAAAGAAAATGCACACACATCCATATGCAGTATGAAAGTGATTGAGCCGATCTTGGTGCCTAATGTGTGTGTATGCGTCCACATGCAACCACTAGCAAACACTTGCATCCACTTGCATCCATCAACCATAACATGTTTCAAACACATGTTTACATCCATAGGATTCCTGTCTAAAGGTCGAAAAATACTACGGATAAGATATACTCAAATGATAGAAAAAAGTACTGATAAAATTTTCGAAAAAGGAGTTAAGAACATACCCTCGAAAAAGAAAGGGTACGAAGCATGAACCTTGTCTTCAGTTTCCCAAGTTGCATCCTCTGGGTTATCTCCCCATTGAACCTTTATCAACTTGATCTCTTTATTGCGTAGCTTCTTAACTTCTGATCCCAGAATACGGGTAGGGACTCGCCTGACTGTCGCCTCCCATTCCACTTCAACTTCTTCCAACACACTCAACTCAACGATTACTGCGGTGTCATGCAGGCACTTCCGCAGATGAGAAACATGGAAAACATCATGAACGCCGGATAGATTTTCTGGGAGCTTTATTCTATAGGTCATTTGGCCAATCCTCTCAGTTATGGGAAATGGTACCATAAACCTAGGTGCCAACTTCCCTACCGATCCGAAGCGAACCACATTCCTCAGAGGTGACACTTTGATAAAAACTAAGTCTCCCACTTCAAATTCGATGTCAGTCCTTCTCTTGTCTGCATAGGATTTCTGCCTATCTTGAGCTGTCTTCATCCGCCGTCGAATAAGGTCAATCTTTTCGGACGTTTCTCTAACCATATTTGGTCCAAGTAATAATCTTTTTGTAGATTCTCACCAACAAGTTGGTGATCTACAGGGTCATCCGTACAATGCTTCGAAGGGTGTCATGCTGATGCTAGCTTGATAACTGTTATTATAAGGAAACTTTACTAAAGGAAGATGCTCTTCCCAAGTCCCTCCGAAGTTTAGGATACATAGCCTCAAAAGATCTTCAAGAATCATGTTCACCCACTCTGTCTGTCCATCGATCTGAGGATGATAAGTGGTGCTTAAACACAACTGTATACCTAATGCTTCTTGCAAGCTCCGCCAAAATTTGGTGGTAAAGATGGGATCATGATCGCTCATGATGCTGGAAGGAACTCCATGAAGACGAACTATCTCACGAACATAAATTGCTGCTAACCATGATGTCGTCCTCTTGCTTTTAACTGGAATAAAGTGAGCACTCTTAGTAAGTCTATCTACCACAACCCAGACACTGGTGTTTCCATTCTTCGATCTATGCAAACCATCTATGAGATCCATAGAGACGCTCTCCCATTTCCACTGCGGAACCTCCAACGGATGAAGTAATCCACCGGGTTTCTTTTGCTCAGCTTTGACTTGCTGGCAAACTAAACATTGAGAAACAAATTCAGCTACATCTATCTTTATCCCAGCCCAAAAGAAAACCCTCTTCATGTCCCTGTATATCTTATCCCCGCCTGGATGAATGGTCATCTTAGAATGGTGGGCTTCTTCTAGGAATGCCTTTATCAAGCTCCCAGTTTTAGGAACACAAAGCCTTCCATCTCGTCGCAGCCACCCCTTTTCATCCATGGCATATCTACTGAGGAGACTAGAAGTCTCCCCTCTTCTGAGCTTATCCATGATGTCTAGAATCTATGAGTCACCTTGTTGCGAAGCTTCTATCTGGTCCATAAGAGTCGTTCGTATCTCCAGGTATACAAACAAATCAGGAAAAATCTCGATGGAGGGTCTAAAATCAAAAGCTCATATGAACTCCAAGTTCTTTCTTTCCACAAACAGAGGACTTAGAGCCACCCTCTGCCTACTTAGTGCGTCTACCACCACATTACCCTTGCCAGGGGTATAGGAAATTTCAAAATCATAAGAAGCTAGAAACTCCATCCACCGTTGTTGCCTTAAATTGAGATCCTTTTGCGAGAACAAATACTTGAGAGATTTATGATCGATGTATAATTCGAACTTCTCTCCAAGTAAATAATGATGCCATGTCTTTAACGCAAACACTATGGCAGCTAACTCTAGATCGTGGGTGGGGTAGTTCTTTTCATGAACTCTCAACTGTCTACCCCCATAACATACTACTTTCCCTTCTTGCATTAGAACCGCACCAAGCCTTGTACCACATTCATCAGTGTAAACAGTAAACACCTTACTCCCGTCAGGCAAGGTCAAGACTGGGGCTGTTGTTAGAGCCCTCTTCAATCGTTGGAAAGCAATGTCACAGTCTATATCCCATGAAAATGCCAAGATCTCTTCGTCAGCCTGGTGAGTGGGGCTGATATCTTTGCGAAGTCCTTAATGAACTTCCAATAGTATCCTGCTAACCCACGAAAGCTTCTCACCTCGGTTGCAATTTTAGGAATCTGCCAATCTTGCGATGCAACCACCTTCGAAGGATCTACAGCTATCCCTTCTTTGGAAACCACATGCCCTAAGAATCTCACCTTTTCTCTCCAAAAATGGCATTTGGAGAATTTTGCGTTAAGCTGATGGTCACAGAGAGTTTTCAAAACTTCTCTCAAATGTTGGGCATGCTCTTCTTCACTTTTGGAGAAGATCAAAATATCATCGACATAGACTATAACAAATTTATTTAGGAACTCCCTAAACACCCTGCTCATCAGATCGACAAAATAGGTTAGTGCTTTCGTCAACCCAAAAGGCATAACTAGTCATTCAAAGAAACCATCCGGAGTCCTAAAAGTAGTCTTATCTATGTTGTCCTCGGCCACCCTCAACTGATGGAACCCCATGGCCAAGTCTAACTGGAAAATACCGAGGCATCAACAAGCAGATCAAATAAATCATCAATCCTCATAAGCGGGTGCCTATTCTTCTTAGTGAGTTTATTTAGCTCTCTATAATCAACACACAAACGAAGCGAACCATCCGCCTTAGTTGCGAATACTACTCGAGCACCCCCATTCAGATATGCTTCGTCTGATAAACCCTTTCTCAAGTAGCTCCCCTACTTGCTTACTCAGCTCCCTCCTTTCCTTCGGAGCCATGTGGCGCACTGGCAATGCAACTGGCTTTGCATTGCCACCAAATATATAAGAAAGTTGATCTTGCGCCTCGGAGGTAAACCCCGAACCTCATCAAAAACATCGGAAAAATCTCGGACTACTGGAACAGATTGCAGATCGTCGATAGATGCATCAAGAGACTCTAGGAAACTAAGCATAACCGACCCTTGTGGGTCACACGAAATCTCGATGGTTCTCCCATGACAGGTCAGAAGCCTAACAACCCTCTTCTAACAATCAGAATGGCACCATACATGGTAAGCCAATCCATTCCTAGAATCAACCCATAGCCCATAAACCCGAGCACATACGCATCGCATTCAAACTCGACGCCTAACACAGATATTTTCAAACCCCGAAAAATCATAGATAAATGAGACGAACCACCAATGGGGTTCGAAACAACCACGGGATCCACTACCATACTAGTAATTAAGTGTAGAGATTCAACTACAGAACTTGATATAAATGAATGTGAGGCACCAGAATTAAAAAGTGTTCTAATAAGATGGCTTGAAAGAGAAATTAAACCTTCCGCAGAAATTTTTCTACCTCTATCAGGAGCACTGATCGTGAGAGCATGCACCTGCCCTCCAGAAGTTCCTGTCCTTTGACCATGTCCCTGTGATCCTTGTTTCTTCGGGCACTCTTTAGCAAAGTGTCCAGCCTCTCCACAGTGGTAGCAAGAGTTCTTCCTTCGCTTACAATCTTTAACCAGATGACCTTCCTTCCCACAATGGTGACATTTTCTCTTATCCTTGCCTTTATCATTTTTCCCTGCTTTCTTCTGCTATTGCTGCCACCCCTTCTTGGGCCACACCTTCCTATTTTGTGATGTCTCCTCGGCCTTTTTTCTCCCTTGTCTTCCTCATGCATTAAGGCTATATCGACAAGCTTTTCAAAAGTAGCCCCCATTGGAATATGGGATATGACTAAATGCAGAGGCTCATTCAGCCCTTTAGCAAACCGCAAATCCCTTTTGTGCGGCGTATCCACTATCTCTAAACCGAATCTTGCTAGCTGGTTGAATTTATTCACATACCCTTTTACCGTCAAGTTTCCTTGTTTGAGTGCTAAGAATCTCTCCATCTGCATGCTGCTTTCGGCTTAGGAAAAAAATTCATTTCAAACCTCTGTCTAAAATCTTCCCAAGTTTCCACCGGACGTCCAGCTTGAGTGACTTCCCACCAAAATGAGGCTTCGTCCTTCAGTAGCCAGGCGGCTAACTGAACCTTCCTTCTATCCTCTACTTCAAAGATTACGAATAAGTCGTCGGTCTCCTTGAGCCAATTCCAGGCTTCTACAAATGTCCCGTTCCGATGGAATGGCTTCCCTCCCATAGCACGGAAGTCCTTGCAGATCTTGGCAAAGTTATCTGGTCTTGGGGGGAGGGGGAGGAATGACTGGTGCAGCTGGGGGAGGTACATTTCCTTGGCCTTCGACAGGTGCCGTGGCCTCCAAATATCTACAAAACCATCCGGGTATTGTGATGCCCTTTGGGATATTAGGAATGTTTTGTTCCCCAGACATGCTGAAAAAGGAAAAAGGAAGAAATTTAGATAAAGGACCGAAGGATACTATATATGGCTTTTTACGGAATGTTTTTCAATACAGACTTTTCTTTATGAAAATGCTTTCTTTTGAAACCTTGTTGAAAATAATTTTCAATTTTTTTTTATCTAATCCGGTAACCTTCAGCTCTGATACCAAGTGTGACACCCCACGTCCATTAATGTCACTCACAAGGGAATGCATTAAGTTTCGTGAAGCGTTATAGGTAAACAGACATAGAACAATTACAAGACATATATAAATAAGATAGCAGCGGAAATTTAAATTTTTATTTCAAGCATAAATCATAATACCGTGGTATACAATACCATGAATCACAAAAAAACCATTAATAAAAAAACTTCTGTCTTGCACCATCAAAGTACATAAGAACATAAAAAGCATAATTCCCCAATTGAAAGAGTTATGCCATAGTACAGACAAGAACTTGAGCCATACTTCAGAAGTAGCTCCTAGCAAGATGATATCTGAGTCCTGACTAAGCCTGAATGTTTCCTCCCTGAGAACCTGGGAGGGAAACAGAAGAAAGAAGGAGAAACAAAAGGTTCAGACAAGAAGTCTGGCGAGTCTAGTTACTTTTAACCAGTAAATAAATAAAAGTAACATGATAGGCATATAAAGTGGATAAGAGAGATCGCTACATAAATGACAGGTGTGACAAGGTAGACAGGGCAAGGTGTATACACGTCTCTAATGATTACTCTGCATTATTACTAGTATAACCAAAATGAGATGATCCCGTCCACTATAAGGTGGTAGACTTAGGGCATATGTCCAAATATACCCTAACCACTTTGCTAATCGATCGGCTCCCTACTACGTAGATACTCTGTGCCGACCCCACAGTCGGTTGTATCACGTCCTACAGTGGCAACCCCTCACTGATATGCACAGCCCAATATCTACTGGTGTCACGGTCGTCTTATCCCCCTCTGCCCGGCTCATGCACGCACATGGTCCGGTTGGTTTGCGCCGCCCACACCGTCCTCCACGTTTGGATCTCTTACAATCAGTCAGTAAGTGTTTCCTCTCTCTGCCTAGTACGGAGTATTTTATTTGATACTTACTCCGGGTCACTACTGAAATGGGTCTCACACAATATGATACAATCTCTCCCCTTTGTCTTGTATCCCCCACTAGGTTTTTCACTGACTATGTATACCACTAGGTGTCTTTAATTACATAGCCCTGTACCGGTTATGCTTACCCTAAAGGGTGTCTTTAATTACATAACTTTATTATTTCCTCCGGTTATGTATACCACTAGGTGTCTTTAATTACATAACCTTATCGGGTTAAGTTTGTGGGCTATATGTAAATATTATCCACCCCCTTCTAATTTGCTTAACCCATCCACTATTCCAATCAATTTACTTAACCCAAACCTTATTTCACAATCATACAGTCCCTATGGATTAGATTTGGTTAAGTAGTCCAATTTATTACCATGTCCCTTTATGGTTTATAATGCGCTAGACCTCCCACATTAGGCCTACAACGTTGGATGCTGGATATGCTGATCGGGTCCGGGCAGACTTATTACACAGTTGGGCTTAACCTCGTGTCTTAGCCCGATTCGTATTTGTGTACTTTGACCTCCCACATTAGGTTCAACATTAGTGGCTGTTGGATATGCCGATCGGGTCCGGGCAGACTTCCACCACTAATGCAACCTAACCTCGTGTCATAAGTATAATTACAATTCCTAATTGTAATTACTAGACATTCCATTTTTAATTAATTAATCAATTAATTAGTCCTTCCCTTTTATAGGTGTTAATACTCATTTTACCCAATAATTTGAATTATATGTCCAAAAATGTTCATATTCAAATTATGCCAATATTAACCCTTTTTCCCCTGTTTCCTAACTAGCGCACTCATAAACTGGTGGCATGCCTAGGCTAGTCAATAACCTAGTCATAAACGATAATAGGAAAAAAAAAAGGGAATGTAACTGAAGTGATCATCTTGGCATAAACATAAACTAGCATGATGATAAGGTGAACATACATACTGGCATGAACATGTAATTAACATCATAACAAGGTGGACATAAAACTGATGAACTGGTGGCAGTCAATTGATTGTAACATAACTATGATGTCACAATAAGCAAAGTAAGATCTAAATTAGCAGTTTAGATGTCCAATTGGTTTAGATCTAACATGATAACACAAGGTGATAAATTAGATCACATAATTCTAGAGGTTAAAATAGATCTAACACCATTAGAGTGACGTAATAGCATGTTTAGATCTAAATATGGGTTCACATGTCCAACTTACAGCATATCTAAGTTGATTGCAATATGACAAGTGAAAGGTGATTTACATAAAGAGTTAGATCTAACCAATGTTGCGACTGTCCAAATTAACAAATTTACAATTCAAGATCCACATAGGCAATATAATAGAATAACCACAATTGCATTAGATCTAGAGAAATAGATCTATCATGACATAGTATAAGGTTTAACAATAGCATAGATTCATAGTTTACATCATATCCAATTCACGGTCTTTCATAATTCACTTTTATTCATTTAAACCTAAAAGCAACTAGAAACTCACAACGTTAGGTTTAGAGAATAGAGAAAGAATGGATCTTGAATTTCTGGATTTGATTTGAAAAGTTGAATGTTGTATGTTGTTGAAGAAAACGAATCTGTCTCAGTTCGCACACTGGCAGCATATGGCTCCCATAATTTCCAATGAAGAAATAGGAGAATTGGACACACACACACACACACACACACACACACATATATATATATATATATATATATATATATATATATATATATAACTGCAGAACCCTCTGAAACCGACTTCCACCTAAGCCCTACGGGTGTCGACACCCTTGTGGGAGGGTCGACCCCAGTGTCGACACCCCTCTAGGGGGGTCAACCCCCTAGTGCGGGAATTTTGCCGCCTTGATGATTTTTTTATTTTCGAACAGTTTTGGATAGATTCTGACTCATATCTGACTCATACGTGACTCATATGTATATATATTCTTTCTACGCGTATACAAACTTTAAACCCTCATAACTTCTTCATACGTTATCCGTTTTACGCAAACCAAATGTCTATCTTGACCAGAATTTCGAGACGGACGTGATGGCGTAGTCCGTTTTCCTTAATTCTGAATATTAATTAATTATTATTTAATTTATCCTCTTTTAGTGTCTTTAAAAATTCGGGGTGTTACATCATCCTTGTATGTATTGGAATTGTTTAATAGATGTAGTTCTCGAGGCCGCATCCTCTTATGACTGTTGTGATTTGGTATTTCCATTGTAGGTAGTTGCTTTCGTCGAGCTATATCGTAATTACTTGACTCTTTGGGTTTATGATTTTTGTTGTGTTTTCAGGACCGTGATCATTGGTGAACCCAGCTGATGGTGATGTTGCAGTCGAAGCAACATTGTTACCTATGTTTGTCATGATCAGTTTCTTTGGTGGATTTTGAGATGGTGGGTGATTCTTGATGCAGCCAAGATGGGGATGATGTCGAAGACTGACACTTCTTTGGCGGGGAACAAGAATCAGATCGAAAAGAACATATGACTATCAGCAATGCGTTGTTCTTGGTCAATTAGGATGGTAAAGCCTCGATGATGATGATGATTTGAGAGGTCCACGCTTGCGCAACCAACTTTCTAATGATGATGCTGAAAACTGATGAAGGTTTAGGCACAATGTAGGCACAGTTAAGCTTACGGCTCTGATACCAAGTAAAGAAAGTGTGCTGGTAGATTTGCAAAAGAAAGTGAATTTGATATTATTGTATTTGGACGTAAATCATGAAGAAAAGCGAGGTATATATGCATATGTTTGTAACGGTAAAGTGGAAGGCGTCAAACGGTACAGCTGCACAATTGTAAAATTATAATACTGCCCTTGAAACCCTAATACAAAGTGTAATGCGCAGCTACTTTGTTCACTTAATTAATTGACATGGTGTTAGACATTTAATATGGTTGAAATGTTCTTACGTTTCCTTTTACTTTGTTTCTTTTTATTTTTATATTTATTTTTTAGAATCCATGAATTTGAGTTGGTTAATTATTTTGAAAACTACAAGTTAAATGTTAAGAGGTAAATATCCACTATTCACAACCCCCCCCCCCCCCCCTCTCCCGCCTTACTCTTATTATAGTGTAATAATAAACATAAAATTCTATTAATTTTATCCTAGACGAATGTCTCCACTGTCTTGTCATTTGACCAGACCTGATACCGTCCCACGTCAACATAATTTTGTGATGCTCTAATATTAATTTTTTTTCGTCTTGGATCATGATTAGTAAAGGGACCATGTCTTTATGTAATTGAACGATCATGATAATTTCGTTTAATTGCATGTGACAAGACAAAATGGTCCCAATTTTCTGTTTGTTTTGGTTTTAGTTAGAGGTTAAATGTAACAATTACATGATGTATGCTTAATTCGTCCCACTTTAATTAGCTACAAAAGGACGAATGCGTTCCAGTAATCAAGCTTCATCAAGTTAACAAACCTGATCTTCCGAGCCAACCATTTATTTATAGCAATGGGACAAACTCAATGAAAATCTAACTAATTGGCATATAGTGGAAAGTCAGACGCAGCATGAATACTGAATGCAAAATCACATATACATTTTTTTTTTTCTCTTCAAAGTAAGTTTATCTAATATGAAAAAATTTAGTATAAAACTACGATCTATTATTGTTTGCGTTTGGGTATTTTTGCGACAAATAACAAAGGATGTTTGGTCCACCCCAGTCTAGTCTTTTTGTATATGATTGGATCCAAATTAAAAGGCTAGACCGATCAGGTGATTGAATAATGTTAATTTTTCCTGTTGTGGATTTGGATTTCATCTGCAATCACATGGTATTCTAATCAATAATAACCAACTCTATTATTCACAGAACCCTACAAAATAGATCAACTTGGGGGGTGGTAGGGAACGGAACTTGCGCCAAGACACAAGTGGTAACACGACAGCCTCACAACGTTTAGCTTTATTTATCATGGGTGCAAATCCAAAAAACTGGGTGCGTTCTCTTTCAATTTTTTAGTTTTCGGTTTTCGTACCTACAAAAGTATGGACAACGTACACATATCATGAAAAACGATCATTTTACAAAACGAAGTTGACACACAAAACAAAAAACAATTTTTTATCATTTTCTGTGTTTTAAAAAACAATGGAATAACAATGTCAAATTCATCCATCCACTATCCTCCATCATCACCTCCGTCTTTAGTCCGTCGCCTCCGATAACCTGCAAATCTTTGCGTCTTTTGAAATTAACGTTGAAAACTCAAAACTCAAAATACAAAATAAACCAAACACTACCTTAACACTTTGTTTCCAACCTTTTCTTTATCTCAGTCGCCTAAGCTAGAAACTTCACGCACCAACAATTGTTACAATACAATGTTTTCTCGAGATCAGAAATCCAGAGGAGGATGGAGCTACGGACGCCTAAATTCCAAATTTTAAAAATAGTTAGTAAATGAATGCTTAAGTTCCCTATTTAGTAAACGCCAATTTCATGGATGTGCATGCCAACAAAGGGTGGGGTGAGCCCAAAATTCAGCTCACCACTTGTTGACCCTGACGATCGGCCAGTTATCCAGCTTTACTAAGATCAGGTAAGTACACCTGGCCTTAATAAGACTTGATCGTTCATATTCGCTCTTAATAAAGTCAGATAAGAATCATGAGGTAAGTTTTATGTTACGTTGGTTATTCGCTTATTTGAAAGTGAATATTTGGGGGACATCCTTGAAACCGAATTTGATTCAGTGCGGATCTTTTCCTTACATAAAACATAATCTTGTTTTGCTATAGCAAAGTATTTTCATGTTTTTTTTGTGCTGTTATTTTAAAAAAAGAAATTTCAAAGACAACAAAAGATCACTGGTAAAAACATTGCAGAAATATATATATTTATTGTAAAAAAGTAAAGACATATCTGCAATTATTAACTTAGTAAACTGCTTGTTATAAAAATGGAAAAAACTTGTGTAAAAATGTCTGCACTAACTATGGATAAGTGCAAATATATCTATAATTATTCAAATAGTGTACTAAAAATGAAAGAAAAAAAACAGGGCAGAAATGTCTACATTTATCGTGAATAAGTGCAGACGAGTCTGCAACCGTTCGACAGTGTATGGAAAATTTACTGAAATATCTGCAATTTCAGCAAATTTTCTATATACTTGCTTCATGTTCTGCAAGTTTACTAGAAATGATATATTTTTCATTTGTATGCAATAATCATCATTTTTTAAATGATTTTTCTGTAATATTGTGATGTTTGAATAAATGTTGGCATTGAATTTGCTAGTTTAAGCGATCAGCAAAAATTGCCAATAACCATGCAACGTTCTGATATCATTGTTGTGTTGTCTGCAATTCTACAAAAATTTGTAGGATTTCTGGTTAAACACGATTTTTTTGAAGCATTTTTCTTACATGAATATGAAGATGTTTATGTTGTCATACCCGTTGATTTCATGGAATAGGAAGTTCTTTGGGGAAGTCTTTTCCAATTCAGAGGGACCCTTCCTAGTTAGTTTTTGGTACGGAAGATGATTCTGGGTCTCCTGATGGATCCTCTCAAGATGAGTACTCAAGTCAGTATATGAAGAGAACATGGGTCCTTTTTGCATGCTTTTGTTCTAGCCACCATCATTATTGACCTTCCTTTTCCCCTTATCAGTCCTAGAATTGGACGGTTCTCTGTACTTAACCGCATTTACTTTGAGGGCTTCATAGTCCGTTCTTGGATATTCTTGCCATAAGAACCTGTCGGCTTCAAAGTAGAATTCACCAGATCTCACGAGGGATCTCCTTCCAAAGATATCTTAATCTCAGAGTTGTTCAAGGTGATAGCTACTACAGTCATCAAAACCATTGATGGATCAGGACGATTCACCAAAGCCGCTACAATGTTAAAGCATTACATTCTTGCACCTAGCTATGTGGACTTGAAATTATCTAACAAAATTTCAACCAGATCGCTCCGGCTTCCAATTGAGTTTCTAGCTACCTAAACGACATAGCAGATATATCTAATAAAAAGAGGGAGAAGCACTTCGCTATTATATAGTCAAATGCTCCCAGTACCTCCATGTGGTGAATGTATCACATGAGATGGACGGTAGGAACATTCATATCGTCATAAGCTTCTAACACCGGTAGCTAGAAGTCCAGTGGATTCAGAGAGTTATTAATATATAGCCGAGAGAAAGGACTTCGATTTACGCAATTGAAGTACGGTTGGATAGTTTGTCTCTCGAAACTCTTTTGATTATGTCCATGATTTGATTGTCATCATTCAGCAACAGACACCAATCTCCAAATCCAATACCCTTATCCCAAGTGTTTCGAGCATTCAATCTAAGTCTCAAGCCTAAGCGAGTCACGTTTCCAAGTCCAGCTCCTAAATTCGGGTTTACAGCAGAGTCAAACATTAAATTTGCATCAGTGGTCGATAGAGGGTAACCCATATTTTCATGGCATCTGTACTGATCCCTCTGGTGGGGTCAGTACTGAGTTCTCTAGGTGTAGGGGCAGTTGCTTCTAGTTCAGCCAAAGTCCAGAAGCACTACTAGGTCCAACTCCAGTAGTTGGATTCTAAATTCTCAGTTGTCCTGGATGTCCAACCAGATTGAGGAATTTCATCATCATTTCCTTTTGTTGCTTCAACAAGTTCTCTTGACGCTCTAGGTGGGTTCGCAAGTTATTTAACACGTTGTCTATAACCTCCCTTATTAGATTTATGGAGATCCACTGTAACAGCCCAGATTTTTAACCGTTTAATTTAATATTTAAAGATTGTTTTAAATGTTCAGTTGTATTTTTAAATGGTTCGAATTTAATAATTTTGAATATCATATTAATATAAATAATAAAATAGTAATTTAATTTCGAAGTAGTTAAAATTGGCAGAATTTGCAATATTGTATGATTTTGTAATATAAAGAAGATTTATTTAAGTTTATACTTAATTTTATTAACGATTTCGTTATTAAACGATATTCGAACGTTTAATTTATAATTTAATTATAAAATGAGCTGCAGCGGCGTGGTAGTTCATAATATTACGTTTTGAATTTTAAATGGTTATACAAGATCCAATTTAAGTCGAATTTCTTCGAAACAAGAAACGTCCAAATCTGTTGGATAATAATTTTCTAATGAAGCAGAAAAATTGAGTTTTTGTATTGTAGATTTTGTTTTATGACCAAACAAAATTTTCAAATAGTCGTTATGGAACTCGTTTATAAAATATAACGATTTATTACATAAAAATAAAGGGGACATAAAACTATCTAAAAAACTGCAGTTTATGCTAGCAACCTTTCAAGCCAAAGGGCTTCTCTTTAGGAGAAGATCATCAAATTGTCTAAAGACGTAACGGAACCATGGCTAATAAAGGGGGATTTCAATGCTGTCCTACGAGCTGAAGAGAAATAAGGAGGAATTACCTTAAGAGCTATGCAATTGTCTGAATTCAACAACTGCTTAGTAGCAACTGGGCTTATTGAACCAGTCCGTAGAGGCCTGAAATTCACATGGAAGAGTGGAGAAGTTAGGAAAATAAAGTGCAAACTTGATAGAGCCTTAATCAATGTCCAATGCATGACCAAATTTGCGGACATAAAAGTAAATATTATGCCTAACTCTACTAGTGACCACTAACGACTAACCACTGCATATACTGCTCAAGAAAGCAGATAAGAATGGGAAAGGAAAGCCGTTTCGATACTCGAATGAGTGGCACCTATTGGAAGGTTATCAAGTAGCAGTAAACACTACTAATTTGGTGCAATCCGAGGAAAATCATCTATTTCACTTTGTGAAATTCCTCAAACGGGCCAATGACGGACTTAAGAATTGGAACAAACTTAGGCCCAAGGCCCATGATGATCTCATGAATCTGGAGAGACTTAATGAGGAGCTTCTGAAGAAAATTGATGAAGGGGACAACACTGATGACACATAGAATCAATATTACGCAGCACAAACTAATCTGAAAAATCTTTTACATTTGAAAGCCATTGAACTCAAACAGAAAGATAAAGAGAAATGGTTGACTGAAGGTGATGAGTGTACGAAATTCTTCTATACTAAGATGTCAGTCAGAAAGAATATCAACTACAATATGCAAACGTATGACCAAAATGGTAACAATTGCATTGACATGAACAAATTTGAAGGGGATGCCATTACATACTTTCAAGCTCTGTACAATGGTAGCACTGTAGAGGACAACTTACCTCACATTGTTGCTTGAAGACTGGTTAATACCCATGGCAGAAGACTGTTGCTGGGTGATGTCAGTGAAAGCGAAATTTGGGACGCGGTAAGCTTTATCCACATTGACTCGTCTCCGAGTCCCGATGGATTTGGCTCTGAGTTCTTCATAGTCCATTGGGATGACCTGAAAGGTAAAATCACTATAGCCATTCAAGAATATTTCAAATCAGGTTTGTTTCTAAAAGAAATTAATCACACATTTATATGTCTTATAACGAAATGTGATAAACCTACTAGTGTTGCAGACTATAGACCAATAGCTTGCTGCAATGTCATATACAAGATCATAAGCAAGGTGCTTTGTAATAGACTAAAAATGATTCTCCCAGACCTAATTGCTGAATGTTAGAGTGCTTTCATCAAAGGTCGAAGCATATCAGAAAACTCTTTGCTAGCACATGAGTTGGTCAGAAATTTCAACAAACAAGGTGCATATCGTATGTGTCTGAAAATGGACTTACACAAAGATTATGACAAGATCAATAGGCACTTTATTATTCACATGTTAAAGTGTATGGAATTCCCAGAGCAAACAGTGAAACTGATTAGTGAATGCCTAAACACACGAACCTTTTCTATATTAATCAATGGTGTTCCTAAAGGCTTTATTAGCAGCAATAGGGGGATCAGGCAAGGAGACCCCCTATCTCCATATTTGTTTGCGATGGCCATGGAGTTTTTCATACTACAGATGGAGATTGCCACACAAGCAAATGATTCAGACAATACATAACTTCCAGCCAAGAATTAGCCATTTACTATATGCAGATGACTTGCTAATATGCGTCAAAGCAAATAGGGGTTCAGCTTAAAAGATCAAGGAGATCTTTGGTAGCTTGGAGAAATATTATGGTTTAAAAGTCAATGAAATAAAGACCAAATGTTACTTTAACAAAACATGCAGGAATAAGGCTAGTGTGTTGGAGGTATTGCAAGTTCAAGAGGGTGAACTTCCAGTGAAATAACTGGGTGTGCCTCTTTCATCGAACAAAATAACAGATAGAGAATGCAGTATTCTCATCACAAGCATTAGGGACAGGCTATATGGGTGGAGTCCAAGACTCTTAACCTTTGCAAGACGTATTGAACTTGTGCATACAGTTATTCATGTCAAGGTCAACTTTTGGTTACAAAATTTTCAATTACCATATGCATAAATAGAGAAAAAGAAAGAGTTTGTGCTGATTTCATATAGAGAGGTGGGTTACACAAGATTAAATTTGAAGATTTATGCAAACTAAAAAAGGAAGCAGGGGTGGGTTTAAGAAGCATTAAGGTCATGAGAGAAGCATTTACTTTTAAACAAGCATGGAAGGTAATTAATAATTAGGGTCTCTGGGCAAGGTGGATGAATAGGAGATACAAGAAGGACAAATTCTGGATGATGAGAGAGGACAACAATGCATCAACTACATGGAAGGCTATTCTACGTGTAAGGGATGTGTTAGCAAATCACTGTAGAAGAGAAATTGCAGCAGGAAATGAAACAAATTTATGGAAAGACCCATGGGTAGAAGGTAAGTCAATCATTGACATGCTGGGGTGGGACACATTTTCTGCTTATGGATGTCCAGACAACAAGGTTAGTGACATTATTGACAACAGAAAATGGAACTTGAATATTCCCTGCAATCAGGAGCAGAGAAGAACTATTGAAAACACTCATATACGCTCTGACCGTTGGTCTAACACTTGGAACTGGTCAGGGAGTCAATTCAGTATCAAACAGGTATGGGAGGACATTAGACCCAAATATGTTATCAAATCTTGGAGTAAAATTGTTTGGTGTAAACGCAATGTTCCTAAAATGGCAAGCTGTACTTATAAAGCAATTTTGGGTAGATTAACGACTAAAGATCGTCTCTTTAAATGGGAAATTCTACAAGAAGACACTTATATGCTGTGTAAAAATGAGGTGGAGACTCACTATCATATTTTCTTTGAATGCCCTTACTCAAAGAGACAGTGGGAAGACTGTTGCAATTTCGTTAAACGCAACATCGGAGAAACTAAGATTCATGAAATTATCGCTCATCTTGAAGTCGTCGGGCAGAGCATAGGTAAGGTAGCCGAAGTGTACGGCATCGCTCTTACAATTGTTGTGTGGTCCATTTGGAAAGAAAGAAACAACAGAGTGTTTCAGAAGCATGAAAAGCCAGTACAGTTAGTCAGTAAAATGGCAATTCAAAACATAAAACTGACGATGACAAGAAATAACAAGACACTCACAAATAGAAAGGGACCTGAAGCAGACGGAAGGTGAGTCGAGGATCTGTTGCCGCCATCGGTTCAGCTCCAAGGAACAGACACGAGCTTTTTCGTTTACCAACCGCCATGACACTACACCAAAACAGGTGATTCCCAACGAGTATAACCGTCGCAAATAATTTTCGCAACGCTTATTAGTGTTGCTATGAGGGGGTGGAAATTCAGTACCAACGCTTATAAGCGTTGGTAGATTTTCTCTCCCAACGCTTATAAGCTTTGGTATATTTTCATTCGCAACGCTTATACGTGTTGTAAGATTTTTGTTTGTAACGCTTATACATGTTACAATGTTTTTGTTTGCAACACATATACATGTTACAAAATTTTAATTCACAACAAATATAAATTTTAATAACAAAAAATATGTATTAGCAACTCACATATTCTAACATTAATAGTCAATTAACAACCAACATGATGATAATATAGACGATATTTAATATGAATCAAAAACTAATACTAAACTCAATGCATACCAATAGACAACATTCATAATCACATAACGACATAAAATATTAGTTAATTAACAACAAACAAGTACAATACGTAATTAAGTTGTCAAATTCAATACATAATTAGTTTGCTAAATTCAATACACAAATGAGATTCTACAAATACCGAATACGAAACTCTAGCCATATAACGAAGCATCCATCTGAAAATTCACATAACTTCTGCAATTGGATCATTATCAAGATCATTTATGCACCATTATAACTACCATTTTCTCTTTTCTTTCGCTGCCTCTAGAAGTGCCTGCATTCATTGAATGTGACATTAAATTGAAAATTTCAATTCCTTGTTAAAACAGAAAAACATGAGTTTGCATCACGCACTAAATAACATTTAAAACAGAAAAACACGAGCCTAAACTAAGTCGAACGGCTCAGTAATGATGAGCCGAACGGCTCAGCAATACTGAGCTTATATCGGCTCAGCATTACTGAGCCTATATTAATGCACCTTATGTTCTTTCCCATGCATACATGCCCAAACATATTCAATACTACCATGCAATCCATTATCCCAACAAATCCATTTAACTTTTTTTTTAGTGCAACATGACCTTAATTCCGGTCTAAATGTAGGGTTCCGTAGGCAACAAACCAAGGCCAGTTTCAGCTTATGGCGAAACGTGTTCAGGCATGCAAGCAAAATGCACAAAAAAAATGTCTATGTAATGATGTGTATATAAATTTATGTACTGAGACCTCCATCTCATTGTAAGTGGTTAGTGAAACACCCCACCTCCGTTAGGGTCACTCTCAAAGGGAATGCCCTAATTTTGGTGGAGGTTTATAAGTATAAGTCACAGATATACAAGACAGATATAGGAACACATATTTGTAAACAGCGGAAGAACAACAAACTTTTATTTCATAAAAGCAAATACGTGTTACAAAACATCACCATGATTGTCTTACATCCTTTCCAAAAACATAACATAACATTTTCATAATCTGTCTTGATTACATTATTTAAAGAAGCATAAATAAAACATAGATAAACTGCAAAAGCCCCATAGTGGATTGTCCAAAGCCATAGTCCAAAGCGAAAAAGTCCAAGCAATACATTTCTCTTCTTCAAGCTGGATGTTAAGGTTGGTCAAGCTGCTGTGTTCCCTCCCTGTGGACCTGGGGGGGGGGGGAACGGAAGAAAAGAAGACGAAAGAAAAGTAGAGTCAGACATAAAGCCTGAGTAAGTCTAGTACTATTTTGTCTATGAATAAAGAACTGGGTATGATAAGTATAAACAAGAAGTGGGCAAGCACTATAAACTTGGTTAAGTTGTCTAGGGTCGAATATACTATCGTACCCCATGTTAATCTCCGAACCCATATAAACTAGTTTCCAACTGGCACCCCATAAATCAGGGTGATGTGATCCATTATGATGATCGGCTCCTACTCGCATAGTTACATGTGTCTTACGGCCCCCGATGTTGTAGTTACCTATGCTGGTCCCACCATGGGGTGTATCAAGTCCCATAGTGGCGGCCCGACACAACCTTAGAGTGCACAGGTATGCTACTGGTGTCCAGTGCCTTATTTTTCTGCACCGGAGTGTGTGCACGCCCGCACCCCGTTAGAACCTACACTGCTACACCACCGCTGTCGATTTGACCTCTTACAATCAGCCCAGTAATCGTGCCCCACCCTGCCTAGTTTCAGGGTTTCCTGATACACCTTCTAGGGTTACTGCTGAAAAGGGTCCCCCGTTACTAGGTTTTCTATCTCTAGCCAACATGCTAAGTTGGTTAAGTGTTTCCTAACCTAACCCCACCAGTCCGTTTAGTTTAGCATGTTCCATTTTGATTAAGTCTTTAGTTCACTTAATCCTAACAATCCTGACTCAGCCTTAATTGTCTTATTAAGGCCCTGACCTCTCACATTAGACAGGTATTGTTGTGGCTGTCTGTTGCCGGTTGGTTCCGGGCAGTCTTACGCCACAACTCAGTCTAACCTCGGGTCCTTATTGGGCTCCATGTTTAACCTCCCACATTGGATAGGTATTGTTGTGACTACTGGACAGTCGGGCGGTTCCGGGCAGGTTTACATCACAACTCAATCCAACCTCGGGTTAAACACATCGTATTTTCTACATTTACATATTTTGTCATTCTTCTTTATTTCTTATATGTAAATATTTGCGGCCCATTATTAAGTTAATGGTGTAAAGGTTACACCAATCATGGGCCCAACCCATACTTGAATTTGGGCCCTTCTATTTTATATTTTCATTCATTAGTAATTTTAACCCAACGTTATTTTCCCCCGTTTAACACGTCCGTTTATTATATATATGTTGGGCTTAGCCTTTTAAAGCCCAACCTAGCCATGCGAAAAGGGGAGGCTTAAAGCGTGATTACATACACAAAAAGGGGAAGGTGAGCGCATGAACTTGCAGTATGACGTTGGAAATATAAAATAGAAACTGGTGTACTTGCATAGTGGTAACATATACTTTGGTCATAAAGCATAGGTGACATGAATCAAGCCATGTAAACTTGTAGTTGAGATAAGAATCTAAATTGGGTATCATTATTGACACATAGTCATAACTACAACATGAACCTATATTTTTATTTAGGCATAATGTCAAACATAAGCATGACATAAATATTTCTAACATAAGCATGGCATAATGTCAAACATAAGCATGGCATAATGTCAAACATAAGCATGGCATAAATATTTGTTCACATAACCATGGCATAAATATTTCTAACATGAAATCAAGATTTTTACTTTAGTCATGTAAACTTGCAAAAAGGGATTTTTGAACCTAACCTAGCTATGTACCACATATGTCATCATAAAATTCTTGTAAACAAGATAGACTTAATCATGGATTTTAATTATGCCAAATATCATTCATAGCCTAGCCATATTCATAAGTTTGCAAATAGGTTTTCTAGTACAAAAGCATGGCTTAATACATGATGCCCAATTTTTAACATAATTTCATATGGATTATGATAACCCAAACTTATTCCAATTACTTCACAAAAATGATGTTTGTACAAAAATACCCATTATGATGGCATAATAGCAAAGCCCCAAACTTGCATAAATTTCAATGTAGCTTCAACATGGATTACATAATTTGCGAATATTCCAAACGTATACTTGCATAGAACTACCGCATGTAGTTCTTTATAATTGAATAACATAATTCAAGAATATCCAAACGTATATAATATTTCAATTTGATAAGAACGCACAAATATGAATTACTTTATTGCCACAATTCAAGCATACAAACCAACACAATTATTTGTTCATACCAAAGTAATACTCTACTTACAATGGTGTGATGAATTCTCTAATTTAGGGATTGAAGACGCGGTTTGATTTGATTGAGTTGCTTTATGCCTTAGAATTTGCCTCCTAATCCTCTCTCCAATTTGGTGGCTACCCCTAGTCGTTCCTCAGCAACATGGCGGCTTTGTTCTTATTTTTGAATGAATAGATTAGGGTTTAGTCTAGGGTTGTTTATATAGAGGTTATGAACTGATTAGGACCATTGATGTTGCTTGGATTGATCGTAGCCATTCATCCTAAGGAGAGACCAATTAGAGTCTGCCACCTAGCCCTAATGACAAAGCAGACCACAGAAAATCGACCAACATAGAATAGGCCAGCCGGGTTAGACTGGGCTCGACCTGGCTCTGGACCAGGTCGACACCCCTGTCGACAGCCCTGTCGACAGGCCTGTCGACCTGGCTAGACCAGGTCGACAACCCAGTCGACCTGGGTGCGTCAGGCGGGTGTTTTTCCGCCCTGGCCCATTGGGCCCCATTTTGGAATTTAAAACTATTTTATTCTGTTTGAATTTTAAATTTAATTCAGAAACTTCCGAAGGCCATATCTTCTTCATACGGACTCCGTTTTTCGAAAACTCGGACTCTATTTCGCGTATTTTTCTGAGACGAACGCAATGGCGTATCCCGTTTCCCTTAGTTCTTTGATTTGAAATTAATTATACTTTAATTTGTGAATTTCACAGTTATAGAATTCGTGGGGTGTTACATTCTCCCCCACTTAAAAGGATTTCGTCCCCGAAATCTTCAAGTTTAGGAAAATGTATATCCTAACATCCAATCATCCATCTACTCATCCATCAATCACGAGCATCCATGTCCTTAAAAGACTTCTAATGCTTCATGATCATATGCGAAGTGTGTGTGTACATGTACTTATCTAATGCAAAATCAGGCGGTCTACTGATTCAGTTGACCTCCTTAATGCGAATTATGTAAGTGCCATGAATCCATTATGTATGCAAATTTTCCTATTCATGATTCTACATGAGTGCACAATCATTCAATACAAATGCAGCATCCACATGACAACACATTAAAGTTCAACCACATACGAATGCAAACATATATGCATATGCAATATGAAGTGACTGAGCCGATCTAAACCCTAGATGGTGTGTGTATATGCAACCACGAGCAACCACTAGCAATCACTTGCAACCACTTGCAACCATCATCCATAACATGTTTCAATTACATGTTTCCATCCAAAAGGGTTTCTACCTAAAAGATAAGGTCGAGGGAATATACCTAAAAAGATAGATAAAAGCGCAACTTAAGGAAAAGAAAGATCAAAGATGTACCCTCGAACAGAAAAGGGTAGGCAGTGCGTATTCTAGCTTCAGTTTCCCAAGTCGCGTCTCCCTCGGCGTCGCTCCACTGAACTTTGACGAGCTTGACTTCACGGTTGCGTAGTTTCTTCACTTCCGTTCCTAATATGCGGGTTGGAACTTTTCTTATGGTTGCTTCGCGTTCCACTTCGGCCTCTTCGAGGATATTTGGCTCTACCACTTCAGCAGACTCATGCAGACATTTTCGGAGATGCGAAACGTGAAAAACGTTGTGGACTCCGGCCAACTTCTCGGGTAGCTCTAATCTATAGGACATTTTCCCAATTGTTCCTATCTAAAGGTATAGTCGAATGATAGAAGCAAGTAAAAACTTTGTGCCCATTAGGCAATGTCAAAACTGAAAACCTATGCCACATATATTTTGATTAGGAGAAGAACTCTCTAAGCATCAGCCCCGAAGACCGAAATCAACATCAGACTGACACCCAAAAAGTTACTCAACCCAACCACCATATATGATTCTAGGAAACTAAGCATGATGGACTCCTTTTAGGTCACAAGGGAGTCCCTTCCTAAGACCAATCTGTATCCTATAAAACCCAAAAACTTTAGTCAAACCAATGAACACCCTCGAGCCCCAACATGTGTTACTAACAGATGAGTCATATTCCCTATGGGGTTTGCAACAGAAGTTGGATTGAGAATGGGACCGAGAGGATATACAGAAAAGATACCATGCAAGTAAGCTCTACAGGAAGAGAGGGATCAAGGTTATACTCTTAAGGAGAGATATTATGCACGAATCTAGTCTTCAATCTTCTAAGTCGCATTTCTTGAGCTTAACTCCATTATGCTTTGTCCGTCGTTAACTTCACAATTTCGTAGCTTCTTAATTCTTGTTTCCAAAATATGAGTTGGAACCTATTTCACTGTTGCCCCTCGTTCCTTTTTCACTTACTCTACTTCTAGTATACTTGGCTCAAGCCTAACTGCGTACTCATGGTTCCATGCAAGCTCTCCAAAATTCACTAGTGAATCTTGGATCTTGTTCACTTACTAGAAGATATCCCACATAGATGAATTATCTCTTGAAAAGAAACAAATGTCAACTTCGTGAGCGGAGCTGATATTTTCGCAAAATCCCTTATAAATTTTCGATAGAAACCCGCTAGTCCTAGAAAGCTTCGAACCTCAGTTGCATTCCTTGGTGTCTTCCAATCCTGTACCGCCACTAACTTAGCAGGGTCCACTGCTAACCCTTGTTTGGACACTATGTGCCCAAGGAACCTCACCTCTTCTCTCCAAAAGTGGCATTTGGAGAATTTGGCTTTTAGTTGATGGACTCGCAAAGTTTCCATGATTGCCCTTAAGTGCTGAGCATGTTCCTCTTCATTCTTTGAGAAGATAAGGATATCATCTACGAAGACCACTACGAACTTGTTGAGGAAATCTCTAAATACCCTACTCATCAGGTCCACGAAGTAAGCAGGTGCATTTGTCAAGCCAAAAGGCATGACAAGCCATTCAAAGAAGCCGTCTGGGGTTCTGAACGCCGTTTTATCGATGCTATCTTCAGCCACCCTTAGCTGATGAAAACCGGTTGCTAAATCGAGTTGGGAGAAAACAGACGCTCCTACAAGCTGGTCAAATAAATCGTCAATTCTAGGGAGAGGGTGCCTATTCTTTTTCGTTAGCTTGTTGAGCTCCCTATAGTCAACACATAGACGAAGTGAACCATCCGCCTTTGTAGCGAACACCACTGGAGCGCCCCATTCTGAAATGCTCCTCCTAATGAACCACTTTTCTAAAAGCTCTTTAATCTGTTTACTGAGCTCTTTCCTTTCTCGTGGAGCCATATGTCTAACGGGCAACGCAACGGGCTTTGCATTATCTACAAGATATATACGGAAGTCTATTTCCCGCTTCGGAGGCAAGCCCTTCACCTCTTCGAAGACATCCGGATATTCCCGGACCACTCTAACTGATTGCAAATTTTCAACAGAGGCATCTAGCGATTCAAGATAACTAAGCATAACCGCGGATGAGGGATTACAAGAAATTTCCAAAGTATTACCGAGCTGGGTTAGGAGCCTAACAACCCTTTTTCTCACAATCAAGGATGGCCCCATTACTGGATAACCAATCCATACCCAAAATCAAACCATACCCCGAAAAGCCCAAAACAAAGGCACTACATTGAAATTCTACGCTTAGAATAGAGATTTTCAATCCCACACAGATCATAGACAAATGAGCTGGGCCCCCAATTGGGTTTGAAACAATTAAGGGGTCCTCTACCATACTAGTTTTTAGGTGCAGAGATTCTACTAAAGCAGACGAGATAAAGGAGTGTGATGCGCCAGAATCAAATAAAGTGCGAACGGGGTGATCATAAAGATAAACTACACTTTCTACAGAAGTATTTATACCTCGCTGTTGCAGAGGTGGCGCTTCCAGCACAAGAACCTGTGCCCCTGGGGTGGATCCAGCCCTCTGCCCCTGTCCTCGTTTCTTTGGGCAGTCCTTAGCCCTGTGGCCTGTCTCACCGCAAGAAAAGCACCCACCATTCTCCTTGGCCTTCTTTTTCCGGCAATCTTTCACTAAGTGCCCCACTTTGCCACAGAATTTACACTTCCTCTTCTCTCGGGACTTGTTGTCTTTCCCGCCCTTCTCAAAGCCTGTCTTCTCAGGGCAGTCTTTGCTGATGTGTCCAGTCTCCCCACAATGAAAACATTCACCTTGCTTTCTTCTCCTCTTTCCACAATCCTTGGCTATGTGCCCCTCCTTACCACAAAAATTGTATTTCCTTTTTTCTCGTTTCTTATTATTACTGTTACGATCCTTTCTTGTTTGACTATTATTCGTCTTCCTACTCTGGGACTCTTCCGCTTGATGGTTCACGTGGAGGAGGAGGAGTGAAAGCGTTAGCAGCTGGGGAGTAAGGTCTCCAGACATGCTGAAACCGAAAGGATAGATTCAAAACGAAGGATAAGAGATAGTACCTATGGCTTTGGGGAGTGGACTTTGCCTTTTAAAATAAAATAATATTTTTTTCTTTTAAAAATGCTTCTTTAAATTTCCTTTTTGAAAATAAATTTTCAAAACTTTTTATCTTATCTGGTAAACCTATGCTCTGATACCAAGTGAAACACCCCACCTCCGTTAGGGTCACTCTCAAAGGGAATGCCCTAATTTTGGTGGAGGTTTATAAGTATAAGTCACAGATATACAAGACAGATATAGGAACACATATTTGTAAACAGTGGAAGAACAACAAACTTTTATTTCATAAAAGCAAATACGTGTTACAAAACATCACCATGATTGTCTTACATCCTTTCCAAAAACATAACATAACATTTTCATAATCTGTCTTGATTTCATTATTTAAAGAAGCATAAATAAAACATAGATAAACTGCAAAAGCCCCATAGTGGATTGTCCAAAGCCATAGTCCAAAGCGAAAAAGTCCAAGCAATACATTTCTCTTCTTCAAGCTGGATGTTAAGGTTGGTCAAGCTGCTGTGTTCCCTCCCTGTGGACCTGGGGGGGGGGGGAAACGGAAGAAAAGAAGACGAAAGAAAAGTAGAGTCAGACATAAAGCCTGAGTAAGTCTAGTACTATTTTGTCTATGAATAAAGAACTGGGTATGATAAGTATAAACAAGAAGTGGGCAAGCACTATAAACTTGGTTAAGTTGTCTAGGGTCGAATATACTATCATACCCCATGTTAATCTCTGAACCCATATAAACTAGTTTCCAACTGGCACCTCATAAATCAGGGTGATGTGATCCATTATGATGATCGGCTCCTACTCGCATAGTTACATGTGTCTTACGGCCCCCGATGTTGTAGTTACCTATGCTGGTCCCACCATGGGGTGTATCAAGTCCCATAGTGGCGGCCCGACACAACCTTAGAGTGCACAGGTATGCTACTGGTGTCCAGTGCCTTATTTTTCTGCGCCGGAGTGTGTGCACGCCCGCACCCCGTTAGAACCTACACTGCTACACCACCGCCGTCGATTTGACCTCTTACAATCAGCCCAGTAATCGTGCCCCACCCTGCCTAGTTTCAGGGTTTCCTGATACACCTTCTAGGGTTACTGCTGAAAAGGGTCCCCCGTTACTAGGTTTTCTATCTCTAGCCAACATGCTAAGTTGGTTAAGTGTTTCCTAACCTAACCCTACCAGTCCGTTTAGTTTAGCATGTTCCATTTTGATTAAGTCTTTAGTTCACTTAATCCTAACAATCCTGACTCAGCCTTAATTGTATTATTAAGGCCCTGACCTCTCACATTAGACAGGTATTGTTGTGGCTGCCTGTTGCCGGTTGGTTCCGGGCAGTCTTACGCCACAACTCAGTCTAACCTCGGGTCCTTATTGGGCTCCATGTTTAACCTCCCACATTGGATAGGTATTGTTGTGACTACTGGACAGCCGGGCGGTTCCGGGCAGGTTTACATCACAACTCAATCCAACCTCGGGTTAAACACATCGTATTTTCTACATTTACATATTTTGTCATTCTTCTTTATTTCTTATATGTAAATATTTGCGGCCCATTATTAAGTTAATGGTGTAAAGGTTACACCAATAATGGGCCCAACCCATACTTGAATTTGGGCCCTTCTATTTTATATTTTCATTCATTAGTAATTTTAACCCAACGTTATTTTCCCCCGTTTAACACGTCCGTTTATTATATATATGTTGGGCTTAGCCTTTTAAAGCCCAACCTAGCCATGCGAAAAGGGGAGGCTTAAAGCGTGATTACATACACAAAAAGGGGAAGGTGAGCGCATGAACTTGCAGTATGACGTTGGAAATATAAAATAGAAACTGGTGTACTTGCATAGTGGTAACATATACTTTAGTCATAAAGCATAGGTGACATGAATCAAGCCATGTAAACTTGTAGTTGAGATAAGAATCTAAATTGGGTATCATTATTGACACATAGTCATAACTACAACATGAACCTATATTTTTATTTAGGCATAATGTCAAACATAAGCATGGCATAAATATTTCTAACATAAGCATGGCATAATGTCAAACATAAGCATGACATAATGTCAAACATAAGCATGGCATAAATATTTGTTCACATAACCATGGCATAAATATTTCTAACATGAAATCATGATTTTTACTTTAGTCATGTAAACTTGCAAAAAGGGATTTTTGAACCTAACCTAGCTATGTACCACATATGTCATCATAAAATTCTTGTAAACAAGATAGACTTAATCATGGATTTTAATTATGCCAAATATCATTCATAGCCTAGCCATATTCATAAGTTTGCAAATAGGTTTTCTAGTACAAAAGCATGGCTTAATACATGATGCCCAATTTTTAACATAATTTCATATGGATTATGATAACCCAAACTTATTCCAATTACTTCACAAAAATGATGTTTGTACAAAAATACCCATTATGATGGCATAATAGCAAAGCCCCAAACTTGCATAAATTTCAATGTAGCTTCAACATGGATTACATAATTTGCGAATATTCCAAACGTATACTTGCATAGAACTACCGCATGTAGTTCTTTATAATTGAATAACATAATTCAAGAATATCCAAACGTATATAATATTTCAATTTGATAAGAACGCACAAATATGAATTACTTTATTGCCACAATTCAAGCATACAAACCAACACAATTATTTGTTCATACCAAAGTAATACTCTACTTACAATGGTGTGATGAATTCTCTAATTTAGGGATTGAAGACGCGGTTTGATTTGATTGAGTTGCTTTATGCCTTAGAATTTGCCTCCTAATCCTCTCTCCAATTTGGTGGCTACCCCTAGTCGTTCCTCAGCAACATGGCGGCTTTGTTCTTATTTTTGAATGAATAGATTAGGGTTTAGTCTAGGGTTGTTTATATAGAGGTTATGAACTGATTAGGACCATTGATGTTGCTTGGATTGATCGTAGCCATTCATCCTAAGGAGAGACCAATTAGAGCCTGCCAGCTAGCCCTAATGACAAAGCAGACCACAGAAAACCGACCAACATAGAATAGGCCAGCCGGGTTAGACTGGGCTCGACCTGGCTCTGGACCAGGTCGACACCCCTGTCGACAGCCCTGTCGACAGGCCTGTCGACCTGGCTAGACCAGGTCGACAGCCCAGTCGACCTGGGTGCGTCAGGCGGGTGTTTTTCCACCCTGGCCCATTGGGCCCCATTTTGGAATTTAAAACTATTTTATTCTGTTTGAATTTTAAATTTAATTCAGAAACTTCCGAAGGCCATATCTTCTTCATACGGACTCCGTTTTTCGAAAACTCGGACTCTATTTCGCATATTTTTCTGAGACAAACGCAATGGCGTATCCCGTTTCCCTTAGTTCTTTGATTTGAAATTAATTATACTTTAATTTGTGAATTTCACAGTTATAGAATTCGCGGGGTGTTACAGTTATGAATGCAACCTGACATGAGAATGCATGCATGGAAAAATTCAACATGCAACCTTATAGCTTACACAGTAAATCAAAAAGGGATGACACAACTAGAAATAAAGTATGTATGGAAGCAATATAATGTGCAAACCCAGTTTTCTGCATATAGCTTGGAATGAATCGCAGGCAAGGTGCCAATATAACAATGCAAGGTGACAAATAGACAACAAAATGTAATTATTTAAAATGCTTGCCTTACCAGTAAAATGTGTACTGAATAGACTTTAGGCAAAACTGAGCCTTATGGCTCGGAAAAAAAGAGCCATAAGGCTCAGTTTTGCTGAGCCACAGGCTCGGAAAAACTGAGCCTTATGGCTCGGAAAAACTGAGCCGTAAGGCTCGGTTTTGCTGAGCCAAAGGCTCGGCAAAACCGAGCCTTATGGCTCGGCAAAACTGAGCTTTATGGCTCGGAAAATCTGAGCCGTAAGGCTCAGTTTTGCTGAGCCAAAGGCTTGGCAAAACTGAGCCTTATGGCTCGGAACAACTGAGCCGTAAGGCTCAATTTTGCTGAGCCAAAGGCTCGGCGAAACCGAGCCTTATGGCTCGGCAAAACTGATCATTAAATAAAAATATAAAATACACACTAAGAACCTCTTCCTTCTAAAATATGACATGTCTTATATGAGTTTTAAATGATTCGACTTTAAAGTGCAAAGACCCAAAAGGGACATTTTAAAAGACAGGGAATGTGAAGGAAAATGAAATCATGTTCTTTGCAATACTAAAAACCAAGTAACAACGGGCCTTCTCTGAAAAACAAATCAATCTAGGCATGATCCTACCTACCACGCATCAACTTTAACTTACAGCATTGCTTCATCCAATGGTTTAAAGGAGGTTTAAAGGAATATATCATATCAAACATGAACATAAGTTTTACGCTCTGCCTAAAGATCCAATGGTTTAGAAAATGTGTAAATATTCCTCGCAATGGAACAGGTAATGAAGACTCTGGCTAAAAAATATAGCTAAAAATCTGTGTTGCTTATGGTGACTTCAAACTATTACACCAAGATTAAGACCTATGTATTTTTTTTTTAAAAAAAAACTTATAAATTAATACAATCAACAGACTAGGCATATTCCTCTATGTGTATAAGTATTGTTTTGATATAAACATTTGATTTTTTTTTTACATTAGGGTTTATTACAGAGATTTATAGCAGAGAAAATATGTTAAAAGGTTCCGAGCATGACAATATGAGATCAAGAATAATAGTTTATATGACTTTAAAAAAAACATGCAACATGTTAATAGTATATCTTCAGTTGGTTACTGAGTTTCAGAAGATTAACCTTAATGAATCAATGAACGTTCTTTTCTATGCCTTGTAGCTTGGGCTATCCTGCAAAAGGAGAAATTACACATGTAAATAAACAGAAATAACTGCTGGAGTGAATGGTTAAAATTTAGTCTGTCGAGCAACTATGTCATCAGGTAAAGGTCCTCAACTGGACTAACTTGGCGCGACAATTTTTAGACAGTTGCCAAATATACGTTTATTTATGATATGAGGTTTCTTTGATATAAAAATCACATCTATCGGAAACCAATGTTCCACAGTAGAATTCAGTAGTCGCCTATAAGAATATACCACCCACCATATACATGAATACCATGTATATTATTAAAAGAAGGTATCATGTGAATGGTACACTACTAACACAGGAAATGAATTCTAACCCATTAACCATCTATATGTTGCAAGATATCAACGACAGTGTTTTTTTGTATAAACAATTTGGTACCAAAAATCAGACCCTCAAACTTATACCCAGTATCAAAAGTGACACAACATGAACTTTTATTTGAACAAAAATTACATATCGAGAATCCATTTAACTTATGTAGATAGAGGTGAAACTGACCTGCTATTCCCGGACCAATAAAGTTTGAAGAACTCAAGCTATTTGTAGCATAGTATATTTACTTAACAGGGATTTTCTTGCAATCAGGTTCTTTAATTACAAAAGTTGTGGACTCTGCACAGATAGATCAAAACATTGGAGTTAACCTATGAAGCAAATATTGTGCAATGTACCTGCATAATTTACTGCAACAAAAAAATTACAATTTGTTTCTTTATATTTTTTTCCGTTGTAGAAATATTAAATTTTACAAGAATTTTTTGCATGTAGGTGGCCATAAAATTTCGTATTAATCAATGATGACAAATAGGACTGCTGGTGGATAAAGTAGAAATCCGAGATTTGAAACCATCCGTCACTCATGTATGTAGCAAAATGAACTCGAAATTAGGAAGAAAATATAAAGGATGCATGGACAAAGAAACAACAGTTACGTTAGTATAAGTAGAGAAGAGAATACATATACATGTTATACAAGGAATCAATAAGTATATTATTTGTCCTGCATGCTTTGATTTTTATGGAAACAAAAGTTAAATATGTAACAGTTCAAAACATATAAAAAGGCTCAACAAATTTTATGCAAACATGATGAACTTACCTTTCACTGAAGCTGCATTTGTGACAGATTTTGACTCCTCATTCGCAGTCTGAACATACATAAAACAAGATATGTCAGATATATGCATGTTTATGGTTATAGTAGATGCATATAGAGCTTGAAGCGAACATTTGCTTTTTTGATCCTCCCTCGCTCCCCTCACCGCCACCCCACCCCACCCCCTCCCCTCGCCCCAAACACAAACACACACACACACAAACTTACCTCCCACTCTCCCCCTCTCTACACGTGCATGCATTCACACACACACACAAATATATGTGCGCACGCATATGCATCAGCCATCAAAACAAAGAAAGATTGTTATGCGTACATGTGTAGGGAGATTTTGGCTTTGATCTAGTGTGGCTCAAACAAAAATCCTTGTACACTATAATGGAACAAATCTATTTTGATGCACATAAAACAATTAGTTGAAGCCTTATTGGAAACAACTAATTTCATAACTTTGAATTTTTAATTTATCACACTTTGTTTATCTCGGATTGAGAAATCCCGACCACGGGCATTTTAAGGACAGGCAACTAAAGCAAGGATTTTAATCCATTCAAAAGCATCCAGGAATGAAGCATAAACATTAGTTCACTTAAATCTGTAGTACGAAGACAAAACAGAGTAGATCTTACAATTTATAAACTGAAGAACTGAGATTTCAGATAAAGTTGTTCTCTGTAAGTAGTAACTTAAGATATTCAGCATTTAGAGAGTTGGTGTAACTGAGTAAAGATAATAAATATTCTTAACAATTAATGATTAACTTCGTACCTGGAGCTGGCGCAGCAGAGCAGTTATCTTCTCAATTTGTTTCTCAATGGCTTGACCTATATATAAAGTTAAATAAAAAGAAATACATAAGTGGAATTGACGAGGACTTAATTAGATTGGTGGAAACACATGATGAATGAGACTATGTTTTTATATACCTTTTGAAAAAAACTTTCCATCCCCAATTCAGAAGAAAACGTTGAAGAATGTGAACCTGTTTCAATATCCTCATCTCCTGAATCTTGACGTTGTGGAATCACAAATGAATCCGTTCCAAGAATAACATAATATAATAAATATGAGGCATAAAGATATCTGCTGGGGTGTCATTTTCCTAGAGAATATAATTAATCCTATATAACTTATTCATTGATATACTAATTCTCCAAATAAGGATCCAAACGCTTTATGATATATTTTTTTTCTGCCATTTGTTTGTTTTCCAGGATGACTCTTCCACAATTTTCATTCTATTATAATAGCGTCCACCAAAAGAATCACAAGGATGTTTACCCAATTAAAAAAATAAAATTAAATATAGAACAAAAACTAACAAGATGACAGTCTGAATTTTATAAAGAATTCAAGTAACAACTAATCTAACCAGTACTTTACCAACAATTTCAGCTATGCTTTACACATGACATGTCTTGACATACTATTTACAATTGCGTATGCCATCTCAAGGGTGGGATTTAAATTTCAAACAAATCCATTTGCTGTGTGAAATACCTTCTTTTAAAATCACTAAACCATCTGCTTCATTTTCGAAGAAGAAGCTTAGCATCGTAAACAAAACATGTAACAATAAATCTGATCGGTGATTGGAGCACAAATCGATAAAGACCAGAATGAAATTTATACCTAAATGCGAGTTGAAAGCGAGTGAATGCAAGCAAAAATCGAATAAAATCCCCAAAATTGAATGCGAACGCGAGTTGTACCCTGAAGCCACCCCTAAAATCTGATTAGAGAGGAACGTTCATCTTCGCCATGCTCAGATTTTTTTCTTCTTCTTTTTTTCTCTGAGAATCGTGGGATATGGGATATGGGATAATGATTTAGGCGGCCAAAATTGTGAAAGCGTTGGGACAAAGGAACGTGGAAGGAGAATTAGGGTTATGCTGGTTAGTTTACGTTTTTACCCCCAGAATCCAGCCTTAACAACCAAAATAAGTGTTGCCAATAATAAAATTATTATTATGTATTTTTGGCAACACTTTTTTAATATAGCAACATATAATATTGTTACTACCTTGTAATGCAAATAAGTGTTGGCAATTGAAAAAAAAAAGGTTGCCAATTGGTCATTATGGTGTAGTGTGAGTTGCATTGAAGAAAAAGACGAGGAAGAGAGAGAGAGAGTTCAGATCTGAAATGAAGTAACTTTCGAGATTATTCTCGCTTTGTAAAGTAAAGTGGTATTATGTCGATTAGTGAACTGATGTGTAACGAGGCCTTGGGCGTTAATTCTCCTTTTGGGCTCTCATGCCTTTAATAAAATCTAAACCCAATTCCAAATAAATATATATATACATACTTATATATATGTATATATATATATACATATATATAAGCATATATATATATGTATATATATACATATATATATAATGAACCAATTTTCAATATATATATATACACACACACACACACACACACACACACACACACATATATATATATATATATATATATATATATATATATATATATAAGAGGGGGGAGGTCCCAATTTATTAAAGGATTAATTGACACAAATAATTCAGAGTTTAACGTGTCTGCTCATATTAATCCCAAGTTTGCATTATTTAAAAATAATCCCAAGTTTAGGGGTGCCTTCCCAAATTGATCCCATTGAACCATTAACCTGCTATAGCAGGTTATAGCAGCTCCGTCGACTTTTTTAGTTTTTGTATGTACTCCTTGTAAATCAATGCGTTCTTTCTCATTTCCTTCCAAGATATCTCTCCCATCACTTCTTTTATCTTCCTCTCCACCTCGTCTCTTCTTGCTCTGCAATGAACGGCAAAAACAGAGATCAGGTTTCAGTCACGTCCAAGAAAGATGCAATCTCGAGTCGCCGCATCAGATACATAGTCTGAAAGAATGACATGAGCTCAGAGGTCGAGGTGGTGAATTGCCGAGAGGGGGCTTCGCGGTTGTGAGAGGTGAAAGAGATGGAGGTTTCAATTGTTGTGAGAGGTGACTTGCCGTCTCTGTCTTCACTTACAAATACTGTTCCAAACAACTTGCAATACAACATTGCCGCATTCCTCTCCGACCACCTGTACTGCTACTCCAAACTGCACCAAACTTTCTCTGTATACACATAAGAGACACAACACGAACCACTAACTTGCAACACTTCTGTTTAATTCCTTCACAAACACTACAACATCAATCAAAACACAGTTTTCATCAACTTCATTAAACACCACAAATTGCCAATCCAAAACTCGCTAACCTGCTAGTCCATCTCCTCCCATAATCACTAGAACCTCCACCTATAACAAGCTGATGTTCACTCCACCTCATCTTCTACATCACATGAGCCATTAGCCATTGTCACCCTCTGAAAACCCATTCGATACTATCAATTCCTTCACAAATACCCCTCTTTTAGTTCACTCTTTCTGCTCGTACGTCATACACACCGTCTTACTCCATAATCCACTCATGCAATCAACTTCACCAACTAGTCTCTTCCTATAATCGTTACCTCAATTCAATCACGTCAATCCCCAATTCGCTTTCTGAAATCTGCTATCCATATTCCATCAAGGAAATAGCGATTACTAGAACCCAATTACCCTACCCAACACCCAATCCACGACCACGCAATCGTCACAACGACCAAAGCTCTACAACAAAGCAAGAACCACGTTTAATTGATCGATTTTTTTTTGAAATCAAATCGTAGATTGTAGTTTGATTTCTTATTGTTTGTGAGAGGACAAATCTCAAGAGAAACAAAACAAAAAAAAAGGCAGCCAGTAACGAAGAAGAAGAACGGAGTGGAAAAAATGAATTCACATGTAAAGTTAAAATTTAAAACCGGCTGTATCGGGTTAATGGTTCAGTGAGATCAATTTGGGAAGACACCCCATAAACTTGGAACTATTTTTAAATAACGCAAACGTGAGATTAATGCGGGTGAACACGTTAAATTTTGGATTATTCGTGTCAATTAATCCTTTATTAAAACACTAAGTTGAAAATGTCGCAGTATTTATTGTACGAAGTAATGTTCTCAAATTGCACCTATTTTATTTTCAGTAATCCAATTTATTAAAATGCTAAATTGAAAATGTCGCAGTATTTATTGTAAGAAGTAATAATGTGGAATTGCACCTATTTTATTTTCAGTAACTCACTTGCATTTGGAAGTACAAATTTAGGGTTTACGGATTTAGTAGATCAAAATATACTGGTTCTTCCTTTCTTGTTGGGACATTAGCTTTCATCCATGACGGCCAACTTTGATAGGTAGAGTACATTTTGCAGGAAAACATGTACAACTTCATCTGTCCTGAACTAAGGTGATGTAGAATGAAAGAAATACATTTTCAGAAAGACACCCCCTAAACGAGCACAGAAATGTAGAACAAAAGCATGAGATCCCCGCAGATGCTGTGCGTGGGTGTGGGCAACAGCCCCCAATAATCCCCCATCCCCATACAGCGATTTGAATACGTGTTTCTCTCCCAACAACACACTCATAACATTGAAATAACTAAAAAATAGTACCGAATGCAACTTTTTGTACCTACTCAAGAACAAAAGGTACGTAGTAGGCTTGTAGCCTTGACAGGCTCAAAATGTACTGGGATCACGTGAACTAGGGAATCCCTGCTATCCTGGTCCAGATCAATGAAAATCCCCATTTGAGGAATTTTGCATTTTGCTCTTCTGAATCCAACCCAAATTTCAAGGAGTAAAGTGTAAAATCTCCAAATCGTCGATCAGAGGATCAGGAGGTCTCCGGTCCAAACGATCCACTGGCGCTCAAAACATATAATAAAAATTGAAATTTCAATGACTGCGAAATGTACTAGGAACCGAAAAGGGAGCAAACTTTAGACATACCAATGTGTGCACAGATCCAGATAGAATATGTTAGGAAAAAGATTTTGAGTTTGAAAAATGGTCTCTGCTCGAAAACGAAACGTTTGAAAATGGGAGAAAACGGAGAGGTATTGACCTCCTAAATTGGTCGACATGAAGGGGCCCGTATAAAAATGTCGGAGCAGGCTTCTAATATTTTATTTATGGTAGAGTGGTTTGTAGGTCTTTGTCTATTCTTGATTAATCTGTACTCGTAAATTGCCTACTTTCTACGACGAAATAAAATCCCTGTACCCAATATTCTCTGTCCCTTTATATCCAACCAATCAGGACTCCTGATTTCCACCTTTTTCAATTAACCCTTTTTTTTATTTCTGACTTAATTGCAAAAATGTAAAAATTAGAGGCTCTGAGTGGTTGGATACAGAGGTATAGGAAGATTTGGGGAGAGAGGATTTGATCTCTTCTACGACTATATAAGCTTCGAATTATGCAGACATAGTCGCTTGAGCACACGCTTTTTTGTTTTGTACCTGTCTAAAGGTGTCCATTGATTCGGCGCTTCTTCATTTTTTGACCAAAGGAAGGAACAATAAGGGGCCGGAAACGTTTCTCCTCTGTATACTTCTTTCGGTGCAAGTGTCATTTTTCTATGTTCTGGCTCAACAGTGATATGGCATTATGTACCAAAGCATAAATAGACATTGTTACTTGCATTACATTTTATGTTTGTCAATATAACGTTATGTAGTAAAGTATAAGCAGTCTAAGTATTTTAACTCAATCTACGTGTTCTTCTTCTAGGTAATGATATAGCGTTAGGTATTTTATGTTATACGCTATATATCATCTACATATGACGTTAATGATTTGAAATTATGATGTCGTCATTTTTATGTTCTTGTATTTTATGTTATATGCTATATCACCTTTAATAAAATGTGTATACTTTTATAGTTTTTGAATCGTACTTTTGCTATATAACGTTATGTAGTAAAGTATAAGCAGTCTAAGTATTTTAACTCAATCTACGTGTTCTTCTTCTAGGTAATGATATAGCGTTAGGTATTTTATGTTATACGCTATATATCATCTACATATGACGTTAATGATTTGAAATTATGATGTCGTCATTTTTATGTTCTTGTATTTTATGTTATATGCTATATCACCTTTAATAAAATGTGTATACTTTTATAGTTTTTGAATCGTACTTTTGTTCTATCATTGGAGCCGGTACGCAAAATAAAAATTGTGCAAGGTGACGCTGGAAATGTGTGAATTTATATAAACAATTTCCGGCCAAATTTAGATAACACAACACACTTAATTTCCGTCCCTTTTTAATTTTCCATCTCATTACTAATACACATTGTCCATGGTCCATAGCAATAAAATAAACAACTCCCTTCACAAAATAATAAAAATAAAAAAAAATCCTCTACTTCTAAATTCAAGGATAAATACAAAAAATAATTAAAATATTGGAAAGAGGTAATGTTTGAGTTTTTGTGGCAAGATCTTCAAGTCATCCTCTGTCGTGTTTTAATCGTGTCAATGTTAGCTACGCTATGGAAATGGATTAGTTTTACATAGAACTAGTTAGAATTTTGGCGAATTTCGAACGTCGACTAAAACTTGATGGATTTAGAACACAGAGCGACGGCTGGAACGATGGTGAGTAAAACTCATCTTTCAAATATATCGATATTATTAAGTACATGATATATTTTTATCTACTTATTTATCTAATTTGCTAGTTGATTGGTTTGGTTAAAATAACCACAGTGTTAATTGCTTGCTTTCTATTGACAAATTGGTTAATGGTTGAACTACACTAGGGTCTGAGATGACATCTTTGAATGCTATTAGTTTGTTTGAATCTAATCTAAGATTGCGATATAGCATCTCAAATTGCTATTAGAAATGGTTCGCATTTATTTATATTTAAATTTTATTTTGAATGTTGATCATGTGTGAATTAATAGTGATGTTTACTTACGTTTGTTATAACATAGTTAAATGAAATATATGATGCTGTTTATGTTTTAGTCAATTAAACACTGCTTAATTAAATTGGATAAATGTCTAACGACACCTGCTGAGCAGAAGGAATCCCCTTCTGCTATATCATTCATACGATTACCAGTATAAAATATGACATATTAGCTGAATTGCTAATTGTTGATTTATTTGAATACATGCTTGTCATGTAAATACCAACGATATGTTCGGAAAGTGAACTTAATTCGACAACTTATTTAAGTACCGTTGTTGCTGAACCTTATTCAAATAATGATTTAAAGCCATAACTTATATTTATTTCTTTTAAACATTTTAAATTTTGGGAATCCTAAGTAGCTTAAATCATGGGGTGTTATACTTACAGTTTCTTACGGTTTCACCGGGACAGCGTCACAACCATCGCATAACTACGATCCATATGTTTTTTGTTAGGATAGCGAAATTCGAGGAGCCGAGATTGCCTACAATCTACTCATGGTTTCGCTGGAATGGCGACGTAACCATGTGTAGTCACGATTCATTGTATATCATGGCGTAAATAAAGGGGTTAATATGCGTAGTCCAATGAGTGTGATCTATCTGGTTCTCATATTTTAAATTTGGGTTTTGACGCCTATAGATACTTGTGGCTTTCTCTGAGACACAAAGACGTAACCATTAGGTGACTACAGTCATTAAGCATATATGAGCAATGATTTCAAATTATAAATTATTTTATTTATAATGTTATAAATTATTTTATTTATAATGTTATAAATTAAAGTTATACACCTTATTTATGTTTTAAATTTTAATGATTTTCTTATTAAATAACATTTGGAAGTTAATAATCGATTTTAATAAAATAATTTATTTGTTTTATTAATAAGGGTTTAATAGATTAATCCATTATTATTTAATTAATAAATGTTTTAAAAGGAGATATTCTTAATTATTGGGGACGTTTAAAAGTTCTTGAATTATCTCATAATAAATGGCTTAAAATTATTCAATTTATTATATTAATAAGGTTAAATACTTTATTAGTAAAGGTTTGAAATTTTTACTTATTTATCTATAATGGTTTTAAATAATAAATTAAATCTAAGTAATTTTTTAAGATTAGCAAATTGTCTTATAAAGAAATTCTGCTTTATAACTAATGTTTTGTAAAGGAAATTTATAAGAATATTTATATATAAATATTTCATTCAAAGGTATTGCAAACCAAGTTTTGAAAATAAATGGGTTTAAAGTCCATTAATAATGATTTGAAGATAAGGGACTTTCCTTAACAATTTGTGAATAAATTTTTAAGTATTGAAAATATAGTAATTCTGAATATACTTATATCGTTGAGATAAGTAAATGGAAATGTTTTCCAAGCATACGAAGAGATTTAGAAATTAATTAAATGATACATAGTGATTTCCGTGGAAAATTGAATATATACGTGATGTGATTGTTTGTATGTTTATTGATGTTAAATAACTGATTATCAAATCTTGGCTTGATTGAGAAATCCTTTAAAACTGGTGGCATAGAACATTTTCCATAATTAGCACTGAAGGATTTAACTCAGGAAATATCTAGGAAGAAACACGAGAATTATGTGGTACAATTACTGTATTTTGTACATATAAACTGGTGGCTCTACTAGGATAAATGTTAAAGAGATCTGTCCACTTAAACGGTTAAGGGGTGGTCCTCGCTCTTGTGTATTGTCTATTTATTTTCAAAAGAACCTGAGTTGAGCTCGCCGGAAAAATTGATCGTTTGATTTGTGGAGTACCAGGTAGAATAAAAGTGTGTATTCGTAAGAGATGATACGAGTCAAAACCTCTCCGAAAACCATATATGTGCTCTACGAAGGAGAATCGATATTATTTTGGATGTTGGAATACATGTGAGATTCCGAGGCTGGTTGGGCTATGGGTATCCAGATATGATTTGAAAATCTTATGGAATGTGGGAAATCCGTGTGTGATTCCAAACCTGTTGGGGGTGAGTGAATCCAAATGGGATTTCGTGATTTATATTTGATTATTATGTGTAAGACGGAATGTCGAATGTAGCCCTATTAGCAGAGATAACTAAAATCGGAGATAGAAGACATAGCTAATAGGGTTGGCAAACCCATTGGGTGTAATCAGACCCCTCTTTTAGTAATACTTTCACACGTTTGGCATTCCAAGGGGCATTCGGTCTTAGCAAGACGAGCCATGTTTTTTGTAGAGTGCCCTGGCTAGTTGAGAATAATGTTTCAGAAGGATAGCTTTGATCCTAGTGCAGGAGGACTGTTCACGAAGTACTAAGGGAACCTCCATGGAAAACCGACATAATTAGCGAACGCGCCATATCGGGTTTTGATTGTATACCTAGTATTGTTGTGATGTACACTCACAAGCATCACAACTTCTTAATTATTGATATTTGTTCCCTTAGACATTATTTTAATATCATACGATTTTGATATAAAAAGGTTTGGTGAGCGTAAGGTAAGAACCCCTCCCATTTATGTACAGTGTGGTCTTACGATACATTTTATTTTGAAAAGATTTTGTAAGAAAGAAATAAATTTAGCCAAGGTATGTTTTCTCACATTGATTTACCAGACTGATCCGAGTGTTATTTTGTTATAATATTTGGGTCAGACCAAGTAAATTTATAGGATGGATTAGATTTTCTAGAGCTTCAAGGAAGGAACATGAGGCTTAGACATATTCTCGTAATTGTTATTTTTGCTATATTCATTGTTGTTTCGTTAGTGTTGTAAGGACAAGTTGTTGTAACTGTCAAGCTAATTATTGGTTAGTACTCTGATGTATATCTATGGTTGTATTTATAAAATTCTTTTCATTTATAAGGATTACTATTATATTATAAATTATTCATTTCGTTGTGAGATTATTTTCTGTTTTTTTTTTCTTTCTTTTCTCCCTAGTGATTTGATTTTTGGCACTTAGTTGTTTAGCACATTAATAACATGGTTGTATTTGTGTTGAATTTCTAATGGTCGAAAAGGCGGGTTGTTACAGAGTGGTATCAGAGCTTTGGTTGAACGAACACCTAGGATTTGGTGTAGGAGTTACTGATTTAAGATAGGTTAAGCAAGACCCTAGGATGAGTTAAAGTGTATTATATATGAGAGTGCGTAATCGTTAGTGCTATAAAAGTGTTTTATATTGTGTTGACTTATTTGTTGAGTTATACATGAATTCTGGTCGATTCGTAGGATGCTATGGTTGTGACGACCTAAAAATCCATAACCTCTAAACAGATAACATCAACCATTGTCCCATTTAAATTGCACGAATCCTGTAAAAGTCATAATAGTAATCGGACCAAAAGTATGGAATCAATATCTGACAAGTCCCTACATCCATGCAGTCAGCACATAAAAGTATATACTACTTTATGATAATAGTTTTAAGCATACTCTACGTCAGGGCACTTGGGTGTCTAAATGTCTTTATTAGTGCTACCAATCGACATTAACAATACTTGCATTTAATGACGCGTCCCTAAGAGCGATAAATGACTAAAAAACATAACATGAATCATCCATCCTCACATTCACTCACTGAATGCGTTGGATTTATAGTACACATGTACCCTATTTGAGTTGAAACAGTCTACATCAGACCGACAACCTACATCTGGTTGAGAATGAGCATAAGTGGTATTTACGAATCTCCCTTGGATTAACTACCTATTCCAACGAGAAGCCTCTGAACTAACTTACCACATACATCAGTTTGAAGACTCTAGCCTCAGCTCTCTAAGTACTCGCCCGAACCTACATACTAATGTTCACTTTTCATACGTATCTCCATTGTAAAGCTTATTCTGGACTGTCCTCATACCTTTGTCTGAAGCCTCCTGGAAGGGAACTGCCTAAACAACTACAATTGTTTTTAAACTTCACTCCCTAAACTTCTCTTGATAGCTCTTCTATCTTAACTAGTAGTCTCACCGTCTCGACTCATAGTCTTATCATCATGAATTGTAGTCTCCTCATCCTGACTCAATTCTTAAAACCCTGCCTCTCAGAGAATAACCATCCATCGTTGAAGTTGTGGTTGCTTTCCATCATGGAATTACCATCGCCGAACAAAGAAATTTCTGCATCGAAGCACCACATCCTTGCCTCGCGCTAACCCTACTAGTCGAAGAGCCAATAGATCGAACCCTTAGCCGAATGAACCACCATATCCTTCTCCTTGAAATCACACCATCGTTTACGTCAAATAGGCCAAAATGGCCAATATTAATAACAGTCCATATCGATCACTTGATAACGATTACTCAGATCATGTACTTAACCCAAGTTGGTCTGGTACACATCAAGTGAAAACATCCGGCATTTGTTGTGAAATCCAAGCTTGTCACCGAGTCCGACTTTTGTCTTCATATCCATCACTATGCTACAATACTTATTTATCCACAGAATCCATACACTGCACAACTCCTTCGAAAATTCATTTCATCTTGTTAGTCTATCCATGTTCTCGATCAACATACACTAAATTCTTGTGTGTTTGATAAATAAGCACTCACAACCCAATAAGTTGAGATTTTTCCTCTACTAAGTCATCTATGAATAGAATTTTAACTAACTAAGCAAACAGTTATCCATGCAACCAATAATGATATAATTATTTAAAAGTATAAAATAAACACACATAGTAACATCCATAAAACAGAATAAATCTATCTAAATGATTGGTTATGATTTAGTGTTGAAATAATTCAGCTCTGGCGATAGTGTCAAAATAGTGTGCAATAACGCGAAAGTGGGTAAAAATGTATAATACAGGTTCAAACTAACTAGATTACTTTTCAATCATTTTATTTATTATTAGCTAGGTTCAACAATCCTAAAAAATATTTTAAGAATTAGAACACCTTAAATGTGAAATGTTTACCATACAAAGAATTGGAGTTCTATGAGGGACAATATCACTCACCTTAGCCAAATCAACACAAACCAATGCAAAAATATAGATCTCTTCAATATGAGTATATCAAAGAAACCACATCAAAAATGGATCTCATATGCAAAAATTATTTTAATTAGCAGTTTGTATATTTGAACGGGTAGTGATACAGCACATCCGTCCTTTAAACAATTTCCACAGCGGCATTCGACCTCCGATCGACACCAAACCATGCCATTTAAAGTGTCTCTATTCAGGACACCTTCACCAGAAAGATCATTGTAAGATTAAGCTCTGTTCGCCGAAAAAAGCTAAAAACCGAAATCACCAAAACATAGATTTTACTCTCATTCAAACTTCTATCGACCTCAAACCAGTTCCATTCTCTTATCATTTCAATCCGCTACATTTTTCCTTTTGGTGCCAAGAGTTGATTCTCAACGGTTTGGCCACAATTTGCAAAATACTAAAACTGATATGAAGCTGTTCTACCTAGGTTTTCACGCACTCAGATGATCCTATCGACGAACGGGCACCATATATTACTTTTATTAATGATACGAACAACTTTATGTTGAGAGTTCTGAATTAAAGTGGACAGATTAAGAGCTACAACGTTGACCGTTGAAAGTTCGGGTTCTATGGCGGCCAGGATTAGGGTTTGAAAATAAATTAATATTATTCTCTAACTGCGTGCTCATATTTATAGTTTGATATGCAAAATAAGCTAAATGTCCCCGAACTCAGATTGATATGCATCGATATGCGATATGTACATAAAAATGCCTTCTGAATGCGATGGAACATCGAGGCCAACTCCATCATCTATGGCACCTAACATTTTTTTTTCTAAACAATCAATTTCCAAAATTGAAATTGATGTGTGTTTAGAGTTTGTGCAACCAAATGGTATGTCGGATTACTACGAAATTTGACATAATACGACAACTCATTGTGTCGATTCCGAAAATATATTTTTCGTCATAACCCGAGATATGTGCCTAAAATGACAATTTTCATTCGTATTTCAAGAATGTTTTGCCCCAGGAACATCAAGTCACGAAATATGGTGATCCATACATTTTTTATCCACCTAACGAACTATTTGAACTCAACGGAAATGGTCTCAAGTCCTAATTTGATTTTTTATAAGAAAATCTTCCTTTAGAATCCTCAAATAGTTAACAATTAATATTTAAATAAAATGTTTAAATATCATATTGTCATAATAGGGCTTGTTATACTCGGGATAATAGTTTAACTCAAAAAAGAAAATGTAACCTATAAATAAATCTTGGATTCTCAACGATGTGACGGATAAAAGTTGCACAAAGGTATAACATACATGCACACACATAAAGGTGTATGATAACATATCCATAAGAACATTATGAGTGGATTAATTAAACTAAGAAATATGTTAGAAAAGTTAAGCAAGCGAGGACAAAAATGGTTTACTTTAATATAATAATAACCATACACTTACTACTCCACACCCTTACACATTTACACTCACCACTCTCTTACACAACACATACCCATACATTGATGTGACAAGGGAAGTACATGCATGGTTCTGCCAAAAATAGGGGATACAGGAAAGGGTTTTCAACACTTTCACCCATTATTTCATTCCTAAGGATTTTCTATAGATACCTACCCACTTCACTTTATTTCTCCACACCATTTCTTCTCTTCTTTCTCCTCCTTAAGCTCTTTAATGACTTCCATATCTTGAGAAAATTACAAGAAAAAGAGAAGGAAATCACTCGCCACTTATCTAAGACCCTAAGACATCGAAACTATTGCCAAACTTCTCTCCATCTTCATTCCAAAACCACCATCATCTAACAAAGTTCGACAACCGAATCAACACCCAAACCCAAGCTTAGTCATGAGAAACTAGGAAGAGGAGGAGCTCAAAGCCATTCAGTGGAGCACAAGTGAAGTAGGAACGTTCTAGATAGCCTAGGAGTGGTTTTAAAGAGTTCTGGTAGCATTTAAATCCGATCGAATGCGAGAAAGTAAACCAAAAAATGACCAGAACTATACACAAGTTAATGGTTTTTATGTGAATGCTAAACTATTTCCATATATATGTTAAATATTGCTTATGAATGCCATGATGAATGTTTGCCAAGTTTTGATGATTATATGTTTGGTTGTTTGATATTTAACAGGTTACATTAAATGCATGTCGATAAACACAAAGGAAAACATTTTCATCATTGGAGAAAATAGTACGAATAATCCTCTTAATTTTTTTAATTGCTTTCGAAATGTATTATAAACACTCTTAAGTGTTAATATGAAGTTTGAATAAAATATGAATTTTGAAGAAATTTGGGTGAGTCGCGAAACGGTAACTCGCGATTTCACTACTAAAAAATTGAATTTGGTATATAAAAAAATACGAATCCAAATTTTTTGAAGTAGGATTTTTCTGAATCCTTATAAGAATACCGCTCTAACGAATTAAAAAAATCAAGATTCCATTGGAATACATCAAGGTTTTATAGTTCAAATTCACGTAAGTGCAATTATCTGAAATTATGATTTGTAATTTCTTAAAAAATGGAATACATCTTATACATCATTTAAAATATTTTGAAAGTAATTTAAGTTGAATATATAATTTTTCAAATAATAGAAAGTCGTTTTAATGAAGTAAGGCAAAATAACACTTTTTGTAACATTTTGCAACACTTTTCAATAACATTGAAATTGAAATTTAAACTTAACAAATCTAATCCGAATCTTTAATGAATTCCTTTAAATAATTAATAAGGAAATTTGAAGATTGTTTTAAAGATCTATAAATTAATTGAAGATTTTAGATAATCGAATCGAATCAAAAATTATAATAAGCAGTGGAAATTTTTTGGCTCTAATAAGCAGACGAGTAACCTTGGTTTTTCTAATTCTAAGATCCGAAAGTGGGTGTTTAACCAAGGTGATGTTCAGGAGCAATTCGTGCCCTGGCTCACCTGGTACTTTCCTAGGGGAGGAGTGGATAAGGTTGAAATATCGAAAATGAGTTAAGTATAAAAGATCAAATATCTAAAGAGAAATAAATTGGATTTCTTAGAGATAAACTTGTTGTATTTAGTATTAGATTCCGGGGAGGGAATACTTACTATCAGTAAGAGTTTTAAAAAGTGTTTGCACAGTTCGACGGATAGTCATGCTTGAACATGGAAATTGATATCAAGTAAGGTAAGTATGATTTTTATGGATCTATTTAACTAAAATGACTTACCATTTGAAATGACTTAATGTTTAAGGTTTACTGATTCTATATATATCTTGAAAGAATATTTGAAGTTATGCATCCTTAAAAAAATATTTTATGAAGTAATGAATTATGAAATAAAGAAAATCTCACATTGAATACTTAAACAATATTTTTATGATGATTGATTCGAGGGGACTAGGATAAGTTTTGGGCGATTCTTATTCGAAATCCACTTTGGATCAATCAAATGTTTCAAACCAATGAAGACTGAAGATTTTAGAGTTATGGAGATTGAATGAAGGGTTTTGTCACTGACCCTCGCGTATTTTTTCATATTACAAATCAACAACGATTTTGCATAGAGATCTTCAGTGCAAGGGCTATGGTTTTCTAGATCACACGATATAGCGAGAATAGTGCCTTTTGGTTGTCCATATCCAAGATGAGTTGTATGTATGAATGTTTGATATTGCACTTCATATACGTGTTTATTAATCTCCACGAATATATATATATATATGTTTGGTGGTATGGGAAATAACTCTCCTGCACTATTGTAACGAAACGGTAATTTGGACGTATTAAAATATAAAATTTATTAAAGGTTCAATGTACTAAGTGAATGTTTATAATCTTCATTTAAAAAATTAACGTCGCAAGCGTGAATTTGAATAATATACTCCATTATGTATGTCGTTTCAAAATTATAATGTAAAGCGATAAATTACATTTAGTATTTATTTATTGAAATAAACACAAATCAATGAATTATAAAAATATTAAGTTTGAAATTTGCATACATTTCATAAAAGTAGTCCAAATAATTTTGTAATGTAAACGTCCAAGATTATTGCTCTGTTTAAATCAATTTGCGCTATCAATATGGTAGCGATAACCGATGTCTTGTATTTGACGTTAAAAATTTAAAAGTTGAATTAAATTACGAAATTTAATATTTGGGATACGCCAAACCAGATATAACAAATGGATAAATTTTATAATATAATACGCGAATTCATTTCGATTCGCGTTAATTTGGTATGCATTTTTATAAATCGTCAAAAATTGAATAGTATTAAAATTCAGGCAAATTCAAACTAAAATAGTGGAGGGGATTCTGAGGAGAAATATATTTTCATTTCGCGAAATTCAGACGTTTGTTTCCCCGAATCTTTACATTTAAGTCAAAAACGCGTAAAAACGGACAACTTTTGTTGGGTATCTATCTTAATTCATTTGTAACCTGTACGAACGTGTATCTCAGTAGATTTACTCGTATACGTATAAGAAATGGAATTTATTGTGAATAGAACGCTTGTAAAACTTTTAGATAAATTTGAACACTTGTAGTAGCTTCAGGAAAATTATCACAAGTGTACGTACATCTCTCCACGCATTGAATGATGTAGAAGGGAAAAAGGGGAAATCTTCACACATGTTCACTGCCAACTAATTTCTCCCTTTCTCTTTTATTCTTCTCCTCGTCTTTTTTCCCAACTAACGAACAATAAACGAAAAAGGGGAAAGAAAGAATCAATCTTCCCATTTCCTTCCCCCCGTCCCTCAAATCAAAATTGCTGAAAGCCATTTTCTCAAGAAAATTCAAATGTGGTTCCTCGTCCACCATGGCCACTGTACTTCTGATCCACTTCGCTCTTACTTCCTCCGTTCATTGTTTCTCACCACCGCGCAACTATAGCGCATTGCCACCACCCACGAAAATCGTGTCAACTTATCCTAGCACGACTTGAAATCGCGCCTCCCACCCGCGCTGTAGCTCCAGCCATGGCCTTAGGTTCAACTAGAAGTGACACAAACTTCGATGTCTATACCCCTTCCCCGCCTGCAACCAAGTGCTTATCCACTTCCCCGCCTGCACTGGACCGAGCAGCCACCCCAATCCTCATCCACCCAAATCACAAACCTCCAATCGAGAAATTATGCCTTAGTCTGAAGCAAGACACTCCAAGTGCCCGAGGAAATGCCTACAAGGCTATTGGTTGATGTAGGGCAACGATAGGTTATGTTGATTCTGTTTGGTTGTCGTGGAATCCTAGGTATATAACTCTTGACCTCCGTTCGCCAATAGATAAAAAAAAAAGTATATATATTTAAGTGTAATACGGTTGCGTTTGATTTGGTATTCTATGCAATCGAGGTGATTGAATTCACCATATTGGATATTGAGTTCGCTTCAGCCCTTTTATCGGCTTCATACACCTCGAAAAGTGATTTTTCCGCAGTCACAACTAATTAATGATTAAGTGAATTAAAGACTTGAAATGTTAGGATTGCCTTAGAAATCTACCAGTATGCAGGCATGTCCGATGGACGTGTACATAAATGTATTTGACCAAAGCTGCAAAGCATGTTTAAAATGGGTAATCGTTGCAGCGTTTTGGATATACTAATTTAGGATATTGCAAATATGAAAAAAAAAACAAAACAGAATACAGCAGGAAAATTGGAAGCATACCACAGTATTAATATCTAGAGAATTCACATAAGTTGTTTTTTTTAAACTACGAACATGAAATACTATGCATGCTTTTACATAAACAAAAACAGCTAAATACATATAAGTTCGATGTTTAATTTCAAACATTACATGACCCTTAAACTAAGCTTTACTTAAGCTTCCTTTATTTTCTCTTCCACCAATGCTATTATAACCGTTCAAACCTTTTTAAGTTGTACATAATCAACCCCAGAACTTGAAGACAATGATTGAAACTGATCAGATACCATCCAAAGACTGCTAGAAACCTAGTAAGCTGAAGTATTAATTACTAAGATGGTGGCACCTGCAATAAAGAAAGTGCTATTTCTGCATGAAACTAACAAATATGATAACTATTTGATTGAAAAAAGGATTTCTTGCAAAGGTAAAACGCACCTACAAAACATCAAAGTATGGAATAACATCTATTATTCCCATTCTATTATTAAACATACAATTAATTTTCTATTATGACATGCAAACTTAGAGTGTTGGTTCCTATTTCTTAAAGGGACGGACTATAAGTGATGGTGACGTTGAATCAAGTGCAATAGAACAATGAAAGACTATAATTATAGGTGATGTAGGAATGGCTAACCATAATTTGGACTGTTTGTGTATGAGCAACATAAGTAAATCGTATAGGTCATGTGAAGAAATTTCAAAGTGATAACAATATAACAAATATGTCTACGAAAAAGCCCAAGAGAACAAAAGCGTTTTGTCATTGCTGAACTTAAACTATGATAAACAACACATGACTTTGAAAGAAGAAGGTACAACAAAACATATTATAATATATATTTACAACATGATTTTCAATGACAATAAATATATAAACAAAAAACTAAAAGCTGCAACTTTTAGTTAACAAATTTTATATGTAAAAATTCTTAGACGATACATATTAGATGATTTTACATGAAAAACATGTGACTGCTATAGACTAAAGAATTCATTTTTTGTAAAAGGATTGTCCATGTAACTTGGAAATGAATTCTTCTTTTCTCATTGATCATAGGCCATAGACAGAAGAAGCACAAAATATTGGGTACAGAATTGTCCTACAATCTTGTAAACAAACATTAATATATTCTTCTTTATTAATAATCCACATCACTTAGCATAACCATTAAAACTTAATTTGAAAGAAGGTAGTTTAGGAAAAAGAAATCATGTGACTAAAATAACTATCAAGGTTTTACCCATTTGAAAAACCAAAAACATCTGTAAAACAAAAACAAAGGTAAAATGCTCTAGCTATGTTGTAGTGAGATAAACTATTTCAAATTCAATAAATGGAGGCAAACTGATAACATTAATCATACCTAAAATTATGAAAACCTTTTTCAACATGGAAACCTACTTGATTGTGATCTAGCAAATGTAGCAGCTTTGATGTTGTAGAAGACACTTTATGGCAACTGATGGCGCTATGATGAATACTCCATTGACGAATACTTCAACATGCTACCTATTGAAAACATTTATATTTTTTACATAGGTGTTTTTATATATATTAATCATAACCATATATAATATAAACTGTAATACGTTATACAATAATATTATACCTTCTTTTGGATAATAATGGGCCAACATGTCAATACCAAGGCAACCAATATTCTGCAAATAAATGAAGAAAAGCGAACTTAGCAGCTAAAGTCAAGATTAATGGCAATAATATAGTAATTTAATTATTAGAGGCGACAATAGCTCTTCGCCATACTCAAAAAGGTTTATTGCTTCGAAAAAACATATATCATTTCATTGATAAAAAAAGTTATATGACCATATGATTAGTTTTATGATATGGGCATGTCACCACTGTAGCCATTAAAAAAATAATCATTCACTCCCATTCTAGTGTGAACAAACACAGAAACAAAAAATTTAACATATAAAAAAGTCCAAATATATCCTCCTTCTGAAATATAACATAATTAATCATATTTCTAGCGACAAATTCAATAGCACTAAGATACGGTAACTCAAATGTCTTAAGCATAATATATTCGGCAATAAAGAATAACATAAAAATATTAATCTCACATTCTTATTTGCCCCATAAATAATAATAATAATAAGACACAATTGGTTTCATGTCTTCCGTATCAGTGAAATGCATGTAGCAATATTGGTCATGAACAAAGTCTATTTGATATTATCCAAATTGTAAAACCTGAAGGCTGAATGATTTATGCAATAACATGGATTTACCTTATCATGGATAAGCCAATCATGTTTTCAAAACGTTGCACACACAGATAATAATGAACAACAACTGGTTATGAATTGCAACAGCCTTAAGAGTATACTTTTGAATTCCTAAATATGAAAGATGGAGAGCTTGAAATGAAAATGAAACTGGAAAAATGAAGGAAACAAATACATGATGGCACGACGGGGGAAATATCGATCAACCCATCAAAGCGAGTTTGATGGGCATTAAGTTAAATTAAAATCCAAGTCAGGTAGTAGACGGCTAGAGGAATGGAATAAAAGTTTATGTCATGATGATTAGTGTTATGATACTGGCATGTCACCATAGTGTGAACAACCAAAAAAACCAACAATTTAATATATAAAAAATTCAAAATGTATCCCACTCTTTGCATATATAACATAATCATAATTCTGGCAACAAATTCATTAGCACTGAGATACGGTAGCTTAAATGTCTCAGACATAATTTAGATGCAATAGAGAATAACATAAAAATATTAATCTCACATTCCTGCTTGTTCCAAAAAAAAAAAAAAAGTTTTTTATCTTCCTTATCAGTGAAATGGATGAAGCAAGGAAGAAGAAAAATAATATGAAAAGCATGACGCAGTACAGTATTGTATTAAATAAGTTGAATGACATATGGATGAATAAACTACTAACCTATTGTCAGATCTGAAGAACCTATCCTTAATTCGAGTGGTAACTGGCAACATAAAACAGGAAGAACAAATAAAATATACTAATTAGTAGGAACGAAGGAAATATAAAACGATTTTACCTATGAAGTCGTCTCGAGGCAGAAGAAGGATTTGTCCCCAGGCGGAGGTAAAGAGAAGTGACAGATCTGAAAATACAACACGAATAACAAATAAATTAAACTAATTAGCACTAATGAAAAAGTATAAAATGGTTTTACCTGCGATGTCGTTGTCGAGGTGAAGAGGAGTGGCAGAGGTGAAGAGGAGTGGCAGATCTGAAAATACAACATGAAGAACAAATAAATTAAACCAATTAGTACCAACGAAGGAAGTATAAATCGATTTTACCTGCTTGAGCATGGTTTGGGCGGTTAGAGGATGAAGAACTAAAGTTGAAATGGCAGATCTGAAGCACGGAAGGCAGTAAGTGGTGAAAACAGAAGGAATTAGGTAGAGCTGGAGATGATATCGGTGTAGGAGGTAAGTATTTGGTGGAGTAAAGCTTTATTATTTAGTCGGATAGGGTTTCAGAATTAGGAAGACATGGATGGAAAATAAAAGAAACGCGAAGAAGATGGTGCGTAATGGAAGAAAGTAGAGGAAATATGTGGAAACGGTTGACTAACTGGCATTCATGGTGTAAAAGAGAAACCAAGTGGAAAGCGGGAAGACTATATTGCCCTTGAAACCGTATTATTTTCTGAAATGAAGTAGTGGGAGGACAGGGTATTTCAGGAAGTGAATAAAAGCTTCACCATCCCTAAAAGATTTTCTTTATTAGTAGAGATATTTGTTTGTTATATGATTTGAGCACATGTGACACACGCTATCACCTTATTGACACATTTGAATGCGATGTGTGATATGTTATATTTTGTATTACCCTCACCTTGCAAGTACCTTATAGATTTAAGAAAATCACCATGGGTTGAAATGATACACACTAGAGTAAATTGTATGGATTTGAGAAATAAATTTGAATCTATTTAGGATGTGGGTTAAAATGATATATATTTGAGATTTGAATTTTCCTTTTTAAAAATGGATTAAAATGATACATATCTGTATCACTTGACCATAGGGTAGAAAATTATATACAGGCGCCGTGATTAATAAAAATCTATTTTCTAAAATGTTATAAGTATGTATTGATTTAATAAATAGATTTTGAAATGAAATTGTGTGCAAAGAAAAATGTTGGAAAAAATTTCTCGAATTAAATTTTTAGTAAACTTGTTTATAGTTAATTGACGTTCAAGTTTAGTTTAAAGATTTAAATATTTTGAATTAAGATTTGATTTTAATAGGACCTTTATAAAAATTTGTTTTTGGCATAGTATAGCGAAGTTTTCTATTTTGAGCTAGTCAAAGCATTAGATCCAATATAAGGTTTTAGTTAAAGGATTTGATTTAAGTTTTAAAAAAAATTTAATTTGATAAAGACATTTAGTTTAATAAGTTTTATAAATTTAACTTGAAAGAATTCAACGTAATTTAATTATGGTATATGGAAATGTTCAAAAGGATTTGCTTGAATTAATTTAAAATTGGTAAAGCGTAAGTGAGATTTTGATGAAAAATGTTTAAATATATTTGTAGATTCATATTCAAAGTAAAGGCTTGAGTTAGCAAGATTTTATAAAATTTGACTTTGAATAGTTTAACATAAAGTTTTAATTAACTAACTGAAAGTGGTTGTTCAGTAAATGGCTTGATTTAAAAGGATTAATAAAAAAATCTTACTTAGATAAATTAAGATTCCATTTAGTTAAATTTCTAATTGAATGTTAAAGTAAAATTGCTGGTTAAATCCAAGTAAATAAAGGAATGTGTTTCTCTTAAAAGAAGTTCAACATGAGATTTTTGTATGAAAATAGCAAGTTGGAATTCTTATTTAAATGATGACTTAACAACAAAAGTTGAAGTTGTTTTGAATCTGATAAACTCGAAATCTAAGTTTGATCCAACTTGGAAATAATGGTATGGAAATGTTTCCAGTTATAAGGTGAATTTGAAGTTAACTCAATAAATGTGAAAATGATTTGAATATGAAATTTAAAGGGTTAGGAGTCGTATTCTGGAATATGAATTCAGATCAGATTGGATCGTTGTATTGGAATCAAACTATATTTTCTTAAAAATTAAATCTTCCTTATTACTTAGTTTGCCTCAAACTATTTTTAACTAATAACATAAAAACTATTTTACCAATAAAGGTCATATATAATTTTTATAATTATTTATATATGTATTATTTGTCGATTTAATATATATATACACTATTTTTATATTTAATATATAAACACTATTTCAAATTTAATATATTATAAAATTTTCAAATTTAAACATTCTATGTCCAACCCAAGCTGATATATTTGAAGTGATTAAAATGATGATTTCAAGTCTAAACTCGAATTGTTTTGATAGGTATATTTGTGAATATAAGGGTTGAAATCCCAATTGAACTAATAATGAACTATTTTTTTTAAGGCAATACTTAAGATAAATCGATTTGCAATACTCAAAATATGATTTCAAATCTAATGACCATGGTGTGTAAATTGTAATGTTTGGTTGTTAAATAAACCGGAGCCATTAGATGTCATACTATCTGCTGATACCGACACCACTTTAACAACTGTGCACGTGGTGGAGAATCCTGAATGAAGTAGGATGGTATAGAGGAGATTACTGGATTTGAAGAAAGAGAACGATGATGGATTAGCCTTGACCTTGGGGTCATAACTAAAATAACTAAAATAGGTGTTATACCGTGACTAAGTGAGGTCGCGCCTCCGATCGGACATGCTTCTTCGATATCATCTCTATGACTATTGTGCTCGAATTGGGTGCACCCTTTATTATGGAAGTGTGTTTCGAGGTGGAGGTAGTTGCTACTATGCGTTACCACCGGTCCGGGCATGCAAATGGTAGAATCCTACGCTGGGTATTAGCCTCGGTGTCTTGTTATATTTATTCTGATCGAGCCCCCCATGATTTTGATTTGACGTTACCGTATCGCGGCTCATCCCTATCTGCTGACTACTAGTGTTTTATATGTAATATGTACGACAATGTCTGTAAACGACGTAAGGGTAAAAGTATAACCTAGCTTATTTTAATATTTACTTTACTGAATAGACATTATTATAATAGCGTATTATATTATATGTATTAGTTTCATGGATCCTTAGAGGATGGAATCCCAGACCTCATTTATTTTGCCGATGCATTTTCTTAAGCATTTCACTTGGGTTGATTCACTTATATGAGAATGTTAGTCCTAACTCGAGTATTTTGTTTGTTTCTTGCAAAATGCTTCGGTCAGAACGAGTATTTCAGCGTTAGGGATTTTAGCTGTTGGAGCTAGGATTACTTGCGCTCAGACAACTATCTATCATCTTATATTCCATTCCTGTCATCTCTTCATATATTGGAAAGATTCTATATTCAATCTTCTATTGTATCTGTATTGATTTATGTACTTTGATTTGTATAAATCAAAAGATTTGTATTATTGTATAAAAATATTACTTCCATTGCGGGATGTTCTGTGTTTCTGTGTCTATGATTCTGCGATGATTTATTTTTAACCCCATAGAAAATAATAATCTGTTGTTCCAAACGATTTGAGTTGATTTAATTTCCGACTTGAAGTGATCGAAAGGTAGGTCGTTATAACTATATATACCATTCTCTGAGACATACGAGTCCAGAGGTTATGCATTTTGGAAATCAGTGGCATGTATTGGATTTGACAACTTGGCATCCAAAGTGAACAACATGCTTGAAGAAATGTTAATCGTAGATCTCTAAGCCTCAACAACCAGAGTTGGCAAAAACAGGGCACGCGGGGAGGTCAAGTGGGCAGCGCCCAATAGGAGACGATTTTCACCCTTATAGAATACTAATTATATATCGAGTAGTGGTGCAAGAGATGCCTCGGGCAAATGGATCCGTTGACCGGGGTGATGATGTATTCGGGCGGTGCACTATCTTGGGAAAAGTTCTATATAACTGTTCTAGCTTTTCTAGAAGAGCAGAGGAGAATGGTCCTCGGTACATCCCTTTAGAGTTATATTATACAGAAAGGTAACCTCTTACCTTGTCATAGTATGGGGATCCATTTCCCCAAGAGCTTGCAGTTTTGTTTGTAGAGCACCAATAAGGGTGCAGAATTTAATAATGGTCACAATTTCGCTTATCTCTATAATTTATTTTAATGGGTTTTATCTTATATGTCATTAAAAATAATATCATATAATTTTGACGTAGCAAAGATATGGTTACCTTTAGGCAAAAACCCATGTCAAGTTTATGAGCGGTCGTGGTCTTATGGGATACCATTATTTCCATCTTAAGAAATTAAGTTTCACGCACTAGTCCAATGATTGATCCATAGTTTTTTTACTTAAACTCTGGATGCCTCTATTTTCTCTAGGCAGTCTAGAGATCAGATAGATTGCATCATTTTGGAGTATGAAGCCTTAAAGTGTTTTGGAGGCTATTGAAGCATTGAGCTTTGGACCCCTACCATTATTTTTACCTATCATTTCGCTGTATTTATGTTTTCCAGCATTTGTACGAATGGTGCGTATAACCATTCTAGCTGGTTTAATACATATCAGACGGTTTACTTGTATTTTCTTATGTAAATTGTTGAAGTTTAATATGATGTGATATTCTGTTCATTCTATTTTCTATCTATACTTTCTTCTTATCCAAAATTATCCGACTCTCTAGCATCAAATCTACGGCACATGAATACCAAGTATGTATTAGTGTCGATTTTTATGCTCGAGGAGAGGGGTCATTTCAGAATATGTCTCAAGATCAAACTCCAATTCATATGCCACTTAACACTTTTTCTAAACATTTAATTTTCGCAATAGAAATTGACATGCGTTTAGAGTTTTCATGAATAAATGGTAAATCCATTTATAACTAAATTGGTATGAGTGTATCAACTCACTACTACGGTTTTGAAAATATAAATTTGATCATAATATGACACTATGCCCCGTAATGAAAATTTTCGCGCATATTGCCACCGTTTTCCCCTTATAGCATCAAATCTTGAAATATGGCAATCCATATACTTTTTATTCACATGAAGAACCATCCAACTCAAAAAAAGTAGTTATAAGTGCTGATTTAATCGTATGTAAAAAATCGTATTTTAGATCCATCGATTAATCAGCGACTAATATTACTATCCAGGTTGTTAAAATACGGGTCATTACAATTTTTACGAAATTATGGACATGTAAATAGTTAATAGAGTGGTTGCTGTTGTAAAATTTTCAAAACAATTTGGGCTTGGGGTTTTGTTTCGAAGAGGGAAGCAAGAAAGGAAGAAGGAAGGGTGTGGGGACTAGTCCCACATCATGAAAGTAAAAAAATATTTCAAGGTATTTAAGATGGCTTTTCATGAAGGTGTTAGGGCATTGGGGCTTCCACATTTTTGCATTGTTGTAAGGAGGGACACCATGCATCTCTACCATACATGCGCGCGCCGCCGCCACAGTCCGTCCAAACTGGATCGGGTACGGTCCGTACGGATGCAGGTTGTGGGTTTCGCGTCCGATAGCAGTATTGTAGGACAGAATTTATAAACGGTAAAGGGCTGAATTTCAGCCCATTACGGACCCGAATGCAATTCAAAACTGGGCGGGTTTTCTGAACTGTTAGAACGAAAGGGCGCGACAATCTGAAGCGTTTCCGAACCTTTGGAAACGAAGGGGCGTGACTGTTTACATCACTTTCTAAACATTGCAAATGATGGATGCAATGTTTCATTTTAGAAGCAGATATGAATGTTCCAAACGGTCGTAACACCTCACGAATAGTTGCACTCTCCCGCTGCCTATAAATACCAATGTCTGGAAAGTGTTTCGAATCACTTTTCTGATTGCATATTCTTCTTCCTTAAGGTTTGCACACTACCATTTCTAACACAACAAACGTGTTGCAAATTTTCGAATTTGCAACGCTTGTAAAGTGTTGCAGAACCCTTTCTCTTCCTACACTTCTTTTGATTCTTCTTCTACATCATCCGATATTATATCTAGAGTGTTCTTGGTCGGATCAAAAACGTACTTTGAATTCCATTACGCTATTCTAAGGCTTTATTGAATCCTGAAAGTCGACAGTTCGATAACACGTTTGTACCTATTGGGTTGAACTATTGTCTGAAACAATCTATTATATATATCCTTTAAAGTCTGAAGTACGACAATCATTTTCCTCGAATAGTCTCAAATAGCAAAATCCCGAACAAATTTTCAGACAATAACATCAACCATGGAAGGTTTGTACGTGTACAAGTGATGAATCAACATTTGACTCGTTTGGAGTGATTTGATGAAAAAAAATTCACTCGTTAGAAAGCGACAATGAAGTTCTTTCTGATCACCATTTAATTTTTCTACATATTGGAAGATGGATTGGAAGTGATACCGGAGGAAACCGATAAGGATGATGCCGCTCTAAAGGAGAAACGTGCAAAGCGCAAAAAGGACGATTTTTTTATGCAGAGGGCACATTCTAAATGCAGTGTCAACTCCAGTCTACAACGCTCGTAGGACCTTGAAAACTTCAAAGGCACTCTGGACTGCATTAGAGAGTAAGTATCGCATATCCAAGGCAAGTAATAAAAAGTTTTTTATTTTTTATTTTATGGATTTAAAAATGGTCGCCAATAAGTCTATATTTGGACAAGTGAGTGAAATCTTACTGTTGGTGAATCAACTTAAAGATGTCGGAATTGATCTCCTTCAATCTTTTGTTGTTGGAGTTATTATTTTGAGACTCCCGAATTCTTGGAATGATTATAAGAAAAAATTGAAACATGCGGAAACGGATTATGATTTAGATGGTTTACAATGTCATCTTAGTATTGAAGAGGATTATCGTAAACATGAACTAGATGATAATCCGCAAAATGAGTCTCAATCTACGGCAAATAATGTTAAAATTACTGAAAAGTTGAAGCCTAAGAATGAGACGCAGTTTAAGAAGAAAAATATTTCCAAGAATAACAAAAAGAAGGGTGTCTATTACTATTGCAACAAACCCGACCAACATGTCTGAGACTATCGTCTACGGAAGAAACAATAAAAAACGAATGTGGTCGAAGAAAAGCCTGTGGCTATTGTACAAGAGGCGAACTCCGTTAGTGGCATTGATAATGATTGTTGGCCCGACACATGAGCAACACTAATATTTGCAAAGACCGTAACCTACATAAGACTTACGAAGAGAATAATGGAGAATCCAGCGAAGTTACTGACACAAACAAAGTTGTAAGCAAAGTTCTGGGGAAAGGTACAGGTGAACGTACATTCACCTTTAGGAAAGTTCTTACATTAGTCAATGTATTTTATGTATCCGATTTGTGTAAGAATTTGGTTGCTAGATACCTTCTTCACACAGGAGGATTTAGGATGGTGTATGATTCAGATAAGTTAGTGTTGTCCAAGAACAGCAAATTTATTGGACCTGAATATTCTTGTATCGACGCGATTAAGTTGAATCTAATAAAGAAACCTTCTTATTATATCGTTGATTCTGTTAATGGCATGGTAGATTAGGACATGTTAATTATAACTCTCTTAAAAATATGCATAAATTAGGATTAATTTGCGATTGTGATCCCGATTCCATCTCTGAATGTGAAATATGTGTTCAAGCAAAAATACATCGGAAATCCTTTAAATTTGTAGAAAGGAAAACTAGTTTATTTGATTTGGTATATAGTGATGTGGGAGACTTAAAAATTTATATTACTTATGGTGGTAACCAGTACTATATAAAATTTATTGATGATTATACTAGATATGCATATGTATATCTAATGAAATCCAAAGATGAGGCTTTTGATAAATTTAAAATTTACAAAGCAGAATTTGAAACACGATTAGGAGTTAAAATTAAAGTGTTACATTCATTTCGTGGTGGTGAATATTTTTCAAATGAATTTACTTTGTTTTGCAAAGAATACGGCATAGTCCACCAATGTACCGCCCCATATACATCATAACAAAATGGTGTTGCTGAGAGGAAAAATAGGACTTTAGTAGAAATGGTTAATGTCATGCTCATAAGTTCAAATTTACCTTATAACCTATGGGGTGATGCTATGCTATCTGCATGTTATATTTTATATAGAGTACCACTTAAAAAGAAAAATATTTCCCCTTATGAAATATGGATTAAAAGAAACCTAACCTTACCAGACTTGAAGGTTTGGGGTTGCTTAACATATGTTAGAAACCCAGAACCTAAATGGCCAAAGTTAGGTAATAATGCATTTAAGTGTTTTTCATAGGATATTCTCTTAATAGTATAACTTATAGGTTCCTTATTCTTGACACCTTTGAAGTTATAGAATCCGTAGATGTATAATTCTTTGAAAATCAAACTATTGAGAATCCATTGAGATCATTTAGTCCAGAACCCACTATGACTAATGATATCAATGACGATGAATATGCTCATGCTCAAAATAACAAGGAAGTGCCAGTACTAGATAATAGTACTGAACACATGAGAAGTAAAAAAGTGAGAATAGAGAAGGACTATGAACCTGACTTCATAACGTATCTCATTGAAGGAAATAAGGAAGAAGTCCTTAATGTGAGAAGATATGAAATAAATGTCGATGATGAACCCAAAACTTATTCTAAAGCTATAAGTTCCAGGGATTCTAATTTCTGCAAAGAAGCTACCAATGATGAAATGAACTCCATAATGTTAAAGCAAGCATGGGTTTTAACTGGTTTACCTCCTGGTGCTAAATCTATAGGATGTAGTTGGATATTCAAGAAAAAGTTGAATACATATGAATCCATTGATAAGTTTAAAACCAGATTAGTTGCTAAGGGATATAAACAAGGACACGAGTATATTATTTTGATACATATGCTCTGGTTGCTCGCATATCTTCTATATGTTGTTTAATAGCACTTGCATCAATTCATAATTTGGTCATACATCAAATGGATGTAAAGACAACTTTTCTATATGGAGATTTAGAAGAAGAGATATATATGGACAACTTGAAGGTTTCATAACCCCAGGCCAAGAAAAGAAATTTTGAAAATTAATAAAATCTCTTTATAGCCTGAAGCAAGCTCCCATGCAATAGCATGAGAAGTGTGATAAAGTTGCAATGTCACATGGATTCATTGTTATTGATGCTGATAAATGTATTTATACGTTGATACGTTATAATATGTTTATACGTTGATGACATGTTGATATTTGGTTCCAATATATCTTGTGTAAATGAAACTAAGAAGTTTTTATCTTCTAAATTTGATATGAAAGATCTAGAAGAAGCTGATATAATTCTGGGAATTAAGATCATTAGGAAATCAGGGGAGTTACTACTAACTCAGTCTCATTACATTGAGAAGTTCCTAATGAAGTAAGGTCATTATAATGGCAAACCAGCACCAATTCCTTTAGATCCAAGTATTGAATAAGAAAAGAACACTGGACGTACCATTTCTCAACTAGAGTACTCTAGTGTTATTGGGAGTCTTATGTATGCTATGTGCTGCACTAGACCAGGCATCGCACATGCTATAAGTGTATTGTGTCGATTTACGAGTAATCTAGGTTTCGAAAAGCTATTTCCAGAGTTTTAGTTTATTTGAAAGGAACCATCAACTATGGCTTATCTTATAAAGGATATACTGTTGTAACAGAAGGATATAGTGATGCAACCTGGAATAATGTAGAATCCAAATCCAAGTCTACGACTGGATGGATATCTACAATAGGAGGCGCTGTTATGTCTTAAGCTTTCAAGAAGCAAAACTGTATACCTGACTTAACTATGTTGCCAGAATTAATTACATTAGCAGATGCATGTAAGGAAGTCGAATGGCTTAGGAATTTGTTAATGGAAATCCCATTATGGAAGAAGCCATCTCCAACTGTCTTGATTAACTGTGATAATCAAGCAATAATATATAATGTCTCTAATAAGACATATAATGGGAAGTTTAGACATGTGAGTCGAAGACATCAAATAGTAAAACAATTACTCAAAAGTGGAGTTATAACTGGTGACTACATAGAAACAAAGAAAAACTTGGCTGACCCACTTACAAAAGGTCTTCCAAAGGCAATTGTTTCTATAAAGTAAAAAGAAATGGGACTAAGGTCTGTGAGTGAAGATTGATCATCCTTAACAGAAACCCAACTTATGTCTTGAAAATGATAGACAAAGTTCAATGGGTACCAACAAGTTAAGAGAATGTTTATGGAACACTAAATCAATAAACACATAATATTTAGTGTTGGATTATGCAAGAACGAAGGATTGATAAATATCTTAATAAATCTAGAAATCTTAAAAGGTGTATTGCAGAAACACCTTAAGGGGCTTACCTATATGAGTATGGAAATTAGGCTGTTTCCTAGGAAAGTAAGACCGCTTTCTAAAGTAGACTCATGAACCAGTATTAAAAGCACATGGCCATTAACGTGCTAAGCATTACGGAACAGTCTAATTAAGGAAATCAATATGTGTGATTGTTCTAGTTTTAACATTAAGGTATACTTGGTTCAAGATCTGTTCAACATAGAATCTCGATAGAACTTTGAATGGTTTACACTAAGTAAAATTTCAAATCCAAAAGACACATTTTATTTATGTATTATTTCCACGATGATGTAGTACTTAATTTTAGAACTACATAGGCTTGATCTGACTTGGGTATGTAGGAAGTCACTGTAGTGATTCAGTCGTCCACTATATTTATTTTCTTATTTTGGAAATTGGGGGAGATAATTGTAAAATTTTCAAAACAATTTAGGCTTGGGGTTTTGTTTTGAAGAGGGAAGCAAGAAAGGAAGAAGGAAGAGTAGGGATTAGTCCCACATCATGGAAGTACAAAATTGTTTCAAGGTGTTTAAGTGGCTTTCCCATGAAGGTGTTGTGGACTTGGGAATCCCACATGCTTGCTTTGTTTTGAGGAGGGAGACCATGCATCTCCACCACAAACGCGTGTGCCGTAGTTGTCAACTGTCCAACCGAACCGGGCCGGGTGCGGGTCTCAAGTCCGATAGCAATATTTTTGGACAGAATTCATAAATGGTAACGGGCCGAATTTCAGCCCATTACGAACCTGAATGAAATTCAAACTGGGCGGGTTTTCTGAACAGTTAGAAACAAAGGGACGCGACTATTTAAAACATTTCCGAACCATTGGAAACGAAGGGGCGCGGCTACTTGCAACGCTTTCTTAACGTTGCTAATGAAGGATGCGATGATTCATTTTAGAAACAGATATGAATGTTCCAAACGGTCGTGACAGTTCACGAATAGTTGCGCCCTCCTGCTGCCTATAAATACCAATGTCTGGAATGTGTTTTGAATCACTTTTCTGATTGCATCTTCTTCTTCCTTAAGATCTACACGCTGCAATTTCTAACACCACAAATGACACGACCCGAACTTCCCCGTGAAGGAAAGCGTGGATACTTTGAGAACAACACACAAAAGAACGCAGATGGAAGAACATTTCATTGTTATTACAACAATTCCATCAGATACAAGAATATATAGAGTATAATTGAATAAATTACATTCGATAAATATCAGAGATTTAAATACAGTATTGCAGCGGAAAAATAATACAAAACACAACTGAAAGTAATACACGGATACAGAGCTTTCCGAGCATCGTTCCAGCTGTAAATCAGGATCCTGTGAATATAAATCTGCAAAACCAAAACTACTAGCTGCCCGTGTAGAAAATAGGGGCACCCAGAGTTTAGGTTAAAACAATAAACTCCAGGTCAGTCATATGACTGGTGTGAGAACTGAAACAGTTATTTAAAGCTTTATTTTAAAAGAGAGTAATTCAAGGGACCACGCCGTATAACACGGAACGGGTTTCCTCCCAAGAATACCAGTGCATAGAAAAGACAACGCAATGCTTTTTCGAAAAATGAAGCTATTATAAGACCCAGGTCCCATCACACAATGCAACGCAAGCCGGAGGATAGGGTTTTCCCTTATAATAGCCAAACATGCTTGGTACGTTTAAAACAAATCATTTGATACTATAATAAGTGTATAGTGTCAAAACAATTTTAATCATAAATATCAATCATAGATTGGCAATTCCTGAACACACGTTTCCCGGTCCTTACAGACCTAAAATCGAGGCGCCTCATCCAACAACCACATAGGTGAAAAGTATATAAATGTCAGGGCTGGTAAGTCACTGACACCACCAAAGCTAGAAAGAAACGTCGTGCTCTCCCTGCAGTCCTTATCCCGTTTTTAACTCATACCGAGGTGTGAGGCTCGCGAATTCACGTTATACACAAAGCTGCCACGTAGGCCGTGCTTTGATCATCAACCACAAGACTTTGCTTTTCAACAGAAGCCTTGATCATTGCATCTCAGCATGCCACACAGGCAATTCATGCCATGCGATTGATATCTATCGATATATAACCTCTAAGCTCGTACGTCTCAGAGAAGGGCGTTAAGCAAGAGAATAAATTCTCCGCCGCCAAACATATATATATTTAACAAAAATCAATCAACACAGAATAAAATCCAATGTCAGACACACAATCCATTTACAAGTTCGTTCTGGGTCTGAACGAAACCGGAGGCACTTTCCTCGCATATCCATCCATCTCCAAGTACGTCTGGACGACAACCAACTGATTCCCTCATCTTGGGTGTACAACCCAATCAAGATCATCAGTAATCACCCAAACGATGTGAAGACTTCCGGTCTTCAACCACCGTCTTCATCTTGGACATATCGTCGAATCGGTTATTCAGAATGGGTATAAACCCGGCCTTTCCGAACAACCCGCGTATATTAAAAACAAATGTTACACAAACACAACATACGCCTCATTCCAATTCATTAGTCACTAACCGTAAATCAGTAAGAGAGCAATTCCCCAAATATTAAACCCGAAGGCCGAAACCAACATCAGATCAATACCCAGGAAACCATTCTTCTCAACTAACCTACAACTAGTTTCTAAATCTCAATTCTTAGGGAAAGGTTCCCATTAATTTTATCCAAGATAAATTCTTTAAAAATTTATTCTTTAATCTTCCATTGGATGTCGTATCAAACCAAATTATAGCTTTTCCAAACTAGTCGAGATTAGCGAACCACACCGAAGTAATTATTTATTTTATTTCCTAATCCCAACCTATTCATCCCATGAAGCAAAACTGGTAATACTCCATATCTAATACTATGGTGTTATCGGTAAAATTAATTACCAATTCACGTTCAAATCTAATTAAAGATTTAACTATCGCTTTGGGGCAAAACTGGTGATACTCCATTCTCGCTCATTTTCCAAATTTGATAATTTAGATTATCAATTCACATTTCAATCTAATTGCAGATTCATTAAAACTCCTTTTACTGGGTTAAAGAACTAGTGTTATTTAAAACACCGTTCACGACAAACCCATAAATCAATTCTATTTCAATTCCAATTATATATATATATATATATATTAGAAATTCTGGTTATTTAAAACCCATTTCAAATCCAATTTATTTATTTAAAAATAAATGGGTTTTAATTTTAGTTCAAAACTAGTTCATTTCGATAAAAATCTATTTTTATCTTTTCAAATGTGGAGATTTTCATCCCAATTTTTCCCAAATCATTTCTTATGATTTTATACAAATTATTGATATTTTTAATAATTTTATCAAGGCCCGTACAGTCGATTTCCATCAACGGCCATCGAACTGCACTTACAACGACTTTTTACAAATTTGATTTGGATGTATCTCCAAATCCAACCGTTAGATTTCAAATTTCTAATATTCGTTAGAAAGCTCTTTTCGATACGAACCCAACGGTTCCAGTTTTAGGAGAATCCGACAGTCAGATCTCCCGCAACGTCAATTCGAAGTCAATGGTCGAAATTCACGAACTGCCGCGGCGCGGCGCGTTCTATTCAGGCCATTATATTATATATAATATATATAATATATGTTTCGTCGATTTCCTTTTAAAACGAATTTTATAAATCGTTTTAATTTCGTTTTCAAAATAAATTCAACTTCCTATTCAATTTCGAATCAAAATTGAATATTCCATATAACTCGCTTTAAATTCACTTCAAATTGATTTCAATTCGAATTCATTTCTATTCAATTCAATTCAAATTCGTTTTCTATTCAATCCAATTCGAATTCGTTTTCTATTCAATTCAATTCGAATTCGTTTTCTATTCAATTCAATTCGACTTTGGTTTATATTCAATTCAATTCGACTTTGGTTTATATTCAATTCAATTCGACTTTGGTTTATATTCAATTCAATTCGACTTTGGTTTATATTCAATTCAATTCGAAATTGTTATATATTCAATTCAGTTCGAAATTGTTATATATTCAATTCAATTCGAAATTGTTATATATTCAGTTCAATTCGAATTCGTTTCTTATTCAACTCAATTCGAAATCATTTCTTATTCAATTCAATTCGACTTTGGTTTATATTCAATTCAATTCGAAATCGTTTCTTATTCAACTCAATTCGAAATCGTTTCTTATTCAACTCAATTCGAAATCGTTTTCTATTCAATTCAATTCGAATTTGGTTTATATTCAATTCAATTCGAAATTGTTATGTATTCAATTCAATTCGACTTTGGTTTATATTCAATTCAATTCGACTTTGGTTTATATTCAATTCAATTCGACTTTGGTTTATATTCAATTCAATTCGAAATTGTTATATATTCAATTCAATTCGAAGTTGTTATATATTCAATTCAATTCGACTTTAGTTTATATTCAATTCAATTCAAAATCATTTCTTATTCAACTCAATTCGAAATCATTTCTTATTCAATTCAATTCGACTTTGGTTTATATTCAATTCAATTCGACTTTGGTTTATATTCAATTCAATTCGAAATTGTTATATATTCAATTCAATTCGAAATTGTTATATATTCAGTTCAATTCTATAAAAACGAATATAATCGATATAAATATCATTCGCGTCAAAATAGCGCATCTCTAATCAACACGGCTTTATATATTTCCATAATTCCGTTATTCTATTCAACAAATGAATATTTATTCTATTCAATACGTGAATCTATATTTTTGTCAACATATGACTAATCTCAACGAATGAGTACTGTCAACACATGAACCTTTATTTTATAATGTTAAAGATATAAATTTTATTGTTAAAATATTTCGTTCAACACATGACTAATCTCAACGGATGAGTACTGTCAACACATGAACCTTTATTTTATAATATTCTTTATCTTCTAAATTGGAATGAGGCCCAATCAATTACCATATAAAATTAATTATATGGATTCCATACAACACATGTATATAATAGCAACGATAAACAATCAACCATCATCCAAAGTGCACTACACTGTATAAGCATCAAATATAGATATCTAACGCTTATAACAGCCTGTCAATCAATCGATCGACATACAACTAATTATTGGGATTAGTGTATGCCGTATTTTATCTCAATACCCGTGTGGGGTTTCAAACAATCAAACACAGATTTTATTTGTGCAGTTGGGCGATGTGTAAAATTTATCATCCCAATCAATATCAGTCAAATCAGTGTATATAAAAAAATCAGTCGATTTGATTATAAATATTTATTTATTCACGTTCACGTTAAAAATTATATTTTTAACAATAAAATATTTTTAACTATATAAATATTTTATTTTATTTCAACACATGAATATATTTCATTATCCATTTCACATCAATTTCACAAACAAATTTCACAACACAACAATCAAACAAACAAGCCATCCATGGTCTGTAGATGATGGGTGTCGTGTGCTACTAAACACCGTCTGCATCCTAGTATATATATATAACTAGAAAAGAAATTGAAGAGTGAGTAGTTCTCACCGATAGCTGTTCCAACTCCACGCCACTTCAAATGTAGAAGTCTTCGTCATTCTCGCCTTTTGTCACTTTCGTTGCCCGTAGCCACTACATATAAAAAAATCATATTTTTACTTCGCTATTCAATATATAAAAATCGAATTTTTACTTTGCTATTCAATATATAAAAATCGAATTTTTACTTTGCTATTCAATATATAAAAATCGAATTTTTACTTTGCTATTATATAGATAAAAATTCCGCCCTTTCAAATATAAAGAATTCGCCTTTAACTTCTACTCCTAATATAAAGATTGAATTTTTATTCACTACATATATAAAGGTGATATTTTTACTATCTTACCTATATAAAAAATATATTTTTATACTTCTACAATATAAAAGATTATATTTTTATTATTTATATAATTTGAAAATTATATTTTCAACCTTTACATACGATAACAATTATATTTTTAACTTCCTTATCATATAAAAATAATATCTTTAACTCTCCGATCGAATAAAAATTCTATCTCTAATTTTCCTATCGAATAAATTCAGTTTTAAAATCAAATAAAATGATAACTGAAAATAGAAAAATAAAAACTTACATAGAAATAGAAGGGAGAAGAGCAGCGTTCACTGTCGGAGGGGGGGGGGGGGTTGACTGTCGCAGAAGAGGAAAGGGAAGAGGGAGGGAGGAGAGAGGGGCGGCGGGTCAGAGGGAGGTGCGGTGGCCTTAGGGGGGGTGCGGTGGGGTCTGGGCTCGGATTGGGGGTGGGTCTTCGCGTCAGGAAGGAGCAGGGGAGGAGGAGGAAGAAGGAGGGCGGCGCAGCAGAGGATGGGGGGGAGGGGGTGCCTCGCGCGGCGGCGCGATGGAGGCTCCGTCGCCCTCCTCGATCTCCCTCTTTTTTTTTTTTTTTCTGAATCGAACTGAAGGAGGGGGGGGGGGGGGGCAGAGGTAATAGGGTGAGAGAGAGAAGAGAGGAAATTAATTTTCAATTAATTTTAAATTCAAAAAGTTGACTTTTACATACGACCTCTAAACGAGGCCCACCGCCTGTCGTCCATAGCGTTTTACCCCTACTCCGAACACAATGGGATATGTATCGTCAGCTGATTCGGCTGTTTCGATAGTTTCCGTTAAAGTCAACATATAACTCTATATATTGAATTTGAACGCGAATTTCAATTTACCGGGGTCACATACTAACTCGAAAAATTCCCGAAAAATATTTTCTAGCTTCATATTGACGATACGGTCCTAACAAAACTAGTTTCGTCGAATTCTGAGACCGTTGGAAAAATAGCCAATTTCCAGTCGATTAAAATCAACTAAAACTGGTCAAACACGTTTTCCTTTGCCACGCTCACATATTGATTCGAAAAATTATGAAATTTGGAATCTAGCAATAATTTGACACTGCGGGTCCAACAAAAGTGCTTTCGTCGAAATCCGAGGTCGTTTGCAAAATTCCCATTTTTAAGGGCCTGAATTCCATAGCGACTATTCAGAATTTTCAACTGGGCATATCTTTTGATTCCCGCTATGAAATTTCGATTTGTCTGATTCGTTGGAAAGATATTCCCAAATAGATCCTATTATTTTTGGTTTCACTAAAATCCGGTTTGTTTTGCACCCGGTACATTCAATTGAAGTTTGAAATCGAATTATCGAACTACCGCGCCATTTTCAATTCCTTTTTATAATTATATATAAATATTTATATTCTAACGACGACGCGTATAAATATATACGTTCGAATTATATTCAAAATAAATTTCTCGTCGATATCATTTAAAATAATCCATTTTAAATATTCAAAATTCGCTAAAATTGCCAAAATAAAAATTTTAAACTGGCTCAGATTTTCGGGTTGTTACAACAAAAGTGTTGCAGAACCCTTTCTCTTCCTACTCTTCTTTCAATTCTTATCTTGTGTCATCAGATATTATATTCTAAGGTGTTCTTGGTCGGGTCAAAGGCGTACAAACTTTGAATCCGATTACACTGTTCTAAGGATTTATTGAATCCTCAAAGTCGATAGTTTGATAACCCGTTTACACTTGTTGAATTGAACTATTATCTGAAAGAATCTATTATATAGATCCTTAAAGTCTAAAGTACGACATTCCTCTTCCTCCAATTGTCTCAAACCGCAAAATCCCCAATAGTAGCAAAGATTGTTCACATTACCCTAAGTATATTGAGGAAAAGGTTTTTAACAGTTGTCAGAGTTGGTTCTTACATTTTTTATATTGAAAACAACATTATTAGTAATAATAATTTAGGAACTGTAACAGTCCATGTGTGCACCATATGTGCAGTTGTTACACACATTTGTTTCAACAACATTAAATTTATAAAAAATTTGAGTAGTAAATATAAAATGTATCCTAGATCACATATTGTAAAATTTAATAAATATCTTGCTGATATCAAATATTTGAGTACTCAATAGATAATATATTTAAATATATTATATAGATCCATAAAGCCTGAAGTACGCCATATGTGTGGTTGTTTATTTGATAGTTAAATAACCGACTATCAAATTGGCGTATATGATTGTTGGTACGGAAAGACCGGGATCAAATTTATATTTGAAAACCATTCCGAACTAGCAGATACGTAGATATGGAAGATGTTGAAGATGGAGAAAATTGAAGACCGTGTATCTTCATAAGAGGAAGGGCTGCTTGATAAATTTCTCTGATTTGCAGCCTGAGATTTTCGATGGTAATTCGGTCGTGGTTGGAATCTGCGGATTGCAAGGACTACTCGCTACTGATCTATACGGTGATTCCTAGGATGTGGTAGGAGGGTACCTTCGGTTTGTCCAGTCCCATGACAACTTGTATGGACAGATGTCTGACAGAGTATTTCCAAAGAGGTCATGTACATTGATTTCCTCAAATGTATTTTTGTTTGTGGCAAAGAAGACACCTTCTCTTAGCATAACACCCAGGGTATTTTTGTGGAGGTTAGTTAGTGATTTTCTGGAGGTTCTGACGATGTGGCATACAAAGTGAATGGAGGTGTGCTATCTTAAAAAGGTAATTATAACCTCAAGCCTCTTCAATCGGGAAATGGTATAAAATCAGGTAGGTCGCATGACAATGTAGGTCGCTCTCATTAGGGTGTATTGTCACCATCTAGAGAAATTTCTATTTTTTCTTCTTTCACTTCTGTATCTCTCGGGAACGGTTATGTTGGTACCAACCGTAGGTGAAAATATATTCGGAACATTCAAGCGAAATGAATGGTCAGTCATGTTTAGCCAGGATTGCAAGATGTTCTTGTTGAATCCTAGTGTATTTTATCTAGAGGTACACTGTCGAAAGGTGGGCCCATACCTTGCCATAGTTGGAAATCCAATCTCCAATAAGAGCCCACGCTTTTTGATTGTAGACTATGTATGTAGAGCGTGAGATGCAAGTGTCCTGCTAGATGGTTATTTATTTTATTTAGACATTATTATAATATCAGAAAAGATATGATTTCAAATGTTTTGGGTTATTATAAGGTAAAACCATATGTGTTTATGTGTGGATTGGTCTTACGTTTATCCTTTTCTTTCAAAAAGATTTCCACTTTAAAATCAAGTTGGATGATGCCTATAAAAGCAGTGAGTTTTCTCACACTGGTTCACCAGACTGATCTTGGCGTTTGCAATGCTTGGGTCAGACCGAGTTTTACATGTTTAGGTTATCAGATGCTATGAAGTTTAAAGATGAGCTGGAGAAGTCCAGATGTATGATATGTATTTTCTATCTATTCCGTTGTGTGTTGTACATGAGTACAGGTTGTTATAACTGTCCATATTGTTTGATGTACTCTGATGATTGTAGGTATATTTTCAAGCTTTCAATAAAGATTTATTTCTATATTATATTTTGTTCCGCTGCAGTGTGAGACTCTGTGTTATGTTGGTTGTTCTTCTTTTCTTCTATTCTAATATTTCTTTCTTATCTTTTCTCACCCTCTAAATTCTTTTTATTATCTATCAAGTGTTTTCGATACTTGGGTTTGGCAAGTAATATGGGTTTATGTATTATTGTTGAAATTTGAGCGTCGATATTCCTCGGATCGTTACAAATTATAATGGATTTGAAGTGGTAATCTCATCTTTTGACTTAAAAGAACTTTTTATTAATTTCCTAATTGGAAAGTGTCATATAAATTATCTAATTTGAAATTCATTTTGGGTAATCCTCTAACTAAATCTAATTTAGAGATTTTAGATAAATATTTGAAATTTTAACCAAATCTCCTATGCTAAATCCAACGGTCACTTGTATTGGCCAAAAGACACAAATTATCATTTGGATTTTTTATACCTAGGATGTAAATATTTTTCTTTTTAATTCCTTCAAAAATTATGTTTGAATTATTATCTTCAATAAAGACTTATATTTTTCAAATTTAATTTTACAGCCTTTATCGTATAATTGACTTATACAAAGTAAGTTGTGTTTTAAATTCCTAACTAATAAAATATCATAAATAGTAGGAGTTTTAGAATTACCGACATTGCCAAAGCCAATCACATATCCTTTCGAGTTATCATCAAAATTGTCAATTCCTCCATCTTCATAGGCTATATTACTCAGTAAGTATGGATTTCCCATAATATGCCTTGAACAGCCATTATCCAGCATCCATTTATCTCTTTTGATTTGCACCAACTGACCATCAAGTTTTGAATCATCAACAGCTATGTAACACATTTGTTCCTGTACAACACACCGATTCGGTAGTCAACTTGACTTTTCACAATAATTAGATGCAGACTTATGAAATAACGATGAAATGCATAATTTTGAACTAGTTTTATGAAAATCTTCAAAATTTGTCATTTAAACTTTTCAAAATTCAGATTATGAAAACTTTGAAAACTAATGCTCTGATACCAATTGTTGGAGATGCAGATTAAGGATCTTAAGGCAAATGAAACACTTGGGGGCCACGAATAGTGTTTTATGGAATTTGTTAATTTCTTGAAATCCTTTTGGACTAAACATAACAATATGCATATCACAGATATTAACAGACATAGTAAAAGGGAAGTACACATCGGGATTTTATACTGGTCCGGGACTCCCTTACATCCAGTCGCACACAACGCCAGGTTGATGCGGATTTTTTTTCAACAATATCCAATTACTATCCTTGATTTCAGGGCTACAAACTCACACCCCAACTGATTCCAAGTATATGAGAATTAGTTGATTTACAGGCCATAACTTCACACCCAATCGATTTTTTGTACACAATCGCACTTAGTCACTTTATACAGGATATGACCATACCCTTCTCTTATCAGTTTTTTGTAGTGTTGACTCGATAGGAATTGATGTTGAGATCTCTGATTATAAACAACCTATAACACTTGATTAGTGTTTGAATTCAAAGAGATTTTGTTTTAGAATTGAAAGAGAAGAAAAATGACATGATTTCTATTGAAATCGGCAGAGTATAAGTGCAGAAAGTTCAGAAATTAAGTATAACATTAGTGTAAATGTTTAGAGAGAAAAAAGAAAGTGAAAAGTGATTAAAAAATTCGAATTCTGGAAGGTATTTATAATTTTCCAATAGCCACAACTTTTCAGAAAATGTTTAAATTCAAAAGACACATCTTTTCAAATTTTAGAAAACAAGTTAACTGCTAGTATGTCGACATAGCACTTTTTAAATGTCAACGTATAATAGGTTTATTTCAAAAATTAAATTTAAAATCAAAGTAAATAATTTATTAATAAACTATGGTGATTCCTGAGTTAAAACAAACTATATTCCTTTATATTAAAGCATAGTATTACAAGTAAGAATATATTTTAAAAACTTAAATTAAGATGAATTAAAAAATGATTAAAAATGATATAATGTATTAATTTAAAACTATGAAAATATTAAAACTTAATATAAACAAGGAAATTGAAATCATAAGTAATTATAATAAAACTAGTAACAGATTTGTAAGTAAAACTTCAGTTAAAAACTATTAAGCGTAAATTTGAAAATAAGAATTGAAAATAAATTTCAGGAGTTAAAATATTTCTCAAAATAAATAAGTATATATTTATAAATAAGGAAGTAATTTTAAGATCATTTAAAAACAAGTAATTTTGAAATCATTTTGAAAAGGAAGTTTGAAATCAGAATAAAGTGCTAACCAGAGTTTTAACAAATATATAGACACATTAACTTTATAATCCTTGAACTCTTGAACTCTTGATTTCTTGATACTCATGAGTCTTGAACTTGTACTCTTTTACTTTGCAATTTTTATTCTCTGAACTATACAATCTTCAATAATAAATACTTACATAGATTTCCTGTATACACACACATACACACACACACACATATATATATATATATATTCTAGAAAATAGTGTTAATATATATTTTATAACAATAATAATTGAAACAAAGTTGAAACAAGGTTATTGTCATCAAAACCATTATCATCAATGTCTCAGTCTCTAACATACACAAGTTAATGGTAGTTACATAAATGTTAAACTATTTCCATATATATGTTAAATGTTGCTTATGGATGCTATGATGAACATTTGCAAAGTTTTGATGAATATATGTCTGATTGTTTGGATATTTAACAAGTTACGTTAAATGCACGTCGATGAACACAAAGGAAATCATTTTATTAATTGGAGAAAATAGTATGATTAAACCTCTTAAAAATGATTTTAAATGTTTTTGAAATGTTTATAAACACTCCTAAGTGTTAATACGAAGTTTGAACAAAATTTGAATTTTAAAGAAATTTGGTGAGTCGCAAAATGGTAACTCACGATTTCACTACTAAAAAATTGAATTTGGTATATGGAAAAATATAAATCCAAGTTATTTGAGATATGATTTTTCTGAATCCTTATAAGAATACCTTTCCAAAAAACTAAAAATATTGATATTTCATTAGGTAGATTTTGAAATATGACCAAAATAAGATTTGAAAAACATCATGGTTTTACAGTTTAAAATTCTGTAAGTGCAGTTATATGAGATTATGATTTTTAATGTCTTAAAAATATGGAATAAATCTTAAAAATCATTTGTAATATTTTAAAAGTAATTTAAGTTGAATATATAATTTTTCTAGTAGCAGAAAAGTCGTTTTAATGAAGTAAGGCAAAATAACACCTTTTGTAACACTTTTGCAACACTTCTTCAATAACATAGAAATTGAAGTTTAAACTTAACAAAACTATTCTAAATCTTTAATGAATTCCTTTAAATAATCAATAAGGAAATTTGAATATTGTTTTGAAGATCTACGAATTAATTGAAGACACTTGGTAATTAAATCGAATTAAAAAGCTATAGAATAAGCAAATGTTTAGATCTTAGCTCTAAAAGGCCAACGAGTATACTTGGTTTTTTTATTTTAAGATTCGAAAGTGGGTGTTTAACCAAGATGATGTTCAGGAGCAACCAGTGCCCTGACTCACCTGGCGCTTTCCTAAGCGAGGGGTGGATAAGGTTGAAATATCAAAAATGAGTTAAGTATAAAAGATCAGATATTCTAAAGATAAATAAATTGGATTTCTTGGAGATAAACTTGTTGTATTTAGTATCAGATTCTGAGGAGCGAATCCTTACTATCAGTAAGAGTTCAAAAGGTGTTTACACCGTTATTCGATGGATAATCATATTTAAACATAGAAATTGATATCAAGTAATGTAAGTATGATTAATTTGGATCTGGTAAACTAAAACAACTTACCATCGAAAATGACTTAATGTTTAAGGTTTATAGATTCTATATATGTCCTCAAAAAATATTTGAAGTTATACATTCTTAAAAAATATTTTATGAAGTAATGAATTAAGAAATGATGAGCATCTCACATCCAATGCTTAAATAGTATTTTACGATGATTGATTCAAGGAGACCGGGATAAGATTCGGGTGATTCTTATCCAAAATCACTTTGGGATCATTCAAACATTTCGAATCAATGAAGACTGAAGATTGAATAATTATAGAGATTTAATGAAGGGTTCTGTCACTGACCCTTGGGTATTTTCCATATTACACACCGACAGCTATTTTGCATATAGTTCTTCAGTGCAAGGCCTACTATTTTCTAGATTACACGATCTAGCGAGAATAATGCATTTTGGTTGTCCAACCCAGGATGATTTGTATGTATGAATGTCCGACATTGCACTTCAAATACGTGTTTATTGATCTCTATGAACATACATCTATTTGGTGGTATGTGAAATAACTCTCTTGCACTATATAAACCCTTTTATGAGACATACGAGTTCAGAGGCTATAAATTTTTGGAAATTAGTGGTATGTGTTGGATTTGGCAACTTGCATTCAAAGTGAAGAACGTGCTTGAAGAAAAGTTAATCGTAGATCTCTAAGCCTCAACAACCGGTGTTGGCAGAAACAGGGAAGGTAGTGAGGTCAAGTGGGAAGCGCCCATTAGGATACGATTTTCACCCTTCTAGAATACTAATTATATATCGAGTAGTGGAGAAAGAGTTGCCTCGGGAGGATAGATCGGTTATGACTAGGGTAATGATGCATTAGAGCAGAGCATCACCTAGGGAAAAGGTCAGTATAACTGTTCCAGCATTGCTAAAAGGGAGGAGAAGAGTGGTCCTCGGTATATCCCTTTAGAAGTATATTGTACAGAAAATGTAGTCTCTTACCTTGTCATCACATGGAGATCCATTTCCCCAAGAGCTTGCAGTTTTGTTTGTAGAGCCCTATTAAGGGTGTGGAATTTAATAATGGTAACAATTTCGCTTATCTCTATAATTTATTTTAATGGGGTTTATCATTTATGTCATTAAAAATAATATCATATAATTTTGATGTAGCAAAGATTTGGTTAACATAAGGCAAAAACCCGTGCCATGTTTATAAGTGGTCGTGGTCATATGGATTACCATTATTTCCAACTTAAGAATTTAAGTTTCATACACTAGTCCAATGATTGATCCAGAGTTTTTTTTTACTTAAACTCTAGGTTCCCCTATTTTCTTTGGTTAGTCTAGAGATCAAATAAATTGCATTGTTTTGGAGCATGAAGCCTGGAGTGTTTTGGAGGCTATTGGAGACCCTATCATTAGATTTACATATTATTTCGCTGCATTTATGTTTTCCATCACTTTTACGTATGGGGTGTATAACCATTACCGCTGGATTATTATATATCAAAATGTTTTCTTGTATTTTTGATGTAAATTTAAAAAAAAAAATACGATGTGAGATTCTGTTCATTTTATTTTTTATCTATACTTTCTTCTTATCCAAAACTATCTGACTCTCCAGCACTAGATCTATGGCACGTTAATACTAAGGATGTATTAGTGCGATTTTAATAAATATGAAATGTGTCCTAGATCGCAAACTGTAAAAATTTAATAAATATCTTTCTGATATCAAATATTTGAGTACCCAATTGATAATATATTTAAATTTATTATGGTGGATGAACTATTTAAAGAACTACTCAACTACCCATTGTCTGACCAAGAAAGAAGTTAATTTTACATGTTATCCTAAAGAGCATTCGTCATTTACTCTGCTCACTACACTAATCTATGTGCTGATACAAAAATTGTTTTAGTTTAATAAAGGAAAGTTCTTGTATACAATAACATATAAGATATACTTCTGTATTACTTCCACTTATAAGCCTGTAACGGTTACATGACTGTTTTACATTTGGGCCTTCAATATGGGATGTGTTTATAACACCCGCTTACTCTTATTTATTCTTGTACAAATAGAGGACTCCTTTATACAATTTTTATCCTCTTACAATTACAATTCTGCAATAATAAAAGCTTCTATTCAATCTTGTTTCCGTTACTTTTCTTTTCTAATATGATATTGGGGCGTCATTGTTTGTCTTAACAGCCACCGACCCACCTTCTTCAAGCTCGAAAGAGTATTGGGTAGGCTTTCTCCTCAAATTAAATTTCATCACTGGAAAAAGTTGATATACTGATAACTTCTGCCTTGCCATCCTCATTAATCCGGCCGCAGCTAATCTGCCATGCCATGAATTGCTTAGTGGGCTGCATATTACTATCAGCAATCTGTCCACGACAAAGCCAATTCAAAGAACCAAGAATCATCTCAGAAATCACTGTGCCCTACTAGTCAACCAATCAGAATTCACCTTCATCATATTGGTCAATTCTGGTTGCAGCAGGATCTCTACGATAACTCCTGAAATTCTGATCATCTCTTTGGTTGATCCACTAGTTAGTCATCATGACCAATGATATTGCTTCATCAGCTTCTGATAATACCACTCGGACTATCGAAAGTCTAATTGCTGTAGAAAAACTCACAAAAGAGTAATTAGTCCACAATCACAACTAATTACAGTACAATTAGATGAAAATAACTACTTACTGTGGAAACCGAAAATTGAAACTGTAATTCGAGGCTACGGCCTTGAAGGATTCATCATGGTCACCTTATCTATTCCCCCAAAGTGTATCATGGATCAGGTGAACAAAATTGTCAACAATGAAGAATACATGAAATTTTATAGACAAGATTGTTTAATCAGCTCATGACTGTTATCCTCTATCAATCAAAGCTTACTGTGGCAAGTAATTGGCTGCAAAAGTGCCAATGAAATATGGACAACTATAGAAAAAGCCTTCTACAATCAATCTGCAGCTAAAGTCATGTTCTATAAAAGGCAATTGCAAAAGATAAGGAAAGATAATATCACCATAAGAGAAAACTTGTGCAAAATCAAATATATTTGTGACATGTTAGAAGAAGCTGGCCATAAGGTGCAAGACTCTGAACAGATTCTAACAATACTCAATGGCTTGAGTGATGAATACGACCGTGCCGAAGCCATAAATTCCTCACAAAAGGAATTCTCCTCTCTAGATGAAGTTCACTCAATTCTACTAGCACATGAAGCTAGGCATGAAAGCAAGAAATCTCAAGAGAGTTACTTCACCATTAACTATGCAGTCAACAAAAATAATGATAATAGCAGAAATCAATCAAATTACAACTACAGAAGTTAACAAACCTTTCATAGAGGCAACCCCACCACAGAGGCAGAGGTGGTAAAGGAAGAGGACGTTGGAGCAACAACAACAATCGACCAAAGTGCCAAATCTGTGAGAAGATTGGTCACACTGCCATCAAATTCTACTTTCGATACAATTCAAACTACTCAGAAAATCAAGCCAATAATAACAACAGAAGGAACTCCAACTATACTGCCACTATAGCATAAGCACAAGGTGGTTCAACCAATCATGTTGACAACACAAGGAATCAGAATGAACAAGCCAGAGCTGATCACATTCAAGATGAATCATGGTACCCAGACTCATGACCTAGCAATCATATTACCAACAATTTGAACAACCCGAACCTCGGGAACAAAGAATACATAGGTAATCAAACTATAAGCATGGGCAATGGTGATTGTGTTAAAATTTCATATATTGGCACTGGAAGTATCACTGGAAATAGGAAATTATTTTTAAATAACTTATTAAGAGTCTCCACTGTTAAGAAAATCCTAAATAGTGTGTCTTAATTTGCTAGGGATAACAACATATACATTGAATTCTTTCCTAAACACTATGTAGTTAGAGACATACTAACTAGGGAAATTCTTCTACAGGGTAATGCTGTGAAGGGAAGCTATGAATTCAATCTCAGCAACTACAATTCTACTATCAAAGATCACCCGCATTGCAACCTGATTGACATAACTGATGAAAGTCAAACTAAAAATACTTTTGATTTGTGGAATTATAAATTAGGTCATCCTAGTGCTAGTATTGTAATCGAAATTCATAATGATAATAAAATAAAATTTATTCCTGCAAAATTACCTTATGTATGCACTTATTGTCAGATGGTAAAAAGCCACAAATTACCATTCTTTGATTCAGTAACAGAATATTCCAAACTTGGTCAATTAATTACCACTGACATTTGGGGTCCGTCTGCAATATTTTTTGATTATGGGTATAAATACTATATATCTTTTGTCGATCCTTATACTTGATATACTTGGATATACTTCTTAAAAGCTAAATCTGATAGTAAAAATGTTGTCATAAATTTTATCGAGATGTTTGAGAACCAAGTAAACAGTCTGGTTTCAATCCTACAATATGATGGAGGATTAGAACACAAACCATTAAATGATTATTTCAAAAATAAGGGAATTGTACATTGAGTGACATGCCAATACACTTCTGAGAAGAATGGCATATATAGTAGAAAGGAAACATAGACACATAGTTGACTCAGGTTTAGCATTGCTAGATCAAGCATATTTGCCACTTAAAACTTTGGTCTGATGCCTTCACTACTGTTATGCATCTAATGAATAGAATGCCTACTAGAGTACTAAAAGACATAAACCCCTAGAAAAGTTATTCAATGTAAAACCTGATTAATACAGTTTGAAAACATTTGGTTGCCTATGTTTCCCTTACTTAAGACCTTATAATACTCACAAACTTGACTATAGGTCTAAACCCTGCACATTCATAGGCTACTGAAATAATAAAAAAGGGTTTAGATGTATAGACAAGTCTGGCAGAATATTTACAAGCAGGCATGTTATCTTTGAGGAAATTGCTTTTCCTTATAGCATATCAGATATACAAATCACAACCAAAATATATAATCCAAAGGTTAGTATACCTGATCTACACAATATTGCTGACATGCGGAATCAAGAGAATGGTGATAAGGCTGCTAGTGATGATTCTGAAGGCCACTACAGTAACAATGAAACTGGTGATGATCTACCAGAACAAACTACCCAAACCATTCAATCACTTACAGAAACATATTACAGTCAACCTGAAGCAACAAGAGAGCAAACCAGCAATGACAACAATTAACTTACCAGCAGGAGACAAAATGACTCACGACCTCAACAACCACAACCCTAAATTGGACATCTAATGATAACCAGTCCAAGAGAGGCATATTTAAGCCAAAGACCTACACTGCGGTAATTACTAAAGAAGAGCCAAATAGTTATCAACAAGCTGTCAAGCATAAAGAATGGAGAAATGCAATGGATGAAGAATACCAAGCACCGATGAACAATAATACATGGGAACCAGTAAACCCACCAAGCAACAAGAACATAATTGGGTGCAAGTGGACATACAGACTAAAAAAGAATCCAGATGGATCCATTAATAGATACAAATCAAGAATTGTAGCAAAGGGGTTCACACAAGAATTTGGGTTTGCCTACAATGAAACTTTTTCACCAGTTGTCAAACAATCAATCATCAGACTCATATTAACCATATCATTAGGCAATAATCGGAAAATCAAGCATCTAGATGTCAACAGTGCATTCTTAAATGGGAATCGACATGAAGAAATATTCATGCAACAACCACAAGGATACAAACAGGACCCAACACTAGTATGCAAACTAAATAGAGCTATATATGGACTAAAGCAAGCGCCCAGAGTATGGTTTGAAATACTCAAAGGAAGCTAACTAACACTTGGATATTCACCAACCAGATCTGACACATCACTATTCAAAAAAATCAGTGAATCATCTACTACCTATATATTAATATATGTGGATGATTTAATCATCACAGATAGTAGTGAAACTGAAATCAGAAAAATAACAGACTACTTAAACATTCAATTCTCAATAAAAGACTTGGGTAAATTATCCTACATTCTTGGAATAGAGGTCAAGAGAAAGTTAGACAAAGAAGTTCATCTCTGCCAAAGAAAGGTCACTACAAAACTACTGAACAAAACAAACATGATTGAAGCAAATGGACAACCCACTCCAATGATATCAAATCAACACTTATCAAATAACAGGGGAAGCTATCTCGAATAGTAAACAATACATGAGTGTCGTAGGAGCGCTACAATATGCTATTATAACATGACCTGATATCTCATTCGGTGTTAACAAAGTATCTCAATTTTCGCAGGAACCCAGAAGTAAGCATTGGACAATAGTTAAACGAATACTCAGATATTTAAAGGAAACAATCAACTTTGGCATATCATTGAAAGGCAACAAAAATCTAAACATCACAGTCTACACAGATGCAGACTGGCCCACAGACATAGATGGCAGAACATCAATTTCTGGTTACTATATCTATGTAGGGGAAAGCCATATTTCTTGGTGTTCTAAAAAGAAAACAACCAATTCTAGATCTTGAATAGAAGCAAAATACAAGAGTGTGGTTAGCACTATAGCTGAAATCTTATGGTTACAATCATTACTAAAGACTAGCATCCGGTAGGAACACAATAATTTGGTGTGACAATTTAAGCGCATGCAATCTACATGATAGCAGACCCTATTCAGCATAATCGAAATAAACACATAGAAATAGAATTTACTTTGTTCGAGAGCATGTTCAAAAGAAAAATCTGCAAGTAAATCATATTCCAGCTTATTATCAGAGGGCCGACATGCTCACCAAATCACTCTCAGCCGAAAACTTTCATAGATTCAGAGAAGAACTTGGGAATGAAGAATTTCAACCAAATACAAAGTAAAGGTTAAAGATTTTATACCTGATTCTCACCTGAAGTTCAACTGTATGCAAAAGAACTGAAATCATTTACTGCTTATCTCTAAATCATGAGCTTCACTCTGCCAACAGCAGTTCACGAAATGAAAAAATTGAAGTGGATTTATGTTTCTTTCCAGCAAATTAAGGCCGCAAAGCCTAACCCTGATTTGAGGGGCAGTAATAAAAGAAAGTTCTCGTATACTATAAGATATACTTCTGTATTACTTCCGTTTATAATCCTGTAACGGTTACATGCATGTTTTACATTTGGACCTTCGATATAGGCTGTGTTTATAAATTCAGCTTACTCTTATTTATTCTTGTATAAATAAAGGACTCCTCTATACAATTTGTATCTTCTTACAATTATAATTTTGCAATAATAAAAGCTTATATTCAATCGTGTTTCCGCAGCTCTTCTTTTCTAATACATATGTAACTTAATGTAGGCTACTACATGCATTAAAGGCGAGTTTTTAAGTTACAGAACTCAAGATAGATCCTAAAATGCAATGAAGTGGAACGATATTATACACTGTATAATCAAAAAAATTGTTTTAGAATTCTTCAACAATCTAGATACGACTGTTGATGAACACAGTATGCATGACATAGACGTCGTAAATTAGCTGATATGAAGCCACTGTGCAAATTGACGTCTATAAGTCGGTAACTAAATATGTGAATAGGTTTTTAAAAAACGAAGAAAAGGGTAAAATACATAAGGAAAATGGACCTGTAATGACAAATAATGAAGGCTAGCAGTTAGTAACTGAATATATGAATAGTTTGGAAAAAACAAACAAAAATGGATAACACATAAGGAAAAAGGGATCTGATATGGCGATATTACAAAGGAAAGAAGTGAGCTATTAAACATATGAGTAGATTGAATGAAAATAAACAACAACAAAAAAATGGGTAACACGTAAGGAAAAGTTGACCTGCTGTGTATTGCATGATAAAGCTTAATTTTTTTTCTCCCAAAGAGTATACATCCGAGCCAGGATTAATTGAAAGCGTATGTATTTACCATATATAATTTCATTAACCTTAAAATTTAGAGTCCATAAAACCAATTGCCATAAAATGCGAATAGCAAACTAATAGTGATTACTAATAAAAAAAATGTTGGGGAGGAAATAGCGATGGAGAAAGATATGAATGCAAATAACATGGTTGAGTCGTGGAAAGAGAATTTGCAGGGGAGATGTATAAAAAAAAACAATGGATATAACACGATATTTATAGGGTCGTCTTGTATTTCTAGAAGCCTAGTTATGTGGTATTAAGGGTGAAAAACTTCAATGTCGGTTCATTATGCACCACAAACACTTTTATTGGTATTTAGTTAATTGAAAATTAGGGAGCCATCCCTATTTTCAAACTTAATTCAGTGTGACTCTGTTACTCTGCATGTAAAGTGAGTTCTTATTTTCTGTAGCAAACGTGTTTTTCTGATTTTTCGCGCTAAGACATTTACAATAAAAATTATAAATATTCACGAAAAGATTCTGAAAAAAATTGCTGAAATTTTAGCACTTATTGTGGATAACTGCATATATTATTCAATTATTCACACAGTGTATTTCTGGTATTAGAAATGAAAAAAATAGTTGTAGCAATATCTGCAATTATTTTGAATAAATGCAGACATATCTGCAGCTATTTTACAGTGTATTGTATATATGTATAAGGTGTGAAAAATTTGAAAAAATGTGTGAAAATTTTACAAATAATGGCTTCTTTTTCTGCAATTTTGTTGGAAAGGAAATATTTGTCATTTATACGAAATTTTAATCATTTTTGATGATTTTTCTGCAATAGGTTGATGTTTAAATAATCTTACGCTTTAAATTTGAAAGTTTGAAGCAAATCAGCAAAAAATGTATGAGTGTTTGCAATATTTTGAATTTATAGCTGCGATATCCACAATTTAACGAAAAATTGTTGAACTGTGTGTTTTTTTTATTTTATTTCCTTTTTAAATCATTTTTTGTAGTTTTCTTGCGTAAAGATGATTATGTATTGAATTAAATTTTGAAGTTTGGTCAATTTTTATGTTGTTGTTTTTGGATGATTTTCGAATAACGGGGATCTAATTTTTAAAGTTTTATGACAAGTTGTTTTTTTTTCTATTTTGAAATCTAAGCTGAACCTGATCCACACTATCCCTTTTGTTAATTTGACCGACTTATATAGTCAATTTTCGTATTAGAAAAATGTTCAGATGTTTTTGTATGTTATAATTTATTATATATTAAACAAAGATATAAAAACAGTTAACTAATTCATGGCTATAAGTGAATATTTCATATTAATAAAGATTTAAAAATATCGTGTACTTATGTATGTTATAGTTTTGTTTAGATATTTATGCATGCTATCATATTTCATATTATCCCTTTCCATGCTCGGTCATGCGACCTTTGTCATTGGAGGGGATTTTAATGTGGTGGCTTGCCAGGTAGAGAAGAGGGGGATTCCTCTATCAATTGCGTTGCAGTCAAGGATTTCAATTCTTTCATCATCCAGTCGGGTTTAGATGAGGTTTCCTTTGTCGGGTCGGCTTTTACTTGGTGTAACAACTAGGACGGACCGAATAGGATCCTATCTAGACTTGACCGGGTGTTTGGATAAGAATGCTGGTTAGCCTTCCTTTTTTATTTCGTTAAGCATCTCCATCGCACTAATTCAGATCATGCCTCTATGATTTTGAAGTTTGCTACTTCCTCCTTGACGGACACTTCTTCGTTCTGTTTTCAGGCCATGTGAAAATCTCATCATTCCTTTCTTCCATTCCTGGAAGAATCCAAGTCTGTTTCTACGATAGGGAGACCTGTGGCTGCTTTCCCCCTGAAACTCAAGTGTGTCATGTGCTACTTAAGGTTTGGAGCACACAAGTGTTCAAAAATATTTTTGAAAGGGTTCGGTCAATAGAAGAGACTCTCGTTCTGGTGGAATCCTCTTTTGACGTTGACCTCTCGGTTTCTAACAAGGCAGAGTGGGTGAATGCCCAACTCGGCTTCAACTCGGAGCTAAGCATTAAGAATGCTTTCCTCTGTCAGAAAGCTAGGATCAAGTGGGTCATCGAAGCCGACTACAATTCTAAATTCTTTCATTTCTTTAATCGAAAAAAAGCATAATATCCTTTCGCCAGATCTTGCATTCGGATCTTTTTTTAGCCTCTTTCCCCCTTCGGGGGTTGAAGCCACCATCTTGTCCCATTTCCAAACTTTTCTTCAGTGTCATTCTGCAGACCATTCATATCCTATGCTCCAATCTTTCGTCGCTTTGGTTGTCTTTCCGATAGGCTATCCTTCTCTGTGTTGTCCCCCTTCCAAGGAGGAGGTGTGTTCGTGTGTCTTTTCGCTTGGTCAGGATAGTTCGAGCGGACCCAACGGTTTCAATGGGGTCCTTTATCGTTGTGCATGAGAGGTCATTTTTCTTGACTTTACCCTGGCTATCCAGTCTTTCTTCTCCAGTGGTACGCTACCTAAGGGATGAATTTTCACCAATCTTATGCTCATCCCTAAGTGTAAGAACCCCCAGTTTTTGTTACATCCCACACCTCCTAACATTGAATCTCTTTAAGAGATATGTAGCATTGTAGCTATAAAGAGAAATAACATTAAAGAGACTAATATTTAACAAGACATAAAAAAATGTTCACTGCAAAAGGAAAAGACAATTTAAAATAACAAAACCATCTTTATTAATTTTAGCCAAACCAAATGATCATAAACACCATGTCTCAAATCTCAGTCATAAAAGAAATATCAGAGTATAATAATAATAGTATCCCTAAATTGCCAAAAAGGTAAAACAAACAGTGGAAAGAAAATAAACAATACATCCCAACAAGAGTCCTCCAAGATAAAATCAACTAAGCTGTCCAAGCTAAGCACTTTCTCCCTGAGAGTCTAGGGGAAAAAGGAAAGAAGAATAAGAGAAAATAGGTCAGACAAAAAGTCTGGTGAACTGTAGTGATTTCTAGCATGATTTATACGCGAAAGAAATTAGATAAAACAATATTTATAGTGTCATAAAAGGGTAAGTGTCTGTGCATACCTAAAAGTGAAAAATAGGATAGTGATGAAAAAAGATGTAAGTGTTCTCATTTGCAAGATTCAATGATCATGAATGTTTTGCACTTCTACAAATTTGAAACAAAACAATAATTAGGAAGAAGTTCCCAATTCTACCCAATCAATTGGCTATAACAAACCATGGATAACCTATGCCCACTATGGGTTCGGATTTATTAGGCCCTAGCCCATCAGCCAAAAGACAAAACCTTATCCAAAGGTGTCAAAGTGGCTTATGTTTCTAAATCGGACTAGTGCACGCGCACTTACCCAATGAAACACACTCACATCCTCCTATTGGACCGTCTTACATCCATAGCGTAACATGATGTGTGCTCTTGCCTCATATGAGACCAAAAACGATAAAAGTGTATGCTACATGGAAATGATACCAACTAAATAACTTGGCCAAATCCCCAACCCTTGATTTGACCCCCAACAAACAAATTCAATATATTAGGCCCCTAGTTTACCCACACATTGTAAATTAACATATTCATATTAAATCCGGATAACGAAGAGTACTAGGCTAGTAATTTACCCATACACTGTAAATCAGTATGTACATATAAGGTCTAACCATGACAGTCTATTTTAAGATTATAATTTACCCACACACTGTAAATCAATATGTTCATATTAAAGCCTGACAACGAGGAATACTAGGCTCGTAACAAATTTAATATATTTGATCCCTAATTTGCCCATACATTTTAAATAAATATGTTCATATTAGATCCCGACAATGAAGATTACTAGGCTCGTAATTAACCACACACTACAAATTAATAAGGAAATATAAGTAATTGTCCCTTTCAAATATTCTAAGTCTTTTTGCAAATAAACTATTCATATTTTATTAGGAATTCCAATTATCATAATTATGCAAGTTTCAAATTATAGTTCATTTCTATCAAAATCTATCAAATAGGCATTTACAGTTTGATTTGCATTATTTCATTCGTTCCCTTCCTATTTGCAGTTTCAACATATTCAAATTAACCCTCAATTTTTGATCATTTTTTCAGTTAATTTTTATTCCCCAATCCAAAGCTAAATAAATGAGAAAGAGAAATAATCTGATGCAAATATATAGGCATACAAGTTCAAGCCTGTTTTCATCGCATTTATATGCCTTTTAGGCGTATTTTGAACGTAATAGCAAAATAAAAAAAGATAGTAAAAGGGATGAATGGATCTGATACAAGAGTTCAAAAAAATCTAAACGAAATCAAAGAAATTCTAAAAGAAGAATAGAAACAACTGAATCTGAATCTAAGAATTGCGAATAACACATATCTAATACAACTACAACTGCTATTTTATAGATTTATCATTAATTTAAAAGAAATCTAAAAATCACATAAATCTCGCCAAAGAAATGCAAATCTAAAGGCCCTGGTGGAAAATCCCCAAAATCTATGAATAAATGATGCCCCAATTTGTGCGCGAACAATCTATTTTTATTTTGGAGAGGAAAGATATGGTGGAGGCTAAGAAATGAAGAATGAGAATTGTGGGGAATGGGGAAGGAGTATATTTTATTTATAGATGTGGTATGGAATTTTAGGCCTTAGGATAATAAGGTTACCAACCACTAACGTCAAATAAAAAATATCATGAAGCTCCCAACCATATCCGAACAGCGCCAGGCATGAAAACGTGCCTGACTATGTTACTTAGGCCGACCAACCTCCTAGGTGGGTCAACACAGGGGTCGACCCACTTGGGGTCTGGGTCGACCTAGGGATCGACCCAACTGGGATTGAGTCGTCCTAGTAATTACATTGATCATGCGTAATTAATTATTTTAATTATTTTTGCTTTATTTTGAATTATTATTTGAATTTCAAACTTCAACTAGACGTAACTTATTTGTTTTAAGTCCGTTTTACGCAAACCAAAGTCTATCCGAACCTAAAAATCGTAGTAGACTTAATGTGCGAACCCCGTTGCCCAATTATCATTACTTTTCAACTTATTCTTCAATTAATAAATTTGTTAATTATTATTCGTCAAAATTTGGGTTGTTACGTTCTCCCCCCTTAAAGGATTTCATCCCCGAAATCTCTAAGGTAGAAGAATAATATAATTGTTTTCCACATCCATCATCCATTGGAAACCATTGTCCTTTATTTGTCTAATGCAATTGATGTGCTTATGCAATAGCATAGTGTATATGATTCAAACTAATGCAAAAGATTAGGCAGTCTACTGATTCAGTTGACCTCCTTTTTATGCAATGATGTATGTGCCATGCATCCAAATGTATGTAGAAATCCTAATGATAACATGTAATTTTATATGCATGCATCAAACGTCATCCATATTCAACGACCATATGATGACATCCATATATTACAACCATAGAAATAAAAATGCACACACATCCATATGCATTTTCAAGTGTCCTATTTAGCCGATCATAGTGCCTAGTGTGTGTATATGCATCCACTGCATCCACTTGCAAACATCAAACATAACATGTTTCAACCATATCCTATTATCTATAGGTTTCCCCTATGATCAAGTTCAAAGGAATTTAAGAAATATAACCTAGGAACTAAAGATTGGAAAAAGAAAGATCGGAACATACCAAACAGATAGGAATAAGATATACACATCTTCTCTTCAGGTTCCCAAGTGGCTTCACCATAGTCGTCTCCGCATTGTACCTTTACCAATCTTACTTCCTTGTTTCTTAGCTTCTTGGTCTCAAAATCAAAGATCTGTCGAGGTGCTCCGCATTGTACCTTCCCGGTCGATCTCCACATCCTCCAACGCTTTGGGCTCTACTACCACCGCTGAATCGTGTAGGCACATGCATAAGTGTGAAACATGTAAAACATCATGAATCTCTAATAACCTCTCTGGTAGTCGAACTCCATAAGCCATCTACCCAATCGTCTCTATGACCGGGAATGGTCCAACAAACCTCGGGGCAGCTTTCTCGCAGAGCCAAACCTTACCATATTCCTTAGTGGCGAGACTTTGATGAAAACCAAATCTCCAATGGCTAATTCCAAGTTGATCCTCCTCATATTCGCATAAGAATTTTGCAAATCTTGTTCTTCCTTCATTCTCTTTCTGATCAACTCAACCTTATCAGAGGTTTCCCTAATCATTTTCAGGCCAAGAAGCAATCTGTCAGTCGAATCCCACCAACACACCGGAGATCAGTTAGGTCGTCCGTAGAAGGCCTCAAATGGTGTCATGCCAATAATAGACTGAATGCTATTATTGTACGTGAATTCTACGAGGGGTAAATGATACTCCCATGTCCCTTCAAAGTCTATAATGCACATCCTCAGTAAATCCACCAAATTACTATTCACCCTCTCAGCCTGTCCATCTGTCTGAAGGTGATAAGAAGTATTCAACCTAAATTGTGTCCCCAAAGCTTCTTGCAGATTCTCCAAAATTCACTAGTAAAAATTGGATCTCTATCGCTCATGATGCTCGAAGGAATACCATGGAGTCTAATAATCACTCGAATATATAAAGAAGCCAACCATGCAGCCGTTCTCTTACTCTTACCTAGGAGGAAATGGGCGCTGCTTGTCAATCGATCCACGATGGCCTAAATGCTAGTGTAGCCCTTCCTCGACCTTAGCAAAACTATCCAAAAAGTCCATAAAAACACGTTCCTATTTCCACAACGTATATCCAAAGGCTGGGGAAAACCACTGGGCTTCTTTTTCTCTGCCTTCACTCATTGGAAAGTTGCATATCTTGCTACATAGTCAGTCACATACTTCTTTATGTCGATCCAATAAAAGACTCGCCTCATACCACAATACATCTTTTCACTTCCCGAATGAATAATCATTCAAGAGTGATGAGCCTCGGCTAATATCGCTCTCATCAAATCATCCGTGCGGGGTTCACACATTCTTCCATCTTGTCAAAGCCAGCCTCTACAGTCCAAAGTATACCTAAGGAGGTGTCCAGAAAGCTCTCACTATTAAATCTACCAAAAATATACGAAAGCTTGGGATCCTCTCTCTGCCTCTTCTCAGTCTGCTCAAACAAAGTAGGTCCCAACTCCAAAGAATCCAACAATCATGGAGTGTAATCCGTAGATAATCGAAAATCGAATGCAACTATATACTCTAAACTTTGCCACTCAAAAAATAAAGGACTCCGTGTCACCCTCTGCCGACTCAAAGCAACATCCACTACAATCCCCTTGTCAGGGGTATAAGAGATCTCGAAATCATATGATGCTAAGAACTTCATCCAATTTTATTTCCTCAAATTGAGATCCCTTTGAGAGAACAAATACTTAGTGACTTATGGTCCGTAAAGAGCTCGAACATCTTGCACAGTAGGCAGTGTATCCAAGAATTAAGTGGGAATACTGTGGCAGTTAACCCCAAATCATGTATAGAGTAATTATTCTTATGAACAATTAGCCGCCTACTACTATATCACACTACTCTACCCTCTTGCATCAATACCCCACTTAGACGGCTCCCACAAGCGTCAGTATAAACTGTGAACATCCTAGATCCATCGGGTAATGTTAAAACTGGTGCACTGGTGAAAGCATTCTTTAGTCTCTGAAAGGCATCCTTATAATCCACATCCCAAGAGAAAGCCAAATTCTTCTTTGTAAGTCGGGTCAATTGTGCTAAGATCCAAGCAAAGTCCTTAATAAACTTTTTGTAGTAACCCGCTAAGCTAAGAAGACTCCTCATCTCAATCGTGTTCTTGGGCGTCCTCCAATCCTGTACTGCCACAATCTTAGCGGAATCAACAAAAAACCCATCCTTTAAGACCTTATGCCCTAAGGAATACGCCTCTTTCCTCCAAAAATGACACTTGGATAATTTCGCACCTTCTACTGATGACTCGGAGAGTACGGAAAACCTCTCCCAATTGCAAAGCATGATCGTTCTCATTCCTTGAGAAGATAAGTATATCATCCACAATAACCATCACAAACTAATTCAGAACATCTATGAATACCTGACTCAACAAATCCACAAAATATGCTGGTGAGTTGGTCATTTTGAAAGGCATTACCAACTTCTAGAAGTAGCCATTAGGAGTCCGAAACATTGTTTTATCGATGCTATCCTCGGCCACGTGTAACAAAGGAAAACCAATAGCCAAATCCAACTAAGAGAATACATTCGCTCCCACCAACTGGTCAAACAAATCATCTATCTGAGTGAGTGGGTAACGATTCTTTTTTGTGAGCTTGTTCAATTCTCAGTAATCCTCGCACAAATGGAGGGAACTATCATCCTTACTGGAGAAGACAATAATTGCTTCCCACTCAGAAATACTCCATCTAATAAAAACCCTTTCCAAAAGCTCACCTACTTTCTCTCTCAACTCTTTTCATTCCTCGAAGCCATATACCAAACAGATAACGCTACAGGCTTCGTGTTCGCACTCAGATAAATCCAGAAATCGATCTCTCACTTAGTGGCAATCCTATATCCTCCTCGAATAAATATGGATGCTCACAGATAATAGGTACAAAATAAATATCAACAGAAGAATCTAAAGAGTAAAGAAAACTCAACATGACCGAATCTCGTGAGCCATAAGAAATCGCTGGGTCCTATCACTACATGTCATCAAATGAACGACCCTCCACTCACAGTCAAGTTTAGCACCATACATGGTTGACCATTCCATCTCTAAGATCATCCCGTACTCCAAAATCCCAATACATAGGCATCAGAATCAAATTCAACTCCTAATATCGAAATCCTAAAACCCCTACAAATCATAGATATGTGTGCCAAAACACATATAGGTTTTGAAACTACTGTGGGATCGGTAACTAGTGAGATTTCTAAGTACAAATAGTTAACCAAGGTAATAAAAATAAATGAATGAGAAGCCCTCGAATTAAAAAGAGCGTGAACATGAATCAAAGATAGAGATTAAACATCCAATAGAATCTTTCCTACCCCTATCTGTTTCACTGCTAATCAGTGCTGCCTCCAAAACATGCATTTGAGCTGCTGTTGTACCAGTACTATGTCCAGTCCTATGTGGACATGCCATACTCAAATGTCCTAGCTTCCCAATTATAGCTCTCTTCTTTCATCTTCTTGCAATCCTTAATTAGGTGTCCTAGTGTTCTACACCCATGGCAGTTGATCTCAGTCTTGATCTTCCTTTTCTGAAGATTCCCAACTTGCTTCTTCTTGTCTTTCTTATTCCAGAATTTCTTCTTAGGACAAAAAAACTTAGAAGCTCCACTCTTATCATCCTTAGATCTATTCCTGAATCCAGTCCAATCCATATTCCTTCCTTCAATTCCAATAGCTCGAAAATCTTCTTAGTCTCTCTAATCCAAGTGTGAGCCTCCATAAACATTTCGGTACACGAATTTTTTTTCCGCCCAAGTTGGAAAAGTCCTTATAAATCTTAGAGAAATTTACTTGAATTTCTATTATGAAATACTGAAAATCTAAAATTACTTACTGGTTAGGACATCTCAGTAGTCGTACCAGAGGGCTTAGGACAAAGAGGAGATCGCACAACTACGAACCCAGATTGTAGAGCTTAATGAGCGTGATCGTTGCCGCGAAGAGCAGATAGAGAAGCTTAACCAGCGTCTAACGGAGTTCATTGCCCAATACGGTACATTTCCTTCATCGTCTGGTGGGTCCAGGTGAGATTGAGTTGAGGTTAGCTCATTTTATTGTTATATATATATACACATATAACCTTTGAGAATGGGTGAGGATTTTGCTTGATACATTATGACGGTTTGTATGTGTTGATGTTGTGTTGGTGATGATGCTTTGGACGTGTTGTTGGATGATAATTTATTTTGTTATGATGACGTTGGGTTGTTGTATTTTGTAAATATTGGTTTATGTTATGTGTTTTGGATGTTATGTGTTTGATTTGGGTATAATATTATGTTTGGGTATGTATATGATTATGACTGTGATGTATATGCTCGAAATGGAGTTGTTTTGATGAATATGAGATTGTGGGGTTGTTGGAAGTAAATAATCTAAAATCTATAAAAAAAAACCTAAATTTCCAACGGTCCAAAGGTTACCAATGGCTTATAGGTCTATATATTTCATCGGCTATCGACAGTTTCCAATGGCATATTTCGTCGGCCATCAACAATTTCCAATGGCTTACTAGTCCAACATGGAACTCACGTGACCCAGTTATAAAGTTGGAAGCTATTGGAAAATTTCCGTTGGAGGCATTGGAAGTTGCTGGAAACCGTTGATGTGTATATCAATGGCTTACAACGGCCTTCCAACAACTATCAATGGCCTCTAGCCGTTGGAAATCACTGTGTCTCTTGTAGTGTAGGCATAAGCCTTGGGTTTCATTTTTTATATGAAAATAGTCCCTTCGACATCCGCTGCTCGTAGATGGCAATTACTTATCTTTCTTCTCAACATGGTCAATACCTATCGTGCCGACCCGACTCCAAGGCAACGAGTCACTGCAACATCCTATCGACATCCTTTGTGCTGGCATGCTCAATGGGAAACAACTCAAACAAGCAACCATCAAACAATTCAATATTAAAGCTTATGTTAATAAAATCACCCCTCCACAGTAGTCGAAGGGTGTCGAGACGATGGTCATTATTCTTTCATTAAAGGTTTATAATACGAAACCCCTTTTCTACTTCCAAAAGTTAGCAAGGTGGTAACCACTTTCTCATTATATAATAAAGTTAAAATACAACTTTCAAGTCATATGGCAATAGTCTTTCAATTCAAACATATTTCACATTATGGGATCCCTTCGTCAAAGACAGAAGGAAAGGAAGCAACAACATCGTAAAACGTAAATTAAAGAAAACAAGCACATTCCAATTCCACTGAAATGAGAGGAGATGAAAGGCTCTATTATTTTCAAAGTTATAGTTAAAAAGTCCTTCTTTATAAAAATAGTTCTTTTACGGAAAAACACCCCTTCGACCCAGCCGAGGGAGTCGAGGCAAAAGCCTTTTATGGAGCGGATATCTTTCAAAATCAAAATATTTATAAGTATTAGGACCAATCCAAAATCGAAAGGTAAGTGGTGGAAGCCTAAATACTTCATATACCATACTTGTGATATTTCAAGCATTCAGCGCTACAGAAGGGTGGTACTGGCATTATCGGACGGGCACTTCCGGATTTGGAAATGCATAGATAGTAATTTTAAGCAAAACTGCTATATTTCTTTATAAATCCTATATTTTTTTTGCCAATTCCACTATATTTTTTGAAATCTATTGGTTTATAAAAAAGTACAATGACCAAAATGTGATCATTTTTGTACTTTGTACTGCATAAAATACGAAATTCATAAACATATAAATATAAATGTTAACACTAAGATTAATGTATAATCTTTCCTAAAGCAAAAAAACATTAGGAAATTCATGATAAGTTCATACAATCATAAAAAAAAATATGAAATCCAAAACTCATGTCCATAAAATGCAACATGAATCATATCTAAGTTTCACATCATTCGAAGATTTCTAACTATGGGTTTTAATCTACAACTTATTCATTTTCAAACATAGTAAACATATATCACAAAACCAACCTAGGTAATTCACAACAAGCATGTAGTATCAAGAGCAACATGAAATCAGCTATAAACATCTACAAACATTCATAAACAACTAATTACATTAGGGTATACACAATAACTAAAACCACAGTAGGTAGAGAGTATTATTCACCTTGATTGAATTGAGGCTGTGAGATTTGTTGATGTGAATATCCAAGCTCTACGTTTCCTAGCTTTTTCTTTCTTCTTCTCCTATGCTTAATGGTTGGCTTTTGTTTTGTTTTCTGTAGGTTTCTAAAAAGGGTCCGTTTGTCACAGGTCCCTATTAAGTTTCAAAATTAGGCTCACATCCGATGCTAAACTTATTGTAAATTAGATCCCTATTTTTCGAAAATTCATGAAAAAAATATAAAAAAATCACGAAAATTCATTATTAAATAAAAAACATACACGCCAAAAAATTCATGCGTTAACACAATCAAAAACCACATCAAGACCCAAAATAATACAAAAACAGTGAAACAATAGGTTTTTGCATCAAAAGATGCACCTATTCGTAAATAGTTGCATACATTCATGCTTATATTTCAATGTTGCGTCCAACTGCAGTATAAATGCATACATGTATGCAGCTAAACAACATTATACGCATCCTTTCATGCATATATTCAAATTTGACTTGTTTTTTCAAGCATTCGCCGTTTTCAGACATTGTTGCACACATTTATGCTCTTGTACAGAATACATGCATTCATTCATGTGCATATTCAGAAGCCATCGTCCCTTTTAAATTTGTTGCACACATACATGCATATATACAGAATAATTGCATTCATGTATGCAACTTTTCGTAACACATGAATCCCAGTTCAACTTTGTATGCATACATGTATGCGACTATTGGTAATAGTTGCATACATGTACGCATATATTGGTCCAGATTTTCAACATAAAAACACTATATGACTATATGCATGTATGTATGCTACTATTGGCAATAGTTGCATAGAAGTATGCAACTTTTTTTTGTTTTTTTCCATGGACTCCAGTGGATGTTTCTAGAATTTATTTATTTTTATTTTTTTATAAAGAAGCGCCTAAAATTTTTCAGAAAACACGTAACATGCCAAAAGAAGAAGGCAAAAGGTAGAAGTACCCCCCCCCCCCCCCAAAAAAAAAACGGCACCTTAATTCCAGGGACTGGGTTTAAATGAAATCTTTGGGAGGGATGTGGCGTGGATTTTAAACATAAATAGGGACCCTAGCCTAATTTTTACTTTGAAAAATGAATGTAATGAAGGAAATATAAGAGAATATGATATATATATATATATATATATATGTACATATATATATATAAGGCCGAAAGTTCCATTTTTTCACTCGTATCTCCCATACTTATGCATATTTTAATTGGTTAATTCATTTCTAAGGCCAACCTTCTAATTAATTTATTCATTACAAATCTCATTTCCTCATCCACCACATTACATCTATTTAATTAACTTTAATTAAATTCTTGGATAAAGTTTCTAAAAAATTAATGGTGTTACGACAACAATCTTTACATGTTGTAGCATTCAATTTCGAAAATCAATGCAAACACGCTAACTCGTTTGAGCGCGAGTTGGAATAAGCTTACTTTGTTTGTTTCTGTAATGTTGAGCATGGAATTTTTCAATATGACATGAATTGGACTGGTCAAATAGCTATCGCATATGGGGTAAATGATATTATTGTCAAGGAGCGTAAGAATTTCATCTTGCACCGCATTTATCATTTTAGAATTAATCCTTCGTCTTGCGTCACGAGTGGGCTTAGCATCGTCAATCAAGTGAATGTGATGTTGGATAATAGTGCGGTCATGTCCTTATGGTTCGACTGGGCCTCTCGATGTTTTGACAGGAGTCAGTATTAGGGCGATATGGTTTCAAAGACGAATTTGGTACCAATTGATTGAACTAAGCTCGGGCTAGCAGCGAAACGGATTCTTAATATCAAAAATTGACCAACCAATCACATTCTTTTATTTGAAAGAATGATAAGAAGGGATGTTTCTTAGTCAAAAGACAAATCGATTGAAATGATGATAGGAAAAGACTCGTTATCACCTAAGTAGGCATACTTAAGGTGAGATGGAAGAGGTTTATGCTCTAACTTTTGGGGTTTCTCATTCAAAGAAATCGATTGAGTTTTGGACTCGATCATGAGAGAATCAAAAGGAAGCGTGTGTTTGCTCTCGTTCGGTGTACCTTGAAACATTTTTTCATACTCGGTCTCGTGTTCACTATGAAGGTCAATTGTTTCATTATCAAAGTTAATATGAATTGCACTAACTTCCAACATCTATTTTATTAGTTCGTCCAATTGATATTATAAGTTTAAAATGTTAAGCTCTAATGTATTGTTATTAAAAGGGATTTTCATCGAGCCATTCCGATAATTGATTAAGGTGTTTAAGGTAGCTAAGAAAGGCCATCCTAAAATCAATGGAATTTCACTCGTAGGAATATCAAGAATTGTGTTTCAAGGACAAGTAAATCCACAGGGAATATGAGTTTCCCAACTCTAATGAGTATGTCTTCGAATTCTCCTATGGATTTCTTAATTGAAAGATTGACAAATTGAAGCATAACTTCCATTGCTTTGAGCTCACCTAAGCCTAACGACTCATACATAAAGTATGGAATCAAATTTACATTCCCACCTAAGTCTATCAAGCATTTATTAATTATCTGTCTTCTATTATACAACAGATTGTAGGACAACCTAGATATTTGTATTTAACAGGAATTGGAGAGGTTAGAGCTCACTTAAATTGGGCGCTTTTGAGTGCATAGTCCTTCAAAGACTTGGCATAAGTTTGAACTTGTTGAACGATGTCTAAGAGAGGAATGTTCACTTTGAATTGTTTAAAAATCTTCAAAACCTTTTCCGTCGGATTGGAATTTTTTGGGTTTAAGTCCATTTGGAAATGGAGCTCAAAACTCAGTAGGACAATATAATTGAGTTAGAAAAGAATTAGAGTTAGAATCTGGTTTAAGGTTCAACTTGATGTTTTGATCAGAATCGTTTGTTGTTTCCGATATATCGAGAGGAGCTGGATTTTCAGAAGAAGTTAACAGTGAGTTATTAGGATTGACGACTTGATTGTCGATTCGCTTATTAAATCTCAAAGGGGTTATTGCATTCATTTGGCTAGTGTTGTTACCTGATCGACAAAAGCTTGGCTTGAGCCAGAGTTTTGTCTCTTTGGTTTGGAGTTGGCTGACTTGAGAATGACCCTCTTTCATGTTCGCTCACGATATGGTCAACTAACTCATTTGAAATTAGAGCTTCAAAATCGATTGGCTCGAGTTTTGCACATATGAGGTTATTAAATTTTGCAAATTATTATTCGACTAATGATTTTTAGTTGTTGCCTTATCCTAAGTTTCTAAATTTTTCTCAAGTGAAGTCATTGATTTATCATCATGAGAAGGAAAGGATTGAGATGCTTGGTTTTGAAAATTAGATGCAAAATTTTATTGGAACTGGTTTGGTTAAGAAAGATGGTTCGAAGGATTATACGAAGATCCTTAAAAAGAGGGTTGAACCAAATTCAATTTGGTTTGGTTTCAAGGAAAGTTAGGATGATTTCTACAACCAGGATTGTATGTTAGAGAGAATAGATCATTCCTAACTTTGTTAAAGACGTTTATTTGTTCTAACGAGAGAGGGCATTGATCAGCAATGTGATTTGGGTAACTACATTTAATGCAAGGCTGAGAAGCTTGGTTTCTTTGATTAGTTGAAAGAAAATTATCAAATTTGTTTTTTATAGCATCAATTTTAAATTCTAAAGCGAGAGGTGATCCAATAGAATGGGCGCTCGATCGCCGATAGACCAATTTCTCATTAGATAGTTCTTGTTTGGTTAATATTTCAACCAAGTTTTCAATCAAATTCCAAGTAACATCGTGATGTGTGCTAGAATATTCCCTTGACACATCGATTCAAGCATCGTTCGTGAACTATTTTCAAAACAATCATAAAAAATTTGGCAAAGATTCCATTTTTGGAAATTACGATGTGGACATTTGACTAAAAGTTCCTTGAATCTTTCAAATTATTTTCCAAAATATTAACCCTCAAATTGAAGAAAAATTATAATTTTGGTTTTTTTTAAAAGGGAAAATTTTCTCCAAGAAAACTTTTACAAATTCTTCTCAAGTTCTAATCAAATTCGTAGGCAAGCGGTACAACCATTTTCGGCGTAATCAGTAAGTGCGAACGAAATTGACCTAGGTTTGATTCAATCATTACTTAATTTTTAGACTTTAGTAGTTGCACAAAATTGCTCAAATTTCATTAATAAGATATAAGGATCATCGGTTTCAAAATTGCCAAATTTTGAAAGATTGTTAAAATGATTTTCCATAGGGCGGTATGGTGATGCAAGAAGGAATAAAAACTTGATCGAGAAAAATTCGATCTATGAGGGTAAGTGGAGGATTTTCATTAGCCATCGTGGATGGAATGTCTATTCGAATTAGGCGGTTTTTCGAAGTGCCACAAGTCCAAATATTCATGCGCAATAGGGAAGGAAATAAGGAGAGAAAGATATAAAAAATGTAGATGAAAGAATATGATGAAAGTGATTTTTTTTCTTTTGAAAATATATGTTTTTGAAAGAAGTGAAAATTAAGGAGAAGAGATGAAATGAAGTGATTTTTTAACAGGAAAGTTTTTTTTGAAATAAATATGTTAAATGGAAATGTTTATTTAAAATAGAAGTATATGTTCAAATGATTTTTTTTGTTTCTAATATTAGTTTTTCTTTCAGGTTTATAATACACATGAACTAATGCAACTAAATGAATGCAAGCGCTTAATTAAAAAAAAGTCCTTAGTAGCTCCTAACCCAAATATGTATCAAGGCACGTTGATTTAAATCAAAAAAAGAATTATTAGCCATATAACAGGCGGGGGTTATCACTGCACCACGTATCACCGTATTAATGCAATTCAATATTTAAGTATCTTTTGAGAAACAATCACTATGATATCGACGATTCAACATGATAATTATAAGCAATCGAGACTCTACCGTTTTCTTAGATAACAAGAGAGAATTTAGGTAAAATAAATCAAGTTATCATAACACAAACTTACACCAGATGAACACGCGACACCCTTAAATCCAACGTCTATTTTTTTTATTAATTAGCTAAATTCTAGGATGAAATGTTAGAGCAAAGAAGGGTTATGAACTCCCCACCTTATGTGAATTGGGATGTTGCCCACAAAAAGTAAAAATAAGGTGAGATAAATGCAAAACAAAAAATAAAAGTGTCGTGTGTATATATATACACACATACACACACACACCCACACCCCCCCCCCCCCCACACACACACACACACATATATATATATATATATATATATATATATATATATATATGGCCAGGTTCAACAGCACCACAAATAGTGCAGCACCCCAAAAGCCTGTAATAACCCCGAAAATCTGGGTCAGTTTAAAATTTTTATTTTGGCAATTTTAGCGAATTTTGAATATTTAAAATAGATTATTTTAAATAATATCGATGGGAAATTTATTTTGAATAGAAATCGAACGTATATTTTATATACGTCGTCGTTAGAATATAAATAATTATATATAAATATAAATAGAATTGAAAATGGCGCGGTAGTTCGATAATTCGATTTCAAACTTCAATTGAATGTACCGGGTGCAAAATAAACCGGATTTTAGTGAAACTAAAAATAATGGAATCTAATTGTGAATATCTTTCCAACGAATCCGAAAAATCAAAATTTCATAGCGGGGTTCAAAAGATATGTCCAGTTGAAAATTTTGAATAGTCGCTATGGAATTCAGGCCCTTAAAAATGGAAATTTTGCAAACGACCTCGGATTTCGCCGAAACCACTTTTGTTGGGTCTGTGATGTCAAGTTATTGCTAGGTTCCAAATTTCATAATTTTTCGAATCAATATGTGATCGTGGCAAAGGAAAACGCGTATGACCAGTTTCAGTTGATTTTAATTGACTGGAAAATGACCATTTTTCAAACGGTCTCAGAATTCGACGAAACTAGTTTTGTTAGGACCGTATCGTCAATACGAAGATAGAAAATATTTTTCTAGAATTTTTAGAGTTCGTATGTGACCCCGGTAAATTGAAATACGCGTTCAAATTCAATATATAGAGTTATATGTTGATTTTAACGGAAACTGATCGAAACGATCGAATCAGCTTACGACACATATCCCATTGTGTTAGGAATGGGGGTAAAACGCTATGGACGACAGGCGGTGGGCCTCGTTTAGAGGTCGTATGTAAAAGTCAACCTTTTTGAATTAAATAATTAAATAAAAAAAATCCTTCTCTCTTCCTTTATTTTCTTTGGCCCCCCCGTCATTTCATTTCTGGACGAAAGAAAAAAAAACGCAATCGATCCATCGCGCCCCCCCAAGGCGGCGCCGTCCACCGCAACACCCCCCTGCTATCGCCTCCCCGTTCACCTCCTCCCCCCTCTTCTGAATCGGCGCGCAAGCTTCCCCCCCTCCTCCTCTGCCTAGACCGCCGCCCATCGCTTCAGACCCCCCCCACCTGCTGCTGCGGCCGCTTCTTCTTCTGCTTTCACCCACTCCGACCCCCCATCCTCTGTCGGGACCGACGCCCCCCTCCTCCTGCTGCAAACCGAAGGCCCCCCCCTCTGAAAATCCGATACAATGTAAGTTTATTTTCTTTTTCTTTTTATTTTGGTTTATTTAATTGTCTAGGTTATTTATTTATAAAGTAATTAGTTCGTTAGAGATAAAAATATGATTTTGATATTAGTAGACAATTAAAAATACGATTTTTATATATTGAATAGCATAGTAAAAATACGATTTTTATATATTGAATAGCATAGTAAAAATTCGATTTTTATATATTGAATAGCGAAGTAAAAATTCAATTTTTATATATTGAATAGCATAGTAAAAATTCGATTTTTCTATATTGAATAGCATAGTAAAAATTCGATTTTTGTATATTGAATAGCATAGTAAAAATTCGATTTTTATATATTGAATAACGAAGTAAAAATTCGATTTTTATATATTGAATAGCGAAGTAAAAATTCGATTTTTATATATTGAATAACGAAGTAAAAATTCGATTTTTATATATTGAATAGAGAAGTAAAAATTCGATTTTTATATATTGAATAGCGAAGTAAAAATTCGATTTTTATATATTGAATAGCGAAGTAAAAATTCGATTTTTCTATAATGAATAGCATAGTAAAAATTCGATTTTTCTATATTGAATAGCATAGTAAAAATTCGATTTTTATATATTGAATAGCGAAGTAAAAATTCGATTTTCCTATATTGAATAGCGAAGTAAAAATTCGATTTTCCTATATTGAATAGCGAAGTAAAAATTCGATTTTTATATATGTAGAGAATACGGGCAAGGAAAGTGACAAGAAGCAAGAACGACGAGGATTTCTACCTAAGAAGAGTCGTGGCGTTGGATTAGCAATTCTGTGAGAATTTCTCACTCTTTAATTTATTTCTAGTTGAAATATGTACTAGGATGCAGACGGTGTTTAGTAGCACCCGACACCCGTCGTCTACAGACCATGGACGGCTTGTATGCTTGTTTGTTTGATTTTGATGTGTAGTTGATTGTGTGATGTAATGTGAAATGAAATAAAATATTTATATAGTTAAAAATATTTTATAGTTAAAAATAGAATTTTTAACGTCATATGAATTGAAATAAAAATAAACAAATCGGATGATTTGTTTGTATACACACATTCGACTGATATTGATTGGGATGATAAATTTTACGCATCGCCCAACTGCACAAATAAAATCTGTGTTTGATTGTTTGAAACCCCACACGGGTATTGGGATGATATTTGACGTACACTAATCCCGATTGTTTAGTTGTATGTCGATCGATTGATTGACAGACTGTTATAAGCGTTGAATATTTATATTTGATGCTTATACAGTGTAGAATACACTTTGGATGATGGTTGATTATTCATCGATGTTGATATATACATGTGTTGTAGAAAATCCATATAATTAACATTATATGGTAATTGATTGGGCCTCATTCCAGTTTTAAAATAGAAATATTTGAAAAAATATATTTGAAATAGAATATTTGAAAATAGAAACATATGAAGCCGTGTTGGTTAGATTGACGCCATTTTGACGTGAACGATATTTATATCGATTTTATTCATTCTTCAATGAATATTGAAATGAATTGAAATTCGAACTAGATTGAAATGAATTGAAATTCGAACTAGATTGAAATGAATTGAAATTCGAACTAGATTGAAATGAATTGAAACTCGAATTATATTTAAAGTGAATGGAAATTCGAATTAAACTGAATTGATTTGAAATTCGAAATACACTGAAATGATTTGAAATTCGAATAGAAATGAATTCGAATTGAATTTGAATAGAAATGAATTCGAATTGAAATTTAATAGAATTGAATACGAATCGAAATTTAATTGAAAACGAATCGAAATTGAATTAAAAATCGATTTGAATTGGAATCAATTTGAAATGAATTTAAACCGAATTTGAAAGGGAAAATTCAGTTTTGATTTGAATTTGAAAATGAAGGTGAAAACGTTTTGAAAATGAATTTAAAACGATTTATAAAACTCGTTTCGAAAGGAAATCGACGAAGTATATATTATAAATAATATATATATAATATAATGGCCTGAATAGAACGCGCCGCGCCGCGGCCGTTCGCGAATTTCGACCATTGACTTCGAACGGATATTACGGGGGATCCGACCGTCGGATTCTCCTAAAACTAGAACCGTTGGGTTCGTATCGAAAAGAGCTTTCTAACGAATATTAGAAATTTGAAATTTAACGGTTGGATTTGGAATTATGTCCAAATCAAATTTGGAAAAGGTCGCTATAAGTGCAGTTCGATAGCCGGTGATGGAAATCGACTGTACGGGCCTTGATAAAATTATTAAAAATAATAATAATTTGTGTAAAATCATAAGAAATGATTTGGGAAAAATCGGGATGAAAAACTCTATATTTGAAAAGATAAAAATAGATTTTTATCGAAATGTACTAGTTTCGAACTAAAATTATAATTCATTTATTTTTGAAATAAATAAAGTTGATTTGAAATGGTTTTGAAATATAACCATAATTTCCAATAATTATATTGGAATGGATTTGAATCGAAATGGTCTTTGGATTATTTCGATGTTAGATTTCGTGATTATACAGATGTTGTTATGGAAGTTTGAAAGATATATATATATATATATATATATATCGTTATTTCCAATACGATATTTGTGGGTCGTAGAATTTGATATTGAATATAAGCCGGTATATTTTCTATTCAGAGCCTTGTGTTTAATGTCAAATGTGATTTGGGTTTGTCGTGAATGGTGTCTTTATTAACATTGTTCTTGAACCCAATTGAGAAAAGATTAAATCTTTTTATTTAGATTTAATGAAGTGTACCAATTAAATAATATTTAATTGGAATCGAATTAGTATTGATTTTTGGGTTTATCGTGAACAGTGTTTTAAATAACACTTGTTCTTTAACCCGATAATTAATGGAAGGTGATTTTGGGTTTACCGTGAACCGTGTTTTAAATGACACTGATTCTTTAACCCAGTCAAAGATTAAAACTAAGTGGAGTTTTAATGAATCTTTAAATGTTCTCCCGTCTGCGTTCTACTTTGTCGTGTTCTCAAAACAATTCGTTCTTTCCCTTCTCTTCGGTGACCGGGGGAGTTCGGGTCGTTTCAAAGCCCCTCAACAACAACCAGATATTTCACACTCTCTCTCCTTCCACTCATTCGCTCACATTCCACTAACATATTTAAACATAAATATGTGGCTATGGTTCGGATGCAAATGGGGAGCTGAAAATCGGGGGCTCCTTAATCTGATCCTATATATATATATATATATATATATATATATATATATATATATATATATATATATATATATATGATGTAGGATCAAGAGCACCCCAAATAGTATAGCACCCCTTTAGCCCTCCTAATTTCCACCACACAATCCTCTTTCTCTCTCCTTCCACTAACTCTTTGTCCCTCCACTAACATTTTTAAATATAAATGAGTGGATCATAATGAAAGGCAAAAGGGGTGCTACAAAATAGGGGTGCTCTAGAACCCTTTTATATATATATATATATATATATATATATATATATATATATATATATATATAAAGATAGAGAGAGAGAGAGCACAACAGATTCTGCAAGCAATTCCACTTCCTTGTGATTTTGCAACCTGAAAAAGAGTTTCTAAAAAATCGATTTTTTTCTTTAAAAAAAACTAAAGAAAAGCATACACTAACAGCACAATTTTTTTGTACACCTCCCTTTTTTTGTTAAGAATACTTAACGGTTGCACAACGCAAAAACAAAATTAATTAGACGGCCCACACAAGAGCCCAGCCCAAACCCAATTTAAATTAAAATTAGTAATGCTTCCGCGGTTATAATCCGTTTACGCTGTTACGCAGCTCAAAACCGGAATTCCGAATTCCTAATCAAAATTCTGTGTTCAATTTCTCAGCTCAAACTAGTTCCTAACCGGATTTCGCCTTGTTCGTGGTTCGCGGGTGCGTGCATTTGAGGAGTAGAGATTTGCGATTTGGAGTCTCACGTGGTTTCTTTTTGTAAGTGGTTTAGGGCTTCAGATTTCAATCGTGGAGAAGCCACCGGTTTTGGATGAATTTGGGTAGCGAATTTCTGGGCGAGTGAGAGGGATTGCTGTTGAGATTAAGGTGAAGGTGGATGGTGGCGGATTATTGTTTTAGACCGTAGATTCCCAATTTACATATTTTATGGGTGTTGCTTGTTTGTTTCTAGAAGCAGTGTGGTGAACTTGCAAAGAGAGTTTGTGGAGGTGATTTGATGATGGAGTGTAGCTTGTTGAATGGTGTGAAGTGTGCTGGCTTCAGATTTGTTGATGGTACACGGATGGTTCGTTGTTCGATAGAGAAGGTGATAGCTGCAGTGTAGAAGTATGGAAGATGATGGATTTGGAGCTGTTTGCAGCCATTTGATATGAGCTAGTTGTGGGTGGAGAATTGAAGAGGCAGCATGGTGGTTGTTTTCTTGGTCTGGTTGCAGTTTGGATTGCAGGTAGATGAGAGGTGGAGTTTGAAGATGTATTGTGGCAGGGTGAAGTTGAGTTTCAGGTTGTGTGTAATGTGTGAGTGCATAGTGCAGTGTAACGCAAATACAGTTTTGTTGAAATCCATCTAAACTGTGTTGCATAATCTATAATATACTTTAATGGTTTTCGGTGGCTCTTAAGCCCTCTCCAATTTCTACAAGGATCCATCTAAACATGACACGTGGAATGTTTACCGAAGCGTCCCGCCTCTTCCCCAATCCTCCTTTCGCGTTTGCTCTATTTCGCATTCACATCCACCTTTTTACTTCTCTTCCGTTTTGCTCTACAAATCCTGAAATCCTAATTTCATTTCTACAAATATAGTTTGCCATATAAAATATATCTCTATTTTTCCTCCAAACTCCACTTATTTTCTTTGACTCCACCGCTTTTTGCCTTTCTCCAATCCTGAATTAAATTTGGGATTTTCAGTTTCGTATTACAGTAGTTGGCTTGCAAGCATGATTATACCCTGCGATTTCCCCTTTGATTTTGCGTGCGCCTTTCCTCCACTGCAGCGAACCTATACGTTCAGCCTTTGTCATCCTACCTATTATGTCTGCTAGACTCTAAATGCCCAGATTGAGGCAAGAACCCTAAATCCAATTCCTTCGTCTTACTGCTACTTTTTATGTTTTCCCCGCTACTCTCCAAATGAGGGCAATCCGATGTTTCTTGGTCACGTAATTGCCGACGATTACTACCCTTTTCTCAATTGTCGATGAGTTGCTGCGATTTACATGCTTTTCTGGATCACGTTTAGGTAAGACGATTGTTAAAGGGACTCCACTTTTAGTTAATGGGAGTACCTGTTGACACCAAAAAGTGGTCATCAACGACCAAAAGTCAGCTTTGAGCATGATATATGAAGAAATATCAGAAAAAGCGAGAAAAAACAAGACAACAGCGTTTTTATAGTGGTTCAGCATTAACGAGCCTACGTCCACTTTATAATCTCATAATAATATCATAAAGTCAGAGATACAATGAATGAAATCGTCAGGATCTCTATTACATAATCGTTTTTGAGGAATATAGAAAGTATTTCGTGATGAAGTGGTTGACAGCCATGATTGAGTTATGCGTGAGCCAAAGAATAAGGCTCTAATCCGAGCCGAAGAAGATCCCCTCTTTGTTGTATTGCTTGGTGTATTTATAGGCAGTAGGCTTCAATAATTGGAGGTGTCATGTGTCAGTTGATCCATGTGAATAGCAGATAATGGAGCTGAGTCTTAATTACGTGGAGAAGTTCCCTCTAATATGTGGCAGCATAAACGTAGCTAGATCCGAGTTTATAGGCTTTAAAATAGGTAGTTGCACCAAGTAAGTAGGCTATTAAATAGATCTCATGACCAAGTCATTGCTGTAATGTAAGCTGATCTCAAGACCATCAAGCCTAGGTATTTTGAGCTAAAATATTTCGATCCAAGAGCCCTTGAGCCAAGGGGCTTCGAGCCATGAATGTCCGGGCTTGTCCAAGCCCATGCTCGAGCCCTGAGCAATCCTGTGATGGGTCTATGGGTTGACGGCTTTACCAAAAGGCGGGTCAACACTTTCCCCCCAAAGTAGATCGTGTAGCAGACAGGATGTACTTTGAATAAGTCGAACTGCATCTCTTTGGAATGTCATTCATCTTCGAGAAAGTAATGTCGAACTGTCATGTCTTTGAGAGTAGTCCTAAAGCTTGAATTCTTTTTTCTTTTCTTTGTCTTGTCGAGTCAAAAGGTCGAATGATATCATCATAAGCCAAGCTGTGCCGCTGGCTTCTGCACATGGTCGTTATAAACAGTCTTCGTCGAATGGTGTCATCTTCTTATGCAAGTCGAGAGCATGGTCAAGTGTAAGGTCAAGTCAGACCATTAGTCACACACAAGTCAGTGCATGGTTTGGTTATCCAAGTCATGAGATAATGTAGAAAATCAGAAATGGCATGTGAACTCGACATCACATATGGTTTTTTACTTCCCGAATCATTGGAATAGGAATCCATGATTGCGCTGTATCTTACCAATATAAAGCTAGAAAATCACGATCACTCCGGATCGTATTAACAGAAGACCATAAATCCATGGTCGTGTCAGACCATATTTAAAGAAATCCATGATAACTCCGGATCGTTTTTATGGTCCAACGATCACGTACGAGTCAGTAAGAAATATTGTTGAAATCATGTGAGCCGATGTCTAGTATGAGCATCAAAATCATAAGGCATTAGAAAAGTTAGTCTCGCTCTCCATTTAATGTACTTGCGATTTGAGTCTTCCAAGTCATGTTTAGCTCATAAGCTATCTTGCTTGAATGAGTAAGGAAAGTCCTATCGAACTCATAAGTTGTCTCGCTTGAATGAGTAACCCAAACCTTGTCATAGTCGGAAGGTATTGTATATATCCTTTGAATCACGTGTCAAGTCAAGGACGTGTTCAAAGTCAGTAAGCTAACCCCTATGCACATATCATCGATGGATGACAAACGAAGCCAGCGCTCATGCCCCAAGCGTCAGTGGGGGTTGAGCTTAGTCAGTCGGACGTACAGTCCTTAAGCCTTTATACTCTTCGTCGTTGTTTCAGGTTATAGTAGCAGGTTTGGCGATCTCAGCCAACCCAAGTCGCTTTATACTCTCTCCCGAGTCAGCGAGAGTTAAAGTTGAACACACAAACAGTCAAATCTCATTTGACTAGGCATCATTCCTTCACTTTAGTCAGAGAATAAGGATCGACCCATCGAGCGCCAATGAACTTAGTTACTTTTATCATTTGAGCCAGTTAGGTCGATCCCCTTTGTTCATATTTCATTATCATACTTTAGTTGAGTCTGTTCCTTATGCTCGGTCCCATTGAGTTTAACAAATAAAATCGTAGACTTGATCACTAAAATTGGTTCTCTTCGAAACCTTATATTCCTATTATTCGATATGGTCATTGTCCTAGTCATTCTCCTGCCCTCTTCATGGGCTGTGGAGTGTTGGGCATTTTGATTCCGCGTATGCAATAGCCACCAATAAGACCTATCCTTTGACGCTGGATGATGATCTGTTGCTCAGATGCATGCGTGTTAATCTTGAGGAGTCATCCTTTTGGCCGTAGTCTAGGATCATACAGAATTCTGAGGAGAGTAAATGTGCATAGTGTAATCCGACAATCAAATTCTGCTTCTCGAAGCTTGGATCCCATGCCCTCAGTCAATGGGGTTTGGTTGAGTAGTAAAGGTCAAATCCATGTCTTCTCGGTTTCTGCTCTCCCATCCAAGCTCTAAGGATCGAAGTTGGGCTGCAAGAGGTCAGACTGTAGTCACTTTGAATGCTCTCATTCTTCCCCTTCCAATTGGGAAGTAGGTTAGGATCAGTCAATGGATGGTCACTCTGCACCCCTTTCGTGGTCCACATGCAACCTGTCAAGATCAAAGCATAAGTCATGTACATGCAAATAAGTTATGCCATTTGTAAATACTTCCAATAGTTATGCCCCCAGTTCGGGGGTAATGGCAAAAGACAGGTGGTCAGACCACACTCATTTCAAATTTAGACATGCATGCATAAAAAGGTATGACTGTCAAAGCTTAAGTGATTGTGTCGTCCCAGTGCTCGAGCTATTGCATTTTCTATTCAGTGTACTTGCAACGTGAAACTCATCATTGCACTTGAGCTATAGTCAGTCACATATGGATATGTGTGTCAATTTCTGATATCACTCTTAAGGCCCTCTTTCGGTCATTGCCTTAGGTCGTGTGATGTGTTGATGAAACTCTCACTCTCAATGCCTCCTTTCAGTCGTCGCATTGAGTCGTGTGGGAAGATTAGAATTAGGAGTCGAAGTCGGTCCTTCGAACACGACCCGTTTGTTGTTGTATGCTAGTGTGTCCCTCGTGTCTTTGCTTTGTATCTGTACATAATATTGCAATTCGAAAAAGAATAGTTAGCTTAGTCTTGCAAGCTACTAAGTCAATCATTAAGTCACAAGCAATTGTAGCTCGAAATGAAAACATGTTGAGTGCTAATCTATCTAGCATAGAATTATTAAATGTCAAATTGTCAAGGTACTAAGTGTCGTAGTTTGGAGGTATAATGCCTGTAGCCTCCATTTAACTTTGAAACACGGGTCGCGTCTGTAACAACCCAGAAAGTCTGGGCCAATTTAAAATTTTTATTTTGGAAATTTTAGCGAATTTTGAATATTCAAAATGAATTATTTTAAATAATAACGACAAGAAATTTATTTTGAATAGAATTAGAACGTATATACTTATATAGATCGACGTTAGAATATAAATATATATTTTAATTATAAAAGGAATTGAAAATGGCGCGGTAGTTTGAAAATTCGATTTCAAATTCCAAATGAATGTACAAGATTCAAAATAAACCGGATTTTAACGAAACCAAAAATATTCGAATCTAATTGAGAATATCTTTCCAACGAATCCAAAAAATCGAAATTTCATAGCGGGAATCAAAAGTTATGCTCAGTTCAAAATTTAGAATAGTCGCTATGGAAATTATACATGGCCCAAAAAGTCGTATTTTGCATACGGATGAATTTGGACTCAAAACCACTCCCATTGAGTTCAAAATGCCGTTTAGAACTCCGAAAAGTATAAGCTTCGTTATATTCCGATATCCGGAATAGTGGCAATTGGTTGGAGCTTTTCTGTTAGCAAAACATAGCCCTTAAAAAGTGAAATTTTGCATATGAGCTCAGAATTCGACGAGATAAATTTTTTTGGATTCATAATGACAAATCATTGTTGAGTTCCAAAGGGCGCGTCGAACGGAGTCAGTATGTGGTCGTGCGAGCTAAAATAGTTCAGTGTAAAACAGGCAGTCATTTTACAAAGGAACATTATTGATACGACCTCAAAATCCGATTTCGTTTTTTTTTTGGATTCGTATTGTCTAATAATGGTTAAATCCAAAAGGGCATGATTTTTGGAGTTAGCATGTGAGCGTGCAAGAAGAAATGGTGCGCCAAAATCGCATTTTTAGAGCTTATCTGAGCATTTTTGAGAATTTTAACGGACGGTCAAGCGAACTCGGAATTCGACGAAACTTATTTCGTTGGACTCGTCTTCACGTCTACTACCTCGTGTCCGAAATCCGCAGCAATCGGAGATCATTTGCATTCGGACGATATGCGAGAAACTAACATATAATCACTTTTCCTTCTTTTCTACTTTATTTTACTTCTCTCTTTCTCTTCAAAAAACTCAAAAATGGCCTCCACCCTCCCGCCGCCGCTGCCGCCCCTCCACTGCCACCTCCACCGCCGGCCACCACCACTCCCTCCTCCTCCTCTTCCTCCTTCTCTCTCTCTCCTCTTTCACCCTTCAAAATCACAAACCCTACCCCCAAATCACCACCACCACGGGTCGCACCACCACCGCCGCTGCCCCTTAGCCACCTCCCCACCTCCAATCAGGTCTGGCGCCGCCCACCCCCAGCCCAGTTCTGGTCGTGGGCCCCGCTACACCCAAAAACTCATTTTCACCAAAAACCCCGTTTTGCAAATAACACCCTGTCACTATTTCGCGAATAACTCTCAAACCGTGCATTTCTAGCCAAAACTCCTCTAAACCGAAGTCGAAGGGCATGATTTTCTCTTTGATTTGGTATATGATAGTCCCATTTTGTATTGCGGAGTTGTCGGGAAAACGCGTCCAAAATCTGCTGTCCAAACACTGTCAAAATGCCGTCTTTTCGCGATTTCCGACGAAATGACACATTTTCGAAAGGAAGACCACTAGGAGAAAGTTGTCTGGAATGGCGCGGTTAAGCTAGAAATAAAGTTGGTGTGAAGATTGAAGCTCGTTTGCAAATTCTGGAACCAGAACAACAAATCCGGGCGATAGAAAGTATGTGAGTTTTCTCCGTTTTAAAGCTTCTATGGATTTTTACATATGAAGTAAATAAAAATATGATTTTTACATTATAGAGATAATAAAAATATGATTTTTATATTATAGAGATAACAAAATATGATTTTTATATATGTAATGAAGTAAAAATTTGATCTTTATATTTGTAGCGATAGGATAAAAATACGATTTTTAGATATGAAGTGATGATATAAAAATGTGATTTTTATATATTCCTTAGCGATAGAAAGATAGAATTTTTATCTATATAGTAGCGGTATAAAAATGTGATTTTTATCCATATAGAGTGATTATAAAAATGTGATTTTTATCCATATAGAGTGATTATAAAAATGTGATTTTTATATACATAGCAACAATATAAAAATGTGGTTTTTATATATGTAGTGGATACGGACAACGAAAGTGACAAAAGGCGAGCAAGGCGAAGATTTTCTATATATGAAGAGTCGCGGCGTTTGGTTTAGCTCTCGGTGAGAACTTCTCACTTTAAATTTTCTTTTCTAGTTAAAATATATACTAGGATGCAGACGGTGTTTAGTAGCACCCGACACCCGTCGTCCGCAGACCATGGACGGCTTGTTTGTTTAGTTGGTTGTTTGGCGATTGATTTATTTGTTTGGTTGATTAATTTGATTGAATTTGTTTGGGATGTGAAATGGGATTGATTAAACTGGTATGTGTATGGCGTGGGCCATTATTAGACCGGGGATAAGGCTAGACCTTGTCCCATTTCTAGTATCGTGCCGTTATGCCGCCGAAATTTTCTAAAATAAGTTAGAAAAATAAAAATATCATTTTATTGAATAAATGAACTGAGTAGAAATTCATGTGTTGAAATATAAGAATTTATCGTTAAAAATATAATTTTTAACGTGAATGTGAATGAATAAATATTCATTTACAAACCGGACGGTTTGTTTATGTACACCTATTTGGAGGATATTGATTGGGACGATAAATTTTACATATCGCCCAACTGCACAAATAATATTCAGTGTATGTGGATTGAAACCCCACACGGGTGGTGGGATGATATTTGGCGTACACTAATCCCAATTATTTAGTTGTATGTCGATCGATTGGTCGACAGACTGTGTAAGCGTTAATTATTTATATTTGATGCTTATGCAGTTGTGTGGTGCACTTTGGATGATGATTGATTATTTATCATTGCTATTACATACATGTGTTGTATGGAAATCCATATAATTAACATTATATGGTAATTGATTGGGCCTCATTCCAATTTGGAAAATAAAGAATATTATAAAATATAGATTCATGGGTTGAACGAAATATTTTAACAATAAAATTTACATTTTTATCATATATGAAATTAGAAACTAACTGGAAAATAGATAAGATGAATGGTCTCCTGGGTATTGATCTGATGTTGGTTTCGGCCTTCGGGGTTAATGCTTTGGGAATCGTTCTCTTACTAATTTATGGTTGGAGTCTGATTAAGAATTAAATGATAGAAATCATAATTTTATAAAATATATTAAATAACAAAAATAGTTGTGTGTTGACGGTACTCATGTGTTGAGATTAGTCATGTGTTGAAAGAAATATAGATTCATGTGTTGAATAGAATAAATATTCATTTGTTGAATAGAATTGTAATGACCCGCATTTCCCGGGGTATTATAATTAATTAATTTAATTATTTAAATAGTGGTTTAGAGAATTTAAATGGTCGTTTAAATTGAATAACTGTGAATATTTCATCAAAATAATAATTAAATAATATATTAAATTTTGAAATAATCAAAATTAGTGGAATTCACAATATTGTGTGAACTGGACAATTCAAAGTATATAATTCAGTTTAGAATTGAATTATAATAACGAATATATTTAAATAACGTCAGTTTGAACGTATAATTATATTATAATTTGAAACCGAGCTCGAAATGGCGTTGCAGTTCGTTATTTGGCGATTTGAACTTCAACTTAATGTGCAGGGTTCGTTTTAAATCGGAATTCTGTGAAACAAGAAACGTGTGGAGCTGGTGGAGTATATCTTTCTAGTGGAAGAGAAAAATCAGGATTTCGTCGGGTAGATTTTGATTTACGTCCAAATCAAATTTCAGAAAAGTCCCTGTGGAATTCCTTTATAATTTGCAACGCTTTAATTACGTTATAAAAGGAATTTTAGTATATAATTGAATATCGATTTCAACCAGGACTTGAAATATCAAATATATAATTACCCTAGAGCTGTATGGTATTCTGGTGCGAATGTATACGATAATATTAAATTATTAATATTTAATTTTATTTTATTTAAATATATTTATATATTTAAATGGGTCATCCAGAGCTTTAAAAATAGCCACTTTTGCAAACGAAGTCGGAATTCGACGAAACTAATTTTGTTGGATCCGCAATGTCGAATAGTTGTTAGATTTCCAGTTTCGTGATTTTTAGAGTCACTGTGTGGCCGTACGGATTTTTAGAGTGAAAAACAGTCAGTATTTTGACAGTTAAAAATACGCTATGTGAGCAGATGGGGTCGGAATTCGACGAAACCAGTTTCGTTGGGACCGTAATGTCAAACTCTAAGCTACATGTCCAGTTTCGTGATTTTTGAATATCGTGTGTGATCACACGGAATTTTAGAAGGCAAAACGAATTATAAAAAAAAAAAAGAATATACCAGGAATATTCCCTCTACAAAATATCTAGATATTTATAATCTCCTATAAATAGAACTTAACACTTTCTAAATCCTCACTTCATTTTTCTAGGTCAGAATTTATCCGCCGCTCTCGTTTTCATTTTTACAGTAAAATGGAAACCACTTAAAAATCAAAATCAATTCAGAAAAAAATCAAGAAATCGAGAGAGATATATGTATGAGTCCCCTGTGTAATCCTCTTCAATTCGGTGTGGGTTTCATTGGGTTCGAATTCCATTTCCTACTCGCTGGAAAACGAACGCAGCAGCTAGGGTTAACGATTTTGGAGTTTTGGGGCTTTGATTCAAGTTTCCGTGAATTGGGTTGAGTTCATGGTAGGATTGCGAGGGTCTTTGCATCAATTGGTGAGGATTCGTACTCCAAAATGTCGCACGACATTGTACAGTCCTCGAGCAGCTTCGTCGTCGTGATATGGGGTAGGGGTGCAAGCTGGGTTGTGAGGAGATGGGGTGATGAAGTCTTGAACGAGAATGAGAATGGTAAAGCCGGTTTGTTGAACGGTGGAGCGTAGAGGAAGGGATGGAGGCAGACGTCGGTTGTGAACAAGGAGGAGCCACAGTCTGTGTTTTGAACGGGGATGAAAGATTGAATACGGTGCGGGCTTGGATATGGTAATGGGCTGTGGAAAACAAGTGTGAGGCCCGATTAAATTAGCTTAGTTTTTATTTAAAATCCATTTAAATAATTGTATAACTTGTTAATACCATATCTTGGCCATACTATATCAGAAATTCGAACCGTCAGTCACGTTAGGATTGTATGGATGGACACTACACAATGGAACTAACTAGGAGTCAATCGGGGATCGTTACAATTTATAGCGAAATAAATTGTCCGTCTGAATCAAGCGACAATTATCATTATTTAACGATGATAGTCCAATGTGAGTAAAACTCACCAACTCTGAACAGTTCTATTTTTATAATGTATTTTTAGAACTGTTAGATATTGATTGACTGTTGTATGTTGATTTGGTTGATTGAGCTGCTAGTCAGTTAGTTGAAATTATATATATATATATATATACAAATATATATATATATATATATAAACCGTTAAATATATGTTGATGTTGTTTATCAGAACATTTCATATTGAAATGAAATTGATGTATATTATACTGTGTAACATCTGTGGATACAGGGATATAGGTTGGAGGGATCCGACTAGATTCCTCAACATTTATTTTACTGTTTTCATATATTGTGATATATGATGTGATGTATATCTGTTATGGGTTATGTGTGTTAGAATGATATTTATCATTTGTTATTCGATATTTTAAATATCATAAGAAACCCTGGGATGTAAAAAGGAATATTTCAATGTATATTGAAATAAAGGAATTTTATAAAATCAACCGATTTTATAAAAGGAAATAAATTTGAAAATAAAGCATTTATAAAATCATAGGATATTATAAAGGAGGATATTGGTTTAGAAAACAAATAGGATATTATAAAAAGGAAAATATTTCAAACGGATTAGGATGTTATAAAAAGGAAAATATTTCTAACGGATTAGGATGTTATAAAAAGGAAAATCAATTCTGACGGAATAAGATGTACAAAAAGGAAATCTGTATAAGTGGAGAAATGTTATAAAAAGGAGTAATCGAATATTAGTTATTCGAATAAGAGTTAATCAAATAGAGTTAAAACAATATTTGAAACTGACTAGAGATTAGTTAAGTCGAATGGTTTTCTGAGTGTGGATCTGATGTTGGTTTCGGCCTTCGGGGTTTATACTTAGAGAATTGTTCTCTTACTAGTTTACAGTCAGGGACTGATAAAATTGTGGAATGGTAGTGATGCGTGAATGAGGATTGGAAATGTTTTCCAGTGTTAATAACGTATATTTTCTAATCATAGAAAATAAGGAAATATAAATATATATTTATATGTTGGATGATTTGATCGATAATTCCATTTGAAATTAAGATCGTTGTGTGAACACCGACATGTTTTTCTTTGATAGTTAACTCACAGACTATCAAGTTTTGACCATATTTACGTTGTTAATATGGAGAGACCGGTTGGATTCTTATCCAAAGAACCACTCTGTATTGGCATAAGCGTTGCGAATATGCCAAAGAAAATTGAAGACGGAGTAAAGTACAAGGGTTGTTGTATAAATCTTAGATAACAATGGACTAAGATGGATGTACTGAATAGTGCCTTCGGTTTCGTTCAATCCCAGAACGAACATATATGGACGAGTGTCTGACAGAGTATTTCCAATGATCGAATATGATTGGTCTGTATAGATATATATGGTGGCAACGGATTTATTCCCTTAGCATAATATTCAGAATATTTGTGCAAATCAATTAATGATTAACGGATTTGATAATGTGGCATTCAGAGTGATCATGTTATCAATGAATGGAAAGTAATCGTAACCTCTGGCCTCAACATCCGGTAAATGACAAAAATCGGGCAGGCAGCATGGCTAAGTCGGTCGCACCGAAGTAGGGTGTATAATCACCTATCTAGAGAATATTCATTTGCTTCTTTAATCTATCAATGATGTCCCATAAATATATATATATATAATTATATATATATATATATATATATACAGGAAACAGTTGCTGATCCCAACCGTTGGTGACGTACATTCGATACACTCAAGCGAAATGAGTGGTCGGTCATGTGTGGCTGACTTGCAAGATGTTCTTGTTGAACTCCGGTGTATCGTTCCTAGAGTGCACTGATCGGAAGGTGGTTCCATACCTTGTCAAAGTTGGAAATCCATTACCTAATACGTGCTTGCGGTTTTGATTGTATACTATATATGTAGAACGTGAGATGAAAGCGTTTCTGCTAGATGATTATTATATTGCAGTTGATAGACATTATTATAATATCAAAAGGTTTTGATATAAAGATATTTTGGATTCTCATAAGGCAAAAACCCGTTCCGTTATACGGCGTGGTCTTATGAGATATCATTTACTTGTTCAAATTGTTTTAAAACTGTTTTACTCATACCAGTCCCATGACTGACCCGGAGTTTACTTTGTTTTGTTCTACCTAAACTCTTGCGTGCCTAAATATTTCCGGGCAGTCAAGTAGTTCAGGATTTTATAGATACACTTGGAGAGCTTGGAGCAGGAGGCTTCAAGATTCGATAGCTATTATTATTTCCACTGTTGTTGTAAGTGTTGTAGTCTGAAATGTTATTGTATACATATATTATTTGTATTTCAAAAGTTATGTTATATTTTATTCGTTCCGCTGTGAGATTCGTGGTTACTCTGATGATTATGTTCTTCTTCTTCTATTCTAATAGTTCTATCTTATCTATCCTCGCCCTCTATCTTCTTTCTATTAATTTCTTGAATTTCCAGTGCAATTTGGGGTTGGACTTGTGTTATTTGGTCAGCTCAAATTGGACCGGATTTTCGGGTCATTACAGTTGGTATCAGAGCTTAAGTTAAGTGAATTACCTTGGCTCTGTGGCGTGAATCAGTAAAGATGGGGTTAGTCATACCCTAGATTGAGTTTGAGTGTATATGTATGAGTGAACGTATTTGTTATTTGATATAAAAATTTGTTTATATTGTGGAGCTTTATTGGTTGAGTGGCTTATGAATTCTGGTCGATAGTGGGGCACCACAATATCGATAGGGGTTTCTAAACACTCGAATACGATGAACCAACATGATATGTTTTGAAATTAACATAGTATAATTGGTTGTATTGGTTGTTAATATAATCGAGTGGAACTATAAAAAGGTGAAATGGTTATAAATAACTTAGCAGGATTCATATAAGTAAAATATATAAGATAAGATGAATTAATATGAAATTAAAGTCAGAATTGAAATTTAAAACTGGAAATTCAGACCAGTGTTTGTAATTGAATCTGGATTAAGTATACGTGAATTTTAAAATCCTGGGAGGTTTTAAATTTGTTTTGATAAGGATATCTGGGATTGATTTCAAAATAGGAAGTGTTTAAAAGTGGTTTTGAAATGAATATAGTATTGAACTCACTTTGATCGCTGGGAAATAATTCCGATGATGGTTCGATACATCATCGGTGTAATTTTCGAGTTGCTAAGTGATGGATTACTACCAAAGATTTTGTTTTGAAATTGTTTTGCAAAAACAAGTTATTCAGGAATTCAAAGGATTTTGAATTGTTATTATGATTTCAAGTGATTTGAATAAACCCAGGAATCTAATTTGGAATTTAAATTTAACTTATGAAGTTAAATAAAATAAGATGGTAAAAATAAATTAAAAATTTAGCTAGGACTTAGAATTTGAAAATTAAAAATGAAACTTGAGATTGAGAATGGGATTCGACTTAGGTATAAGCGAATGATTTGGTTGTGAGAATGAACTGATTGGAGTTTGATTTGGATGGCATGATATATGCAAAATTGATAGCAGATGGTAGGGATATAATGATATACCCGACAAAAAGGTACAAGTTTATAATTGATATGAGTTTGGAATTTATGAGCCGATTTGGCAAGCCGCTTGGCTGTTTGATTTTCTTTTGGGTTGGAGAAGGCCTAGAGAGGCGAGTTGGAGTTTTACCGATAGGGCTGTACAAAGGAGGGTATGGCGAAATTTTTTGAAAAGTTAAGGCGTTAGAAAATTTTCAGGATTTTTGAAAATATTCGTTAATAGAATTAATTAATAATTTAATTGAAATTAAATTGGTTCAGTTGAAACTGAAGTTGAGAAGTGAACAAATATGTTCTAAGCAGTCGATAGGGTCGTCCTCTACCTTAGCAATTTCGAGGACGAAATTATTTTAAGTAGGGAAGAATGTAATGACCCGCATTTCCCGGGGTATTATAATTAATTAATTTAATTATTTAAATAGTGGTTTAGAGAATTTAAATGGTCGTTTAAATTGAATAACTGTGAATATTTAATTAAAATAATAATTAAATAATATATTAAATTTAGAAATAATCAAAATTAGTGGAATTCACAATATTGTGTGAACTGGACAATTCAAAGTATATAATTCAGTTTAGAATTGAATTATAATAACGAATATATTTAAATAACGTCAGTTTGAACGTATAATTATATTATAATTTAAAACCGAGCTCGAAATGGCACTGCAGTTCGTTATTTGGCGATTTGAACTTCAACTGAATGTGCAGGGTTCGTTTTAAATCGGATTTCTGTGAAACAAGAAACGTGTGGAGCTGGTGGAGTATATCTTTCTGGTGGAAGAGAAAATTCAGGATTTCGTCGTGTAGATTTTGATTTACGTCCAAATCAAATTTCAGAAAAGTCCCTGTGGAATTCCTTTATAATTTGCAACGCTTTAATTACGTTATAAAAGGAATTTTAGTATATAATTGAATATCGATTTCAACCAGGACTTGAAATATCAAATATATAATTACCCTAGAGCTGTATGGTATTCTGGTGCGAATATATACGATAATATTAAATTATTAATATTTAATTTAATTTTATTTAAATATATTTATATATTAAAATGGGTCATCCAGAGCTTTAAAAATAGCCACTTTTGCAAACGAAGTCGGAATTCGACGAAACTAATTTTGTTGGATCCGCAATGTCGAATAGTTGTTAGATTTCCAGTTTCGTGATTTTTAGAGTCACTGTGTGGCCGTACGGATTTTTAGAGTGAAAAACAATCAGTATTTTGACAGTTAAAAATACGTTGTGTGAGCAGACGGGGTCGGAATTCGACGAAACCAGTTTTGTTGGGACCGTAATGTCAAACTCTAAGCTACATGTCCAGTTTCGTGAATTTTGAATATCGTGTGTGATCACTCGGATTTTTAGAAGGCAAAACGAATTATCAAAAAAAAAAAAAAGGAATATACCGGGAATATTTCCTCTACAAAATATCTAGATATTTATAATCTCCTATAAATAGGACTTAACACTTTCTAAATCCTCACTTCATTTTTCTAGGTCAGAATTTATCCGCCGCTCTCGTTTTCATTTTTACAGTAAAATGGAAACCACTTAAAAATCAAAATCAATTCAGAACAAAATCAATAAATCGAGAGAGATATATGTATGAGTCCCCTGTGCAATCCTCTTCAATTCGGTGTGGGTTTCATTGGGTTCGAATTCCATTTCCTACTCGCTGGAAAACGAACGCAGTAGCTAGGGTTAACGATTTTGGAGTTTTGGGGCTTTGATTCAAGTTTCCGTGAATTGGGTTGAGTTCGTGGTAGGATTGCGAGGGTCTTTGCATCAATTGGTGAGGATTCGTACTCCAAAATGTCGCACGACATTGTACAGTCCTTGAGCAGCTTCGTCGTCGTGATATGGGGTAGGGGTGCGAGCTAGGTTGTGAGGAGATGGGGCGATGAAGTCTTGAACGATAATGAGAATGGTAAAGCCGGTTTGTTGAACGGTGGAGCGGTGAGGAAGGGATGGAGGCAGACGTCGGTTGTGAAAAAGGAGGAGCCACGGTCTGTGTTTTGAACGGGGAAGAAAGATTGAATACGGTGCGGCTTGGATATGGTAATGGGCTGTGGAAAACAAGTGTGAGGCCCGATTAAATTAGCTTAGTTTTTATTTAAAATCCATTTAAATAATTGTATAACTTGTTAATACCATATCTTGGCCATACTGTATCAGAAATTCGAACCGTCAGTCACGTTAGGATCGTATGGACGGACACTACACAATGGAACTAACTAGGAGTCAATCGTGGATCGTTACAATTTATAGCGAAATAAATTGTCCGTCTGAATCAAGCGACAATTATCATTATTTAACGATGATAGTCCAATGTGAGTAAAACTCACCAACTCTGAACAGTTCTATTTTTATGACGTATTTTTAGAACTGTTAGATATTGATTGGTTGTTGTGTGTCGATTTGGTTGATTGAACTGCTAGTCAATTAGTTGAAATTATATATATATATATACAAATATATATATAAACCGTTAAATATATGTTGATGTTGTTTATCAGAACATTTCATATTGAAATGAAATTGATGTATATTATACTGTGTAACATCTGTGGATACAGGGATACAGGTTTGAGGGATCTGACTGGATTCCTCAACATTTATTTTACTGTTTTCATATATTGTGATATATGATGTGATGTATATCGTTTATGGGTTATGTGTGTTAGAATGATATTTATCATTTGTTATTCGATATTTTAAATATCATAAGAAACCCTGGGATGTAAAAAGGAATATTTCAATGTATATTAAAATAAAGGAATTTTATAAAATCAACCGATTTTATAAAAGGAAATAAATTTGAAAATAAAGCATTTATAAAATCATGGGATATTATAAAGGAGGATATTTGTTTAGAAAACAAATAGGATATTATAAAAAGGAAAATATTTCTAATGGATTAGGATGTTATAAAAAGGAAAATATTTCTAACGGATTAGGATGTTATAAAAAGGAAAATCAATTCTAACGGAATAAGATGTACAAAAAGGAAATCTGTATAAGTGGAGAAACGTTATAAAAAGGAGTAATCGAATATTAGTTATTCGAATAAGAGTTAATCAAATAGAGTTAAAACAATATTAGAAACTGACTAGAGATTAGTTAAGTTGAATGGTTTTCTGAGTGTGGATCTGATGTTGGTTTCGGCCTTCGGGGTTTATACTTAGAGAATTGTTCTCTTACTAGTTTACAGTCAGGGACTGATAAAATTGTGGAATGGTAGTGATGCGTGAATGAGGATTGGAAATGTTTTCCAGTGTTAATAACGTATATTTTCTAATCATAGAAAATAAGGAAATATAAATAAATATATACATATTTATATGTTGGATGATTTGATCAATAATTCCATTTGGAATTAAGATCGTTGTGTAAACACCGACATGTTTTTCTTTGATAGTTAACTCACAGACTATCAAGTTTTGACCATATTTACGTTGTTAATATGGATAGACCGGTTGGATTCTTATCCAAAGAACCACTCTGTATTGGCATAAGCGTTGCGAATATGCCAAAGAAAATTGAAGACGGAGTAAAGTACAAGGGCTGTTGTATAAACCTTAGATAAAAATGGACTAAGATGGATGTACTGAATAGTGCCTTCGGTTTCGTTCAATCCCAGAACAAACATATATGGACGAGTGTCTGACAGAGTATTTCCAATGATCGAATATGATTGGTCTGTATAGATATATATGGTGGCAACGGATTTATTCCCTTAGCATAATATCCAGAATATTTGTGCAAATCAATTAATGATTAACGGATTTGATAATGTGGCATTCAGAGTGATCGTGTTATCAATGAATGGAAAGTAATCGTAACCTCTGGCCTCAACATCAGGTAAATGTCAAAAATCGGGCAGGCAACATGGCTAAGTCGGTCGCACCGAAGTAGGGTGTATAATCACCTATCTAGAGAATATTCATTTGCTTCTTTAATCTATCAATGCTGTCCCATATTTATATATACGGGAAACGGTTGCTGATCCCAACCGTTGGTGACGTACAATCGATACACTCAAGCGACATGAGTGGTCGGTCATGTGTGGCTGAGTTGCAAGATGTTCTTGTTGAACTCCGGTGTATCGTTCCTAGAGTGCACTGATCGGAATGTGGTTCCATACCTTGTCAAAGTTTGAAATCCATTACCTAATACGTGCTTGCGGTTTTGATTGTATACTATATATGTAGAACGTGAGATGAAAGCGTTTCTGCTAGATGATTATTATATTGCGGTTGATAGACATTATTATAATATCAAAAGGTTTTGATATAAAGATATTTTGGATTCTCATAAGGGAAAAACCCGTTCCGTTATACGGCGTGGTCTTATGAGATATCGTTTACTTGTTCAAATTGTTTTAAAATTGTTTTACTCATACCAGTCCCATGACTGACCCAGAGTTTACTTTGTTTTGTTCTACATAAACTCTTGGGTGCCTAAATTTGTACGGGCAGTCAAGTAGTTCAGGATTTTACAGATACACTTGGAAAGTTTGGAGAAGGAGGCTTCAAGATTCGATAGCTATTATTATTTCCGTTGTTGTTGTAAGTGTTGTACTCTGAAATGTTATTGTATACATATACTGTTTGTATTTCAAAAGTTATGTTATATTTTATTCGTTCCGCTGTGAGATTCGTGGTTACTCTGATGATGATGTTCTTCTTCTTCTTCTTCTTCTATTCTAATAGTTCTATCTTATCTATCCTCACCCTCTATCTTCTTTCTATTAATTTCTTGAATTTCCAGTGCAATTTGGGGTTGGACTTGTGTTATTTGGTCAGCTCAAATTGGACCGAATTTTAGGGTCATTACAAGAATAACGAAGTTATTGAAAAATATAAAGCCGTGTTGATTAGAGATGCGCTATTTTGACGCGAACGATATTTATATCGATTATATTCGTTTTTATAATAATTATGAAAAAGGAAGTGATTTCAAAATATAACGTTTTGAAAATATTATCATTTGTATATCGATGATGTGGAATATTCAATTTTGATTCGAAATTGATTATGAAGTTGGAATTGTTTCGAAAAAGAATTTAAAACGATTTATAAAATACGTTTTAAAAGGAAATTGATGAAATATATATAATGTATATATATTATATATATAATGGCCTGAATAGAACGCGCCGCGCCGCGGCAGTTCGCGAATTTCGACCATTGACTTCGAATTGACATTACGGGAGATCCGACCATCGGATTCTCCTAAAACTGGAACCGTTGGGTTCGTATCGAAAAGAGCTTTCCAATGAATATTAGAAATTTGAAATCTAGCGGTTGGATTTGGAATTATGTCCAAATCAAATTTGGAAAAGGTCGCTGTAAGTGCAGTTCGATGGCCGTTGATGGTAATCGGCTGTACGGACCTTGATAAAATTATTAAAAATATCAATAATTTGTGTAAAATCATAAGAAATGATTTGTGAAGAATTGGGATGAAAAACTCCATATTTGAAAAGATAAAAATAGATTTTTATCGAAATGAACTAGTTTTGAACTAGAATTAAAATCCAATTATTTTTAAATAAATAAATTGGATTTGAAATGGGTTTTAAATAACCAGAATTTCCAATATATGAATTGGAATGGATTTGAATCGAAATTGTCTTTGGAATATTTCGATATTAGATTCCGCGATTATACAGATATTTTGGAGGAAATTTGGAAGATATATTTTATATCGTTATTTCCAAAGCGATATTTGTCGGTTTCAGAATTTGATAGTTAATATAAGCCGATATATTTTCTATTCAGAGCCGTGTATTTAATATCAAATGAGATTTGGGTTTGTCGTGAATAGTGTCTTCATCAACACTGTTCTTAAACCCCGTTGAGAAAAGATTAAATCTTTTTATTTAGATTTAATGAAATATACCAATTAATTAATATATTTAATTGGAATTGAATTAGAATTGATTTGTGGGTTCATCGTGATCGGTGTTTTAAATAACACTTGTTCTTTAACCCGATAATAAATAGAATGGGATTTGGGTTTATCGTGAACTGTGTTTTAAATGACATTAGTTCTTTAACCCAATAAAAGGAGTTTTAATGAATCTGTAATTAGATTGAAATGTGAATTGGTAATTTAAATTATCAAATTTGGAAAGTGAGCGAGAATGGAGTATCACCAGTTTTTCTCCAAAGCGATAGTTAAATCTTTAATTAGATTTGAACGTGAAATGGTAATTAATTTTACCGATAACACCGTGGTGTTAGATATGGAGTATTACCAGTTTGCTTCATGGGATAAATAGGTTGGGATTGAGAAATAAAATAAATAATTACTTCGGTGTGGTTCGCTAATCCCGACTAGTTTGGAAAACCTTAACATGGTTTGAAATGATATCCAAAGGAAGATTAAAGAATAAATTTAGAAGAATCTATCTTTGATAAAATTAATGGGAACCTTTCCCTAAGAATGTGAAATTAAGAAACTAACTGTAGGTTGGCTAAGAAGGATGGTTTCCTGGGTATTGATCTGATGTTGGTTTCGGCCTTCGGGGTTAATATTTGGGGAATTGTTCTCTTGCTAATTTATGGTTAGTGACTGATGAATTGGAATGAGGCGTATGTTGTGTTTGCGTAGCACTTGTTTATTATATACGCGGGTTATTCAGAAAGGCCAGGTTTATACCCATTATGAATAACCGATTCAACGATAAGTCGAAGATGAAGACGGTGGTTGAAGGCCGGAAGTCTTCACATCGTTTGGGTGATTACTGATGATCTTGATTGGGCTGTACACCCAAGATGAGGGAATCAGTTGGTGATCGTCCAGACGTACTTGGAGATCAATGGATATGCGAGGAAAGTGCCTCCGGTTTCGTTCAGACCCAGAACGAACTTGTAAATGGACTGTGTGTATGACATTGGATTTTATTCTGTGTTGATTGATCTCTATTAAATATACATCTGTTTGGCGGCGGAGAATTTATTCTCTTGCTTAACGTCCTTCTCTGAGACGTACGAGCTCAGAGGTTGTATATCGATGGACATCAGTCGCATGACATGAATTGCCAGTGTGGCATGCCTAAGTGGCAGATGATCAAGGCTTCTGTTGAAAAGCAAAGTCTTGTGGTTGATGATCAAAGCTTGGCCTACGTGGCCTAGCTTTGTGTATAGCGTGGATTCGCGAGCCTCACACCTCAGTATGAGTTAAAAACGGGATAAGGACCCAAGGAGTGCACGACGTTTCTTTCTAGCTATGGTGGTATCAGTGCTTAAACTGGCTGACATTTATATTATTTTCACCTTTGTGGTTGTTGGGTGCGAGGCGCCTCAGATATAGGTCCTGATAGGACTGGGAAACGTGTGTACAGGAATTGCCAATACTCAAACATAAGAGAGGACCGACCTTGGAGGTTCCAGGGGTTACCCAGAGTGTGTAGTCCCGAGGCATTTGTTAGAGTGTCTCGAAGCGGAGAGGAGCTTGCCCCTTCCCTCGACTCATGACGGAAATTCAATTTCCAATACGTGATATTTCAGTTTTATTTGTATAGCCTAGTATTGGCGACATGATAGATGGTACCCATGCCGCCTATGATTGATATTTATGATTGAAATTGTTTTGACACTATACACTGACAATAGTATCAAATGATTTGTTTTAAACGTACCAAGCATGTTTGGCTATTATAAGGGAAAACCCTATCCTCCGGCTTGCGTTGCATTGTGTGATGGGACCTGGGTCTTATAATAGCTTCATTTTTCGAAAAAGCATTGCGTTGTTTATTCTAAGCACTGGTATTCTCGGGAGGAAACCCGTTCCGTGTTATACGGCGTGGTCCCTTGATTTACCTTATTTTTAAAGTAAAGTTTTAAATAACTGCTTTAGTTCTCACACCAGTCACATGACTGACCTGGAGTTTATTGTTTTAACCTAAACTCTGGGTGCCCTTATTTTCGACACGGGTAGCTAGTAGTTTTGGTTTTGCAGATTTATATTCATAGGATCCTGATTTACAGCTGGAACAATGCTCGGAAAGCTCTGTATCCGTGTATTACTTTCAGTTGTGTTTTGTATTGTTTTTCCGCTGCTATGTAATTTATTGTAATCTCTGATATTTTTCTGTTGTGTAATATTTATTTGTACTCTGTATATTCTTGTAATCTGATGGAATTGTTGTAATAGACAAGGAAATGTTCTTCTGTTTGCGTTCTATTTTGTCATGTTCTCAAGGTAATCCGTGCTTTCTTTACCGGGGAAGTTACGGGCTATCACAGTTGGTATCGGAGATTTGGTTTACAAAGCTAAAAAACAAGGCACATTAGAACCATACGAAAGAATTCATCAGATATTAGATTAGTTATATCCAATTAGAATGACTCGTTAGAGATAGGATCAGTAGAGTCCTAGAACGAGTGTGAAGAGTATATTTTTCAAATGAAAACAAACTTTGTTTTGAAAATTAAAATCAAGTATACGTATTTGAATATTTTATTTGTATTGAATTTGGACAATCCAATATATAAAGATTTTGCATATATGCGTCATGAACGTATATTCGAAGTTTTAATATACTGGATAGATATTGAATCGCACTCTAGTCGCCCGGAGATGATTCTGATGATTGTAGCTACATCACCAGGATTTATGTTCGAGTTTCGAAGGTGCGATATCTATATATTTCCATTAGACTAGTGTGAGAACCAAAGCTAGATAGATTTATTGTTGTGATTTGGCATCAAAAACATGATTTTCTGTATATGTATCAAAATTATGAATTTGAAATGTTAATCCACTAATTGATTGATGGTTGTGTTGTTTGTTTATTTGTTTGAAATTTTGAACCATTTAGCCTAATTGAACCGAATATTGAACTGTATTGAAAATTATTTGCAAATGCATACATGTATATCCATTGAACAGGTCATAGCAAGGAGGCTAGAGGAGAAGAATAAAATTGTTTGCCCGACAAATAAGTACATGTTTACTAATTTCTTGGGTTTGGATGATTTTATGAGCCGATTGGCTATTTCTTTTTCTTTTTGGATTGATAAGGGCCATGAGAGGCTATTTGAAATATCCCGAAGTCCCCGGTGCAGGGGAGGTTATGGCGAAATTTTTTGAAAATTTAGGGTGTTAGCCAAATTTTTGAAGAATTTGAAAAGTTCTTAGAAACTGAAAAGTTGAAGAACTTAAGCCAAAATGAAAATAAAGAAAGTTGAGTTGGTTAGTTAAACAACTTTCGGCTTTGTTCCTTTTCGGGGATGAAAAGTTTTAAGGGGGGGGGGGGGGGGAATGTAACAACCTGGAAATTCTGGGCCAATTCAAAATTTTTATTTTGGCAATTTTAGCGAATTTTGAATATTTAAAATGAATTATTTTAAATAATAACGACAAAAAATTTATTTTGAATAGAATTAGAACGTATATATTTATATAGATTGACGTTAGAATATAAATATTTATTTTAATTATAAACGGAATTGAAAATGGCGCGGTAGTTTGAAAATTCGATTTCAAATTTCAAATGAATGTACAGGATTCAAAATAAACCGGATTTTAGCGAAACCAAAAATATTCGAATCTAATTGAGAATATCTTTCCAACGAATCCGAAAAATCGAAATTTCATAGCGGGAATCAAAAGTTATGCTCAGTTCAAAATTTAGAATAGTCGCTATGGAAATTATATATGGCCCAAAAAGTCATATTTTGCATACGGATGAATTTGAACTCGAAGCCACTCCCATTGAGTTCAAAATGCCATTTAGAACTCTGAAAAGTATAAACTTCTATATATTCCGATATCCGGAATAGTGGCAATTGGATGGAGCTTTTCGGTTAGCAAAACATAGCCCTTAAAAAGTGAAATTTTGCATATGAGCTCAGAATCCGACGAGATAAATTTTTATGGATTTATAATGACAAACCATTGTTGAGTTCCAAAGGGCGCGTCGAACGGAGTCAGTATGTGGCCATGCGAGCGAAAACAGTTCAGAGTAAAACAGGCAGTCATTTTACAAAGGAACATTATTGATACGACCTCAGAATTCGATTTCGTTTTTTTCCTGGATTCGTATCATCTAATAATGGTTAAATCCAAAAGAGCATGATTTTTGGAGTTAGCATGTGAACGTGCAAGAAGAAATGGTGCGCCAAAATCGCATTTCTAGAGCTTATCTGAGCATTTTAACGGACGATCAAACGAACTCGGAATTCGACGAAACTTATTTCGTTGGACTCGTCTTCACGTCTACTACCTCGTGTCTGAAATCTGCGGCAATCGGAGATCATTTGCATTCGGACGATACGCGAGAAACTAGCATATAATCACTTTTCCTCCTTTTCTACTTTATTATTTCACTTCTCTCTTTCTCTTCCAAAAACTCAAAAATGGCCTCCACCCTCCCCCCGCCGCCGCCGCCGCCCCTCCTCCACTGCCACCTCCACCGCCGGCCGCCGGCCACCACCACTCCCTCCTCCTCCTCTTCTTCCTTCTCTCTCTCTCCTCCTCTTTCCCTCTTCAAAATCACAAACCCTACCCCCAAATCACCACCACCACGGGCCCCACCACCACCGCCGCTGCCCCTTAGCCACCTCCAATCAGGTCCGACGCCGCCCACCCCCAGGCCAATTCCGGCCGTGGGCCCCGCTGCACCTAAAAACCCATTTTCACCAAAAATCTCGTTTTGCAAATAACACCCTGTCACTATTTCGTGAATAACTCCCAAACCGTGCATTTCTAGCCAAAACTTCTCTAAACCAAAGTCGAAGGGCACGATTTTCTCTTCGATTTGGTATATGATAGTCCCATTTTGTATTGCGGAGTTGTCGGGAAAACGCGTCCAAATTCTGTTGTCCAAACACTGTCAAAATGCTGTATTTTTGCGATTTCCGGCGAAATGGCACATTTTCGGAAGGAAGACCACTAGGTGAAAGTTGTCCGAAATGGCGCGGTTAAGGTAGTAAAAAAGATGGTGTGAAGATTGAAGCTCGTTTGCAAATTACGGAACTAGAACAACAAATCCAGGCGATAGAAAATATGTGAGTTTTCTCCGTTTTAAAGCTTCTATGGATTTTTACATATGAAGTAAATAAAAATATGATTTTTACATTATAGAGATAATAAAAATATGATTTTTATATTATAGAGATAATAAAAATATGATTTTTATATATGTAATGAAGTAAAAATTTGATCTTTATATTTGTAGCGATAGGATAAAAATACGATTTTTACATATGAGGTGACGATATAAAAATGTGATTTTTATATATTCCTTAGCGATAGAAAGATAGAATTTTTATCTATATAGTAGCGGTATAAAAATGTGATTTTTATCCATATAGAGTGATTATAAAAATGTGATTTTTACCCATATAGATATAGAGTGATTATAAAAATGTGATTTTTATATACATAGCAACAATATAAAAATGTGATTTTTATATATGTAGTGGATACAGACAACGAAAGTGACAAAAGGCGAGCAAGGCGAAGATTTTCTATATATGAAGAGTCGCGGCGTTTGGTTTAGCTCTCGGTGAGAACTTCTCACTTTAAATTTTCTTTTCTAGTTAAAATATATACTAGGATGCAGACGGTGTTTAGTAGCACCCGACACCCGTCGTCCACAGACCATGGACGGCTTGTTTGTTTAGTTGGTTGTTTGGCGATTGATTTATTTGTTTGGTTGATTAATTTGATTGAATTTGTTTGGGATGTGAAATGGGATTGATTAAATTGGTATGTGTATGGCGTGGGCCATTATTAGACCGGGGATAAGGCTAGACCTTGTCCCGTTTCTAGTATCGTGCCGTTATGCCGCCGAAATTTTCTAAAATAAGTTAGAAAAATAAAAATATCATTTTATTGAATAAATGAACTGAGTAGAAATTCATGTGTTGAAATAGAAGAATTTATCGTTAAAAATATAATTTTTAACGTGAATGTGAATGAATAAATATTCATTTACAAACCGGACGGTTTGTTTATGTACACCTATTTGGAGGATATTGATTGAGACGATAAATTTTACACATCGCCCAACTGCACAAATAATATTCAGTGTATGTGGATTGAAACTCCACACGGGTGTTGGGATGATATTTGGCGTACACTAATCCCAATTATTTGGTTGTATGTCGATCGATTGGTCGATAGACTGTGTAAGCGTTAATTATTTATATTTGATGCTTATGCAGTTGTGTGGTGCACTTTGGATGATGATTGATTATTTATCATTGCTATTACATACATGTGTTGTATGAAAATCCATATAATTAGCATTATATGGTAATTGATTGGGCCTCATTCCAATTTGGAAAATAAAGAATATTATAAAATATAGATTCATGGGTTGAACGAAATATTTTAACAATAAAATTTACATTTTTATCATATATGAAATTAGAAACTAACTGAAAAATAGATAAGATGAATGGTCTCCTGGGTATTGATCTGATGTTGGTTTCGGCCTTCGGGGTTAATGCTTAGGGAATCGTTCTCTTACTAATTTACGGTTGGAGTCTGATTAAGAATTAAATGATAGAAATCATAATTTTATAAAATATATTAAATAACAAAATTAGTCGTGTGTTGACGGTACTCATGTGTTGAGATTAGTCATGTGTTGAAAGAAATATAGATTCATGTGTTGAATAGAATAACGAAGTTATTGAAAGATATAAAGCCGTGTTGATTAGAGATGCGCTATTTTGACGCGAACGATATTTATATCGATTATATTCGTTTTTATAATAATTATGAAAAAGGAAGTGATTTCAAAATATAACGTTTTGAAAATATTATCATTTGTATATCGTTGATGTGGAATATTCAATTTTGATTCGAAATTGAATATGAAGTTGAAATCGTTTCGAAAACGAATTTAAAACAATTTATAAAATACGTTTTAAATGGAAATCGACGAAATATATATAATATTATATATATATATATATATAATGGTCTGAATAGAACGCGCCGCGCCGCGGTAGTACGCGAATTTCGACCATTGACTTCGAATTGACATTACGGGAGATCCGACCATCGGATTCTCCTGAAACCGGAACCGTTGGGTTCGTATCGAAAAGAGCTTTCCAATGAATATTAGAAATTTGAAATCTAACGGTTGGATTTGGAATTATGTCCAAATCAAATTTGGAAAAGGTCGTTGTAAGTGCAGTTCGATGGCCGTTGATGGAAATCGACTGTACGGACCTTGATAAAATTATTAAAAATATCAATAATTTGTGTAAAATCAAAAGAAATGATTTGTGAAGAATTGGGATGAAAAACTCCATATTTGAAAAGGTAAAAATAGATTTTTATCGAAATGAACTAGTTTTGAACTAGAATTAAAATCCAATTATTTTTAAATAAATAAATTGGATTTGAAATGGGTTTTAAATAACCAGAATTTCCAATATATGAATTGGAATCGATTTGAATCGAAATTGTCTTTGGAATATTTCGATATTAGATTCCGCGATTATACAGATATTTTGGAGGAATTTTGGAAGATATATTTTATATCGTTATTTCCAAAGCGATATTTGTGGGTTTCAGAATTTGATATTGAATATAAGCCGGTATATTTTCTATCCAGAGCCGTGTATTTAATATCAAATGGGATTTGGGTTTGTCGTGAATAGTGTCTTCATCAACACTGTTCTTAAACCCCGTTGAGAAAAGATTAAATCTTTTTATTTAGATTTAATGAAGTATACCAATTAATTAATATATTTAATTGGAATTGAATTAGAATTGATTTGTGGGTTCATCGTGAACGGTGTTTTAAATAACACTTATTCTTTAACCCGATAATAAATAGAATGAGATTTGGGTTTATCGTGAACTGTGTTTTAAATGACATTAGTTCTTTAACCCAGTAAAAGGAGTTTTAATGAATCTGTAATTAGATTGAAATGTGAATTGGTAATTTAAATTATCAAATTTGGAAAGTGAGCGAGAATGGAGTATCACAAGTTTTTCTCCAAAGCGATAGTTAAATCTTTAATTAGATTTGAACGTGAAATGGTAATTAATTTTACCGATAACACCGTGGTGTTAGATATGGAGTATTACCAATTTTGCTTCATGGGATAAATAGGTTGGGATTGGGAAATAAAATAAATAATTACTTCGGTGTGGTTCGCTAATCCCGACTAGTTTGGAAAACCTTAACATGGTTTGAAATGATATCCAAAGGAAGATTAAAGAATAAATTTAGAAGAATTTATCTTTGATAAAATTAATGGGAACCTTTCCCTAAGAATGTGAAATTAAGAAACTAACTGTAGGTTGGCTAAGAAGGATGGTTTCCTGGGTATTGATCTGATGTTGGTTTCGACCTTCGGGGTTAATATTTTGGGAATTGTTCTCTCGCTAATTTACGGTTAGTGACTGATGAATTGGAATAAGGCGTATGTTGTGTTTGTGTAGCACTTGTTTATTATATACGCGGATTATTCAGAAAGGCCGGGTTTATACCCATTCTGAATAACTGATTCGACGATAAGTCGAAGATGAAGACGGTGGTTGAAGACCGGAAGTCTTCACATCGTTTGGGTGATTACTGATGATCTTGATTGGGCTGTACACCCAAGATGAGGGAATCAGTTGGTGATCATCCAGACGTACTTGGAGATCGATGGATATGCGAGGAAAGTGCCTCCGGTTTCGTTCAGACCCAGAACGAACTTGTAAATGGACTGTGTGTCTGACATTGGATTTTATTCTGTGTTGATTGATCTCTATTAAATATACATCTGTTTGGCGGCGGAGAATTTATTCTCTTGCTTAACGCCCTTTCTCTGAGATGTACGAGCTCAGAGGTTGTATATCGATGGACATCAGTCGCATGGCATGAATTGCCAGTGTGGCATGCCTAAGTGGAAGATGATCAAGGCTTCTGTTGAAAAGCAAAGTCTTGTGGTTGATGATCAAAGCACGACCTACGTGGCCTAGCTTTGTGTATAGCGTGGATTCGCGAGCCTCACACCTCGGTATGAGTTAAAAACGGGATAAGGACCCAAGGAGTGCACGACGTTTCTTTCTAGCTACGGTGGTGTCAGTGCTTAAACTGGCTGACATTTATATTATTTTCACCTTTGTGGTTGTTGGATGCGAGGCGCCTCAGATATAGGTATGATAGGACCGGGAAACGTGTGTACAGGAATTGAAAATCCTCAAACGTAAGAGAGGACCGGCCTTGGAGGTTCCAGGGGTTACCCAGAGTGTGTAGTCCCGAGGCATTTGCTAGAGTGTCTCGAAGCAGAGAGGAGCTTGCCCCTTGCCTCGACTCATGACGGAAATTCAATTTCCAATACGTGATATTTCAGTTATATTTGTAGAGCCTAGTATTGGCGACATGATAGATGGTACCCATGCCGCCTATGATTGATATTTATGATTGAAATTATTTTGACACTATACACTTAAAATAGTATCAAATGATTCGTTTTAAACGTACCAAGCATGTTTGGCTATTATAAGGGAAAACCCTATCCTCCGGCTTGCGTTGCATTGTGTGATGGGACCTAGGTCTTATAATAGCTTCATTTTTCAAAAAAGCATTGCGTTGTTTATTCTAAGCACTGGTATTCTCGGGAGGAAAATTGTTGCGTGTTATATGGCGTGGTCCCTTGATTTACCTTATTTTTAAAGTAAAGTTTTAAATTACTGCTTTAGTTCTCACACCAGTCACATGACTGACCTGGAGTTTATTGTTTTAACCTAAACTCTGGGTGCCCTTATTTTCGACACGGGCAGCTAGTAGTTTTGGTTTTGCTGATTTATATTCATAGGATCCTGATTTACAGCTGGAACAATGCTCGGAAAGCTCTGTATCCGTGTATTACTTTCAGTTATGTTTTGTATTGTTTTTCCGCTGCTATGTAATTTATTGTAATCTCTGATATTTTTCTGTTGTGTAATATTTATTCGTACTCTGTATATTCTTGTAATCTGATGGAATTGTTGTAATAGACAAGGAAATGTTCTTCTGTTTGCGTTTTATTTTGTTCTATTCTCAAGGTAATCCGTGCTTTCCTTACCGGGGAAGTTACGGGCTATCACAGCGTCCAAAGCGTGTTTGAAGTTAATTCAGAAATCTATGCCCGTGCCCCCAGCATCGGGTGGGAACAGGTTTAAGTCATTCGGACGTTCGGCCCATAAGTCTTTTATAATCCTATTCTCAATCGGAGGGCGATGGAAGATTGCATGCACATCGCAGCATTGTCCTTTATACTCTCTCCCAAGTCGTGAGAGTTAGAGTTATGGGTTTAGTGGTCTTAAGTCGTGGTGCACCATTCACACTTACCCAACAGATTTATACTCTCTCTCAAGTCATGAGAGTTAGAGTTATGGACGTCGTGGTTTGTCCTTTATACTCTCCCAAAGTCAGTTTGGGTTAGAGTTGTGGATCGAGTGGTCTTAAATCTTGGCGCGCCCATCACACTCGTCGTAGGTTTATACTCCTATACAAGCTCTGAGGATTAGAGTCAGTCAGGCAAACAGTCGGGTCACATTTGCCTTGGCATCGTCCCTTTGCTCCCACATCAAGGGCAAAGGTCGCCATCAGGGATGGTCGGTTCACACCCCTCTTGAGTTTATACTCCTCCCTTCGGAAGCATGGGAAAGAGCTAGATACGTCGTTGGAGAGCGGTCGTGTCATACTCATCCTCGTCTTAACATTTCTCTTTTGCCCCCACATCGAAGGCAAAAGTTATGTCGTTCATGGGATTGTATCCGTCATTGTTGCACTCTTCCCTTCAGATCAAGGGATAGAGTCGTCGATCTACTGAGTGGTTATGTCACACCCGAATACATTTCAATGTCTTTCCTGGCGAATCAAAGGCTAGAGGATGAGGAGGCCTCATTAGTATGCCCATGTAAAAATAACACACGTCGAATTCATATGCGTTTATTTTCTTACCCCCTACGTCAAGGGCAAAAAGTCAGTGGAGGGATGATTGAACATCATTTATGTCAGATTGTTTGCGTCGGGCCAAGAGTAAGCGGGTGAATATTTGAAACACGTTCGCCAAATTTTACGTTCCTCCGATCAAACTATGGAAGGGGTGATTGGTACCAAACCTTGGGTACCTGCATCATTCATATACGAATTTGAACGGGTTAGTCATGCCAATAACTTAAGGAAATGGTAAAGGAAAAATGCATGATTGGAAAGTAAGTATGTTGATGGGTGGTGCTGCCTCCTTTATTTGGATTTATCTAATTCGATGGCATCGAGTGTAGGATCTGGTCGTATGGACGGTCGAACCGCGTCCATCTGGAGTCGGATCTCAACTTTCAAATGCAATGATCGATGCACAATTATCTTGATTCATGCCACGCATGAGACGAGTAGTGGATGGTCATGTCAGATCCATCTTAAGCTGTGTAACTTTTCTCGGACGGATGACATGATTCTGCAAACGAGCGCTTCAGTCAGGCCCGTTATGGCAATGCTTTGTAGTTCTGCATGCAGGTATTGGAAGTATGATCAGTACCAGACTCTGGGTACCTATATCATTCACACATAAATTCATAAGAGTTATTAGTCACATAAATTACTCATAAAGCATGTAAAGATAAAAGATATAAGTAAAAAATAATCCTGTTAAGGGAATGAGTGTTATTCAGAATGAGAATGGTATCGCATATCCTTTGCCAGCCCATTTTGACTTGTCTCATCTCTGACAGGTGATGACCGTTGAAGCTTTAATTGATGAAGGAGGTCTTTTCAAATCCTCATGGGGCGGCAATGCCAAGAACGATCAGACCTTGATCGGATACTGGGATAACAAAGGAAACTAGGCGGCCTTTGTGGGTGAATGATGAGGGTGAGTTCCCTTTGAATTGCCTTCTTACCCCCACGTCGAGGGCAAGGAATAAAGGTCTGGTAGTCAGATCAGAACCGCTAATGGTGGCATCTCATCTTGTCAGTGCTAAGGCGGTGATCGGCAGGAGAACATTGGATCCATGCTTATAGAAGCTTTGTCTTTTCCATGTCGGGAAGTGGGATACGGAGGCTAAGAATGTAGATATGCCTCGTCCATCCGTGGTTATGTCTTTGATTCAACGTTGGGGAACGAGAGCCGATATATAGACAATAAATCAACATACTGACTTAAGTGTTTCAAGCTTTTATCTCATCGATCTTCGAGCAAGACTGAAGCAGTCGATCAGGATTGAATAACCTCAGTAAATGGGGATGATGGCTCTTAGAAGGATCCAAGTCGTTGCCATCTTGTTGTTGATATTCTCAGACCATCCGTCGAAAATTGGATGATAAGTCTTTATGATTATTGTTGGCCAAAATATATGCCGAGCCTAATGCGAGCCATCAAGCGGGTCCGGGAGAGCCAGTTTTTCTAGAAAAGTTTGTTCGAAGAAGGTCGACCTGGATATCTTCAGAGGAGTCGGTCGACCTGGAGAGCTTCAGACGAGTCGGTCGATCCGAAGTCAGTCAACCTGGACTTGAATATCGTTACGACGATGGCTGTTCGAACTGATCTCACCTCGACCCGTGACCTATTCTGGGGCAAACTACATACTGGGAGCTTTCCAAAGTGCAATTCCAATTGGCTGGTTCTCTGCTTAGGTCGATGTCGAATAAGGAAGGGTCAACACGACTGGGGTCGAACTCAGAACTGGAAAAAATCGGTTTTTTTATGCAGATGTTGCTGCTTCTGCTTTCCGAAGCATGTACATAAGTATTGGAAACCATGGCTGCTGAAGATGACTGAAAATAGGATTTTGTCTTGGACTTGGTGATCCAAACGTTGAGAAAAACCCTCAAGACGTTAAGAATTCATCTCTCAATGAAAGCACCAAACTGTTGACGCCAAAATGTGGTCATCAACGGCCAAAAGTCAGCTTTGAGCATGATATATGAAGAAATATCAGAAAAAGCGAGAAAAAGCAAGACAACAGCGTTTTTATAATGGTTCAACATTAACGAGCCTGCGTCCACTTTATAATCTCATAATAATATCATAAAGTCAGAGATACAATGAATGAGATCGTCAGGATCTCTGTTACATAATCGTTTTTGAGGAATATAGAAAGTATTTCGTGATTAAGTGGTTGGCAGCCATGATTGAGTCATGCGTGAGCCAAAGAATAAGGCTCTAATCTGAGCCGAAGAAGATCCCCTCTTTGTTGTATTGCTTGGTGTATTTATAGGCAGTAGGCTTCAATAATTGGAGGTGTCATGTGTCAGTTGATCCATGTGAATAGCAGATAATGGAGCTGAGTCTTGATTACGTGGAGAAGTTCCCTCTAATATGTGGCAGCATAAACGTAGCTAGATCCGAGTTTATAGGCTTTAAAATAGGTAGTTGGACCAAGTAAGTAGGCTATTAAATAGATCTCGTGACCAAGTCATTGTTGTAATGTAAGCTGATCTTAAGACCATCAAGCCTAGGTATTTTGAGCTGAAATATTTCGATCCAAGATGTAACAACCCGTATTTTGAATAACAAGTTATAACATAAATCAAGGCAGAATTAAATGATAAAATCTAAATCAAGGGAAACGGGCTATGCCATTGCGTTCATTTCGGAAAAATACGCGAAATAGAGTCTGAGTTTTCGAAAATCGGAGTACGTATGACCCAGTTATGGCCCATAGAAGTTTTCAGAAAATTCAAGTTTAAAAACAGATTCGAATTTAAATTCAACAGGGCAGGATAGGCGGGAAAAGATCCCGCCACTCCCCAAGTCGACTGGGGAGTCGACTTGGGAGTCGACACACCCCAGGCTGTGTCGACTGCCCAATCGACACCCCTGTCGACTTGGGTGGTCGGCCAGTCTGGCCTGGGTGCACCTGACTTGTTTCTCAAGACATGTTTGGAGGCTAGTGACGTGAATTGATGGCCCAGATCTGAATTAGGGTTAATCCTATGGCCTAAACTAACCTAATCATCTATAAAAAGACCCTAATACCTAGCCTAAATCAACATAAATCATTCCTACAACTAAACTATGCCAAAATGTTTAATCATGGCCTCCACCCTCTTGTCATAGCCTCCATCTTCATTCATATGAGAGTTCCTAAGCTTGTTTGAGAGCTTCTAAGTTTGATTCAAGGCCAAAGTTCAATCTTTCTTCATACAAATCAAAGGAGCTTCTTGGAGCTTGTATTCATTTGGGGTTTTTTAGAGTTGCTAGTGGCTTCGTCTCAATCTTATTTTATTTTATAAGTCTTCATAGCATAGTAAGCCCTATTCTACTCTTAGATTCTAACTATGAAGTTAAATATGACATGTTGCAAGTTTTAGTTTGGGCCTAAGCATGATTTGTGCTTTGATTCTATCATGTTATGCATAGACTTATTCTATGCATGTTTGTAAAGCTACCACCTTGACTTTGTGCATAAAAAGCTATGAGCTTTGGTTTGAAATGTTGCATAAAAGCAACATAGAAACTCTCATAACCCTTATGTTAACTTGCATATGATGTTATATGCGAATCACTTGCTATCATCCCATGTCATTTATGACCATGTTTCATCTATTTTGCTAAAGTTGATATCATGCATGTTTTGAGGCCTATAATGGAATATGCAAGTTTATGAACACATTTGCCTCATATGCCACCATGTTTAACTTGTGGCCCAAACCTTATTAATTATGTCATGCTTCTAAAGTTCCCCCTTTGAGATCTATTTGCGTTTATGCGAACTTACATGCGATGGGGTTACGCTATGGGTAAACTAAAATGACATAAAATCATGACTTGAAAAATGACATGAAATATGACATGTGATTATGCTTGGAACATGAACATGAACTTGGACATGACTTCTAGAAAACATGGGAATGGCCAACTCGAGGTTGGGTTGAGTTTGTAGCATAAATCTTCCCGGAACCGACCGGCTTAACTAGTGGCTACAAGCAATAGGACCCAATGTGAGTAGTTGGTCATGTCGCACTTGAAACCCGAGGTTAGACTATGTTGTGGTGTAAAGCTACCCGGACCCGCCCGGCTTAACTAGTACCACAACAAGGTCTAATGTGAGAGGTTGGGTGCATTAAATTAATTAATGCCACATGATAGGGTTATGTCATGGACTACTTGAATACTTAACCAATTAAACACGATGGGTTGGTAGGGTTAAGTCATGAACTACTTGAATACTTAACCAATTAAACACGATGTATTGATAGGGTTAAGTCATGAACTGCTTGGGTACACTTGACCGACTCAATACATGGGTAGGATAGGGTTAACCACACTTAACCCGCTTGAAATCCTAGTTACGAGGTCCTTTTCAGCCGTAACCCACTTGGGAGTATCTGGATACCCTGGACTAGGCTAGGGTGGGGCACGATTACTGGACTGTAAGAGACCAAAAGAGACGGCTGAATGGTGCACCGATTGTTCAGGCGGACCATGGTCGTGCACATTAAGTCCAGAGTTGAACATGGGCACCAGTAGGTTTAGACTGTGCGTGCTTGAATTGTGTCTGTGGTTTACACCTTAGGGATGGATACACCCTGGGGTGGACCTTGCACAGTTAACTACATTCCATTATTAAGCCGTATGACACCGATACACGACGAATTAGGCTTATAGGGAGCCGATCGACTAGACCGAGTAGTTGGACCTTGATTTAGGTCACCTCATGATATTGGGCCATCTTTGGGCCAAGGGATCATTTCTTGTTTATACTTGACATGGATTACTAGTACACACTTGGTGCAACTTAACCTCGTATATGCGATGCCACACTTGATCTATCTTGTTAACTTTTCACCATGCCAGTTATCACCCTATGTTTCATCTCTGCTTTACATGTCCAGTTAACTTTATTAGTTTTTATACTAATAGTAGGTAGGACTTACCAGTCTTTTTGACTGACCCGTTTTCTTTCGCCTCTTTTCTTCCGTTTCCCCCCCCCCCCAGGTTTACAGGGTGGAAACACTGGTACCTAGCTTGGATCTTTAGCTGCTTTTCTGGATAGCTCATGTACGGTTTGGACTTGAGCATGCTATGGCTTTATTCTACTTTGGGGATAGTTACTTTATGTTTTTCCAGTTTTCAGTTTATGTTTCTAGACTTTGTTTTGTGGGAAAATAATGACCAAGTACTTTGATGTAACTTGACTATGGTTTTGAAATGTTAGTTTTATCCGCTGCTTTACTTACTCTGTTTTACTTATATGTTCTGTCTTGTGATATCTGCATGCATGTTTACCTTGTTTAACGCCCCTCCAAAGCTAGTGTGCTTGCAAGAGTGGCATTGGCGGAGGTGGGGTGTTACATTTGGTATCAGAGCATAAGGTTTACAAGATCTGAGAAAAAAGGTTTTTAAAACTTACCTTTTGAAAAACTATTTTCAAAACCAATTAAGTATTTTCCAAGAAAAGTCTAGTTTATTTTAAAAGGCTATTCCCCAAAAGCCATTAGCACTATCCTTTGTTTCCTCGTTCTAAATCTATCTTTTCCCTTTTTCAGCATGGCCGATCTTAATCTTCCCGAGGGAGTAACCATTCCCGGATGGTTCCGGAGGTACTTGGAAGCTAGGGCCAACGATGTGGGCCCAGCAAATACTCCCACCGTAACTGAGGTTCCTCCTCCTCCTCAGCATCCACAAGCAGATTTCGCAAAGGTTTGCAAAGACTTTAAGGCGATGGGTGGCAAGAATTTTGTTGGGACGGAGACTTTTGTTGAGGCAAGAAATTGGTTGAAAGAAACTGAAGATCTCTTCACCATCTTTGATGTGAAAGACCGTAGAAAAGTTCTGTTGGCAGTATGGCTATTGAAAGAGGAAGCTGCTTATTGGTGGGAGGTCACCAATGCTACTAGGCCTATAGAGACTTGGGCCGACTTTAGGACAAGGTTTGGGCTTAAGTTTCTATCATCTGCTATGGCGAATCTGCAATTGGAGAAGTTTATATCTTTGAAGCAAGGGGACATGACAGTGAGGGAGTATGTGAATAAGTTTAACCAGCTTGCTCGATTCGGTTTGGACATGGTTAATACTCCCCAGAAGAAGGCTTTACGCTTTGCACGAGGGTTGAATGAGCCATTACAAGGTTTAGCCATGTCTCATATACCCATGGGGGCCACTTTTGAAAGCCTAGTAGACATGGCATTGCTTCAGGGAGATGATAAGAATGGCAAGAAAGAAGTCAAGCCTAATGAGACTCAAACCAAGAAGACGGATTCCAAGTGTGGAGGTAATCAGAGCAACCAGAACAACAAGAACAACAAGGGTAACAAGGCCAAGGCAAGGGACACAAGGAAGTGCAACTACTGTGGGATCGTTGGGCACATAGCCAAAGATTGCAGGAAGAAGAAGAGGAAGTTGGGCGAATGCTTTCATTGTGGAGAGACTGGACACTTTAGCAAGGATTGCCCCAAGAAGCAAGGACAAGGGCAAGGGCAGACTCAGCGTGCAGGACCTTCTGGAGGGCAAGTGCATGCTCTCAACACTGCTCCAGTTTCGGACCGAGGTAGTATTTCTGTAGAAAGTCTTGTTTACATTTCTGATTTTCCTGTTCGCACCTTATTTGATTCTGGCGCATCGCATAGTTTTATTTCTTCTGATCTTGTTGAAAGTTTGCACCTAAGTACTAGTCTTGTTGAGGATCCCGTTAGTGTTTCAAATCCAATTGGGGGTTCCGCCCATTTATCTATGATTTGTATGGATTTGAGGATTTCTATCTTGACCGTAGAATTCACGTGTAATGCTTATGTTCTCGGGTTCACGGGATACAGGTTGATTTTGGGCATGGATTGGTTGTCCAGTTATGGAGCCATTCTCGATTGTGAGCATAGGGTGGTGAGGCTCATGACTCGCCTCGGTAATACCCTAGAGATTTCTTGCAACCCGCTAGATCCCGTCATGTTATGTTATCTTGAATCTCTTGACTCGTCCATCGATGATCCGTAATCTGTAAGGGTGGTTCGAGAATATCCTGATGTCTTTGAAGAGGTTAAGGGGTTACCCCTAAACGAGAGATAGATTTCCGCATTTATCTTGTTGATAATGCCAAGCCAGTTTCATTGCCCGTTAGGCACATGGCCCCGCGAGAAAGAAGAGAGCTCAGTAAGCAAATCAAGGAGTTGCTTGAGAAGAATTTTATTAGGCGAAGCATTTCTGAATGGGGTGCTCCTGTGGTATTCGCTACTAAGGCAGATGGTTCGCTTCGTCTTTGTGTTGATTATCGAGAGTTGAACAAGCTGACAAAGAAGAATAGGCACCCGTTACCGAGGATAGATGACCTCTTTGACCAGCTTGTTGGTGCTTCTGTTTTCTCTCAGCTCGATCTAGCCACCGGATTCCATCAGCTTAGAGTGGCTGAGGATAGTATCGATAAGACTGCGTTTAGGACTCCAGATGGATCTTTGAATGGCTTGTCATGCCATTCGGTTTGACTAATACACCCGCCTACTTCGTAGATTTGATGAGTAGGGTGTTCAGGGAGTTCCTTAACAAGTTTGTGGTTGTCTTCGTGGATGATATTCTGATCTTCTCAAAGGATGTGGAAGAACATGTTAAACACCTCAAGGAAGTGATGGATACGCTAAGAGCTCATCGGTTGAAAGCCAAGTTCTCCAAATGCCATTTCTGGAGAAGGGAAGTTCGGTTTCTTGGACATATTGTTTCTAAGCAAGGCATAGCGGTGGATCCCGCGAAAGTGGTTGCAGTTCAAGACTGGAAGACTCCTAGGAATGCAACCGAAGTAAGAAGCTTTCTCGGTCTGGCTGGCTACTATAGGAAGTTCATCAGGGACTTCGCTAAGATTTCAGCCCCTCTTACTAAGTTGACAAAGAAGAACTTAGTCTTTGCATGGGACTTAGAGTGTGAGCTTGCTTTTCAAAGGCTCAAGAGGGCCCTTACTACAGCTCCAGTTTTGGCATTACCTGGTGGCGGTAAGATGTTTACCGTGTACACCGATGTATGTGGCACGGGTTTAGGTGCTGTTCTGATGCAGGAAGGAAGGGTGATATGTTATGGGGGTAGGCAACTTAAAGTTCATGAGAAGAACTATTCCACTCATGATTTGGAGTTGGCAGCGATCGTCTTTGCACTCAAATCCTGGCGCCACTATCTTCTAGGCGAAAGGTTTGAGTTATATACTGATCACAAGTCGCTCAAGTACCTCTTCTCGCAGAAGGATCTGAATCTAAGGCAGCAAAGGTGGATGGAATTCTTGGCATCTTATGACTTCGAGATAGCTTATACCCCTGGCAAGGGTAATGTTGTGGCAGATGCGTTAAGCAGAAGTAGGTTGACTTTGAGTCCCTTGTTTGTTGAGATGAGGAGCCTAGAGTTCTTGGCAACCTTTGATTTCACAACAGCTATTGAGTCGATGACTGGTTCTTTAGCATCCCTTGAGCTTAGACCTATACTTCTTGATCAAGTTGGGGCTTCACAGAAGGAAGACCCGCAGATAGTCGAGGTCATGGACAAGTTGATTCGTGGTGAGACGTCTAGTCACCTTGCTAGATATACTGTTGATGACAAGGGTTGGCTAAGGCGTGATGGAAGGCTATGCGTTCCACAAGTAGGAGACTTGGTGCATAAAATTCTCGAAGAAGCGCATCACTCGAAGATGACTATACATCCTGGAGGAGATAAGATGTATAGGGATATGAAGCGCATTTTCTTTTGGGCTGGAATGAAGAAGGATGTGGCAGAGTATGTTTCAAAGTGCATGGTGTGCCAACAAGTGAAAGCCGAGTCGAAGAAACCCGGTGGGCTATTACATCCATTGGAGGTCCCGCAATGGAAGTGGGAAAGTATTTCTATGGATTTTGTGAATGGATTTCCTAGGTCAAGAAAAGGGAATACGAGCATATGGGTCATAGTTGAAAGACTTACTTAGAGTGCTCATTTCATTCCAGTAAAGAGCAAGAGGACCGCATCATGGCTAGCATCTGTTTATCTTCGAGAGATAGTGCGATTGCATGGAGTTCCTTCTAGCATAGTTAGAGATCGTGACCCAATCTTCACTAGCCAGTTCTGGAATAGTTTGCAAGAAGCGATGGGTACGCGATTGAATCTAAGTACAGCCTATCACCCCCAGACGGATGGCCAAACCGAAAGGGTGAATAGAGTGCTAGAAGATCTCTCGAGGCTTTGTGTTCTTGACTTTGGTGGTACTTGGGAAGACCACCTCCCTCTTGTAGAGTTTGCTTATAATAATAGTTATCAAGCTAGCATAGGGATGGCACCATTTGAAGCTTTGTATGGGAGGCCGTGTAGGTCACCATCTTGTTGGTGGGAGACAACGGATAGGCTTATACTTGGGCCCGATATGATACGGGACACATCCGAGAAAGTTGAATTGGTGAGAAAACGGATGAAAGCGGCCCAAGACAGACATAAATCCTATGCTGACAAGCGAAGGACAGATTTGGAATTCGAAGTTGGAGATATGGTTTTCGTGAAGGTTTCTCCTTTGCGTAATGTGGTTCGTTTTGGAGCAGTTGGGAAGCTGGCACCAAGGTTGTAGGACCCTTCCCTATCATAGAGAGAATTGGGAAGATGGCTTATAAGGTGGAATTGCCCGAGAAGCTGGCCGGAGTGCATAATGTTTTTCATGTCTCGCATCTCCGAAAGTGCCTACATGAGTCCGCTGAGGTGGTTGAACCTAGCATTCTTGAAGATGTGGAGGTAGAGAAAGAGGCAACCTTGAGGAGAGCTCCGATTCGTATCTTGGGAACGGAGATCAAGAAGCTAAGAAATTGAGAAGTCAAATTGGTGAAAGTTCAGTGGAGTGAAGCCGAAGAAGATGCAACTTGGGAAACCGAGGAGAAGATGCGTGGGCTTTATCCATTCCTTTTTGAGGGTACATTCTCAATCTCTTTTCCTAGTTAGCATATCTTTCTTTCACTATCCATGTTTATCTTGTTATCTCGTTAACCTTGTCATGAGAACCTTAGGTAGAAACCCTTTGGATGAAACATGCATTTGAAACATGTTATGCTTGATGTTTGCAAGTGTTTGCAAGTGGATACTCGTGGATGCATGATACACATTAGGCACTAAGATCGGCTCACACACTTTCATATTGCATATGCATGAGTGCTTATACTTATTCATGGCTGAAATTTGTTATGCTATCACGTGGATGTCGCATATGGATGAAGTTATGTGCACTCATATAGAGATTATGAATTATGTTAGGAATTTGCATACATATGGACTCATTTCACTAACATACTTTGCATTAAGGAGGTTTACTGAATCAGTAACCGCCTGATTTTCGCATTAGATAAGTACATATACACACACCTTTGCATATAATCATACATCATTTAGAATTTGTTAAGCATATTGACTGCACGTGGATGATGTTTTGAGTAGATGGATGATGGATGGTAGGATACGTTCTTCCTAACTTAGAGATTTCGGGGACGAAATCCTTTAAGGTGGGGAGGATGTAACAACCCGTATTTTGAATAACAAGTTATAACATAAATCAAGGCAGAATTAAATGATAAAATCTGAATCAAGGGAAACGGGCTGTGCCATTGCGTTCGTCTCGGAAAAATACGCGAAATAGAGTCCGAGTTTTCGAAAATCGGAGTCCGTATGACCCAGTTATGGCCCATAGAAGTTTTCAGAAAATTCAAGTTTAAAAACAGATTCGAATTTAAATTCAACAGGGCAGGATAGGAGGGAAAAGATCCCGCCACTCCCCAAGTCAACTGGGGAGTCGACTTGGGAGTCGACACACCCCAAGCTGTGTCGACTGCCCAGTCGACACCCCTGTCGACTTGGGTGGTCGGCCAGTCTGGCCTGAGTGCACCTGACTTGTTTCTCAAGACATGTTTGGAGGCTAGTGACGTGAATTGATGGCCCAGATCTGAATTAGGGTTAATCCTATGGCCTAAACTAACCTAATTATCTATAAAAAGACCCTAATACCTAGCCTAAATCAACATAAATCATTCCTACAACTAAACTATGCCAAAATGTTTAATCATGGCCTCCACCCTCTTGTCATAGCCTCCATCTTCATTCATATGAGAGTTCCTAAGCTTGTTTGAGAGCTTCTAAGTTTGATTCAAGGCCAAAGTTCAATCTTTCTTCATACAAATCAAAGGAGCTTCTTGGAGCTTGTATTCATTTGGGGTTTTTAGAGTTGCTAGTGGCTTCGTCTCAATCTTATTTTATTTTATAAGTCTTCATAGCATAGTAAGCCCTATTCTACTCTTAGATTCTAACTATGAAGTTAAATATGACATGTTGCAAGTTTTAGTTTGGGCCTAAGCATGATTTGTGCTTTGATTCTATCATGTTATGCATAGACTTATTCTATGCATGTTTGTAAAGCTACCACCTTGACTTTGTGCATAAAAAGCTATGAGCTTTGGTTTGAAATGTTGCATAAAAGCAACATAGAAACTCTCATAACCCTTATGTTAACTTGCATATGATGTTATATGCAAATCACTTGCTATCATCCCATGTCATTTATGACCATGTTTCATCTATTTTGCTAAAGTTGATATCATGCATGTTTTGAGGCCTATAATGTAATATGCAAGTTTATGAACACATTTGCCTCATATGCCACCATGTTTAACTTGTGGCCCAAACCTTATTAATTATGTCATGCTTCTAAAGTTCCCCCTTTGAGATCTATTTGCGTTTATGCGAACTTACATGCGATGGGGTTACGCTATGGGTAAACTAAAATGACATAAAATCATGACTTGAAAAATGACATGAAATATGACATGTGATTATGCTTGGAACATGAACATGAACTTGGACATGACTTCTAGAAAACATGGGAATGGCCAACTCGAGGTTGGGTTGAGTTTGTAGCATAAATCTACCCAGAACCGACCGGCTTAACTAGTGGCTACAAGCAATAGGACCCAATGTGAGTAGTTGGTCATGTCGCACTTGAAACCCGAGGTTAGACTAAGTTGCGGTGTAAAGCTACCCGGACCCGCCCGGCTTAACTAGTAACCACAACAAGGTCTAATGTGAGAGGTTGGGTGCATTAAATTAATTAATGCCACATGATAGGGTTAAGTCATGGACTACTTGAATACTTAACCAATTAAACACGATGGGTTGGTAGGGTTAAGTCATGAACTACTTGAATACTTAACCAATTAAACACGATGTATTGATAGGGTTAAGTCATGAACTGCTTGGGTACACTTAACCGACTCAATACATGGGTAGGATAGGGTTAACCACACTTAACCCGCTTGAAATCCTAGTTACGAGGTCCTTTTCAGCCGTAACCCACTTGGGAGTATCTGGATACCCTGGACTAGGCTAGGGTGGGGCACGATTAATGGACTGATTGTAAGAGACCAAAAGAGACGGCTGAATGGTGCACCGATTGTTCAGGCGGACCATGGTCGTGCACATTAAGTCCAGAGTTGAACATGGGCACCAGTAGGTTTAGACTGTGCGTGCTTGAATTGTGTCTGTGGTTTACACCTTAGGGCTGGATACACCCTGGGGTGGACCTTGCACAGTTAACTACGTTCCATGATTAAGCCGTATGACACCGATACACGACGAATTAGGCTTATAGGGAGCCGATCGACTAGACCAAGTAGTTGGCCCTTGATTTAGGTCACCTCATGATATTGGGCCAGCTTTGGGCTAAGGGACCATTTCTTGTTTATACTTGACATGGATTACTAGTACACACTTGGTGCAACTTAACCTCGTATATGCGATGCCACACTTGATCTATCTTGTTAACTTTTCACCATGCCAGTTATCACCCTATGTTTCATCTCTGCTTTACATGTCCAGTTAACTTTATTAGTTTTTATACTAATAGTAGGTAGGACTTACCAGTCTTTTTGACTGACCCGTTTTCTTTCGCCTCTTTTCTTCCGTTTCCCCCCCAGGTTTACAGGGTGGGAACACTGGTACCTAACTTGGATCTTTAACTGCTTTTCTGGATAGCTCATGTACGGTTTGGACTTGAGCATGCTATGACTTTATTCTACTTGGGGATAGTTACTTTATGTTTTTCCAGTTTTCAGTTTATGTTTCTAGACTTTGTTTTGTGGGAAAATAATGACCAAGTACTTTGATGTAACTTGACTATGGTTTTGAAATGTTAGTTTTATCCGCTGCTTTACTTACTCTGTTTTACTTATATGTTCTGTCTTGTGATATCTGCATGCATGTTTACCTTGTTTAACGCCCCTCCAAAGCTAGTGTGCTTGCAAGAGTGGCATTGGCGGAGGTGGGGTGTTGCACAAGAGCCCTTGAGCCAAGAAGCTTCGAGCCATGAATGTCCGGGCTTGTCCAAGCCCATGCTCGAGCCCTGAGCGATCCTGTGATGGGTCCATGGGTTGACGGCCTTACCAAAAGGCGGGTCAACAGTACCGTTTTCAGTTTATTTTAAAATTGTTAAGGGGAGGTTAAAATAAATTATCCTCCCCTTAAACATATTAATAAAATTTCCAATACTATCCCTATACTCTTCATTAATGCAACCTTAAAACATAAACTCTAATTTAATTTTGTACATAGGAAAATAATAATACATGAAACATAAACTTTCTGAAAACATAAAAAAAAAACCATATTCAAGCATTGTTTACTTTAGTTTTCACTATCACAGTAAGCATGGAACACAATAACAACAAATAAACACATACAAAACACACTAGCCACAAATGAAAAAAAGAGTAACAACATACACATACGCTTAACACAACATGAACATAAACATAAATTCACTTAACAAACATTTATTTTAATGTTGGAATATGTACACTGTTTTAATGTAATTACTTTTGGCAAATCATCTCATAGCGAGGTTGTTTTTCTTATCAAACTGTAAGATCTAAACCGCAACACACTGTATTCACCCTCGAACAAAATCCAAACTTTCCATGACGAACTGTATTCATCATTCGTGCAAATAAACGAAATTCATCTGCTTTCTGCAAACTGTATTCATCTTTTTTCAACAAAATCTAAAATTTCAAAAAGGGGATTTATCAACGTTTGAATTTTTTACCTTGCGGTGCGTTTGGATCGAACTGAGATTGAATTTTGATCGATAGGGTCTAAGGGATGATGAGGGCAGGGGTACTTTAGTCTATATTTTATTTTATTTTTAAAATTCCAAACCCCCCCTTTTAACAAATAAAAAATAAGATGGAGTCCATTTAAATTTATCCTCCCCTTAACAAAAAATGAAGTCCCTTTAACAATCCCGTCAGGTAATCTTTCATTCTTAGCACTGTCAGCGCGCCATTTGATTTCATTATTGGGTGGGATTTATGTTATTTCTATTTTCATAGCGGTTAATTTATGGTAAGATATAATTTATGAATTGTACTCTTGAATAGTTCAACAAATTTACCCTATTGGTTATTATAGTCTGTTCAATCAAACATATGAACTCGGGCTTCATTCTGTCTTCCCTTCAGCCAACCCTACTGGTTATTTGCAATCATTGCAATGTTACACATTATTACATATTATGCAGGGTAATGATATTACTGCTTATATTTTGCAGACAAACTGTAATGGTTTCTCTTAGTTTTGGGTTGTCTTTCACTGAAATTAATGAGAATTTTATGCTACTTTTTGATTCAAAGTCTAACATTACCAGTTTTTGAGATATGCTGTCACTAATGTCGATAATGAAATATGTTACATTGTGTCCCGAGCCTGCCTATTTCTTGACACTAACTTTGAAAATTTTGATTTCATTTAATTTTACTTACATTGCATTTGTAAGATAGCACATTACATGGTTGTCTATTGTACTATGAATGTACTGATCACTGGTTCTATTTGCTGGAAATAATATTACGTTCTAAAAGGCCTAACGTTATGTTCTAAGTTGTTCAATTATTTTTTGTGAAATTGATTCTTTTTTGTTTGTGGGTATTACTTAATAAAGGTACAAGTGTAATTAATAATAGTTGCTCATATTTTTAGCTCATTTGTTCTTTCCGTATACGTTTCAAACAGCGCATGGATTTGTGTAGATTTGCTTTTTATCTGATTGCATTTTCTATGGGTTATTATACCAATTAAAGCTTTAACCAAAGAAGTTTTTGTTTGTTTATTAAATTAGACAGTTAATGAGCTCATTGTGATAGTTGCACATGTTTTAATGAGCTTAATCCCAAATTGAGCATGTTTTTTTCCATGTTTTTAATGATAATAAATTAATCCCAAATTGAGCATGTTTTTTTCCATGTTTTTAATGATCATAAATTAATCTCAAATTGAGATATGTTTTCTTTCGAGTCAGCTAATGCAGTGCGCCTTTTATATATGAGTTCCCTTATCTCTAATTTATAATTTAGTCAATCCGTTTGTTGTTAAATAACTTTTAATTTTGGTAGAATGTACACAATTTATAATTATTTTCCCTGTTAATATAGAGAAAAAAAAAATTCGTTCTTTTGGGGAACTACATTTTTTATTTCAAAATGCCTTTTGCTACATCTCCATCCGCATTTCCTCCTTTTGCACTCTCTTTCATGCCTCTATTTTTACATTTGCGGTATTTTTCAAAGTAGGCTGCGACCATCTACATATTTTCATTATCACAACATTTTTTTTTTTGGAAATTATTACCATTAAAAATATATTGTTACATGCATATAGATTGCAAAATTATAAAAGTCAAAGAATTTACTGATTTGATTAATTTGTTTAGTTGATGGCCTATTTTTGATAGACTATATATGCATGTATGTATGTGTATGTATATAGTTGGAAATCTATCATGAATTAGTGCCCTTCCAGTTTTTATATACAAAAAACAAATATAACTACTTTAAGGATAACTGAATGCTATAGCGGTGTGGAAGAACAATCTTGGGGCTCGATGGAAAACTTCATATTTTCTATGGTTAACCGTTGACTTGATTTTTTTCTGCATTTTTTCTTTATATAACATTGTGATTAAATAGATTTTGCTACTAAACTACTACTATTGAGTGAAATAAATTTCTTCAGATTCTTGACTATAATTTAGTAAGGAATCGATGATGAAATGTATTTTTGTTATGGTAAAATTCGTATAGCAAATTACAAGGAAACATAGATCTGGTTTTGTAATTTTAAACCAATTGCTTAAGAGATGCATTCATGTGAAGTAATCAATATTTTTCCATACCAATTTATGCAATCAAGGGAATGTTTTTACTCATTATTTGTTACTAACTGCTAACATCTGTATCAATTATTCTTCTTATACAAAGCTAAAATGAAACCAGCTTTTTACCGGGTTTGGTAGTAGTTATGTAATTTAGGAAACAAAAGGTTGGAATTGTCTATCAATTTAAGTTTTTATTTGGAAAAAAAATTTATAAGGACAAACTAATTAAAAATTTTATCCAAAAGGACAAGCCACTAATAATTTATCCATAAGGACAGTAAATAGGTCAGCCCAACAAAACCCCTCTTTTATTACGTTCTTATCGCTTCCATCTTTTCACTGAAAACCCTAGTCGCTGGCCGCCTCTTCCTCCAAACCCTAGTCGCCTCTGATGATCAACTTCCACCACGTCCCTGGCCGCCTCTTCCATCAAACCCTAATCGCCTCCGACAAATAACTTCCACCACGTCCCTTATCCTTCGCCGTCTTGTCATCAGTCGTTGTCGCTGCTTTCTTCTTCTTCATCAATCGTCTATCTCGTCCATATCTCGGTCTTCTCATCGATCTGTAACGCAAAAAAATTTCCTTGAATATTTTTTTTATAAAAACATTAAAGCAGTTTTTATGTATCATTTTTATATTTTTCTAGGTATCATTTTTGTTTATTTACCACTGTTTTGTATTCGTTTTGTCTGTTTTTAATGTTGTATTTATTTTGTAGTTGTATTGTTGCATTATTTATGTATTACAGTCGAGTTTATTTCATTATGATCAACTAAACTATGATGTAACATTTTTTTCATTAGTTTTAATTTTGAAATAGTGCAGCATTAAATTTAGTAGAAAATGATACCTAAGTTGGTATAAAAATGATACTCACTCATTATACAAAGTAAAAACTGTGACTTTCTACTATTGAAAAACTGATGTGTACATGTGAAATGATCATTTATGATGCATAACATTTACATCTGATACTCATAAATAATATCATTCTGTTCTATATTGTTTTTTTTTATTAACCAGGATGATGATTTTGTTAATCCGCGGGCAAAAGACATTAAGCTAACTGCATCTTCTCTTTTGTTAGCTTACTATCATTTTTAACTAAGTATTGGTATCACTTTATTATCTGTTGTTACTTTTCAGCAATAATGTATAAATATTAGTTGAAAAGTGGTATCAGTTTCTTATTTCTAACCATCAATAAAGAATAAATTTATACTATTATTTCTAACCATCAATATTTTTCATACATACAAAGCAGATTGTGGAATATTTGCGATGATATTTATGGCATCACACAACAGATCTGAAGTTACGCTGAAGGTGACAGAAGAAAACATGGATAAAACAAGAGCAATAATTGTGTGTTAAATACTATCAAATCATGCTAGCTGTTGGAATTTGGTTCGATTCATCACTGGATTGAGCAAAAAAACTCCAAGAAAATGAATGAATTAATGTCTAGAATAGTGTTGCATGTAACTAGATTCTGTTTGAAAACGATGATTTTTATTTCAGTTTTATATGTAAACAGTTTAAAATGTTTTGCAAATAAGTAATGACTATTATGTACATGTTGTTGATGTATTGAATACTAATCTTGCTTATGTATATGTTGATGGATGGAATGATTGTTATGTTGGTGAGTTGGATGGCAAATTAATGATATCAAATTTTGTCAGTATTGATACTCTGAAAGTCATGCAGAAATGAATTTTTCAACAACTGATACCTAAAAGAAAGTAATATCGATACTTATAAACTGCAGAAAGTAGATAAAAGAAAACTGATACCTGCCTAATCATAAAAATGATACCTAAATACTGAGAGAGAAAAAATAGAAAAAAACTGATACCTACTGCAGTACAAAAATGATAATTAAAAACTGATACCCATAAACTGAGAACATTAATAAAACTAAAACTGATACCTACCAAAATATGAAACTACTACCTAAAAACTGCAAGCATGAAAATAGCACAAAACTGATACCTACTGCAGTATAAAAATGATAATTAAAAACTGATATCAAATTTTATCAGTTCTTAATTATTATTTTTATACTGTAGTAGGTATCAGTTTTTTATCATAGCAGTTTTTAGGTATCAGTTTTATATTTTTTTAGGTATCATTTTTGTTTATTTAACACTGTTTTATATTCGTTTGTTGTGTTTTAATGTTGCATTTATTTTGTAGTTGTATTGTTGCATTATCTATGTATTACGGTCGAACTTATTTCGTTATAATCAACCAAACTGTGATGTAAGTAATTTTTGTGTTACTTTTTATTTAAAACATTACAGCGGTTTTTAGGTATCATTTTTATATTTTTTTTTACTATCATTTTTACTGTATTCACTGTGCTATGTTTTTTTTAGTTACTTTTTGTTGCTGTATTAATTATGTTGCTGTACTGTTGCACTAGCTTTGTAATTCAATTGAATTTATTTCATTTTAATCAATCAAATTGTGATTCAAACATTTTCTGTATTGCTTTTGTCGTTAAAATATCAAAGCAATATTTTGGTATTATTTTTATATTTTTCTAGGTATCATTTTTATGGTTTTGTGTATGAGAACTGTGGCAAGTAGGTAGATTTGTGTTGTTTGCTTTGGTAATTGACTTTTTTTGATACACAACATTAATTCTAACTGATACCCACCGATAAAAAAATAACACTCATCTAGTCAATTCAAATCTCACAAAAATAATATTTATTCTCAATAATACCTACTAATTTAAAAAATAATAGCAATCGATTCAATTCAATTGTCACAAAAATGAGATTATTCTCAATAATACACAATAATACCCAGTTGTATCATATGATACCTACAACTATACATAACTAATATACTAGGATACATTGTTTTCCTACACAATATAAGTACATACAACATTGCTCTCCATTCCAAGAATGCATTCATGCATTTACTTGTACTTGTACTCAATCCAGTCTTGAATTCAAGCAAATTCCAGTAGCATGTAGTATCTGCAAGAATTTCATACACAATCAAAACTTATACCAACATAATAATGTAAATTCAACTAGAAAATATAAAACTGATAACTTAAAAAATATATAAATGATACCTAAAAATTGCTATGATGTAAATTCAACTAGAAAATATAAAAGTGATACCTAAAAAAATATAAAAATGATACCTAAAAACTGCTATGATGTAAATTTAACTAGAAAATACAAAAGTAATACCTAAAAAAATATAAAAATGATACCTAAAAACTGCTATGATGTAAATTCAACTAGAAAATATAAAACGGATACCTAAAAAAATATAAAAATGATACCTAAAAACTGTTATGATTTAAATTCAACTATAAAATATAAAACTGATACCTAAAAAAATATAGAACTGATACCTAGAAACTGCTATGATTTAAATTCAACTAGAAAAAATCAAACTGATACCTACAAAAATATAGAACTGATACTTAAAAACTGCTTCGATATTTTAAAGGAAAACTAATACAAAAAATGTTTACATCCCACTTTGATTGATTAAAATGACATAATTTTGATTGAGTTGCAAATCTAATGCAACAGTACAAGTACAAAACTGTTATAGCACCAAAATTATAAAGACAAAAGCATAACACTATTAATTTTGGAAAACTGATAGCAAACGATTCAAAAAAAAGAACATTAAAACCTTTACCTGCTTGAAAAGGCAATAGAATCCATGAATCACAAATTGAGGAAAAAAACACCTAATCGAAATATTTAAGGTTAGATTAAAGCAAATTTGATAAGAAAACAAATTCAATCGATGCAACAAAAAATAACCTAATTGATATCTGACACCGATATGCACGAGGAACAATTTCTGAATCTGATATGCGCGAGGAACAAATCATCGTTAATCTCGTGAATGAAATCCCAAATCAATACGCTCGAGAGTAATTTTGCAATCTGAATCAGAAGAAAAAAACGCGCTGGAGAATTTAGGGTTTTCAAGATCTGAGAGAAGCGCGATATATGAATGATGAAGAAAATAAATCAGCGCACGTGTAATAAAAAAGAATCGGTATTGTCCTTGTGAATAAAATTTTAGTGGGCTGTCCTTATGGATAAAAAAACACTAAAATTTGTCCTTGTGATCATTTTCCTGCATTACATATACTTAGAGAATTTACATTATATTTCATTTGCCATAGATGTTAACCACACTGAAATCATTAGCACTAATAACCTAAAGAATTAAAAGCATAAACTTTCCTATAACCGGAGCATACTCTTTTTCTCAAAATGTTTAAATTTAATTTACTTTTTTGTATATGATTGCCAATTACTAATTTTTTGGACTAATCAATTCAGAAATATTTTGGGGGCGTTACATACTACATTAATTGGTTAATCTTTAATTGTTGAACTCAACAAATTTTTAATATATTTGAATAATACTTTTCTGGCATATTTGATGGTAGTATGTTTATTGATAGACTAATTTCTTTGCAATGAAATATTTTGTTTGCCTCTAATTGATTCCCTAATCAAAGTTGGCCACATAGTCGGATCGAAGGCAGTAACCAACAAAAATACGAGGTTAGTCTGCTTCATTTTCTATGCTTTAAAATTCTGATTTCTTTTATTCTAATTAATCAATTTCTATATATCATCAAACTTTAAAGATTTTAGTTTTAAATTTTCTTCATGTTTGGAAGCATCAACGAGAAGTTGTGACTTGATACAATAAAATGTTTGGATTTGTGACAGTAAATTCCTTCTTACTAAAATCTAAGAATAATTTTGTGCAATTAGCAGCCACCTATTAGATGCCTACTAAGAAACCTAAGTTTAATATTGTAGAACTAGATGCTACAGTAAAGGTTGTTTTTTTGCTCAACTCCATGTGGAACATTTCTTTCTCACTCATTATAATTAGCTGTTGAAGTAATATTGTTCCACTCACATGCAAATTTACTCTAGATTTTTTATTTCACAGTTTGTTAATACTGTTTTATTCTGAGGATTGGAAACTTCTTGCATAAAAACTCGGTGTCAACTTTGTTGAAGCAGAGCTTATATTATCAATACATACTGCTGAATTACCATGAAATTTATTCCACCCCATTTATCTTTTATAGTTGATCTTGCAATTAAATGTTTTATTTGTTTATCTATATGATTAATAAAATATTTACCATTAAAAAAATATTTTTACATAATAAAACCATAGTATGGTGGTGGTTATCTTTAGTTTTTACTCTAAAAGCATAAGGTTTATTTGAGGTTCTTCATGTTTTTGTCATATTTCATATTTCATAAGAATTGCGGAGATTTTATGCATTTTTATTATGAGTTTTGCACTTTCATGTGTATATAGTATATGTATTCTTACATGTATGTATGCATACAACATATGTTTAGTTTCTCGTCAGTGCATAATCATAATTTCTATGTTGCTCTCATTTTTTGTTTAACATTTTCATGTACAGTTAGAATATGGATCTCCATTTTCGTATACAGTCGGTTGGTTTAGGTAAGCTGGTTAGAATTGGTTAATTAAGGTAAGTCCATTTGCAATCCTTATTGAATTAGCTAATTTTTTTCATAATACCTCGCTTAAATGTGACTATTTTCCTAAAGACTACCTTATAGCAATTTAATGCAACAAATTAGAAGAATAAAGATAATAATAAAAAAAAGTATACCTAAATTAACCAATTTAACAAAGCTTTGATTCCATTTCATTTTAGAGTATGCTTTGCACTTCTTACTCTTGGTTATCTATTCACAGTTTAGCTTGGTCATTTGTACAATCTACCTATTTTTGTCCTTTTGGTTTTTCTTCTCTGCATCATTAACATGTGTTGCTTTAGTTTAATGGACGACTCTAAAGTGAAAAATCAATTTGAGTACTATGTTATCTTAATACATATTTGTTAGTGTACAAATGAATTAAGATAGGATTAAATTTCAAAAATCCTCTAGAATCAAGGCGGAATTATATATCAGTTACTGGCATTCCTTCTTGAATTCACTGGGTAAGTACATTGTTCCTCTACTGAAAATTTTGTAACAACCCCGAAAAATCAGAACCAATTTAAAATTTTTATATTGGCAATTTTAATGAATTTTGAATATTTAAAATGAATTATTTCAAATAATAACGACTAGAAGTTTATTTTGAACAGAATTAGAACATATATATTTATGTAAATCGAAGTTAGAATATAAAAATTTATTTTAATTATAAAAGGAATCGGAAATGGCGTGATAATTTAAAAATTCGACTTCAAATTTCAAATGAATGTACAGGATTCAAAATAAACTGAATTTTGGCGAAACCAAAAATATTAGAATGTATTTGAAAATATATTTCCAACGAATCTGAAAAATTGAAATTTCATAGCGGGAATAAAAAGTTATGTCCAGTTGAAAATTCAGAATAGTCGCTATGGAAATATAACCCTTAAAAATAGCGATTTTGCAAACAACCTCCGTTTTCGACGAAACCACTTTTGATGGATCCGGGATGTCAAGTTATTGCTAGATTCCAATTTTCATAATTTTTGAAATCAATATGTGAGCGTGGCAAAAGAAAACGAGTTTTGACAGTTTCAGTCAATTTGGATCGACCAAAAAATGACCATTTTTCAAACAGTCACCAAATTTGGCGAAACTAGTTTTGTTTGGACCGAATCGTCGATACGAAGCTGGAAATAATTTTTCTGGAACTTTTAGAATCAGTATGTAGCCCCGGTAAAATAAAATGTGTGTTCAAATTCAATATATATTAATTTATATTTTGATTTTGATGAAAACGATCGTAACAGCCGAATTGGGTTACGAAACATATCCCATTGTGTTCGGGATAGGGGCAATTAGCTAGGGGCAACAATCGTTGGGTTCGATTTGGAGTTCGGAGCGTTGAACGAATAATAAATGAATAAAACGAATTAAAATATTAATAAAATTATATATATATATATATATATATATAAAGACAAAAACGAGAAATCCTCGTTCCTATTCCCAACCGCCGCCCCAATTCAGTTTTGACGATCAAAATCGTTGATTCTTCCTTACCAATTTCTGAACCTTCCACTCACTAAAATCACGAACTCGTAAATGGAAAAGGGTAGAGCTCGTCGAGCTCTAGAAGCTCAACGGTGGAGATGGATTATTATGGCCTGAGGTGGCCGCTGCGAGGCCGGGAAGTGAGTGTGGATCGAAGTCAATTGGGAGTGCTGGAGGGGACTGGAATCATTGGGATGGTCGGTGAAGGGGGAGCTCACGTAGGCGGAGGCGGTGGACGGGTCAGATGGGGGTCCGGTCGAGCAACGACGTGGTGGTTTGGAACCCTAGGGCGTGACGATTTTGGGTTCAGCGTGGTAACGGGTTACAGACGAAGAAGAAGAGAACGTTTTTAGTTAAATGTTACTAAAGGTTAAGATAATTATTTTAATTAATTAATTATATCCTTAATTATTCGTTAATGTTATAGAATGTTCATAATAGCGTATCTTTTCCATACGAAGTTCAAATCGTGCGAAACTGGACCCGTTACGATCGTGGGGACGAGAGCTTCACAATAAAACTGACGGCGTCCAAAACGGAGCACGTTGGAATTTCAGGCGAATTCAAACCCGAATCGAACCAGAAATTCAGATAAAAACTGAAAGAGTGGATCCCACTATGAGAACTTCTCTCTAAAAAAATTTGTACAGTTATTTATTTTATAACTGCATATATGAACTGCTCCTCATCGTCCACAGACCATGCGCGATTTATTTGATTGTATTGTGTTGTGATGAGAAATGTAAATGAAAATATATTGTAACACCCCACCTCCGTTAAGGTCACTCACAAAGGGAATACCTTAACTTTGATGGAGCATTTTTGTAGACAGAACAGAATATTACAAGAACAGATACGTAAAGCAGTACTTGAAAATTTTATAACTTTATTTCAGTGGAAAACAGAAATCAGTTTGGTTACATCTTTCAAAATTTCTCTACCAAAACTCAAGTACATATATATATCAGCCTTGTTCAAAAGCCCTCAGAGTACAAATCTTTAAAATCATAATCCCCACAGAAGATGGCATAAGAAATTAATCCACACTTTAAGCACTTCAAGTAATTCAAGCAGAAGAAATCCGGATCAAGCTAAAGTATTCCCTCCTTGGAAACCTGGGGGGGGGGGGGGGACGGAAAGAAAAGGGGCGAAAAACAAACGAGGTCAGACATAAAGTCTGGCGAGTCCAGTGATTTCCAGCATATGAACAGATAATAATAATCATGGCATGCAAATAAAACTGGATGCGAGATAACAGTAACAGGAGTAGCAGATATACTTAGGTTAAACAGAAAAAAAAAACAGAATGATGTAAGCTATTACTTTTCACCTCTCTGCACTAATACTAGTATAACAAGATTAGGTGTCACCCCAATGTCTAAACTGAAACAGAATTGGGAACAGAATAATTTCCACAGAAGAGAATGCTAGTAATGGGCCTTTACCACCCCAACAGAAACAGACAGAAACAGAATGCTAATAATGGGCCTTTACCACCCGAACAGAAGGCACAGAAACAGATTAATCCCTACGGAAACAGAATGTAGAATTAGGTGTACTCTAGTAAATGGGCCTTTACCACCCGAACAGACGGTACCACGCAGAAACAGACAGGTGTTACCACCCAACAGAAATAGACGGTACCAACAGAAACAGACAGAACTAAGTGTACCCTAAAACCCTAACCCAAACGATCGGCTCACTAATACATAAATACCCCGTGTCGGCCCCACAGTAGGGTGTATCACTCCCTAAAGTGACAACCAATTGGCACAGACCTATTTACAGATGTCACGGCGTCTTACATCCTCAGAGGCAGACTGGGATCCATGCACGCACATGACCCAGTTGGAACGCACCATCAACACCCTTCCCCATTATCAGAATGAACCACTTATAATTAGTTCAGTAAGCGTGCCCGGACCCTATCTACTGTTGGGTCATAGTTTTGATACCAGAATGGGTTACTGACTAATATGGGTCCCAAACAACAGATGACACAAGTATTTTCCCCTCCTAACCTTGTGTCCCCAGACTAACAGATTTCAGATTAACTTGTTTACAAGTTTTCAGACATACAGAGTTCAGGTCAACTAGTTCACAGATCATAAAATCAAGTTAACAGGTTTTCAGACTAACGGATCCGATGTATAGTTCTTAACAGACTTACAGATTGTCTAACTTTGTATTGGGCCCACCGACTTACGAAACGGGTTTGTTAAATTCATCAATCCGGTTGGTTTAACCCTATTCACCCAAAATGTTTTAGACATCATATTTGTCCCAGATTTGCGTTAATTAAATATTAATGCACATACCTCTCACATTAGGTCGGTAGCTTGTGGCCGCTGGATATGCCGGGCGGTTCCGGGCAAACTTCTGCCACAAGCCAGCCCTAACCTCGTGTCTAAGCATATTTTAGTTATGCCTACGACCTTTCATATTAGACTGACAGTTTGTGGTCGCTGGTTAAGCCGGTTGGTTTCGGGCAGGCTTCCACCGCAAAAAAAGTCTAACCTCGTGTCATAGCCAATTCATTCCAATACAGTTTTTTCAGATATCAGACTAATTCTGTTTATTTAACAGATTAAACATTTTCACAGGATACAACAGATTAATCAAATTTCCATGTTTTACTAAATCTTAGGTCGAGCCTACGGATTTCCATACCCAAATTACCATTATCTAGTTTTCAACAGATCAGACAATTCAACAGATAGCAGATCTAGCAGTTTAAGCGATTCAACAGATTTAGCAGATAACAGATTTAGCAGTTTAGGCAATTCAACAGATTTAGCATATAACGGATTAGGCAATTTAACAGATTTAGCAGATAACAGATTTAGCAGTTTAGGCAATTCAACAGATTTAGCAGATAACAGATTTAGCAGATTATATATATATATATCTAAAACTCTATTTACATATCTTGCCGAATCATAATTTAGCCTAAACTTACATGCCCAAATCAAGGTCATAATTCATAATGCAATATATGCCCCAAATTTTAGTCTTAATATTCCCATTTACAGTTCATGTCAAAACTAGATTTAATATTCTAGTTCACCATTTATGTCCAAGACTAATATACATGTTAATCATTCACTATTATAGCCAATTCAGATTATGCCAACATATTTATTATGCCAAATTAACTTAATTAAGCTACGCCCAATCCCCGTATTACATGTTTCCACAAGTTCTCTAAGTACTAATGAAATGGCACTAACAAAAGGAGTAGGGGATAAGCACAAGAATTGATATAAAAGAATAGGCATGCAATAATGAACCAAATACAATAATAATGGCTCCAATAGGCTCGATGTACATAACAGTGAATGGGAATAAACTAGCCAAGTTACACACTAATTATGAGATCTAACATAATTAAGGGAATAGGCATAAGAAACTAACTACAATAGTTATAGGCAACTAACCGCAATAGTCATGGGCGACTAATCACAATAGTTTCTTATTCAATGTCATAGGCAATAGTCTCATAGTCATGAGTCATAGGCAATAGTCTCATAGGCATGAATCATAGTCATTGGCAATAGTCTCATAGGCAACAGTTTCATGTCCAATTATGCATTATTCATTATTTGTCCCAAAATTTAGCGTTCGTGCGTTAATCTCTTATGAGATTCGGTGCAGGCTCGTAGTAGCCTGGCTATAGAACAGAAAGAAGAAAGAGGTACAGAATAGTCACAGAAAAACTGATCTGACAGATAAGAATATACATAACCTCAGATTCAGATTTATAACCACATCAAGATCATAATTAAAGTTCATATCTTAAAATAACTATACTCACAATCAAAAAGGAAAGTCTTGATTTCTGGTATCTGAGTTCCAACACTGAATAGCATTCCTTTGGCGTAGACTATTGATTAGATTAGAAAATAGTTTTTCCCTTTTAACTTTATTCAGATTGGAAGAAGATCCTAGTTTTGATTCCAGCAGAGTAACGACGCCATTATTTTATTTAATAAGAACGGAGGCAGAGTATAGGAATGTAATTGTGCAGCATAAGAGAAGAATGGTGTAAAGGGAATGGGGCTAGGAGGCTGTTTATATAGGATTAGGCAGACGAATCTAGACAGAAAACGAGACCAGATACATCAGAATGAACCAGGTTCAAAAACTGGGTTCCGGGAGCAGGTCGACCCCCAGGTCGACACTATGGTCGACCTGGCCCCTGGGAGGTCGACACTATGGTCGACCCCTAGGTCGACCTGGTCCATGGGCGGGAATTTTCCCACCCAGCCTGTTCTGGGATTTTGAATTCGAATTTGAATCGAATTTTCGAGCTGTTTTCAATTCTGAAAATCTCTGAAACTTCGGAGGGTCATATCTCCCTCATACGGACTCCGTTTCTCGAAAACTCTGACTCGTTTCCAAGCAAAATTTCGAGATGAACGCAATGGCGCAACCCGTTTCCCTTGATTCTTATTTTAAAAATTAATTATTCTCTGATTTGTTACTTATACATTCACAGAAAATACGGGGTGTTACATTCTCCCCTCCTTAAAGGATTTCGTCCCCTAAATCTTCAAGTTAAGAAGAATGTATCCTACCATCCAGTCATCCATCTACTCAACCATCATCCACAAGCATCCATTTTCCTTAGAAAACTTCTAATGTTGTATGAACATATGCAAAAGTGTGTGTATATGTTCCTTATCTAATGCAAAGATCAGGCGGTCCACTGATTCAGTTGACCTCCTTAATGCGAATTATGTCAGTGTCATGAGTCCAACATGTATGCAATTTTCCTATTTGATCCATATCATTCTTATATGAGTGACAACCATTCATTCATATGCAACATCCATGTGATGAGTCAATCATTTTGCATCCACAAAAATTGAAAATGCTCACACATCCATATGCAGTATGAGAGTGTTTTCGAGCCGATCTAGTGCCTAGTGTGTGTATATGCATCCACGAGCAACCACTAGAACCACTTGCAACCATCAAACATAACATGTCTCAAACACATGTTTACACCCATTAGTTTCTACCTAAAGTTCAAAGATTCGATCGATCGGATACAGTCGAATGATGGAAGCAAGTACAGATGAAACAAAAACTTGGTTCCCATTAGACATTGGTAGAGAGAATAATTCCCCTAAGTATCGGTCCCGAAGACCGAAATCAACATCAGATTGATGCCCAGAGGATTACCCTCTTTAGACAATGTCAAAACTAGAAATCTTAACCTTTTCAGAAATATCCATATGCTTACAGACTACTAGTACAGATCAGATTATCGAATGATTCTTAGAAAACTAAGCATGGGAAAATCCCACCATATCCCTCAAAAACCCAGAATGTATGCATTACAATCGACTTGACGCCTAACACAGATACCCTCAAACCCCAACCTATCACCAACTGATGAGTTGTAACCCCTATAGGGTTTGAGACTATAACCAGATCAGAAACAAGACTAGTATTAAAGTGCAGAGACTCAACTACAAAATCAGAATGCCATAATCGGAAAGAGTTCTAACTCAATAATCAGATAAGGAAACTAAACTCTCTACGGAAATTTTCCTACTTCTATCCTATCCACCAACTATGAGAGCATTCGCCTGCCTTCCCGAAGTAGGTCATGTCCTCTGTCCTTGCCCCCGTTTCTTCGGGCAGTCCCTAGTGAAGTGTCCCATCTCACCACAGTTGAAGTGAGTGTCCTTCCTCTTTCGGCAATCCTTGTCCAGATGAGTCAAGCTTCCATAAGTAAAGCAATTTTCTCCTCCTTTATCTTCAGACTTTTCTTCCTTCGTTTGTGTTTCCTTTTTGCCTCCTTTGTGAACCAAGTCCATATCCATGAGTTTCTCATCCTTGGGTTGTGCTCCTTAGACAATCTCCCTCATTCTCATCTTTACTATCTGTGTGTAACACGTTCACAAGTCCCTCGAAAGCTTCCTCCATCGCACGGAAAATCCTACAAAGCTCGAAAGAAAATTAGCCGTAGGCGAGACTACTGCGGCTACAGATGGAAGTCGGGCGTTTATTTGCCCTTTAACCGGTGTCGTAGTCTTATCAAGCCTACAAAACCATGCCGCGATGAGGTTACCTCCCAGAAAGCCGGGAGCCCCGAAGAAAGAAGGAAACAAAGATTCAAACGGAGGATCAAAAGATAGATATATGGCTTTTGGGGATTATGTTTTTTCAAAAATAGGCTTTACTTTCGTAAATACTTCCTTTTAAAACCTTTTTGAAAATAGTTTTCAAAAACTTTACCCAATCTGGTAACTTCAGCTCTGATACCAAGTGTAACACCCCACCTCCGTTAAGGTCACTCACAAAGGGAATGCCTTAACTTTGATGGAGTATTTTAGTAGACAGAACAGAATATTACAAGAACAGATATGTAAAGCAGTACTTGAAAATTTTATAACTTTATTTCAGCAGAAAACAGAAATTAGTTTGGTTACATCTTTCAAAATCACTGTACCAAAACTCAAGTACATATATATATCAGCCTTGTTCAAAAGCCCTCAGAGTACAAATCTTTAAAACCATAATCCCCACAGAAGATGCCATAAGAAGTCAAGCCACACTTTAAGCACTTCAAGTACTTCAAGCAGAAGAAATCCGGATCAAGCTAAAGTATTCCCTCCTTGGAAACCTGGGGGGAGGGGGGGAAACGGAAAGAAAAGGGGCGTAAAACAAACGAGGTCAGACATAAAGTCTGGTGAGTCCAGTGATTTCCAGCATATAAACAGATAATAATAATCATGGCATGCAAATAAAACTGGATGCGAGATAACAGTAACAGGAGTAGCATATATTCTTAGGTTAAACAGAAAAAAAAACAGAATGATGTAAGCTATTACTTTTCACCTCTCTGCACTAATACTAGTATAACAGGATTAGGTGTCACCCCAATGTCTAAACTGAAACAGAAACGGGAACAGAATAATTTCCACAGAAGAGAATGCTAGTAATGGGCCTTTACCACCCCAACAGAAACAGACAGAAACATAATGCTAATAATGGGCCTTTACCACCCGAACAGAAGGTACAGAAACAGATTAATCCCTACGGAAACAGAATGTAGAATTAGGTGTACATTAGTAAATGGGCCTTTACCACCCGAACAGACGGTACCACGCAGAAACAGACAGGTGTTACCACCCAACAGAAACAGACGGTTCCAACAGAAACAGACAGAACTAAGAGTACCCTAAAACCCTACCCCAAACGATCGGCTCCCTAATACATAAATACCCTGTGTCGGCCCCACAGTAGGGTGTATCACTCCCTAAAGTGACAACCAATTGGCACAGACCTATTTTTAGATGTCACGACGTCTTACATCCTCAGAGGTAAACTGGGATCCATGCACGCACATGACCCAGTTGAAACGCACCATCAACAGCCTTCGCCATTATCAGAATGAACCGCTTATAATTAGATTTAATATTCTAGTTCACCATTTATGTCCAAGACTAATATACATGTTAATCATTCACTATTATAGCCAATTCAGATTATGCCAACATATTTATTATGCCAAATTAACTTAATTAAGCTACGCCCAATCCCCGTATTACATGTTTCCACAAGTTCTCTAAGTACTCATGAAATGGCACTAACAAAAGGAGTAGGGGATAAGCACAAGAATTGATATAAAAGAATAGGCATGCAATCATGAACCAAATACAATAATAATGTCTCCAATAGGCTCGATGTACATAACAGTGAATGGGAATAAACTAGCCAAGTTACACACTAATTATGAGATCTAACATAATTAAGGGAATAGGCATAAGAAACTAACTACAATAGTTATAGGCAACTAACCGCAATAGTCATGGGCGACTAATCACAATAGTTTCTTATTCAATGTCATAGGCAATAGTCTCATAGTCATGAGTCATAGTCATAGGCAATAGTCTCATAGACATGAATCATAGTCATAGGCAATAGTCTCATAAGCAACAGTTTCATGTCCAATTATGCATTATTCATTATTTGTCCCAAAATTTAGCGTTCGTGCGTTAATCTCTTATGAGATTCGGCGCAGGCTCGTAGTAGCCTGGCTATAGAACAGAAAGAAGAAAGAGGTACAGAATAGTCACAGAAAAACAGATCTGATAGATAAGAATATACGTAACCTTAGATTCAGATTTATAACCACGTCAAGATCATAATTAAAGTTCATATCTGAAAATAACTGTACTCACAATCAAAAAGGAATGTCTTGATTTCTGGTATCTGAGTTCTGACACTGAATAGCGTTCCTTTGGCGTAGACTATCAATTAGATTAGAAAATAGTTGTTCCCTTTTAACTTTATTCAGATTGGAAGAAAATCATAGTTTGATTCCAGCAGAGTAACGACGCCATTATTTTATTTAATAAGAACGGAGGCAGAGTATAGGAATGAAATTGTGCAGCATAAGAGAAGAATGGTGTAAGGGGAATGGGGCTGTTTATATAGGATTAGGCGGACGAATCTAGACAGAAAACGAGACCAGATACATCAGAATGAACCAGGTTCAAAAACTGGGTTTCGGGAGCAGGTCGACCCCCAGGTCGACACTATGGTCGACCTGGCCCCTGGGAGGTCGACACTATGGTCGACCCCTAGGTCGACCTGGTCCATGGGCGGGAATTTTCCCGCCCAGCCTGTTCTAGGATTTTGAATTCGAAATTGAATTCGAAATTTCGAGCTGTTTTCAATTCTGAAAATCTCTGAAACTTCGGAGGGTCATATCTCCCTCATACGGACTCCGTTTCTCGAAAACTCGGACTGGTTTCTAAGAAGAATTTCGAGACAAACGCAATGGCACAACCTATTTCCCTTGATTCTTATTTTAAAAATTAATTATTCTCTGATTTGTTACTTATACGTTCAAAGAAAATACGGGGTGTTACATATATATATATATATATATATATATATATGCGTTGTGAAATGATATATATATGAAATGAAAATAATATATATATATATATATATGAAATGTGAAAATGATATATGTATATGAAATGAAAATAATATATATATAATGCGAAAATAATATATATATATATATATATATATATATATATATGAAATGTGAAAATAATATATATATGAAATGTGAAAATAATATAAATATGAAATGTGAAAAATATATTTATGTGATGTGAAAATATTAGTTTGCTAAAAATATTATTTTTAGCTTATATATGTACAATATATAAAGTGGTCATGTAATGAAATAAATATTGGATTGTTAAAAATATAATTTTTAACATGTATATATATACACTGTATAAAATTGTCGTGTATATGGAATATTTGATTTTCATTTAAAATTGAAAATGAAGTCGAAATCGTTTTTAAAATGAATTTAAAACGATTTATAAAATACGTTTTAAATGGAAATCGATGAAATATATATAATATGTATATTATATATTAAATGGCCTGAATAGAACACACCGCGCCGCGACCGTTCGCGAATTTCGAGCATTGACTTCGAATTGACGTAACGGGAGATCCGACCGTCGGATTCTCCTGAAACCGGAACTGTTGGATTCATATCAAAAAGATATTTCCAACGAATATAAGTGATTTGAAATCTAATGGTTCAATTTGGAATTATGTCCAAATCAAATTTGGAAATGGTCATTGTAAGTACAGTTCGGTGGTCGTTATTGAAAATCGACTGTACGGGCCTTGATAAAATTATTAAAAATATCAGTAATTTGTGTAAAATCATAATAAATGATTTGGGAAGAATTGGGATGAAAAATCCCATATTTGAAAAGATAAAAATATATTTTTATCGAAATGAACTAGTTATTAACTAGAAAAATAATCCAATGTTTATAAATAAATGAAATGCATTTTAAGTGATTTTAAAATAACCAGAATTTTCCAATATATGAATTGGATTGGATTTGAATTGAAATTATCTTCGGATATTTTCGATATTGGATTCCGTGATTATACGGATATTGTTGAGGAATTTGGAAGATATATATATCGTTATTCCAATACAATATTTGTTGGTTTCAGAATTTGATGTTGAATATAAGTCGATACTATTTTTATTCAGATCCTTATATTTAATGTAACACCCCATGTCCATTAATGTCACTCTCAAAGGGAATGCATTAACTTTCATGGAGTATTATTGGTGTATAGAACAGAATAGAACAAGACATATACATATATTGGTACTTGAAAAAAATTTAAAAATTTTTTTATTGCAGCGGAGAAATTGTTTGGTTACAACAACATCAAAAACAAACAATAAAACCAAGTACAATTAATATCCATCTTGACAAATTATTTTCTGAATACATAAAGTAAAAAGCATAACCCCAACATAAGTAGGCATAAAAGAGATGAGCTGAACTATATTTTCAGCAATCCAAGCACTTCCAAAAGAGAGAGAAAGATCCAAATCAAGCACCACTAGCAGTAGTCCCACCCTAAGAACCTTGGGGGGGGGGGGGGACGAAGAAAAGAGGCGAAAACAAAGGGGGTCAGACATAAAGTCTGGCGAGTCCAATAACTTTAACAATATAATTATTAAAGTAATTAAGATAAGGCATAAACTGGTAAAACAAGGAATGACTGTGAAACAAATGGGCATGACAAAGCAAACAAGAGGAATAAGATAACGTTAATTGGCACCTCCAACACTATAAGATAATTACTATACTGCACCATTACTAGTCACCCTAAAAGTTGATCTCGCCTACTGAACATAATAATCATAATGGTAGTTTCGTGTACCCCTAGTAGTCTTCATAAGTGTCGCCTGCCCCTATCTCCACTAGTTGTACCCACTACCCCCATGCAATCGTCTCCCTAACTCATAGATACCCGTGTTGGTCCCACAGTGGGGTGTATCACTCCCCAAAGTGGCAACCCGATACCATTAAAGATGCATGGCTTATATTTACACGATGCAACAACGTCTTACCTACCAGCCCGGGCCCACGCACACACATGACCCCGTTGGACTTGCGTTGCCACCGTTAACCCGTTTTGACCTCTTACATTCAAACCTAGTAAGCGTGTCCCTTACTCGATCTAACTCGAGCTCACAAAGATACTTAATGGGTTATTAGTTTGAAAAGGGTCCCCCATGCTTGACACAAGCTTTCCACCTATGCATGGTCCCCACTAGGATTTCCCACTTAACCCCTTCTTATTCATGTCTTCTTACATGTTTCAATTTGGTTAAGTGTTTCTAATCGTATTTCACATGCCACCCATGTCACCCACTTAACCCCCATATCCCACCACATGTTTATCTTGGTTAAGTGTTACTTAATTCATTATAACCGTAACCTTGTAAGACCTCCCACATTAGACTACCGTTTGCGGTTGCTGGATTTGCCGGGCAGGTCCGGGCAGTCTTATACCGCAAACGAGTCTAACCTCGTGTCATTACAATTGTTACGCTTTTAATTTATGCCTTTAACCTCTCACATTCGACTACCGTTTGTGGTTGCTGGATTTGCGGGGCGGGTCCGGGCAGTCTTATACCACAAACGAGTCTAACCTCGTGTCTTAAGCGTTTATTGTTACACATAATTATTTCACCCCAATATGAATTAATTATCCCTATACAAATTGTCAATATTTTCCAAATTAATCTATGTCCATAATTGTCACCTAAATTATGTCCATACTTTTCAGTTATATAAATTATACCAGTTAGTGTCTCGAATTAATTATATGCCTTTAAAGCCATTTTATGCCAATTCACAATTTGCATAATTAATATTTTCCCATTGTCCCCACGCTATTCGTATTTTTTAATATGAATTAGACTCGCAAATAGTCTAACTCATAAAAAGAAAAGAAACATCACAACTTGCATAACACACAAAATAGATCTAACTTGCAAATAAGAATTATAACATAAGTTTGCATAGCCAATAACCTACATAAGCAATGGACATATAGAACATAAATTTGCATAAACTACCACGGATCTAAATACAAATCTAAACATGAAATTGTGAACTTGCATATATGAATATGGGTTTCACCTAAACTTGCATATATGTAATATGGTTTTTACCTAAACTTGCATATGTGAATATAGTTTTCACCTAAAAATGTGAATATAGTTTTCACCTAAACTTGCATATTGATTCCTACAAACTTGCATATGAATTTTAAATATATAAACTAATATCACATGTTTTATATATAAACTAGCATACGTATATACTTGATTCACATATAAACTTGTGTATAATTCGCATACAGACTTGCATAAGATTCACATACAAACTAGCATATGTAAAAACAGACTTGCATAAGATTCACATACAAACTAGCATATGATTTACATCCCAAACTTACATATAAACTGATGTCAAAAAATGAATCAAGTTAAACATATGTGATTGGACATATGAAATAGATCTACCAACATAAGTTAACAAAAATGTCATATGTTCACCAACAGACGATAACAAAGTTAAGTAACATCACATGATTCAACAGACATGTTCTCATAATCCAAATTATAACTCATCATAATTAATTTATTAATTATTTTGTGAAAGAAATTGTACTCACAAAATACGGATTAGAGAAGAGAATAATTCGTTCGTCATTTGTATTAGAATTCTGACTTGTAATTCCTAAGCTTTAAGAAGAAGAACTATTCTAGCAGCAACATGGAGGCCAAGAGACAAATTTAGTTTAGGTTTAGAGCTTGAGTGTATGCTTGCTTATATAGAAGTTTAAATCAGTATAACCCATTAGATTATCATAGGAGCAATCACAACCGTCCAGACTAGATAGAGTTATCCAGAACTGCCACCTATGCCCTAACGACTCAGCAATAGGTCATAAAAGACTCAGCAACAAGTCAGGATCATCCCGCCCAGCCCGCTTCCTCGTTAGAATTTGAATTTCGAATTTTAATCTGAGCTGTTTTTAATTTATTTAAATTTCTGAAACTTCTGAATGCCATAACTTCCTCATACGAAGTTCGATTTACGAAAACTTGGACTCTATTCCAAGCAGAATTTTGAGACGAATGCAATGGCGTAACCCATTTACCTTAATTCTCAATTTAACAATTAAGTATTATTAAAATTGTTAATTTTAATATTTAAAATTACGGGGGTGTTACATTTAATATCAAACTGGAATTTGGGTTTGGCGTGAACTGTGTTTAAATGACATTGTACTTTAACCCAGTTAAAAGCAGGATTAATATTCCTAAAAGTTGAATAATCATTAAGTAATGATTTTATAGATTGAAGCCAATAGGAGTTTGAATAAATATTTAACTAGATTGTGAATGAATAAATGGTAATAAATAAATTACCAAAACGTGATTGAACCAAATATACTTGGTTGTTGATATTGATTATGGTTAATTGATTGTTTGGATGGTGCTCGACTAGTTTATGGGCAAAGTATTCTTTTACCTTTAGCATAGGGTTGGGTAGAAATATTTGTATGCTAACATCTGGTGAAACACTTTACGATTTGACTATGAGATGGTTAGCGATGTTGTTGGATTTATTTCAAAGTTAATGAATGATTTTGAAATAATGTTTTCTTAAGTGAAAAGAAATGTATTCCCGATTTTGGATAGGGAATGTTTTATAAAAATGTTTTATAAAACAGAAAGGATTTCGAGGCTTAAACCCGATGATTTCTAAAATGATTTAGAAATGTATTATGTGTCACATTGTGGTTCATTGCGTATCCGATTAGTTGCTACTGATAACGTATCTATTTGGTGGCGGAGAATTTATTCTCTTACTTAACACCCTTCTTTGAGATGTACGAGCTCAAAGGTTATGTGATTAATAGTGACTGATCATATGTGTGAATTACTGGTGTGAAGTACTATAGTTTGAAAGTACTTGTGATTATTACGTTGTGAAATGATTTTCCCCACTTTGGGATATAAAATGATTTAGCAAGTATGTGGCTAAATATTCGGGTAACCCGACAGCGACTTGTAGTATGGGGCTGGATCCAATGCCTTAGGGTGAGTGGTCAGCAGTGTAGCTTGCTCCATGTATGGGAGGTGCACACACACACACACAAACACACACACACACACACACACACACACATATATATATATATATATATATATATCTGTTCGGTAGGGCGCGTACTGCCCGGTCTAAGGGTCGTGCTCGGTATTTCGTTGCATACTTGTTTGTATGCATTGTTATGTTTTGGAATTCATATTTTGAAATGATTTGATTTGAGATCCCGAAGTGAAATCTACTTTGATATAAAAGCTAGATATGTTTTTCAAAATGATTTGAAATAAGAAATCGGGAAATAAAGTCCAAAGGAATAATTTCTGTAAATTGAATTGGATTTGGAAAAATCTAAGTGTGATGATTAATCTAAATGGGTAGATTGGGATATTGAATGTTGATTGATGCATAGTAGATCCATATCTCTATTACTGATTGTTGTTTATACACTGGCATTCATGGGGGTAAACTCGTTCCGTGTTAGCGGCGTGGTCCTGTGATTTGTCTTATCATTTATATAAGTTTATAACTGTTTAGAGTTTCTCACACCAGTCCCATGACTAACCTGTAGTTTGTTTTTCCCTTGCAAACTCCGGTGCCCCTATTTTCCACACGGGTAGTCGAGTCATTTTATTTTGCAGATATATTGAGCAGGATTCTGGATTGAAGCTTTAAGCTGTGTCCAGACATTTATAGTTTTCCGTTGTGCATTGTATTACATTTGATGTAAATTAACCTTCCGCTGTATTCTTTTCGATATACTCTGATATATTCTGTACTCTGATGTAACATTATTATGATGTTTATAAAAGACTTCTGTTATTTGTTCTGATGTGTTGTATGCCCAGAGTTAGCGCATGCGGGATTCGAATGGTCTTGGTCGGTTTAGCGATCGATTAGGTCCGAGCGAAATCCATATTGTTACATATGGTATCAGAGCTTTGGTTAACTCAAATCTTTTGGGTGCAACTCATTAGAACATGATAAAATACTCATCAGAGGTAGGATTAGTAATATCCTATGAAAGGATACTCATTACATTATAGAATCAATAGCATTCTAGAATGAGTGACTCGTTAGAGATGGGGTTAGAAATGCCCCAGGATGAATTGAGAGTCATATGTTTATATATATCATATTTGTGATTATATATATAATCTGGTTTTAAAAATATGATTTTGAATATATAAAAGTTGTATGAATTTGAAAAATTAATCAACAAATTGGTTGCTGGTTGTGTTGTTTGATTATTTGTTTGACTAATTAAAATATTGGACTAATAAAACCAATAAGAAAAAGAGTAAGGCAAATTTAGCCAAACTGGATCAAATATTGAACTAAATAGAAAATTGTTTGAAATTGCATGCATATACAGTTATATACATTGAAAAGGTCATAACAAGGAGGCTAGAGAAGAGGAATAAAATTGTATGCCCAACAAATAGGTACATGTTTATTAATTTATTGGGTTTGGATGATTTTATGAGCCGATTGGCTGACCGCTTGGCTTTTTCTTTTCCTTTTTGAGATGAGAGGGCCTGTGTGGCGGTTTGGGGATTTTCCCGGTGCTCCCCGTACAAAAGAGGTTATGGCGAAATTTTTCGAAAATTTAGGGTGTTAGCCAAATTTTTAGAAACTGAAAAGTTAAAGAACGAAAGCCAGAATGAAAATTGAGTTGATTAGTTAGACAACTTTCAGCTCCATTCCTTTTCGAGGACAAAAAGATTTTAAGTGGGGGAGATTGTAACAACCCGGAAAATCAGAACCAATTTATAATTTTTATTTTGGCAATTTTAATGAATTTTGAATATTTAAAATGAATTATTTCAAATAATAATGACAAGAAATTTATTTTGAACAAAATTAGAACGTATATATTTATATAAATCGAAGTTAGAATATAAATATTTATTTTAATTATACAAGGAATTGGAAATGGCGTGGTTATTTGAAAATTCGATTTCAAATTTCAAATGAATGTACAGGATTCAAAATAAATCGGATTTTGGCGAAACCAAAAATATTAGAATCTATTTGAAAATATCTTTTCAACGAATCTAAAAAATTGAAATTTCATAGCGGGAATAAAAAGTTATGTCCAGTTGAAAATTCAGAATAGTTGCTATGGAAATATAGCCCTTAAAAATAGCGATTTTGCAAACGACCTCCGTTTTCGACGAAACCATTTTTGTTGGATCCGGGATGTCAAGTTATTGCTAGATTCCAATTTTCATAATTTTTGTAATCAATATGTGAGCATGGCAAAAGAAAACGTGTTTTGACAGTTTTAGTCAATTTGGATCGACCAGAAAATGGCCATTTTTCAAACTGTCATCAAATTTGACGAAATTAGTTTTGTTAGGACTGTATCGTCGATACAAAGCTAGAAATAATTTTTCTAGAATTTTTAGAATCAGTAGGTGGCCTCGGTAGAATAAAATGTGTGGTCAAATTCAATATAAATTAATTTATATTTTGATTTGATGAAAACAGATCGTAAGAACCAAATTGGGTTACGAAACATATCCCATTGCGTTCGGAATTGAGGTAATTAGCTAGGGGCAACACTCATTGGGTTCGATTTGCAGTTCGGAGCGTTGAACGAATAATAAATGAATAAAACGAATTAATATATATATATATATATATATAAAGACAAAAACGAGAAACCCTCGTTCTTATTCCCAGCCGCCGCCCCAATTCAGTTTGACGATCAAAATCGTCGATTCTTCCTCACCAATTTCTGAACCATCCACTTACTAAAATCACGAACTCGTAAATGGAAAAGGGTAGAGCTCGTCGAGCTCTAGAAGCTCAACGGTGGAGATGGATTATTATGACCCAGGAAGTGAGCACGGATTGAGATCAATTGGGAGCGCTGGAGGGGACCACAATCATTGGGATGGTCGACGAAGGGGGAGCTCACGTAAGCGAAGGCAGTGGACGGGTCAGATGGGGGTCCGGTCGAGCAACGACGTGGTAGTCTGGAACCCTAGGGCGTGACGATTTTGGGTTCAGCGTGGTAATGGGTTACAGACGAAAAAGAAGAGAACGTTTTTAGTTAAACGTTATTAAAGGTTAAGATAATTATTTTAATTAATTAATTATATTCTTAATTATTCGTTAATGTTATACAATGTTCATAATATCGTATCTTTTCCATACGAGGTCCAAATCGCATGAAACTGGATTCGCTGCGATCGAGGGGACGAGAGCTTCACACAAACTCTGACTACGTCCAAAACGGAGCACGTTGGAATTTCAGGCGAATTCAAACCCGAATCGAACCAGAAATTTAGATAAAAACTGACGGAGTGGATCCCACTGTGAGAACTTCTCACTAAATTTTTTTTTACAGTTATTTATTTTATAACTGCATATATGAACTGCTCCCCATCGTCCATAGACCATGGACGATTTATTTGATTGTATCGTGTTGTGAAGAGAAATGTAAATGTTAATATATATATGCGTTGTGAAATGATATATATATATGAAATGAAGATAATATATATATATATATATATGAAATGTGAAAATGATATACATATGAAATGTGAAAATAATATATATATATATATATATATATATATATATATATGAAATGTGAAAATAATATATATATGAAATGTGAAAATATATATACGAAATGTGAAAATAATATATATATGAAATGTGAAAAATATATTTATGCGATGTAAATGAATATATATATGCGATGTCAAAATATTTGTTTGCTAAAAATATTATTTTTAGCTTATATATACGATATGTAAAATGGTCATGTAATGAAATAAATATCGAATTGTTAAAATTATAATTTTTAATATATATATATACATTGTATAAAATTGTCGTGTATATGGAATATTCGATTTTGATTTAAAATTGAAAATGAAGTTGAAATCATTTTTAAAATGAATTTAAAACAATTTATAAAATACGTTTTAAATGGAAATCGACGAAATATACATAATATATATATATTATATATATTAAATGGCCTGACTAGAACGCACCGCACCGCGACCATTTGCGAATTTCGAGCATTGACTTCGAATTGACGTAATGGGAGATCCGATCGTCGGATTCTCCTGAAACCAGAACCGTTGGGTTCCAATCGAAAAGAGCTTTCCAACAATATAAGAGATTTGAAATCTGACAGTTGGATTTGGAATTATTTCCAATCTAATTTGGAAAAGGTCGCTGTAAGTGCAGTTCGGTGGCCGTTATTGGAAATCGACTGTACGGGCCTTGATAAAATTATCAAAAATATCAATAATTTGTGTAAATCATAATAAATGATTTGGAAAGAATTGGGATGAAAAATCCCATATTTGAAAAGATAAAAATATATTTTTATCGAAATGAGCTTGTTATTAACTAGAAAAATAATCCAATGTTTATAAATAAATGAAATGGATTTGAAGTGATTTTAAAATAACCAGAATTTTCCAATATATGAATTGGATTGGATTTGAATTGAAATTATCTTCGGAAATTTTCGATATTGGATTCCGTGATTATATGGTTATTGTTGAGGAATTTGGAAGATATATATATCGTTATTCCAATACGATATTTGTTGGTTTCAGAATTTGATGTTGAATACAAGTCGATACTATTTTTATTCAGAGCCTTATATTTAATATCAAACTGGAATTTGGGTTTGTCATGAACTGTGTTTAAATGACATTGTTCTTTAACCCAGTTAAAAGAAGGATTAATATTCCTAAAAGTTGAATAATCATTAAGTAATGATTTTAGAGATTGAAAACAATTGGAGTTTGAATAAATCTTTAACTAGATTGTGAATGAATAAATGGTAATAAATAAATTGCCAAAACGTGATTGAACCAAATATACTTGGTCGTTGATATTGATTGTGGTTAATTGATTGTTTGGATGGTGCTCGACCAGTTTATGGGCAAAATGTGTTTTTACCTTTAGCATTGGGTTGGGTAGAAATATTTGTATGCTAACATCTGGTGAAACACTTCACAATTTGACTATGAGATGGTTAATGATGTTGTTGGATTTATTTCAAAGTCATTGAATGATTTTGAAATAATGTTTTCTTAAGTGAAAAGAAATGTATTCGCTATTTTGGACAGGGAATGTTTTATGAAAATGTTTTATAAAACAGAAAGGATTTCGAGGCTTAAACTCGATGATTTCTAAAATGATTTAGAAATGTATTATGTGTTACGTTGTGGTTCATCGCGTATCCGATTAGTTGCTATTGATAACATATCTGTTTGGTGGCAGAGAATTTATTCTCTTGCTTAACACCCTTCTTTGAGACGTACGAGCTCAAAGGTTATGTGATTAATAGTGACAGATCATATGTGTGAATTACTGGTGTGAAGTACTATAGTTTGAAAGTACTTGTTATTTTTACGTTGTGAAATGATTTCCCTACTTCGGGATATAAAATGATTTAGCAAGTATGTGGCTAAATATTCGGGTAACCCGACAGCGACTAGTAGTATGGGGCTGGATCCAGTGCCTCAGGGTGAGTGGTCAGCAGTGTGGCCTGCTCCATGTGTGGGAGGTGCATATATATATATATATATATATATATATATATATATATATGTATATGTATCGGTTCGGTAAGGCGTGTACTGCCCGGTCTGAGGGCTGTGCTCGGTTTTTGGTTGCATACTTGTTTGTATGCATTGTTATGTTTTGGAATTCATATTTCCAAATGATTTGATTTGAGATCCCGAAGTGAAATCTACTTTGATATAAAAGCTAGATATGTATTTCAAAATGATTTGAAATAAGAAATCAGGAAATAAAGTCCAAAGGAATAATTTCTGTAAATTGAATTGGATTTGGAAAAATCTAAGTGTGATGATTAATCTAAATGGGTAGATTGGTATATTGCATGTTGATTAATGCATAGTAGATCCATATCTCTATTACCGATTGTTGTTTATACACCGGCATTCGTGGGGGTAAACCCACTCCGCATTAGCGGCGCGGTCCTGTGATTTGTCTTATCATTTATATAAGTTTATAACTGTTTAGAATTTCTCACACCGGTCCCATTACTGACCTGTAGTTTGTTTTTCCTTTGCAAACTTGGGTGCCCCTATTTTCCACATGGGTAGTCGAGTCGTTTTATTTTGCAGATATATTGAGCAGGATTCTAGATTGAAGCTTTTAGTTGTGTCCAGACATTTATAGTTTTCCGCTGTGCATTGTATTACATTTAATGTAAAATAACCTTCCGCTGTATTCTTTTCGATATACTCTGATATATTCTGTACTCTGACGCAACATTATTATGATATTTATAAAAGTCTTCTGTTATTTGTTCTGATGTATTGTATACCCAGAGCTAGCGCATGCGGGATTCGAACGGTCTTGGTCGGTTTAGCAATCGATTAGGTCCGAGCGAAATCCGTATCGTTACAAATTTCAACTGATTTTTCTTATTTTTTCCTTTATACATTGAGTTAATGCTTCGATTTCATTGTTACTATCAGTGAATTGGTTGTTCATGCTGTTTGACTTGCCCAACATGGTATAAAATATAGGAATTTGCATCTCAGTTCTTCATTCTATAAACCGTAGCGTTTCTACCAGCTATTTGTTTCCTTAATTTGATCAAAGCAACATTTGATAAGAGCTTAATATATTGGATTATTAATACTCATTTTTCATGAGAACTTTTTGTCAATGTGCGCTTCCTCATTTTTTACATGATATAGATAGTGTATTGTTATGTTATACGCTAAAGTCCAAAGATACACCACATACACACTTACGTCCGTGTTTGTGTGTGCATATATGTATTATATACACATATATATGTATTATATACACGTGTATGTATACATGTATACATATGTGTGTAAGTGTATATATGTATTGGAAACAAAGGGAATTTCAGATATAACTACTCGATTTGAAAATTAAATTTTGTCCTCGTTCAAAATGTAGTTTTCCTGATTTGTCTTCCCTATATTTTTTCCCTCATTCATTAAATAAACTTATTTTAATTTGAGAAATTAGGATAATCATTCTAGACACCTTTTAGTATTTTATACGAGAAAAAAATTCGATAATGATATTACAACCTTTGAATATATATGTGCTGCTAAATTTATTCAATAATCAATATCACATTGTTCTGCAGTTTTTTAAAGTATAGAACATAGAACTTCTATGATCATTTTTTTTTGGAATAACATGGATAATGTCATGTCATTATATGCTAAATTACGCAACATGCCATCATGTCTTCTATCCTGTAGTACATGGTTCTATCATTGTAAATATACAATCTAAGCTTCATAAAAACAAAATTTACTTCGCTACGTACTATATTTCCATGTCTAATGCCCACCCATCAGTTAGCAATCTGCTTGTGCCAACAACTATCAAATGTTAATCATCATTACTGTAACAAACTGCATGCTTTGACATTTTTGTAGGTAACCGACTGCATAAATGATTCTATAGGCAGTGTATACATTTCAAGTGAAGACTTACTCAATGTGTGTATTCAAAGAGCTTCAACTACAAACAAATATCCAAAGCATCCTTAAGTCCTGCTTAAAACATAAGTACTTTTTTTATTCGTCCGCTTCCTCCCTTTAACAAAATGTTTCTTTCCTTATCCCAAAAATTAACATCAACAAAACATCTACCCTATAAACCAAAAAAAATAACATTACTTCTATATTTGTTGATATAACATGTTGCTATTTTCACTATTATGGTTTCGACTATGTTAGTTAAACTACAATTTTTTATGCCTTTATTTTTGGCTAATTATGCACTAAACATATGCATATGTTTAGCGGCTAATTAAAGAACTATGCATGATGGTTACTGAAAAAGAATATATGTGCATTGGATACAATCTTCATGTATAATTAAGAAAAACCTCCTCGGAACTCTCAAAAATCGTTTACAACTACACTAAAAAATTAGCTATAGTGGATGATTCATATTTTTCAACAAGCAAATAGAGCATACTATAGAAAATTTCTAAAAATGCATGAATTTCCTTTGTCCATAACGTCAACAAAAATTCATTGACATGTTCTTTGGACCATCTGCATTTTTTGCACTGTTAGGATAAGAGTTGTAAGTTTAATGCTTTTTTCTTCCATACTTTGGTTTAATGGCTAATAGTTTTATGAACATGGTACTTGCATTTTGTTAGAGCCTTTCTATCCTGACAATTTTTTTTGGCATTTTCAAGGCGACTGAAACTGCAAAATAGATGGTTAATGATGATAATAAATCATTTATGTAATTTATATTACATGTGATGGACACGTTAGTTTAAATTACCAGTTCCAGTTGACGGGTGAAAAATACTCATTAGCCATGTTCATTCGTCCTGGATTTTTTTCCCCAATTACAAGACCAAAAAATAGATTACTAATATTGAAAAAGAAACTTTACTTATTTTGTTTTATAATAGTTAATGTAATGCCATGGAAATTTCTTAGCTAAAAGTCATTTGCAGCGGTGATGGTTGTGATGTCGCTACTTCAGAAGATTCCCATGCTACAGTTGTATATCATTTTCCAAAAATGTATGTTATGCAAAATATACCATTTTATGTTGATTTCTTGACACTTATGTTCTGTTCAAGCTACTTCATAAATCAACTTGCATAAATACCAAAATTTAAAAGTTAGAACTTAATAGGGAATAAATGTAACTTGCATGAAATTATAATATTTTTCATTGCATCGCTATTTTTTGTAAGAAAGGCTTACTGTGAGTTTTTCCAAACATACAATTCTAAAGCATTATAATTAATTTTTACCCAAAAAGAAGGAATAAGCATATGGTTATGGTTATCCCTCATGAAAAACAAGCATATCCTATATGGCTTTAACATAAATTATTACAATGAGATATTTCTATATATTTAAGTTGGTTATTTTCTTTTACTTTTTGAAGAATTTATAGTTGAGTTTGAAATTGCAGTCCTGGAAAAGAAGTCTCACATTTGTACAACTTGCTATAACTTCTTAATAAGTGCTCTTAAATGATTCTACATTGGCTGAAATTTTGGGAGTTCTACAAAAAGGCGATTGGTCATCCAATATTTATCATCTTGAAATTTCATTCAGGTAAACTAATATATTCATTTCAAGACCAGGTAAATTGTGTATAATAGTCAATAAGCTACACCTTTTATACAGAAACACACATTATAAGCTGGAAGCAATGTGAAACATACGGAAAAGTGTGGGTTTGATATTATTATATACACCTCAGATGCATTATTAAGGTTTGATCACTAAATGAATAGAAAAGTGTGGGTTTGATATCTATTACTTCTTACGGGATTTAGTTGAATTTTTTTGTCATGATACGGCTGTTGCCATTTTAGCAACATTTAATACATTGCCACTGCCATATAGATTGGAAGCAACTACACTTCTTCTTAAAATTTTCTTGGCATCCTGTTTTATGGTTTCTCATTTGCACTATAGCTATCTTAACAACGTAAATTGTAGTTAACTAGGCAGCCTGGGTGCATTTCAGACAGCTGACATTTTACTTATTACAGGGGAAAGCATTGCCTACAAGAACTGACATAAAGCACTTGAGGTTTCAGCCGTTACAACAACAATTGCAAAACCTTGGTATCAAGTAGTGTACTATATAAGTTCATCACAGCCCCAGTTATATGTATTGACCTTTAATTTTTATGTTATTTAAACGTTTATTGAACATATATCTATGTATTATTGGTGTCAGTCATATTTTTATTTTTTATTATTCCCTTAGTGTTGTTATATGTTTTTGTTTCTCTTACCTATTGCCTTTGGTACTGTGAATTTCTGTTCAAACAGGCAGCCAGCTTGAAACACGTACAGGATATATACAAATTCTCTTTGGCTAACATGTCAGCATACGCATTAATTTTTCTACCAAGGTTTGATGAGCATGTTTTACTTTTTCTTCTATTTTTTCTTTCTTGCATATATGTTTTGATTAGATGGCGTCTGCACCACATTCTGCGTTATATATGGATTTCATATACCAAACCTATGCAAGTGAAGTGAACTTATGGATTGATTTGGTACTTTCTTTATGTAGTATGAATATTTTAGAACAAATACACATCGTTGTATGCTTTCAGTTTTACATAGCCTTTCCTGGAGAAAACAATGGTTATCATAGTTTGCAGATATATAGGGAACAATAACATTCAACTGGCGCAGAAAAATATAGTCATGGCCGTGTGTGTAGCATGGTGTAACGTCCCCTATTTTTACGGTATAATAATTAATTAATTTAATTATTTAAATAGTGATTTAGAGATTTAAATGGTCATTTAATTAAATAATATTAAATATAATATATTTATTTTCGAAATAATCGGAAATAACAGAATTCACAATATTGTGTGAATTGGACAATTTAAAATATATAATTCAGTTTAGAATTGAATTATATTAACGAATTTATTAAAAATGTCAGTTGAACGTATAATTTATATTATAATTATAATCGAGCTCGAGATGGCGCGGCAGTTCGTAATTTGGCGATTCGAACTTTAAACGAATATACAGAATCCGTTTTAAATCGGATTTCTGTGAAACAATAAACGTTCGGATCTGTTGAACGATATTTTTCTAATGGAAGAGAAAAATGGGGAATTCATCGTATAGATTGTAAGTTATGTCCAAATCAAATTTTCAAACAGTCGCTATGGAATCGTTTATAAACCACAATGATATATATAATTTTAATTAAATATTGGATTTGAATTTAGATAGGATCTTTGAGACATAGGTATAATTTAATTTTTAGAATTTTCTTGTAATTTTTATTTTGGAAATTAAACACTTTTTATTTTGGAGTATTCTACACCCTATATCAACATTTCGGGGTTTCACCGAATAAGTTAATAGGCCTATATTATTATATTTTTTGGATCATAGCGCATTGCTCTTCACAACGGTATTTTTATTTTTGTAGATAACAGTTCATAAATGAATGTACATACATATATATAAGGGAAAGGATTAGCCGCTACATTGTGCTTGCCTGCCTCAGAATCAACAAAAGAAATCTGGTAAAAGACACCTCACTTCACATTAACAATTGTACTGCCATTTCTCTGCATACATTAGTACTTAGCTATGAAGTAAATTAAATATAATATATATATATATATATATATATATATATATATAATCATTCCTTCATTAGTAAGTTAAGGTACATGATCCCTTTTCAACACAACATTTAAAACAGAAAGGATGGTGAAGTGATAACACTCCTTATATTTTCAACACCTACAACTACCCTAACACTAGAAGAAGCACAGGGCCTATGATGTGCCTTGCCTAATTACGTAGTTCTTAAGTCTGATCGAGCTTCCACGGCAAGACTCACTTTTGTGTATAAATATAGGGCTGTATCGATAAAGGGTTAGCCGCTGCAACACAAGTTTCACACGAGAAAACAGAGCTCCATCTCTTTTTATTTCTTTTTCCTTCATTGAATTTTTAAAAATCACTCGATCCTCTAAAAATCTGGAAACACAATTCATTGGATTCGTGATGGCCGAGGCTACACGCTCGTACCATTTTCAAGCTACTCGATGCAAGTAATTACCGGTGGTTTTCACGCAGCAGCGCTTAGGGCTTCGTTATTATCGGGTATGGAGTACTGATCCATGTTTTAACGGTTGTTTTTGCATTCCTGGTGGCAAATAGCATCCATATAATTTCTGTTGGGTTATTGTGATAATATTGGTGTCGCACCTGGTCTGTGAATTTCACGAGAAAGCGGATGACACAAATTGATAAGTGAGATCGGAATCGTAGTCGTGATGGCCAGGTAAAGGACGGTAGGAAGAGGATCTCGTATAAAAAAGGAGGCGCAGATGTGAATTTTTGGAAGTGTGGTGGATCATGGAATGAAGCAACCCAGGTGCGAGTTGAGGCAAACAGGCTTGAGTTGATGGAGATCTGAAAGAGAGAACTTTTGGTGATTTTTGGCTACTGAGTCGTGGTGTATGAGAAGAGAAGTGTAACTGTGTATTTAGTTTTGAAGATTTGTGGAAGAATAAAAGATGTGGGAGGCTTGAATTTCGGCAAAGGAAAATGAAGTGGAGATGTTGTCACGTAATGAACTGAGGTATATAAGGGGGACGTTGGTTTTCTTTTTGTATTATTATCTGAAAGAAGAACGTCTGGCTTTAATCGTGGAAATGGTGGAGTTTGGTTGCCTGGAACTCACGTTAAATATGAAGAAGAAGAAGGTTCCTATGGAGATCGGGTCGTTTTATTTGGTGGGCCGAAGTGGATTATTAAAGTTAAGTGAAGTAAGGGAAAAGAAGGCCCAAAGTGGAAACGTGATTTTAATATGAAGTGGAAGGCAGCGCATGGACTTTAGCATGGAGGAGAGCAACAAAAAGGGATGGTTGTGGTTTTTAAGTGTTACTGGACCGGATTTAATTGGTAAAGCCCTGAATTTAAAAAGAAATTAAATTTAAGTTAATTTAAATAGTACAATAACCTATAAGGTTAATATCTTATTCATACGGTTTCAGAATCATGGATGGTTTGATCCGTTGGGATCATACAGACGCAGACTTCGTATCAGACCTGATTGAGAGTGAATTGGAGCTTGTCTCTATTTATGGTGAATTTAAACGCATGAATCAAATCAACGATCAATTATTGTAATTAACGATGACCGTCCAATGTGAGTAAAACTCACTAACTCTGTACAGTTTATATTTTTATATATAATCTTGTATTGATAAATGATAATTGATTGTTGTGTGTTGATTGTTTGGTTGAATTGCTGATTTATTGGTTGAAATTGTAGATAACGATATGTATATTTAAATCGTTAATCAAATATTGATTCTATTTATCAGAATATTTCATATTGAAATGAAATCGATGTTATTTATATTGTTTAACACATGTGAATGCCGGGAAATAGGTTTGAGGGATCCAACCCGATTCCTCAATATTTATAATACTGTTTGTTTTCATATATTGTGGTTATGATGTGATATATAATCTATGATTGATTATGGGTGCGTAGATGATGTTGATCATGGTAATTTGGTATTTTAAATACCATAAGAAATACCGGAATGTAAAAAGGGAATTTTCAAAGTGTAAATTGAAAATAATATATTTATAAAATCAAAGAATTTTATAAAAGAATTATTTATATGAAATAAATAGGATATAGAAAAAGGAAATATTTATATGAAATATATAGGATATTGAAAATGTAAATATTCATAGGAAATAAATATGATATTGAAAAAGGAAATATTTATATGAAACAAATAGGATATTGAAAAGGGAAATATTTATATGAAATAAATATGATATTATAAAAGGAAATATTTATATGAAATAAATGGGATATTGAAAAGGAAATATTTGGAAAAACAAATATAATTATAAAAGAAATTATTTGGAAAACAAATAGAATTATATAAAGAAATATTATTCACATTTTAAGTGAAAAATTAGATGAAAGTAAATATTTTTCAAACAAAATATTATAAAGGAATTTGGGGTTTGTATTAGGAATTTAAATGGAATTACTGAAATTAGAAACTGATTGGAAATTAGTTTAGTTGAATGGCTTTCTGGGTATCGATCTGATGTTGGTTTCGGCCTTCGGGGTTTAGGCTTAGAAAGTTTTTCTCTTATTAGTTTACAGTTAGAGACTGATAGAGGTGGGAAGATATTGATGCGTGAATCAGAAATGGAAACGTTTTCCAAAGTTAATAACTTATATTTTCTAATTTTAGAAAATAAGGAATTTATGAATATATGGAAATGATAAATGGGAAATTGGGAAATGAAATGATGATTGATCGGTAAAATTACCATTTGGGAATACGACCGTCGTTTGTACACATGTTTTCCTTTGATAGTTAAATAACCGACTATCAAAGATTTTGACCATTTCCGTTGTCAATACGGTGAGACCTGGATCAGATATATTATCTGAAAACCACTCCGTATGGCATTAGCATTGCGAATCAAATATGATGAAGATAATTGAAGACGGAGTTATGCAAGGGTTTTTTAGTAAATCCTAGGTAGAAATTGCCTAAGATGGATTTACAGAATAGAACCTTCGGTCTGTCCAGTCCCAGGACGACCTGTATGGAAGAATGTCTGACAGAGTATATTTGACAGATCGTGTAAGTTGATCTCGTCAAACGTATTTACGTTTGGTGGCGGAGGAATTCGTTTCTTTTAGCTGTATACCCATTGTATTTTTGAGGAAATCAATTTGTGATTTGGCGGGTATGACGATGTGACATTCAAAGTAAATAAAGGTGTGATCTATACGTTATGGCCTCTTGCCTCATAACCAGAAAATGGTATAAAATCGGGTAGGTCGCATGGCTAAGTGGTTAGCTGCCAATTAGGGTGTATTGTCACCTGATCTAGAGAAATTCCATTTACTTCTATCATCTATTTCGATGTTATCCCTTTCGGGAAACGGTTGCTGATCCCAACCGTTGGTGATAATACATTCGGTACACTCAAGCGAAATGAGTGACCAGTCATGTTTAGCCTGAGTTACAAGATTTTCTTGTTGATCCTGGTGTATTCTTCTCTAGAGATACACTGTCGGAAGGTGGTCCCATACCTTTCCAGTTGGAATTCATTACCCAATAAGCGCTGACAGTTTTTGATTATATATTATGTATGTAGAACGTGAGATGAAAGCGTTCTGCTAGTTGATTGTTTAGTTGTGATTGATAGACACTATTATAATATCAAATGAGTTTGATATAAAATTTATCATTTCATTCAAAAGGATTTTTGATGTTAAATTGAATGCTTTGGATTCTCATAAGGGAAAAACCCATTTCGTGTTATACGGTGTGGTCTTATGAGATATTGTTTATTTTCTCAAACTGTTTTAAATTGTTTACTCATACCAGTCCCATGACTGACCTGGAGTTTATTTTGCTTTGTTTTCCCTAAACTCTTGGGTTCCCAAATTTGTACGGGCAGTCAAGTAGTCAGGATTTTACAGATATACTGAGATCTTGGAGCAGGAGGCTTCAGGGTTTTATAGCAATTGTTTATTTCCGTTATGTTGTAAGTGTTGTACTCTGATAAATGGTATTGTATACATATTGGTTTTATTTCAAAATTATGTTATATTTTATTCGTTCCGCTGTGAGATTCGTGTTACTCTGATTCTGTTGTTGTGATCTTCTTCTTCTTCTTCTTCTTCTATTCTAATTTTCTGTCTTATCTATTCTCACTCTCTAACTTCTTTCTATTAACTATACGGTATTTCCGATGCTTGGATAGTCGACATTGAGTTTATGTCGATTACTCAGGATCGCGAAAGACCGGGCCGTTACAGTGGTATCAGAGCTGAAGGTTAAGTGATTACCTTGGCTCTATGGCGTGACTCAGTAGAGATGGGGTTAGTAATACCCTAGATTGAGTTTGGGTGTATATGTATATATGAGCGGGTATTTGTAGATTTTATAAAAATGGTTTTGTATTGTGGAGATTTATTGGTTGAGTTGTTTATGAGTTCTGGTCTATCAGTTTGATCCACTGTATCGGTAGGGGTTTATAAACACTTGAATACGAGGGACCAACACAGTAAGTTTTGAAAAGAGGGTAAATGAAATAATTTTACCCAAAATATATTTTGATATAAAGAAAATATATATTTAAAATATTATAGTAGTGGATGTGTTAGTATTCATTATAACCGAATAAGATTATAATTGAGATGGTTATATATGTATAACCAAATAAATTTGTATAAGTGTTATGAAATGAATCAAATCTGAATTTAAATCACAATTGAAATTACAACTCTGGAAAGTTGGAAAGGTGTTTGTAAATGGATTTCTATTAAATATATGAGAACTTTAAAATCCTGGGAGATTTTAAATTGTTTTTCAAACATTGTGAATGATATTTTGAACTAATTTCAAAATAGAAATGATTAAGAAATGGTTTTGAAGAGTGATATAGTATTGAACTCACTTTGATAGCTGGGAAATAACTCTGATGATGCTGGCCACATCATCATTGTTCATTTTCGAGTTGTAAGTGACAGATTACTACCAAGGAGATTGTTTTTGAATTGTTTTGAGAAAAACAAGGTTTTTTGAATTCCGAAAAGGGATATTTGATTTTGGAAAAGCTAAGTTATTTAAAATTCCCAGGGAAAGATCGTTTGATTTAAAACCAAATTTAATAGAAATGTGTGAAAGCAAATTGAAATTTAAATAAAGCCAGTTAAGTGGTAATTGAATTGAATTGGATTAGAATGATATCGAAAAAAATTGGATCTATGAGATAGGAATCTGAAATTTGTTTTGGATGGGTAAAATAAGAGTCAGAACTGGTAATGAGATTTGAGTTAAGGATAAAAATTGATTGAAGTTTGATATGGATGATATTGTTATATGTTAAATTGATAGCATATGGAAGTGATAGAGTTGATATGCCCGACAAGAAGATACAAGTTTATTTATACATGAGTTTGGTGATTTATGAGCCGATTTGGCTGTTTGATTTTCTTTTGGATTGGAGAAGGCCCATAGAGGGGAGTTGTAGTTGTACCAATTGAGCCGTACAAAGGAGATGTTGGCGAAATTTTCAGAAATTTAAGGTGTTAGGAAATTTTCAGAATTTTTGAAAATTTTCGTTAGTAGGAATACATTAATTATTTAATTTAAATTTATTGGTTCAGTTGAAACTGAAGTTAATAAGTAAACAAATAATTTTTAACCCAGTTAATAGGGTTTGTTTTCAACCTTAGCAATTTCAGGGACGAAATTATTTTAAGGGGGGAAGAATGTAACGTCCCGTATTTTTACGGTAGAATAATAAATTTATTTAATTATTTAAATAGCGATTTAGAGATTTAAATGGTCGTTTAATTAAATAATATTAAATATTTAATTAATATAATTAATAGAATAATATATTTATTTCCGAAATGATCGGAAATAACAGAATTCACAGTATTGTGTGAATTGGACAATTTAGAATATATAATTCAGTTTAGAATTGAATTATATCAATGAATTTATTTAAAAATGTCGGTTGAACGTATAATTTATATTATAATTATAATCGAGCTCGAAATGGCACGGTAGTCCGTAATTTGGCTATTCAATCTTTAAACGAATATACAGAATCCGTTTTAAATCGGATTTCTATGAAACAAGAAACGTTCGGATCTGTTGAACGATATTTTTCTAATGGAAGAGAAAAATGGGGATTTCGTCGTATAGATTGTAAGTTATGTCCAAATTAAATTTTCAAATAGTCGCTATGGAATCGTTTATAAACCACAATGATATATTTAATTTTATATAAATATTGGCTTTGAATTTAGACAGGATCCTTGAGACATAGGTATAATTTAATTTTTAGAATTTTTCTATAATTTTTATTTTGGAAAATAAACACTTTTTATTTCGGAATATTCTACACCCTATATCAATATTTCGGGGTTTCACCGAATAAGTTAACGGGCCTATATTATTATATTTTTGGGATCATAGTGCATTGCTCTTCACAATGGTATTTTTATTTTTGTAGATAACAGTCCATAAACGAACGTATATAAATATATATAAGGGAAAGGATTAGACGCTACATTGTGCTTGCCTGCCTCAGAATCAATAAAAGAAATCCGGTAAAAGGCACCTCACTTCACATTAACAATTTTACTGCCATTTCTCTGCATACATTAGTACTTAGCTATGAAATAAACTAAAATATAATATATATATATATATATATATATATATATATATAATCGTTCCTTCATTAGTAAGTTAGGGTACAGGATCCCTTTTCAACACAACATTTAAAACAGAAAGGACGGTGAAGTGATAACACTCCTTATATTTTCAACACCCACAACTACCCTAACACTAGAAGAAGCACAGGGCCTATGATATGCCTTACCTAATTACTTAGTTCTTAAGTCTGATCGAGCTTCCACGACAAGACTCACTTTCATGTATAAATATAGGGCAGTATCGATAAAGGGTTGGCTGCTGCAACGCAAGTTTCACATGAGAAAACAGAGCTCCATCTCTTTTTATTTCTTTTTCCTTCATTAAATTTTTAAAAATCACTCGATCCTCTAAAAATCTGGAAACACAATTCATTGGATTCGTGATAGCCAGGGAAACTTGCTCGTACCATTTTCAAGCTACTCAACGCAAGTAATTATCAGTGGTTTTCACGCAGCAGCGCTTTGGGTTTCATTATTCTCGGGTATGGAGCACCGATCCATGTTTTAACGGTTGTTTTTGCATTCCTGGTGGCAAATAGCATCCATATACTTTGTGTGGGGTTATTTCAATAATATTGGTGTCGCACCTCGTCTGTGAATTTCACGAGAAAGCTGACAACACAAATTGATAAGTGAGATCGGAATCGTTGTCGTGGTGGCCAGGTGAAGGACGGAAGGAAGAGGATCTCATATCAAAAAGGAGGCGCAGGTGAGAATTTTTGGAACCGCGGTGGATCATGGAATGAAGCAACCCAGGTGTGAGTTGAGGCATACAGGCTTGAGTTGATGGAGATCTGAAAGAGAGAATTTTTGGTGATTTTTGGATACTGAATCGTGGTGTATGAGAAGAGAAGTGTAACTGTGTATTTAGTTTTGAAGGTTTGTGGAAGAATAGAAGATGTGGGAGGCTTGAATTTCGGCAAAGGCAAACGAAGTGGAGATGCTGTCACGTGATGAACTGAGGTATATAAGGGGGACATTGGTTTTCCTTTTGTATTATTATCTGAAAGAAGATCGTCTGGGTTTAATCGCGGAAATGGTGGAGTTTGGTTGCCTGGAACTCACATTAAATATGAAGATGAAGAAGGTTCCTGTGGAGAGCGGGTCGTTTTATTTGGTGGGCCGAAGTGGATTATTAAGGTTAAGTGAAGTAGGGGAAAAGAAGGCCCAAAGTGGAAACGTGATTTTAATATGAAGTGGAAGGCAGCACATGGACTTTAGCATGAAGGAGAGAAACAAAAAGGGACGGTTGTGGTTTTTAAGTGTTACTGGACCGGATTTAATTGGTAAAGCCCTGAATTTAAAAAGAAATTAAATTAAGTTAATTTAAATAGTGCAATAACTTATAAGGTTAATATTTTATTCATACGGTGTCAGAATCATGAACGGTTTGATCCGTTGGGATCATACGGACGCAGGCTTCGTATCAGAACTGATTGGGAGTGAATTGGAGCTCGTCTCTATTTATGGTGAATTTAAACGCATGAATCAAATCAACGATCAATTATCGTATTTAACGATGACCATACAATGTGAGTAAAACTCACTAACTCTGTACAGTTTATATTTTTATAAATATAATCTAGTATTGGTAATTGATGATTGATTGTTGTGTCTTGATTGTTTGGTTGAATTGCTAATTTATTGGTTGAAATTATAGATAACGATACATATATAAATCGTTAATCAAATATTAATTCTGTTTATCAGAATATTTCATATTGAAATGAAATCGATGTTATTTGCATTGTTTAACTTCTGTGAATGCAGGGAAACAGTTTGGAGGGATCCAGCTGGATTCCTTAATATTTATAATCTGTTTGTTTTCATATATTGTGATATATGATGTAATATATAATCTGTGATTGATTATGGGTGTGTAGATGATGTTGATCATGGTAATTTGTTATTTTAAATACCATATGAAATACCGGAATGTAAAAAGGGAATTTTCAAAGTGTAAATTGAAATAATATATTTATAAAATCAAAGAATTTTATAAAAGGATTATTTATATGAAATAAATAGGATATTGAAAAAGGAAATATTTATATGAAATAAATAGGATATTGAAAAGGGAAATATTTATATGAAATAAATATGATATTGAAAAAGGAAATATTTATGTGAAACAAATAGGATATTGAAAAGGGAAATATTTATATGAAACAAATATGATATTATAAAAGGAAATATTTATATGAAATAAATAGGATATTGTAATTACCCGCATTTTCCAGCGGTATAATAATTAATTTATTTAATTATTTATATAGTGATTAGATAATTTAATGGTCATTTAATTAAATAACTCTGAATATTTAATTAAAATAATAATTTAATAACATATTTAATTCTGAAATAATCAGAATTAGCCGAAATGGCGATATCGTGTGAACTGGGCAAATTTAAAATATATATTTCAGTTTAGAGTTGAATTATATTAGCGAATATATTTAAACGACGATAGTTTGAACGTGGAATTATAATATAATCGAGCTCGAAATGGCGCTGCAGTTCGATATTTGGCGATTTGAACTTCAACTGAAGGTACATGATTCGTTTTAAGCCGGATTTCTGTGAAACAAGAAACGTTAGGAGCTGGTGGAGTATATCTTTCTAGTGAAAGAGAAAAATCGGGATTTCGTCGTGTAGATTTTGATTCATGTCCAAATCAAATTTTAGAAAAGTCGCTGTAGAATTCCTTTATAATTTATAAAGGAATTATTTATATTTTAAAAAGGAATTTCAATATAAATCGAATATCGGGTTAACCCAGAAGTGAATATCAAGTTAGAAATTCATATAGGTATATTCTAGAGTTGTATGGTATTCCACTGTGAATATATACGATAATATTAAATTATTTATATTTAATTTAATTATATTTAAATATATTTATATATTTAAATGGGCTATTTAGAGCTTTAAAAATAGTCACTTTTGCAAACGAAGTCGGAATTCGACGAAACTAATTTTTTTGGATCCGCAACATCAAATTATTACTAGATTCTAAGTTCCATGATTTTTAGAGTCACTGTGTGGCCATACGGATTTTTAGAGTGAAAAACAGTAAGTATTTCGACAGTCAAAAATACTCTGTGAGAGCAAACAGAGTCGGAATTCGACGAAACCAGTTTCATTGGGACCGTAATGTCGAACTGTAGTTGCATGTCCAGTTTGGTGATTTTTAGGTATCGTGTGTGATCACACGAATTTTTAGAAAAGCAAATTGAATATAGAAATGATAATATGTCGGGAATATTCCATTCCATAAAATATCTAACTAAAAATATCTAAATCCTAAACCCTATAAATACCCCCTTAACATTTCTTAAAACCTAATCCTCAAAAAAAAGTAAACAGAATAAATCTGCCGTCCTCATTTCTTTCTGCAGCAAAATTCCTACTTCGAAATTCTAAAACAAATGGGAAAAAATCCAATAAATCCTAACACCCATTTCATTCGCCTCCATTTGGTTAGTGCTTTGCACTCGTGTGATTTTGGTTGAGCTCGACGCCTTGTTTCGTTGTTGGGTTTTTGGCAGCGTGACCTAGGGTTAGGATTTCTTCGATGATTGAAGAACCAATTCACGGAATCGAGTTCGAATGGGTAATCAGGAGGTCAAATAGCATTGTTTGTGATTTTTTTGGGATTTTATCGAAATTATTTTTGTCGATGAAGATTGCTGAAGCCGTGAGCTGGGTGGAGGAACACGAAAGTCGGATTTTGATTGGTGAAGGCGAGTTGATTGAGGAGTACAGGAAATCGAAGAGGAGGAGGAGTTGGATGAAATGGTAGTCTCGATTTTTGAAACCATGTTGAGAAGAGGGAGCGGTGAGCTTCAAGAATGTCGGCAATGGCAAAGACTGGAGCGCGATATCTCGTTGAGGGAGATGATGCAACGGGTTGGGCTTGTACTGGTGGGTTGTTGGGCTTGAAATAAAGGGTAAGGCTCGATATGGAAATGAAATTAAGTTTAATTTATATTAAATAGCATTCAAACTTGTAAATTCAATAACTTGACCATACGATATCGAAATTCAGCGAAACAAGTTGCGCTGGGATCGTATGGAATGTGGCTACACGATGAGACTGACTGGGAGTGGATTGAAGCTAGTTTGAATTTATGGCGAAATAAATTGTTTGATTCAAATCAAACAAACAGTTTATCGTTCTTTAACGATGAACTGCCAATGTGAGTAAATCTCACTAACTCTGAACAGTTTATAATTTCATGTTGTATTTTTAGAACTGTTAAATATTGGCTGATTGACTGTGTGTTGACTGTTTGATTGAACTGCTAGTCAGTTAGTGGAAATTATATATATATATATATAAACCGTAAATCGAATATTGATTCTGTTAACAGAATATTTCGTATTGAACTGAAAGTGATGCTGATTTCATTGTGTAACATCTGTGATGCAGGGAAACAGGTAGGAGGGACGCAACTCGGTTCCTCAATATATAAATATTGTTTTGTTTTATATATTGTGTTATATGATGTGATATGAAATCTGTTGATGATTTTATATGTGTGAATGATACTGATCATTGTTATATACCATAACATACCAGAATGTTGATAAGGGAATCTTCAAAGTGATATTTGAAAATAAAATATTTATAAAATCAAAGGATTTTATAAAAGAAAAATATTTATAAAATCAAAGAAGATTTTATAAACGGGAATATTTATAAATAGGAAATATTCATAAAAAGGATATTTATAAAGGGAATATTTATAAAGTGAATTATTTATTTAAGATAAATAAATAATACATTAAATGGATTATTTATTTGATAAATAAATAAGATTTTATAAAGGGATTATTTATTTGTTAGATAAATATGAGATATTAAATGAGATATTTATTTGTTAAATAAATAGGATATATATTAAATGGGTTATTTATTTAGTTAAATAAATAAGATCATCAAAAAAGGATTATTTGTAAAACAAATATAAAGGAAGACATTTGTAAAAACCAATAAAGGAAATATATTTGAAAACCAAATGTAAAGGGAAATATATTTGAAAATCAAATATAAAGGGAAATATATTTGTACAACAAATAAAAAGGAAAATATTTGTCAAACAAATAGAAAGAGAAATATTTGTAAACCATTTACAAATAGAATAGAGATAAAAAAAAATATTTGTAAAACATTTACAAATAGGATTTAAAAGGAGATATTTGTAAAACAACTACAAATAGATTAAATGTGATTATTTATTTATTTAGGAAATAAGTAAAAAAGAAAAAGGAATATTTATTTGTTAATAAATAGAAAAGAAAAGGAATATTTATTTGTTAATAAATAGATAAAGTTAAAAGGAAATATTTATTTGTTAAATAAATAGGAAAGATAAAAGAAATATTTATTTGTTAAGTAAATAGAATTGAGAAGGGAATAGTTATTTGTTAAGTAAACAAATAGAAAGGAATAAATAAAAGGAGTTAATGCTAATGAGTTAATCGAATATTAGTTATTCGATTAGAGTTAATCGAAAAGAGTAAATGAGTTAGAGTTAGCCAGTAGGGTAAATCAATTAGGGTCGACCAGTTAGAGTTAAATCGATAGGTTTAATTAAATAGAGTTAATAGAATTTGCGTTAATCGAATATTAATGATTCGAATAAAGTTAAAAGGAGTTATCAAATATTAGTTATTCGAATAGAGTTAAATAGAGTTATCAAATATTAGTTTATTCGAACAGAGTTAAATCAAAGGAGTTAATCGAATATAGTTATTCGAATAGAATTAAAGGAGTTAATCGAATCTAGTTTATTCGAATAGAATTAAAGGAGATAATCGAATCTTGTTTATTCGAATAGAATTAAAGGAGTTAATCGAATCTAGTTTATTCGAATAGAATTAAAAGGAGTTAATCAAATCTAGTTTATTCGAATAGAATTAAAGGAGTTGGGCTCGTAAATTATATCTGGAAGTTACGTAAGGAAGAGTTAAAAAAATTAAAAGATAAACTTACCCTATTTCGAGATTTGAAATGTTTTTCAGTTAAGGTCCGAGAGGTAGTTATACCCCAACTTGATTGACTTCGTTTTTAATTTAGAAATGGTTAAGGTTCGAGAGTGAAAGTGGTTGAGTGTTTTTAGTAAATAAGTATACTGGTTTGAGTTGTCGTCGCGATGTTGATTTAAACATCTGTTTAAATCCAAGTAAAGAAGATTTGGAAATGTTTTTCCAAATAGAATCAGAAACGTAATCAAATATTGAAATAAGGAATATGAATATATATATATATATATATATATATATGATTGATGATTGATTGATAGAATTTCCATTTGGAAATAATATCGTTGTTTGCACACGTATTTTTCTTTGATAGTTAAATCACCGACTATCAAAGTTTTGACCATTTTAACGTTGTTAATATGGAGAGAACGATTGGATTATTACCCAAAGAACCACTCTGTATTGGCATAAGCGTTCTGAATCATATATGCCAAAGATAATTGAAGACAGAGTAAAGTGCAAGGGCTATTGTATAAGTCTTAGATAACAGTGCCTAAGATGGATGTACTGAATAGTGCCTTCGGTTCATCCTGTTCCTGGATGACTTGTATGGATGAATGTCTGACAGAGTGTTTCCAGAAAGGTCACGTACATTGATTTCTTCAACCATACCAAGAGTGGAAGCGGAGAAGGAAACTTCTTTTAGCTGACACGTAATGTATGGTTGTAGACGTCAAATTAGTGATTTTTGATGGATCTGACAATGTGGCATTCGAAGTAAATCTGATGTGATGATAAAGCGTAACCTTAAGCCTCATCAACCGGTAAATGACAGAAATCGGGCAGACAACATGGCTATGTAGGTCGCACCTATTAGGGTGTATAATCACCTGATCTAGAGTTTCATTTACTTCTAAAAATCTATTGTTGATACTGTCCCATTCGTGAAACGATTGTTGATCCCAACCATTGGTAATATACATTCAATACACTCAAGCGAAATGAGTGGTCGGTCATGTGTGGCCGGGTTGCAAGATGTTCTTGTTGAACCCAGTGTATTCCTCTCTAGAGGTACACTAGCGAAAGGTGGTTCCATACCTTGTCATAGTTGGAAATCCATTACCCAATACATGCTTGCGGTTTTGATTTGTATACTATATATGTAGAATGCGAGATGAAAGCGTTTCTGCTAGATGATTATATATATACTGTGGTTGATAGACATTATTATAATATCAAAAGGGTTTGATATAAGGATATTTTGTATTCTCATAAGGGAAAAACCCGTTCCGTTATATGGCGTGCTCTTATGAGATATCATTTACTTGTTCGAACTGTTTTAAAACTGTTTTACTCATACCAGTCCCACGACTGACTCGGAGTTTATTTTGTTTTGTTTTCCCTAAACTCTCGGGTGCCCAATTTTGTACGGGCAGTCAAGTAGTCGGGATTTACAGATACTTGAAGAGCTGGAGCAGGAGGCTTCAGGATCATATAGCTATAGTTATTTCTGCTGTGTTGTAAGTGCTGTACTTTGATAATGATGTATATTCAAGTACAGATTTATATATTTCAAAGTTATGTTATATATTATATGTTATTCGTTCCGCTGTGAGGTTCGTGTTACTCTGATGTTGTATTCTTCTTCTTCTTCTATTCTAAGTTTCTATCTTATCTTTCCTCACCCTCTGCCTTCTTTCTATTAGTTTCATGGTTTCCGGTTTAATTTGGGTTGGACTTGTGTTTTTGTTCAGCTCAAATTGGACCGGATTTTCGGGTCATTACAGTTGGTATCAGAGCTTAAGTTAAGTATTACCTCTGCTCTGTGGCGTGACTCATTAGAGATGGGGTTAGCAATACCCTAGATTGAGTTGAGTGTATATATACGAGTGAACGTATTTGTTATTTAATATAAATTGATTTATATTGTGGAGATTTATTGGTTGAGTTGTTTATGAGTTCTGGTCGATCAGTTTGATCCACTGTATCGGTAGAAGTTTCTAAACACTTGAATACGATGAACCGTCATGGTATGTTTTTAAAGGAGGGTAAATGAAATAATTTTAACCAAATTATATTTTGATATAAATGATTTATATTGGAATGATTATAATATATTGGATATATTGGTTGTGATTATAATCGAGTAAGATTATAAGTAAAATGGTTATGTGAATAACCAATCAGGATTCGCATAAGTGTTACGAAATGAATTAAATCTGAAATTAAAACCAAAATTGGAATTAAAATTCTGGAAAATTGGATAAGTGTTTGTAAATGGATTTGGATTAAAAATAAGGAATATTTAAGATCCTGGGAGATTTTAAATTGTTTTACAAGCAGTGTGAATTATATTTTGAAATGAATTTCAAAGTGGAAATGTTTAGAAATGGTTTTATAGTATTGAACTCACTTCGATCACTGGAAAATAGATTCTGATGATGACAGCTGCATCATCAATATTCATTTTCGAGTTGTAAGTGACGAATTACTACCAGAGATACTGTTTTGAATTTGTTTTGGGAAAGACAAGTTGGGTTGAATTTCAAAAAGGAAAATTTGATTTTTGAAAAGAGTAAACTGTTTAAAAACTGTCAGGGAAAGACTATTTGAATTAAAAACAAATTTAACAGAAATTTATGAAAGAAAATTTGAATTAAAGTAAAGCCAGTAAAGTGGTAACTGAGATTGAATTAGAATGATATCAAGACAAATTGGATTGTGAGATTCAAATTTGAAGTGTAACGTGATAATCAAGTTAAGAGTTGGGAATCGAGAAGAAACTCGAGTTGAAATGATATTTGGCTTGGATATAAGCGAATGGTTGTGTTGTGGATAGAAGCAGATTGGAATTTGATTGGGATGACCCTTGTATCCGCTGAATTGATAATAGGTGGAAAGGATATAATGGTATGCCGACAAAAGGTACAAGTTTATATTTCTATTGAATATAAGATTTATGAGCCGAATTGGCAAGTCGCTTGGCTGTTTGATTTTCTTTTGGGATGGAGATGGCCCAAAGAGGCGAGTTGGAGTTTGACCGATTGACCAATACAAAGGAGGTGCTGGCGAAATTTTTCGAAAAGTTAAGGCATTAGAAATTTTTTAGGATTTTTGAAAATTTTCGTTGATAAGAATTAATTAATATTTTAATTGAAATTAAATTGGTTCAGTTGAAACTGAAGATTTAGAAGTGAACAAATAAGTTTAAATCGGTCGATAGGGTTTGTTTCCTACCTTAGCAATTTTGAGGACGAAATTATTTTAAGTGGGGAAGAATGTAATGACCCGCATTTTCCAGCGGTATAATAATTAATTTATTTAATTATTTATAGAGTGATTAGAGAATTTAATGGTCATTTAATTAAATAACTCTGAATATTTAATTAAAATAATAATTTAATAATATATTTAATTCTGAAATAATCAGAATTAGCCGAAATGGCGATATTGTGTGAACTGGACAAATTTAAAATATATATTTCAGTTTAGAGTTGAATTATATTAGCGAATATATTTAAACGACGACAGTTTGAATGTGGAATTATAATATAATTAAAATCGAGCTCGAAATGGCGCTGCAGTTCGATATTTGGCTATTTGAACATCAACTGAAGGTACAGGATTCGTTTTAAGTCGGATTTCTGTGAAACAAGAAACGTTAGGAGCTGGTGGAGTATATCTTTCTAGTGAAAGAGAAAAATCGGGATTTCGTCGTGTAGATTTTGATTTATGTCCAAATCAAATTTTAGAAAAGTCGCTGTAGAATTCCTTTATAATTTATAAAGGAATTATTAATATTTTAAAAAGGAATTTCAATATAAATCGAATATTAGGTTGACCCAGAAGTGAATATCAAGTTAGAAATTCATATAGGAATATTCTAGAGCTGTATGGTATTCCAATGTGAATATATACGATAATATTAAATTATTTATATTTAATTATATTTAAATATATTTATATATTTAAATGGGCTATTTAGAGCTTTAAAAATAGTCACTTTTGCAAACGAAGTCGGAATTCGACGAAACTAATTTTGTTGGATCCACAACATCAAATAATTGCTAGATTCTAAGTTCCATGATTTTTAGAGTCATTGTGTGGCCGTACGGATTTTTAGAGTGAAAAACAGTCAGTATTTCGACGATCAAAAATATGCTGTGTGAGCAAACGGAGTCAAAATTCGAGAAACCAGTTTCGTTGGGACCGTAATGTCGAACTATAGCTGCATGTCCAGTTTGGTGATTTTTAGGTATCGTGTGTGATCACACGAATTTTTAGAAAAGCAAATTGAATATAGAAATGAGAATATGCCGAGAATATTCCATTCCATAAAATATCTAACTAAAAATATCTAAATCCTAAACCCTATAAATACCCCCCTTAACATTTCTTAAAACCTAATCCTCAAAAAAAGTAAACAGAATAAATCCGCCATCCTCATTTCTTTCTACAACAAAATTACTACTTCGAAATTCTAAAACAAATGGGAAAAAAATCCAATAAATCCTAACACCCATTTCATTCGCCTCCATTTGGTTAGTGCTTTGCACTCGTGTGATTTTGGTTGAGCTCGACGCCTTGTTTCGTCGCTGGGTTTTTGGCAGCACGACCTAGGGTTAGGATTTCTTCGATGATTGAAGAAAGAATTCACGGAATCGAGTTCGAATGCATCGTTTGTGATTTTTTTTGGGATTTTATCGAAATTATTTTTGTTGATGAAGATTGCTGAAGCCGTGAGTTGGGTGGAGGAACACGAAAGTCGGATTTTGATTGGTGAAGGCGAGTTGATTGAGGAGTACAGGAAATCGAAGAGGAGGAGGAGGAGTGGGATGAAATGGTAGTCTCGGTTTTTGAAACCATGTTAAGAAGAGGGAGCGGTGAGCTTCAAGAACGTCGGCAATGGCAAAGACTGGAGCGCGATATCTCGTTGAGGGAGATGACGCAACGGGTTGGGCTTGTACTGGTGGGTTGTTGGGCTTGGAATAAAGGGTAAGGCCTGATATGGAAATGAAATTAAGTTTAATTTATATTAAATAGCATTCAAAATTGTAAATTCAATAACTTGACCATACGATATCGAAATTCAACGAAACAAGATGCGTTGGGATCGTATGGACGGTGGCTACACGATGAGTTTGACTGGGAGTGGATTGAAGCTAGTTTGAATTTATGGTGAAATAAATTGTTTGATTCAAATCAAACAAACAGTTTATCGTTCTTTAACGATGAACTGCCAATGTGAGTAAATCCCACTAACTCTGAACAGTTTATAATTTCATGTTGTATTTTTAGAACTATTAAATATTGGCTGATTGACTGTGTGTTGACAGTTTGATTGAACTGCTAGTCAGTTAGTGGAAATTATATATATATATATATATAAACCGTAAATCAAATATTGATTCTTTTAATAGAATATTTCATATTGAACTGAAAGTGATTTTGATTTCATTGTGTAACATCTGTGATGCAGGGAAACAGGTTGGTGGAACCCAACTCGGTTCCTCAATATATAAATACTATTTTGTTTTATATATTGTGTTATACGATGTGATATGAAATATGTTGATGGTTTTATATGTGTGAATGATATTGATCATTGTTATATGGTATTTTAAATACCATTACATACCAGAATGTTGATAAGGGAATCTTCAAAGTGATATTTGAAAATAAAATATTTATAAAATCAAAGGATTTTATATAAGATATTTATAAAATCAAAGAAGATTTTATAAACGGGAATATTTATAAATAGGAAATATTCATAAAAAGGATATTTATAAAGGGAATATTTATAAAGTGAATTATTTATTTAAGATAAATAAATAAGACATTAAATGGATTATTTATTTGATAAATAAATAAGATTTTATAAAGGGATTATTTATTTGTTAGATAAATATGAGATATTTATTTGTTAAATAAATAGGATATATATTAAATGGGTTATTAATTTAGTTAAATAAATAAGATCATCAAAAGTGATTATTTGTAAAACAAATATAAAGGAAGATATTTGTAAAAACAAATAAAGGAAATATATTTGAAAAGCAAATGTAAAGGGAAATATATTTGAAAATCAATTGTAAAGGGAAATATATTTGTACAACAAATAAAAAGGAAAATATTTGTCAAACAAATAGAAAGAGAAATATTTGTAAACCATTTACAAATAGAATAGAGATAAAAAGAAAATATTTGTAAAACATTTACAAATAAGATTTAAAAGGAGATATTTGTAAAACAGTTACAAATAGATTAAATGGGATTATTTATTTACTTAGGAAATAAATAGAAAAGAAAAAGGAATATTTATTTGTTAATAAATAGAAAAGAAAAGGAATATTTATTTGTTAATAAATAGATAAAGTTAAAAGGAAATATTTATTTGTTAAATAAATAGGAAAGATAAAAGAAATATTTATTTGTTAAGTAAATAGAATTGAGAAGGGAATAGTTATTTGTTAAGTAAACAAACAGAAAGGAATAAATAAAAGGAGTTAATGTAATGAGTTAATCGAATATTAGTTATTCGATTAGAGTTAATCGAAGAGAGTAAATGAGTAAGAGTTAACCAGTAGGGTAAATCAATTAGGGTCGACCAGTTAGAGTTAACCAGTTAGAGTTAAATCGATAGGTTTAATTAAATAGAGTTAATAGAATTTGCGTTAATCGAATATTAATGATTCGAATAAAGTTAAAAGGAGTTATCAAATATTAGTTATTCGAATAGAGTTAAATAGAGTTATCAAATATTAGTTTATTCGAATAGAGTTAAATCAAAGGAGTTAATCGAATATAGTTATTCGAATAGAATTAAAGGAGTTAATCGAATCTAGTTTATTCGAATAGAATTAAAGGAGATAATCGAATCTTGTTTATTCGAATAGAAGTAAAGGAGTTAATCGAATCTAGTTTATTCGAATAGAAATAAAAGGAGTTAATCAAATCTAGTTTATTCGAATAGAATTAAAGGAGTTGGGCTCGTAAATTATATCTGGAAGTTACGTAAGGAAGAGTTAAAAAAATTAAAAGATAAACTTACCCTATTTCGAGATTTGAAATGTTGTTCAGTTAAGGTCTGAGAGGTAGTTATACCCCAACTTGATTGACTTCGTTTTTAATTTAGAAATGGTTAAGGTTCGAGAGTGAAAGTGGTTGAGTGTTTTTAGTAAATAAGTATAGTAGTTTGAGTTGTCGTCGCGATGTTGATTTAAACATCTGTTTAAATCCAAGTAAAGAAGATTTGGAAATGTTTTTTCCAAATAGAATAAGAAACGTAATCAAATATTGAAATAAGGAAATATGCATATATATATATATATATATATATATGTATGATTGATGATTGATTGATAGAATTTCCATTTGGAAATAATATCGTTGTTTGCACACGTATTTTTCTTTGATAGTTAAATCACAGACTATCAAAGTTTTGACCATTTTAACGTTGTTAATATGGAGAGACTGGTTGGATTATTATCCAAAGAACCACTCTATATTGGCATAAGCGTTCTGAATCATATATGCCAAAGATAATTGAAGACGGAGTAAAGTGCAAGGGCTATTGTATAAGTCTTAGATACCAGTGTCTAAGATGGATGTACTGAATAGTGCCTTCGGTTCATCCTGTTACTGGATGACTTGTATGGATGAATGTCTGACAGAGTGTTTCCAGAAAGGTCACGTACATTGATTTCTTCAACCGTACCAAGAGTGGAAGCGGAGAAGGAAACTTCTTTTAGCCGACACGTAATGTATGGTTGTAGACATCAAATTAGTGATTTTTGATGGATCTGACAATGTGGCATTCGAAGTAAATCTGATGTGATGATAAAGCATAACCTTAAGCCTCATCAACCGGTAAATGACATAAATCGGGCAGGCAGCATGGCTATGTAGGTTGCACCTATTAGGGTGTATAATCACCTGATCTATAATTTCATTTACTTCTAAAAATCTATTGTTGATACTGTCCCATTCGGGAAACGATTGCTGATCTCAACCATTAGTGATATACATTCGATACACTCAAGCGAAATGCGTGGTCGGTCATGTGTGGCCAGGTTGCAAGATGTTCTTGTTGAACCCAGTGTATTCCTCTCTAAAGGTACACTAGCAAAAGGTGGTTCCATACCTTGTCATAGTTGGAAATCCATTACCCAATACGTGCTTGCGATTTTGATTTGTATACTATATATGTAGAACGTGAGATGAAAGCGTTTCTACTAGATGATTATTTATATACTGTGGTTGATAGACATTATTATAATATCAAAAGGGTTTGATATAAGGATATTTGGGATTCTCATAAGGGAAAAACCCGTTCCGTTATATGGCGTGATCTTATGAGATATCGTTTACTTGTTCGAACTGTTTTAAAACTGTTTTACTCATACCAGTCCCATGACTGACCCGGAGTTTATTTTGTTTTATTTTCCCTAAACTCTCGGGTGCCCAATTTTGTACGGGCAGTCAAGTAGTCGGGATTTACAGATACTTGAAGAGCTGGAGCAGAATGCTTCAGGATCATATAGCTATAGTTATTTCCGCTGTGTTGTAAGTGTTGTACTTTGATAATGATGTATATTCAGGTACAAATTTATATATTTCAAAGTTATGTTATATATTATATGTTATTCGTCACGCTGTGAGGTTCGTGTTACTCTGATGTTGTGTTCTTCTTCTTCTTCTATTCTAAGTTTCTATCTTATCTTTCCTCACCCTCTACCTTCTTTCCGTTAGTTTCCTGGTTTCCAGTTTAATTTGGGGTTGGACTTGTGTTTTTGGTCAGCTCAAATTGGACCGGATTTTCGGGTCATTACAGATATTGAAAAGGAAATATTTGGAAAAACAAATAGAATTATAAAAGAAATTATTTGGAAAACAAATAGAATTATATAAATAAATATTATTCACATTTTATGTGAAAAATTAGATGAAAGTAAATATTTTACAAATAAAATATTATAAAGGAATTTGGGGTTTGAATTAGGAATTTAAATGGAATTACTGAAATTAGAAACTGACTGGAAATTAGTTGAGTTGAATGGCTTTCTGGGAATCGATCTGATGTTGGTTTCGGCCTTCGGGGTTTATGCTTGGGAAGTTGTTCTCTTACTAGTTTACAGTTAGAGACTGATAGAAGTGGGAAGATATTGATGTGTGAATCAGAAATGGAAACGTTTTCCAAAGTTAATAACCTATATTTTCTAATTTTAGAAAATAAAGAATTTATGAATATATGGAAACGATAAATGGGAAATTGGGAAATGAAATGACGATTAATCGGTAAGATATCCATTTGGGAATACGACTATTGTTTGTACACATGTTTTCCTTTGATAGGTAAATCACCGACTATCAAAGATTTTAACCATTTCCGTTGTCAATACGGAGAGACCGGGATCATATATATTATCTGAAAACCACTCCGCATGGCATTAGCGTTGCAAATCAAATATGATGAAGATAATTGAAGACAGAGTTATGCAAGGACTGTTCAGTAAATCCTAGGTAGAAATTGCCTAAGATGGATTTATAGAATAGTACCTTCGGTCTATCCAGTCCCAGGACGACTTGTATGGAAGAATGTCTAACAAAGTATATTTAATAGATCGCGTAAGTTGATCTCTTCAAATGTATTTACGTTTGGTGGCGGAGGAATTCGTTTCTCTTAGCTGTATACCCGTTGTATTTTTAAGGAAATCAATTTGTGATTTGGCGAGTATGACGATGTGACATTCAAAGTAAATAAAGGTGTGATCTATACGTTATGGCCTCTGGCCTCACAACTAGAAAATGGTATAAAATCGGGTAGGTCGCATGGCTAAGTGGTTAGCTGCCAATTAGGGTGTATTGTCACCTGTTCTAAAGAAATTCCATTTACTTCTATAATCTATTTCGATGTTATCCCTTTTGGGAAACGGTTGTTGATCCCAACCATTGGTGATAATACATTCAGTACACTCAAGCGAAATAAGTGACCGGTCATGTTTAGCCTATGTTACAAGATGTTCTTGTTGAACCCGGTGTGTTCCTCTCTAGAGATACACTATCGGAAGGTGGTCCCATACCTTGCCAGTTGGAATTCATTACCCAATAAGCGCCTGCGGATTTTGATTATATATTATATATGTAACCGTGAGATGAAAGTGTTCTGCTAGTTGATTATTTAGTTGTGATCGATAGACACTATTATAATATCAAATGAGTTTGATATAAAGTTTATCATTTCGTTCAAAAGGATTTTTGATGTTAAATCGAATGCTTTGGATTCTCATAAGGGAAAAACCCATTCCGTGTTATACGGCGTGGTCTTAAGAGATATCGTTTATTTTCTCAAACTGTTTTAAATTGTTTACTCACACCAGTCCCATGACTGACCCGGAGTTTATTTTGTTATGTTTTCCCTAAACTCTTGGGTGTCCAAATTTGTATAGGTAGTCAAGTAGTCAGGATTTTACAGATATACTGAGAGCTTGGAGTAGGAGGCTTCATGATTTTATAGCGATTGTTTATTTCCGCTGTGTTGTAAGTGTTGTACTCTAATAAATGGTATTGTATACATACTGGTTTTATTTCAAAGTTATATTATTTATTCGTTCCGCTGTGAGATTCGTGTTACTCTGATTCTGTTGTTTTGATCTTCTTCTTCTTCTATTCTAATTTTCTATCTTATTTATTCTCACCCTCTAACTTCTTTCTATTAACCATCCGGTATTTCCGATGCTTGGATAGTCGAAATTGAGTTTATGTCGATTACTTAGGATCGGGAAAGACCGGGTCGTTACACATGGATTCACACTAGTATTGTGAGAAAGAACAAATGCACTGCTTGGTTGTAAGACAAGTGCTGACAAATGGAAGTTGTTAAGCAAATGCAAAACTCAAATGTAAATGCTATGCAAACTCAAACAACTAAGAAATGCAGAATAAAAGTAAAGAAATTTCTCTTTTTTAAAAAGAAAACAAAATCAAATAAGTGACACAAAATCAAATAAGTGACACAAAATCAAACAAATAATGCGCAACAAAAATGCACAGTAAAAAAGTAAGGAGGATTTTCTTTTAAAGGACAAACTTTGCAAAAAAAATTGGTGAAAAGTATGGAAAGTTTCAAAATTAGAGAGGACACATTTACACTAAAACTGGAATTTAGGGGGCCCACTATCCTTTCCCCATTTACACTAACATTTGTCCTTCCCACTATATTCTAAATTTTTCATACTTTTCACCAATTTTTTTGTTAAGTTTGTCCTTCTCCCTATTTTCCACAAAGAAGGGAAGATGCAAACAACAAATGCACAATGCAATATTTTTTTGTGTGGTGCTAAGGGCACCCCAATTTCCTCTTCCTATTACCATAATTAAAAAATACGACAAAAAATATACTTTCACTCTTCCTAATACCTCACATTAAAAAATAGGGGCTACCACTGTTTATACCTATTTCCCTCTCAGCTTCAATTCGTCCGTTTTTTCTCTTTCCAAAACTCTAATCTGTCATGAATTTTTTTTCGACATGTTCATCCATCTTTTTATTCACCGAATTCTACTCTAATACAAGAATGAGTGGATGCAAATAAAAAAGTTGTGAATAAAGATCGCATTTAGTAAAATGAAGAGGAAGTGAAGATGAATTTTGAAGCCGTGAAAAGCAGCAGCGGTAAAGTAACGACTGAATTAGGGTTTTAAATTAGGATTGATTATGCGATTATTTCGGCAATCAATAGTTGAATTAGAGATTAGAAAGAGATCAGTGTGGTATTCGGAAGCATACAAAATTTAATGTGTTTTAATTTTTTAGTTGTGGTAATAAGAAGAGGGAATTGGGGTGCCCTTGCCACTACACTTTTTTTTTTTACAATGAAACAAACAAAAAAAAAAGGAAAGGAAAAGTTAATCCGAATAGTAAAATTAAAATCAATTTACTATCCTGGCATGATGCCAAAAACTTAATTTGTGCAGAAATTTCCATCTATTAGAAAACCCATGAAATTATATATCGTTATAAAAACGCAAGCGCACGATGTTCAATCATAGTACGCGCGCGAGTAAAAGTCCATCCGCAAGGAAAATTTTTTATTTTTATAATTACTCAATCAAATTAAATTTAAAAATTCGAAATTATGTTAACTAGATATACTAAAACTAGAAAAGAGTTTGGAAACTAACTATGAGATTATTGAACAAATTAGAGGTAAATTCAGTCTCATAATCACACAAATCAACATAGAATAATTTTTTGATATCTATTTTTGATTTTTTGTGTACTTAATGGATGTATTTATCATAAGTGTGATATAATTGTGTTATTAACTAACACAACTTAAACCACCAAACTATAATATACATAACCCTCTTTTCAAGTCTAGTATGAAAAAGAAAAGAAACTAAAAATTAAATCTACGTTAAGCATGCTCTATTTACTTTAATTAGTAATATAGAGCATCAAATTTTGATTTTACTTTCAATTTAATTACCATAATCATATGTCGATGAAGATGCAATTTGTGTTTATGTTTGATTAAGCGTAGCCTATTTGGTTTAAAAACAGAGACCGTCAAATTCAATATTAAACAACATATGTATATAAAATTCAGGTTTTCATTAAACACAAAAAGTGATCATAAATTAAATCACTTATGTTAATTCTTTTAATGATTCATGAGAGCTTCATTAACCTTAGATTGAAAGAGTTTAGCTAGTCATAACTGAGAACATATTGACGTAATAAGTTTTGCCCTAAAGCAAGAAGAAAGAAATGAGCGTGAAATAATAACAACTACCTAACTTACATAGAATGAAACAAAACTACCTATATAAGAAGAAAAGTGAACATAAATAAAAGACGTTAAATAAAAACATGGAAGTAGAGAAGAGTCAAAGGAAGGCATTAAATTATAAAAAGCTCAATTTATTTCTCACTTTGATTAACAACCTGCATTAAGAAAGAGTGCCCATTGCATGAACATAAGAGTGTTATTTAAACAGGCACAAAACCCTAATACATATTGAGTATGCTATTCAAAGTGCCATTGTGATAGTGTAGCCTCCAAGTAACCACTAGCCTTTAAATAATCCCCCACTAACTTTTTCTTTCGTTTTTGTTTTGTTTAATTTTAAGTAGCAAGTAGGTAATTAAGCTCCTCCATATAATATGAATTGATTTATTCCTTCCTGCTTATGACCTTTAGCACTTGAGTGTCCATATGTCTTTATGTTGCCTCATCCATCTACACTAATTTTCCTACAATACAAAATAAGAATGTGCAAGTAAAGTTTCTTCTAGTTAATCCATACACAATTGACTATTTCGCCCTTGTGTGCAATAATGAATGATGACTTGAAAAAAAATTAATTTTTGTTTAAGGTATGTTTTAACTCTCTAATAGGACATGAATCTAATTAAAATAATAATAAGTATGCAAGTAAAAATTGTTGTGCAAAATTGCGCCTTTGCGGAAGCGCAATAAATAGGATCTAGATTTGCCAATTGAACACCAATCTAATCTGTTAGCAATTATTCTATTACATCAACAAAATAGTAAATAACTATAGCAGAGAAACAAAGAGACACAATATTTATACTGGTTCCCCTATCATCATAGTGTACGTCCAGTCTAACAGAGAGAGATTTTATTCCACATGAGAGAATTACAAGAGACTACAAAATAAGAGTTTACATATCCAAACCTCAATCAGGTTTAACAAGAAGAGACACCATTGGGGATCACTTGCTCCATGCCAGGATGAATTTACACTAAAGTCTACTCCTAAATATATAGCCAGTGCAAATCTATGTGAGTCATCAATTTAATTACCAACATATGGTAATAATATTATGGAGGCAAATTACCATAACAACAAATGTGCAAACATAGGAAGTAAATCAATCTGTTTATTTAGCATAGATGGAAGAAATTAATTCCTTCATTTATTTTTCTACCACCTCATCAAATGCAATCAATGCATTCCCATTATAAAAATATTTACTTTCCATTCTTCGCAAATTTGTTCCAATCAATTTGTGATTTTGTATCACCAAATTTAACACTCCACCTTGATGCAAAATCACATATCTCCAGCACCCCACCTTGAGTCAAATTCTCTTCTCATCATAAAACTCTTCAACAGAACTCCACCTTCAATCAAAGTCTCACCATGAGATAGAAACCAAAAATGAATATTTGCCTAATGGGTTCCAGCAAAGCTACCCCCCATCACACCATTGTTAACGAGCTCAGACTAAGTCCCCGCCCGCCAACAAACTGTTGCAAATATCCAAAATAAAAAAAAGGTAGACACCAAAGTAATCTCAACACCACCAAGACCAAAAAATTATTCTCTCAATTAAAACCAACCTCGATTTCAGGGCAACTAGATACACCCAGTCGATTTGAAAGGACTACGACCACACCTCAATTACAAGCACAACCCACCGCTTGCAAAAGATGCATCTACCACCTGAGCTGCACCGTGCATACACCAACGGTCTAAAAATGCTTGCAGTAATATTGACACCTATCTAACACTTGACCCGAGCTCCTTCCTCGATCACCTCGGATCCCTCGAGCATCATCAACGTGAAGACCCCTGTCTAAACCACAATGATCTCTATCTTGACACCCGTCTATCACTTGACCTGAGCTCCTTTCCTGATCATCTTGGATCCTTCGAGCATCATCAACATGAAGACCCCTGTCAGAAACATGATCAAAACTTCCCAAATCCAATAGTCCCTTCAACACAGTAAACTCCATATCACGTCAAAGTTCCCAAATTGGAACGCTCTTTTCTCTCAACATAATCTCCTCCACCGAAGTCTCCTTTTCTCCAAAATAGTAATAGAATAATCACCACTGAATCTACCAACCTTTGTAGAAATAATTGATGCACAATTTAAAACAAATCGCCTTGCTCTGATACCAAACTGTTATGCAAAAATTGCACGTGAATGGAAGCGTAATAAGCAGGATCTAGATTTGCCAATTGAACACCAATCTAATCTGTTAGCAATTATTCTATTACATCAACAAAATAGTAAATAACTATAGCAGAGAAACAAAGAGACATAATATTTATACTGGTTCCACTATCATTATAGTGTACGTCCTGTCTAACAGAAAGAGATTTTATTCCACATGAGAGAATTACAAGAGATTACAAAATAAGAGTTTACATATCCAAACCGCAATCAGGTTTAACAAGAAGCGACACCATTGGGGATCACTGGCTCCATGCCAGGATGAGTTTACACTAAAGTCTACTCCTAAATATATAGCCAGTGCAAATCTGTGTGAGTCTTCAATTAAATTACCAAAATATGGTAATAATATAATGGAGGCAAATTACCATAACAACAAATGTGCAAACATAGGAAGTAAATCAATCCGTTTCTTTAGCATAGATGGAAGAAATTATTTCCTTCATTTATTTCTCTACCACCTCATCAAATGCAATCAATGCATTCCCATTATAAAAATATTTACTTTCCATTCTTTGCAAATTTGTTCCAATCAATTTGTGATTTTGTATCACCAAATTTAACAAAAATATGCATTTTTGTGTGCACATCATGATGATTGGTTAAGCTGTTTGCTATTCGATTTGAGATTGTCAGTACTGCGTTGCCGTGGGCAAAGAAATTTACCATTGGTCTTGAGCATTGGTTGGGGGTACATTGCATAGCCTATCCTTGCTTAGTGCCACTTTTGAAGAAAAAAAATCGGAATATTCTCCTTTGTGCGAATTCAAATGAAATATTGTTAAAGTAAATAATGTGGAAAGCAACTGAAACTCCAACTGAGGCATAGTGACCCAGTTACAAGGAAGATCAAGCTTGTTCAAAAAGAAAAGTTGGTCAATATGTCATTTTTGTGGCATATATGAGGCTTTTTATGATGAAAATTCAACCAAAGTAAAGCATAACCGTTTCACTTGTGATCATCTTGATTACTTAAAGAACAATTGTCCTACGTTTTTGAAGTGGTTGTAAGTGATGACGACTTATGCCTCATATGTATTACTGGGTCCTAATAGGCTTATAGTTATGAAATTAGGAGGGTCTTATACTATGGGGTATGCTCTATTTTTGGAAACACATTTATATTCATTTCCAACATTTGAGAAGTATATTTTATTCTATTGCTAGTTGCTCAGTAGATAGACTAAAGTTGACACCTATATCGATAGATGAATATTTCAGTAGAGATCATCCTTGTATAAGTCACTTTAGTCGCAAAACAAAGGCTAAATGATTGAAATGTTACCATACGAACTTGATGTGCGAGCTTTCAACTTAAATAGGTTTGATGAAGCATGAATTGCATTTATATCAAGTTAGAATTCAATGGATTCCCATTAATGAGCAGACACCAAGCGAACGACTTAAAGGCGTTTATCTACATTTGTTTACATTGTAGTTTTCCTTTGTGACAATAATCTTAGGTGATGGGAGTAATCCTATGTACCAAAAGGAACGTCTTCTAAAGATTTTTCCATTCCTTTTATTGTTCTTAACATATTGTTCGAGCATAGATTTTTTAGGTGTATTGCACCAGTTAGGATAGGGCTTTTCACTTGATTTTGATACAAAAGAACTTGAGTCGATTTTTGAGATGACTGAGAGATTTTCAAAACACAATCTTAGCTGTATTAGGGATTTTAATTGTATGATGAAGGAACCAGATCAAAGTTCGCATAGAGGGAGTCAGGTGATTGGCCTTAATTTTACAAAGAAAGCAAGCAAACAAAGGGTTGGAATGAGTATCGTGCCTAATGAAATGGTCTTTATAAATAACTAAATTTTAATGTAGTATGGTTATAGCATGAGATAGTTCAGAGAAGGATTTCACTACAAGTTTTATGGCGTCTTGGATAATCTTCTAAGTAATAAGGTGATACAACCAATGTAAGTGTTGTAGTATACTTAGTATATCATCCCTATTAAAATTATGCAGTCAAGATGGATTTGAATCCAAAAAAATCCAAAGAAACCATAAATCTTCATTTAATGTTGAATTAGTTAGTATAATTTTCACTTTTTGGAATGAGTTCTGTTTAAAAGAAAAGGAAATTTAAGGCCTTGATTGGTAGGTTTATTTGAGGGTTTCGTTGCTTGGTGGTCCTGCATACTGTATACTTTCCTTTCAGTAGCTTGAGGAACAATGTTTTTTCATGTATTATATTCATGAAGGAAGTTACAACACTTAGGCGTTTACTTCTTTTAAATGATGGAAATACACATTTGAGTTTGTGGTTCGTTTGACTCTTGACGGTTGCAGGGGATGTTGATATATACTCCACTAAATATTTCATTATTTGTATTCATGTTTATTGTTTGCGATTGTTTTCTTCTTATTATTATTTGTGCTTTCTATTGCTTGTTGTTTATTAGTGTTCGTTACGTGTTATTATTGCCATTAGTTATGTTAATTTCTACGGTTCAATATTGTTTGTTATTATTTGATTTTGTTGTTAGCTGATTTCTATTATCGATTGTTGGTCTGGATGTATTAGAATTTTGGTGATACAATATTTACAAAATTAATTATATTTTGGAGATATTCTCGGTAATTTGGTTACTCGTTTTGTGCAAGAAAGAAATGGAAAGGAATATTAAGGAGATAGGGATATTGGAGATATTCTCTGTTTATTTTGTTGCCATATTTCATGAAATAAGAAACATAAAGAAATTAAATAAGGAAAGAATTGATTGATGGAGAAAAGGGAAAGTTATCAATCAATTATATTACAATAAAATTAATGGGAATATTAGTCTTCCATGAATTGATTTATTTACATAAATCAATTACTTCATCCCTAAGTATTTTTTCCTCTATATAAAGAGAGGCATATATAATGTTATTATCATCAGATCATCTGTATTTCTTCATCTCTTTAATCTACTGTAAAGGTTTGTAATCTTTTGAATATTAATAAAATCTCTTCCCCATTGAAGTGGACATGCACAATCTTGCGATAGTGGAACCACTACAAATATTGTGTTTTCTTTGTTGTTTTTTGCGATCTGTGGTTAATAGTCATTTCAATATGTTTGTTTTATCACATCATTACAAGATCCTATTGAGGTTTTTCCGTTGAAAGAGATTGATCACCCCTTACAACTGGTATCGAAGCTAGATTCGCAAAGAAGGTGTTTGGTAGAATGACAGAAGGAGATGAAAATAGTAAAAATAATACGTTAGTGCCAGTAGTTGCTCCATAAATCAGAGGCTCCTATGTGGCATCAGGATCATAGTTGAAAATAGAGAAGTAGAATGGTGAAGGATATTTTGAAAAGTGGCAGTGGATAATGAAAACATTTTTGAGAAGAAATCGCGTTCATCGAGTAGTATTTGATACAGAGGCATTGTCTATCGATATTTCATTAGTGAAACTAGAAGAGATGGAAGAATGGGCCTTTACTACTCTTCAACTTTCTGTGGGAAAGAATGTAATTTTCGAAATCAGTCAGGAAACAATAGCTAAAGGCATTTGACAGAAGTTGGAGGACCTCTATATGAAGAAATCCCTAGATAACCGTCTGATCCCATTGAAGACCTTCTTTACTTATAAGATAAAGGAAGGTTCTTCAATTAAGACACAACTAAGTTTGTTTAATGACCTGTTGATGAAGATAAAGTCTGTTGAGTTGACAGTTGTTAAAGAACAGAAAGCAATGGTTCTGTTGTGTTCACTCTTAGAGCGATACACTGGTTTCGCTAACAGCCTTATCTATCGTAGAGGTACATTGAAATTAGATGATATAAAGACAGATTTTCCTAGAGAAGAGTTGAGAGATCATATGAAAGATTTTGGTACTGGTGATAGTAGTGGAGGAAGTAGTAGTTCAGGTTTATTTGCTGAGAAAGGAAGAGCAGAGAAGAAAGTGAAGAATAATAGGGGAAGTTCCAATTCTAGGAAGCCTCATTGGCGGAGTAAGTCTAAAGATGGAAAGTCCCATAATTGTAAGAAACCAGGCCATTGGAGAAGAGACTGTCCAGATTTGGGGAACAAGACTGATGGTTCTTCATCTATTGCGATGTAGAAAGATGGTAGCGATTTATCGACGACGATTGTATCAGATGTTGCAAACCACTAGATTTTAGATTCTGGAGCATCATTTCACATGACTCCTGATAATGATTATTTTTCTTCCTTCAATGCCAAATAAGGAAGTTCCATCCTTATTGTGAACGATGCTACATGTAAGTCTATGGGAGTTGGTTCAGTTCACATTCGCATGTATGATGGGATTGTTCGCACACATTCAGATGTTTGCAATGTCCCAAGTATTCGAAAGTCATTGATATTATTAGGCCAATTGGCGTCATTGGGATGAAAGATAACGATTGACAAAGATGGTTTGAGAGTTTCTAGAGAGGCACTTGTATTGATGAAGGTTGTTATGGTGCGAAATCTGTATTTGCTAATGGGTACCATTATACATGGAGAATTATGTGTTGGAGTCGATAGTTTTGAAAGTTTGGATGCTACCAAGCTTTAGCATATGAGATTAGGTCATACTTCGGAGAAGAACTTAGAGTTGCTTCATAAGAAGAAAAAGATCAAGGGAGAAATCTTTAACAAGTTGGACTTTTGCAAGGAGTGTATATTGGCAAAGCAAACCAGAGTTTCTTTTGGTGATGGCATACATACTTCTAAAAGGGTACTTGATTACGTCCATTCAGATATTTGGTGATCATACTCTACAACTTCTATTGGTGGAGCTTATTATTTTGTTTCATTCATTGATGACTACTCGCGCAAGGTTTGGGTGTATATAATGAAAGCTATGTCGGAAGTATTTGAGAAGTATATATATATTTAAGGTTTGATTAGCTCTTGTTGAAAACCAAACAGGACAAAAATAAAGATTCTTAGATCCGACAATGGTGACGAATAAGTCTCCAAAGAGTTCCTCGACTACTGCAGACAGTTTGGTATTAGAAGACATTTTGCTACATCTAGTGATCCGCAATCCAATGGGGTTGCTGAGTGGATGAATATGACTCTACTTGGGAACGCATGTTGCTTGATATTGACTGCGGGTATGTCTAAGGGTTTTTGGGATGAAGCTATTTCGACTACAACACATATTATTAATCAGATTCTATGCTCATCCACTGATGGGAAGATTCTAGAAGACTTATGGAGAGGTAAAAACACTTTATTAAGTTATTTTCATATATTTGGATATTCAGTTTATGTTTACAATACAGGACATGATAAGTTGGAGCGTAAGGCCTCCAAATGTTTTTTTTTCTTGGTTATACAAATGGTATAGAAGGATATAGAATTAAGAATCCAATTACGAAGAAAGTTATACATTCCAGACATGTGACTTTTGATGAGTCAACAATTTTTAAACCTTTGGAGGGTTTATCAGAGGGTTCAGATTCAGTCGATGAGAAGCCTGAAAAGACCGAGATTCCCATTTTTCAAACCCAAAGTAGAGTTATTACTATTGATAATAGTGACAGAGCAGTTGATGATACATCACATGATAGTCCATAGATTTCCTCTAGTAGTGATGGTGATGGTCATGAAGCTAGAGAGGATTCGGCTCAAGGTGGAGCTAAAGGAGAGTCGGATGATATAGCCATTCGGCCTAGTCAGAGACCAAAGTGAGCTCCAATTAGATATAGAGATTGGCAGTATGAAAATTTTAGCCTTGATGATCAGTTTGAGTATGCCTAACATTTAATTCATGATGAACTATTGAGCCTTGAAGAAGCCATGAAGTCGAGTGATAATTCGAAGTGGAATTGCGCTATGGAAGAGGAGATACAGTCTTTGCAGAAGAACAAGACTTCAGATTTGGTACCATTACCTCAAGGAAGCCGAGCCATAGGTTGCTAGTGGGTATTCAAGGTGAAAGTTGATGGTAGATACAAGGCAAGATTAGTAGCTGGTTTTCACAAAGAAAGGGGTTAGAGTATGATGAAATATTTTCTCCAGTTGTTAGACAAACTTCAGTTTGAATCCTACTTGCAATAATTGCTGCTCACGATTTGGAGTTAGAACAACTTGATGTGAAGACCGCTTTCTTGCATAGTGATTTGAAGGAAACCATTTACATGAAGCAGCTAGAAGGATTTATTGTAGATGGAAAGTCATATTTGGATATGCAGGTTGAAGAAATCTCTTTATGGTCTGAAATAGTCGCCTAGACAATTGTACAAAAGGTTTGATTCTTTTATGCTTTCACATGGTTTCAATCGTAATACTAAAGATGCATGTGTTTATTTCAAGCATTTAAAGAATAATACTTAGGTGCATTTGCTTTTGTATGTGGATGATATGTTGATTGCTTCCAAGGATAAAGATAAAATTGATGAGTTAAAGTTGAAATTAAAAGCGGAATTCGATATGAAAAATCTTGGAGAAGCAAAGAAAATTTTGGGCATGGAAATCCAAAGAGATAGAAAGCTTGGACTTTTGGGACTTACTCAAAAGCATTATATTCAAAAGGTGCTTGCTCGGTTTAGCATGGATGGAGCAAAGGCTATCAGTACACCTATGCCTTTTCATATACATCTTTCTAACCAGGGCTCTCCGATCTCAGGAAAGGACAAGGCCTATATGAAAAAGGTGCCTTATGCGAGTGCAGTAGGTAGCTTGATGTATGCTATGGTGTGCACTAGACCTGACACACTGTTAGATTAGTTAGTAGATATACGACTAATTTGGGAAAATCGCATTGGGAGGCAATGAAGTATATTATAAGATATCTTAGAGGAACATCAGATTATGGGCTTGTTTTTTTGCGGCAGAAATAAAGATTTCAATTTTTTCGGATTTTGTGATTCAGGCTATGCCAGAGATAGAGATAGAAGGAAGTCAACCTCAGGCTATGTGTTCACTCTTGGAGGAACAACTATTAGCCGGAGAGCAAGGTTGCAGATTATAGTTGCCTTGTCTACAATTGAGGCAGAGTTGATAGCTGCAGTAGAGGAAGCTAAGGAGGCCCATTATTTGAAGAAGTTGTTGTGTGATTTGGTCTTCATACAAGATACTTGTTTAGTGAACTGTGACAGTCAGAGTGCAATTCATTTTGCTAAAAATCTGGTTTCAATTCTAGATAAAGCATATAAAGGTAAGAGAGTTTTTCCATATCTTTATGAACGAGGAGAAGTTATTTTGTCTTCAGAAGATTCACACAAATGACAATGCAGCAGACATGTTTACGAAGACATTACCTACTAGTAAATTCGAGCATTTCTCGAGCTTGATTCACTAGATGAAGTGCTAGGTGACACATGGTGGCACTATGGGGAAGAGAGCGACTTGGTTGAAGTCAAGAAAAGATGTGGTATTCTTCTTGTATGAAGAGATATGAGTTGGTTGCACGATGTCTACCTTATTTTTTGATTGTTTCCAACACTTTGTTGTTGGGCGGTGGCCTTGCTGGAGTTCATTAACAAAGTGCAATGAGCGGTGGATTTTGCAGGAACTCATTGGGAAGCATTCACATTGGAGTTGTAAGAGATATTGTATCAAGGTGGAGATTATTAGAATTTTAGTGATACAATATTTCCAAAATTAATTAGATTTTGGAGATATTCTCGGTAATTTAGGTACTGGTTTTGTACAAAAAAGAAATGGAAAGGAACATTAAGGAGATAGTGATATTGGAGATATTCACCATTTATTTTGTTGCCATATTTCATAAAAGAAGAAACATAAAGAAATTAAATTGGGAAAGAATTCATTGATGGAGAAAAGAGAAAGTTATCAATCAATTATATGACAATAAAATTAATGGGAATATTAGTCTTCCATGAATTGATTTATTTACATAAATCATTTACTTCATCCCAAAGTAATTTTTCCTCTATACAAAGAGAGGCATAGAGAATGTTATTATCATCAGATCATCTGTATTTCTTCATTTTTTTGCTCTATTGCTTTTGAATATTAATAAAATCTCTTCCCCATTGAAGTGGACGTACACTATCTCGCAATAGTGGAACTACTACAAATATTGTGTGTTCTTTGTTTATTTGTGATATGTGATTGATAATCATTTCAATCTGTTTGTTCTATCACATCATTGCAAGATCCTATTAAGGTTATTCCATTGAAAGGGATTAATCATCCCTTGCAGGATGTTCGATAAACTATGCTAGCTGTTGTAGTTTATTCTTCTACAACGATCTGACAATTTCATGTTGGTTGATTGTTGTTCGATTTTAATTAAGTGCTACTTTATGTGTGTATTCGATTACCTATCTATTAGTCAAAATTTTGGTGGCGATGGATTCAAACATTGTGTTTCCCAGTGGAAAGTGGTTATGAGTTGTTGATAGCGGGCTAAGGGATCAAGTACCTCGGCAGCGAGTTTAATGTTTGGCCTTACAACAGTGGACATGCCTATTATGTGATCTTAATAGATGTCAGAGTACATTAATGTACTTTCCCTGTTTGGAATCAATAGATTGTGATAAGTGTGCATTGTTGAGTCCATCTATCAATAGTGACTGTAATGACCCGGGTTTCCCAATTATTTGAATTCGAATATATAAATTAATTTAAATATTTTATTTGGAAATATTAATGGATTTAATATCGAAGTCATTTATAAAACGACGATTTAACGTTTTAGTTTATATTTAAAATGAACTCGTAATGGCGCGGTCGTTCGTATTATTGGGTTTTGAACTTCAATTGAATATACAGAATCCATTATAGGTCAAAATTCTATGAAACAAGAAACGTTAGGATCAATTTAATAATAATTTTCTAATGAAAGAGAAAAATCGGAATATCAACTTATATATTGTGAGTTATGTCCAACTCAAATTTCAAAATAGTCGCTATGGAATTCGTTCATGTATTAGAACAATTTATTTATATAAATAAAAAGATTTTTTTTATCGTGGATATCAATTTAATTTCAAATTCAACTCGAGGGAATTTATAATTTTACTCGAATATGTCCGATTACAATATTTTATTATTTTATATTGAGATCATTTAAATATGAAACTTCGTACATAAGTTTCGTATAAATAACAAATAAATAAATCTTTGGACAAATAAAATAAAATATTTTCCGCACATGGCCAAATCAATGCATATCTACCCAAAATTTCAGTTGTTTAGAAGAAAAGAACGTGACACTTCTGATCGTATCCTAACATAATGTTAATCTCTGTACAACTTTACCATGAGGAAGTCATTTTCAAAAAAATTATTAAGCCTTATCGTATTTGGCGTACTTTCAAATTAAGAACGCTATTGTCCTTGAATTCAAAATTCACAATATCAAGAAACGTGATATCTGAAACAAATCCAATCAAAGTCTTTGCCAAAAGTGTGTAGTCACAGCAAAACGTTTGGCTATCTTCATATGCCTCAAAGCAAGGCTACAATACTATTTAGATTTTCACATTTGTTCCTACATAACTGGTTGCGTGTATCGTTAGTCAAAGATTTCAACTTCAATTGTTCTATGCCATTCTGCAGCATCGTATCTAAACCATGTAAAAAATTTCCAAATTCATATTTAATATGGTCTTGTGCAAACCCTATCTAAACCGTACTGCTGTAATCAAACATCTCGGCTGCACCTCATAATAATATTCCTTATAATAATATTAAAAAAGTAAAAATATATGTACGCTCTGTTCTTGTTATAGCATAAAATCCAATATAAATTGCTGCACAGTCCCAAACAAATCTCGGTATGTCTTGAGAAAGTCCTGAGAAGTAACTTTCCAATCCCAGCATGTCCTTTTCGAAACAGGAAAATGGGCTGGAGGAAGTTTTGCTATATTTTTTTGGGCCTACGGACGCGGCTATTTATTTTTTGTTTCAAGGATGCGGTGTTTAAAATTTCGTCTGAAGGAAAAATAGTCAGTAAGATTTAAATTCCTATTACTTTTTTCTAAACGTCATTGCTGATCATCTTCAACGTCCTGTCTCGATTCAAGACGATTGCACACTTTTTTATTTTTGATTCGATTTCTCCATTGTCACTCGATCTTTGTCTTCTTTTTTTATTGTAGATCTTCATTGGCGATTTCGATCTTCATCAAACAATCTTGCTAAATTCAGGTATGTTGTTTTTATTTCTTTCGACTATTTTTAATTTTCGTTTCATATAATTGTTTGTCGATGAATAATCATATCTTTTCTCATCTAGGTTATACGGCAATTTCTTCTTCCAGTTGTAAATCTCGACTTTGGATTTATATAAATGGAGAAGTAAGATTTTTATGCCTGTTTTTATATTTCTTCACGTATGTTTATTGTTTTATAGTTTTAACTTCCTTCGATCGTTCCTGTGGATTTTATTTGTGGTTTGTTAATTTATGCTATGTTTATATAGCATTCTTTACTGTAGTATTCATGTTCAGTTTAATTTTGCCGTGATGTGTTCATTTACGATATGTTTTTTAAATTAATTTATTCTTGTTTAATTCAACAGTAAGATTGATTATATTTTTTTTATGGTATGTTAATTTAGCATTTGGTATTACTGTTTTGTTCTTCACAGTATTTTAATTGGATTTAATTTTTTCCAGTTCTGATACGATCAATAATGAAGCAAACAGCGTGCTGGTTATTTTTGAACATAATGAGAACTGTTATTCAACTCGACTTACCATAGGCTCTTCTTTATTTGGTGTTAAGAGTGAAATATGTGATGTTTGGCCACACCTTAATCCGTTTTCCATTGAGCTATCTTACGTTCTTGAGAATAAGAATATAAGTATGGACACTGATTCAGACTTGCTTAGCATTTTGTGTTTTCTCATTTTTAAGAAGAGTCAATATTTTAAGTTTACGATTAAGAAGAATGTTGGTGCTATGGAAGCTGATATTGGTAGCTGTGGTTTGGGTTCTACAAGTGTACAAAGCACTTCGATTGGCAGTAATTCTGGAACAAATTGTCAATCACATGCTGATTCACCACATTATTTGAAAGATATGCTAAAGAAAGGTTCTCAGAAAAATATTGTGGATTTTCTTGGTTTTTGTTTTAATGGGGCTGAGGATTTTAGGGAGTTTTTAATGGCATATCAAATAAAGAATGGTTATGATTTGATTTTTGTTAGAAACTCTCCCGATAGAATTTCTGTTAATTGCTCTTGGATTAACGATGGTTGTAAGTTTTATCTTAATGCTTCTTCGGATCCGGGTATACTTTCTCGGTTTTTTATTAGAACGTACAATTTTGATCATTCATGTGGAGCGGGTCTTAGAGATGTCAATAAAGTTACTATTTCAAGTAGATTTGTTAAATCTTTAATTGTGGATCAAATTCGTGATGCTCCTATGAAGAAGCCAAAGGATATCATAAAGGAATTTCGAAGAGAATATAATTTCAATCTTTCATACTATTATGCGTATAGCGGAAAACAGTTGGCGTTGAAAGAGATATATGGGGATGATGCAATGTCGTATAATGATTTAGGTTGGTATATGGAGGCATTGCAAAAGTATAATCCTGGTAGTTATGTGTCTTTAGATGTTGATTCGTCAACCAATCAGTTTGAGAGAGTTTGTATTGCTTTTGGTGCTTACTTGCTTGGTTTTAATCACTGTCGACCATTAATATTTTTGGATGCTGCTCATTTGAAGGGAAGACCTGGAGTTTTGTTAGCTGCTACTTCTAAAAATGCTAACCATGGTATATGTTTCATTTTACTTTTGTTTTTCTTTTTTTTGGTTATTTTTGTAGTTATGATATGTGAAACTATTATTGTTCTACACATCACTTAATTTTAATGCAACAATGCTTACAATAGATTTGTTCGCTTCATTTATTACTGCTTCTATTGGAAGTGTCTGTAGTACTAATGTTTGGACATTAAGGTGCTAAAAGACTGATATATAATATATGATATGTTCATTTATCATTTTGAGTCTAATTCAATTGTGCCTGTCATATATTACTATCATTTAATTCAAGTTTGATGTTTACTGTGGTTCATGTATCTTTGTATTGAGAAGTCCTTAATTATTTATTTTGCAGGTTTAACGCTAAGCAAGGTATATGTTTCATTTTACTTTTGTTTTTCTTTTTTTTGGTTATTTTTGTAGTTATGATATGTGAAACTATTATTGTTCTACACATCACTTAATTTTAATGGAACAATGCTTACAATAGATTTGTTCGCTTCATTTATTACTGCTTCTATTGGAAGTGTCTGTAGTACTAATGTTTGGACAGTAAGGTGCTAAAAGACTGATATATAATATATGATATGTTCATTTATCATTTTGAGTCTAATTCAATTGTGCCTGTCATATATTACTATCATTTAATTCAAGTTTGATGTTTACTGTGGTTCATGTATCTTTGTATTGAGAAGTCCTTAATTATTTATTTTGCAGGTTTCTTTCCTCTTGTTATGGGTATTGTTTCACATGAAAACGAATCTAACTGGTCTTGGTTTTTGTCCCATTTGAAAGAAATGCTAAATGAAGACCGGTCTCTAGTTTTTATGTCTGATCGTCATTGGGGTCTCATTTTAGGTGTTCCTAAAATATTTCCTTCTTCATATTATAGCTATTGTTTGCTTCACATGGAACAAAATATTGGTAGTGTTGTGAAGGCAGCTAAAGGTGATTCTTCTGTTGTAGAGTTATTCAAACTTTGTGCTAGAGCTTCTAATATGTATGATTTTGAGCGATACCTTTCTAAATTTAAGGATATTGGGGGTACGGCTGCAGAAAATTTTCTGCAAGATAAACCATTTGATCATTGGGCAGATTTGTTTTTTCAAGGAAAGCGGTATGGTGAATATTCTTCAAATGTTGCAGAAAGCTTCAACTCTTGGATTTTGGAAGATAGAGTAATGCCTATAACTTCTTGTTTGGATGGTATTCGAGTGAAAGTTATGGAGCAAATGGCTAGGCGAAGAGAAGAATGTCATTTGTGGACGACGACTCTTTGTCCTGTTATGGAGGAACGCTTGTCTAAGTTAGTAGATGATGGCTTCGGTTGGGATGTTTTCAAGTCTTCGGACTTTGTGTTTGAAGTAAAATCCCCTAAGTCTCATATTGTTGACCTCAGAAATCATTTATGTAGCTGTAATCAATGGAGAGTTACTGGTTTTCCATGTGCACATGCAGTCAAGTGTATTAATAAGTCTAGGTTATCAGTTTATGACTTTGTGGAGGAATATTTTACTGTTAGTGCTTTCAGTTCTTCATATGCTTATGCTATCAATCCAATTCCAGATTTTGATAAGCCAACGGTTGTTGAAAATGATGTTTTGATTAAGCCAAGGTGAGTTTAACTCACTCGGTTATCTCATTCATATTTCATATAAATCGGGTTTTATTATTTGTGTGCCATGTTTGCTAATTGTTGGTTGATTTGATGATTGTTTGAATATTGTTAAATATTGTTATATCGATTATTTAAATTAAACGTTGTTTAATTTAAATGAGATGACATCGTTATCTTCAACGATGATTTCCAAACAAGGTAACTTACCTTATTGTTTATGTTTATAATAATATAAATGTATTTAAATTAAATTGGATGGCTTGAATTATTATTAATGATTGACCGCTATCATTTGAATTGATTATTTATTTGCATACAATCGTTACAGGGACTGTTTATCCGATATGATCGGATTATTCATTTGATTAATCGATTTTTGAATATGAATTCAACATTGTTTATTATTAACTAGTGTGTGGTATAGCTGAGAAACAATAGCAGATGGCCAAATGAGACATTGTTTATAAAGTTTGATTTACCGTCAGGTGAAGTGATAGAAATGAAGCTATAAATTGATTTTATAATTTAATATAGTTTTTTTTAATATATTATTTTTTTAAAAGGAGATAAATCAACCACATATATATTGATTGTTTTTTATGATAGCTTAAGTGTTCTAAGCTAGTTTCAAAGTAAAGGAGCCTCTTTTCTTCATTCATGAGAGATTCTATGATCATTTGAGTGATTTCATGTTTGTATGAGAGTTCATAAGTTGCATTCTAGCCAAAGTTGCAACCTTTTCTTGACAAAAAAGCAAGGATCTTGCATGAGAGCTCATAAGCTTCATTCAAAACCAAAGTTGAAACCTTTCTTCTTCAAAGCAAGGATTTTTATTGATATTTGCTCAAGGGTTTCATTTGGAGCTTGTTCTTTTGGGGTTTTTGGGTGATGGCATGAATGGCTTCGTCTCAATCTTTGTTTTATATGTTGATTTGTGCCTTCATAGCATTGTAAGCCCTCTTCCTACTCTTAGATATTAACTTTAAACTTAATGTGACATGTTGTAAGTTGGGTTTGAACATTAAGTATGTTGCATGCTATCATGTTATGTATCCTATCATGACTAAAAAGTCATTATCTTGATCTTGTGGGCTTAAAGATATAAACTTTATGTTGAATATTGCATTTTGGCAACATGAGAACTATCATGTCCCTTATGATAGCTTACATGTAATGCCATATGCGAACTTCTAGTCATCTTTCTATGTCATTTATCACCATGATTCACCTATGTGCTAAGTTTGAGGTTGTGCATGTTTTTGAGGCCTAATAATGTAATATGCAAGTTAATGAACACGTTTATACCTCATTTGCCACCATGTTTAACTTGTGGCCTTATACCCCTTTTTGTCATGCCTTTGCCAAGTTCCTTCTTTTAATCCATTATGCGTTGTTGCGAATGTATATGCGAATTTAAAAGCGTTGGGTTACGTTATGGGTAAAACTTTAATGACGTGAAACCTGATTTGGGTAAATGGGTATTAAAACTAAGATATTAATTTGGTATTACAAGTGATATACTATTTTAATGGCCAAGTAACGCTATATATTAAACCAGTAGATTTATTTTGTTTTGATGATTGTTTATTTTGATAGTTAAACAACCGACTATCAAAATCTGACCCAACGATATTGATACGGAAAGACCGGGATCGAATTTATATTCGAAAACCATTTCGACCAATAAATACGAATACATCGGAGATGCTGATCAAGATGGAGCAATTGAAGACCATAGATCTTCATATAACGGAAGAGTTACTTACAATCTCTGGCTGATCCCCTGAGGTATACTATGATTCCGTCGTGGCTGAAATCTATGGATTGCAACGACTACTCGCTACTGATCTATATGGTGATTCCTAGGATGTGGTAGGAGAGTGCCTTCGGTTCATCCTATTCCTGGATGACGGGTGGACGATGTGAAAGGTGGCCGGATGTTCCAAAATTCGATTATAACCTCAAGCCTCATCAACCGGGAAATGACAAAAATCAGGCAGGTAGCATGGCTATGTGGGCGCACCCATTAGAGTGTATAATCACCTATCTAGAGAAATTCCTTTTGCTTCTTTAAGCTATCGATGCTGTCCCTTTTCGGGAAACGGTAGGTCGCTCCCAACCGTTGGTGATATACATTCGATACACTCAAGCGAAATGAGTGGTCGGTCATGTGTGGGCCGGGTTGCAAGACGTTCTTGTTGAACCCAGTGTATTCGCCTCTAGAGATACACTATCGGCAGGTGGTCCCATACCTTGTCATAGTCGGAATCCAATCTCCAATAAGCGGCCGCGGTTTTGGTTTGTATACTATATATGTGGAGCGTGAGATGCAAGCGTTCTGCTAGATTCTATTTATTTGTATTTAGACATTATTATAATATCAAAATAAGATATGATTTCGAAATGTTTTGGGTTATCGTAAGGTAAAAACCGTCCGTATTTATGTGTGGATTTGGTCTTACGATTATCCCTTTCTTCCAAAATGGTTTTAACTTTAAAATCAAGTGGAATGATATTATAAACTCAGCGAATTTATCTCACTCTGGTTCACCAGACTGACCCAGTATTTGTAATGCTCGGGTTAGACCGAGCTGTACAGGTTCAGGCTATCGGATGCTGTGAAGTCTAAAGACGAGCTGAAGGTGTTCAGACATATGATATTATCTGGTATTATTCCGCTATGTGATGTGTATGAGGACAGATTATTATAACTGTCCAGGTGTATTGATGTACTCTGATATTGTAAGTATTATTTTAAGTTTTTCAATAAAGTTTATTTCTATATTATATTTTGTTCCATTGCGATGTGAGACTCTGATGGTGTTGCGTTGTTATTCTTCTTCTTCTATTCTAATATCCTTTCTTTCTTATCTCACTCTCTAATTTCTTTCTAATAACGTTCTGGTGTTTTTGATGCTTAAATGTTCGGCATGGGGTTTTTGTGTCGATTTTCGAGGTCGAAAATCCCTGTTCGTTACAATGACCATTATGATTTGTATTTCTTAGTTATCGAGGATTGGTCACACAACATCCATGTTCTCTATGTGGTTGAGGTGGGATCATACGTGTCCATTTTCGTTTGATGTGACTTAAAGTTAGTGGTTATTTTGAGACGGGCTTAAATCCTCTAGTCCGAAATCCCTTCGTCTCGGGTGAGGCATATTAATCTTTCCCATTGATTTCACGGGGGACCACATGAAATCAGCGAGAAAGATTTATTTGCCTCACCGGGTCCAGGGAATTTCAAACCAGGTGATTATTTGCTTTTTGAGACTGGCTCACTCGTGTCAGATCTCTAATTGATTTTCATGTACGGCTATGCTAGTATCAATTTCTACATTAAGACTATACATGCTTTAATTTTTTGTCGATGTAACCATGGTATAATATAAATAGTTACTTGAGAGCCAATATGTAGCTTTTTGAATGCTTAATGGTGTAGAAGGGCATTTAGTGATGAAATGCTTTTTTGGAGGTTATTTTTTTTGGAATATGGATTATGTATATCATCACATACTTCCTAGTGTGTGATTCATTCTAATTTGAGAGTTCTATAACGATGATAGCACAGGAGAAGGTATTTTGGAATGTTTTAAAACCTAGATTTAGGAAGTTTGGTCAGTCCTGTTATTTCCTTGTATCGTGAACTTCAAAGATGAAGTCCTTTAAAGGAAGGGATACACAAATCTCCATAATTTAAGGACCAAATGTTTAAATGATTAATTCAAATACTTGATCTTAAGCGATAAAAAGGACCTTATGTAGTCGAATTCTTGTAAAGAGTCAAATTAGGACTTGAAACTGCTTACATTAAGTCTGGATTGATGTTTGGAATTTGAATGAGTATTTGCACCAATACATTTTGATAGACCAAATTTCAGCTTATAACATGTGATCGGTTCGTAAATTGATCCAAATGCTAACTTATGTGTACGATGGAATTAGGTTCCAAAATATTTTCCATAGCTTCCGAAATGACTTCCACGATTTGTTTGAGTATATGGTTTGATATGTCTATAGTTTGTAATATCTTGGAATGAATAGTGTTGGACAAATAAAACTAGGCTAAGCCTACTAGCTTTCCACTAACTAAGTTTATATAAGACTAAGTTCTTCATAATCCTTGTTTTCTACCTCTTATCTAATGGTCTCTTAATCACTCTTTAATCAACTTGTAATCCTCTATCCCTAACACCATCAAATAAAATTTTGGAAATCTTATAAAAACCACTGTAATTCTTCTCATATGATTCTCTACAAAATCCGCAAAGTGATTATCTTGAATCAGATCCTGGAGGGGGGGTCTTAATTTCGAAGAGAGCTAAAGAACGAGTTTTGATGCTAGGTTCAGAGAAAAACAGGCAATGAAATGATTCCCCTTATCAATTTATATGTTATATCTCATATTTTTGTTTATTAATAATTATAAAATTATGAAGTGATTTGTAGATTTCTATCCTATGGATTAAATGTGTATTCATGTTATAAACATTATAAACATGTTCTCCTTTGCTAATTAACCTTTTAAGACCCTTTTTCTATTTTTTGAGAATAGTCAGTAAGCCATAGATATGATTTTAGATAACTAAGTGATTTGATGTAGTGTTATTATTTGATTTAGGAATAATTATATAGAGTAACGATGTACATGTCATTAGAAATAAGTAAATAACTTATTTCAGTTGATTTATAAAAGACTACTATGCTAATTAATGGGTTTAGAAGTTCTACACCTGTCATTTGAATACTTTTAGTACAATGTTTCTCAATTAGTATTTATAAAATGGTTTATGATTTTGAAAATAATAATTGAGACCTTTCACATCTATTAGAAAGATTATTAAGCAAAAGTAATGTTAAATCTAGAAAAGGCTGATTAGCTCCATTAATTTATGTATGTGTATATGTGCACAAATGTGCAACGTATATGTACACTTGGGGTTAAGGGACACCTAAAACCAATATTGTATTCTAGAAAAAAAAACTGTTATTGGTTTGCTTATTTATATAGGAATATCATAATTTTATTTTATAAATGCATTTTTGAATAAAATTCATTTCAACAATTTCATGTAGCCATATAGATAGTTATATGCGCTAAGTTGGTTGAAAGTCAACCCTGTCGAGTAATTGCTCCAAAGATGTCAAAATGTGAATTTTTAAGAGTTGCGAGTTTGGTTGTGAAACCGGTTTTTTTCGAAAGGCTATTTCAAAGAGTGTAATGAAGCACTCAACTCTTCCTTTCTTAGATGATCTATAACAAGGGCGTTGATTCATGTCTGAAGTGTCTGGAGGGTGTATTTCATTTATACGATATTGTTCATAGAAGATACTAAGGTTAAAATGACCATTTTGTTGTCATTTTGAGTTATGTAATTATTCATCTAATTATCGTCATCGATGTTCATCTCATTGCAGGCTGATTGATGATATGAACTCAATAACATACGAATATAAAGGGCGTTGGATTACAAAACTACTATTTTGAGAATTGCATTCGAAAATGACCGTTTCAGTAATGTATCTCACTTATGTAGATCCATGGTTGGAACAAAATAAATGACTAGTAATTTGAAGCCAAAACTCAAAAGTTATGGGCATTTGAATTTTGGTGAAAGAGTAGAAAACATGGTTAGAGCCGGCAAGTCGATTAAATTGTTGTCTGAATTTGAGGTTCGATTTTGATTCAGTTGACCGGTTTGCCTAGTTCAATCTGCTGATTTGTTGGTTGTTCCCTTAGTTTGACTAAAAATTCAAAATAATATAATTTTCATATACGAAGTCGGATTGAGGCGATATTTAAAATATTGTTCCCTATATTTCGAGGATTATAATCCTTAAAATTGGTGGATTTTGAGGTACTTTGATTTTGAGGCTTCGAGGGTTATAATCGTAAAAATTGGTGGATTTTGAAGTACTTTGATTTTGAGGCTCACATGGGACCCACTCTGTTAAACCGTAGATATGAGGGAAATTGGAAGGGAATACTAGAAGAATATTATGGCATTTGGGTCATGCATGATTTGGAATGCAATCTGGGTTATTATGGGATTTTTGTTTGAGTTGTCATGTGTGATGGCTAGAGCCATGCTCGTTGATCCTATATGACTTAGATGACATAGAGCTGAGACTAAGGTCCTCCGTAGAGAGCTCGAGTTATTTATGATTTTTATTATAATGGACCGAGACATAGAATTCCTGTATAGTGAACCTCATAAGATTTTGATGACAAAGGGATGAGACATGGAGTTCCCTGATTGTGAGTCATCAAGATTTTTAAAGATAGTAGGCTAAGACTTAGGGTTCCTCATTAAAGATCCGTCTACGATTTGGGTGAAAATGGGCTGGGATATATAGTTCCCTAGTAGTGAGTCATATACTATTTTCCCTTAGCAGTAGTGACTAAATGCATTGTGGCATAACTATTTTTGTTTAGCCATTGTAATTATATGCATCAGGGTGTATCTTATCGAGTAGTACTAGTGATCATTGCTCTAGGATCATGGGTTAATCGTGGTATGATTAGGATCATGGGTTGATCATGGTAGGATAGTACCATATCATTAGTTGATTTGGGAAAATGTAGTGTAATAGAAGTTATCATGTTAACATGTTAAAGGACAAGATAAGGCTACAGTATAATCACCTACCTTTTCTAATGGTTTACTTTACTTGTTTATAGGCAGTCTAAATTTCCTTTGAGCCATGTTTTGAGGAGAGGGTCGATTGTGATTTAGTTGGTCCTAATTATCTATATATAGTTTTAATATACGGTATTTTGAGATAGTTCCCTCCATAACAAGCTATATGTTTGACCTGCGTTTGTCTTTGTCTTATTATTCATGACAACATCGAGTACTCGATTGAGTAGTTTAGGAGTTAGATACTTTTGAGTATGTGTTATTAGAGTGCGCAATAGGAGCATTCAGAGGCATGGCACTGATACTTAGAGATATCTATTGTAACGACCCAGATTTTTCGGCTATTTGAATTCGAATATTTAAATTGTTTTTGGAAATATTAATGGATATTAATATTGAATTCTTTTATTTAAACGACGATTGAACGTTTAAATTTATATTTAATATAAATCGAACTCGAAAACGTCGCGATAGTTCATAATATTGAGTTTTGAATTTTCAATTAAATATACAGAATTCGTTTTAAATCGAAATTCTATGAAACAAGAAACATTTGAATCTATTTGTTTAAAATTTTCTAATGAAAGAGAAAAATCAGAATTTCAGCTTACATATTGTAAGTTATGTCCAAACAAAATTTTCAAATAGTCGTTGTAGATTCGTTTATAAACAATAACGTCTATTTAATGAATTATTAAATGAGTGGTTACTTTACTACCATGCGAGTGAGTATTTTTTCTAAAACAAATGGGATGGTTTTTCAACTTTCTGCATTTTACATACTATATTTGCTATGTTGGTATTTTCATTTGCGTTTGTTGAGTATTTAAATGTACAATGAGCAAAGTTAAATTCTATCATAGTCCCACATTGCCTAAAATTCCATCTTATGAGAGGTATATATACTAATACTTAAGTTGCATATTAGTTGAATGAAAAGCATGGCATGAATAATATGGGCTTGGCCTGGAATGCGCGTGAGCGCGCGTGATTTCCAAACGCACTTATCACGCACTTCGCACGCACCCGCGCGGCTACGAGCTTTGGGCCTTCGTGGGCCTAGTTCCTGCCAGGCCAGATTCGTTTTGGTCCACACGGCTATTACTGTTTTGAACAGATGTTGCCGTTGCTTTTTAAATTCAAAAATAATGTCTGTTCGTTTTCAACAGTCATGACCATATGAACGGATATCTGGTTCTCTATATATACTGCCTCTTCTTCCTCCCGAAAACTCACTTTTCTCTCCTCTGAAAAAATAATATCTACTCTGGGGAATTCAGAAATTGCTGTCTGCATTCCTCTTCTTCGCTTTGTTGTATCCTGGGAAAAGTATTCGCTGGAACTCTTCAGCAAACTCATTCAAGTGAGGGCGAATAACTTTTTAAGGAAAGTGTCGCTCCATTGATACGCCTCAAAGCTTTTCTACATTCCACTCTTCCTTATCTGATTTCTAACAATCTTAAAAAGTTATTCCTACAACTATGGAATCCCGGACTAATATGGCATCCATCAAACTTATGAATCAAGACATGATCAAACTTGACCAGTTTGATGGCAATAATTTCACGAGATGGCAAGACAAGATGACTTTTCTGCTCACCGCACTCGGACTTTCTTATCTGCTTGATTCAAATCTGCCTCCGCTTCCTCCGCCGACTGCAACAGATACTGATAATGTAAAGAAGGAGCGCGCTAAACGCACTGAACACACATTGCTTTGTCGAGGCCACATCTTGAACGCTCTCTCTGATCGTCTGTATGATTTTTACAAGGAGATGAAGACACCACTTGAAATCTGGAATGCTCTGGAAAATAAATATAAGGTGCAAGAAGAAGGTACAAACAAATTTCTTATTACTGAATACTTTGATTTTCAAATGGATGATAGTAAACCGATACTCAGTCAAGTTCATGAGTTGCAAGGCATTGTTCACAAACTGGCTACTCTCAATATCAAACTTCCTGAATTGTTCCAAGTTGGTGCAATAATTGCAAAACTACCTTCGACTTGGAGCAATTACAGGAAAATGCTTTTCCACAAAACAGAAGACTACACTTTGGAACAGATTCAGAAACATCTTCGAATCGAAGAGGAATCTCGTAATCGAGAAAATAAAGGAAATCTGTCCAAAAGTGATGTTCAGGTTGTGGAAAAGGGAAACCAGAGTACTAATACCAGTAAAAAGCGCAGTTCTGATGAAAAGCCACCTGCAAATAACAAAAGGAAGAAGAAAAATAGGAAATGCTATAACTGTGGCAAAAAGGGACATTATGCTAGAGAATGTCATGCCCCAAAGAAAGCTGCCAATATGGTAGAAGAAGAACTTGTAGCCATGGTTACCGAAATTAATATGGCCGGGTATATGTCATATGGCTGGTGGTTTGATTCTGGAGCAACTGTTCATGTATGCAAGGACAAGTCGCTATTCAAAACCTATGAAGTCATCAGTGATGGCCAAGAAGTTCAGATGGGGGATCATAGTCGAGCCCAGGTTGTTGGAAAAGGAAGTATCACTCTAGATTTTACTTCTGGAAAAGTTGTCACGCTTATCAATGTTCTTCATGTGCCAAACATTAGGAAGAACCTGGTTTCAGTGGACCTTGTATGCAAGAGAGGATTTCGAGTTGTATTTGAATCTGATAAAGTCATAATTACAAAAAATGGAATGTTTGTAGGAAAGGGATATGGATGTAATGGAATGTATAAACTAAGTATTAATAAATGTGTTGCTTCTACTTATACCATTGAGTCATTCAATTTGTGGCATGATAGATTAGCACATTTAAATTTCAAATCCATTACAAATATGTGCAAACTCGGTTTAATTAATTCTAGTGGATCCGGCTGTGACAAATGTGAAATATGTGCACAAGCCAAGATCACTAAGAAACCTTTCCCTGGTGTAAACCGAAATTCTGAAATTTTAGATTTAGTACATTCCGATATATGTGAACTAAATGGTACTTTGACTCGTGGAGGGAAAAGATATTTTATTACATTTATAGATGATTACTCAAAGTACACCTATGTATATCTTATGAAAAATAAGAATGAAGCATTTGACAAATTTCAGATTTACAAAGTCGAAGTCGAAAACCAAATAAGTAAGAAAATTAAAGTTTTTAGGAGCGATAGAGGGCAGGAATATTTTTCTACTGAATTTGATGATTTCTGTGAAAAGAATGGAATCATTCATGATAGAACAGCACCCTATACTCCGCAACAAAACGGTATAGCAGAGAGGAAAAATTGAACGCTAGTAGAAATGGTAAATTGCATGCTGGTAAAATCTATGTTACCCCTTAATCTATGGGGTGAAGCCTTAAATACAGCATGTTATTTACATAATAGAATTGTGTCTAGAAAGACAAATGTATGCCCCTATGAACTTTGGAAAAATAGAAAGCCGAATTTGTCATATCTCAAAGTATGGGGGTGTTTGGCTTATTATAGAGTTCCCGATCCTAAAAGAACTAAATTAGGCCCAAGGGGACAAAGGAGTGTTTTTGTTGGATATGCTGAACATAGTAAGGCATACAGACTTCTCGATTTAAGCTCTAATACCATTGTTGAATCCCGTGATGTAGAATTCTTTGAGAATAAGTTTTACAAAGATTCTAAAATTATTGATAATCCTTCTAATGGCAATAGTGTTGGTGAAAAACAGCCCTGCTCAGAAAACAATTTTCAAACCAATACAAATGCAAATCCATGTGACGAAGGACCAAGAAAATCTAAAAGACAAAGAAAAGAGAAAGAGTTATGTCCAGATTTTATATCTTCACAAGCTCTACTTTTCTTAGTTGATGGAAATAGAGAAAATGTGACCAACAAAACACCCATTGTCCTAAACATTGAAGATGAACCTAAGACTTACAGCGAAGCAATCAACTCAAGAGATGCTGCCTTTTGGAGGGAAGCAATAAATGATGAGATGGACTCCATAATGTCAAATAAAACTTGGACTTTGGTTGATCTGCCACCTGGCTCTAAGCCAATAGGGTGCAAATGGGTTTTTTAAAAAAAATATGGATCGAACAATATTGTACATACTTTTAAAGCAAGACTAGTTGCTAAAGGTTTAGACAAAAAGAGGGTGTTGATTATTTTGACACTTATGCTCCAGTAGCACGAGTGAGTTCAATTCGTATTCTAATAGCATTGGCTTCCATAAATAATTTACACATTCATCAAATGGATGTGAAAACTGCATTTTTAAATGGAGATATGAATGAAGAATTGTATATGGAGCAACCAGAAGGATTTGTTCTGCCTGGGAATGAGAGGAAAGTTTGCAAATTGAATAAATCTTTATATGGCTTGAAACAAGCTCCAAAACAGTGGCATGAGAAATTTGACTCAACCATACTATCTTTTGGATTTGTTCACAATAGCGCTGATAGATGTGTTTACTCAAAGTTTGCAAAGGAGTACAGTGTCATGGTGTGTTTATATGTTGATGATATGCTCATATTTGGATCAAATATGACAGGCATCTTAGAGACCAAGGAATATTTATCTTCAATTTTTAAAATGAAAGATCTTGGTGAAGTAGATACCATCCTTGGACTCAAAGTGGTAAAACACTCTCATGGATACGCCTTGTGTCAAGCACACTACATAGAAAAGATGTTATCAAAATTCGAGCATTTAAAATTTAAGGAATATAATACGCCTTTTGATTCGAGTGTTAAATTGGCCAAAAATGATGGAAGGTCATGCACAACTTGAGTATGCTAGGGCAATTGGCAGCCTAATGTACCTTATGCATTGCACTAGGCCAGATATAGCTTTTGCAGTATGTAAGTTGAGCAGGTTCACTAGCAATCCTGGCGGAGAACATTGGAAGGCGATTAGTAGAGTATTTGGTTATCTTAAGAAAACCATAGGACTTGCCTTATTTTACAATGATTTTCCAGCAAGTTTAGAAGGATACACGGACGCTAGTTGGATTAATGATGCAAAAGACAACTTGTCCACATCAGGTTGGTTGTTTCTTCTTGGAGGAGGTGCTATATCATGGGCTTCCAAGAAACAAACTTGCATATCACATTCGACTATGGAATCAGAATTTATAGCATTGGCTGCTGCAGGTAAAGAGGCTGAGTGGATCCGGGATTTATTGTTAGATATAAAGATATATCCTAAACCCATGCCTCATGTTTCCTTACATTGTGATAGTCAAGCTACTCTGTCTAGGGCTTACAGTAACACTTACAATGGAAAATCCAGACATATAAGCTTAAGACATGAATATGTAAGACAGTTGATTAAGGATGGAATTATCACAATAATGTATGTAAAGACTAGTAAGAACTTGGCAGACCCTTTCACAAAAGGCCTACCTAGAGATGTGGTGAAAGGGACATAGATAGAAATGGGATTAAAACCTATAAATAAAATCACAGACAATGGCAACCCAACCTCAAACTAAAATTCTATAGTACAAGGTTTAAAGGGTAATAACAAGTTGTCTAGAAGTGATTGCAATATGCTAATAAAATTGCCAAGACTGAATTAGCATAAAACACACTACGGTTAGGAGGTTGAAAGCGTTCTTAATGAAGTTAGTAAATGTCCAAGTAGTGGGGGCATATATAAAATTTCACCTATATGAATGTAGGAGTGGTGCCGCTCCTCACGAGAGTTTTTAGGTTTACTCTTTGGATCATTCATGAAACCAGGAAGAAAGCACATGGCCATAATAGTGCTAAGAAGTATCAAGAAATTATTTTAAAATAAATATCACATGTGTATTTAATATATCCGGTATTATTATAAAGAGTGATAAGTTAAAAGCCAAGGCTACCTATTACTCTAATAGAACTTTGGTATATTTATACTAACTGAAGGTTTAAGTCATAAACACCTTCTTGTATCCATGTGATATTAAGGTATGTTTCGGGAGATGGATCATTCCTAGGATCAAGATAAAATTTAAATGGAGCAATTGTACAATTAAAGCGGGGGATTGTTGAGTATTTAAATGTACAACGAGCAAAGTTAAATTCTATCATAGTCTCACATTGCCTAAAATTCCATCTTATGAGAGGTATATATACTAATACTTAAGTTGCATATTAGTTGAAGGAAAAGCATGGCATGAATAATATGGGCTTGGCCTGGAATGCGCGTGAGCACGCGTGATTTCCAAACGCACTTATCACGCACTTCGCACGCACCCGCGCGGCTACGGGCTTTAGGCCTTCGTGGGCCTAGTTCCTGCCAGGCCAGATTCGTTTTGGTCCACACGGCTATTACTGTCTTGAACAGATGCTGCCGTTGCTTTTTAAATTCAAAAATAATGTCTGTTCGTTTTCAACAGTCATGACCATATGAACGGATATCTGGTTCTCTATATATACTGCCTCTTCTTCCTCCCGAAAACTCACTTTTCTCTCCTCTGAAAAAATAATTTCTACTCTGGGGAATTCAGAAATTGCTGTCTGCATTCCTCTTCTTCGCTTTGTTGTATCCTGGGAAAAGTATTCGCTGGAACTCTTCAGCAAACTCATTCGAGTGAGGGCGAATAACTTTTTAAGGAAAGTGTCGCTCCATTGATACGCCTCAAAGCTTTTCTACATTCCACTCTTCCTTATCTGATTTCTAACAGCGTTGTTTTCCTTTGAAGTCTATCCTTTAAGTTAAGCTTCAAAATTTTCTTAAGGAATGAAATCATTTCTGAATCAATTTTTATTTTAAGAATTTTTGTTGGTAACATGATACTTACTAAAAGTTATATCCGATGAATGTTTTGTTTTCAATGCACGAGAGTTTGCGTTTTTCGATCCCCGTACAATTAGAAGGATCCCATTTAAAAGGGTAGCCTGCATTCTTTTGACAATTTGGAACCCATGGTATTTTTTATGAACATTGAAAGGACATAATAGCCTTAGGTGTAGACTTAGCTGTACATTCAATAGGTTTAGTATTTGTGTATATCCACAAAGTTTAGAACCGGTACTATGCTTATAGAAAGAGGATGGCTATTGTGTATGCTACAAGTCATATGGTACTCCGAGCTTCTACAAAAAAATCAGTACAGAACAGTGAAGTTCTATGTATGTAGGACTAATTTCTTCAAAGCCTATTTCTATGCCAATAGACAACTAGGAATCACACTATAAGTTTAGATATTTTATATGTCATGAATAAGCCAAATGTGGTATAGAGAAATTTACAAACATGAGTTCACTTTCCTTTGTACCATCAACTCAATCACTGTTCTAATAAGCTGGCAGATAAGAGTAAAAAACCTATTTTTATACACCCTAGTTTGAAAACTACTTACCCTACTTAATTACATGCGTAGACCCAATTATGTGTGTGTGTGTATATATATATATACACACACACACACGGCTTCATAGACATTGGAAATATAAGAAGAAAATGCAGCTAATCCTAGGTTAGAAATTCATACACTCTAACCTGAAAATATGTCTATTCATCTACATGTAATTTCTTCACTGCCAATTCATCTAAACCCGTGCGTGCCAAGTTGTTTCCCACTATATACACCTACAGCCTTCGTTCATTTCAGCGTGAAGAAACACAGTGAAGTAAAAATGAATTCATCCACCGTATAAATCAATATAATAGCATTCTAACAAGTATATTCCTCAAAATAATATATATAAACGCCTTGTATACTGTTTGACACCAGGAAGAAAATCCGGTGAAGCTCAATTTCCCATGGTGGCCGAAATCCGTGTGGAAAGGGGGGACAACATGGATCGGTTTCGGGTGAAGGATGGGTTCGGTCTAAGAATCATGGTCGGAGTTTGATGGGTGAGGATGTGAGGGGACATGGATAGGTGGTAACCTTTGGTGGCAGACTGACGGCGGTGTTAGACTGAGAGGCGGCACTTGCGTGAGTTAGAGGGTTAGTTAGGGGAGCCTGGCAAGTTTTGAAGTACATGGAGCTGGTGTTTTGTATTTTCGAAAGGAGGAAGGTATCAGGAGCTTTAATGAAGAAGAAACATTACTGTGCACTTGCGGGTTTAAAGATGTGAGGGTTAAAAGATGGGATGGTTGTGTGAAGCAAAAAGAAAAGTAAGGGTCTGTATCGGTTTCATTTCAACGAGCGGGAAGAAGCTAACTGTTTGGGAAGGAAACATTTGTAGCTTGCGAGTCAGGGGGTGGTCTGGAAGAGGGACTGGGTGGCGCTCCGGCGTTGGGGGCCGGTACAGTCAGCGTCTAAGTGAGGATATGTCGAGAAGATTGTAAACAAACAAGGTGGGATGAGGGAAAATATCAACAGTATATTTGCAAGAACAGGGAAATATGGCTTTTAACGTGTTGGAGATGGACTGAACATATTGGAGACGCAGTTCTATGGTGTAAGAAGTGTAAGAACGGTGTGCTTGGTAGAGCAATCTGTGATGGTGGTTTGAAGTTGTTTTCGAGAGTTTAGCATAGGGAAGTTGTTGAAGTATGGGGTAACACCTCGGACGATGGTATACCGTGGTAATCGCCTGAAAGTGGATCGGGTTTTGGATGCGAATTAAAGAAGGTAACTAACTGTTTACTAATTTATTAATAATTAAATAAGTTAAAAAAATGGTTAATTAAATATTTATTTAATCTGTTTAAAATTGTGTAGCTTGTAATTTTGATCTTGTGATTTTGGTTATCAGAATTTACCAAACCTCGAAGCTTTGGAACCATTTTTGACGAGTGAACTTTTTGGAACATACGGAGTTGAAAGCAGCTGGAGTTTTTAATTTAATTAAACGTATGTTTAATTTAATTAAATCAGACTGTCACAACAACGAATGGAAACCAAGGTGAGTTTAACTCACTCAGTTATCTCATTCATATTTCATATAAATCGGGTTTTATTATTTGTGTGCCATGTTTGCTAATTGTTAGTTGATTTGATGATTGTTTGAATGTTGTTAAATATTGTTATATCGATTATTTAAATTAAATGTTGTTTAATTTAAATGAGATGACATCGTTATCTTCAACGATGATTTCCAAACAAGGTAACTTACCATGTTGTTTATGTTTATAATAATATAAATGTATTTAAATTAAATTGGATGGCTTGAATTATTATTAATGATTGACCGCTATCATTTGAATTGATTATTTATTTGCATACAATCGTTACAGGGACTGTTTATCCGATATGATCGGATTATTGATTTGATTAATCGATTTTTGAATATGAATTCAACATTGTTTATTATTAACTAATGTGTGATATAGCTGAGAAACAATAGCAGATGGCCAAATGAGACATTGTTTATAAAGTTTGATTTACCGTCAGGTGAAGTAATAGAAATGAAGCTATAAATTGATTTTATAATTCAATACAGTTTTTTTAATATATTATTTTTATAAAAGGAGATAAATCAACCACATATATATTGATTGTTTTAACCACCAACCACCATTTTTACCAAAATCTGTACCATGTGCGAAGCAAGTGCTTCATCGTAATTTTTAAAGCTAATTCCTATATTACTAAGATTGATGAGCAAGTGAGCAAGGATTAAGGTAACGATTAATAATCGAGATTAATTTTTTTAAGTAACAATTAAAATGGGGTTATTTTTGATCGATTATTAGTTATTTAAATAATAATTGAAGCAAAGGGGATAATTCAAATTAATTATATTATAAATTAATTCAAATGAAAAGACAATTTAGAGTTGATCAACAAGTTAATCCTGTTTTAGAATTGACTAAGTCAATTATTTTAAACTGAGATTGATTATTAAATTAAATTAGTTATGCTGATTTATCTAATGAAATAATTTAGCGAATAGTTGTTTGACTTGATGAGTTTTAAAAAGGAAATTTGATTCCAGTTAGTGATAGTTTTTATTTATAATAATTTAAGGAATTTTTCTTAAATGAAGTTCACTTAAGTAATCGAAACTACAATGTAATATCATTGAATTCCAAGTGGGTTTTTGGACGTGTTTATATTTAAACCGAATTGGTCAATTAAGTCATAAAAGAGATTTTTAAGCAGATACGATAAGCTTAAAATTATGAGGATCACTTAATTTTTGAATTAAGTAAAGGAAAAGGTTTGATATTAAACCAGAGTTATATAAATGAGTTATAAAGAGAGATGTGAAGTTAAAGCGTTAATTTTAAATTAACGTCACATGAGGATGGCCTCAAGTGAAATGAATGAGATTTGAGATAAGATTTCCCAAAGTAAAAGATTGAAGGGTTTAAAAAGAAAAGATATTTGTAATCAAATTTGGTAAAGATCCGGTATTAGGATTTGTAAAAAAATCCAGAAAATAAATCAAATAGTTTAAAGACGTTAAAGTTTAAAAGTTAGTGTTTATTTAATCATTTACTAAATCAATAAATTTAGTGATAACAATATATTTAAAAAGGAGATTTTGAAAGTAAGAAGGGTTGTAAAACCATATATTAAAGAAAATAGTGGAATGATAATTGTTGGTATTAGAATGAATACGGGATTTTGAATTACAATTCATATTTATCTTAAGATGAGAATGATGTTGATCAAGGTCTGAGAGGTAATTAAAATAACCCAACTCGAACAACTTCAGGATTATTGAAAGATGATATTAGTTGAAATGGTAAAGATATTAGAAGAGGGTTATTTTGAGAATATATAATGCAACATCATTTGAAAGATTTGAGGATAGATAATGAGATTCCAGAATATAGGAAATAAAAGAATTTGAAGAAATGCATATGGACAGTTCCAAATTAGCGGAAGGGAAAGGGGCTTGAGTGTATGAAATGATATTTCCATAGTAAAGGGAATAACGGGAGATTTGTGTAAATATAACGATGATTTCGAAATAACGAAATGAGATTTAAAATGGGTTTATTATGAAAGGATAAGTGACAATTATTTTGTTTAATTATCGAAACAAAATGGGGATTTCGTAATGATTGTTTACGATGATAAATTGAATCGATTTTCTAAGTATAGGTAATAATTAATATTGCAGAAATGTTGGTAGTTGACGGGAAATTGGAGATAATATTAAGGTATTTAAGTAAATCGTTTTGAGAATATTTATATATCAAACTAATATATTATCTTTGGTATTGCAACTGATGTATAATGGCCAAATGATGCTGTGTAATGAACCAATGGATCTGTTTTATTTTTATGGTTGTTTATTTTGATAGTTAAGTAACCAACTATCAAAATCTGGCCCAACGTTATTGGTACGGAAAGACCAGGATCGAATTTATATTCGAAAACCATTCCGATCAATAAATATGAATACGTCGAAGATGCTGATCGAGATGGAGCAATTGAAGACTGTAAATCTTCATGAGCGGAAGAACTATTGTTAAATATCTCTAGCTGATCCCCAGAGTTAATGATGATTATGTCGTGATTGGAATCTACGGATTGCAAGAACTACTCGCTATTGATCTATAGGGTGATTCATAGGATGTGGTAGGAGGGTGCCTTCGGTTCATCCTGTTCCTGGACGACGTGTACGGACGATGTGGGATTCAAAAACAAATGGTGGCCAGATGTTCCAAAAGTTGATTATAACCTCAAGTGTAAAGACCCGTAACTTCCCCGGTAAGGAAAGCACGGATAATTCGAGAACAACACACAGAAGAACGCAGACAGAAGAACATTTCATTGTTAATTACAACAATTCCATCAGAATAGAAGAATATACAGAGTATAAATGAATATTATACATTACAAAATATCAGAGATTACAATAAATTACATAGCAGCGGAAAATAATACAAAATACAACTGAAGAAGATATACAGATACAAAGCTTTCCGGATATCGTTCCAGCTGTACATCAGGATCCTGTGAATATAAATCTGCAAAACCAAAACTACTAGTTGCCCGTGTCGAAAATAAGGGCACCCAGAGTTTAGGTTAAAACAATAAACTCCAGGTCAGTCATGTGACTGGTGTGAGAACTAAAACAATTATTAATCTTTATTTTACAGTTAGGTAAATCAAGGGACCACGCCGTATACGGAACATGTTTCCTCCCAAGAATACCAGTGCATAAAACAAACAACGCAATGCTAAATAAAGAAAAATGAAGCTATTATAAGACCCAGGTCCTATCACACAATGCAACGCAAGCCGGGGGATACGTTTTTTACCTTATAATAGCCAAGAATGCTTGATACGTTTAAAACAAATCATTTGATACTATTATAAGTGAATAGTGTATAAAACAACTTCAAATCATAAGTATCAATCATAGACGGCATAAGCGCCTCATCCCACTATGTCGCCATACTAGGCTCTACAAATAAAACCTCAAAGTCACGTATTGGAAGTTGGATTTTCATCTGTGAACCGAGGCAAAAGATAGTCCTCTACCGATTCGAGACTCTCTAGCCCGAGCCTCAGGACCCAGACTCAGGTGGGCCCTTGGAGCGACAGGGCCGGTCCACCGATGTGGATTAAAATTCCTGAACACTGCGTTTCCCCGCCCTTTGGGGCGTAAATGAGCCAACGAATGACTCCATCGGACTCGGATCGTCCGATCTAACCGAGGTGCCTCACAACAGCAACAACCACATAAGTTAAACTCGTCAGGGCGTGTAAAACCACTGACGCCACTTCTAACTAGAACGAAACGCATGTCCTCCCTGAGGTCCTCTCCCATTTTTGGTTCACCACCGGGGTGTGAGGCTCGCGAATCAAAGTTACACAAAGCTACGCCATACAGGCCGTGCTTTGATTATCAACCACAAGACTTTGCTTTGCAACAGAAGCCTTGATCATTTGCCACTTAGGCATGCCACACAGGCAATTCACTCCATGCGTTTGATATCCATCAATATATAACCCCTGAGCTCGTACGTCTCAGAGAAGGGCGTTAAGCAAGAGAATAAATTCTCCGCCGCCAAACAGATATATATTTAATAGAAATCAATCACACAGACTAAAATCCAATGTCAGACACACAGTCCATTTACAAGTTCGTTCTGGGTCTGAACGAGACCGGAGGCACCTAGTACCCCGCATATCCATCGATCTCCAAGTACGTCTGGACGATCACCAACTTATTCTCTCCTCTTGGGTGCACGACCCAATCAAGATCATCAGTAATTATCCAAACGACGTGAAGACCTTCGGTCTTCAACCACCGTCTTCATCTCCACACCACGTCGAATTAGTTATTCAGAATGGGATAAACCCGGTCTTTCTGAATAACTCGTGTATATAATAAATAAGTGTAACACAAACACAACATACGCCTCATTCCAATTCATCAGTCACTAACCGTAAATTAACAAGAGAATAATTCCCCAAATATTAACCCCGAAGGCCGAAACCAACATCAGATCAATCACCAGGAAACCATTCTGCTTAGCTAACCTACAGTCAGTTTCTAAATTTCACATTCTTAGGGAAAGGTTCCCATTAATTTTATCAAAGATAAATTCTTTTAAATTTATTCTTTAATCTTCCTTTGAATATCACTTCAAACCAGTCGGGATTAGCGAACCACACCAAAGTAATTATTTATGGTATTTCCCCACCCCAACCTATTTATCCCATGAAGTAAAACTGGTCATACTTCATATCTAACACCACGGTGTTATCGGTAAATTCAATTACCATTTCACGTTCAAATCTAATTAAAGATTTGACTACCGCCTGGAGTAAAACTGGTGATACTCCATTCTCGATCTTTTCAATCTAATTAAAGATTCATTAAAACTCCACTTAGTTTTAATCTTTGACTGGGTTAAAGAATCAGTGTCATTTAAAACACGGTTCACAATAAACCCAAAATCACATCATATTAATTTTTGGGTTAAAGAACAAGTGTTATTTAAAACACTGTTCACGATAAACCCAAAAATCAATACCAATTCAATTCCAATTAAATATTATTTAATTGGTACACTTCATTAGATCTAAATAAAAAGATTTAATCTTTTTCTCAACTGGGCTTTAGAACAGTGTTAATGAAGACACCATTCACGACAAACCCAAATCACATTTGATATTAAATACAAGGCTCTGAATAGAAAATATATCGGTTTATATTCAACATCAAATTCTACGACCAACAAATATCGTATGGGAAATAACGATATAAATATATCTTTCAAATTTCCATAACAATATCTGTATAATCACGAAATCCAACATCGAAATATTCCAAAGACAATTTCGATTCAAATCCACTCCAATTCAATTATTGGAAATTCTGGTTATATTTCAAAACCATTTCAAATTCACTTTATTTATTTAAAAATAAATAGAATTATAATCCTAGTTCAAAACTAGTTCATTTCGATAAAAATCTATTTTTACCTTTTCAAATATGGAGTTTTTCATCACAATTCTTCCCAAATCATTTCTTATGATTTTACACAAATTATTGATATTTTTGATAATTTTATCAAGACCCGTACAGTCAATTTCCACCAACGGCCATCGAACTGCACTTACAACGACCTTTTCCAAATTTGATTTGGACATAATTCCAAATCCAACTGTTAGATTTCAAATCTCTAATGTTTGTTAGAAAGCTCTTTTCGATACGAACCCAACGGTTCCGGTTTTAGGAGAATCCGACGGTCGGATCTCCCGTAATATCCGTTCGAAGTCAATGGTCGAAATTCGAGAACTGCCGCGGCGCGGCGCGTTCTATTCAGGCCATTATATTATATATATAATATATACTTCGTCGATTTTCTTTTAAAACGTATTTTATAAATCGTTTTAAATTTGTTTTCAAAACGATTTCAACTTCCTTTTTCAAATTCAAATCAAAATTGAATTTTCCCTTACAAAATCGTTTTAAATTCATTTCAAATTGATTTCAATTCAAATCGATTTTTAATTCAATTTCAATTCGTTTTCAATTCAATTTGAATTTTAAATTAATTCAATTTCAATTTGAATTCAGTTCTATTCAATTTCAATTCGAATTCGATTCTATTCAATTTCAATTCGAATTCATTTCTATTCAATTTCAATTCAAATTCGAATTCGATTCTATTCAATTTCAATTCAAATTCATTTCAAAACGATTTCAATTTAATTCGAATTTCAATTCTATTTAATATTCATTTCAATTTGAATAAAATCGATATAAATATCGTTCACGTCAAAATGGCGTCAATCTAATCAACACGGCTTCATATATTTCTATTTTCAAATATTTCTTTTTCAAATATTTCTATTTTCAAATATTTCTATTCAAATATTCTATTTCAAATATTCTATTTCAAAACTGGAATGAGGCCCAATCAATTACCATATAATGTTAATTATACGGATTTTCTACAACACATGTATAAAATAACAACGATGAATGATCAACCATCATCCAGAGTGCGTTTACACTGTATAGGCATCAAATATAAATATTTAACGCTCATAACAGTCTGTCAATCAATCGATCGACATACAACTAATTATTGGGATTAGTGTTTGTCATATATCATCCCAATACCCGTGTGGGGTTTCAAACAATCAACCACAGATTTTATTTGTGCAGTTGGGCGATGTGTAAAATTTATCGTCCCAATCAATATCAGTCAAATGTGTGTATATAAACAAATCGTCCGATTTGTTTACTTTTATTTCATTTTAAATACACGTTAAAAATTCTGTTTTCAACTATAAAATATTTTTAACTATATAAATATTTTATTTCATTTCACATCACATCACACAATCAACTACACATCAAAATTAAACAAACAAGCATACAAGCCGTCCATGGTCTGTGGACAACGGGTGTCGGGTGCTACTAAACACCGTCTGCATCCTAGTATATATTTTAACTAGAAAAATTAAATTAAAGGTGAGAAATTCTCACAGAGGGTTCCACTCCGCCGTATTTTGCTGTTCAACTGCTGAATCGTCTGGATCTGTCTGAAATTCCAATGCAGTTCTTTTCACGCTGTTTATAATAAAATTTATATTTTTATCACTTCATTTCGATAAATAAAAATCATATTTTTATTTCATATATTTTTACAACGCTTCTTTCTATATAAAAGTTATATCTTTATATTTCTACTTCTTATATAAAGATCGAATTTTTTATTTCATCGCTATAAAAATCAAATTTCTATTTTAACATATATATATAATAAAAATCAGATTTTTATTTCGCTACATATATAAAGATCAAATTTTTACTATCTATATAATATAAAAATCGTATTTTTATTCTTTCTAAAATACAAAAATCATATTTTTATTCTTATACTTTTATAAAAAATTATATTTTCAACTTGCTAACCTATATATATAAATCTTATCTTGCCAGTTACTTACATTTCAAAAACTGAAAAATACTAGTGCTAATTACCTTTCAAAAACTGAAAAATATAAGTGTTAATTACTTTTCAAAAACTGAAAAATATAAGTGTTTATTACATTTCAAAAACTGAAAAATATAAGTGTTAATTACATTTCAAAAACTGAAAAATATAAGTGCTTAACCTAATTGATTAAAATTAACTATACCATTTTGAATTCTTCTTCGTTCAACACTGGAAAAACCGCTGAACCCATGCTCCTCCACTCCCTCACTTCGACGCAGCCACCATGAACCACCGGGGCTTAATCGGAGGGCCCCTTAGCTGCACCGCCACGTCACTTGTCCTCGCCCTGAGCGGCATTGAGTCCGGTCTCCCCAACGCCTCGCAATCCTCTCCAAACCGTCGCCACTTCACAGCCAAAATCCGAACACCACACAGCTCTACTGACGATCAACCCCATATCCCTGAAGATCTCTCCTCCCCCTTCGATTTCGTTTTAATTTGTTCTTCGAATTCGAATAAGATAATCAGAATTTAGGGTTTTAAATGGGGATAGATTTGGCCATCGGTGACTTATGAAGAGAGAGGGTTTAGAAAATTCCTTTTATACCCCCTTATATTTTAATTTATTTAATTCGAATATTAGGTTTTTTTTTCATTCGAATTCTAAATCAAACCCAACGAATGTCGCCCCTAGCGTAATACCCCTATTCCGGACACAATGGGATATGTATCGTAAGCTGATTCGGTCGTTTCGATCAGTTTTCGTCAAAATCAACATATAACTCTATATATTGAATTTGAACGCGCATTTCAATTTACCGGACCACATATGGACTCTAAAAATTCCCGAAAAATATATTTCTAGCTTCGTATTGACGATACGGTCCTAACAAAACTAATTTCGCCAAAAACCGACGTCGTTTGCAAAATTGCTATTTTTAAGGGCCGAAATTCCATAGCGACTATTCCGAATTTTCAATTGGACTTATCTTTTGATTCCTACTATGAAATTTCTATTTCCAGATTCGTTGGAAAGATATTCTCAATTAGATTCAAATATTTTTGGTTTCACTAAAATCCGGTTTATTTTGGATCCTGCACATTCATTTGAACTTTGAAATTGAATTATCGAACTACCACGCCATTTTAAATTCCTTTTATAATTATAAATAAATATTTATATTCTAACGACGATCTATATAAATATATGCGTTCGAATTATATTCAAAATAAATTTCTCGTCGATATTATTTAAAATAATTCATTTTAAATAACCAAAATTCGCTAAAATTGCCAAAATAAAAAATTTAAATTGGCTCGGATTTCCGGGTTATTACAATCTCCCCCACTTAAAACTTTTCGTCCCCGAAAAGGAACGAAGCCGAAAGTTGTTTAACTAATCAACTCTACTTTCACTATTTTCATTACGGCTTAAGTTCTTCAGCTTTTCAGTTTCTAAGAACTTTTCAAATTTTTCAAAAATTTGGCTAACACCCTAAATTTTCGAAAAATTTCGCCATAACCTCCTCTGCACCGGGGACTTCGGGATATTTCATATAGCCTCCCATGGCCTTCTTCAATCAAAAAGAAAAAGAAAAAGCCAATCGGCTCACAAAATCATCATTACCCAAACAAAACAGTAAATTATGGTAAACATGTACCTATTTGTCGGGCAAACAATTTTATTCTTCTGCTCTAGCCTCCTTGCTATGACCTGTTCAATGTATGTACATGTACATGCATGCAAATGCGACTAATTTTCAATACAATTCACTATTTGATACAATTTGGCTAAGGATTCCACGTTTAATTAATTCAAACAATAATCAAACAACAAAGCCAGCAATCAATTAGTTGATTAGCTTTTCAAAGTCATAACTTTGGTACATAGTCAAAAATCATATTTTTGATGCCAAATCACAACAATAAGCCCTATCTAATTTCGGTTCTCACACCAGTCAATTGGAAATATAAAGAAATCTCACTTTCGTCACTCGAAAATAAATTCTGATGATGTTTCGAACCACCATCAGAACATCCACGGGCGACTAGAGTGTAATTCTATATCCATCCAATATAATAAAACTTTGAATACACGCGGATCAGACGTATACGCAAAATCTTTATATATACTGGATTGTCCAAATCAATATAAATTAAATAATCAAATACGTATAATTGATTTAAATTTTCAAAACAAAAAAAAAATCGTTTTCATTTCGAAAATATACTCTTCACACTCGTTCTAGGATACTGCTGATCCCATCTCTAACGAGCCATTCCCATTGGATATTACTAATCCAATCTCTGATGAATTCTTTCGTTTGGTTCTAACGTGTCTTGTTCTCTGAGCTTTGTAAACCAAAGCTCTGATACCAAATGTAAAGACCCGTAACTTCCCCGATACGGAAAGCACGGATAATTCGAGAACCACACACAGCTCTACTGATGATCAACCCCGTATCCCTGAAGATCTCTCCTCCCCCTTCGATTTCATTTTAATTTGTTCTTCAAATTCGAATAAGATAATCGGAATTTAGGGTTTTAAATGGGGATGGATTTGGCCGTCGGTTTTATGAAGGGGGGGGGGGTGTCGGCTGACTTATGAAGAGAGAGGGTTTAGAAAATTCCTTTTATACCCCCCTTATATTTTAATTTATTTAATTCGAATATTAGGTTTTTTTTCATTTGAATTCTAAATCAAACCCAACGAATGTCGCCCCTAGCGTAATACCCCTATTCCGGACACAATGGGATATGTATCGTAAGCTGATTCGATCGTTTCGATCAGTTTTCGTCAAAATCAACATATAACTCTATATATTGAATTTGAACGTGCATTTCAATTTACCGGGACCACATATGGACTCTAAAAATTCCCGAATTTTTTTTCTAACTTCGTATTGATGATACGGTCCTAACAAAACTAATTTCGTCGAAAACCGAGGTCGTTTGCAAAATGGCTATTTTTAAGGGCCAAAATTCCATAGCGACTATTCTGAATTTTCAACTTGACTTATCTTTTGATTCCTGCTATGAAATTTCTATTTCCCGGATTCGTTGGAAAGATATTCTTAATTATATTCAAATATTTTTGGTTTCACTAAAATCCGGTTTATTTTGAATCCTGCACATTCATTTGAACTTTGAAATCGAATTATCGAACTACCGTGCCATTTTAAATTCCTTTTATAATTATAAATAAATATTTATATTCTAACGATGATCTATATAAATATATGCGTTCGAATTATATTCAAAATAAAATTCTCGTCAATATTATTTAAAATAATTCATTTTAAATAACCAAAATTCGCTAAAATTGCCAAAATAAAAAATTTAAATTGGCCCGGATTTCCGGGTTATTACATCAAGCCTCACCAACTAGGAAATAACAAAAACTGGGCAGGCAACATGGCTATGTGGGTCGCACCCATTAGGGTGTATTGTCATCATCTAGAGAATATTCATATCTGTTACTTCTTTTCAATTCTGTATCTCTCGAGAATGGTTATGTTGCTAGCAACCGTAGGTGACAATATATTCGATACACTCAAGATAAATGAGAGGTTGGTCATGTGTGGCGGGGTTGCAAGACGTTCTTGTTGAACCCAGTGTATTCCTCTCTAGAGATACACTATCGGCAGGTGGTTCCATACCTTGTCATAGTCGGAATGCAATCTCCAATAAGTGCCCGTGGTTTTGTTTGTATACTACTTATGTGGAGCGTGAGATGCAAGCGTTCTTCTAGATTCTATTTATTTGTATTTAGACACAACCATAATATCAGAATAATATATTGATTTCAAAACGTTTTGGGTTATAGTAAGGTAAAAACCGTCCGTTTTTATGTGTGGGATGGTCTTACCATTACCCCTTTCTTTCAAAAGGATTTTGAATTTTGAAATCAAGATGGATGATATTATAAACTTAGTGAGATTTTCTCACTCTGGTTCACCAGACTGACTCGGTATTTGTAATGCTCGGGTTAGACCGGGTTGTACAGGTTCAGGTTATCGGATGCTGCGAAGTCTAAAGACAAGCTGAAGTAGTTCAAGCGTATCATGTTATACCGTTATTTTTCCGCTGTGTGTTATATATGAGGACAGGATATTTTAACTGTCCAGATGTTTGACATGCTCTGATGTTGTAAGTACTTCAAGCTCTCAATAAAAATTATTTCTATGTTATATTTTGTTCTGCTGCGATGTGAGACTCTGTGTTGTGTTAGTTCTTCTTATTCTTCTATTCTAACTTTCTTTCTTTCTTTTCTCACCCTCTAATTTCTTTCTGATAACGTTCCGGTGTTTTCGATGCTTGAATGATCGACATGGTATTTTGTGTCGATTTTCGGGGTCGAAAATCTCCGGTAGTTACATATATTTTTGTTATTTATTATGTATGGAAAATCTACTATTCATATCGAGATTGTTGTAATAGATATTTATTCAGAACTCTACGATTTCAGAGTTGATGTATTCTAACCATTTTATATTGGTATTCATTTGTCAGTTTCCTCCATTAGTGTGGTCTCTTATATATTATTACTCTACTTTTATTAATGTATGTTATGGATATTATATGTTTTCATTCCATTGTGAGATCTTATTGATGTCTTATTTTAGCATTTTGTTTTTGCCCTAACAATCTGTTTTTATGATATTTGAAAGTAAGGCGACCTTTCAAGGTGTTGATTTTTAGGCGTAATGAAGGGTGGGTTATTACAGTACTTTAATCTTTAGTTGGGCATCCAAAAGCCCAAATATTGGTCTCTGCAAGATTGTCGATTGATGATGCATGCTATTAGAAGCTTCGCCAAGATCGAAGGTGGAAGTTGCATAAGATTTAGAATGATAGTCGGATGGTAGTGTCCATGTTAACTCCAATTTTAATGATTTTTTATGTAATATGTTCTAGAAACAATGTAAAGTGTATTTTTTAAATGGTTTGGTATAATATTCGATTTTATAAGAGAAAAAAATCAATAAATGGCCAAGGAGAAAACGTATTTCAAAAGGTAAAATCTCTGATATAAAAGGATTTCTGAACAAGAGTCGATAGGAAGGAAAGTAACTAAATTTCTAACATTTCTTTAGGTTTCATGAGTAAGCGCAATCCAAGAATCTTGAATTATAGTTTCAAAAGTTGTGATACCTAGAATTTTTTTTATGAGAAGTCCCTAAGTTAGTACATCGAAAAATAAAAAAAATTGATCAAGTATTTTGCAAAATTTGAAGTTCTAAAATTGTTTAATAAGTTGATGGAATCTAAACCTAATTTTCATTATGGAGTTGATATGGATGACAACCTAAGAAAGATATGTAAAACTTAAGGCTATGAAGAAGAAAGCTATGATTGCTAAGTATCAGTAAGGAATACTCATAACGTAAAAGGAATGTTGATGAAAACTTAGACATATTTAGATATGTGAGTTCCTAACAAGAACTTGTGAAGGAATGATGAATAATGTTGAAGTACACTTCTATCTAGAATACAGGTTAAAGGTAAAGAAGGTAAACATCATAAACTTGATATATCAAGAGAATTAGGTTAAAAGAGGATAGTGATAAAGGGTAATAAAGTGGAAAATACATGTAGATGATGTTGGTTTGTTCTGGATTAAAGAGGACATGTTGGAAGGTAGGAAAGTTATTTCACCAAGCCAATTTTCTAGTTAATTCTTCTAAATATCAATAATTTGTGTTCTATAGCCCACTACAAAATAGAAACGCACACCTCAACTTATAATGGTAGTAGTTAGAAGAAATGGGTGTACTGCTTTCTACAAGCCAGAAAGGTGCATGATGATATGTGGGTTATAATAGAATGATAGGATAAAAAGTCAACTTATTTTAAGTAGGAAATTATGGGGTCAAAGCATTATTTATGTAAGTTGATGTTGAAGGGAAACTTCAAGCAATTATTTCAAGGTTCTAAATATTATTTCTATTTGTTGTATCAAGTAACATATTAAATTTATGGAAGTATTCATTATTATTTAGTTTTTGTATGGATCATAATACTATTAGGAAAACTACAAAGCAAAGAAATTTTACGATACACTTTTCGTTCTTGCAAAAGAAAAGGAAATAGTATAAGATTGGAATTTATAAAACAAGGTAAATTCAGAAAATTTACTCATTATTTACTAAAAGAAACAAGATTTGAATCTAGAAAAGTAGAATTTTTTTTAAAGGATAGATTTTAACAAGCAATGAAGAGGGAAATGTCTTTGTTAAGCTATTGGTCAATGTTCCTATACCTTCAACGCTGAAATTTATAAACCAACTGTCAAGTTGATTATTATTTTATATAATGGAAAATGTTTATGGGTAATTTAAAATTTACCACAATGAATGCTAAAGTGTCAATAAAAACACGACTGCATTTCATGTAGCATAACTGATTCAAAAAAATAATATATAGATGTATACCCATGAAAACATTTATGAAAAACTCTTGGTTTAGAAAAAATTACATTATGTGAAAGGTTTTGAAAAAATTTAGGATAAAATTTTTATATTTTAAAATTTAATTAATATTTCAAATTTCTATGAAAATGTAAGTTAAAAGGATCTAGGATGCAAAAGGAAGAAATTTCTAGTTTTTAAGTTGCCATATGCTTAGTATAGGAAGCGATAGCAAGCTTAAATTTTACCATGCAACAAAAGTGACACTACTATAAATACGGTTACGAAAAACATATATACTATAGAATCTAATCCTCCTACTTTGTCTATAGATGAACACTCTAGTTTTATTTTTTTAATTTTTTATAAGTTTAAAATAAGATTTATCTACGCAGATTATACATGTAAAAGTTGGAAGGAGATGTCAATATAAAAAAGAAGGTTCCAAGGTACACTGGAAGAAGGATACAAAAGTGGAGAATAACATAAATTTCTCCATTTAAACCCTTTTTTAAAAAAAATGGGTAAACTACCTAATTAAAAACGTATGCTAGTACTCAGTCTAAGTACTAGATAGGAAAAAAAATGCGGTATTTTATTGTCAACGCATCAATAAAAACTGTATATAGTTCCAAGTACAAAAGGGATACAATCAACAAAGAAACAAGAGCCCATCCCATAATAGAAAAATACAAAGCCTTGATAAACACAGCCCAAAAAATAAAAAACGTTAGGCACAAAAGCCCATGTGAAGCCCATGACTGAACCAAGCCATCAACACAAAATAGGCAACCTGAAACTAATCTTCACTTTGAAACTCGACTTTCCCCAACTAAAAACCCTACAGTACGAAAGCCGCCATCGACTTCCAGAAACCTAATGTGAGAAATTAACCTTCATCATTGAGATCTAACCCCCCATTTCTCGATTATCTTCATGTGTACATGCTTTTGAATACCTCTATTTGACTTGGGTAGTAAGTATTTCATTTCCAGATTAATTAGTTCCCATCTCTGAAATTTATCTCTTCGAAGATTGCTATGAATTCTCTCATTTCTTTCCTTCCCGATATGATGGATAGTTGTAACGATGTTGCAGAAGGCAATGTCTTGAATGAAGCCTCTATGTTGAAATGTAGATTCGAGAAGAACCAATTCATTCTCCAACAACAAAGGTTCTGCATCCAAAGGGGAAGTCCAAGATTAACTCTACAACTAATCCACAGATAGGATGCATAAGGACATTGAAAAAATAGGTGACCTCTATCCTCAAAACTTTCAGCACATAAAACACAGTTAGGATTCACATCATAACCCCAAGAAGTCATTCTGTCTTTTGTACTTAGACGGTTTAACATAGCTTTATAAGTGCACAAAGACATTTTGTGGCAATTAATATAGTGCCAAGTAACTTTACACCAGTCAAGCTCGGGAAAATGATCTCTAGAGATGTACCATGCAGAATAGAAGGAGAACCCATAAGATTTATCATTCCAGCTCCAATAATCCTTATCATAAGACTGATAAATAGTGACTTCCCTGATTTTATCTTAAACCATTCTAATAACTAAAAGGTTATTTGAATTGAACATATCATTCTGTATAACACAACTAACCAATAAATTCTCACCACCACAAATACTCAAAATAATCTCAGCCCAACAACTTAACCAGGATATCACTATTTATCCATGGATTGAACCGTAACTAAGAAATCTTGGCCATCAACAATACATCAATTAATGCATTATAGACCCAAATTTATGTGTATAAGAATTGATTTTCAAGTGCAGGAGCTATCTGAATCACACTTTATAACCTAGAACTGATCTCCATCACAATATCTATTAGCCATCCATTTTTTCCAAAGACTGTCACAATTAATAAAAAGCCAGAGTAATTTAAGGGCTGCAGTGGTTTTAATGTCTTTAGAGCTTCGAAGAACTACTCCCCCTTTAAGTTTTGGTGCATAAAATATCCCAAGCTATTTTATGTGTTTTCCTAGCCCAAATGAAATTTGCACACAGTCTATTAATCTTCCCTGTAGTAGCTGCAGGTAGTTGATAAGTCAACATCCAATACATAACCATCAGAGTAATGATTGAACATATAAGTTTAACTCTCCCAGCCATAGATAATAACCTGCAATCCAATCTGTCCATTCTTCTTCTAATTTTATCAAAAAGTTGTCCACAATCAGCAAAATTCAAATAGTTCGTAGACAGAGAGATCCCCAATTATTTTATAGGTAATTTTCCTTACTTCATGTCATGTAGATGTGGAATCTGCGATTTATTACCTACCCTTTTACTAAAAAAACTTTAGATTTGACATTATTAATTTTTAGACCTCGTACATCCCTCAAATTTTCTAAAACCTTCTTTATTTCTTTCACACCTTTAGTTTTGGCTTTAGAAAAAATCATCAGATCATCATCATGTATCAAATGTGTGATAATAGGATCATTTTTGTAAATAGGCTCCACAACATTTATTCTAGCTGCCTTAAACATAAGAATGGAAAAATATTCCATTGCCACACAAAAAAGATAAGGTGGTTGCGGATCCCTTGTCATAAACTTCTATTACTCAAAATAAAGCCCATCGGACTCCCATGAATTAAAATAGAGAAAGTTGGGGTTGTAATGCAAGTTCTAATAATTCGAGCAATCATTTTAGGAAATCCCATCATATGTAACATGTGACATATAAAATCCATGTTAATCATGTTGTACGCTTTCTGTAAATATATCTTGATGCAAATTTTGCCACTTCCATGTTAATTAAAAAGTCTGATATGTTCATGGGCCAAAAGAATGTTTTCAGCAATGTATCTTTCCAGAATAAAAGTCGATTGATTATCCGAAATTAAATGCATTAGATAAGGCTTTATTCCATTGCAAATAACTTTGGATATAATTTTATAAATCACATTACAACATGAAATAGGTCTATAATAAATGATATTTGATGGTTTGTCAATTTTTGGAATGAGAGTGATAAAGGTATGATTTAGTTCCTTTTGCTAACTTACCAGTTCTGAAAAGCTCTTTAATCATATCAAGCATGATTTCTCTTAACTCAACCCAATGTAATTTGAAACATTTTGCAGAGAAACCATCCGGTCCTAGGCTTTTATCATCAGGGATGGAGAAGACAGCCTTGCGGATTTCCTCCATAAAGATATTTAAAGACAGGTGATTGCGTCCTCTCTCATTAGTAATGACTTTACAATTTATGTTCTAAAAAAATTATTACTTGGTGTATCAGACATAAAAATACCTGAAAAATATTTTATAGCCTCCTTTTCTATGTAATCTTCATCATGCCTAAACTCTCCACCATCCAGAAATATATTGCCCCAATTATTAATATGCTTCCTAAATGACGTTTTGCATGAAAAAATTAGTACAAGAGTCCACTTCAGTAAGCCAACTTATTTTAGCTTTCTGACAATTATTAATGTACTGAATGGTGCTTTGCTCCTTCCATCCATTATAAGTTGTTCTAAGGCTATCGAAAATCACATGATCCGTAGGATAATCATCCAGTTCTTTCAGAATATCTCTATAATTTTCTTCCATCATTTTAATGACATTGTCATCTTTTGTTCTGCGGCAGTTCCTTCTATTCAATTGGATCTTGCATTCTCTCAGGAATAATTGGAATCTATGCAAATTTCCCCCTCACAAAAACAGTAGTACAATTTTTCGAAAGCAGATAGGAAACAATCCATATAACCTTCATTATAGTGCCAGGAATTAACATATCTAAAAGGTATGTTCTTAATAGCTCTCTTATCCATCCTGAAATAGATACAAATAGGGATATGGTCGCTCATTGGATTAGCGTAACCAAAAACATTTAATTCCATGAATTTCTCCAAAAAAATTGCTATTACAGAACACCTTATCAATTTTAGTCGCAACTCCTTTCTTCCTCCAAGTAAATTTAAAACAAGCAATATTAAATTCCTGAAGCCCAGAGCTGACAATATAGTCAATAAGTCCAGACATATATTTGAAAGGGACAGTAGTACCACCTTTTTTGTCACTTAGGGAAGTTATATTACTGAAATCACCCAAAACCAACTAGGGAACATTAACCTGTTTAGCCTCATTAGAAATCTTCAACCAAAGATTTTCTTTATCTAGCAGTAAATTGCTTGTATAAATAAAATGTAAGGAAATTCGTTCAAATCGAAACCCTAGAATTATAAATCTAATCTATTTATAACAGGATCTTGCGATTAAAAGTAAATCGAAATTGAAATCATACCAGATCTTGCTGTTGAATCCACGAATCTGAATTGGAGATGGAAATCGATCGAATTCATGAGCACGAAAAACGCCAGGCCTCTATAGATGATCCACGAACGATGATCTCGAGATCCAGATGGAATCGAGACGGGGTGAAGTGGTACTAGCCAGAAGATTGGGTTTTTAGGTTTTTAGATCTCGTGTAGATTGGAATGAACATAAGATAAGGGATCAACCTTATTTTATATTATAACAATACGAGATATTTTATTACCCTATGTACCCGTTCATCCATTTTAAATAGAAGAATATTCAACTTTTTGAACTACTTTTATTTCGAATGGCTCTCACCTCATTCAACGTACGTATGTGTGACCCTATAGGTTATCATAACATTGGCAACAATTTAAATAATATTTAAACTATAAACAATATGCGACATCTAGTAATACATCGCTGTTACCCAGGTTATAATAATAATAATGACAATTCGATATAACCTTTCTGTGACCAGTGTATCAATGCAATATAATCCTTTTAACCAATATATCCAGAATTAAACTATAGGCATGGAACGTATCACCCTCTTTATAATTTAATCCGTTTATCTTGATCGATGAGTAGACTGTTCAAAAAATTCAATATTTGAGCACGGCCATGCATTTCACAGTCTCACTCAATCAAGAGGCTCATGGATATCACCACAAATATATGTATATATATATTCTTGGGTTAAATTCCATCTAGATCATTCATAATCTTCATTCGATTCGAGATGTATCCAATAATCATCGTTATCGTTACTCTATTACGAATAACATTAGATGATATCAAAACACGAATATCCTTGAATAAAATTATAATGATTTCAGGTTTTAGGACCATTACATCATTGTCACTGTGAGAATAACTTATGATACTGTTAATTATATTCCATATAGTTATCTCACGGTGGGTCAGCCCAATACGATATTCTCCAATACGTATTTATGTTTTGACATTAATATCACATATATTAATGATCAATGAGATGTGATCATCAGTCAATCAACATACTCGTCTCAACGCTTTATTTTTGTCCTTTATAAACAATAAAACTTGACTAGGGACATTTAAGAATTATAATATTTATCATATTATATAATCTCAAATTCAAGTCTTACTCGAATTATATAATTCCGTATTATAGTTCTAAGGACTTCTATTATATTAATATTTATATTACGCAATAAATACAAAATAATATAATATTATTTTATTCCAAATAAAATAATATCAACAACATTGTTATCAATTTCATCAAATGGATTGCCTCTAGGGCATAAACTCTAACAATCTCCCAATTGCACTAGAGTCAATCAGTCACGTATCATATACTCATGAAACTAGTGTGACTATTAAAGTTTTGTTGTGACAGAGTTTAATTTAGTAGGTCTTCAACATTACAATGTTTGTAACTTTTGCAGATATGTTCATTTCCTCTATGAACAACTTCACATAGGAATTATATTAATGAGTTTAATGTTTTTGGCCTGAGCAATAGCCATATTGTTATCGCAATGTATATCATTGGATCAACAAGAATTAAGTTCAAAAATGAACTTCCTAATCCAAACGTTTTTCTTTTTCAGCATCAATATTTATTTCTTGTTGTAAAACAAACATTATTCACAATAATTATTGCATTATCAAATAACATTAGAATTATTTTGTCACTCCCACTCAATTTCTTGTCTATAAAAGATTCAATGATATTTTGTGGCTTCCGAGACATTTCGAATTCTATTTCATTTCCACTGGTGTCTTAGAGACGGACTTTCCTTTAAAAGGATACCAAATCGAGCAATAAACATTTTATTCTCAGAGAATTTATATCCATAAAATAGTTATTTGATCTAGGTCCGATCTTATCAGAGGAAGGATGTTCAACAAACGCCCCACATCCCAAATCTTTGTATTAGACATACTAGGACATTTCCTAGTCCATATCTTATATGGCGTCTTTAAATCGTTTTAGTGGGATTTAATATAATTGTTCTAAATTTAATTTATTGGAAGATCTATATAACTTATCATTAATTGTACTATATCTTATAAGGTGCGATGTCTCCGTTCAGACACACCATTCTAATATGATGTTCTAGGTGGAGTGAGTGTGAAACAATTTCAAACTCATTTTGATAGTCATTACATAGTTGGCTGAAATATTCTCTTTCGATCTGTTCGAAAAGTTTTTATTTTCTATTTAAAATTGGTTTCTAGCTCTACTTTCAACTCTTTGAACTTTTCAAAGGATTCTAATACGTGTTTAATAAGATACACATATCTATATCTACTGATATCATCAGTGAATATAATGAAGTAATAAACCTACCTCTAGCTTATATATTCATTGCTTCATGTACATCATTATGTATGAGACCCAATAATTATCATTCATTCACTATGTCAAGTGAAAGGTGACTCGGTTATTTTGCCTAATAAACAAGATTTGCATTCTTTATATGATTCAAAATCAAATGATTTCAAAATTCCATCATTATGGAGTTTTGATATACTTTCTTGTTTACTGGGCTAACTGGTAATACTAAAGGTATATTGGATTTAAATCACTAAATTTAATCCGGTTATTATTAATGTCAATTACATTATAGTTAAGGATTTGGAAATATCATTAACTATTTGTGAAATTCCATAGATATTTCATGTACATAAAATGAATAACAAATATTCCTTTTATTACAAATGAAAGTTAAACTTGTCTACACAAAATTTATAATAACTTTTATTTTATATGGAATTTCAAAATAACAATTATTTTATTCAATTAAGCCAGTACATAGAACAACAATAACCATCCTATGGATAATACAGCAACATTTGCTTCATTTCCAGTCGTAAGTCCACTTGTCCTTTTATCTGATTTCTACTTATTTTGTAATTTCTATAAATCAACATACCTTTATGTGATTTATATCTAATATCTAATACTAGAAATATATATAAGTAGATTTTATAACATTTATATTTTAATTGGTTAAAGTCATACTTTAACTCTGTTTTAGATCCTCTCTTTATTTCTAAAACAATTATTTTAATTTGTTTGAGGACAATGCTCAAATTTCAATGTTAGTCAAGAAATTTGATTTTCTATTTATCCTTCTCAAGGATTAATTTAAATTATTAGAGTTATTTTGTTATTTAATATCTCCAGTAGATAATAAATAATAACTAATTCTATAATATTCATTTAATATAAATTCAAAATTTTGTCAATCAAAATTTATATTAACATAAATATAATATTTAAACTAAAATACGCTCACACTTAAATTAACATCCCTCTATTTATATAAATATATCAGTATATATATAATGGTGTTCCAAGATCCATATCTAGTCATGCCTTGACCTAGCTTTGGCTAAACCCAAAACACAACCTTTTAGGTAGACATTTTATGTCAATTATATCGTATATAATTCTTGGATCGCATGATGAACATTTCGTTCAGTATTATTCATTTGCTCAACATGTAGAATAATTCATGTTATTGTCTCTAAGGCTATAAATACTATTATGCAGCCTTAGTTAAGTCAGACCCAATAATACAGTCGAAGCACCACAATTACTCCTACCGCATATATAAATACTATTATGCAGCCTTGGTTAAGTCAGACCCAATAATACAGTTGAAGCACCACAATTACTCCCACCGCATATAGCCAAAATAAAAGGTGCGCAACGCTTTGGATTTAGTTACATCCAATGAGATTGGACAGTGATGGATGTACTATTGGAAGACCTCACCATGACTTAATATAACAAAATTTTGCTTTAAAGTGAATTTTGAATTCGTAGTGGCGAACAATATCAAAGTTATTTACACATATCAAATATATGTGTTTCATATTCGCAATATTAATTGGTCTTTAATAAAAATATATATTAAATACATATATACTCAACTTGTGAATTCAGTGTACCAATTAATGACCATTTCAATATTTACTGGTCACGTAAGGTTTTATGTTCCAACTCATGTTTATGGATTCTAAGGATCATATCAAACATATATATATATATATATATATATATATATTAAGAGTACTATTGTCAAATCTCTTATAACAGTGAATAAATTCAAGTACCTCTAGATGGCATTCATACTCGACAGCATAAACACATATAAACATTAATAAATTACTTCAGAAAAGCATAATGTATATCTAGTTCCAAAGAATGCATGTTTAAAATTGCAACTTTTGCTTTAGGAATTACAAAACAGTTTTGTACCAAAGTATTCCATATTTAGTACGAATTAATCATACATTTCAGACTAAACATAATCAGAATATTTACATGTATTAAAATATACAACATATCTAGAATTCTGGCTGTTACAAATCAGATTGCTATACACAACTTCTTGTGGCAATCCCTCATCAACATGTCCGAACTGGATGGAACTGCAAATCATATTTGTAGTCGAGCCTCCTTCAGTCTGCACATAAGAAAAATCTATGTATCTGTGCACCAATATTCGAATCAGTTTTCTCAAAATCGATTCAATATGCATATTCAAATACATATTAATAGTAGGTAAGTCATACTTGTTTTTACTAAATACTTGCATTGTGATTTTTGCATCAGAATGCACTTCATGTTTCTTATAAGGTGCATCCATAAAAAAATTGTTTGCAGATTGTTTTTCTTTAGTCTACTTAAATTACAACATGTATACTTATATAACCATATTCAAAACATTATATTGCACGAATATAATGTCAATAATATTCACCTTCATAATCAAACAATTTGATTTAGTGAATTGAAGCCTTGAAGGTAAGATTCAGTTGAATATATATATACTTATACAAATTCAATTTAACATAAGTTTAATCAATCCGGAATAACAAAATTTAGTAACCAGATTCTATTAAATCTAAGCCTACAGCCATACAGGAAGTTCATGCAAGTTCATTGACTTACATCGTAGAAATTTATAAGCCAAAGGAAAATATCTTAAATATTGCCTAAGTTTAATATGAATTTACAATTTACAAACCGGGGCTTAATAGCTACAAAAATGAGAGCATATGTACATTTTAACTGAATTAGTAATAATGGATACATAACAACCAAAACAGTAAATAAAACAGGGCTATAAAATTGATTTCTGCATTCATGGGATTGTTTACATCAATTCATTTATTATTCTAAAGACAACCACTTCAGGCTAGCAATCTGATATTTAATTATATATACTAACTAAATCAAGTTATATTTGTTCCAGCTAATACATATATTGAATATATATTATATCACCTTAAATTCTAAATTCAAAGTGAAAAAGCCCACTAAATATTGAAACAGAACAAAACCAATTTTATGTATGGTATTCAATCAATGGATCAGTTCCATTATAAACAGTATGATAATGACATACTTTTACACACACATAAACATAAGTCCAGGACTATAAAATCAACTGGCCATCATATCAATTCACACAGATGTTTTTAAACAATGTTTCCAAAAATTGTCTAACACCAAATTTCATCATACAAATATTGACATTTATGACCATAACAAATTATGTTTGCTATCAGTACTAAAACTATATATCATGAGGTCAATCAATATAAACCAACATCATATTCAAGGTTGATTAGCCAATGTATTTTACATACAAACAATACATTGTTAAATTAGCTATTAATGCAGATGCAATAGTACAGTATATATACAATGTAATACATATGCAGGCAGTTAATCAAATATATTTCAGTTATCTCACATATCTGAAAATTGCATATAAATTTAAAATCATGTATATAGCACAATGGACTGTGTTTGATATTCCAGATTCCTTTTGTTCACTGACAAAATTATATCATATGTATTAAACTGTCATAATGGGAATTTTTAAATACATATTTCCAAATCAATATCAAATAATAATTCAGATTACATACAGAAAAACTAACCAAATTTTTCTTTGCCATGAAACAATTTCAGATTCATTTTCATTGTAGCTTGTTCACAACATATTGTGAGCTTCAAATCGGATCCAGGGTAACCCAATAAACATTAGTACTAAGGCTGATAAAATAACATGAATAAGTGCATGTATACATATAGACCATAGTGTATAGTCAAACAACAAGCTTAAGTTTGGAGATTAAATTGATAATGGATACAGACAAGTTATAGATAAAACTCGATTTTTGTTTTAATTTAACCATCAATAAAGTACATCAACATGTATATATATTATTGTAATTCCATTTCATCATATGAAATATAAAGGGAATTCAAGATAGAATTTAATATTCCAGTTTTTGGTTGACAACATAAAACAAAATCTTTTGATTGCATATACAGTGGGGTATATCAATTATATATATCCAAAACTTAATTTAAGATCATATACAATATGCCAAAAAAAATTAGTACTATATACCCAGCGGCAAAATATATATTTTTGATTATCAGTCAGTAAAATTTTGGGTTCTGTAAATTAGAAGTAGGATTATGACATGGTCAGGATTTTAAATCAAATAACTTTTGATTTTATATCAAAGTATAAAGATCAAATCAAGCTAAACTTCTGTTAACAAATTTCAATAACTTTTGATTTCAATAAATCAAAATTAATGTGAAAACAATTCTACTGATTTATCAATCTAGATACTTACATATGAAACAGTTTTCAAGTGTATGCAATATCAATATATCAATTGTTAATAGCAACAGAATAATTTTGAAACCATGCCATTTAGCCCCTTTTAAAACCATTGTACGTTTAATTTATATATATCATAATATATATATTACATTAATATTACACAAATCAGTTTTGTATAACAAAATCATTTGAATATCTATATATGTTCAAAATGATTACATAAACAAACTGATTTGTACTTGAACAATTCAGTTTCAAAAAACAGTTTAATATGTAATAGTATATACAATGGCGGAAATATATATATAATAGATGCCAAATAGATTTGACAAAACAATAATAGTTTTTAGCATTTCATAATCAAAATTTAGAAATTAAATTTTACAAAAATTTCACCCTTTAAATGATTTTACAGATTCAATCAGATTAATCTGTAAACACACAACTATTTCAAATCTAATCAAATAGTATATACACTAATTGACAGACTTAAAATATTATACAAAATTTGATCAAAAAGTATCTTATATCCTTGATTAATCAAAAATTGAATTTTGATTTATTGTTTTAGGTTCCAAAGTATATGAACTAGGAATGTTAAACTAATTTAACATTTATAACTTTCTATATGTGATTTTATATCATATATAAAACTCATATATATATATATAAATTATAAAATAATTTTATAATTCGTATCAAATACAGTTTTTCTTAATAGCAGTGAAACATTTTTCACATCAGAAACCACAAGATCTCAAATCCGTGAAACCAAGATTATCAATAATGCTTGAAATCAAACATAAGGAATCCAGAGAAAAGTCAAAATACTAAAATCGTAGAACCTGGCTCCGATACCACTGTAAGGAAATTCGTTCAAATCGAAACCCCAGATTTATAAATCTAATCTATTTATAATAGGATCTTGCGATTAAAAGTAAATCGAAATTGAAAGCATATCAGATCTTGCTGTTGAATCCATGAATCTGAATTGGAGACGGAAATCGATCGAATTCATGAGCACGACAAATGCCGGGCCTCTATAGATGATCCACGAATGATGATCTCGAGATCTAGATGGAATCGAGAGGGGATGAAGTGGTACCAGCTAGAAGATTGGGTTTTTAGGTTTTTAGATCCCGTGTAGATTAGAATGAACATAAGATAATGGGTCAGCCTTATTTTTTATTATAACAATACAAGATATTTTATCACCCTATGTACCTGTTCAACCATTTTAAAATAGAAGAATATTCAACTTTTTGAACTCCTTTTATTTCAAATGACTCTCACCCCATTCAACATATATATGTGTGACCCTATAGGTTATCATAACATTGACAACAATTTAAACAATATTCAAACTATAAACAGTGAGCGGCATCTAGTAATACATCGCTGTTACCCAAGTTATAATAATGACAATTCGATATAACCTTTCCGTGACCAGTGTATCAATGCAATATAATCCTTTTAACCAATATATCTAGAATTAAACTAGAGGCATGGAACGTATCACCCTCTTTATAATTTAATCTGTTTATCTTGATCGATGAGTAGACTGTTCAAAACAAATCACTATTTGAGCACGACCATGCATTTCACAGTCTCACTCAATCAAGAGGCCCATGGATATCGTTACAAATATATGTATATATATTGAAGGGTTAAATTCCATCTAGATTATTCATAATCTTCATTCGATTCGAGATGTATCCAATAATCACCGTTATCATTACTCTGTTACGAATAACTTTAGATGATATCAAAACACAAATAGCCTTGAATAAAATTATAATGATTTCAGGTCTGAGGACCATTACATCACTGTCACTGTGAGAATAACTTATGATACTATTATTTATATTCCATGTAGTTATCTCACGGTGGGTTAGCCCAATACGATATTCTCCAATACGTATTTATGTTTTGACATTAATATCATGTATATTAATGATCAATGAGATGTGATCATCAGTCAATTAGCATACTAGTCTCAATGCTTTATTATTGTCCTTTATACACAATAAAACTCGACTAGGGACATTCAAGAATTATAATACTTATCATATTATATAATCTCAAATTCAAGTCTTACTCCAATTATATAATTCTGTATTATAGTTCTAAGGACTTCTATTATATTAATATTTATATTACGCAGTAAATACAATATAATAGAATATTATTTTATTCCAAATAAAATAATATCAACAACATTGTTATCAATTTCATTAAATGGATTGCCTCTAGGGCATAAACTCTAACATAAAAGTCATTCTACATTTTAATCCTCATGCATTCTCTGCTATGATAGAAATATGTTGATAAGAGTTATATTCAACATGAACTGACCAATCATTTGAATCCCATAGTATAATACTTCTTCCCTTGCTACCGCAATCGTTGTTGTCCACAGCTGACAAATTTGTATGCAAAAATGTTTTGACCTTCCTAATATTTTCATCAGACAATTTATTTTCTAACAGAACAATAATAGATGGCCTGAATTTTTTAAGGAACTTGACCACTTCGCACAATTTTTTCGGAGCGTTCAAACCCCTAACTTTCCATGCCACAATGTTCATTTTATTTTTCTTTGGCTCCTTATTGTTACTTTAGGAGGAGCAAATGAGTTTGAAGAATTATTTCCTTTCTTTTTAATATTATTATACATTGCATCCGTTTCTTATTAGAATTTTTTGTTTGTCTCTATATTTTCTGATACATCAATTTCTTTATCGGGAGGAGCAGCTTATTAGTCTATTACTGCAATTTGATCAATCAAATCTTCATCTTCATATTCTACCCAATTTTCCACTTGACCATCCTCTGTCTCTTCAGTACTAACATTAGGATCAGTCGTATAGGGTGCTTTTAGAGCGATGTCAGTCACATTCACGAAAGAAGAATTGTTAACTATTGTATTGTGTTTATTATATCATTCTCCTTTATGCCAACAGGTCAAAGTTGTTTTGTATAATTGGAAAATTAATAACCGGATCGTTTAACATGTTGGTATGTTCCTCTGTATGATGTTTATTATTGCTTTCAGAAACTGTAATAATAACGTTTCTCTTATCAAACTTGTCTGAATACCTTGTGTTGCTTCTTGAGTACCTTCAAAAATCACAATACTGTTATCTTCTGGCAAAATAGCCGTGTCTGAGTTATGTTCATCATTTGTAGAATTTGTTTCCTTACTACCACTATCTATAATGTACACCACCCCTTGTCCATTCTCATCTACTGAAACATTAGTACCCACACTATTTGTAGTAGTTTTTGGTACCCAAACTTCTTTGGTTTTTGATTTGCACTATTTGGCCGAGTGACCAAAAACTCTATAGTTTTTACAACAAATAGGTTTGAAAAGATACTCAACTTTCACCTTTAGCTCCTCTCCCGTACGTAAAACGACATCTACTTTGTTTCGAAAATCAGACCAAGCATACATTTCAACTAGAATTTTTGCAAAAATTACTCTTGGCTCATCATACGTAATTTTATCCATTTAGTACACTTGCTGTAACACTTAAAGCTTCTCTATCCCATAGTTCTAATTCAAGATTAGACAACTTGACCCATAAAGGTAAGTAAGATAATAAATCTTTTTAAACCTCATACCAACATTCCATATTTTTCAAAATTTTACTTTATTATCAAACATGTACGGGCCTCCTTTCAGAATGCTATCACAATCCACATTACTTTCAAACCGTATTATAAAAAAAACCATTTTTTTATAGTAAAAAAAATTTCTTGTTAGTTTCCACATTCGCTCAACAAACTTATTCAAATGTGTATGATAAGGGTGAGCACCATACACATAGAAAATAATCGAATTCTTCCATTTATCAGCTGATCTAGAAGACACACTCTCCAATACACATATGCTTTCTTCTTATTCCTTATAATTAAATGTTCAATATATGTCAGATCCACCAAATTATTCTGTGCTTGAACAATACCCCCAGTAGCCGCCTTGATCCAAGACATAGATCGACCAACCAATACATCTTATTGGATAGATCTACAGTTTTGATCTTAGAATTTCGAATTGCCACTTCTCACACGCTGGACCAATAAAGCTTCAGATTTAGATCGAACATCCATTCCCCCCAAACCTTTAACCCTAGGTTAACGAACTACATGATGAGCCGTATTTTGGGCGAGTGGAACCCCGTCATACCTCTGGCTAGCATGAGTGTGGTTAATAGCAGCGATCGATGAACCTCTTCCCCTAGATCTACCAATTTCAGTAATCGTCGTCGAGGATGCACGCACTTGATTACTATCGATTTGATTCCCATAAGCCTTAGGTCCACTATCCATTTAAACCCTTTTCCAACATGAATGAAATATGTTTAGAAAAATATTTTTTTCTAAATTTCGACATTAATAATGGTATGTATTGGGGCTGCGGGTGGTAAAGACTAGACGAAAAAATTGTTGAACTATGCTTCTTGTAACAACCCGGAAAATCAGAACCAATTTAAATTTTTTATTTTGGCAATTTTAATGAAATTTGAATATTTAAAATGATTTATTTTAAATAATAACGACTAGAAATTTATTTTGAATAGAATTAGAATGTATATATTTATTCAAATCGAAATTAGAATATAAATATTTATTTTAATTATAAAAGGAATTGGAAATGGTGCGATAGTTTGAAAATTTGATTTCAAATTTCAAATGAATGTACAGGATTCAAAATAAACCGGATTTTAGTAAATCAAAAATATTTGAATCTGTTTGAAAATATCTTTCCAACGAATGTGAAAAATCCAGATTTCATAGCAGGAATAAAAATTTATGCCCAGTTGAAAATTTAGAATAGTCGCTATGGAAAATATAGCCCTTAAAAATAGCGATTTTGCAAACGACCTCCGTTTTCGACGAGACAAGTTTTATTGGATCTGGAATGACAAATTATTGCTAGATTCCAATTTTCATAATTTTTGGAATCAATATGTGAGCGTGGTAAATTTAAACATATTTGGTCAATTTAGTTTGAATTTAATCGACCGGAAAATGACCGTTTTTCAAACGGACTCCAAATTCGACGAAATTAGTTTCGTTAGGACCGTTTCATTAAAACATAGACAGATTTATTTTTCCGGAATTTTTGGGGTCCGTGTGACCCCAGTAAAATAAAATGTGCGTTTGAATTTAAAATATAATGAGTTATATTTTAAATTTAGCGGAAACTGGTTGTAACAGTCGAATTGGCTTACCGAACATATCCCACTGTGTTTGAAATGAGGGTAATTAGCTAGAGGCGACAGTCGTTGGGTTCGATTTGGGGTTCGAAAGAAAAACAAACCTTTTGGAATTAATTAACTAAACTAAATTTATTTATATATATATATATATATATTTAAATCTGTCCTCTCTCTCTTCAATTAAAATTGACCGAGGCATAAAAAAGGGAAAATCGCGCAACCCGATCCGCCGCCACTGGTGACGCCCCCCTGCCGCGCCTCCCCTTCTCCCTCCCCCTTCCTTTTCCTCTACTTCCTCCTTCAATGAAAACCGTGCCAAACCCTAGTTCGATGACCGCCGCCACCCTGGCCCGCCTCCGACGCCGCACTGCCCCTTCCTGACACCACCGCCACCTCCATTCCCTCCACCTCCCTCTGTGAAAAACAGTGAGTCTTCCCCTTTCCCTTTTCCTTTCTTGTTTTTTTTATTTTTTTTAAATTTATTTATCATTATGTAATAATATGTTTATTTAAAAAAAACTGAAATTAGCAAAGATTATTTACATTGAAAAGCTTTAATTTTTTACATTGAAAAAGCTATGATTTTTTACATTGAAATGGTTTGATTTTTAACATTGAAAAGCTTTGATTTTTATAATTTGAATAGCGATTAAAAATGTGATTTTTATAATTTGAATAGCGATTAAAGATGTCATTTATATAATTTGAATAGCGATTAAAAATGTGATTTTTATAATTTGAATAGCGATTAAAAATTTGATTTTTATAATTTGAATAACGATTAAAAATGTGATTTTTAAAATTTGATTAGCGATTAAAAATGCTATTTTTATTTGTTAGTAGCGGTACAAAAATTGGATTTTTATATATGAAGTAGCGGCTTAAAAATATGATTTTTAATGTATAAACATCATATTAAAAATGTGAATTTTACTATGAACAGCGTGAAAAAGGATTGAATTAACATTACGGGAAAATCCATACGGTTTAGAAATTCAGAAATAAAACTGGAGGAGTGGATCTTAAAGGTGAGAACTTCTCACTCTGATTTATTTTCGAGTTAAATATATATACTAGGATGCAGACGGTGCTTAGTAGCACCCGATACCTTTGTTTAAAAACATGTTTGTTTGGTTGTTTGGTTGATTGGATTATTTGGTTGAATTTGGTTTGGGAAATGAAATGAATTGATTAGAATTGGTATGTACATGGCGCGAGCCATTAGTAGGCAACGGATAAGGCTAGACCTTATTTCGGTTCTAGTATCGCGCCGTTATGCTACCGAAATTTTCTAAAAATATTAGAACAATAAAAATATCATTTTTATTGTATAAATGAACTGAATAAAATATTCATGTGTTGATATAAATATTTTATAGTTAAAAGTATAATTTTTAACGTGTATATGAATAAAATAAATATTTATTTACAAATCGGACGATTTGTTTATGTACACACATTTTAGTGATATTGATTGGGACGATATATTTTACACATCGCTCAACTGCACAAATAATAATCAGTGTTTGTTGTTTGAAAATCCCACACGGGTATTGGGATGATATTGGACATACACTAATCCCAATATTTAGTTGTATGTCAATCGATAGGTTGACAGACTATTGTAAGCGCTAATTAAAAACATAGTTCACGATAAACCCAAAATCCACTTCAATATTAAATACAAGACTTTGAATAGAAATTATATCAGCTTATATTCGATATCAAATTCTGAAATCAACAAATATTGTATTGGAAATAACGATATATATATCTTCCAAATTCCTCCACAATATCCGTATAATCATGGAATCCAATATCGAAATATTCCGATGATAATTTCGATTCAATTCCATTCCAATTCATACATTGGAAATTCAGGTTATTTTTAAAACCATTTCAAATCCAATTTATCAATTAAAAAATATTGGATTATAATTTTAGTTTATAACTAGTTCATTTTGATAAAAATATATTTTTTTATCTTTAGAAATGTGGAATTTTTCATCCCAATTCTTTCCAAATCATTTATTATTATTTTACACAAATTATTAATATTTTTAATAATTTTATCAAGACCCGTTCCGTCGATTTCCATAAACGATCATTGAACTGCAATTATAACGACCTTTTCCAAGTTTGATTTGGACATAATTCCAAATCCAGCCGTTAGATTTCAAATTCCTTATATTCGTTGGAAATCTCATATTTGATATGAACCCAACGGTCTGATTTTAGGAGAATCCGACGGTCAGATCTCCCGTAATGTCCATTCAAAGTCAATGGTCGAAATTCGCGAACTGCCACGGCGCGGCGCACAGGCCTTTAAATATATATATATAATATATATATTTCATCGATTTCCATTTAAAACGTATTTTATAAATCGTTTTAAATTCATTTTCAAAACAATTTCAACTTCATATTCAATTTCAAATCAAAATTGAATATTCCATATCATTAATATATAAATGATAATATTTTCAAAACATTAGATTTTGAAATCACTTCCTTTTTTATATTCATTATAAAAATGAATAAAATTGTTATAAATATCGTTCATGTGAAAATGGCGTTAACTTAATCAACACGGCTTTATATATTTAAATATTTTCGTGTCCATCCCAAATCGGACATCAAAATCACATTTTAATCCATTATTGAATATTATTTTAAAATATTAGTTATTTTAAAATATTCATTCCTAGTCATTTTAAAATATTCTTTAATTTAAAATATTCGTTCTTTCCGAATTGAAATCAGACACAGTCAATTACCATTTAATTTTATTTATATGGATTTCATACACACATGTACACAACAATAATCAAACACAGTCAACCATCATCCAGAGTGCATTACACAACTGCATAAGCGTTAAACTTCTATTCATAGAAGGAAAGGAAAATTTAAAAGCAAAAAAGTTTTTGATTTCCATGATTTGCAAACTATATAACTGTTAGTCTGTTTAGGTTTCTTACACCATATTTCAAAATTATTTTAATGGAATGCATTTATATTTGAGGTGCCTATTTGTAATTTTTCAATATATGTATAGTATATGGCGTGACGTAGCTTGCACTTGTACACTACTGGCTACAAAAAAAGGTTTCACACTAATTTCTTGACTAACTTAGGTTGGTTATGTGCTATGTGACATGATTCATCCTTAAGGAATTTTAGGGATCATTTTTTTAAGCTAGAAGAACGTAACACCTTAATAATTTTAAACTATTAATAAAGATGAAATTAATAAATAGTAAAGCCAAAAAATAGAGTTTTTACAAGCTTCATAATTTGATATAAGAGTCGCATCCTTTGCTCCATGGTGTTCTTTTTATTAATTTTTATATGTAAGGCTTTTAATAGGAGCTATAATGAAAAAGGTATTGACATTTGGTTATTTCCGGTGAGAAATGTTTATATATGTAAGTAAGGAGATAAATTGTAATTAATGAAACAAATCAATGTTGGTTAACGTTAATGGTTAGTTCATGTTTACTTAGTGTTAAGTGCAATTAGCATTAGTTAAAGGGAAAAAAATCTTATGTAAAGAATGTATGAGGAGTAAAATTAAAAACATTAAAGGTAAGATAATTAACCTAATTAAGTCAACCAAGGGGCCTTAGTATCGACCCTTGAGTGCTAAAGCTTGACTAGTTGTTGGCGATACTAGTCCGGTTGAGTTGTCTAATCTAATTTTTTTAATGTTGGGAAACTTGGATTCAATATAATTCAATGTAATGGCTGACATTATTTTAAACCTATATAAACACGTACCTAATCCCTTACGTTCTTATAATTTCTAGAGCGAAGACGAATTTTTTTGTTTTCTCCACAATGTTCTTAGATTCTAATAAAGTTGTAGATTGTTTACTCAAATACAAGTGGAGAATAGAAAAGGATAAGTGGAAAAAGAATAGAGTCAAATTAATTCATTAGAGCTAAGGTAAAGCAAAAATCCATATCTAAATTTAAATAAGACTATATCTCTTCTTTGATCTATATTTCTGATAGATATAAATATACTTGTGGTATATGTGTTCAAATAAGGAGAGTAAAAGTGGTCGAATTAGAATAACATGGATTAGATCTAGAGATCTAGAATGCTAAAAAGGTTAGTGAGAAATTATGTATTTTAACCACTGTTTCAGATCTCGAGTATATCGCTCGAGATCTCTTCCGAAATCTCGTTTTAGGCTCCTCTGGAAATGAAACAACAAATCTCACTGTAAATCTCATTTTTTGAATATATGGTCCGAGATATTGCAATATCGAACGATATATCGACGGAGACGAGATACTAAAATATCACTCGAGATCTTGGTTTTTCTAGTTAAAATTTAAGCTGTTCTTAAACCAAAACAATAATTAAGAGAACTTGTATCGAGCCATGATAATCTCATGCTATTTTATATTTTGCATGTTAAATGAGCATATCATATATTCATATATGTTCTACAATACTTATGATTTTCATATTTGTCACCTTTTACTACCATGCTACTTATGAAATTATGTATTTTATGTTCTACTTATGTTGAAAAAAATTGGATCCTTTTTAAATTCTTTTTCTAATAACAATTCATATTCATGGATCATAAATTGTAAACACTAATTTATTTGTATTTTGTTATTTTTTTATTTTAAACATATTATGATTTATTTATATGAATGTTCTTTCGTAAATAAAGACTAATGAGGTTATTTTGCAATTCAAGTTTAAGTTACTATTTTTATAATGGCATTTGTGAAAATTATTGTGTAAGAATATCAGTTTTTAATATATCATATATCCCAAGATTGTTTCAATATGAATATATCATATATCCCAAGATTTTTCCGATATGAGCTTTCAGACCCAAGATGGAAATCCCAAACAGACCCCTGAGTTAGACGCATCTCATCTAAAATCTCCCTCGAAATGAGATTAAATCTCTAAAATCACCATGACGAAACATAACTGATAACCAAGTTTTAAAATCTTGACTTTAATATAATTTTTTGATATATATATTTAAATTCAATTATGTATGAGTAATATGTAAATTATAGTGCATTGAAAAAATTTATACGTGCAATGCATTAATAAACCTTGCTGACATATTTTGCGATCGATAACTTAAATGATATATTGCGTTTATGTGAATTTGGAAATTATTGAGAAGTGCTTATGTGGTAGTCCTTGAATTTAGTAAATAATGCGATAGGTCCAAATTTGTAAAATTAAATGACTTATGCAATTAAAAGGTAAACTAGAATTATCATAATAAAATTTTAGATACTTACGTAGTACCTTAACCCATGAGAATGTTGGTGGTTTCCTTAAAAATTTCTGTAAAGGCCCGCAAATCCATACTATCTGAGTTGACTAATATCACCACACGTCCAACCCAAATTGCAACGAAATACGAATCATTATTAGAAAGAAGTTAGAGGGTGAGAAATAGAAAGAACGAAATATTAGAATAGAAGAAAATGAAGATCACAGACTCATAGCGGAACGAATAAAATATATTATATAACATAACTTTGAAATACAAATCATTAACTGTATATATACATACCATTATCAGAGCACAACAGTTATTCCTGGAACAGTTATAAACACCTGTTTCCAGATACAACATAGTACACAGCGGAAATATGATAGCCTATAGCTAACTGGTGAAGCCTCCTGCTTCCAGCTCTTCCAAGTAAATCTGAAAAATCCCGACTACTTTACTGCCCGTACAAATTTGGGCACCCAAGAGTTTAGGGAAAACAAACAAAATAAACTCTGGGTCAGTCATGGGACTGGTGTGAGTAAACTCCAACCATTTGATTAACTTCCAAAATCCTTTCGAAAGGAAAGATAATAGTAAGACCAGCCCACACATAAACACGGACTGTTTTTACCTTACTATAACCCAAAATACTTTGATACAAAAATCCAGTGATATTATAATAGTGTCTAAATCAAATAAATAACAATATAGCGGAACGCTTGCATCTCACGCTCCACATACATAGTATAAAATCAAAAACCGCAGGGCGCTTATTGGAGATTTGATTTCCAACATGACAAGGTATGGAACCACCTTCCGATCAGTGTACTCTAGATGCGATACACTGGGGGTTCAACAAGAACATCTTGCAACCCGGCCCACACATGACCGACCACTCATTTCGCTTGAGTGTATCGAATGTATATCACCAACGGTTGGGATCAGCAACCGTCTCCCGAATGGGACAACATCGAACAGAATAAGGAATTAAATAAATCTCTAGATAGGTGATTATACATCCTAATGGGAGCGACCCACATAGCCATGCTGCCTGCCCGATTTTTGTCATCTCCCGGTTGTTGAGGCCTGAGGCTACGATTACTTTCTATTCATTGATTGCACAATCACTTTGAATGTCACATTGTTAGATCCGTTAATTACTAATTGATTTGCACAAATATTCTGGATATTATGCTAAGGGAATAAATCCGTTGCCACCATATATATATTTATACAGACCAACCCATTAGATCATTGGAAATACTTTGTCAGACATTCGTCCATATACGTTCGTTCTGGGATTGAACGAAACTGAAGGCACAATTTCTATTAATAGGAAAAGTCCTTGCACTTCACTCCATCTTCGATTATCTTCATATAATCTGATTCGCAACGCTACTGCCAATACAGAGTGGTTCACGGATAATAATCCAACCGGTCTCTCCATATTGACAACGATGGTCAAAACTTCGATAGTCTGTGATTTAACTATCGAATAAAAACAAGTGTTTCGATAGTCGATGATTTAACTATCGAATAAAACAAGTGTTCATCCAACATATCAAACAAATCACTGGGCTCTTTAATTAATATTTCATCAATTAAATCTCTTCCCCATTTCCCTTTCAATATTTGTTAACCAAATATTTTTAATAATCATCTTGGCCTCTTATGCCATTTGGAAAACATTTCCAAATATCAACTTCTTTTATTTTCTATATATTAGAAAATATCTCTATTTGCAATTGAAAACAATTTTCAATCACTTATCTCTATCCCGACTATTTTAGTTATACTCAGGAAATATTTACTTTTATATTTCCAAAATTTCATCACTTGAGTTAAAACGAATGTTGTATACAACATCGTTACAAACAACCCAAACTATTTTATTCAACCAAACTATTATTCAAACACTTCTCTTCGAGACTGGATCTTGCTATTTATCAATTAAAAATGAAATCAATCAAGTTGGGGTAAAATTACCTCTCAGACCTTAACTGAAAACATCCTCAACTTCAAAACGGCAAAACCACTTACCTCCAATAAACACACTAAAAAACCCAATTATTCATTTTTAAAACATGTATATGGTTCGCTTTCTATTTCTAATTTATAGATTTCCCTTTTTGTTTACAATATTCTATTTTAAATTCGTTTCTTTATCGAATTCTATATATATCGATACATTGATTTCTAACTATCAAATTATCTTAAAAATATTCTAACTCCTTAAATTCCCGGAAAATTTTGCCATAACCTCCCTTGTAGCTTCAGGATATTTCAAATAGCCTCCCATGACCTTCACCAATCCAAAAGAAAAAGGAAAAGCCAAGCAGCTTGCCGATACGGCGCATAAAACCTCATATATGAATTTAAACATGTACCTTTTTGTCGGGCACATAAATTAAAATCTTCATATACTTCATCCCATACCTGTCTAACACATGTTCACCTATTTTCAACTCAATTTATCTCAAACCAATCGTTTGAATTCAGTTTCGCTCAACTATTGTTTAATTAGCCATTTTGCCTATTTCACTCCTTTGTTTGAAACTAACATGTTCAAATAAAATATTTAACCTGTCTATAATCAAATTGAATTTCCATTTCAATTCTAGATTCTCTTTTCGATTTCGAATATAAATTTTCAAATCGAATTCACTTATTCAAAGCCCAATATCAATTCAAAATCCTATTAACTTATTACTATTCAAATTAGTTAGTTCTATTCAAAAATCAAAAACCTGATTTCTGTTTCAAAAACCAATTCATTACTCCACTTGAGTTCTGATATAATTTACAACTCAAATCTGAAATTTTCTAAATAGAAATTCGGATTTTATTCGCTTAAAATCCTTTTATAAAAATAAATAAACCGTTATGGTTTTGAAATAGTTATGGCGCTGTTTTTCTGAAAATTTGATTTTGACATAACTCAAAATCTATACGACGAAATCCATATTTTTCTCCTCCATTAGAAAACTATTATCAAATCGGTCCTGACGTTTCTTGTTTCAAAGAATTCCGACTTCAATTGAGTCCTGTATATCCAATTGAAGTTCGAAATGACAATTTACGAACTGCAGCGCTGTGGCGAGTTCATTTTAATTATATTTATATATATAAACGTTTTAAAACTTCATTTATATAAATTCAACTCCATTCTGATATATTTTAATATATATCAAATCAATTTGAACATAACATTTCTGCTCTATTTCACTTCCATTTGAAATTCTATATTCGAGTTCCATTTAACTTCTTTTGAATTCTATATTCAAATTTTCATTTCACTTCTGTTTGAATTCTATATTCAAATTCCTTTTCAATCTCCATTTGAATTTCTATTCAAATCTATTTTCCAACTTCATTTAAATTTCTATATTCGAATCTGTTTTCAAAACTTCAATTGAATTTCTATATTCAAATCTATTTCAATTCTATTTGAATTTTATATTCAAATTCCCATCCCAACTCTATTTGAGTTCTATATGCAATGTCTATTTCAAATTCTATTTTGAAATTCTATTTCGAGTTCTATTTTGAGTTCTATTTTGAAATTTTAATTCCATTTTGAAATTCTATTTCAATTTCTATTTCTACTTCTATTTGAATTTTCTAAATTCAAATTTCCTATATTCAAATTTCTATTTGAATCCTCTATATTCAAATTCTATTCAAATTCTATATTTGAATTTCCTTTATTTTTTTTTATATTCAAATCTATATTTGAACTCCATTTGAATTATATATTCAAATTCCATAGTTTAAAATTCCATTTGAATGCTAAATTCAAATTCTTTAGTTTAAATTTCATTTGAATTCTTTTTGAATTCAAATTCCATATTTATTCTATTTGAATTTCAAATATTCAAACACCGATTTAATTCTATTATTCAAACTCTATTTAAATCCCCTTATTCAAATTCTATTTCATTCCTATATTCAAATTCTATATTTGAATTCATATTTGAATTTTCTATATTTAAACTCCATTCAATTTCTATAAACAAATTCCATTTAAATTTCATTTGAACTTCCTTTATTCAAATCTATTTGAATTCCTCAGTTGAAATTTCAAATTCTATTTGAAAAAAAAATAGAATTTCCTTTTGAATCTACGAAATTCCTTTTCATGATATTTTTAAACTTCAATATTTGGGCCCAGTGATATTTAAACACCAAACAACCAATTATTTCTTTCAGGGTTTCTAACCCATCATATACGACAGTATATATGCAAACAAATAAATAAACAGATAATATATTTTGAGGAATCCAGTTGGATCCCTCCAACCTATTTTCCTGCATCCACAAACGTTAGTCAACAGAAATAATACCCATCCTGCTTCGTGGCAGGATATCGCGGTACAGAAGGGGATCCACTTATATATGTGGGCGCAGGGTCATCCGCTAATGATACTGCGGGCATCCGCTAATGATACCGCCGGAATCCAACCAATCACCAAACCAATATATATATAATAGCAAGCCTATATAACTAATATTTTTAAATCAACCAGAAAGCATTTCAAACAAGCATCAAACAATTATTTTTAACGAATAAAAATAATTCTAAATAAAAGGTGAGTGAGATTTACTCACCTGATTTTCCATTGTCGCATATTCGTTTAACATTCTCTATCATCGCGCCTTTCCACGTACTTGACAAAGCTCGAATGAAATCTTTTCCTAGGATTTTTATTTTATTTTAACGATTAAACACTTATATATTTAGTTTAACTACTCGAATAAAAATAATTAAACTAAATAAATTACTAAATTATTCCTTACCTTACGTTTTAATTCTTTCCTCCATCTCATTCTACTTCATCCTGCACTAAGCACCAGTAAACTCCTCTGTAAGCCATCCATTTGTTGTTGAACTCCACTATAACATGCTGCCGATCCCACCTACCATCATCAACAACCTTTTACTGTCTGCTTATTCCTTTAACAGACCCTCATGAGCATCCACTTCCTTGAAAATTCCAACACCATTTCAATTTCAGTTTGAATTCCCTTTCAGACCTAAGATCAATGTCGACACCTCCCAAATCACGACAATTTTTTTCCTTCCACTCGCACACCACAACCGAACCAACAACGTTTACCTCAGGTGAAGGCACTGATTCACTTCGATACTGTCTCCTTCAACTACACTACAGGTCGCGACTACCGAACTCCACTTGAATCGCACCACTCGCCTCAGTACATCGGGCACTTGCGCTCCTCCACAATCGTCCCAAAAACCATCGCAACTATTTCCCTAAGCTTGTTGCATCCTATTCAACTCCGCAGACTGTATCGCACCCCTGTTTCTCCCCAAAATCGAAGCCCTAGCGTCGATGACAGAGATCTCGTTGCACAAGTATGAAGCCTACCAGATCGAAGAACTCAAGTGACCGAGCCTCACAAACCAACGTTCAGGATATTTGAATTGATTTGTTTGGATTTCCTTTCGATTGAATTTAGGAAGTAAAAAGGGGCTTCGAATTTGTTTTCAGTTTCTGGTGTAAGGAAAATGAGAAGAAGACGAAGGCAGTTTCGTTTATATAGATGAGGAGGAACTTAGCGTAGAAGGAGTATGCTTTAGGTAGGTTAGGTACAATGTAATAAATTTTGATTTGATTTCTATTTAATGCGATTTGAAATAAAGAGATCTTTTATTCTTTTTAAACAGATGTTGATTTGATTTCGATCCTATCCACATTCAAATATCTCGGGGTTCATAATTAAAAATCGTGAACCGCTATTTTAGCGCACCGACAGTCGTTATAATGTTATAACGCTATTTTGAATTCAACGAAATAAATTATACAATTAAATTTGAACGTATATTTAAAATAGCCATGTTAAATCAATTTAAATTCAAAACAAATAATTTCTTCAACAATAAATTACTATTATCGTCGTTTATATTCAAATAGAATATATATTGATCATCTGAACCATTTCGATTCAGTTTTATCTTCGAATTGAATTATTTCAGTTCTCGTATTTCGATGATTATCAAAATAAATCGTATTTCGATTATTTAATCGATAATTCAATAAAATACCATTTATATTATAAATTCAATATTTAAAAACCATACAAAATATTCAAAATAAATCGACCAAAATCCGGGTCGTTACAATTTCTATGACAACCACACCATACCATCGGTGGTCATATTACCCAATAGTGCATTGTACAGGTATTCGATTGATGTATAATGGTTATCAAGAGAAAAAATAGTAGAAAAGGAGAGAAATGAAAATAAAGGAAAGAAAGGAAGAGATGGAAAGAAACACCAAATATAAACATAGAAACTATCGTATATCTCACAGCATGTCAGAGAAAATATAATAGAAATGATTTAAATATAACAGCTGAGGCAGTAACAAACATATAAGCCACATAATCAGAGTATACCGACTTATACAGCTTTGTAAATAGAGTTTCTACAAAAAGGGGTAAATAAACTAATATCCTATGGTTTAGATTATCCTAACTAATCTATAAATAAGCTAGTAGCCTCACCATTTTCCTACACACAAACACTCTTCATCTTCTTCCTCCTCCAAGCTAATTCTGAATGAAAGTTAAGAAAATGCCGAGGTGCTGCCAGAACTTAGATTGAATGGATAATTCTTGCTTTTCTTCTACAACAACAATTTTAAGAGACTTTTTTTGGGTCTAATTCAAAACACTGTGAGTTCTAGTTATTTTTAGATCTGATATTTAAAAAGTATTTTGATAGTAAATAATTTGGATCTGAAATGTAACAATGCCTATAACTTTATATGTTATTGTTCTCTTTACTGTCATTTACGTATTTCAGTTTTTAGTTATTACCTGTTACATGTACATCTTTCTTATCCCTTTCATATCTTAGTTGTATTTACAGTCTTATACATATTTATTCAGTTCGTTTACTTCTAAGTTGGATCTATTTTTCTGCTTTTCTTTTTATTTTGCGCTGAGCCTAAGTCATTGAGAGCCTAGGCCATTTCCGTTAGAATTGCGTAAAATTGGGATAAATTGGAATAACTTGTAATAATAATTAAAAAGGGGATTTGGGCATATTGAAACATGAGTACCATTGACTTTATAATTGGTAGTTTAAACTTAATTTCATATTAAGTAGAATATGTTACGAAAAATATGATAATTAGATGTAAATTTAGTAGAACATGTTACAATAGTATACATACATCTGAGCAGGTGCCTGTCTATTTTGGGGAAGGGTTGTACACAGAATTACATAGGAAATGTCATTTACAACCATGCTTATTAATGAACTTAAACCTGCTGAGTTAAACCTGTTTAATCAATAAGCTAGAAGGTTCCATGCCTGCTGTTTTATCCGAGGGAGCTCTTAAAATCCTAGTTTACAAGGGAGACCAAGCTTAGGGGTGGCTTTTGTCAATTCTGTTGTTGTCTAGAACCCGTATCAGCCAATATCCCTGTCTGTATCATGTCGGGGCCCCGCACTAGATACGGGCCATGGTTACGCTTTACTAATCTGGATTGTATGAGGTTCAAAATCTTGGAGCTGGGTATGGGCGTGTCTTGGCGGAGTCATGAGCATGCATGAGTTTGATGAGAGAAACTAAGACGCTGTAACACCGACAAATAGGGTTGTGTCTTTAAATTTGACGGGTTAGGGACTGATATCCCCTATTGTCGTGGCTAACACATGTTATTCGTGTCTGTTGGGACACATTCGCTAGGTAGTAATTAAGTAAACCCTAATCCTATTATTCTGATAGTTGGTGCAAAAACTTGTTTTTGGGATATGAATGAGAAGCTTACTTGATCTTTATTTTGTCACATTTGTAACAACCTGCATATATAACGATAACATATTTAGATATTTTATTTAAATATAACATCGTTAATCGAGTATAGGTCCAAAAATCACATTTTGCATACTGAAGAATTTGGACTCGAAACCACTTCCATTGAGTTCAGAATTTCGTCTGTGACTTTTAAAACTGTAAACATCGATACCTTTAGAGTTGGTGAAATTTGGTCTTTTTCATTGGGTGTATGACCAAAATATCACTTTTTGCATATCGATGAATTTGTACTCGAAACTCCCTCCATTGAGTTCAAAATGCCGTTTACGACAAGAAAAACTATAAGCATCGATGTATTCCGAGATTCAGAAATTTGGCACTTTGTTTGGGTCTTGGTCTAGCTAAACATATCCCACTCCATATAACCAAATCAGCCCCTCTTCCTCTCATTCATTCCAAACACTCAAATAAAATAGAAAATGAGGGAAAGAAAGGGAAATAGAAATTCCCTAAGCTTAGTTTGATCCTAGAAGCTCCAATCTTGTAGGAATCAAGTGCAAAATCATAGGGAAAGCTTAGGTAAGCTCATCTTCTTCTTCTCCATCTTCTCTAGCTTATCTCCTCTACTATTTTTGAGAATTCCTAAGACTAATTCATAAGAAATATCGTATATTCATGTGTAGATTGAAGATTTGTGTGCTATATTGGAGGAGAGGTTAATTTTTCTTGTTATTGGCTCGATTTCTTGTTTGTAAACAAGCAAAGGTGAGTTCCTTTAGAACTCACATCTTTGCCTCAAGCTTTAAGCTTGTATAGTGTCCCTATGGCATGTTTGAATTGTGTATATATTGTGTATGCATTGGGTTAATTGCTTGGGTTGTCGATTTCCTTGCTTTTCTAATATTGGAAATCTTAGTATAATCTATATTTGTATTGTGTATGCTATATGTGAAGTTCTTGTGTACACACAAGTCCTTACAATTTCCTTTTAGCATGGCCAAACCATTATGTCATAGTTTGAATTGCATTTGATTAGAGAATTTATTCATTTTGGAATTTATAATCAAAATCATTGCAATCTCATATATATATAAGTTTGTGCATGTTTATTTTTGTTATGAGTTGCTTCGGCATGTTATAGAGGCTTCATTTTGGCTTAAAAAGCATAATATACTATCGTCATTGGTCCGAGCCTGACCAAAACCGACTGCACATTCATTTCCTAGGTGAAATATTTATTTTCTTCAGCTCAGACGTCTGACCAAATAGGTTAGATGTCTGTTCAAACTCTCGGAAAAAATAAAAAAATACTATTGTTTGTCAGCTCAGACGTCTGTCTTGGGTGCTCAGACGTTTGGTGCCTGTTTTTCTGTTGTTGACTGGTAGAAACCACGGTCAATAGTTTAGGTCCAATTGAGCTCATTCCCGGTCGAGTTTCGGCCCATTTCAGCTTTTTGTGACTTCTCAGTTTTTCTGGTTCACAAATTTCTACATTTCGATTTCGTGGCCTTTCGATTTATTCATGGTGAACGAAATTATAATCAGTAGTCATGAGATTTGTTTACGTTATTAAAACGTGAACTCTTAGTTCGGTCGTCATTTCAATCGCTATTTCCCGAGATTTGCCACTTTCGAAATTAGATAAAAAGGGTTTTAAATTATTAGTAGATACCAAATCTTTTACTAAACGGTCTCTAAATCCACTTCATTATATGAAGTTATTTTATAAATTGATTTATAAATCTACTAGTAAATATTTGATAAACCTTTTTCTTGTTCAGGTGAGAAATCTAATTAAATGCTTCAGTAAAAACAAGGACTATGACCCCTTGTGTTTTCTTTGACAGTTAATTGTTGGATTCGTTCAATTGAACACTGTGGCAATGATCTTTTTTTATTTCTAGTGGAATATACAACTTGTTCATAAATATTCAAATTGACCAAGTGGTTATGGGACATGTAGATTGACTCTTATATTTCCTAGCTTGTCGTATTTTACACCATACTCGATCAATTTTGATCATATCGATGATCTTCAGACATCTTGAGGATCTTTGGATCATTCGGACCTCCGAGTCATTCTGATGATCTCTAGATCATCCTGAGGAACTTCGGTTCATTGATTTTATCGATGATCTTCTAATCATCCTTCGGGGTAGCGACCCGCGGTCTTCGGACCATCGTAAAAGCTTCGGCACAACACTATGGATTGTGCCTTGAGATCGTGTCTCATCTTCGATATTGAGTTGGTTGAGTTTTTGGACTCCTATATTGATTTGGATAAGTCTTTAGGCTCCCGCCTTGACCTAACCTTCCCCTTCTTTAGGATCTTTGAGATTTCTAATTTATTGATATCCTCGATCTTATTTTTATTGACATACGTGCTGTCAATTCTCGTAATTGATATTAATTTATCATTCTTAGTTTCGTTGACATATGTGTTGTCAATCTCATATTGATATTTATTTATCAATCTTAGTTTTATTGACATATGTGCTGTCAATTTTCGTATTGATATTAATTTATCAATCTTAGTTTCTTTGTTATTGAGTTATCCTTATATAGTGCCGAGATTTCTTTGGCATATTTTTTGGACATATCAAGGCTTCACATTTTACATGTGAACGTTGTTGTTACTTCAATATATCGTTTTCTATTTATATCTCTTTTTCTATCTCTATTTATTATGATGAGTACAACTAGACTGATCGTTTATTGTTTATTTTCTTATAAATAATACTCGGGTCAAACTGAGTATTACAGGTGCTTCTCCTGACTGTATCGTGGACTAGTTCTTCCTTTTGGCTAACCGCACTTGTTTTATTAGTTTTATCTTTCACGTAATTGAGATAGTGACTTTTATGCATACATATTCTTTTGCGTTGTACAAGTATCTATTATTTTGTGATATAGTGGATCTTGCACGACCACTTATATTATGACCACCAGTTTTGTAGTTTTATTCATATCTATTTCCACCTTAGTGATATGAATATTTGTGTCTGACACAGTTTTTATTGTTGTGTATTTTATATTGCTTTCCGAATTATATATAGCCACTATGTAATAGATTTGGACTTGAATTAGATTTGTCGGATTTCCTTATGAGATTTAAAAAGTTAGACCACATTATCCGACATATGTAACACTCGTTCAAAGCTAACATATAGATAGTCGCTCCTCAACAGCCTTATTCTTCTGGTTAGTTGACACCATTTCTTGCAATGGCTTTGGCTAATGCGAGTATAGAGGTGGGGCGTTACATCATTTATCTCGCTGATCTCGTACTTGCATATTTTATTGTATTTTCATATCCTGTATTGTTGATCTGTCTTGATACTTCTTACTTTATGCCTATGCTAAAAAACAATGGAACTCGCCAGACTTTATGTCTAACCTATTTTGTTTTTCCTTCTCCCTCTTCCTTTTCCCCCAGGGTGGTGGACATTAGCAGTGATCGTGAATTCTTGATTTAGCATGGAATTGGATCACTTCCCATCCTATGTATTACTTCAGTTTCTTTTCCATGTTTATTGTTATGGCAAATGAGGGATAATACTTTATGGCTTTGTACTCTGATGGTTTATGAGACAAATATTTTACGGTTATGACTTTATGAGTTTTGAAAATGTAATACTATATGTAATAACCCGGAAATCCGAGCCAATTTAAAATTTTTATTTTGGCAATTTTAGTGAATTTTGAATATTTAAAATGATTAGTTTAAATAATAACGACGAGAAATTTATTTTGAATAGAATTAGAACGTATATATTTATTTGAATCATCGTTAGAATATAAATATTTTAAATATAAAAGGAATTGAAAATGGCGCGGTAGTTCGAAAATTCGATTTCAAATTTCAAATGAATGTACAGGATTCAAAATAAACAAGATTTTAGCGAAATCAAAAACATTAGAATCTAAATGAGAATATCTTTCCAACAAATCCGAAAAATTGAAATTTCATAGTGGGGATAAAAAGTTATGCCCAGTTGAAATTTCAGAATAGTCGCTATGGAATTTTAGCCCTTAAAAATAGCAATTTTGCAAACGACCTCTGTTTTCAACGAAACCACTTTTGTTGGATCCGGGATGTCAAATTATTGCTAGCTTCCAAAATTCATAATTTTTGAAAGCAATATGTGAGCGTGGCGAAGGAAAACGTGTTTTTACAGTTTCAGTCAATTTCGATCGACCAGAAAATGACCATTTTTCAAACGGTCTCGGAATTTGACAAAATTAGTTTTTTTAGGACCGTATCGTCAATACGAAGCAAGAAATATTTTTTCTATAATTTTTAGAGACTATATGTGGCCCCGGTAAATTGAAATGTACATTTGAATTGAATATATATATAGATTTATATTTTAATCTAATGGAAACTGATCGAAACGTTAGAATTGGGTTATGACACATATCCCATTGTGTTCGTAAAAGAGGTAATTAGCTAGGAGCGACAGTCGTTGGGTCTGATTTGGGTTTTGAGTCAAAGAGTTGCTTTTGGAGAAGAATAAAATAATAAATTAATTTAATTATATACCTATTCTCCCCCCTCAACTATCTCAGGGACCAAAAGAAAAAAAGAAAAAAAAACCGACGTCCAGATCTCGGGCCCCCACCCCATCTTCCACTCGTTGCGCCTCCGCGCGCCACCACGGGGGGATCCCACCACCGTGCCCCCTCTCCTCCGTAGCCTCCTTCCTCCCCTCTCCTCCTCATCCTTCTGTAAACCGAACCCCAATCGCCAATAACCCCCAAACCCTAAACCATTCACCGCAAGCATCCCCACCAGCCGACGCCATCCATCCCACACCCCCTCCTCCTCCGACAATAAGATTAGCTGTAAAAAAAATTAATTTTATTTGTTTACTTCTTTTATTTTATAAATGAAATTAGTTTCTTTCTTTTATATTATAGGAAAATAAAAGGATATGATTTTTGAAAATAAAAAGCTTAGATTTTTTATGATAAAAAGCCTAGATTTTTTTATGATAAAAAGGTTTGATTTTTAATGATAAAAAGGTCTGATTTTTACTCTAGAAACGATATGATTTATGGTTCAGCAAAGATTCGATTTTTAATTGTAGAAAGATTCGATTTTTACATTAGCAAAGAGTTGAGATTTTTATATAGGAAAGATGAGATTTTTATGTAGAAATAAGCGGTGTTATAAAAATATGATTTTTATTATGAAGTTAGAAAAATAGAAATTCTATTTTTATATATGAAGTAGCGATGAAAAGATTATATTTTTATCATAGGAAAGACGATATTTTTATATATAGAAAGACGATATTTTTATATATAGAAAGACGATATTTTTATATATGGAAAGACGATATTTTTATATATGGAAAGGCGAGATTTTTATATATGAAGCGAATAAAAATTCGATCTTTATCTTAGAAGTAGAAATATAAAAATATAATTTTTATATAGAAAGAAGCGACATATAAAAATGTGATTATTATACGAACAGTATAAAAATAAAAATGTGATTTTTATTTATAAAGATCATTGTTTAAAAACCTGATTTTTAACATACACCACGTGAAACAGATCGATGGAAGCACAGCGAAGATTTTCTACATAAAAAGAGTTGCGATGTTTGGTTTAGCTTATCGGTGAGAACTCCTCACTTTTAATTTATTTTCCAGTTGAAATATATACTAGGATGCAGACGGTGCTTAGTAGCACCCGACACCCGTCGTCCACAGACCATGAATGGCTTGTTTGTTTGATTGATGTGTTGTGAAAATTGATTGTGTGATGTGGATTGAAAAAATATTTTATAGTTAAAAATATAATTTTTAACGTGTATATAAAATAATTATTTATAAACAAATCGGACGATTTGTTTATATACACTGATTTGACTAATATTGATTGGGACGATAAATTTTACACATCGCCCAACTGCACAAATAGAATCTGTGTTTGTTGACTTGAAACCCCACACGGGTACTGGGATGATATTTGGCGTACACTAATCCCAATTATTTAGTTGTATGTCAATCGATAGGTTGACAGACAGTTGTGTAGTGCACTTTGGATGATGGTTGATTATTTATCATTGCTATTATATACATGTGTTATATGGAATCCATATAATTAACATTATATGGTAATTGATTGGGCCTCATTCCAATTTGGAAAATAAAGAATATTGTAAAATAAAGATTCATGTGTTAAATAGAATAAATAGTCATGTGTTGACGATACTCATGTGTTGAGAATATTCATGTGTTGAAACTTATCATGTGTTGAAAGAAATATTTTAACAATAAAATTTACATCTTTATCATATATAAAATTAGAAACTAACTGGAAACTAGATAAGATGAGTGGTTTCCTGGGTATTGATCTGATGTTGGTTTCGGCCTTCGGGGTTAATATTTAGGGAATCGTTCTCTTACTAATTTACGGTTGGAGTCTGATTAAGAATTAAACGATAGAAATCATAATTTTATAAAATATATTAAATAGAATAAATAGTCATGTGTTGACGATACTCATGTGTTGAGAATATTCATGTGTTGAAAGAAATATAGATTCATGTGTTGAATAGAATAAATATTCACTTGTTGAATAGAATAACGAAGTTATTGAAATATATAAAGCCGTGTGGATTAGATTTGCATCATTTTGACGCGAATGATAATTATATCGATTATATTCATTTTTATAATGAATATAGAAAAGGAAGTGATTTCAAAATATATAGTTTTGAAAATATTATCATTTATATATTAATGATATGAAATATTCAATTTTGATTTGAAATTGAATATGAAGTTGAAATTGTTTTGAAAACGAATTTAAAACGAATTATAAAATACGTTTAGAATTGAAATCGACGAAATATATAATATATATATTAAATGGCCTGAATAGAACGTGCCGCGCCGCGACCGTTCGCGAATTTCGACCATTGACTTCGAATTGACGTTACGGGAGATCCGACCGTCGGATTCTCCTGAAACCGGAACCGTTGGGTTCGTATCGAAAATAGCTTTCCAATGAATATTAGAGATTTAAAATCTAACGGTTGGATTTGGAATTATATCCAAATCAAATTTGGAAAAGGTCGTTGTAAGTGCAGTTCGATGGCCGTTTGTGGAAATCGACTGTACGGGCCTTGATAAAATTATTAAAAATAGTAATAATTTGTGTAAAATCATAAGAAATGATTTGGAAAGAATTGAGACGAAAAATTCCATATTTGAAAAGATAAAAATAGATTTTTATCGAAATGAACTAGTTTTGAACTAGAATTCTAATCCATTTATTTTTGAAATAAATAAATTGGATTTGAAAGGGTTTTAAAAGTAACCAGAATTTCCAATAATTGAATTGGAACGGATTTGATTCAAAATTGTCTTTGGAATATTTCGATGTTGGATTTCTTGATTATACAGATATTATTATGGAAATTTGAAAGATATGTTTACATCGTTATTTCCAATACGATATTTGTTGGTCGTAGAATTTGATATTTAATATAAGCCGATATATTTTCTATTCAGAGCCTTGTATTTAATATCAAATGGGATTTGGGTTTGTCGTGAATGGTGTCTTCATTAACACTGTTCTTAAACCCAGTTAAGAAAAATGTTAAATATTTTTATTTAGATTTAACGAAGTGTACCAATTAAATGGTATTTAATTGGAATTGAATTTGAATTGATTTTTGGGTTTATCGTGAACGGTGTTTTAAATAACACTTGTTCTTTAACCCAATAATTAATGGAATGTGATTTTGGGTTGTCGTGAACGGTATCTTCAATAATACTGTTCTTAGACCCAACGGAGTTAAGAGAATCATAAACTAACTGAAGATTAGTAGTTGAATGGTTTCTTGGGTATTGATCTGATGTTGGTTTCGACCTTCGGGGTTATTACTTAGGGAATTGTTCACTTGCTAATTTACAGTTAAAGGCTGATGGAGTAGAATATGATTTTGGGTTTACTGTGAACCGTGTTTTAAATGACATTGGTTCTCTATCCCAGTTAAAGACAGGATATGATTTCCCAAGTTAAATAATCATTGATAGTGATTTTTGGGAAGATTAAAACCAATTGGAGTTTTAATGAATCTTTAATTAGATTGAAATGATCGAGAATGGAGTTTCACTAGTTTTGCTCCAGGCGATAGTTAAATCTTTAATTAGATTTGAACGTGAAATGGTAATTGAATTTACCAATAACACCGTGGTGCTAGATATGAAGTATTACCAGTTTTACTTCATGGGATGAATAGGTTGGGATTGGGAAATTAAAACAAATGATTACTTCGGTAAGGTTCGTTAATCCCGAGTAGTTTGGATAAACCATAATTTGGTTTGAATTGATATTCAAAGGAAGATTAAGGAATAAATTTATATAATTTATCTTTGATAAAATTAATGGGAACCTTTCCAAAGTATAAGAATATTTGAATAAAAGAATATTTTGAATTGGAATGAGGCGTATGTTGTGTTTGTGTAACACTTGTTTATTATATACGCGAGTTATTCAGAAAGACCGGGTTTATCCCATTCTGAATAACTGATTCGACGATGTGTCGAGGATGAAGACGGTGGTCGAAGACCGGAGGTCTTCACATTGTTTGGATAATTACTGATGATCTTGATTGGGCTGTACACCCAAGAGGAGGGAATCAGTTGGTGATCATCCAGACGTACTTGGAGATCGATGGATATGCGAGGTACAAGGTGCCTCCAGTTTCGTTCAGACCCAGAACGGACTTGTAAATGGACTGTGTGTCTGACATTGGATATCATTCTGTGTGATTGATGGATATCGGTTGCATGGAGTGGTTTGCCTTTGTGGCACGCTAAGATGCAAATGATCAAGGCTTCTGTTGAAAAGCAGAGTCTTGTGGTTGTTGATCAAAGCATGGCCTTTGTAGCATAGCTTTGTGTAGCGTTAATTCGCGAGCCTCACACCCCGGTGTGAACCAGAAATGGGAGAGGACATCATGGAGGGCATGCGTTTCCTTCTAGCTAGAAGTGGCGTCAGTGGTTTGACACGCCCTGACGAGTTTGACTTATGCGGTTGTTGGGTTGCGAGGCACCTCGGATATATCGGTGACTATGTGGAGCCGATGGAGTCATTGGACTCATTGACACCCCATAGGGTGGGGAAACGCAGTGTTCGGGCATTATAATCCACATCGGGTGGACCGGCACTGACGATCCAAGGGGTAGTTGCAGCTGTTCCTGAGACACGGGCTAGAGCGTATCGAATTCGGTAAGGACGAACCCTTGCCTTGGTTCACAGATGGAAATCCAACTTCCAATACGTGACCTTGCGGTTTTGATTGTAGAACCTATATATGGCGACATAGTAGTATGGGGCACTTATGCCGTCTATGATTGATACTTATGATTGAAATCATTTTGACACTATACACTTATAGTAATAATAAAACATGAAATTTAGCGTATCAAGCATGCTTTGGCTATTATAAGGTAAAACCCTATCCTCCGGCTTGTGTTGCATTGTGTGATGGGACCTGGGTCTTATAATAGCTTCATTGTTCTTTATTTAGCATTGCGCTGTTGTTTTATGCACTGGTACTCTTGGGAGGAAACCCATTCCGTGTTATACGGCGTGGTCCCTTGATTTACCTAACTTTAAAATAAAGATTAATAACTGTTTTAGTTCTCACACCAGTCACATGACTGACCTGGAGTTTATTGTTTTAACCTAAACTCTGGGTGCCCTTATTTTGACACGGGCAGCTAGTAGTTTTTGGTTTGCAGATTTATATTCACAGGATCCTGATTTACAGATGAGGCGATATTTGGAAAGCTCTGAATCCGTGTATTACTTTCAGTTGTGTATTGTATTATTTTTCCGCTGCATTGTAATTGGTAAATCTCTGATATTTATCGAATGTGTAATATTTATTCATACTCTGTATATTCTTGTATTCTGATGAATTGTTGTAATAAACAATGAAATGTTCTTCTATTTGCATCCCGATGTGGCTTGTTCTCAACTCAATCCGTGCTTTCCTTACCGGGGAAGTTCGGGCCGTTTCAGCTTGGTATCAGAGCTTTGGTTTACAAAGCTCGAGAACAAGACACGTTAGAACCATATGAAAGAATTCATCAGAAATTGGATTAGTATTATCCAATGGGAATGACTCATTAGAGATGGGATCAGAAGTATCCTAGAACGAGTGTGAAGAGTATATTTTTAAAATGAAAACAAGTTTTGTTTTGAAAATTTAATTCAATTATTCGTATTTGAATATTTATTTGTATTGATTTGGACAGTCCAGTATATAAAGATTTTGCATGTATGTCTGATCCACGTGTATTCGAAGTTTTAATATACTGGATAGATATAGAATCACACTCTAGTCGCTCGGACATGATTCCGATGATTGACGCGTCATCATCAGAATTTATTTTCGTGTTTCGAAAGTGGGATTTCTATATGATTCCAATTGACTGGTGTGAGAACCAAAGCTAGATAGGGCTTATTGTTGTGATTTGGCATTAAAAATCTGATTTTTTGGATATGTATTAAAGTTATGTGATTGAAAAGATAATCAACTAATTGATTGCTGGTTGTATTGTTTGATTATTGTTTGATTAATTAAATGTTGAACCTTTAGCCAAATTGAACCAAATAGTGGATTGTATTGAAAATTTATCGCATTTGCATGCTTGTACATGTACTTACATTGAACAGGTCATAGCAAGGAGGCTAGAGAAGAGGAATAAAATTGTTTGCCCGACAAACAGGTACATGTTTATTGTATTTCTTGGGTTTTTGATGATTTTATGTGCCGATTGGCTATCCACTTGGCTGTTTCTTTTTCTTTTTGGATTGGTGAGGGCCATGGGAGGCTATTTGAAATATCCCGAAGCTCCCAGTGCAGGGGAGGTTATGGCGAAATTTTTCGAAAATTTAGGGTGTTAGCCAAATTTTTGAAAAATTTGGAAAGTTCTTAGAAACTGAAAAGTTGAAAAACTTAAGCCGTAATGAAAATAATGAAAGTTGAGTTGATTAGTTAAACAACTTTCAGCTTCGTTCTTTTTCGGGGACGAAAAGTTTTAAGTAGGGGAGATTGTAATAACCTGGAAATCCGAGCCAATTTAAAAATTTTATTTTGGCAATTTTAGTGAATTTTGAATATTTAAAATGATTATTTTAAATAATAATGATGATAAATTTATTTTGAATAGAATTAGAACGTATATATTTATTTGAATCGTCGTTAGAATATAAATATTTTATTATAAATATAAAAGGATTTGAAAATGGCGCGGTAGTTCGAAAATTCGATTTCAAATTTCAAATGAATGTACAGGATTCAAAATAAACAGGATTTTAGCGAAACCAAAAACATTAGAATCTAAATGAGAATATATTTCCAACGAATCCGAAAAATTGAAATTTCATAGCGGGGATAAAAAGTTATGCCTAGTTGAAATTTCAGAATAGTCGCTATGGAATTTTAGCCCTTAAAAATAGCAAATTTGCAAACGGCCTCTGTCTTCGACGAAACCGCTTTTGTTGGATCCGGGATGTCAAATTGTTGCTAGGTTCCAAAATTCATAGTTTTTGAAAGCAATATGTGAGCCTAGCGAAGGAAAACGTGTTTTGACAGTTTCAGTCAATTTCGATCGACCAGAAAATGACCATTTTTCAAACGGTCATGGAATTTGACGAAATTAGTTTTGTTAGGACCATATCATCAATACGAAGCTAGAAATAATTTTTCTGTAATTTTTAGAGACTATATGTCGCCCCCGTAAATTGAAATGTACGTTTGAATTGAATATATATAGATTTATATTTTAATCTAAATGGAAACTGATCGAAACGTTAGAATTGGGTTACAATACATATCCCATTGTGTTTGGAACGAGGGTAATTAGCTAGGAGCGACAGTCATTGAGTCTGATTTGGGTTTCGATTCAAAAAGTTGCTTTTGGAGAAGAATAAAATAATAAATTGATTTAATTATATACCTATTCCCCCCCCTCAACTATCTCAGGGACCAAAAGAAAAAAAACAAGAAAAAACCCCGACGTCCAGATCTCGCGCCCCCACCCCCTCTTCCACTCGTCGCACCTCCGCGCGCCACCACGGGGGGTCCCACCGCCGTGCCCCCTCTCCTCCGCAGCCTCCTCCCTCCCCTCTCCTCCTTCTGTAAACCGAACCCCAATCGCCAATAACCCCCAAACCCTAAACCGTTCACCGCGAGCAGCCCCAACAGCCGGCGCCGGCCATCCCACAACCCCCTCCTCCTCCGACAATAAGATTAGCTGTAAGTTTTTTTTTAATTTTATTTGTTTACTTCTTTTATTTATTTAAATGAAATCAGTTTCTTTCTTTTATATTATAGGAAAATAAAAATCTATGATTTTTGAATATAAAAAGCTTAGATTTTTTATGATAAAAAGCCTAGATTTTTTTTATGATAAAAAGGTTTGATTTTTAATGATAAAAAGGTCTGATTTTTACTGTAGAAAAGATATGATTTATGGTTTAGCAAAGATTTGATTTTTAATCGTAGAAAGATTCGATTTTTACATTAGCAAAGAGTTGATATTTTTATATAGGAAAGATGAGATTTTTATGTAGAAAGAAGCGGTGTTATAGAAATATGATTTTTATTATGAAGTTAGAAAAATAAAAATTCGATTTTTATATATGAAATAGCGATGAAAAGATTATATTTTTATCATAGGAAAGACGATATTTTTATATATAGAAAGATGATATTTTTATATATATATAAAGACGATATTTTTATATATGGAAAGGCGAGATTTTTATATATGGAAAGACGATATTTTTATATATGGAAAGGCGAGATTTTTATATATGAAGCGAAATAAAAATTCGATCTTTATCTAAGAAGTAGAAATATAAAAATATAATTTTTATATAGAAAGAAGCGACATGTAAAAATGTGATTATTATACGAACAGTATAAAAATAAAAATGTGATTTTTATTTATAAAGATCATTGTTTAAAAACCTGATTTTTAACATACACCGCGTGAAACAGATCGATAGAAGCACAGCGAAGATTTTCTACATAAAAAGAGTCGCGGCATTTGGTTTAGCTTATCGGTGAGAACTCCTCACTTTTTATTTATTTTCTAGTTGAAATATATAATAGGATGCAGACGGTGCTTAGTAGCACCCGACACCCGTCGTCCACAGACCATGGATGGCTTGTTTGTTTGATTGATGTGTTGTGAAAATTGATTGTGTGATGTGGATTGAAAAAATATTTTACAGTTAAAAATATAATTTTTAACGTGTATATAAAATAAATATTTATAAACAAATCGGATGATTTGTTTATATACACTGATTTGACTGATATTGATTGGGACGATAAATTTTACACATCGCCCAACTGCAAAAATAGAATCTGTGTTTGTTGACTTGAAACCCCACACGGGTATTGGGATGATATTTGGCATACACTAATCCCAATTATTTAGTTGTATGTCAATCGATAGGTTGACAGACAGTTGTGTAGTGCACTTTGGATAATGATTGATTATTTATCATTGCTATTATATACATGTGTTGTGTGGAATCCATATAATTAACATTGTATGGTAATTGAGTGGGCCTCATTCCAATTTGGAAAATAAAGAATATTATAAAATAAAGATTCATGTGTTGAATAGAATAAATAGTCATGTGTTAACGATACTCATGTGTTGAGAATATTCATGTGTTGAAACTTATCATGTGTTGAAAGAAATATTTTAACAATAAAATTTACATCTTTATCATATATAAAATTAGAAAGTAACTGGAAACTAGATAAGATGAGTGGTTTACAGGATATTGATATGATGTTGGTTTCGGCCTTCGGGGTTAATATTTAGGGAATCGTTCTCTTACTAATTTACGGTTGTAGCCTGATTAAGAATTAAACGATAGAAATCATAGTTTTATAAAATATATTAAATAGAATAAATAGTCATGTGTTGACGATACTCATGTGTTGAAAGAAATATAGATTCATGTGTTGAATAGAATAAATATTCATTTGTTGAATAGAATAACGAAGTTATTGAAATATATAAAACCGTGTGGATTAGATTTGAGCCATTTTGACGCGCACGATATTTATATCGATTATATTCGTTTTTATAATGAGTATAGAGAAGGAAGTGATTTCAAAATATAACGTTTTGAAAATATTATCACTTATTTATTAATGATATGAAATATTCAATTTTGATTTGAAATTGAATATGAAATTGAAATTGTTTTGAAAACGAATTATAAAATACGTTTAGATTTGAAATCAACGAAATATATATAATATATATATTATATATATTAAATGGCTTGAATAGAATGCGCCGCGCCGCGACCATTCGCGAATTTTGACCTTTGACTTCGAACTGACGTTACGGGAGATCCGTCCGTCGGATTCTCCTGAAACCGGAACCATTGGGTTCGTATCGAAAAGAGCTTTCCAATGAGTATTAGAGATTTGAAATATAATGGTTGGATTTGGAATTATATCGAAATCAAATTTGGAAAATGTCGCTGTAAGTGCAGTTCGATGGCCGTTTGTGGAAATCGACTGTACGTGCCTTGATAAAATTAGTAAAAATAGTAATAATTTGTGTAAAATCATAAGAAATGATTTGGAAAGAATTGGGATGAAAAACTCCATATTTGAAAAGATAAAAATAGATTTTTATCGAAATGAACTAGTTTTGAACTAGAATTATAATCCATTTATTTTTGAAATAAATAAATTGGATTTGGAAGGGTTTTAAAAGTAACCAGAATTTCCAATAATTGAATTGGAATGGACTTGAATCGAAATTGTCTTTGGAATATTTTGATGTTGGGTTTCGTGATTATACATATATTGTAATGAAAATTTGAAAGATATATTTATATCGTTATTTCCAATACGATATTTGTTGGTCGTAGAATTTGATATTGAATATAAGCCGATATATTTTCTATTCAGAGCCTTGTATTTAATATCAAATGGGATTTGGGTTTGTTGTGAATGGTGTCTTCATTTACACTGTTCTTAAACCCAGTTGAGAAAAAGATTAAATCTTTTTATTTTTATTTTTAATGAAGTATACCAATTGAATGGTATTTAATTGGAATTGAATTTGAATTGATTTTGGGTTTATCGTGAACGGTGTTTTAAATAACACTTGTTCTTTAACCCGATAATTAATGGAATGTGATTTTGGGTTGTCGTGAACGGTATCTTCAATAATATTGTTCTTAGACCCAACGGAGTTAAGAAAATCAGAAACTAACTGAAGATTAGTTAATTTGAATGGTTTCTTGGGTATTGATCTGATGTTGGTTTCGGCCTTCAGGGTTATTACATAGGGAATTGTTCACTTGCTAATTTACGGTTAAAGGCTGATGGAATAAAATATGATTTTGGGTTTATCGTGAACCGTGTTTTAAATGACATTGGTTCTTTAACCCAGTTAGAGACATGATATGATTTCCCAAGTTAAATAATCATTGATAGTGATTTTTGGGAAGATTAAAACCAAGTGAAGTTTTAATGAATCTTTAATTAGATTGAAATGATCGAGAATGGAGTATCACCAGTTTTTCTCCAAGCGATCGTTAAATCTTTAATTAGATTTGAACGTGAAATGGTAAATGAATTTACCGATAACACCATGGTGTTAGATATGAAGTATTACCAGTTTTACTTCATGGGATGAATAGGTTGGGATAGGGAAATTAAAACAAATGATTACTTCGGTAAGGTTCGTTAATCCCGACTGGTTTGGATAAACCATAATTTGGTTTGAATTGATATTCAAAGGAAGATTAAGGAATAAATTTAAAGAATTTATCTTTGATAAAATTAATGGGAACCTTTACCAAAATGTAAGAATATTTGAATAAAAGAATATTCTGAATTGGAATGAGGCGTATGTTGTGTTTGTGTAACACTTGTTTATTATATACGCGAGTTATTCAGAAAGACCGGGTTTATCCCATTCTGAATAACTGATTCGACGATGTGTCGAGGATGAAGACGGTGGTCGAAGACCAGAAGTCTTCACATCGTTTGGATAATTACTGATGATCTTGATTGGGTTGTACACCCAAGAGGAGGGAATCAGTTTGTGATCGTCCAGACGTACTTGGAGATCGATGGATATGCGAGGTACAAGGTGCCTTCTGTTTCGTTCAGACCCAGAACGAACCTGTAAATGGACTGTGTGTCTGACATTGGATATCATTATGTGTGATTGATGGATATCGGTTGCATGGAGTGGTTTGCCTGTGTGGCACGCTAAAATGCAAATGATCAAGGCTTTTGTTGAAAAGCAGAGTCTTGTGGTTGATGATCAAAGCACGGCCTTTGTAGCATAGCTTTGTGTAGCGTTAATTCGCTAGCCTCACACCCCGGTGTGAACCAGAAATGGGAGAGGACATCAGGGAGGGCATGCGTTTCCTTCTAGCTAGAAGTGGCGTCAGTGGTTTGACACGCCCTGACGAGTTTGACTTATGCGGTTGCTGGGTTGCGAGGCGCCTCGGATATATCGGTGACTATGTGGAGCCGATGGAGTCATTGGACTCATTGACACCCCATAGGGTGGGGAAACGCAGTGTTCAGGCATTATAATCCACATCGGGTGGATCGACCCTGACGATCCAAGGGGCAGTTGCGGCTGTTCCTGAGACACGGGCTAGAGCGTCTCGAATTCGGTAAGGACGATCCCTTGCCTTGGTTCACAGATGGAAATCCAACTTCCAATACGCGACCTTGCGGTTTTGATTGTAGAACCTATATATGGCGACATAGTGGTATGGGGCACTTATGCCGTCTATGATTGATACTTATGATTGAAATCGTTTTGACACTATACACTTATAGTAATAATAAAACATGAAATTTAGCATATCAGGCATGCTTTGGCTATTATAAGGTAAAACCCTATCCTCCGGCTTGTGTTGCATTGTGTGATGGGACCTGGGTCTTATAATAGCTTCATTGTTCTTTATTTAGCATTGCACTTTTGTTTTATGCACTGGTGCTCTTGGGAGGAAACCCGTTCCGTGTTATACGGCGTGGTCCCCTGATTTACCTAACTTTAAAATAAAGATTAATAACTGTTTTAGTTCTCACACCAGTCACATGACTGACCTGGAGTTTATTGTTTTAACCTAAACTCTGGGTGCCCTTATTTTGACACGGGCAGCTAGTAGTTTTTGGTTTGCAGATTTATATTCACAGGATCCTGATTCACAGCTGAGGCGATATTCGGAAAGCTCTGAATCCGTGTATTACTTTCAGTTGTGTATTGTATTATTTTTCCGCTGCATTGTAATTGGTAAATCTCTGATATTTATCGAATGTGTAATATTTATTCATACTCTGTATATTCTTGTATTCTGATGAATTGTTGTAATAAACAATGAAATGTTCTTCTGTTTGTGTTCCGATGTGGCTTGTTCTCAACTCAATCCGTGCTTTCCTTACCGGGGAAGTTCGGGTCGTTTCACTATACTTGGCTTGAAATAAAAGTTTGAAAAGTTTTTCCCCTGCATTCTTTATTCTGTCTTGTGAAATTAGTCTTTGTATTATTATTGAGTTTCACATAACTTAATGAATCCTCATATGGGTGACACTAAGGGACGTGGTGTGTCATATTTGGTATTAGAGCCAGTTACAAGATGTAACGACCCAGAAAATCTGAACCAATTTAAAAATTTTAAATTGGCTAAAATAATGGATTTTAAATATTTAAAATAAATATTTTAAATAATGGCGATGAAAACGGAGTTTGAATCGACATTTGAAAATGAATATAATTAATTATAATTATATATAGAATTGGAAATGGCGCGATAGTTCGATAATTAGATTTCAAACTTCAATTGAATATACCGGGTGCAAGACAATCCGGATTTTAGCGAAACCAAAAACATTAGGATCTAATTGGTAATATCTTTCTAACGAATCCGACCAATTGAAATTTGATAGCGGGAATCAAAAGATATGCCCAGTTGAAAATTCTGAATAGTCGCCATGGAATTCAGGCCCTTATAAATGAACATTTTGGATACGACCTCGGATTTCGACGAAACCACTTTTGTTGGATCCATGATGTCAAGTTATTGCTAGGTTTCAAATTTCATAATTTTTCGAATCAATATGTGAGCGTGGCAAAAGAAAACGTGTTTGACCAGTTTTAGTTGATTTTAATCGACTGGAAATTGGCCATTTTTCCAACGGTCTCAGAATTCGACGAAACTAGTTTTGTTAGGACCGTATCGTCAATACGAAGCTAGAAAATATTTTTTTGGAATTTTTAGAGTTAGTATGTGACCCCGGTAATTTGAAATGTACGTTTAGAATTCAATATAGTGATTTAAATGTAAATTCAACGGAAACTGGTTGTAACGATCAAATCAGCTTGCGATACATATCCCATTGTGTTCGGAATGGGGGTAAAACGCTATGGGCGACAGGCGGTAGGCCTCGTTTCGAGGTCGTATGTAAAAGTCAACCTTTTTGCAAAATATAAATAATTAAATAATAATAAAAAAATATCTCCCTCCCTTTTCTTCTTTCTGCCCCCCCCCCCCAATTCATTAAACAGAAAACAAAAACAAAAAAGAAGAAGAAAGCAACAGCAGCAGCCGCCCGCCTTCACCGTCGACCAGACCACCACCGCGCCCTCCGATCTTCTTCCCCCCTCTTCCTTGCTCTTGCTCCCTCCTCCTCCTTCAATCCGACCCCCCCCCCCGAAGCCATCGCGACACCCTAAATCCGCGAGCCCCGTTCGAGACGCCACCGCCGACGAACTGAAGGCCGCCCCACCTCCTGCGCCGCCACCTGATGAAAAACCAACCCCCTCTTTCGCAGATCAATGTAAGTTGTTTTAATTTATTTTAGTTTTATTTTTATTTTTAAAACTGTTTTTTTTAAAAGGTAAAAACTGATTTTTCTAAAGGATGTAAAACTGAGTTTTTAAAGCATTTAAAACTGATTTTTAAAAGGATGTAAAACTGATTTTTTTTAAAGCATTAAAAACTGATTTTAAAAATGATTTACAAACTGATTTTTAAAAGCATTTAAAACTGTTTTTCAAAAGCGTTTAAATTCTGATTTTTAGAAAAGTTTAAAACTGATTTTGAAATGATCTAATTTTTAAAAAGAAAAAGATTTGAATTTTAAATAGGAAAAGATTTAAACTTTAAATAGGAAAAGATTTAAACTTTAAATAGGAAAAGATTTAAACTTTAAATAGAAAAGGGTTTAAACTTTTAAAAAGAAGAAGATTTGAACTGGGATAGAAAGATCATATTTTTAAAATAGAAAAGACGGAGTTTTTATTAAGTAGAAGAAGTAAGATATGATTTTTATATTTTTAAAGTAATAAAAATATAATTTTTACATCATAGGAATAATAAAAATATGATCTTTATATATTGAATAACGAAGTCAAAATGCAAGTTTTATATATTGAATAACATAGTAAAAATTCGATTTTTACATATGTAGAGAATACGGGCAACGAAAGCGATGAAAGGCGAGATTGGCGAAGATTTCTCTAAAGGAAGAGTCGTAGTATTGGATAGCTATTGGTGAGATTTCTGATTTAAAAATTATAACTGTGTGAGAATTTCTCGCTCTTCAATTTCTTTTTCTATATATATATGTGTTGAAGTAAAAGTGAATTGCTATATATATATATATATATATATATATATATATATATACACGCCCCTCGTCCACAAACCATGGACGATATTTATTGGTTGAAATTGTTGTGAAAATTGATTGATAACGAATGATTGTTTGGGATTGTTTGTGGTTGATATTGATTGATTGTGGTTGAAAAATACCCGTTTGTTGTTGAGAAATATTTGGTTGAAACCACATAGGATTAGTTTGTGGAAATGAAATAAATATATACATGCCGCCTGCGTGCGAACTAGATGCATGATCCCCATTGTCAAAAACCGCGAGGTTTTAAGGTAGAGCGAGGAGCCGTACTAGGGACGGTCCCGGTTTTAACTACCCTACCGTTATGCTGCCGAAATTTTGAATAATATTCGTGTGTTTGAATTATTTTCATATGCTTAAACTATATTTATTCATTGAATAGAAAACATTCATGTGTTGAATTGATATTCATTCGTTGATTAGAAATTCATGTGTTGAATGGTATTCATATTTTGAAATAAATTGTTTGATAATAAAAATCACATTTTTATCTATATATAGAAACTATAGAAAACATTCATGTGTTGAATTGATATTCATTCGTTGATTAGAAATTCATGTGTTGAATGGTATTCATATTTTGAAATAAATTGTTTGATAATAAAAATCACATTTTTATCTATATACAGAAACTATAGAAAACATTCATGTGTTGAATTGATATTCATTCGTTGATTAGAAATTCATGTGTTGAATGGTATTCATATTTTGAAATAAATTGTTTGATAATAAAAATCACATTTTTATCTATATATAGAAACTATAGAAAACATTCATGTGTTGAATTGATATTCATTCGTTGATTAGAAATTCATGTGTTGAATGGTATTCATATTTTGAAATAAATTGTTTGATAATAAAAATCACATTTTTATCTATATATAGAAACTATAGAAAACATTCATGTGTTGAATTGATATTCATTCGTTGATTAGAAATTCATGTGTTGAATGGTATTCATATTTTGAAATAAATTGTTTGATAATAAAAATCACATTTTTTATCTATATATAGAAACTATAGAAAACATTCATGTGTTGAATTGATATTCATTCGTTGATTAGAAATTCATGTGTTGAATGGTATTCATATTTTGAAATAAATTGTTTGATAATAAAAATCACATTTTTATCTATATATAGAAACTATAGAAAACATTCATGTGTTGAATTGATATTCATTCGTTGATTAGAAATTCATGTGTTGAATGGTATTCATATTTTGAAATAAATTGTTTGATAATAAAAATCACCTTTTATCGACTATATGAACTGTGTAAAATAATCTCGTTTTAAAAGGAATTGTTTTATGATAAAAATCCTATTTTTATCACCTATATGAACTATATAGAATAATAGTGTTTTGAAATGAATTGTTTTACAATAAAAATCACATTTTTATTGTATGCATAAATCGTTGAAATGTGAAGTGTTAAAAATAGCCACTTGTTCAAAATAAACGTATATGAGTTGAAATATTCATTAATTAGCAAATGAAATGATTTGCACCTATTTATGTAACATTAGAATGAATGGTGTTTTTAAACCAAATAGAAATCAAATATGAAGTCGAATAGAAAATGATAAATGATAAGAACTGTGTATATATGTACATACATATTCATTGAACAGGTTATAGCACAGGGGCTAGAGAAGAGGAATAAAATTTTGTGCCCGACAAATAGGTACACATTTACTGTTTTATTTGGGTGATGATTTTATGAGCCTGTTGGCTAGCCGCTTGGCTTTTTCTTTTTCTTTTTGAGATTAGAAGAACCGGGAAAGCTATTTGCGATTTCCCGATGCTCCCGGTGCAGGGGAGGTTATGGCGAAATTTTCCAAAAATTTAAGGCGTTAGTGAAATATTTGAAGTGAAAACGATATTGAAATCATTGAATGAACTATATTTATATAAAAATATAAATATAAATAAAATTAAAATGAAACGAGGCCGTGCAGTTCGCATTTTGAAACCGTGATTTCAAACGACTAGTACGGGAAATCCGACCATTGGATTTTCCCGAAACCTCAACCGTCGGATTCGCCTTGGAATAATCTTTCCAACGGCACCAACCTTGTAAAAATCCAACGGTTGGATTGTCTGGAATGTTTAATTCAAATCTGAAGAAAAATAGCGCCAGAAGCGAATATATTTATATATATATAAATATAATTATATATTTAATCGAATAACGACGCTGCAGTTCGTATTTTGAAATCGAAAATTCAAACGATTGTACCGGGAGATCCGACCGTCGGATTTTCCCGAAACTGGAACCGTTGGATTCGTTTTGAAAAGACCTTTCTAATGACGTAAATTTTGTGAAGATCCAACGGTTAGATTTTCAGATATGTGTAAATCAAATCTGAAGAAAAACAGCGCCATGGCCGCTTTATGGCCCGAAGCGTCGTTTTGAATAAATAGGCTATTTTAAAATAAATAAAAATAGCGATAAATCATTATAAAATATCATAAACGATATGGAATGGAAATAAACTGAATTTGCTTGATTTATGTGGCTTTTGATGGTTGAATGTGTTTGGTGTGAAAATTACATTAAAGAACACAATTGGTGTTGTCGAATAATTTAACCATTGAAATAAATCGATTTGAAATTCTAAATATACGTGAATTGTTTGAAAAGGCCGAGTTAATTCTCATTTCAAATGATTGACCGACGATTGAAATTTGAAGATGAAGACGACGGTCGAAGACCGGAGATCTTCACCTCGTTTGGATGGTAACCGAGGTCCTGATTGGGAGGCATCCCGAAATATGGATAATGAGTGGTGATCGTCCAGACGTACGTGGTGATCGAAGGGTTTGCGAGGTATTTAGTGCCTCCGGTTTCGTTCAGACCCAGAACGGACTTGTAAATGGACTGTGTGTCCGACATTGGAATTTGTTCTGTGTGATTGATAGCCATCAGTTGCACGATGTGAATTTCCTGTGTGGCATGCTAAGATGTAGTGATCAGGGCTTTTGTTGAAAAGCAAAGTCTTGTGGTGATGATCAAAGCACCGCCTGTGTGGCGTAGCTTTGTGTATAACGTAAATTCGCGAGCCTCACACCCCGGTATGAACCTAAAACGGGAGAAGGACCTCAGGGAGGGCATGCGTTTCTTTCTAGCTAGGGTGGTGTCAGTGACCTACCAGCCCTGACATTTATATACTTTTCAGCTATGTGGTTGTTGCTATTGCGAGGCGCCTCGGTTTGATCGGACGATCCGGGTCCGATGGAGTCATTCGTTGGCTCGTTTACGCCCCAAAGGGCGGGGAAACGCAGTGTTCAGGAATTTTAATCCACATCGGTGGACCGGCCCTGCTGATCCAAGGGCCCACCTGTGTCTGGGTCCTGGGACACGGGCTAGAGCGTCTCGAATTCGGTAAGGACTATCTTTTGCCTTGGTTCATGACGGAAATCCAATTTCCAAATACGACATCGTGCGGTTTTGATTGTATACCTATATATGGCGACATAGTGGTATGGGGCATTAATGCCGTCTATGATTGAAAGTTATGATTTGAAATTGTTTTCAAAACATATTAACACTAGCAATAATATCAAATGCCTTTGTTTTATTCGTATCAATCATATTTTGGCCATTATAAGGTAAAACTCTATCCTCCGGTTTGCGTTGCATTGTGTGATGGGAACTGAGTCTTATAACGTCTTCATTTTTATAAAAAGCATAGCGATGTTTAAAAGAAAGATTTGTTTTAAAGCACTGGCAATCCAATGGAGTAAACCCGTTCCACGAAAGTGGCGTGGTCCTGTGATTAGCCAAATTATATATGTGTTGAGTAGATTTCTCATACCAGTCCCATGACTGACTCGTAGTTTGTTTCACTTTCAAACTCGGGTGCCCCTTTTTCTACACGGGCAGCCTTGTATTCAGGTTTAGCTGGTTCTTTCTGGATAGCTGGAGCTGAAGATGGATTCTATCATTTATTTCTTTTTATGTTGTTCAACTCCTATTGTACATATTTTATTTATTTCCGCTGTAGACATTTATGTATAGCTGAACTGTATTTGTACTAAGTAAGATCCTGTATACTGTGTAACTCTGATGATTACTTTTATCCAGTATATTCTATTGTTCATTATCTGGTGTATTTATTTAATTTTGTTCTGCTATTATATGTTTCTGTGTTATATTCCAAAGATAACCCTTGTTTCCGTGAGAACGGGATTTTGGGTCGTCTCAACGTGGTATCAGAGCTTTGGTTAAGCTTAGTTCTGGAATATAACATTTGAACGAACTCGTCAGAAATAGAACCAGTAGTGTTCTAGGATGGGTAACTCAATACAGATAGGATCAGCAATATCCTAGTATGAGTAAAGCAGAATGAAATTACACCTCGATAGACACATTTACATTGAAGTATGTGTTTCTATATTTTAAACTATATTTTCTGTGACCGGACACTTGATCTGCTAATTGCAGAGGTACTAGAAAAATGAGTGCCAGAAACAGAAGGAATACAGAACCCGATCTAAAGGCTCTATTCAAGAGATATCGAAATCTGAGTGGAGCACAATTCTCGGGCAATGAATCTATTATTCAAACTCAAGCTTGGATGAGTTCTGTCGAAAGAATCTTTGAGAATATCCAGCTGAGAGATGACCAGAAACGGTTAGTAGCATCTTGGGCGCTCAAAGAAGAAGCTTTAATCTGGTGGGAAACAATCATCAAAGATAATCCAGAAGGTGATATCACCTGGAACAGATTCAAAGTGATTTTCCTAGAAAGATTACTCCTCCCGAAGCAACCGAGAGATTATGTGATGAATTTTCTTATCTAATACAAGGTGACATGACCATCCCAGAGTATCATAAGAAATTCAACGAACTTGCTCACTTTGCTCCTCATCTAATTCAAAACCTGAAGAGGAAGAATTTGAGATTTATCAATGGGCTTCAAAGGAAATACCAGAATAAAGTATTAGGGCATGTGAAGCTTCCTTTTTCTGAAATGATTTATATGGCTTATCAGTATGAAGATCTCCATAAGAAAGGAATGTTACGCGATGAAGAAGAAGCCTGTTCTAGTGACAAAGAAAAGTCGGAAACTGATATTCCTGAAGCCGGTAAAGAGCCTAAATTCAAGAGAAAAAGGGCTGAATCTGGGAAAGAACCAGTAACAACTGCTATTTGCTCTAATTGCAATAAGAAAGGACATTTGTCGATAAATTGTGGGCCCTTAAAGAAACGAAGCAGGGGTGGATTCAAACCCGGTGGGAAGGCTCGAGAAAGTAGGAAATGCTGGAAGTGCCATCAAGCTGGTCATATTGAGAAAAACTGCCCGCTATCTCAGAAATCTGAAACGGTACAGGTAAACAAAGTAGCAGAAACTTCCGAGCCCTCAGCTAGTCAAGAAAGGGCCGATGTTTTAGAAGGCACGCTAACTGTCAAGAACATTCCAGTCAAAGTACTGTTTGACACAGGCGCGTCACGAAGTTTCATAGGAAAAGATGCAGCTAAGAAACTGGATTTGAATTTGAAAAAGCTCAAGGAACCAATGACTGTCCAGAATCCGGTTGGGGGTTCCATTGATCTAATTTGGGTTTGTGGAGTGCCGGTTTCTTTCTCTCGTTATCGGTTTCCTACCATCGCAGTCGTCATGAATTTTAAAGAGTTTGATCTTATCTTGGGGTTAGACTGGTTGACCAAATATGAAGCTGAAGTTAAATGCGCCGAAAGAGTCGTAAAGGCCAAGATTAAATCAGGTGATTATATAACCATTCCCTGTGAAGGTCAGAATACTAATAGAAAGGATTTCTGGGCAGCTTTGGATGTTTCTCCAGCCCAAATAGAAAATATCCCTGAAATCACTGAGAATATTCCTGACCTCATTAAAGATATTCCGGTCGTCAAGGATTATGCGGATGTGTTTGAAGAAGTCGTTCGCTTACCTCCGCAAAGAGAAATAGATTTCAAGATTGCTTTGATTCCCAATGCAAGGCCGGTAGTTCACGCTATTCGAAGAATGTCCTTGAAAGAGAAGGAGGAATTAGACAATCAAACACGACAGCTAGTATGGAAAGGTCTGATCAGGCCTAGTTTCTCTGATTGGGGTGCAGCAGTGGTGTTTGTCCCAAAATCTGACGGTACTCTACGTCTATGTGTGGATTATCGTGATCTGAACAAACAGACAATAAAGAACAAATATCCATTGCCGCGGATAGATGATTTTTTGGATCGATTAAATGGCGCACAAGTATTTTCACGAATGGACCTAGCTACAGGCTTCCATCAACTTTGAATAGCCGAAGAGTGTGTTCCAATGACAGCGTTCAGAGGCCCCGACTTATTCTACGAGTGGTTAGTAATGCCGTTCGGCTTATGTAACGCTCCAGCTTACTTCGTCGATCTGATGAATAGAGTATTCAGAGGAGTATTGAATAAATTTGTTCTGGTTTTCATTGACGATATTCTAATCTTCTCTAAATCAAAGGCCGAACATGAAAAGCATCTGGAACAAGTGTTAGAAATTCTGAGACGGAATGTATTAAAAGCCAAATTTTCCAAATGTATCTTCTGGCAAGATGAAGTAAAATTTCTGGGCTACGTCGTATCGAAAGAAGGAATTGCTGTGGATCCAAGTAAAATCATAGCCATTCAGAACTGGAAACAGCCCAGCACCCCCACTGAAGTCCGCAGTTTTCTCGGATTGGCTAGTTATTACCGGAAGTTCGTTAAAGACTTTTCTAAGATATCTGGCCACTTAACGAAGCTTACAAAGATGCATTCTAAGTTCAAATGGACTCCAGAAAATGAGGAGGCTTTTGAAGAGCTAAAGTTGAGATTAACAACTGCTCCAGTGTTAACCATCATCGATGGCAACCAGGATTTAAAAGTCTGGACTGATGCTTCTAGAGAAGGCCTTGGCGCAGTGTTAATACAAAGAGGCCAAGTGATTGCTTATGCTAGCCGTCAACTGAAGCCGCACGAGAAGAACTACGTAACTCATGATCTTGAGTTATTGGCTATTGTGTTCGCTTTGAAAATCTGGAGGCACTATCTTCTGGGCGAGAGGTTTGAACTGTTTACAGATCACCAGTCGTTAAAGTATCTGTTCACTCAGAAGGACTTAAATTTGAGGCAGCAGCGTTGGCTGGAGTTTCTTGCAGCATATGACTTTGAAATTATATATACTCCCGGGAAAGCCAATGTCGTGGCTGATGCGTTAAGCAGAAAGAATGTAATGATCGCCAGCTTTATTATCACGACATCCTTGATTGACAAAATATCTATTCTTCAGAAGGAGGATAACTTTATTAAAGATATGATAAAAAGGATTCAGAAAGGCGAACCCTCGTGTTTTCAAATAGATAACGACGAGACCTTGAGGTTGAAAGGAAGGATTTGTGTTCCTGACATCCCAGAGTTAAAAAGGGAAGTGTTAGACGAGTGTCACAAGTCCAAGCTGAGTATCCATCCTGGCGTGGCCAAAATGTATAACGATCTCAAAAGAACATTCTGGTGGAAGGCTATGAAGAGAGACGTTTCAATATATGTTAGCCGATGCCCTACTTGCCAGCTAGTCAAGAGCGACCAACAGAAATTGGCTGGATTATTACAACCGCTAGAAGTTCCTGGTTGGAAGTGGGAACATATTTCTATGGATTTCATTGATGGTTTGCCCAGGACCAGGAAAGGAAATGACAGTATTTGGGTGATCGTAGATCGCTTCACGAAGACCGCCCATTTCATACCTGTCAGATCAAACAGAACTGCTCAGAGTCTGGCGCAGATTTACTTCAGGGAAATAGTTAGACTACATGGAGTGCCGCTCAGTATAGTAAGTGATAGAGATACGATATTCACTAGCAAATTCTGGGAAGCATTTCAAGTCGAGCTAGGAACGATGTTGAACTTGAGCACCGCTTATCATCCTCAGACAGACGGTCAGACTGAGAGGGTAAATCGCATTTTAGAAGATTTATTGTGGGCTTGTGTTCTAGATTTCGGTGGATCATGGGAAGACCATCTGCATTTGGCTGAATTATCTTATAACAACAGCTACCAGGCGAGTCTGACAATGTCTCCGTTCGAAGCATTGTATGGTAGACCGTGCCGATCTCCTGCTTGTTGGGTCGAGCCTGGAAATAAACTTGTGTTGGGTCCTGATATGATTCGAGAAGCTGCCGACAAAGTCGATTTTATTAAGAAGCGATTACTCGCCGCTCAAAGCCGACAAAAGAGCTATGCCGATAGAAGAAGAAGAGATATATCCTTTGAAGTTGGCGACTATGTATATTTGAAAGTATCGCCGATGAGAGGAGTTATCCGGTTCGGTAAAACTGGAAAGTTAGCGCCCAAATTCATTGGTCCGTTTCCTATTCTGGAACGGATCGGAACTCTCGCTTACAGGGTCAAACTGCCTAATTGGTTGCCTGAAATTCATGATGTGTTTCACGTATCTCAACTTCGAAAGCACGTTCATGATCCAGACTTGATCGTGGAAGAAGCAGCTCAGCAGGATATTGAAATTACTCCAGAATTAGCTGTGAGGCGAGAGCCGCTAAAGATCATCGGCAAAGAAACCAAAGAGCTGAGAAACAAGAAGGTTCACTTAGTCAAAGTGCAATGGAGTGGAGATCCGCGAGATTGTACTTGGGAAACTGAGGAGAGCATTCAGAAAGCTTATCCTAGATGCCGAGTAGATATCTCTGATTGACTCCGGTGCAAGGTACATTTACCCTACTTTGCATTTCCATTCAGTTCTCTACTCTATTGTTATTTTCTTTTCATAGATGTGCACTTTTAATTCTATAGTCTGAATGATTTTAAAGGGGTATAAAATTTGATTAGTATATTTTTAAAGGTTAAAAACAATTAAATTGGTTGTTGTATTGTGGGATTGTAGATTTATCAAACCACTTTCGACTTTATTCCTTTTCGGGGACGAAAAGTTTTAAGTGGGGGAGATTGTAACGACCCAGAAAATCTGAACCAATTTAAATTTTTTAAATTGGCTAAAATAATGGATTTTAAATATTTAAAATAAATATTTTAAATAATGGCGATGAAAACAGAGTTTGAATCGACATTTGAAAACGAATATAATTAATTATAATTATATATAGAATTGGAAATGGCGCGGTAGTTCGATAATTCGATTTCAAACTTCAATTGAATATACCGGGTGCAAGACAATCCGGATTTTAGCGAAACCAAAAACATTAGGATCTAATTGGTAATATCTTTCTAACGAATCCGACCAATCGAAATTTGATAGCGGGAATCAAAAGATATGCCTAGTTGAAAATTCTGAATAGTCGCTATGGAATTCAGGCCCTTATAAATGGACATTTTGCATACGACCTCGGATTTCGACGAAACCACTTTTGTTGGATCCGTGATGTCAAGTTATTGCTAGGTTTCAAATTTCATAATTTTTCGAATCAATATGTGAGCGTGGCAAAAGAAAACGTGTTTGACCAGTTTTAGTTGATTTTAATCGACTGGAAATTGGCCATTTTTCCAACGGTCTCAGAATTCGACGAAACTAGTTTTGTTAGGACCGTATCGTCAATACGAAGCTAGAAAATATTTTTTTGGAATTTTTAGAGTTAGTATGTGACCCCGGTAATTTGAAATGTACGTTTAGAATTCAATATAGTGATTTAAATGTAAATTCAACGGAAACTGATTGTAATGATCAAATCAGCTTGCGATACATATCCCATTGTGTTCGGAATGGGGGTAAAACGCTATGGGCGACAGGCGGTAGGCCTCGTTTCGAGGTCGTATGTAAAAGTCAACCTTTTTGCAAAATATAAATAATTAAATAATAATAAAAAAAAAATCTCCCTCCCTTTTCTTCTTTCTGGCCCCCCCCCCCCCCGATTCATTAAACAGAAAACAAAAAAAAACAAAAAAGAAGAAAGCAACAGCAGCCGCCCGCCTTCACCGTCGACCAGACCTCCACCGCGCCCTCCGATCTTCTTCCCCCCTCTTCCTTGCTCTCGCTCCCTCCTCCTCCTTCAATCCGACCCCCCCGAAGCCATCGCGACACCCTAAATCCGCGAGCCCCGTTCGAGACGCCAACGCCGACGAACTGAAGGCCGCCCCACCTCCAGCACCTCCTGCGCCGCCACCTGACGAAAAACCAACCCCCCTCTTTCGCAGATCAATGTAAGTTGTTTTAATTTATTTTATTTTTATTTTTATTTTTAAAACTGTTTTATTTTTTTAAAAGGTAAAAACTGATTTTTCTAAAGGATGTAAAACTGAGTTTTTAAAGCATTTAAAACTGATTTTTAAAAGGATGTAAAACTGATTTTTTTTAAAGCATTAAAAACTGATTTTAAAAATGATTTACAAACTGATTTTTAAAAGCATTTAAAACTGATTTTCAAAAGCGTTTAAATTCTGATTTTTAGAAAAGTTTAAAACTGATTTTGAAATGATCTAATTTTAAAAAGAAAAAGATTTGAATTTTAAATAGGAAAAGATTTAAACTTTAAATAGGAAAAGATTTAAACTTTAAAAAGAAAAAGATTTGAATTTTAAATAGGAAAAGATTTAAACTTTAAATAGGAAAAGATTTAAACTTTAAATAGAAAAGGGTTTAAACTTTTAAAAAGAAGAAGATTTGAACTGGGATAGAAAGATCATATTTTTAAAATAGAAAAGACGGAGTTTTTATTAAGTAGAAGAAGTAAGATATGATTTTTATATTTTTAAAGTAATAAAAATATAATTTTTACATCATAGGAATAATAAAAATATGATCTTTATATATTGAATAACGAAGTCAAAATGCAAGTTTTATATATTGAATAACATAGTAAAAATTCGATTTTTATATATGTAGAGAATACGGGCAACGAAAGCGACGAAAGGCGAGATTGGCGAAGATTTCTCTAAAGGAAGAGTCGTAGTATTGGATAGCTATTGGTGCGATTTCTGATTTAAAAATTATAACTGTGTGAGAATTTCTCGCTCTTCAATTTCTTTTTCTATATATATATATATGTGTTGAAGTAAAAGTGAATTGCTATATATAAATATAAATATATATATATATATATATATACACGCCCCTCGTCCACAAACCATGGACGATATTTATTGGTTGAAATTGTTGTGAAAATTGATTGATAACGAATGATTGTTTGGGATTGTTTGTGGTCGATATTGATTGATTGTGGTTGAAAAATACCCGTTTGTTGTTGAGAAATATTTGGTTGAAACCACATAGGATTAGTTTGTGGAAATGAAATAAATATATACATGCCGCCTGCGTACGAACTAGATGCATGATCCCCATTGTCAAAAACCGCGAGGTTTTAAGGTAGAGCGAGGAGCCGTACTAGGGACGGTCCCGGTTTTAACTACCCTGCCGTTATGCTGCCGAAATTTTGAATAATATTCGTGTGTTTGAATTATTTTCATATGCTTAAACTATATTTATTCATTGAATAGAAAACATTCATGTGTTGAATTGATATTCATTCGTTGATTAGAAATTCATGTGTTGAATGGTATTCATATTTTGAAATAAATTGTTTGATAATAAAAATCACATTTTTATCTATATATGGAAACTATAGAAAACATTCATGTGTTGAATTGATATTCATTCGTTGATTAGAAATTCATGTGTTGAATGGTATTCATATTTTGAAATAAATCGTTTGATAATAAAAATCACATTTTTATCTATATATAGAAACTATAGAAAACATTCATGTGTTGAATTGATATTCATTCGTTGATTAGAAATTCATGTGTTGAATGGTATTCATATTTTGAAATAAATTGTTTGATAATAAAAATCACATTTTTATCTATATATAGAAACTATAGAAAACATTCATGTGTTGAATTGATATTCATTCGTTGATTAGAAATTCATGTGTTGAATGGTATTCATATTTTGAAATAAATTGTTTGATAATAAAAATCACATTTTTATCTATATATAGAAACTATAGAAAACATTCATGTGTTGAATTGATATTCATTCGTTGATTAGAAATTCATGTGTTGAATGGTATTCATATTTTGAAATATATTGTTTGATAATAAAAATCACATTTTTTATCTATATATAGAAACTATAGAAAACATTCATGTGTTGAATTGATATTCATTCGTTGATTAGAAATTCATGTGTTGAATGGTATTCATATTTTGAAATAAATTGTTTGATAATAAAAATCACATTTTTATCTATATATTGAAACTATAGAAAACATTCATGTGTTGAATTGATATTCATTCGTTGATTAGAAATTCATGTGTTGAATGGTATTCATATTTTGAAATAAATTGTTTGATAATAAAAATCACCTTTTATCGACTATATGAACTATGTAAAATAATCTCGTTTTAAAAGGAATTGTTTTATGATAAAAATCCTATTTTTATCACCTATATGAACTATATAGAATAATAGTGTTTTGAAATGAATTGTTTTACAATAAAAATCACATTTTTATTGTATGCATAAATCGTTGAAATGTGAAGTGTTAAAAATAGCCACTTGTTCAAAATAAACATATATGAGTTGAAATATTCATTAATTAGCTAATGAAATGATTTGCACATATTTATGTAACATTAGAATGAATGGTGTTTTTAAACCAAATAGAAATCAAATATGAAGTCGAATAGAAAATGATAAATGATAAGAACTGTGTATATATGTACATACATATTCATTGAACAGGTTATAGCAAAGGGGCTAGAGAAGAGGATTAAAATTTTGTGCCCGACAAATAGGTACACATTTACTGTTTTGTTTGGGTGATGATTTTATGAGCCTGTTGGCTAGCCGCTTGGCTTTTTCTTTTTCTTTTTGAGATTAGAAGGACCGGGAAAGCTATTTGCGATTTCCCGATGCTCCCGGTGCAGGGGAGGTTATGGCGAAATTTTCCAAAAATTTAAGGCTTTAGTGAAATATTTGAAGTGAAAACGATATTGAAATCATTGAATGAACTATATTTATATAAATATATAAATATAAATAAAATTAATACCAAACGAGGCCGTGCAGTTCGCATTTTGAAACCGTGATTTCAAACGACTAGTTCGGGAAATCCGACCATTGGATTTTCCCGAAACCTCAACCGTCGGATTCGCCTTGGAATAATCTTTCCAACGGCACCAACCTTGTAAAAATCCAACGGCTGGATTGTCTGGAATGTTTAATTCAAATCTGAAGAAAAACAGCGCCAGAAGCGATTATATTTATATATATAAATATAATTATATATTTAATCGAATAACGACGCTACAGTTCGTATTTTGAAATCGAAAATCCAAACGATTGTACCGGGAGATCCGACCGTCGGATTTTCCCGAAACTGGAACCGTTGGATTCGTTTTGAAAAGACCTTTCTAATGATGTAAATTTTGTGAAGATCCAACGGTTATATTTTCAGATATGTGTAAATCAAATCTGAAGAAAAACAGCGCCACGACCGCTTTATGGCCCGAAGCGTCGTTTTGAATAAATAGGCTATTTTAAAATAAATAAAAATAGCGATAAATCATTATAAAATATCATAAACGATATGGAATGGAAATAAACTGAATTTGCTTGATTTATGTGGCTTTTGATGGTTGAATGTGTTTGGTGTGAAAATTACATTAATGAACACAACTGGTGTTGTCGAATAACTTAACCATTGAAATAAATCGATTTGAAATTCTGAATATACGTGAATTGTTTGAAAAGGCCGAGTTAATTCTCATTTCAAATGATTGACCGACGATTGAAATTTGAAGATGAAGACGACGGTCGAAGACCGGAGATCTTCACCTCGTTTGGATGGTAACCGAGGTCCTGATTGGGAGGCATCCCGAAATATGGATAATGAGTGGTGATCGTCCAGACGTGCGTGGTGATCGAAGGGTTTGCGAGGTATTTAGTGCCTTCGGTTTCGTTCAGACCCAGAACGGACTTGTAAATGGACTGTGTGTCCGACATTGGAATTTGTTCTGTGTGATTGATAGCCATCAGTTGCACGGTGTGAATTGCCTATGTGGCATGCTAAGATGCAGTGATCAGGGCTTCTGTTGAAAAGCAAAGTCTTGTGGTGATGATCAAAGCACCGCCTGTGTGGCGTAGCTTTGTGTATAACGTAAATTCGCGAGCCTCACACCCCGGTATGAACCTAAAACGGGAGAAGGACCTCAGGGAGGGCATGCGTTTCTTTCTAGCTAGGGTGGTGTCAGTGACCTACCAGCCCTGACATTTATATACTTTTCACCTATGTGGTTGTTGCTGTTGCGAGGCGCCTCGGTTTGATCGGACGATCCGGGTCCGATGGAGTCATTCGTTGGCTCGTTTACGCCCCAAAGGGCGGGGAAACGCAGTGTTCAGGAATTTTAATCCACATCGGTGGACTGACCCTGACGATCCAAGGGCCCACCTGTGTCTGGGTCCTGGGACACGGGCTAGAGCTTCTCGAATTCGGTAAGGACTATCTTTTGCCTTGGTTCATGACGGAAATCCAATTTCCAAATACGACATCGTGCGGTTTTGATTGTATACCTATATATGGCGACATAGTGGTATGGGGCATTAATGCCGTCTATGATTGATAGTTATGATTTGAAATTGTATTCAAAACATATTAACACTAGCAATAAAATCAAATGCCTTTGTTTTATTCGTATCAATCATATTTTGGCCATTATAAGGTAAAACTCTATCCTCCGGTTTGCGTTGCATTGTGTGATGGGAACTGAGTCTTATAACGGCTTCATTTTTATAAAAAGCATAGCGATGTTTAAAAGAAAGATTTGTTTTAAAGCACTGGAAATCCAATGAAGTAAACCCGTTCCACGAAAGTGGCGTGGTCCTGTGATTAGCCAAATTATATATGTGTTGAGTAGATTTCTCATACCAGTCCCATGACTGACTCGTAGTTTGTTTCACTTTCAAACTCGGGTGCCCCTTTTTCTACACGGGCAGCCTTGTATTCAGGTTTAGCTGGTTCTTCCTGGATAGCTGGAGCTGAAGATGGATTCTATCATTTATTTCTTTTTATGCTGTTCAGCTCCTATTGTACATATTTTGTTTATTTCCGCTGTAGACATTTATGTATAGCTGAACTGTATTTGTACTAAGTAAGATCCTGTATACTGTGTAACTCTGATGATTACTTTTATCCAGTATATTCTATTGTTCATTATCTGGTGTATTTATTTAATTTTGTTCTGCTATTATCTGTTTCTGTGTTATATTCCAAAGATAACCATTGTTTCCGTGAGAACGGGATTTTGGGTCGTCTCACAAGATCAGAGAAAAAGTTTTTGAAAAAGTATTTTCAAAGCAAAGTATTTTCAACCAAAACCTATTTTTGACAAATATATTCCCTCAAGTCATTTACAGTATTCCTTTGATCCCTTTTTTAATCCTTGTTTCTTCTCTTTTCAACATGTTTGGGTCTCCTAACTTCCCCGAGGGCATTCCCATTCTGACAAGGTTCCGTAGATACGTAGAGGCTATGACACCTGTTGAAGTGCATGGAAATGTCCCTCCCTCAGCTGCAGCCGCAGTAGCTCCACCCAATCCTATATTCAACATTTCTACGCTTTGTAAGGACTTTTGTGCGATGGGAGGTAAACCGTTTCGTGGTACTAAGAATTTTGTGGAGGCGCGCAATTGGCTTAGAGAGATGGAGAATGTATTCAGTTTGTTGGAGCTAGACTATATAAGAAAGATTCAATTGTCTGGTTGGCAACTGAAAGAGGAAGCATCTTACTGGTAGGGGTGACTCAGGCAGGGTAGGCAGTATCCACTTGGGATGAGTTTAAGAACAGATTTGAGATGAAATTATTGTTGTAGGCAGAGGAAGGAATGCAAATGGAGAAATTCTTAAATATAAAGCAAGGAAGTATGACAGTGAAGGAATATGTTAATAGGTTTAATCAACTGTCACGATTTGGTAAACACTCCTCATAAGAAGGCTTTAAGATTCGCAAAAGGGTTGAATCAACCCCTGACACAAATCCTGATGGGAGTGACTTTCAAGAGGCTAATAAACATGGCTTTGATGCGCGAGAACGGGAAAGACGAGAAGAAAGAAGTTTAGATTGAGGAGGCACATCCCAAGACGAATAAGAAGAAATGGTGGCCCAAGAAGGGGCACCAAGGAAAGGAGGAGAATCCGATAGGAACAAATCAAGACAGGGGTTAAGTGCCATAGTCGTAGGAATTTGGGGCACTTTGTTAGGGACTATAGGAAGACAAAGAATACTTGTTTCAATTATGGTAAAGTTGGACATTTTACCAAGAAATGCCCTAATAAGCAAGGTCATAAGGCAGGGCCGTCTAGAGTACAAGTTCATGCTCTAGAGGCAGCTCAGGCTGGCGGACCGGATCATGGTAGGAAAGTCATAGTCGAAGGTTTTATTTCTCTTTTTGACTCTCCTATTGTGAATTTTTTTGATTTTGGTGCTTCTCATTCATTCATATCCAATTTGGTGGTAGATAATGTGCACCTAGACACTAGTATACTTTCTGATCCTGTTGTAGTCTCAAACCCCATAGGAGGTACGACTCACTTGTCTACGATATGTAGGTGTTTGAGAATTTCTGTTATGGGCGTCGAGTTTGAATGTGATGCATATGTTCTTGGCTTTATGGGTTAAGGGCTTACTCTAGGAATGGATTGGCTAGCCATGTATGGTGCCATTCAAGATTGTGAGAGGGGAATTTTTTGGCTTCTGACGTGCCATGGGAGAACTTTGAGATTTGTTATGACCCACGGAGGTCAATTATGGTCAATTTCCTAGATTTCCTTGATGCTTCTATTAACGATCTTATATCAGTACCCAAGATAGAGATTTTCTGGACGTGATCGATGAGGTTAGAGGATTAACTCCTAGACGAGAGATATATTTCCGGATTTACTTGGTGGAGAATGTAAAACTTGTCGCTTTACCAGTGTGCTACATGGATCCTAGAGAGAGTAGGGAGCTTAGTAAGCAAGTAGGTGAGCTATTCGAGAAGGGATTCATTAGATGGAGCATTTCTGAGTGGGGAGTTTTAGTCATCTTTGCGACCAAGGCAGACAGCTCTTTCGTCTATGCATGGACTATAGGGAGTTGAATAAACTCACCAAAAAGAATAGGCACCCACTTTTGAGGATTGATAGCTGACTAGCTAATAGGCGCTTCGGTTTTCTCACAGTTGGATCGAGCCATGAGATTTCATCAACTGAGGGTACTGGATGACAGTATAGACAAGACGACTTTCAGGACTCCAGAAGAATTCTTTGAGTGGTTGGTTGTGCCTTTTGGGATGACCTATGCACCTGCATACTTCGTGGATTTAATGAGTCAGGCTGACTAAATTTGTTATGGTTTTCAAGCAGCGAGGAAGAGAATGCTTGACACTTAGAAGAGGTTCTTTGCACTCTCAGATCGCATCAACTTAAGCCTAAGTTTTCTAAGCGTCATTTCTCGAGAAAGGAAGTAATGTTCTTAGGGCATGTTGTCTCCAAGGATGGAATAGCGGTGGACACCGCTAAAGTTATCGCAGTCCTAGATTGGAAAGCCCATAAGAATGCGACAGAGGTTAGGAGTTTCTTGAGGTTGGCTAGTTACTACAGAAAGTTCATTAAGGACTTTGCACAGATATCAGCTCAGCTAACCCGTTTGATGAAGAAGAATTTGGTTTTCACTTGGAGAATTGATTGTGAGGTTGCATTCCAAAGGTTAAATAGGGCTCTAACATCATCCTTTGTTCTGACTCTTCTTAATGGAAGCAAGATATTTATGGTCTATATGTATGCATGTGGCACGGGATTAGGTTTTGTGTTAATGCAAAAATGTAGTGTAGTCTGCTATGGAAGTAGGCAATTGAGGGTTCACGAGAAGAACTACCCCACCCATGACTTAGAGTTGGATGTAATAGTGTTCGCACTTAAGTCTTGGTGACACTATCTACTCAGAGAAATATTTGAGCTCTATATAGATCACAAGTCGCTCGAATACTTATTCTTGTAGAAGGATCTCAATTTAGGCAACAACGATGTATGGAGTTCCTTACATCCTACGGTTTTGAGATAGCTTATACCTTGGCAAGGGGAATATGGTTGCAGATGCATTGAGTAGGCAAAGGATGACCTTGAGTCCTTTATTCATAGAGAGGCAGAGCTTAGAGTTTATCTCAACCTTTGATTTTAAACCGTCTACGGATTTTACACTTGGTTTGTTGGCATCGATGGAGAAACTACCTACTCTTATGGAACACATTGGATCCATACAGCGAGAGGATTGGTAGTTAGTGGACATTTTGGATAGACTCAGTAAAGGAGAGACCTCTAGACACCTGGCTAGATATTCGTTGGATGAGAAGGAGTGGCTACATTGAGATGGCAGGCTGTGTATTCCCGGAGTTGGAGACTTGTTGACGATAGTCCTTGAGGAGGCTCGTCACTCTCGGATGACTATGCATCCAGGCAGTAACAAGATGTACTGAGACATAAAGAGAGTTTTTCATTGGACTGGCATGAATAAAGATGTTGTAGAGTTAGTGGCCCGATGTTTGACTTGCCAGCGAGTAAAGGCTGAAAAAAGGAAACCTGGTGGATTGCTTGAGCCCTTGGATATTCCATAGTGGAAGTAGGAGAATGTCTCTATGGATTTTATTGATGGACTTCTCAGATCAAGGAAGGGAAACGCTAGTATATGGGTTATAGTAGACAGGTTGACTAAGAGCGCTCACTTTATTCCATTTAAGAGTAAGAGGATGACAGCTTGGCTAGCATCGGTATACCTTAGAGAGATTGTCCGACTTCATGGGGTACCTTCATGTATAGTAAGTGATTGTGACCCCTTTTATACGAGCGAGTTTTGGAAGAGCTTGCAAGAGGCACTAGGTACACAGTTACGACTTAGCATGACTTATCCCCCTCAGATCGATGGACAGACTGAGAGGATCAATAGGGTTCTCGAGGATTTATTAAAAATGTGTATACTAGATTTCGGAGGTACATAGGAGGAGCATTTCCCATTGGTTGAGTTTGCCCACAATAATGGTTATCAGTCGAGCATTGGTATGGCATCCTTCGAGGCACTTTATGGATGACCCTATAGATCACTGACATGTTGGTGGGAGTCTACGGACAAACTTTTACTTGGGCCTGAGATGTTTAGAGAGAATTCTGAGAAGATAGACCTTATTCGCAGACATATGAAGGCAACTCGGGATAGTAAGAAGTAATACCCCGATAGGAGGAGGACTGACTTGGAATTTAAGGTAGGAGATATGGTGTTTATCAAGGGTTCGCCATTAGAAACGTTGTTCGCTTTGGCTCAGTAGGAAAGTTGGCACCATGATTTTTAGGGCCATTTCCCATGGTTGAAAGGATATGCCAGATGTCCTACAGAGTTAAACTACCAGAACGGCTGGCAGGAGATCACGACGTGTTCCATATTTCCCACTTGAGGAAATGTATACATGATTCAGCAGAGGTAGTTGAGCCAAGTACCCTTGAGGATGTTGAAGTTTGAAGAGGAGGCAGTCGATAGAAAAGTTCCTACCTATATTCTTGGATCGGAAGTTAAGAAGCTACACAACAAGAAGATTAATTTAGTAAAGTTGCAATGAGGAGAAGATCGAGATGATGCGACATGGGAACCCGAAGACAAGATTCGCGCTTCTTACCCTTTTCTCTTTGAGAGTACACTCTTAATTCCTTTCTAAGCTTTTGAATTCGAATTTTGTTTTCCTATCGTTTGAATCCTCAATCCTTAGGTACAAGCCCATGGTTGAAAACATTTGTTTGCGACATGTTGTGTTTGATGGTTGCAAATGGATGTAGGTATTTGCTAGTGGTTGCCAGTGGACTTATAAAAACACAAGTTAGGCACTAGATTGGCTCAAGCACTTACATATTGGCATATCGCATATGGATGTGTGCACATTTTAATCTTCAGTGGATGAAAATGGTTGAATCATCACATGGAAGTTGCATTTTGATGAATGGTTCGCACACATTTAGAATTTATATGTACTATTAGGATTCTTTTGCATACATATATGGCACATACATATACTACCTTAAGGAGGTCAGTTGAATATGTAGACCCCCTAATTTTCGCATTACTGTAGGGATATATACACAACATCTTTGCATATGTTCATACAAACCATTAGAACTTTTTAAGGACAATGAATGCTAGTGGTTAATGGATGTTTAAATGGGTGTAGGTTTTAATTAATAATATTCTTCTTAAAGATTTCAGGGACGAAATCCTTTAAGGAGGGGAGAATGTAATACCCCAAATTTTAATACACAATAAATATATAAAGAAGATAATAAAATGAATATTAAATAATAAAATATTCAGAATTAGGTAAAATAGACTTTACCGTTGCATTCGCTACGAAATTTTGATTTAGATGGACTCTTGGTTTTCATAAATCAGATTAAGTATAAAGAAGTTATGAACTAAAGAAGTTTGAACTGAAATAATATATATTATAAATAATTTATAATTAATAACGTAGAAAGCAACGATCTGGAGTCGACCCGACCCAGCATGGGTCGACCCCTATGTCGACCCATGGTGAAGGTGGGTCGAACTACTTGAGGAACATGGCTGATTCATGCGCTACAACCTGGTCCATTTTATTTGTTATATTCGCCCTGACTCAGCGTTGATGTATGATGTATGGTTTGATTTAATAGCCTAATATCCTATAGTTTAGATTATCCCAACTAATCAATAAATAGGCTAGCAGCCTCACCATTTTCCTTCCCATAAACATTCTTCATCTTCTTCTTCCTACAAGCTATTTATGAATAAAAATTAAGAAAATGTCAAGGTGTTGTCAAAACGTAGATTGAAGGGATAATCCTTTTTTTTCTTCTAAAACAACAATTTCAAGAGACTTTTTCTTGATATAATTCAAATCACTATGAGTCCTAGTTATTTTTAGATATGATATCTAAAAGGTATTTTGATAGTAAATAATTTGGATCTGAAAAGTAATAATGCTTATAAATTTATATGTTTTAGTACTCTTTACTGCCATTTACCTATGTAAGTTTTTAGTTATTACATGTACATTTTTCTTAACCCCTTTCTGTCCTGGTTTTATTTACACTCTTATGCCTATTTATTAAGTTCGCCTATTGGATCTATTTTTCTACTTTTCTCTTTTATTTTGCGCTGAGACTAGACAATGAGAGCCTAGGCCATTTCCGTTAGAATTGCGTAAAATTGGAATAACTTATAATAACAATTAAAAAGGAGATTTAGGCATATTGAAACAAGAGAACCATTGAATGTATAATTGGGATAATATGTAAACATGTTAATCTGAATAGGTTAAACATTATTTTACATTAAGTAGAACATGTTATGAAAAATATGAGAATCAGATGTGTACTGGCCTGAATTTCCGTACTCTTTGAGTCGATTAATAAAACCACACGTCCAACCCAAATTGCACAGAAATATGAATCATTATTAGAAAGAAGTTAGAGGATGAGAAATAGAAAGAAAGAAATATTAGAATAGAAGAAAACGAAGATCACAAACTCACAGTGGAACGCATAAAATATAGTAGGTAACATAAACTTTGAAATACAATTAAGTAGCTTTATATACATACCATCATCAGAGCACAACAGCCGTTTCTGGAATAGTTATAAACACCTGTGTCTAGATACGAACATAATACACAGCGGAAAAATATGTTAGTCCATAGCTAACTGGTGAAGCCTCCTACTTCAAGCTCCTCCAAGTGAATCTATAAAATCCCGACTACTTGATTGCCTATACAAATTTGGGCTCCCAAGAGTTTAGGGAAAACAAACAAAATAAACTTTGGGTCAGTCATGGGACTGGTGTGAGCAAACTCCAACCATTTATTTAACTTTAAAAAATCCTTTTGAGAGAAAGGATAATAGTAAGACCAGCCCACACATAAACATGGATGGTTTTTACCTTACTACAACCCAAAACACTTTGATACGAAAATCCAGTGATATTATAATAATGTCTAATCAAATAAATAACCAAATAGCAGAACACTTGCATCTCACACTCTACATACATAGTATAAAATCAAAAACCGCAAGCCGCTTATTGGAGATTGGATTCCGACTATGACAAGGTATGGAACCACCTTCCGATAGTGTATCTCTAGAGGGGAATACACTGGGTTCAACAAGAACATCTTGCAAACCGACCCACATATGGCCGACCACTCAATTAACTTGAGTGTATCGAGCATATTATCACCAACGGTTGTGATCAACAACTGTTACCAAAAGCATACATCAGCGAATAGAATAAGAAGAAAATGAAATTTCTCTAGATCAGGTGATAATACCCCTAATGGGAATGACCCACTTGGCCACGCTGCCTGCCCGATTTCTGTCATTTTCCGGTTGATGAGGCTTGAGGTCATGCTTATTTTTCATAACATCTTGCCACCATTTACTTTGAATATCACGTCATCAGAAATTCGTCCATATACTTCATCCTGGGACTGGACAAACTGAAGGCACCATTCTATTAATCCATCTTGGGCAATTTCCACCTAGGATTGACAGATCAGCCCTTGCACATAACTCCATCTTCATATATCTTCAGCATAAGTTGATTCTTCATGCTTATGCCAATACGGAGTGGTTTTCAGATATTAAACCTGATCCCGGTCTATTAGTATTGACAATAGAGGTATAAAATAACTAAAACCATGATAGTCGGTGATTTAACTATCAAAGTAACATCCATACAATCAACGGTCCTATTTCCAAATGGAAATTCTATCGATCAATCATCAAACAATAATGGACCCTTTTTAAATCAATTCCTTATTATAATATTATTTCCATTTCCCATTTTCCATCTTTCATATCCTTTCAAAGCTCGATTTCCTCTCTCAATTCTTGGAAAAATATTTCCAACATTATAATTTTTCTATTCGAGAAAATCTCTCTTATTCCAGTAAGAAAACATTTGTAAATATTCACGAATCTTTATTTTCTATATTCATAAAATATACCTTATTAATATCGGAAAATATTTCCATATTCGATCTATTAATTTCTCATTGACCAATCCATTTCATTTTCTATACATAGAAAATATCTCTCATTTTAATTGGGGAAAACATTTCAAAATCCTTTAAATTAAACTGATGTTATAAAACATCGTTATTATCACTCAAACCATAAATCATTTGTTAACTAACGGTATAACTAACCAATCCTTGCAACTGAACCTTAACCATTTCTCCATCAATCATGCAGTCAGTCAAGTTGGGGTATAATTACCTCTCAGACCTTAGCTGAACTACACTCTTAATTTTGAAATAATCAAGGCTCACAACTTTAAATTTCATCAAAAATATTACTTACGAAACTCTTGGATTCAATCGAATTCCAATAAATAACTTTCTCTCGAATAATCTACATTCAATTAATATTCCGAACATCGGAATTTATCCATTATTTCATGTTAATTCAAATTCCAAAATTTTGATCTACAACTCATCGTTTTCTTTTAAAACAATTAACCATTTCCCTTTTCATTCAATCTCTAATCTGGATTCATATTTCAAATCTAAACTTCCGTTAAAGATGTTTCATTTGCAAAAATATTTCTTTTATACCATGATTCACTTAAATCGTGAATATACTCCTTTTATATACAATCAAATTAGTTTGAGTTCGTACTTATAAATAATATTCTAAACTCAAATTCTATTTATAACTCATATTCATATTTTTCCATACCAATCTCATTTGTATTGAAATCATTTAAAGTCTCGTTTATTATTTCCTTATAAATTTGCTAAGTTCAAATCTCAATTCAAATATTGGTTTCAAAACCGATTTCAACCTTTTCATATAAATTCAAATTTGAATTTATATTTCAATTATCTAATGGTAAATAATTCAATTAATTTATTCTCATTTATAAACAAATTCTTGATTCATCCATTTGATCCGGGTTCTATTCTCAACTCTATTCAAAAATTAAATTTCTATTTTTGGAAATGATTTTCTATTTTAAATCCCTAATTTCAATTCTATATCTGAAAATATTCTACGGTATTTAAATACCAAAATTTGAGGGTCAGGGTAAATCAACACAGCATAATCAATCACAGTATATATCACAGTAAATGACAAACAATAATATAAATGTTGAGGAACCCAGTTGGATCCCTCCAACCTGTTTCCCTGCATCCACAAATGTTAATCAACATTAATAATATTAATTTCACATCAATATGAAATAAATAGATATAATAATTGATCAACGCTATAACTATATCAGCCATTTCTACCAATTTTACCAACCATTCATCCAAACAATCATCACACAATATAAAATTACTATAAATAAATTTAAACGCGTTTATATAAAAATATAAATGAGCCAGATTTAGTGAGTTTACTTACCTTGTTTTGTTGTTGACGGTTCTTGTTTTGTTTCATTTAAAATGAAACAGACGTTTAATTTCACTACGAAATTCTGGTAGACTCATTCTCTGCCACACTAGCTCCACAACGTAGGCCTCGTCGTTACAATTCCAACGTAGTTTGCTCATCCAATTCTAATCACAAACGAATTAGTTATAGTTATTGTTTACTATGAATTAAATTAATATATAATTAACTAATATATCATTAACTTTCAATTACCATAATGAATGAAATTAACATATGGCTGAATTATACTTCTTTCGTTCATTACCAGGGAAGTTGTGACTCCCTTCTTGAAAAAGCAAAACCACTGTGCCATTTCTTAAGCAACTTACTACCATGCCAATCAAGCTTCACCAACGTGCTTCCCTAATCCCTTTTATAAACTTTTTTTATTTTTTTATTATATAGTCGGTTCCTTTTTCCCTCTACGTCCTAAGCTCCTGAAAACCATCTCAAGCACTTGGCTTCATCTTGCCGTAGCCAGCCTTACTTATCCTCTTCATTATCTTCCAACAAAATAGGCTATAAACAAATCCTTAATCCCCTTATTTATAGTTATTTAATTCAGATAACCCCTCTTCATTAGTCCAGCTAACCCAACATTGGTTTCCAGGAAAACCGACACCCCTTTTCTCATTTGAACGAACAAACTCCACCCATTTTAAACCACTGACGCCAACTACTTACCATCCCATACTTCAACCCATTTAACTTCGATGGCCACTCATAACTTCAATACAGTACCCTACTTTACTAAACAACATACAGACTTATCATCACCTCCTACCATATGAACACCATCCAACTTAAGCTCATCAATACCCACACTGTCACCTACCTGAAATACAAACCTCCTATTTCTTACATCCGCGCCTAACCCACTGACACCGCCATCGCCAAACAATACACTAAACGCTACTACATCACCAACCTTTCTTCACTTTCATAACTCTCCTTCCCGACCCGCTACACGCATGAAAACACATCCAAGCTTCCCTTCATCCACTCCCTAAATAGCTACTCACGCTACAACTTCCTGAACATGGCGATACTCCTCCAACACCACAGTAAAACGCGACTATAATATCGAGAACATGATAAAATACCGAACTCAAACTATACCAAATATCCTTAATTATTCACGCCAGACGCGGATTCACTCCACGAACCCAAAGGTGATAACAATTTCATGCATTAAAGCTTGATTCTCCTTCGATTTTCACCCCTTGGGCGTAATGGTGGGCTTCCAAACCCCAAAACACACATCGAGATCTTCTAGAGTTGGTGCAAACATAGATCTCTTTGAATCAAGCCCAAGAATTGAGTTTAAATGAATTTAGGAATTTTAAAATATTTGATACTAATTTTTGAAGGGAACGAATCTATTGTAAGGGAGAAGTTTCTGTTGTCGCTGAAGAAAGAAATTGAAATGGGTTGGCATGTTTTGTTTTGTAAAGATGAGTAGCTTCCTACGTAAGCTGTAGGTTGGATAATTTAATATAAAAAAACAATGCGCCAACTTATGTTTTAGGACGAAGGCATTTATTTTGGCCGATATCTTTGACTGTAGGAGCTCGAGAATGCTTCTTCAAGATTTGATAAGACTCGATATTGGTAACTAGCGAGATAAAATAATATATAATATTATATATACTCTTTGTTTTTAAGTCCACCCGTTCGAATAAGAGCAAAGTCATAGCTAATATATTTGAATTGCTTACTACATATATCTCTACTAGCGAAGATATTATAAAATTTTGCTAGATATTTTTGTTTAGTTTGTTTGACTTACGAGAATTTCGAACGCAGGGTGTACAGTCTTTTTTTGAAGGACAGCGGGATTTCTTTTGATTTGCCAAGACTGAACGATAGTGAAAGGTTTGGTTCAATATAAATTTTCTTCTCCATTCGTACAGAATAGGTTAAGCAACTTCAAAGTAGGTGCATGTTCCATTTAATGTTCATGTATGTATCGCTTAACATAGGCATAGACAATCCTTCAACTAGCCTGATTTTGTACGTGTGTTTTCAACTATAGGCAATGAAATTCCTCCTTTTAGGTGTGCATGCCTTTAAATCCAAGCAGTTTTAATATATTTTCAGGCCAACGTGATTAGCTTAGGGTCAGTCTAATTAGTCTGATCTGATTTAGATTATATTTTAGAAGATTCCAATTTGATTTTATATTATATAATAATCCAAATTATCTCGTGGTTTACAGTTCGAAAATCCCAAATTTTTATTTAGTGATAACAACGGACGTTTTCCAGATTATATTGTGATTCTGAAATTTAAATTTGAATATATAACTGGAATAATATTATTACATCGATGGTTTTATAATATCAACATAATCATTTAAATTTACCTTTATATGAACTCACTAACCCAATTCTAATCTAATTAGAATTTTTATTCACATTAGGACCATTTTTATATATATTCAGATACAACATTATATGGCTTTAAATAAACGGATTTGGATTTTAACTCGATATCTCAAATAAGATGACATTCTGATTATTTAAAATCGTTATAATATATAAACAATTCCATAGCGATTATTTGAAATTTTGATTTGGACAAAACTTACAATCAATAAGTCGAAATTTCGATTTTTCACTATTTATATTAATTAAATATCCGAAAATATTGAATTCAAGATATTTAAATTACTAAACCACTTTTCAAATAATTTAATTTATTAATTACTAAATCGCTAAAAATCCGGGTCGTTACATTCCTTCTCCCTTAAAAGAATTTTGTCCTCGAAATTGCTAAGCAGTAGAAATGTTATAACTCTAATTCCTCATAACCTACTTAGTTGAAATCTTATATTCCATTTCTTCATAACCCAGTTCCTACCCGACCTTCGAGTTCTCATACAAATATTCAACCATTCGTAATTCCTTCCAAATGATTTGTCCACCATTTTTGGACAATCCATCGTCACTTTCTTGTCTTCAATTCATATGCTCTTCTGCATATTCACACTCATTCCAATTGATTTTAAATTCATTTATCAATCTCATTATACCACTTGAAATTTTATTAACCAAATCTAGTTTTCCAATTTCAATTACAATTAACAACTCGGTTTTAAATTACCAAAAAAATTCTTGAAAATTTTCTAACTCTTTAAATTTTCGAAAAATTTCGCCAACATCTCCTTTACACGGCTCTATCGGTACTGTAACAACCCGAAAAATCAGAACTAATTAAAAAATTTTATTTTGGCAATTTTAATGAATTTTAAATATTTAAAATGATTTATTTTAAATAATAACGACTAGAAATTTATTTTTGAATAAAATTAGGATGTATATATTTATTTGAATCAAAGTTAGAATATAAATATTTATTTTAATTATAAAAGGAATTGAAAATGGCACGGTAGTTTCAAAATTCGATTCCAAATTTCAATTGAATGCACAAGATTCAAAGAAATCATATTTTAGTGAAACCAGAAATATTTGAATCTGTTTGAAAATATCTTTCCAACAAATCTGAAAAATCCAGATTTCATAGCAGGAATCAAAAGTTATGTCAAGTTGAAAATTCGAAATAGTCGCTATGGAAATATAGCCCGTAAAAATAGCGATTTTGCAAATGACCTCCGTTTTTTATGAGACCACTTTTGTTGGATCTGGAATGTCAACTTATTGCTAGATTCCAATTTTCATAATTTTTGGAATCAATATGTGAGCGTGGAGGATTTAAACATGTTTGGACATTTTAATTTGAATTTAATTGACTGAAAAATGGCCGTTTTTCAAACGGTCTCCAAATTCGTTGAAATTAGTTTTGTTAGGACCGTATCATCAAAACATAGTTAGATTTATTTTTCGGGGATTTTTGGAGTCAGTATGTGGTCCCGGTAAATTAAAATGTGCGTTTGAATTTAAAATAAATTGAATTATATTTTAAATTTGATAAAAACCAATCGCAGCAGCCGAATTGGCTTGCGAAACATATCCCATTGTGTCCAGAATGGGGGTATTTGGCTAGGGGCTACAGTTGCTGGGTTCAAATTGAAGTTCGTGGCATTAAACAAGAGTTAAACAAATTAAATAATTATATATATATACCCCATACACTAAACCCTAGCCAAAAGTCAACCCCCGTGGTCAAACCTAATATCGCGCCTCCAGCCTTCACGAATGACATAAATCATTCCAAAATTCAATCCCAAATCGGCCCTCCTCAAAATCGAATTGAACCACAACACTTGAACGGAAATTGAAGACCTCTTCTCCATCTTTAAATCCGAGAAGGAGTGATCAAAAACCGTTTAGAGAATCACGAGATTGAAGGCCACGAAGCGGCGCCGTTCTATGGCGATTTCCGCCACAAGGAAGAAGTCGTGTTCACCGGAATTTCTGGAGCAAGGGCTGCTTTGGTAGGCAGTTCACGTGGTGTAGTTGGATCGAGCTCCAAGGACTCGATTCACGTGAAAGCTCCAGCCCTAGCATTCAAGCAAGGTGCCGGCATGGTTCTGAGGGGTTACAACGTAAAGAAGGTGATTAATTTGAATTAATTACCTTTGTTAATTAAGAAAAATGTGGTTAACCTTATTTAAAAATTTGTTTTTTATATAAAAAAAATATAAATGGCTTTAAATAAAAATTCGATTTTTATTTATGTAGCATTGATAATAAAAATATTATTTTTATGTATATAACCTTAGTAAAAAAATAAGATTTTTACATATATAGTTTGAAATATAATTTTTATTTAAACAGCATTGTTTTAAGTATAAAATAATATGGTTTTAAAAATATAAATATACATTTTTTTAAGAATATAAAATAACGTGGTTTTACAAATATAAACATATAATTTTTAGTTACATAAAAGTACAATTTTTAGAATTAAAAATATGATTTTTATATATGTAGAGAACTAAAAATGTGATATATATATATATATATGGATTTGAACAGAAACGTTATATTTAATATAAATAGCGTTGTTAAAAATGTGATTTTTAATATCAACTGCATGAAACAGATGGCTATGGAATGGACTGAAATCAAAACGGAACCTAAACCGTCCTATAAAGATTGACGGAGTGGAAACCCAAGGTGAGAATTCCTCACTATAATTTTCTTTATATAGTTATTTATTTTATAACTGCATATACAAACTGCTCCCCATCGTCCACAGACCATGGGCGACTGGTTTGTTTGATTGTATTGTGTTGCCGTGATAGATTGTGATGTGGAATGGAATAAAAAATATATTCATGAGTTGGATAAAATATTTTATAGTTAAAAATATAATTTTTAACGTGTATATGAATAAAATAAATATTCATAAACAAATCAGATGATTTGTTTATGTACACCCATTTGACTGACATTGATTGGGATGATATATTTTACACATCGCCCAACTGCACAAATAATAATCAGTGTTTGTTGTTTGAAAACCCCACACGGGTATTGGGATGATACTGGACATACACTAATCCCATTATTTAGTTGTATGCCAATCGATTGATTGACAAGCTGTTGTTAGCATTAATTATTCATATTTAATGCTTATGCAGTTGTGTAATGCACTCTGGATGATGGTTGGCTGTGTTTGATTATTGTGGTACTCATGTGTTTATGGAATCCATATAAATGACATTATATGGTAATTGACTGTATCTGATTCCAGTTTAGAAAAAATGAATATTTTAAAATAACAAATATTTTAAAATAATGAATATTTCAACATAATATTCAGTAATCGATCAAAATAAGATTTTGATGTCCGATTTGGGATGGGCACGAAAATATTTAAATATATAAGCCGTGTTGATTAGATTAACTCCATTTAGGCGTGAGCGATATTTATATCAAATTTATTCGTTTTTATAATGAATATCGAAAAGGATGTGATTTCAAAATCTAATGTTTTGAAAATATTATCATTTATATATTAATGATATGGAATATTCAATTTTTATTTAAAATTGAATACAAAGTTGAAATTGTTTTTAAAACGAATTATAAAATACGTTTCAAATAGAAATCGATGAAATATATATAATATATATATTATATATATAATGGCCTGAATAGAACGCGCCGCGCCGTGGCAGTTCGTGAATTTTGACCATTGACTTCAAATGGACGTCACGGGAGATCCTACCGTCAGATTCTCCTAAAACCGGAACCGTTGGGTTCGTATCGAAAAGGGCTTTCAAAGAATACAAGAAATTTGAAATCAAACGGTTGGATTTGGAATTATGTCCAAATCAAATTTGGAAAAGGTCGTTGTAAGTGCAGTTCGATGGCCATTTATGGAAATCGACTGTACGGGCCTTGATAAAATCATTAAAAATATTCATAATTTGTGTAAAATCATAATAAATGATTTGGAAAGAATTGGGATGATAATTTCCATTTTTGAAAAGATAAAAATATATTTTTATCGAAATGAACTAGTTATGAACTAGCATTATAATCCAATATTTTTAAATAAATAAATTGGATTTGAAATGGTTTTAAAAATAACCAGAATTTATATGAATTGGAATGGATCTCAATCGAAATTATCTTCGAAATATTTCGATATTGGATTCCGTGATTATACGGATATTATGGAGGAATTAGGAAGATATATATATATATATCGTTATTCCAATACGATATTTGTTGATTTCAGAATTTGATATTAAATATAAGCCGATATATTTTCTATTCAGAGCCTTGTATTTAATATCAAATGGGATTTTGGGTTTGTCGTGAATGGTGGCTTAAATAACACTATTCTTAAACCCCGTGTGAAAAGAATAAATCTTTTAATTAAGATTTAAAGAAGAATTACCAATTAATTAACATTTAATTGGAATTGAAAATGGAATGTGAATTGGGCTTATTGTGAACTGTGTTTTTTTTAATGACATTGGTTCTTTAACCCGATTAACAGTGAAATGTGGTTTGGAATTTATATATCTTTTAACTAAGATTTAATGGAAATTTTCCAAGGTAAAGTTTTCCAATTTAATAAAATAAATTGGAATGGAATGGAATTCGATTTGATAATAATCGAAGTGAGCTTCTATAGAGGAAGACTGTTAATATATGTGGAATTTAAAAGGCTTTGTCATTATTCCATTTATATTATTAGTCGGGTACGGAAATTGATATCGATTACATATTGATCTGTTTTCCGTGAAGATTCCATAATGATTGGAATGTGATTTTGGGTTTATCGTAAACTGTGTTTTAAATGACATTGGTTATTTAACCCAGTTAAAGACAGGATATGATTTTCCAAAGTTAAACGATCATTGATATTGATTTTTGGGAAGATTAAAACTAAGTGGAGTTTTAATGAATCTTTAATTAGATTGAAATGAGGATTTGATAATTTAAATTATCAAATCTGACAAATGATCGGGAATGGAGCATCACCAGTTTTACTCCAAGCGATAGTTAAATCTTTAATTAAATTTGAACGTAAAATGGTAATTAATATTTACCGATAACACCGTGGTGTTAGATATGGAGTATTACCAGTTTTTCTCCATGGGATGAAAAGGTTGAGATTGGGAAATATAATAAATGATTACTTCGGTAAGGTTCGCTAAACCCGACTAGCTTGGATAAACCTTAATATGGTTTAAAATTGTGAAAATAATATTTGAATAAAAGAATATTCTGGATTGGAATGAGGCATATGTTTTGTTTAAGCAACACATGTTTATAAAATACGCTGGTTATTCGGAAAGACCGGGTTTATACCCATTCTGAATAACTGATACGACGATATGTCAACGATGAAGATGGTGGTTGAAGACCAGAGGTGTTCACATCGTTTGGATGATTACTGATGTCTTGATTGGGTTGTACACCCAAGACGAGGTAATAAGTGGTGATCGTCCAGATGCACTTGGAGATCAACGGATATGCGAGGGTCTCTCTCCTGTATTGGACATATGGGACGAGGAGTAAGATGCCTCCTGTTTCGTTCAGACCTAGAACGAACTTGTAAATGGACTATGTGTCTGACATTGGATTTTACTCTGTGATTGATTGATCTCTATCTAATATACATCTGTTTGGTGGTGGATAATTTATTCTCTTTCTTAACACCCTTCAACGAGACGTACGAGCTTAGGGGTTGTATATCGATAGACATCAGTTTCATGGCGTAAATTGCCTGTGTGGGATGCCTGAGTGGTAAATGATCAAGGCTTCTGTTGAAAGGAAGAGTCTTATGGTTTATGATCAAAGCATAGCTTTAATATAGCGCCGCTTTGTGTATAGCGTTAATTCGTGAGCCTCACACCTCGTTATGAACCAGAAATGGGAGAGGATCCAGGGAGAGCATGCGTTTCTTTCTAGTTAGAGGTGGTGTCAGGGTTTTGCACGCCCTGACATTTTTATATTTTTACCTATGTGGTTGTTGGAATGCGAGGCAACTCGGATATATCAGTCACTCCGGTGCCAATGGATATTGAGTCATCTGGCTCATTTACGCCCCATGGGGTGGGAAGACGTATTGTTCAAGGATTTTTAATCCACTTAAAATGTGGACCGGCCCTGTGGCTCCTAAGGGCTTGATAGAGTATTGTCCTGAGACATGGTAGGTTAGATTGTCTCGAAGCGGTAAGGATGATCCCTTGCCTTGGTTCATGTTGGAAATCCAACTTCCAATGCGACATTTCGATTTTAGTTGTAATCCTGTATATGGCGACATAGTGGGATGGGGAGCTCATGCCGTCTATGATTGATACATTTTATTTTGAAGTTGATTTCTTCACTTATAGTAATAATAAAATATTAAATTTCTAGTATCAAGCATTATTTGGCTATTATAAGGTAAAACTCTATCCTCCGGCTTGTGTTGCATTGTGTGATGGGACCTGAGTCTTATAATAGATTCATTGTTCTATATTTAGCATTGCGTTGTTTGTTTTATGCACTGGTATTCTTGGGAGGAAACCCGTTCCGTGTTATATGGCGTGGTCCCTTGATTCACCTAACTTGAAAATAAAGTTTAATAACTATTTTAGTTCTCACACCAGTCACATGACTGACCTAGTGTTTATTGTTTCAACCTAAACTTTGGGTGCCCCTATTTTCCACATAGGCAGCTAGTAGTTGGGTTTTGCAGATATTATATTCACAGGATCCTGGTTTATAGCTGAAGGGATATTCAGAAAGCTCTGTATCCGTGTATTTCTTTCAGTTGTGTTTTGTATTATTTTTCCGCTGCTATGTATTTAAATGTAATTTGTAAATCTCTGTTATTTATCAAATGTATATTATTTGTTCATACTCTGTATATTCATGTATTCTGATGTAATTGTTGTAATAAGCAATGAAATGTTCTTCTGTTTGTGTTCTTATTTGTCATGTTTTCAATTCAATCCGGTCTTTCCTTCACAGGGAAGTTTGGGTCGTCTCAGGTACAACCACAACTCGCCTTTCTCAGCCTTCTCCAATCCAAAAGAAAATCAAAAATCCAAGCGGCTTGCCTCATAGGCTCATAAAACCATCAATCCCAAGTAATATTGTAAACATGTACCTTTTTGTTAGGCATAATTCTATCTCTTGCATTTGCTTTCATTCAATATCTGCTCAGCATACATATATCCATTTCCAATTGGTTTCAAATCAATCCAACTTCCAGTTTTTTAACACTCTAATCAACTTCTAAATAGTTCACATCCATCCTATCAATTCAAATCTGATTTCTATTTAAGTTAATCAACTTATTATATTTTAATCCAATTCAATTCCAATTAACAACATCCAATATATATTCAACTTGCTTATTCATAAGTCCAATTCATATTAATAATTCAAAACTCAAAATTTCTCTTTATTTAACTTCATTCGGAATTATTTCTAATTCAATCCAATTTTATTTAACTTAATTTAAATTTCAATTCATTTGATACATTTTTAACATTTCAATATATTCAACTTATACAAGTTAAATTTTGATTTCAGAATTCAAATTCCTGGATTTTAGGTATGAAATCATATATAGTTATACACATATATTTATAATCAACTCAATTCAAAACATTTGAATTTCTAAAATAACTCTATTTTTCTCAAACAATTTCCATTAATAAACCTACTATGGTAGCAATCCATCACTTAGAAACTCGAAAATGAATACCGATAATGTCGCGACCCATTATCAGAATTATTTTCTCGCCACTGAAGTGATTTCAATGCTTAATCACTTTCAAAATCCATTTAAAGCCATTCTTATTCAAAAATACCTCAAAGTAATATTATATTACTTCTAAAAATACTTTCAAAAATATTTTCTAAACATCTGTGGTATAAATTCTCAAATTCTGGTTTGAATCCAATTGTAATTCAACTTATCTGTACATTCTATTCTTATACCAATTCAATTTGGTTTTTTTATATAACCATTTCAATATTTTATAATTTCATCTGATTGTAATAACAATCAACACATCCATAAACTATAATATTTCAAAAAAAAAATACTCATTTTATATCAAAATAATTTTTGGGCGAAACTATTTCATTTACCCATTTTAAAACAATACTGTATCGAATTGATTTGTTTGAGAGTTTAGAAACACCTATCGATATAGTTGTACATTCTGTATCGACCAGAATTCATAAACCACTCAACAAAACCAGTCAACACAATATAAAACAATTTCATATCAAATCTACAAATACGCTCTTACATATATACACTCAAATTCAATATAGGGTATTACTAACCTCATCTCTATTGAATCACGCCATAGAGCCAAGCTTACTACTCAACCTTCAGTTCTACCAAATGTAATGGCCCGAATTTCCGTACTCTTTGAGTCGGTTAATAACACCACACGTCCAACCCAAATTGCACAGAAATACTAATCATTATTAGAAAGTAGTTAGAGGATGATAAATAGAAAGAAATATTATAATAGAAGAAAACGAAGATCACAAACTCACAGCGGAACGCATAAAATATTGTAGGTAACATAAACTTTGAAATACAATTCAGTAACTTTATATACATACCACCATCAGAGCACAATAGCCATTTCTGGAACAGTTATAAACACCTGTTTCTAGATACGAACATAATACACAGCGGAAAAATATGATAGTCTATAGCTAACTGGTGAAGCCTCCTGCTTCAAGCTCCTCCAAGTGAATCTATAAAATCCTGACTACTTGACTGCCCGTACAAATTTGGGCACCTAAGAGTTTTGGGAAAACAAACAAAATAAACTCTGGGTCAGTCATGGGACTGGTGTGAGTAAACTCCAACCATTTGTTTAACTTTCCAAATTCCTTTCGAGAGAAAGGATAATAGTAAGACTAGCCCACACATAAACATGGACGGTTTTTACGTTGCTATAACCCAAAACACTTTGATATGAAAATCCAGTGATATTATAATAATGTCTAATCAAATAAATAACCAAATAGCAGAACACTTACATCTCACGCTCCACATACATAGTATAAAATCAAAAACCGTAGGGCGCTTATTGGAGATTGGATTCCGACTATGACAATGTATGGAACCACCTTCCGATAGTGTATCTCTAGAGGGGAATACACTGGGTTCAACAAGAACGTCTTGCAACCCGGCCCACACATGGCTGACCACTCAATTAACTTGAGTGTATCAAGCATATTATCACCAACGAACAGAATAAGAAGAAAATGAAATTTCTCTAGATCAAGTGATAATACCCCTAATGGGAATGACCCACTGGGCCACGCTGCCTGCCCGATTTCGTTCATTTCCCAGTTGATGAGGCTTGAGGTCACGCTTATTTTTCAGAACATCTTGCCACTATTTACTTTGAATATCACGTCATTGTACATTCGTCCATATACTTTGTCCTGGGACTGGACAAACCGAAGGCACCATTCTATTAATCCATCTTGTGTAATTTCCACCTAGGATTGATAGATCAGCCCTTGCACTTAACTCCACCTTCATATATCTTCATCATAAGTTGATTCGTCATGCTTATGCCAATACGGAGTGGTTTTCAGATATTAAACCTGATCTCGGTCTCTCCGTATTGACAATGGAGGTATTAAATAACTAAAATATTGATAGTCGGTGATTTAACTATCAAAGTAACATCCATACAATCAACGGTCCTATTTCCAAATGGAAATTCTATCGATCAATCATCAAACAATACTGGCCCCTTTTAAAATCAATTCCTTATTATATTATCATATCCATTTCCCATTTTCCATCTTTCATACCATTTCAAAGCTCGATTTCCAATATTGTAATTTTTCTATTCGAGAAAATCTCTCTTATTCCAGTAAGAAAACATTTGTAGATATTCACGAATCTTTATTTTCTATATTCAGAAAATACACCTTATCAATATCGGATAATATTTCCATATTCCATCTATTAATTTCTCATTGACCAATTCATTTCATTCTCTATGCATAGAAAATATCTCTCACTTTAATTGGGGAAAACATTTCAAAATCCTTTAAATTAAACTGATGTTATAAAACATCATTATTATCACTCAAACCATAAATCATTTGTTAACTAACGGTATCACTAACGAATCCTTGCTACTAAACCTTAACCATTTCTCCATCAATCATGCAGTCAGTCAAGTTGGGGTAAAATTACCTCTTAGAACTTAGCTGAACTACATTCTTAATTTTGAAATAATCAAGGCCCACAAGTTTAAATTTCATCAAAAACATTACTTACGAAACTCTTGGAATCAATTGAAGAATCCATTTCTTTTACGAAATACATTGATTATAATGATAGCGTTATAATCGTTGTTTCCAAATATTTGATTTATAAATATTTATTATAACGGTAGCATTAAAATCGCTGTTTAGATTTATAAAAAATTTATTATAACAACAAAGTTATAATAGTTGTTTCCAAATATTTGGTATATATAAACATATAACTTGTACTTATTAATTTAAATTAATAAATAAATAATTAAATTTGATTCAAAACGGAGAGTAAAAATAGCTACTTCCCTAAATTCGATATAATCAAATTCCAATAAATAACTTTCTCTTGAATAATCTATATTCAATTTATATTCCAAATATCAGAATTTATCCACTATTTCATGTTAATTCAAATTCCAAATTCTATTTATAATTCCTATTCATATTTTTCCATACCAATCTCATTTGTATTGAAATCATTTAAAGTCTTGTTTATTATTTCCTTATAAATTTGCTAAGTTCAAATATCAATTCAAATATTGGTTTCAAAACCGATTTCAACCTTTTCATATAAATTCAAATTTGAATTTATATTTCAATTATCCAATGGTAAATAATTCAATTAATTTATTCTCATTTATAAACAAATTCTTGATTCATCCATTTGAACCGGGTTCTATTCTCAACTCTATTCAAAAATTAAATTTCTATTTTTGGAAATGATTTTCCTTTTTAAATCCCAAATTTCATATCTATATCTAAAAATATTCTATGGTATTTAAATACCAAAATTTGGAGGGTCAAGGTAATTCAACATGGCATAATTTATCACAGTATATATCACAGTAAATAACAAACAATAATATAAATGTTGAGGAACACAGTTGGATCCCTCCAACCTGTTTCCCTGCATATATCACAGCAAAACCACTGTGCCATTTCTGAAGCAACATACTACCATGCCAATCACGCTTCACCAACGTGCTTCCCTAATCCCTTTTATAAACTTTTTTTCTTTTTTTTATTATATAGTTAGTTCCTTTTTCCCTCTACGTCCTAAGCTCCTGAAAACCATCCCAAGCACTCAGCCTCACCTTGTCGTAGCCAGCCTTACTTATCCACTTCATTTTCTTCCAACAAAATAGGCTATAAACAAATCCTTAATCCCCTTATTTACAGTCATTTAATTCAGCTAACCCCTCTTCATTAGTCTAGCTAACCGATCGTCGGTTTCCAGGAAAACCGACACCCCTTTTCCCATTTGAACTAACAAACGTCCACCCAATTTAAACCACTGACGCCAACTACTTACCATCCCATACTTCAGCCCATTTAACTTCGGTGGCCACTCATAACTTCAACACAGTACCCTACTTTACTAAACAACATACAGACTTATCATTACCTCCTACCACGTGAACACCATCCAACTTAAGCTCGTAAATACCCTAACTGTCACCAACCTGAAACACAAACCTCCTATTTCTCACATCCGCACCAAACGCACTGACTCCCCCATCGCCAAACAATACCCTGAATGCTACTACATCAGCAACCTTTCTTCACTTTCATAACTCTCCTTCACGACCTGCTACATGCCCAAACACACATCCAAGCTTTCCTTCATCCACTCCCTAAATAGCTACTCATGCTACAATGTCCTAAACATGGCGATACTCTTCCAACACCACAGTAAAACGCGACTATAATATCGAGAACATGATAAAATACCGAACTCAAACTACACCAAATATCCTTAAATATTCGCGCTAGACGCGGCTTCACTCCACAAACCCAAAGGTGATAACGATTTCATGCATTAATGCTTGATTCTCCTTCGATTTCCACCCCCTAAGCACAACGGTGGACTTCCAAACCCCAAAACACACATTGAGATCATCAAGAGTTGGTGCAGATATAGATCTCTTTGAATCAAGCCCAAGAATTGAGTTTAAATGAATTTAGGAATTTTAAAAGATTTGATACTAATTTTTGAAGGGAACAAATCAATTGTAAGGGAGAAGTTTCGGTTGTTGCTGAAGAAAGAAATTGAAATGGGTTGGCTTGTTTTGTTTTATAGAGATGAGTAGCTTCCTACGTAAGCTATAGGTTGGATAATTTAATAAAAAAAACAATACGTCAGCTTCTGTTTTAGGACGAATACGTTTAATTTGGCTGATATCTTTGACTGTAGAAGCTCAAGAATGCTTCTTCAAGATTTGATAAGACTCGCTATTGGTTACCAGTGAGATAAAATAATATATAATATTATATATACTCTTTGTTTTTAAGTCCACCTGTTCGAATAAGAGCAAAGTCATAGCTGATATATTTGAATTGCTCGTTACATATATCCCTACAGGCGAAGATATAATAAAAATTTGCCAGAGATTTTTGTTCTGTTTGTTTGAGTTACGGGAATTTCGAACGCAGGGTATACAGTCTTTTTTTGAAGGATAACGGGTTTTCTTTTGATTTGCCAACTTCAAAGTAGGTGCACGTGCCATTTAATATTCATGTCTGTATCGTTTAACATAGGCATAGACAGTCCTTCAACTATCCTGATTTAGTACATGCATTTTCAACTATAGGCAATGAAATTCCTCCTTTTATGTGTGCACGCATTTAATCCAAGTAGCTTTAATATATTTTCAGGCCAATGTGATTAGCTTAGGGTTAGTCTAATTAATCTTATCTGATTTAGATTAGATTTTTAGAAGATTCCAATTTGATTTTATATTATATAATAATCCAAATTATCTCGTGGTTTACAGTTCGAAAATCCCAAATCGTTATTTAGTCATAAAGACGGACGTTTTCCAGATTATATTGTGATTTTAAATTTAAATTCGAATGTATAACTGGGATAACATTATTACATCGATGGTTTTATAATATCAACATAATCATTTAAATTTACCGTTATATAAACTCACTAACCCCATTCTAATCTAATTAGAATTTTTATTCACATTAAAACCATTTTTATATATATTCAAATACAACATTATATGGCTTTAAAATAAAAAAATTTGGATTTTAACTCGATATCTCAAATAAAATGAATTCTGTTTATTTAAAATCGTTTTAATTTATAAACGATTCCATAGCTATTATTTGAAATTTTGATTTGGACATAACTTACAATCGATAAGACGAAATATCGATTTTTCACTATTTATATTAATTAAATATCCAAAAATATTAAATTCAAGATATTTAAATTACTAAACCACTATTCAAATAATTTAATTAATTAATTACTAAATCGCTAAAAATCCGGGTCGTTACAAGATGTAAATCTAGTGGAACATGTTACTATAGTCTATATACATATGAGCATATGCCTGTCTGTTTTGGGGAAGGGTTGTACATAGAATTACATAAAAAATGTCATTTACAACCATGCTTATTAATGAATTTAAACCTGGTACATCAAACCTGTTTAATTAATAAGCTAAGAGGTTCCACTTCTGTTGTTATATCCGGGGGGACTCTTAAAATCTTAGTTTACTTAGGGGACCAAGCCTAGGTGTGGCTTTTGTCAATTCTGCTGTTGTTTGGAACCCGTATCAATCAATATCTCTGTTGGTATCATATCGGGGCCTCACACTAGGTATGCGCTAGGGCAAGCTTTACTGATCTGGATTATAAGAGGTTCAAAGTCTTGGAGGTGGGTATGGGCGCGCCCTGGTGGAGTCATGAGCGTGCATGGGTCCGATGGGGGAAACTAAGACGCTGTATTGCTGGCGAATAAGGTTGTGTCTTTAAATTTGACAGGTTAGGGATTGATATCCCCTGTTGTCGTGGCTAGCACAGATTATTCATGTCTGTAGGGAGTTGATCGCTGGGTGGTAATTAGGGTAAAACCTAATCCAGTTATTCTGATAGTTGGTGCAGAAACCTTTTCTTGGGATATGAATGAGAAGCTTACTTGATCTTTACCTTGTCTTGTTTATATCGCTTATCTCGTACTTGCATATCTTACTATATTTTATTATCCAGTATTGTTGATCAGTCTTGATACTTCTTACTTTATGCCTATGCTAAAAATCACCGGAACTCGCCAGACTTTATGTTTGACCTATTTTGTTTTCCGTTCTCTTTTTTCCTCCCCTAGGTTCTCAGGGTGGCGGACAGTAGCAGTGATCGTGATTTCTTGATTTAGCACGGACTTGGATCACTTCTCATCCTAGGTATTACTTCAGTTTATTTTCTATGTTTAATGTTATGGCATATGAGGGATATTACTTTATGGCTTTGTTTTATGATGGTTGATGAGACAAATGTTTTACAGTTATGACATTTGAAAATGTAATGTTATATTTGATTTGAAATAAAAGTTTGAAAATTTTTCCCGCTGCATTCTTTATTCTGTCTTGTGTAATTAGTCTTTGTATTATCATTTCGCTTCACATAACTTAATGCATCCTCATATGGGTGGCATTAAGGGATGTGGGGTGTCACAGAAGACATCATCGCATGCCAGATCCATCTGTCAACTCCTGATAAAAATTAAACCTATTTCCTAGCCTGCTAGTTGGTCTAGTTAATGAGTACCCAAGGCAATAAGAGGGAATATGAAACCTTGTATCAGACAACAGACTAATGCAAGTGATAAGCCAACCTCAAATTTCTGTAAGGTCCTAATATATAAGTCATAGATGGTATGGATAATCATACGTGACATGTCCCTGCATCTACAGAATTAGCTTATATAAAATGTATACTACTCTATGATAATCACATCATGGGTGTATCCTATGTCAAAATGCCAAGGTTGTTTTGATATCCAAATTGGTGATATCCACATCACATGACGTCCCTAAGGTGATAAAAGATTTAGCAAACATGACATCTATCATCCATCCTTACACTCACTCAGTGTGTCAAGTACATGGTGTCTAATACTTTTGTCACCCAGTTAATTAAAGCACTAAAAGGTATAACATTACCAAAATCTACCAGACTAACATTACGTCATAAATTCACCGATTGTAAACGATAACCTTTGGTAAAAACATTGAAAACCTCTAGAATGCGGGTAGATCGGGACAAAATATGGATAGATTTTTGATCCATCTTTGTGCTTCTTTGGCAAAGGCATACCAAAATTCTGAATATCATAACCCTTTGCACATGTTCCCTACAGTAAAATCTATCTCTAGACCATCTACCACTACACCATAATGGCCATTTGGCAACTCTTATGTTTTTCAACTGCCAACACTTATATGTGTTGTAGACTAGTGACACTAATATGTGTTGCTGTAGTAGAAATGTGTCACCAAAAATGTGCCAACACTTACTTGTGTTGGTAGGCCTGGTCAACGTTTATATTCTAAGGGAAAAAGGGTAAGTTCTCACCCATAACCTAATCGGTGCCTAGATCCTCTCTCCCCCAACGCTTATTCCTCTGAAGGCAGCTTCGAAATAAAAATAAAAATGGACTTCGAATTGATATCAGCGATCCCTATCTCTAATCGATATCAACATCAGCGATATCAAGGAATTTGGCTGTCTCAAATTGGTATTAGTCTCTCAAATCCTCTCTCGTTCCGTTTCTCAATCATCGACTTCGAATTGGGGCTACAGCTATTTGGTTCACTCACCGGGTCGCTCGTCGGCTTCAGAGACTTCGGCTTAGCAAATTAGGGGCAATCGACTTTTCCTTTTTGTGAATTAAGGTTTCAAGGAGTCACAGATTCTAGGAATCACGATATTAGGTAATAAAATCGATTTCACTTTCATTATGTTTCGAGTTAACTTGTTACATCAGATTTCTGCAAAGATTGTTTATGTTTTCACAATTCTATGTTTATTCATAAAGACATAGTGATTCTTCTTATGAAATTTTGTTGTAGATTTCTATTTTTTTTGGACTATAGATAACTAGGATCATAGTTTGTATGTCTAGGAGGGATGCTAGAATTTATGGTGTTTACTTTTGTTCTTTGTGATTCTCTGAAGCGATACCTTGGACATTCCATACTTGAACAATTCCAGGTAATGTTTTTTTTGCTAATACCCTATGATTAACTATAAAGAATTAAATAAAATAAATAGCTTCTACTCTATATGTAAAAATTGTACAACTAAAGCTTTTAGATGGGAAATGATGGGATGGATGATGCCTAAATGAGGCTGGTAAATGATGTTACCCTAAACCTTTTTCTGATTAATGTTACTTCTGTCAAATGCTTGGTTGATGGCCAACATAGGATCTCTTTATCTTCAACATGGGTTCTTTTGGGTTGTTACCTCCATAATAGACAATTAGGTTATAACTCTGCAATGAAAATCTGAGATTAAATTTAATTATATGTATAATTTTTAGGACGAGCTTTAGGGTAACATAAATTAAGAAGTAAGATAATCCCATCAAACATTCTACAATGACCCCATAATGAATTCTGTTCTTACATCTAACCACCTATTATTTAGTTTTTAAAAAAAATTCATATATATATATACACACACACATATATAAACTTAATAGTATGTTATTAAATATTTGGAACTTGATATAATTTTACCAAAAACCCACATTTGACTGTGCTGTAATGACCTGAAAGGAACTACATTGTAAAAACCATGGAAAGAATGTGATTGAAGGCATATTTTAGTGGCATTCTTCATTCAAAATGCGATATATACAAAATATGATATTAGCTAGATAAGCTGAATATGGTCAAACATCATGATATCTTCAACATGATATGTGTATTGAAAAAACATGGTTGTTATGCCTTATTTCTCTACATTTTGGTTAAGCTAATTTGGACAGTGGGTGATTTGCACGCGAAAAAGTCTCTGTTTGTGCGCAAACTGAGCCATTTTTGCATAGAAAATGAGTTGCTAATTTTTGCGCAAACTGACCCGTCTCAGTTTTTGCGCAAACTGAGGCGTGCTAAAAACTGAGCCGAGGTTCAAATATTATATTGAATTTATCAGTTTTGCAATTACACTTGTTATTTGTCAGTCTCGCAATGACATTTGTTATTTTTAGTTTTGCAAATACACTTGTTATTTATCAGTTTTGCAATTTGTTATTTATGTAAAAATAAGTGCATTTATATTTTGTAGGCACTTGTGGAGGAGGAAAAACAACAGAATTTGGAATGTAATGGCAACAAGAAAGAAAATACGTGTGATCTTGACAATGATCCTATCTCCAAAGGTTTTTGTTTGATAAAAAGAAAAATTACACGCTTTAGATCTGGAAGCTGTTTGGATAACAATGCAAGGCGTTGAGAAAGTTTGAATTGAGACACCATGTGTCATTTTAGAGAGATAGTGCAAGGTGTTAAGAAAGTTGTTTGGATAACAGTTTTAGATCCGGAAGCACCAATTTACGATGGTCCTCAAAACGGACATTACAAGCTTTGTGAATTTTCGGACGGAGGCTTTGTGATATGGTCCATATTTCTCCTTCATAATATCTAAAATTCTATGTATCTTTAGTAAAACTTTGTATTGTTTTTTGTAATTTGAACTTGATATTATGGTATTTTGAAATTGGACGCATTATGCAAAAGTGAAATTATTGAATTTGAAATGTGGAAGTGTACCAAATACTTTTATTTGAATTGATACGTTGAATTATATATGTGATTGAAAATCATAGAAACATGTTATATAAGTGTTAGCAATTTATGTATGCCAACATTTATAAGAGTTAGTAGGATTATGATACTAACATTTATAAGTGTTACCATATCTTATGGTTCCAACATTTATAAGTGTTAGCAATGAATATGTTTGTAACTCTTATAAGTGTTACCATATCTTATAGTTCCAACATTTATAAGTGTTAGCAATGAATTTCCTGTAACACTTATAAGTGTTACCATATCTTATAGTTCCAACATTTATAAGTGTTAACAATGAATATGTTTGTAACACTTATATGTGTTAGCAGTTACTCTGTTTGTAACACTTATAAGTATTACAGGAAATTCCTCACAGGCCATTGGTGACACTTAAAAGTGTTACAGAAATTATTTGTAACACATATACTTGTTGGGAATCCACTGTTTTGGTGTAGTGTACGAGACATCCATCTGAAGTCATTCAATCAATCGATCAAAGCATCGGTAGGTTAAAACTTTGACAAACTCTGCCAAACTACTACTATGTCATAACGCCAGTGACTGTAAGTTATAAACTATTCTCCTTTGGTGGTCTCATCAATATGTCCCAATGTCAATTTCACTTCATCTCGGAGAAGATTCATCCATCGTAGAATCCTCGCTTCCCATCATGGAATCACCGTTGTTGAATAACTAATCACTACATCGAAGCATCACATCTTTGGCTCGTGCCAAAGCAATTATTCGAAGAGTCACCTTATCGAAACCATTATCGAATGAACCATCATACCCTACTCCTCGAAACTGCATCATAGTCTATGTGAATTTGGCCAATACGGAAGCCTTCAATTGTAGTCGATATCAGTCACTCCATAATGGTTGATAACAATTACTCTAAACATGTATTTAACCAAAATTGGTTAAATACACATTAAGTAAAAGAAAATTGCCATCCGTCTCAAAATTGAAGCTTGTCTCCAATTTTATTCTCGGTCTCCCATCTATCTTTAAGCTCCAGTTCCGCTCCATCTTATAGTCAGCCATTACGCTCTAGTGTTCCTCCATCTCTAAACCAACATGCATGCTCGATTCTTCTTCGTGAATCTATCTCATTTGTTCGAGCCCATTTGTTTTGTGAGATCAGTCTATATGCACCTCCCTTTCTTTTGATCGATAAGCACCAAATTCTTGCGGACCAGATTATTAAGTTCAATGTTGCCTCCGAATGACATTTTGAACCAAAGTACGCAAACAAACAACCATGCAACCAGTAATCATGTAATTGTCAAAAATCAAATATGAACATCAATAATGACGTCCATAATATGAGTAGAACCTACCTAAAGTAACGAGTATGAGTTTAATGCCAAAATAGTTCAATTCTATAAAGTGTAAAAATAGCATGTAATAGCACATATATATTTAAAAGGGTTATATTCAGGCTAATCAAATTACTTTTTAATTCTTTTATTTATTATTAGTTAGTTACATCTATCACATAAATTATATTACTATACTATAAATCATCTATAAATGTCAATTTTATACCGTATAAATAATTAAGGATCAATGAGAGACAATATCACTCACCTTAGCCAAATTAATCCAAACAAGTTCCAGATCATAGATCTCTCCAATATGAGTCCAACAGAACAAACCGTGTTCAAACCGACGTACATTTGCAATAATTACTCTAGTTAGAATATTTGAAAAGTGAACTGAGATTAAAACAAAACAAATGCTACTCGGACCAATAACACGTCATTACCTCAGCAACTTATATTATATATCTCTTCCTCCTTAGGCGCATGCACATTGCATGCATTTTCACCTTCAAGTTTCAAAATTGTAACCAGACCAAAACATGCCCCTTCACCATCAATTATCTCCACCTTTGACCATACCCTGACCGTCGCACCACCACCCAGCGACATCCCATCTGGTCACGCACCCATTCCCATCAACCTGAGTGCCCCTATTGTCTATAGCCTCTAGAAAATGCCAAAACGTTCGTCAAGCTCAACTTCCCCCTTCTTCGACTACCAATCAGCGCAACATAGCTATTATCTTCGTTTCTCAGTCCACCACACATTTCCCTTTGGTTCCATGAGCTAATTCTCGATGATGGAGGCTATGGGAGCCAAAATACAAAAACTACACAGATATGCTTTTGATCAATCTTCGTGCATTCCAATGATCTGATCGACAAACAAAGACAATGGTTGAGTTTGTATCGATGATATGACCAACTTTTGTGTTTGGATTTTTGTTTTAAAGTGGACGGATTGAGAGAAGAAATGTGGACTATTGGATGCTATGGTATTATGATAGTTAGGGTTTGGATTTTAGAAAAAATAATATTATTCTCAAACTGCATGTCCATTTATGATTTATAATGGGCTAGACCTCCCACATTAAGCTTACAACTTGTGGATGCCGGATATGCTGGTCGGGTCCGAGCAGACTTCTTGCACAAGTCAACTGATTCAATATATGAATTATTCATATTAACAATTTGATGTTATATCATGCTAATCATTCCCACAATTTAATAGATTCAACACATGAATTTTCTGATCTATTTATATTAACGTCTCAACTTGTTATAACAACAATTTATAATTAAACTGAAAATTTCACAATTTATAAAAAGGGGAATGCTAAACGATAGTCATAATATTATCTAGAGGTTATAGTTTAAACCCACTCACCTTTCATGCTTTCCCAAATTTTTGGATCTGATCCTGTTTTAGCATCCATCGTTTTCCCCTTAATTGGATTTACAACCTATCGATCATGGATTTATTATTTTCATGAAAAGAGAAGGGAAAGAGAAATAATTTAAATAGATTAGTTCTTAGAAGTTTACCTTGCTTTCATGATTCAATAATTTTTTTAATAACGTTGATTCCCTCTTCCAGATCTGAAACCATAATTCTCCTAGGCTAACATTTTAATTTTAGAATAGATTTGAGAAGAGAGAGAGAGCCATGGCAGAGCTCCATTGTAGCCGCTAAATTATGATGTTTAGGGTTAGGTCTAGGGTCCTATTTATAGGATTAGCGGAGGAACTAGGACCCTCAGATCAAAATTTAAGATATCAGAACCGAACACATCAGAAGAACTTTCTGGATCCTCAGGTGGGTCGACCCCCAACGGTCCATTTTACCTCCAAAATTTCCCGCCCGCCGTTTTGATTTTTGAACTGATTTTTGAATTTTCTGGATATATTTATTCAATATATATATACATATAAGCTCCTTATATGTATACAAACTTCTAATGCTCATAGCTTCTTCATACGGTGTCCGTTTTACACAAACAAGGTGTCTATCTTAACCAGAATTTTGAGATAGACGCAATGGCGCAGTCCGTTTTACTTAATTCTGAATATTTAATTAAGTTATCCTTATTTTATTATCTTAAAAAATACGGGGTATTACAAATAATTTATTATTAACCCAAAACAAATCAATGGAAAACAATTTTCATGTGACGAGCGTGAAAAACTTGACCATACATAATCCAGCAGCATTGCCAGCATACCACCTTCTAAAAATATGTAACTAAGTAGCTTGGTTTTATTTCATGTCATGCAACATCTCATTTTCATATAGCGAGTTACAAGAATCTTAAGATCATTGTATCCTAGAATTGAGGCTGGTAGAGGAGACTTAAAAGTTACATTGTCGGTATTAATGGAAAAGCCAAAGCTAGACTGAGCAACTTTGCGTTTCAGAGGGCTAACATAATTTATTTTGGCGGCAGGTAGGTCAGGGGGAGAACTGTAGGCTGGTGGTGGTCAAATGTGAGTGTTGTAGTGAAGTTGCTTGGCGGGTGTCTTGTCATTAGACTGTAACAAAGGAGACTTGTTGTATGAATTAGCTGTGTTATTGCTAGAAACTGCTACAGCTTTTACCGACATGATAGTTACCTATTGTAGAGACTGATCAAGTGGCACATATAATTTGGACAAAAGAAACCTTCTAAAATAAGAAAAGGTGCAACTGCGTAGAGATGGTGCACGATAGAAAAGACACTCTATAAATAATAATTCCACATCTGAATTGCCATGAAGAACAGACACTCAGTTGCCCTTTAGCGCGAATGAGGTAGATTCATATGGGACGACAACCATATTTATTATTTGGCGATGATGACCACGATTATGATAGGTGAGACGACATTCACATTTATGACATGGCTTGATGATGACAATATTTATGACATGGTGAGACGACTACCATATTTACGACATGGCAAGAGATGACCATGTTTACGATATGATGATACGATAACCATACTTGTGACATGGCGAGGTGATGACCACATTTATAACATGGTAAAATAGTGTCCATATTTGTCAAATGCAAAAAACGATGGAACCCCAACAAGATGATTACGAAAGATATTATGGGTGGTATCTAGGATCAAAGATATTTAAAGAGATACATTTACATACATATATGTTTATTATATGTTAGATCTACCACGAAGTAGATGGGTCCAGTATGTGCGTGTAATGAGGTCGATTGACATTAAAGAACCTAATATAAGTAAAATGGTAAATAATCTGTATATGTAGTGTTATGTATAAAAATGTGTAGTTTACCAATCACCAAAACAATTATTCTAGCTCCTGAAATCAGTGCATAGGCTAGGTATAAGATAAGAGTAGGTAATCTAGGTAAGATTACAGCTGTTAGAGGCACTTGACTTAAAAGTGTTTAGCAGGTTGGTAAGAACTTATCTATATTATTTTTTAAATTACTTCGCTATAAGTTATTTACTACAACCTTGATAAATATCTTTTTTATTTGAAGTGTACCGAATAAACAATTCTTATTTCAGTGAACTTGGGTTTTTTCTTTTTATGAAAACTGGAGCCTATTAGGGTGCGTGTTATTACAATTTAGTTGATTTACATCAATATTTTAAAAAATAGGTTGTAAGTAGGTACTTAAAATGAAACTTAAACATGATGGTACACTGATAAGTATAAGGCTCGGATTGTAACTAACGGATTTGGGCAAAGATAAAACACTGACCTTTTGGAAACTTTCTCACCTATTACCGAAGTTACATGTACTCGATTATTTATTTCTTTTGCTACACTGTATGATCTACTAATTCTTCAAATGTATGTAAAAACATTTATTTTGAATGGTGAATTAGAAGAAGAGAGTTTTATTGACCAATCTAACACTTTGTTATACCCCACTAAGAGCATAAAGTTTGTAAATTAAATAATTCTCCATATGAGTTTAAATAGGCACCTAAACAATGTTGTAAGAAATCAATCTAGTATTTTTAACAAGGTTTTAAAGAAAATGAAACTGAAAAATGTATTCATCATAAATCTGTATGTTAACACCAAAATGTCAAAGGGGAATTGAAAGTCAAATCTCAGGTGGAGGGGTGCTAAAGACAGAAAGTCTTCAGTGCAGTCAAAATCATGCTTTCAGATAATTGCTTCCACAACCAGAATTGGAGTGGCAATGAATTCTCTTCCGCGAGGAAAGCCCCTTTGGGGAAACACAAAGGGCATGATCTTTTAAACATTTGTCTTAAAGCACATGGAAAAAAAGGAAGGTATGTCTTTCAATCTACCCAAAGGAAATATGTTGAAAGCTTAAGCCTCCATCACATAAACATCACAAACAAGCCTCGTATACAAAATAAGATGATTCCATAATCTTTATCAAAAGGCCAAGATCTCCTACAAGTTCACTTCTCCCGCAAATAGCTAAACCTTCCGAAAGAGTACCTCCGGAAAACCTTGTAGCGGAACTATGGTTATTGTACCGAGGGATAGGAGAGGGCGCCTTCACTAGGCCTCCACATGCGCTTTTGCAAAAGAGCCAGGACAAAGCCCACACGACAAAGAAAAATCTAGCACGCCCTATAAATACGACCCTAGCGGTCTGGAATCCAAATTAGATTTCTCATTCTTAATCTTGTATATATAAGTTTAAGTTGTAAACTCTAATTTCAAAATTAATTTGTAGAAAAGTACGCAACATCAGAGTTATAAAGAAAGAGATTTATTCCAATAATTAAGGTAATAAAGTAGCAATTTCGTAATTATTATATGATTACTATATTATAACTTTGCATGTTTAATCCTGAAAGCATCTGGAAGGCATTAATCTGGTAGTATTACCTTTCGAAGGTGCCGAAGCTCTTGAATGATGGAATAGGTCAATTATACTAACTTTGAGAATGGAATATCTGAAAACACATAGAGTACGATCCATCAATTGTTCCCTAAGATGATCCCAAACATAAAAAATTCTAGAATCCCATTCAGAGATCCGATAGGTCCTTCGTCAACCTAATCGAAAATTCATTTAAGTGATATACAGGGTAATTCACCATAAGAAATCTAAGAGAACAGAAGCATAACGAGAGGCCTAATGGCCTGACCGAAGGGTCAACTACGAAATCTATAAGGATTTGTCAACATAAGCTAATATGCCAAACGACAAAGAAACTTTTGAGTATTTTTTCCAACACCATCCTGCCGATGTCTGATTATTGTATCTTGTTTTCTACAGGACTACTTTTTAGAATCAAAGAGAACACTCTACAATATTTTATTCATGGAAATGGTAGAGAAACCTAATCTAACCCCTTTTCCAAGTAAGGATTTTACGGGGAATACACCATTTTAGGGTGTTAACCATATTTTTACTAACATTTTTGGTTCTAGAAGAAGGCCTCGAACCTCTGTCGCCTTTTAACCTCCTTATTTAGTAAAAACTACTTTTGACAAAAGTAGAAATGGATCTTGAGTACAAGAAATGTCAGTATGCCTGATGAAGGACTTATTTTTCGTTGAGAAAAGTTTCATATGATATAAAAGGAAGTGACTACAGTTTGAGAATGGATACCTACGAAATGAAAGAACGCTTTCTAAAGGGCTTGATACGAGCCCAAAAGGAAATATCAAATACCTTAAGTCTAACAAAAGAAAGGAGGTTATAATCTCATCGTGTTATCGACAATAAAATATCAAAGGAACAAGGAAATAATTTCAGCATCTGGAGTAGCGGAAGACGCTACTCCCTCCGGCATGATGGCATTTAGACATGGGTGATAGATTGATTGGATCAGAGTAGGGATCTTCTGATCCATTTATGCCAGAGATATCCTAGGTGAACTTATGGTTCCAAGAGGAATAAATGCTAAGAATGAAGGCTTTGAATTCAATTAATCAAAAGAAGGTTAAAGCCTATGGTCTAGACAATCGGAGTATAGACTCCTTTCACAGCGGAATGAAACCTTTCTATACTTTAGAGCAAACCGGAGAAAGAGATGACAAGTTGTTTTTTCAGATAATAAAGGCGATTCATACTTAATCAAAAGGATTAATGTTTGGAAAGGAATTGGAAAAGGATTACGAAATCTTAGCTCAAAGATGGAAACCAAACACTAGCGAGCCTTCCTCGATTTACGACCAACAAAAAGAATGAAAAGAAAAGATAGGATTACTAATGAGACCCTTCCATGTCATGAGCCGAAAGAAAATCCTAAAAGGAAAATGGCTAATGATGGAGACCAAGAGTCATGGCTAAGGATTAAAAAAATAAGAAGTAAGTCTCCGAAAGGAAAATTAAAGCTAAATTTTCCTATGGAATATAAGCTAATTACTTTGATGTAAAAATATTTACTTGTTAACAAGAGAAGATCTTGGTTATGGGCTATCAAGAAAAAAGGCATTAAAATTCCAAAGGAACGAAGAAGGAATTAAATTCATCATCACTTGATGAATGTTCATGGAACCAACCATTGAAAAGCTCCTATAAAAGTAATAATTCATTTCTATTGAAATAGAGATTATAAATAAGCTTAATGAGAATGTGAATTCCATCTTAAATAAGAATGCCTACAAGGATAATGAACGAAACCAATTACAAATAAGATATTCTATTTGGTTTGGGATGAAATTCCCTTTTGATTATGGATTAACTTAAAAAAGTTCCTAACATAGTCAAGGCGCTTCCTAAAAGAGAGGAGCAGTAAGCCTGGGAACATACCCCCGGTACCCATTAAATTCCTTTGTATACCAAGTTCCTTCCACATAAAGGGAGAGGGTAAGCCTAGGGCAATGCCCTAGCTCCAGGTCCTAGGTATATCCTAGGAAATTCTTGGGAGGAGGGTAAATCTAGGGGTTACGCCCAACACTGACAAGCCCTTGACATAGTCAAGGCCCCCACTAGAGGAGGGATGGATAAGCCCGGGGACATGCACTCGACTTCGAATGAAATACGCTCTACCTTTATTCTATTTAGAACAAGTATTGTCTCTTCTTTAGCATAATCTCACCCTACCTCTACTCTAAATATGAGCACACCCTACCTTTTCTTATGCCTCATTCGCAGAAGGGAATGAGAGCTCAAAAGGAGAACATAAAGCATGCTAAGCCTGTGCTTTAGGAAAAAGCCTAAAATGGGCTAAGAATCTTGAAACACCCCACATCCGTTAAGGTCACTCACAAAGGGAATGCCTTAACTTCGGTGGAGCAATATAGGTAAAAGATATGGATAATTTACCAGACAGACATATAAACAGCGGAAAAAAAAACTAAATTTATTTCATAAGTACGTGGTTCAGTTAAAATCATTACGACAACTGTCTCAAATTAGCTTCCAAAATTATTACAACAAAATCTCTGTCTTGAATTAAAAACATAAAGAAGCATTAAAACAACAGTAAGGCAGTGTAAATCCCCAATAAGAGAGTATCCAAATCCATAGCCCAAGGAAAAAGATTCCAAGCAATACATCTACTCTCTTCAAGCTAGAAATAATCCGATCTAAGCTAAAGTGTTCCCTCCCTAGGGAGGGGGGGGGGAGGGGGATAAAACGGAAGAAAAGAAGACGAAAGAAAATGGGTCAGACATGAGTCTGGTAAGTCCAGTGACTATTTAGTATGTAAACAAGAAAAAGGGTTATAACATGAATAAACTGAATCCAGGACAACACCCTAGAAATAAGATAATAAGGCTGAATATGCTATCGTACTCATTTCACTTCTTTGCACCACCTAACAGTGTCCCAACTAGTAATCTATATAAAATGATCATATTGTAATGTGACCCCATCCCCGCAATTGTGGTAGCCTTCAGGTGTACATCTGTCATGAGGACTTCACCTCAATCTGCCTAATTGCAATGAACATGTTAGATGTACCCTTACTACTCTATCGATCGGCTCCTTACTCGTATTAATTTTTCCTTGTTTCTGTGTCAATCGACCCTCTCTTGCTTGTAGATACCCTGTGTTGGTCCCACCATAAGGTGTATCAATCCTTATGATAACAACCCGACACGATTCAAGATGCATAGTGTATAACTACTGGTACCTAGTGCCTGCTTTTTCCCACTCCGGAGTACATACACGCCTGTAAACCGTCGGAACCTACACTGACGTACCCCCTGCCGTTGTTTTGACCGCTTATAATCAGCCCAGTAATCGTGCCTCACCCTGCCTATTTATGGGTACCATGATACATCTATGTGGGTTACTGCTGAAATGAGTCCCCGTTACTAGGGTTTCCTACTGGTTAAGTTTGTGGGCCTATATTTACTAATATTACCCACCAACCCGATATGTACTTAACCCTCCCACTTATTCAAGCATGTTTATTTAATGGTTAAGTTTGTGGGCCTATATTTACTAATATTACCCACCCAACTTGATATGTACTTAACCCTCCTACATATTATGCCATATTGGTTAAGTGTTGTCCATTCATGTTAACTTAACACACCCATTCATCATGTCATGTTGGTTAAGTGTTTCTTATTAACTTAACCCTCCTCACTTATCATGTTGGATTGGTTAAGTGTTTCCAATTAACTTAACCCCGTTCATCCATCAAGTTGTATTGGTCAAGTGTTTCTTGTTAACTTAACCCAACGTGTTCCTCATGTTGTATTGGTTAAGTGTCATCAATCAATTCAAGTTACTTAACCCACCTACTTGTCATGTTACTTTGGTTAAGTGTTGCCTTCTTGTGTCAACTTAATCCTACCACAAATCAAGTTATATTGGATAAGTGTTGCCCTCTTGATTTAACTTAACCTTACCACAAATCAAGTCATATTGGTTAAGTGTTGCCCTCTTATTTTAACTTAACCTTACCACAAATCAAGTCATGTTGGTTAAGTGTTTCTTATTACTTAACCGTACCCATCCATCATGGTATACTGGTTAAGTGTTTCCTATTAACTTAACCCTAATAATTCATCTTGTTATATTGGTTAAATGTTTCTCGTTAACTTAACCCTAGTATTTCATCTTGTTATATTGGTTAAGTGTTTCTCATTAACTTAACCCTATTCATTCATGTTATATTGGTTAAGTGTTCCTATGAACTTAACCCTAGTCATTCATGATATATTGGTTAAGTGTTCCTATGAACTTAACCCTAGTCATTCATCTTGTTGTATTGGTTAAGTGTTTCTCATTAACTTAACCCTACCATTCTTGTCTTATCTTTAATTCATTTATTAAAGCACTAACCACTCACATTAGATATTTATTGTTGTTGTTGCTGGATGTGCCGGTCGGTTCCGGGCAGTCTTACACCACAACTCAATCTAACCTCGGGTTCTTTTGGGCTTGACGCACTAACCTCTCACATTAGATATATACTGTTACGGTTGCTGGATGTGTCGGGCGGTTCCGGGCAGTCTTACACCGTAACTCAATCTAACATCGGGTAAGGCATATTCGTCTTTTTCTTAATTTACATATTTATCTTTCAAATTTATATGTAAATTATCGACAATTATTGCCATTCAAGTCATGCCCCCATTTAACCTCTAAATCATATTTTCAATTTTTTGGTATATAAATTTTACCATTTTTATGCCCTAATCATTCATATATTTATGGGCCAAATTATGCCAATAATATAAATTAAAGATTTTTCCCAACGTTACCCCCGTCATACGTTCGCAAAATTCACATAGAATGTTAGGCTCGTAACTTAGCCTAACTTATATACAAAAGGGAAAGAAGGGAACATGTGCCATTCGAACAACATAATAAGGATCTAACTAAACATGTGTCATATAAATTTTGGCATAAAACAATGAACTTGCATTTTTGGATCCAATCAACATAAGTCTTAAGCATTTGAATTTACCCAAATCCAACTAGGCATGTAAATGTAATCTTGCATTTTGGATCCAAATAAATATAAATCTTAAGCATATAGAATTTCACAAGTTCAACTAGGCATGTGAATGTAAACTTGCAATTTGGATCCAATAAACATGAATCTTAAACATATGGAATTACACAAGTTCAACTAGGCATGTAAATATGAACTTTTATTTTGGATCTAATTTTCATGGATCTAAATGTAGATCTAAACATAATACATGTTTTGGCCTAACAACTTGCATGTAACATAACATGAATAAATCACTAATTTTACATGATTGGTTTACATCAACATAATAACCACATAGCCTAACAACTTGCATGTAACATAACATGAATAAGTCACCTATTTTACATGACTGGTTTATATCAACATAATAACCACATAGCCTAACAATTTGCATGTAACATAACATGAATAAGTCACCAAACTTTACAAAATACATGATTGGTTTAACATCAACATAATAACCACAATAATCTCATAAGCATATACAATAGAATCGTTACAAGAACAGGCATGAATCAGCATCATTATTATCTTACAACTAGGAATAACGCTAGTTTTCACTTTATTACAAATCATAACTTTTAATCGTTCACATCTAAATAATAACAGGACTTACAAACAAAAGAAAGTCTTGTTTTCTAGGATCTGTTTTCTGAATTTGAAAAGCAATCCCTTGAAGAAGACTATCAATTCTCTAAGTTAGTTTTTGATTCGAAGCTTTTAACTTGTTCTAATTGAAGAAGAAATGGTGGCTAGGCTAGAACTATCATGGACAGCATGGTGGCTCCTTGGAATGAATTTGTGTGATTTAGGGTTTGAGGATTAGGGTTGCTTTTATAGAAGTTTAATCTTATGTGAACCGTTAGATCATTCTAGGAGCAATCACAACCATGCAGACTAGATAGAGTTATCCAGAATTGCCACATATGCCTTAGTAACTCAGCAACAGGTCAGAAAATATTCAGCAACTAGTCAGAATCGTCACTGTTTTGGATCTGGGCGAGGGGGTAGTTCGACCCCCAGGTCGACCCCTTGGTCGACCTGTATAGGGGAGATCGACCCAATGGTCGACCCCTTGGTCGACCTGCCTTGGTATAGGTCGACCTCTAGGTCAACCTGTCTGGGTTATTTTACTACTTAATTTTCTTAATTTCTTTTGAATCTTCCGAAGGCCATAACTCCTTCATACGAAGTCCGATTTACGAAAACTTGGACTCTATTCCAAGCGGAATTCCGAGTCGAACGCGATGGCGTAACCCGTTTCCCATAATTCTCACTTTAAAAATTAAGTATTCTTTAATTCGTTCTTTTAATAGACACAGAAAATTCAGGGTGTTACGTTCTCCCCTCCTTAAAGGATTTCATCCCCGAAATCTTCAAGTCAAGAAGAATGTATATCCTACCATCCAATCGTCCATCTACTCAACCATCGAACACAGGCGTCCATTGTCCTTAAAAGACTTCTAATGCTTTCATGATCATATGCATAGTGTTTGTACATGTCCTTATCTAATGCAAAATCAGGAGGTCTACTGATTCAGTTGACCTCCTCAATGCGAATTATGTCTGTCCCATGAGTCCATCATGTATGCAATTATTCCTAATCGTACTTTATAACATCTACATGAGTGCACAATCATTCATACAAATGCAACATCCATATGATAACACATCAAGTTTCAGTTCATATATATAAAAATTCATTCATGCATAAGCAATATGAAAGTGACTGAGCCAATCTAGTGCCTAATGTGTGTATATGCATCCACGAGCAACCACTAGCAACCACTTGCAACCTCCAATCATAACATGTTTCAAACACATGTTTACATCCATTGGCTTCTACCTAAGGATTGAAGATATGACCTTGAGGATATACCTAAAAAGATAGAAACAAACATGCATAGAATTCCTAAAAAAAGAGATCAAGGATATACCCTCAAGAAAAAGGGTATGATGCGCGCGTCTTATCTTCAGTCTCCCACGTCGCATCTTCTTGAGCTTCACTCCAATGTACCTTTACTAATTTAACTTCATAATTGCGAAGCTTCTTGACCTCCATTTCCAATACTCACTAGGAAAGATAGGACCTCGATCACTTACTATGCTAAAGGGTATCCAATGTAGTCGAACTATCTTTCCAAGATAAACAGGTGTAAGCCATGATACCAAGTGTATATACTAAGATGATTATAGGTCTCTCCTCTACTTAGCTTATCCGTCTTTACAAATCCGAGGGTCTAAAGCTAAAGGTTGCTATGTACTTTTTACCTCTCTTAAGGTCAGTCTTACTTTAGGGCGCCTGCCACAACCATTTATTTCTCACGCAAACCATCCTAGTCGAACTCGACATCCCTCAAGTACAAGCCCCAAAGGCCTAAACCAATATTAGACAAGCATCCAAGGAATACCTCCTCCGAATTTGGATGATTTATGTGAGATGATACTAGCAAAACAACCAAACAATTGAGAACTTAACCGACTCTGTCTATCCTCGGCAATCTTGCTCCAAAACTATCGTTGATCGAAACGACTGGCTTTGCATTGTCAACTAGATATATGCGGAAGTCTATCTCGAGTTTTAGGGGGAAAATCCCTAGCTTAATAAAAAACACCTGCGTACTCATGGACTACTCTAACGGATCGCAAATCTTTGATAGATGCATCAAGTGATTCTAGGTAGCTAAGCCTAACTGATCCCCTCAGGATTGCACGAAATCTCCAGGGTATTCCCGAGGCAAGTAAAAAGTCTAACCACCCTCGTTTCATAATTGCTAGCAAACCAATCCATGCCTAGAATCAACCCATAGCCCATGAAACCAAAAACATAAGCATTACACTTAAAATTAATCCTTAACACAGATATTCTCAAATCCTTACAAACCAAAGATAAATGAGCCGAACCACCAACCGTATTTGAGAAAATAATGGGATCTTCTATTATACTAGTACTAAGGTGCAGAGACTCAACTACAGAAGCAGATATAAGCGAATGTGAAGCGCTGAAATCAAAAAGTGTACTAACAAGATGATCAAAAAGAAAAACTAAACTTGACTATCTTTCTCTCAAGTACGCTGGAGGTGAAAGTACGCACTTTCTATCCTGAAAATCCTGTCCTTTGTCCTTGTCCTTGTCCTTTGGGAAATCCTAGATAAGATGCCCTGCCTCACCATGCTGAAAACAACCACTTGTCTTTTACTTCCTATAATTAAATGACCCGCTATACCGCAGAAAAGATACTTCCTCTTGTTGAGGGATCTATTATTTCCTCCGCCCTTCTTATATTCCAATCCCTTGTTTGTGATTCTTCCCCTTTTGCCTCTTTCTCTTTACCTCCTTTGTGAACCATGTTGACAAGCCTTTCGAATGTTGCCTCCATCGCACGGAAAACCCTACAAAGCTTGGAAGAGAATTAGCCGTAGGTGAAACTATTACGACTATGAATGGAGGTTGGGCACTTCTTCGCCCTTTGACAGGTGTCGTAATCTCATCGAGCCTACGGAACCATGCCGCGATGAGATTACCTCCTAGAAAACTAGGAGCCCCGGAGACTCAGGAAAGAAGGAAATAAGGATTCAAACAGAGGATCTAAAGATAGTGCTTATGGCTTTAGGGAATATGACTTTAAAACAAAACTTTTCTTTTGAAAATGCTTCCTTTAAAACCTTTTTGAAAATAATTTTTCAAATCTTTTATCTGATCCGGTAACCTTCAGCTCTGTAACCAAGTGAAACACTCCACATCTGTTAAAGTCACTAACAAAGGGAATGCCTTAACTTCGGTGGATCATTATAGGTAAAAGATACAGATAATTTACAAGACAGACATATAAACAGCAAAAAAAAAACTAAATTTATTTCATAAGTATGTGGTTCAGTTAAAAACATTACGACAACTGTCTCAAACCAACTTCCAAATTATTACAAAAAAATCTCTGTCTTGAATTAAAAACATAAAGAAGCACTAAAACAACAGTAAGGCAACATAAATCCCCAATAAGAGAGTATCCAAAGCCATAGCCCAAGGAAAAAGATTCCAAGCAATACATCTACTCTCTTCAAGCTGGAAATGATCCGATCTAAGCTGAAGTGTTCCCTCCAAGGGGAAATAGAAGAAAAGAAGACGAAAGAAAATAGGTCAGACAGGAGTCTGGTAAGTCCAGTGACTATTTAGTATGTAAACAAGAAAAAGGGTTATGACATGAATAAACTGAATCAAGGACAACACCCTAGAAATAAGATAATAAGGTTGAATATGCTATCGCACTCATTTCATTTCTCCACACCACCTAACTAGTGCCCCAACTAGTAATCTATATAAAATGATCATATTGAAATGTGATCCCAATCCCCGCAATTGTGGTAGCCTTCAGGTGTACATCTATCATGAGGATTCCACCTCAATCTACCTAATTGCCATGAACATGTTAGATGTACCCTTACTACTCTATCGATCGGCTCCTTACTCGTATTAATTTTTCCTTGTGTCTGTGTCAATCGCCCCTCTCTTGCGTGTAGATACCCTGTTCTGGTCCCACCATAAGGTGTATCAATCCTTATGATAGAAACCCGGCACGATTCAAGATGCACAGTGTATAACTACTGGTAACCAGTGCCTGCTTTTTCCCACTCCGGAGTACGTGCATGCCCGTAAACCGTCAGAACCTACACTGACGTACCCTCTGCCGCTGTTTTGACTGCTTATAATCAACCCAGTAATCGTGCCCCACCCTGCCTAGTTCAGGGTACCATGATACATCTATGTAGGTTACTGCTGAAATGGGTTCCTATTTCTAGGGTTTCCAACTAGTTAAGTTTGTGGGCCTATATTTACTAATGTTACCCGCCAACCCGATATGTACTTAACCCTCCCACTGATTCAAGCATGTTTAATTAATGGTTAAGTTTGTGGGCCTATATTTACTAATATTACCCACCCAACTTGATATGTACTTAACCCTCCCGCACATTATGCCATATTGGTTAAGTGTTGTCCATTCATGTTAACTTAATCCACCCATTCATCATGTCATGTTGGTTAAGTGTTTCTTATTAACTTAACCCTCCTCACTTATCAAGTTGGATTGGTTAAGTGTTTCCTATTAACTTAACCTCGTTCATCCATCAAGTTGTATTGGTCAAGTGTTTCTTGTTAACTTAACCCCACGTGTTCATCATGTTGTATTGGTTAAGTGTCATCAATCAATTCAAGTTACTTAACCCACCTACTTGTCATGTTACTTTGGTTAAGTGTTGCCTTCTTGTGTCAACTTAACCCTACCACAAATCAAGTTATATTGGTTAAGTGTTACCCTCTTGATTTAACTTAACCTTAGCACAAATCAAGTCATATTGGTTAAGTGTTGCCCTCTTGTTTTAACTTAACCTTACCACAAATCAAGTCATGTTGGTTAAGTGCTTCTTCTTACTTAACCCTACCCATTCATCATGTTATACTGGTTAAGTGTTCCTATTAACTTAACCCTAGTCGTTCATCTTGTTATATTGGTTAAGTGTTTCTCATTAAGTTAACCCTAGTAATTCATCTTGTTATATTGGTTAAGTGTTTCTCATTTACTTAATCCTAGTCATTCATATTATATTGGTTAAGTGTTCCTATGAACTTAACCCTAGTCATTCATGTCATATTAGTTAAGTGTTCCTATGAACTTAACCCTAGTCATTCATCTTGTTATATTGGTTAAGTGTTTCTCATTAACTTAACCCTACCATTCTTGTCTTAGCTTTAATTCATTCATTAAAGCACCAACTATTCACATTAGATATGTATCGTTGCGGTTGCTGGATGTGCCGGTCGGTTCCTGGCAGTCTTACACCGCAACTCAATCTAACCTTGGGTTCTTTTGGGCTTGATGCACTAACCTCTCACATTAAATATATATTGTTACAGTTGCTGGATGTGCCGGGCGGTTCCGGGCAGTCTTACACCGTAACTCAATCTAACCTCGGGTTAGGAAGATTCGTCTTTTTCTTAATTTACATATTTATCTTTCAAATTTATATGTAAATTACCGGCAATTATTGTCATTCAAGTCATGCGCCATTTACCCTCTAAATCATACTTTCAATTTTTTGGTATTAAATTTTACCATTTTTATGCCGCTAATCATTCATATATTTATGGGCCAAATTATGCCAATGATATAAATTAAAGATTTTTCCCAACGTTACCCCCCCGTCATACGTTCGCAAAATTCACATAGAATGTTAGGCTCGTAACTTAGCCTAACTTATATACAAAAGGGAAAGAAGGGAACATGTGCCATTCGTACAACATAATAAGGATCTAACTAAACATGTGTCATATAAATTTTGGCATAAAACAATGAACTTGCATTTTTGGATCCAATCAACATAAGTCTTAAGCATTTGAAATTACCCAAATCCAACTAGGCATGTAAATGTAATCTTGCAATTTGGATCCAAATAAATATAAATCTTAAGCATATAGAATTTCACAAGTTCAACTAGGCATGTGAATGTAAACTTGCAATTTGGATCCAATAAACATGAATCTTAAACATATGGAATTACACAAGTTCAACTAGGCATGTAAATATGAACTTTTATTTTGGATCTAATTTTCATGGATCTAAATGTAGATCTAAACATAATACATGTTTTGGCCTAACAACTTGCATGTAACATAACATGAATAAATCACCAATTTTACATGATTGGTTTACATCAACATAATAACCACATAGCCTAACAACTTGCATGTAACATAACATGAATAAGTCACCAATTTTACATGATTGGTTTATATCAACATAATTACCACATAGCCTAACAACTTGCATGTAACATAACATGAATAAGTCACCAAACTTTACATAATACATGATTGGTTTAACATCAAATTAATAACCACAATAATCTCATAAGCATATACGATAGAATCGTTACAAGAATTGGCATGAATCAGCATCATTATTATCTTACAACTAGGATTAACGCTAGTTTTCACTTTATTACAAATCATAACTTTTTAATCGTTCACATCTTAATAATAACAGGACTTACAAACAAAAGAAAGTCTTGTTTTCTAGGATCTATTTTCTGAATTTGAAAAGCAATCCCTAGAAGAAGACTATCAATTCTCTAAGTTAGTTTTTGATTCGAAGCTTTTTACTTGTTTTCTAATTGAAGAAGAAATGGTGGCTAGGCTAGAACCATCATGGATAGCATGGTGGCTCCTTGGAATGAATTTGTGTGATTTAGGGTTTGAGGATCAGGGTTGCTTTTATAGAAATGTAATATTATGTGAACCGTTAGATCATTCTAGGAGCAATCACAACCGTCCAGACTAGATAGAGTTATCTAGAATTGCCACCTATGCCCTAGTGACTCAGCAACAGGTCAGAAAAGATTCAGCAACTAGTCAGAATCGTCACTGTTTTGGATCTGGGTGAGGGGGGTAGGTCGACCCCCAGGTCGACCCCCTGGTCGACCTGTATAGGGGAGGTCGACCCCATGGTCAACCCCCTGGTCGATCTGGCCTAGGGTATGTCGACCCCCAAGTCGACCTGCCCTGGTATAGGTCGACCTCTAGGTCGACCTGTCTGGGTTATTTTACTATTTAATTTTATGAATTTCTCTTGAATCTTCTGAAGGCCATAACTCCTTCATACGAAGTCCGATTTACGAAAACTTGGACTCTATTCCAAGCAGAATTCCGAGACGAACGCAATGGCGTAACCCATTTCCCTTAATTTTCAATTTAAAAATCTACTATAACTGAAAGAGCTTTCGTATATATTATATTGGGAAGAAGGTTTTTGGATTTCTTATATTATATTATCCGAATGAGGGTTTCAGGTCTTCTACAAGATGAAGGAGGCTTCATTCATGTTAATGAATTCCAAAGGAAGGTTTCTTGATTTCTTTTATTTAGTACTCGAATCTACGTTTCGGGTCCTCTATAAGCCAAAGGAGGCTTCATTCATATTAATTAATTCCAGAAGAAGGTTTATGGATTTCTATTATTCAATACCTAAATTTGGGTTTCGGGTCTCTTATAGACGAAGGCGTATTTGTTTGTATTAATTATGTTGGAAGAAGATTTCTGGATCTCTATTGTAAAATACCCGAATATGAGGTTTCGGATATTATATAAGCTGATGGAGGTTATGCTTATATTAGTTAATTCCATAAAAAGGTTTATGGATATCTATCATTCTTATCCCTAAATCTGGGCTTTGGGTATTCAATAAGACAAAGGAGGCTTCGTTTATATTAATAATTTCATAAGAATTTTTTTCAATTTCTATTATTTTACATCTTAATTGGGATTCGGGCCTCTTATAAGTCGAAGGGGGATTCGTTTAGATCAATCATCTCCAAAAGAGGGATTCTAGATTTCTATCAGTTCAATTATTACCCGAGTCTTGCTTTCCTATCTTTTATAAGCCAAAGGTGGCTTTGCCTATATCTATTACATATAGAAGAAGGTTTATAATTTTATTTCTATTACCTGAATAAAGGTTCTGGTCTTTTATTAGCCAAAGATGACTTCGTATATGCTAATTATTTTCAGAACAAGGTTTACAGATTGATACCCTAGTATATTTTGATCTTGTTTGTTTATTACGAAAGAAGTAGGCAGGTAAACTGACACATGCAAGACATGTTCAAATAAATAAGCTAGAAACTAGATGAAGCTACAATCGATGTTAACCCGTCTTTATTCATGGCCATTAAGATTCATAGGCAAGTTGCTCAAGATTTGGTTAGGATGCCTCCACAAACCACAAATTTGAATGGGAACATGTACAATAACCGAATCTTGGCTCGGCCTACTTTTCAAATGACAAAAGAAATAAGAAATGGTGCAGGTCCGGCACGGCATACTGACCCGGGTTTATGCCGACCCAAAGCCATATCGAACCCAGAATATATGACCTGAAGACTCATTCTCCTACGATGCGACCAATCCCATTCGCTCCTATTATCTTGGATTGGCTGCCACGTGGTTCTACCAACCCGGAGTCATCTCCGTCTATTAATAGTCCCCCAAAGATCAAGGAAAAGGACTTTTGGCATTTTATCTCTTCTATACTTTATACTATTGTGTAGTATTCGAGTTTTTGAGAGATAAACAATCACTGAAGTGAGTTCCTTCAAGTTTTATAAGAAATAATAAAGTGGTTGTAGGCTCGTTAACACCGAGCTACTATAAACTTGTATGCGATTGCTTTTACTTGTTTTTCATTTATATTTCTCCATTTTATTCTCTACATTAATCCCTATTTGGGTGTTGTGCCTAGTTTTAGTGTCAACACTTTGGTGCTTTCACTAAGAAAGAATTTTGAGTGCATAAGGATTTCTTCCTACTATTTAGATCACCAAGTCCAGAGGATAAATCCATACCAATAATGGTTTCCACCAGAGCCGATGAGATCAGGGCTGTCTCCAGGCCATCAGGTAGCAACAACCAGTAGGTAGCAGACTGAGCTGCATTGCCTCTAGCTACTGAGCCGGTACCGAACCAGCCCCAGGATGTCGCTGCTATGTCCAATCAAGCTCCCACTACAGTGTTTTCCACTCAATACAAGTTCATGTTGCTGATGAACCTGCTTAGGGAGACTACCGCAGGGTTGAATGCTCCGTCGCGCGAGAACGCTATGATGAGGCGCGGTATGAATTGAATGGAATGAGAATGAGTAGATTTCAGGAATCAACAAACTGCTCCCATAACACATCACCAAGCGACCGAAAGCTTATCATCATCAGGCGGAAGTGGAGGATCAACACATCAATTAACCAGGGCCCGGAATATGGATGAGCTCCAGTTTGATAGAATCTCGACTAGGAATGCTGACCCAGCTTGGATCAGTAATACCGAACCCAACAATACCAACCCCGCGTCCTTGCAGACCCAGAATCCCACCATAGCTTGCAATGCTCCTGGCACCTCTCAAGCTCCATTTCTTCCTCCCTTACGTCCGATGAATGACAAAGGTAATAGAGGTCAAGGGAGTGTTGCTTGGATGGCAGCCAGGCAACATTTCCTTAGCCCGGAGTAGACAGGGCCAAGCAAGGCGAGGGCTCAGAACCCGTCATTTGCAATGCTCCAGTCTTGGCGGCTATGATGAGGCAGATTATGAATGACAATAAAGGATCTACCAACGAGGACTGGGGCTTGAAGCACAGTCACACCCCTTTCACTAATGACATCTCGGAAGATGAATTCCCAAAAGGTTCTACCTGCCACAAAAGAATCATTACTCTAGTAGAATAGACCCAGGCCATCATCTTGTCCGATATATGTGGTTCATGAATGCGGTCGCATCCCCGAGTGCCATAAAATGTAAGACCTCCCTTATGTATCTCGACGGGGTTGTGCTTATGTGGTTTACTCGGCCGCCTTTGCGATTAGTACCAAATTTTAAAGACTTAGGTAGGAGGTTCTTGAACCAATTCCGTTTGCATGATACTAAATCCAAGAATGTTATGTACCTCTCCCGAATAACTCAAGTTCAAGGAGAAACGCTTAAAAGTTGTATCGATCGTTTCAGTACGGCCGTTACAAAAGTCACCAACCCCAATCCAGAGTTAGTGTTGATGGCATTGGTGGATGGAATTGATGCCAAGACTGAATTCGGGAAATATTTGACTGGAAATCCTCCTACTAGCCTTGATGTGTTTTGTGAGAAGGCGAATGTTCACTTGTGTATTGATAAAGCAAGGATTAATAGAAAGAGAAGAGTGGATGATATGGAAGACGCGACTGTGTAGAGTAATGTGGCAGTAAAGCAGTTTGGAGATAATTCCGGTAAAGTGGAGGTGAACATCGGAAATAGCAACAAACAAAATGATAACTGGTGTATAAATAGTGGAGGAGGTCATAATAAAAAGGAGGATGCTAAGAAGAAACCTCGATTTTAATGATAACTGCACTCCATTAAGCGATATGTTGGAGAATATTTATTTGGATACTTGAAGTACTATGCAATATAGGAAACTGCCTCCTCGAGAATCCGTAGAAAGACCGTGAGAATGGAAAGTTTGCTTGTTTCATAAGATGACCCCATGCGACAAATCAATGTGGTCATCTTAGATATCTTATTCAAAAGTTGATTAGAGAAGGAAAACTTGATGAATTCAAGGTTTCCTAAAGGGACAGGGGGCAGGAGACTTCGACCCCCAAACACCCATGTGATTAGTACGGTTGTCGGAGGATCGCATCCGACAGTATTTAGTGTAAAAACTATAAAGCAACATGTAGGTGTTGCAAAACACCTAGAAGTTGGGGAGTGTAGTGCTATCGGAGAGAATGTTCCTGTTAAACAACGATGGATAATGGCTGATGACATTGTCTTCCGCGATAGAGATTCTGAAGGATAAAGACCCAAGCATTGATCCATTGGTGATTACAGACAACATTAACCTAGCCACTACATGGGAAGTCCTTGTGGATTACGGGAGTTCCATAAATATCATGTTTAAGAGTGTCTATCTCGAAGAGAGAGAGAGAGAGTTAAAGCTATTAAAGGCAGAATATGGGGCTTCAATGGATCAATAAACGAATTGGTTAGAATTTTGAATTGCCGGCGGACCAATAAACCAATTGTGGATTGCGGGACTATAGGAGAGTGAGGATCCTCCCATTCCTTGTGATGGGCATAAACTCTTCATACAACACTTTTTGGGCTGATAGACCCTAGATTAATTTAGAGAATGCATAGCTCCTTGGTGCTTGCTCCTAAAGTTTACGACATAAGGTGGAGTCGGTGTTGTACGAGGAGACCAGATTGTAGGATGAGCTTGCTATTTAGTAGAATGGAAAGAAGTCTGCGACAAAGAAAACAAGAAGCCTAAAGACAGTCCTCCTGCTGCTAAGGAGGTGACAACATAGCGTATAAAGAAACATCTCAGCCATGAACGTCCAGTTGCCAGCTCGAGGATATTGATCCGAGAGAGGACGAAGAGCCAGAATGTAGAAAGGCGACTCCTAATGAAACAACGATGGAGATTCCAATCGATAAAGACGACCCTACCAAGGTCTTAAAGATCGGATTCCATCTAGACCCCCTCCGAATGAGGGAGTAAACTTAATTTCTCTACCCAACCCTTGACGTGTTCACGTGGACCTATGCTGACATGCATCAGATATCTCCATCCATTGTGGGTCACTCACTGAATATTGACCTGAAGTACGTCCCAGTAAAGTAGAAAAGGCATATGCTGGGCCCAAAGAGACCGACAACTTTGAAAGAAGAAGTTGAAAGACTAAAGAATAATGGGATCATTCGAGATGCGACTATCCCAAATGGATATCAAACCTAGTTCTTGTAAAGAAGGCCAATGGGAAGTGGTGAACGTGCACCGACTTTTCATACTAGAATAAAGTGCACCCCAAAGACATCTTTCCACTTCCCAGGATTGGTCAGCTTTTCAAATCTACAGGTGGGAACGAACTACTCTCTTTCATGCATGCTAATTTAGGATATAACCAAATTGCGATGCATGTTCTTGACAAGGATTATACCAGTTTCATAATGGGTCTTGGGCTATATTGTTATGTTATGCCATTTGGGTTAAAGAATGCGGCAACAACATATCAGCGGTTGGTCAACCGCATGTTCCATGACCAGATTAGAAAAACGATGGAAGTGTATGTAGATGACATGCTATTGAAATCAAAGCAATCAAACGATCATGTCTAGGACTTGGCAAAGATGTTCAGTGTTCTCCGTAGGTATGGGACGAAGCTCAAACCTTTGAAATGCTCTTTCAGCGTTATGTCAGGGAAATTCATGAGTTTCTACGTCATCTCTCGTTGAATCAAAATCTACCTTTAACAGATTGCGGCTATTAGAGGCATCCAGAAAACCTCAAAGGATCAAAGATGTTAAGACTCTAACTGAGGAAGTGGAAGCATTGGACAGATTCATATTCAGGGCTACTGATAAGTGCCAACCCTTCTTTGAGTTGATTAAGCAGGAGAAGCACAATTTTTCTTGGATGCCTGACTATGTCAAAGCATTCCAGAATCTTTTGGATCACTTGGAAAGACTCCTTATCTTGTCAAAATCCGGTAGATGACGAGGACTTGTTCGTATACTTGGCAGTATCTCCACATGCAATCAGGTTTAGCGACCAATCTATTATGTAAGAAAAAAGTTGACAGCCGAAGAGCGCAACTACCTGAAGATTGAAAAACTTGCTTACAGTTTGTTGATAACATCAAGGAAGCTTCGTGAATACTTTCAGGTCCATCCACTTAAAGTATATACCGACCAACCGCTACAACAGGTCCTTCAGTGACCTGAGGCGTCGGTTAGTTGCTCAAATGGAATATTGAGTTAAGCCAGTTCGATATTACTTACATTCCTCGAAAGGATATTTTGAAACAAGCATTGGCCGACTTCATAGCAGAATTCTCCGCCCCAGAAGATGATGGAGAAGTAGAAATAGACCCGCGGACTGTAATGTGGAAACCGTACATAGATAGGGCCCGAAAGGACCGACGCTCTAGCACTATAGTTGTCTTATTAACTCCTGAGGAACGATCGGTGTGCTATGCGTTGAGGCTGGAATTTCTGGCTACCAACAATAAAGCCGAGTACGAAACCCAGTTGCCGGGTTGATACTCGCAAAGGAGCTGGAAGAAAAAGCACTAGACATTTTCTATGACTTGACAACCGCCCACAACTCCTGCACTTAATAAAGGAAGTAATGTGCTGAAGGGTGTGCCAAGCGGTTATGGACGATCATCGGGGTAGAATAACACAAGCGAAACCTATCGTATAACTCACAGCGCAAGGATAAAGTATCATAAAACATATCCAACAGGCAATAATAGCAAAACATAATTGCATAGAATTTTAAACTTCCATATCATCAAGGAATATCTATAGCATCGTTGGATTACATCATCAAACTCTGTACAAAAGGCCTCACTACAACACTCAGAGAATACATCAAACACAAGAAACAACAAATACTAGATAGTAGAAAATAATACGCCAGCCTCTTGCTTATCCTCGCTCAGCAACATCGTCTCATCAAGATATCACCTGTCACCTGCTACTCAGTCTGCTTATCCACAATCGGATGAACAGTCCAAGGTAATAAGAGGGAAACATAAAACTTTGAGTCAGACAATAGTCTTAGTGAGCGATAAAACAGCTAACTAACATCATTAATAAAGTATATGAGAATAGGCAAATTCATCTAATCTACCAATCATGTCATCATAGACGAACCCAACCCGTCTTCCCCACATCTGACAGTGATAGCCTTTACAACAATCACTTAGAAACAAACAATACATTCATGGCAATAGTTATCAAGCGTAAACCATTCTAATCGATATCGACATCTCCTAAGCACAGGCCCCGAGGTTTAAACCAACATCAGACAAGCACCCACGATATATCTCCTTCGACGTCGAATAATCTACATAAGATGATATAAGCAAAACAATCATCATCCATGACTCTGGCTATCACTACCAATCCTGCTTTGAAACCATCGTTAATCGTATAACCTGCCCATCTGGCCATTCACCAAGGGAAAATGGTAACCCAGTTCTAGCCAAACTCCATACATCATACGATGAAACGTATCTCTAGGCCCATCCAGTTTTTGCCCAGGGTAATCGACCCATCCGGTCTTTTAGGCATCCCCATTATACCCCTGCTTTGATCCCGCTAGAACCCTCGACTAATGATAATACCTCGGCCTTCAATATCTCTAGTTTTCATCGATGATGACCATTAATAACTCGAGTGTCTTCTCGAGTAACCATTATCCACTAACTCAACATCTTTGAGTCGTATTCACATTCGTTGCATTCCATCGATCAATGAACACATCACAACACTTCAAACATTCTGTCTTGAATATAACTTGAAGCCACATCCATTCACAAACCAAAATAATATCAAATTATGGTCCACCATAGTCGGGTCGATCTCTTTGACCCATCCCCAAGTCGTTCTAGTCATCCAACGACCCGACCTTCCCAGGTCGTTAACGACCTCTACATCCCCCTCGGCGACCCGACTCCAACCTTCTCAGATCCAATGACCTAAAGGACCCATGACCTAACCTTGTGAAGCTCCAACGACCCGACTTAGTGAAGCTCCAATGCCCCTATCACTACAACGCCTGGCTGACCCGCTCTCCGAGCTCCACAATCCACCTGACCTGTTGGAGACGACCTGACCATCTTGCCACTTAAGCCAACCCAACCCAGGCCTTCCCAACGACATGATTTCCACCAATCCAGACCAACCCACCTTACTCCATGGAAAACCGACCTATCCTATGGGCAACAACCTGAAAACAATGATTCAGACTAACCCGCCTCCTTTCACGCTAACATGCTTCGAACGACCCGAACCATGTCGCACAACCTAGCTCCAACGACCCAAGGCCTTCGACCCATCCATTTCTATATCCACAAGTCACACGACCCAAGCTCCATGCCACGTCCAACAACCCAACAAAAACGACCCAACTCCAGATCTGACCAATCTAGCTCCAAAGTTGACAAAACAATCACCAAACGACAACATCAATTCAAACAACTCATCCAAATCATCCAATTCAACCATCACTATTTCATGAAATCGTCAACAATACTAAAATGACAATTATTCATCAACAACCATATAGAATTCACCAAACCATGATAAATCAATGAATAAACAAAATAATGGATCTAAATTTGCATATACATAAGAATTAACATAAGAATTTACCAATTTAAGTTGCTAGATTAGATCCTATGCACTTGAAAATATACTTACCATGATGTAGAAATTGGTGAAAACAACTTAAAATGACGTAAAGAAGATCAAACAACTCATATACTTGATTAAATCCCTGCGAGAGATGCTTATCACTCACTAATTCTTTGAATTAACATGAAAACACTAAATTCTCGCTCGAGACAGCGAAGAATGATCTCCAAACCTCTCAATTTTATGCGATCTTCCTTCTCTTGATGTAGATCTAGCTTCACTCGAAGCGGGTCTTTAATCTTTTATCGTAGATCTAGAATTTAATGATGGAAAGGTGTATTTGATTGAGTAAGGATGATCACGAGCTCAACCAAATATAGAGAATGAAGAAAAGTAACTTTCTCCATGCCTCCAACCCCCTATTTATAACCTCCAACAACCTACTAATGGGCCATATCAAATCAGCCCGTCAATCGCTTATAAAACCTAAACAGAAATTATATAGCACTAAAATAGCGATTCCTCCCAAACCGCTGAATCGAATCTTTAATATGACCACTCTACGTAATTGGCAACACCATTTCCATTTCATTGAAATCAGTCTCAGCACTTGCTTCGATCCCAGTCAAAAGTTATTCCCTATACAAAACTGACAGGGGGAAATGGTCACAAATAAAATTGGTAAAAATTATGGACATGTCTCACATCCCCATAAATAACGTATCAAAATATGAGAATGATCCAACCCTCATGGAATTAAATAAAAATATTTTATGATCCTTTGATATGTGAAATACGGGCCGCTTTATTCTTCTACCCTTAGGAATTTCATCCTCGAAATTCCAAGTAACCAAAACAATTCTGCATGGATATCATCCACAAGTATCCAATTTATTATCCAAACTATCATCCATCAAGCCATGCAAATATAGTCTTATCCTAGCACGTGGAATTAGAACAACAATAGCTTAAGTTACAATGTTGTAAGGTGATATGTCATTAATGGGGAATACCGACGAAGAGTTTTGGATGGGTCGTCTTCATACTCTCTTCTGTCTCCCACTTACAATCATCATCATCCTCACTCCATTGTACCTTGACAAACTTAACCGCCTTCCTCCTAAGCAGTTTCATGTCATTCCTCATAATGTGAAGTGACTTATAAGGTTTTGTAGCTACATACTCGACTTTTAGGTCTTCGTACAGCTCTGGGATACCACAACATTCGACTCATGCACACATATCCGTAGAAACGACACATGGAAAACATTGTCCACACTCAATATCTTCTCGGGTAACTCCAACCTATACGCGAGCTTTCCAATTTGCTCGACTATCAGAAACGGTCCAACGAATCTTGAAGCTAACTTTCCTTTGCTTCTGAACCGAAAAACATGCTTTAATGGCGAAATAATCACGAAAACGATATCGCCAACGTCAAATTCCAAATCTTTTCAATGCTTATCGGCGTAGCTCTTCTGACGATTTCGGGCTGCCATCATTTTTTGCTGAACGATCTCGATACAATCCGATGTCTCTCTGATCATCTCAGGCCCAAGTACCAACTTATCTCCAGTTTCTAACCAACATGCCAGATAATTACGCGGTCTCCCATACAGTGCCTTGTATGGTGCCATCCCAATGCCCGATTGGTAGCTATTATCATACGAAAACTCAACAAGATGTAGATGGTCTTCCCATGATCCCCCAAAAACTAATACACAAGCTCTTAGAAGATCTTCTAAAACTCGTTTAACCCTCTCGGTTTGACCATCGGTTTGGGGATGATAAGCCGTACTCAAACACAACTCAGTTCCCAAAGTCTCTTGCAATCTCTTCCAAAATCCACTCGTGGAAAATGGATCTCGATCACTCGCTATGCTTTTTGGGATACCATGGAATTGAACTATCCATTTAATATAAAGTTCAGCGATGTTGTCCTAGTCGATCTAACAGGAATAAACCTTGTAATTTTGGTCAAGCGATCCATGATGACCCAAATTCCTTCGTTTCCTGCCCTTGTTCTAGGCAGTCCATTGATAAAATCCATCGATATTTGCTCCCACTTCCATGTAGGAACTTCCAATGGCTGAAACAATCCACTTGGCTTCTTTTTTTTAGCTTTCGCCAACTGATAGTTCATGCACTTGGAAATAAACTTTCTTACATCCCTCTTTATACCTTCCCAGTGGTAGGCTTGCTTCATCTCCTAATACATCTTATTACCAACGGAATGAATCGTCAACTTCAAGTGATGAAACTCCCTCATAACCTCATCTCTCAATCTGTTGATATCAGGAACAACCAGTCGTCCTTGCTTTCGAAACCAACCCTCTCGATCGACCTCGAATTCTTTATCCCCTGGTTCTAATTTCTAGATAATATCGACAAGCTTTGCATCACGCTTTTGGCTCTCGCCAATCCTTTCCATGAGAGTAGATCTTATCGATAAGCTTACCAACATTTTAGCTTCCAACTCAATCCGTGGTTTGAAATCAAATCCTACCAAGTACTCGAGGTGCTTTCATTCCAAAAACATCGCTCCCAAACTTGCTTGTTTTTGACTCAACGCATCCACCACTGCATTACCTTTACCAAGAGTATAGGCTAAACCATAATCATACAATGCCCGAAACTCTAACCATTGTTGCTGCCAAAGATTCAAATCTTTTTGGGAGAAAAGATACTTCAACGACTTGTGATCCGTAAACAACTCAAATCGAACTCCCAACAGGTAAAGTCTCCACAACTTAGAGAAAACGCGATCGCTGCCAACTCCAAATCATGAGTTGGATAATTCCTTTCACGCGCCTTTATCTATCGACTCGCATAGGCCATAACCTTATCCTTCTTCATCAGCACTGCTCCAAGTCCAATACCACATGCATTGGTGTATACCGCCATCTCTTCATTCCCACTTGGAATGGTCAAAATATGAGCACTCGTCAGTCTCTATTTCAGGATTCCAAAAGCTTGCTCAAACTTCACATCCCATGTGAACACTTAATTCTTCTTCGTCAATCTTGTCAATGGTGCAACTATCTTGGAGAAATCCTTTATAAAACAATGATAATATCCCACCAGCCCAAGGAAATTCCGAACATCTGTCGCATTCTTAAGTCTATCCTAGTCCTGGATTTCTGCCACCTTAGCGCGGTCAACCGCTATTCCATTTCCAGAAACAACATGGCCTAAGAACCTCACTTCATTCTTCCATAAGTGACACTTCGAAAACTTATCTCTTAGCCGATGTCTTCACAAGACTTCCAAAATAACTCATAAGTGCATCTTATGCTCTTCCTCATTCCGGGAGCAAACCAGAATATCATCCATGAACACAAGCACGAACTTGTTCAACTGATCTCTGAACACCTTGTTCATAAAATCCATGAAATACGCTGGCACGTTAGTTAACCTAAATGGTATCACTAACCATTCGAAGAAACTGGATGGTGTCCTAAAAGTAGTCTTCCGTACACTATCCATTGCCACCCTAAATTGCTGGAATCCCGTAGCCAAATCCATTTGAGAAAACACCTTGTCCACATGAAGCTGATCAAACAAGTCGCCTATCCTCGGCAATGGATACTTGTCCTTCTTAATCACCTTGTTCAGCTCATGATAGTCCACACACAATCTCAAAGATACAACGGGCTTGGTTGCAAACACAACTGGTACACCCCATTCGAATACACATCTCTGAATGAATCCCTTTCCCAAAAGGTCACGTATTTGCACCTCTAACTCTCATTGTTCCTTAGGCGCCATCCTCCTAAGAGGCATGATGATAAGTGTAACACCCTACATTTTTAACTCAAGATAATAAAATAAGAATAACTTTATTAAATATTCAGAATTAAGTGAAATGGACTACACCATTGCGTTCGTCTCGGGATTCTGGTCAAAATAGACACCTGGTTTGCGTAAAACAGACTCGTATGAAGAAGTTATTAAGGTTTGAAGTTTGTATATGCATAAGAAGAGTATATATGAATAAAATAAGTCTAGAAATTCAAAACATTTTAGATTCACATGGAAAAAGGGAGCGGGAAAATTCCAGCCTAGAAGTGTCGACCCTATTAAAGGGATGTCGACCCCTAGGTCGACACCATAATGAGGGTGTCAACCCAGGGGTCGACTCCATAAGGGGGGGGGGGGTCGACTCCCCTACGACATATCTGGGAAGATTCTCCTACAGCGAATGTGGACTATTTCTTTTACCAAATACGTTGTTGAACACCTATAAATAAGTTTGTAGAGTCAACCCTAAATCTCATTTTTCTGAGACAACGCAGAAGCTCTGCCTTTCCTCTTCCTCCTCAAATCTATTCAGAAAATTAAGATTATTAGTTTAGGAAAAATTATGAATCCAGATTTGAAGGAAGGGAACGTATGTTTGTATATGGGTGTTCAGAGCTCTTATCGAAGTGAGGTAATTTTTTAGATCTGGTCCATTCAATTTTATTCCTCTTTCTTCCCTTTTTCTTGTAGTAAAAATTATGACTCTATGGTTATTAGGTTCTGAATCCAATTAGGGGAAAACCATGGAATGCTAGATCTGGACCAGATCTAGGATTGGGAAGGCATATGAGATGTTAGACCAAAAATGGTCCTAACACCCAATTGAATATGATTTGCGAAGAATAATAATATAAAACATAGAAAATCAGGTAGAGACACGAGATTTATAGTGGTTCGGCATTAACTAGCCTACGTCCACTTCATAGTTTCTCATTTCATTCCAGAATTACAATTACAATGAATACATTCACACAATCACTCAAATATAATGAATTATTCTCTCCGAATTCATTCATTTTTAATGGAGAAGAAGGTGGTTGTTGATTGAGAAATTCGGCCATGGCTGCCATTCATGAATTAAGTGTCAGAACCCCCCTCAAATGATGTGTTGTATGTGTATTTAAAGGTGTAAAATCGGTTGGGATGTGTGGCCGTATGGCATCATCATGGAAGACTTCGAAAATGATGGAGAAAGTGGGAAGCGTGGCTTCATTGGTGATCTTACAAGTGTCAATCGGTCCGGGTAAATAGGCACAAGAATAGGTCTCCAACGAAGGGAAGTTGCTTATTTCAGGCAGTTCGGTTAGGAGGCTTAGATCCGATCCGAACCAGTATTGTTGCACCCATCCGATCCGACCCGAGCTATTCCATCTGAACCGATCCGAGCTATCCCATCCGAACCGATCCGAGCTATCCCAATCCAATCCGATTCACACTCTAGTTTTAGGACAGATGAGAGCTTTATCCTCTAACATATGTAACCCAGATCATTTGAGTTTTGGGTGGCCTGGCCACAAAACAGGCTAACATTTCGCCCCCCAAAGTACGTCTTATCAAAGATGAGGTGTGCTTTGAATATGCCAAGCTGAATATTTTTGGAAAGTCATCCGTCCTTGAGAAGGCTTTGTCAAATTATTGCACTGCTTCCATGGGTTCTAGTGAGTACAAATTCTATATGAGGAGTAGTCGAAATGATCTGGTAACCATTTAAACCTCGTTGAATCAAGAGGTCTAATTCCTTCATCATAAGTCGTATAGGATCATTGGCTCTTGTGTGAGGTCGTACACACATAATTTAATGTCAAACGACGCTTCTTCTTATGCAAGTCAAGTGTATTGCAGAGTCAGAGTTTCTTTTATGTATAAGTCAATGTATGAAACAGACATCCAAGTCGTAGGGTAGTATCAGAATCTTCGGGCTTTGAGCTAGCATTTGGATTATTGGGATAGAGTGCATCAGATTTGGCATAGGAATCTGTCACTTGTGCTTAGATCTGGACTATCTCGATACCAGGATATTAATCTAGGGCTCCACGATCGCATCGAATCGTAACAATAAGGTATCCGAAAGTCATTATCACTTTGGATCATTTTATAATCCCATGATCACATATGAGTCAGCACGAGATGTTGTTGAGAACGCGCAAGCCGATGGTTGGTATGATCATAACAATCCTAAGGAAGAATAGGAGTTTATCACACTCTCCATTTGATGTAATTGCGGGTCGAGTCTTTGGATTCATGTTCGATCCGTTAGTTGGCTCACTTGGATGGTCGAGATGAATCATGTCATATTCCAGAGATATAGTGTATATGTTCTGAATTATGCACAAAATCATGATCATGTTCAAAGCTAGTCTGTCAGTTGAAGCTCATGCTCCCAATCTCAGTGTAAGATGGGTGAAGTCAGTGCTTATGCCCCCAGCATCGTTGGGGATTGGACTAGGTCAATCAAATATCCAGTCTTCTAGCCTTTAAACTTTCTTTCTTCACATCGGGTTAGAGCTACAGGTTTAACAATCTTGGTTGACCCGTGTCGTTTCGTACTTCTTTCTTATGTCGTCAAGTGTTAGAGTTGTATACGTGAATGGTCGAATAACATTCACGCCGGTGTCATTCCATCTCTTTAGTCAGAAGTGAGAATTGCCTCATCGAGCAACAATGAACTTAGATACTCTACTTGCATCAGCCATGGAGTTGAGTAAGCTCGTCAATCATGAAAGCGAGGGAACGTTGTTAGGGAGTTATTCAGACTCCTTCATTCATGCTTTGGAATTATCTGAAATAGCCGTCATATTATTGTTAAGTTTATCCCTCCTGCTTGGTTCCGTTGAGCTCGACAATCAGGATTGCTGGATCGATTAATGAAATTGTTTCTTTCTGGAATTATGTATTCCTGTCAGTATTTTCCGAGGCTTTCCTTTTGTCTTGATCGTTTCAGGAGTCAGATGACGCTTCATTCTTTGTCATGATAACATTGAGAACATTCATTTCAATATAGATGTCCTCTTGTTGTAGGAGTTTGTCTGTCTTAGGATAGAATTCATCAACGTTTCTGGAAAAATCTCATGGCATAAAGGTATTGATGTTTACTCCAGAGGTGAATCCACCAAGGCAACTTGGTAGGCCTCATTGCAGAGAGACTTTGAAGTCTGAGTTACCCAGAATATCGGAAACTACTACTATCAACACCATAGATGGTCCAGGTTGATCTACCGATGCCACCGTGGCATCGAATTTTTTGAGGAACGAATGCAGAGTCTCGCCAAACCTTTGTTTGATTGAAGTGAGCAACATGACACTCTTGGGTCGATAGGCGTGGATCTTTGAGCTGCATTTGAGATGTGCCGCCTTTGATGAAGCATTAAATAACATTGGCAATCTGGCCTTTGTTTTTGTGGAGTCGTCGCCAATTGCCCAATTTAGCGCTGGTGCCCCCAGCATGAACTCTTGAAGTGGATGGAAGCTGGTCTCTCGTTTCTTTATTCCACATATGTAATAGTCGTCAATTAGGCTTCTGTCTTTTAATTCTAGATGGTGATCCACTACTTGGATGTATGCTGGTTGTTCTTGAGGAGCCATTCTTCTGGTTATAGTCTGGGATCTTGCGGAACTCCGATAATAGTAAATGTGCCTAAAGTTGGCGGATAGTCAAATTATGTTGCTCGAAGCTTGTATCCCGTACTCCCCATCCACGGGGATTATACTAAATGGTAATCATCTAATCCACGTATTCTCTGAATTTATACTCCCTCGTCAAGCTGCGAGTTAGAGTTTGATACAAAATGATTTGTTCGTGTCTAGGTCATGTTAGTCTTTGGTCTCCCATCCAAGCTCTGAGGTTCGGAGTCGGGTGGCGATAAAGTCAGATTATAGTTGTCTCAAATGATCTCGTTTGCCCCCTACATTAAGAAATGGGGAACTTTATGTTGAATTTGAGTTGGATTTGAAGCATTCATCTGAATTGGATCATAGGTTGGTCGGACTCCGTTTATGCTTTCAGTGACGCTTGCATTGCCGTCATTTTCATCCAAATTGTTGCAGTCAGAAGTTGCATGTTGCAAATGTTTGTGAGGAGGTTGATTGCACCTTGTTTCATTCAAGACTACGTTGCCAACCTATCCTAGGGTATCATGCGATCTGAACCGTGTAACAGGGAGTGTGTGAGCCAGGTTCGTTATCGCTTGAATTCCCATAATACTTGCTCCAGCAAGAAAGTCGTAGTTGCTCGGCCTTCCATCTATCCAAGTAAAGAAGTTATCCATCATTTTTTTTCATTTCTAGAGAAGTTCATCTTGCCGAGAACCTGGGTTCTCAATTCAGCAATGGCACCATCCATTTCATATCTAGTCTGACATGCTGAGGGATCGTCACGAGAAAAAATATGTTGACTTCCTCCATTCCTAGCGCCTTCTGCATCCACATCCTCAGCATGAAAGAAATTTCTATCTTCCTTCTTTTTAGCCCTTGAGTCGGAGTATCAGGCGATTCGCTTCCTTGCAAGCCAGAAGTCAAAGTAATAGCGTGCCCCCTCACCTGGGGTCTTCCAATCGGAAAGTCGGTCGAGACTAGAAAATGGATGTTCACTATGCATCCATTTTTTTGGTCCTCAAGCGGCCTATCAAGATCGAGGTATAAGTTAAACACAGACATATAAGTTATGCCATTTGTAAATATTTTCAATGGTATGTCCCCAGTCCAGGGGTAATGGCACAATACAGGTGGTGGTTAGATCAGATCCTTTTCAAATTTAGATGGAGGAAGGTGTATTCTGGATAGTCAGAGAAATCTTCAATCCATAGAAATCGTGAATGCCATGATCGTGTCAGATCATATTAAGACTGTATAGACATCAAGAATCCCTTGGCTTTGTCGGGTCCTTCCCAGCCGTGAGTATTAAGTCGCATGACGTGTCAATGAATAATTTACTCTCAAGGCCTCTTTCTGGTCGCTGCCTTGAGTCACGTAGGATGCTTATCATTAAACATCAACGTCAGCGTTCTATACATGGCCCTTTTTTCTTTCTACTAGCTTGTTGTTGTTGCGAGTACGGGCCTTGTATTCTTGACCGGTCATCCTCTGTAAATCTTCCATTAGCAAACAAAGTGGTATTCCTGCAATATCACACATTTGCAAGTTTGTTATATATTTCAATCGAATATATTTGTAGTCGGAGCATTACTACACTGAGTAGTAAGCAATAAATCACATCACAAATCAGATAAGGGTTTCAATTCGGTATCCCTTTAAATAAATAGTATATCATATTGCAGTCATCGTAGGGGTGTGATGTGTGTGTATGCTCCTAATCAATAGTGAACAAGCAAGATCGACAGTGCATTGCCCCCCATGTCCGGACATGAAGGGTTCGGGCTCAGCTTTCACTCTTTCCCCCGATACTACAGTGGTGTAGGAGCCCTTTTATGGCATTTAATCAACATGCCTTTATACTCTTCTGTCGTATGCCCAAGATAGAGTTTGAACTCAGCTTTCAGTCTGCTCCTCGATCATTTAGCAGGGTAGGAGTTCTTGTGGCGCCAGTCCCTAGCGCCTTTATACTCTCCCTTCGAATGCCAAGGGTAGAGTGTCTTAAGGCGGTCTTTAATCGTGGTGCACCTTCACGCCCTATGGACGTCGTCTCCCCGTCCTTCATACTCTTCCTCAAGTCCTAGGGTTAGAGTTATTTAATTGAACAGTTGCATCATTCGCCCCGACGCTCCTTCTACACTCTATTTCCAAGAGCGGGAGCCCACCGTATCGAGTGTCGTTCTCAAACTCGGTTTTAGTCCTTACTCCACGCTTCACTCTGGCGGATGGATTTTTTTAAGCAAGCGTTCGGATCACACTCACTGAGGCGCTACGTCATAATCCCTGATTTCATGGGTAAAGGTGGCCATTTGCAATAATCAAGTCTCTCTCGTCCCGTCGACTCGTGGGATGGAGTTTGGCCGGACATTGCAGTATCGTCCTTTAAGTGCTCTCTCAAATCGTGAGGGTTAGAGTCATGGATCGATTGGTCTTTAATCCTGGGGTGCCCCTCACACTCGTCCTAGGTTCATACATCTATCCAAACTCTGAGGATTAGAGTTAGTTGGGCAAACAGTCGGAAAATGTTTGCCAAGGCTCTGCATTCCTCTGATCAATACATGTGAGGAGTGATTGGCACCGAACTTCGAGTACCTGCATCATTCATATCGCATGAGTTGGTTACGCCAATAACTCGGGAAGCATGTAAACTAAATTTCATGATTGAAAAGTAAGCATATCAAGGGGCAATGCTTCCTCCTTTATTTGGATTGATGTAATCTGGCGGTGTCAAATATTGGATCGAGCCATGTTGACGCTCGAACTGCATCCATCTGAAATCGGATTCTGATTTTAAAATGCAAAAGTCGATGCATAATTATCTTTAGCTCTACCACGTATGAGCCTAGGAGTGGGTGGTCATCTCAGATCCACCTTGAGATATACAACCTCTTTCAGGCGGAGGGCGTGGCTTATAAATGAGCGGTTCAGTCAAGCTTGTCATGATATTGCTCCATAACTCGATATGCGGGTGTTAGAAGTCTAATTGGTATCAAATCCTAGGTACCTACACCATCGACACATTAATTCATCTGAGTTAATTACATCAATAAGTCTTAAAGCATGCAAATATAAGAGTTATGGTTAAAGAGTAATCCTGTTAAAGGAATGATTATCATTCTATACGAAAATGGCATTGCATGTTCTTTGCAGGTCTATTTTGCCTCGACAATCTCTGTCGGAGATGGCTGCCAAAATCTTTAGCTGGTGATGAACGTCTTTTCAAACCGTCATGGAATGGCGGTCCCGAGAGTGAACAGACCTTGATTGGGGTCTTGGAGTGACAAAGGCAGTTAGGTAAATACTGTAAGCGAATGACGAGGTCGTGTCTCCTCTGAATTGTCTTTTTGCCCCATGCTAAAGGAAAGGTTTGAATGTCAGGGAGTCATGTATGTATTGTTAATGGTTTCATATCATCACTTTAGTACTAGGACAGTTATTGGCAGGAGAATAATGGATCCATGCTCATAGAAGCTTTAGTGCTTTCTGTGCTAGGAAATAGGATATGGCTGCTAGGGGGATAGATATATCTCATCCATTCGCATATATGCCTTCAATCCCATGTCAGGAATAAGATCTAATGGACAGATAATCAATCAGCATCAAGGCTTAAGTGCTCTAAACTTTTAACTCGTCAATTTTCGGGCAAGGCTGAGGAAGTCTATTGTGCAAGCCTATTATGTATCAGCTTTGAATTAAATGATGTAATCATGAGCAATCGACGTTCGAATCTCCGGTTGCACTCAATGTCTGGGACATGAGTTACTTGACTAATCCTCGATGAAGGGAGCGAAACTGAAAATCTTCACTTTCTTACTTCAAAACGTCGTTTGTCAAAAGTTTCATTTGCGTTCATCTCCCACCTAGCGGGAGGATGATTAGTGATTTTGTCCAATCGTTTAGGGCGGTGAATTCAGCAATGAGGCTCGTTGGTGTCTATCTTGGGACAACCTTCCAAGGGAAATAAGCATTGTGGCCTTGCTTGTCATATCTCGAGGCATAAAGAGAGATGGCACGCCTTTCACTTCTCCTTGCTAAATGCATTCCATGCTGCAAGAAGTTCATCATGGGGTTGTCTATGACTCTCTTCTGAGTTGTCAGAACTGTCTAACTTGGCCGGATTATTGACCTTTTGATTTTCCGTTCGTAGGACATAAGATATGCTATAACGTTCCAATTCATCCAACAGCTCTTCTACCTTTTCTAGGTAAGCTACGAGTTATAGTCCCTTCATTTGGAATTTCCTTCGACTCAATACATCTCCAACGCCGGGTCATCGACCATTCATTGCACCGTCGGTATACGGTAACGGGTGCTTGTATTCATTTTTCGTTTTAAAGGGCCATCTTCTTCATTTAACACATCCTCTTTGGGAATGGTAAATTCAGCGATGGATTCGGCTAATGTTTTGGGGATTGAGCAGTAGACACTAGGATGCAATGTAAGCTTTGAATTCTGCTGGAGCTGGTCGGTCTAGACCTTGATAAAATAAACTTGAGTATGATAGCATAGCTTGCGAAACTTTAAGTAATATTCATGCGTTATGTCACAATGGAAATAATAAGTAGTGAGCTAATGATTGATTCATATTTTCTTTAATCTCGATCTATCATCATTTGACAAAGATCGTATGGTGGCTGGTGAGCAGTCAAGTTGCTATAATTTGGGAAAGGATCCATAGGTCCAATCATGGCATGCGGTGGTTCAACTAGTACGTAACTATGGGCTCCAAAGTATGTTGACCTAACCCTTATTCGATGGAAATCAGTCTTCCTCGGTGTGGTTGACATCAAATAGCCATTGCAAAGGTTAGCCAAGTTCTTCGGGAGGTGAACCTCGGGACATATTCCATTCATCACATCATACGATTGAATGTTGCTTTGGGATGTTAGGATCCTTAGCTGCTTTCTTGTATCCCATTATTGACAATCATGGTCACTAAAATCATATGAATCATCTTCGGAGTAGTGCTCGGACTGTTCCATATAACCGTCATTCGATGCCCCGCTGATTGGACAAGTTCAAGTCGCATAAATAAGATGGTCACTACTCGTTTGCGAGCAACATCGGTTGCATCGATGAAATATATACACCATCGGGACTAAGGAAGAGGAAGCTGCTATGAGACAATCATTGTCTTGTACACTATCCTTGATAACAAGTCAGATCTGATCGATAACTCCTCAAATTGGCTTACTGATGCAAATAACTGTCATGGCTCTGGGAAGAATCCCAGTCGTTGCCAACTTGCTGTGATATTCTCAAACTATCCGTCTAATCTTCATTAACAAGCTTTGATAACTGCTGTTAGCTAAAATGTATGCCGAGCCGAAGGCGAGTCGTGCTCCGGGCCGAAGGCGAGGCCGTCAGCGGGTCCGGGCGCAGCGCCGGTGGAGGTCCGGGGCCCCACAGTCCCGGCGGCGATCGACCTAACCGGTTAGGTCGAAAATATGTGCACCGCACGATTTTTTCAATTTTGGAAGATGGAGCCTTTTCTGAAATGATCAGAAAAATGTTTTTTTACCAAAAAACAGCTGTTTCAAGTCGGTTCGGATCATACCTTCAGGCAGCGGTTCGGAGACGTCTTCACATTGGGTCGGATCGGACTAGCTCCTCCGAACTGGATCAGAGCATCATCATCTGGTCGGTTCGGGTGCCATTCCGGGTTGGATCCGGAGTTACTCCGCTCCGGCCATGTAAGTATGCCATGTTGTCTTCATACGTTGAGCGGGTCGGATTTGGGTACCCTGAACCTATCCGAACTATCATCCGATCCGGGACTCCTAGTGTAACATAAAAAAAAATGCCTTCTCCGATCCGAATACCTATCTTCCATCTGAACCAATTCGCTACTATCCATCCTACCCGAAGTCTTCTACTGTCTCCGATCCGAATGCTTCGCCTGAACTGGAAACATATTCGATCTGATTCAAATGGTTTCCTGGACTCCACTCCTGGACTTTGGCGACTGTTGTTGGACGAATTGGAGCCGATTTCACGTCTAGTGATCTCCACGATTGCAAATATAGTTTCATAGGATTTCCTCATCGAACTAGGTGATCCGATAGTAGACTGGAGAATCCTTATATGCTGAGAATCTTCAGTTCTCAGTGAAACACCAAAATGTTAGACCAAAAAATGGTCCTAACACCCAATTGAATATGATTTGCGAAGAATAATAATCTAAAACATAGAAAATCAGGTAGAGACACGAGATTTATAGTGGTTCGGCATTAACTAGCCTACGTCCACTTCATAGTTTCTCATTTCATTCCAGAATTACAATTACAATTACAATGAATACATTCACACAATCACTCGAATATAATGAATTATTCTCTCCGAATTCATTGATTTTTATTGGAGAAGAAGGTGGTTGTTGATCGAGAAATTCGGCCATGGCTGCCATTCATGAATTAAGTGTCAGAACCCCCCTCAAATGATGTGTTGTATGTGTATTTATAGGTGTAAAATCGGTTGGGATGTGTGGCCATATGGCATCATCTTGGAGGACTTCGAAAATGATGGAGAAAGTGGGGAGCGTGGCTTCATTCGTGAGCTTACAAGTGTCAATCGGTCCGGGTAAATAGGCACAAGAATAGGTCTCCAACGAAGGGAAGTTGCTTGTTTCAGGCAGTTCGGTTAGGAGGCTTAGATCCGATCCGAACCGGTATTGTTGCACCCATCCAATCCGACCCGAGCTATTCCATCCGAACTGATCCAAGCTATCCCATCCGAACCGATCCGAGCTATCCTAATCCGATCTGATCCACGCTCTGGTTTTAGGACATATGAGAGCTTTATCCTCTAACATATGTAACCCTGATCATCTGAGTTTTGGGTGGCCTGGCCACAAAACAGGCTAAAATGAGGTGAGTGGATTTAAGTTATAACATTTTAGATAATGATATATTATCGTTTAACATTCCTCATTATTGTACAATGTAAATTGGCTAGAATAATTAAAAGTATTGAAATTTGATTATGACATGTTTAAATATGATATGTTGAAATGTTTAAACATATGTTAAATGGATAAAAGTGACAAAGATGACATGCTGGAATATTAATATGTTGGAAAATTTGCCAAAATATGCGTAGCGATTACTGTTGTTTTAATTCCATGTTAACTTGTGACATTTAAGTACTTGGACCACTAACGGTTGAAATTAAGGAAAATTACATGATTTGGCAATCACATTTTATTGTCATATTTGAACAATTATCTGATTAATTGATTACATGATGGAATAGAATTGATTATACGTTAGAAAGAACGTATGGCATAAAATAGGCATAATATGATGACATGTACAATATTAATTACAGTGGAAATTTGCAAGAATAGACATGCCTAGATTATATAGAAGATTTACAGTAAATAAGAAATTGTAACCGTGCTTAAACACAAGGTTAGATTACACTTGTGGAAGAAGTCTGCCCGGAACCGCCCGACATATCAGGCATCCACAAGTGGTAAATCAAATGTGAGGGGTCTAAGTGCATAAACAAAACATGTAATGGTGCTAAGACACGAGGTTAAGTCAACTTGTGGAAGAAGTCTGCCTGGAACCGCCCGACAAATCCATCATCCCCAAGTGTAGGCTTGGTGTGAGAGGTCTAGTTCATAAACATATATATATATATATATATAAACATATATATATATATATATATGTAAATAGCAGGACTGATAAATAGCCTTAATTGTAATTAATGGAAATAAATGGAATTGATAGAAAATTACAACAGTAAAAATGAATCTATTGAACGGGGAATGATAATAACCTATTATAAATAAGTTACATTAATAAGAATATTGTATAATAGGTAGACTTGTCTTAGTGACAAGTGAAGATTGTAACTTAGGTTATAATAAACTAGTAAGGACATGAGATAACTGGTGAAATGAGATAAGTGGCATTATAAATTAAGTAATCAATAAATGGGGAAAACATGAAACCAATTGTTTGTAATAAGTAGAGAAAAGGGGGAAAGTTTATGAAATGTAAGAAGTTGTACTTAATTATAAATTAAGTAATCTGTAAACTTGGAATTACGAAATCTGCTGATAAGAATAACATGCTTAGGCTTGTCCTAGTGACAAGTGGAAATTATAACTTAGGTTATAATAAACGATAAAGGGAATGGAATGACTTATGTAAGGAGAAAAGTTGTACTTAATTGTAAATTAAGTTATTTATAAGAACAAGAACCTGAAATCTACGGATGAGGACAACATAAGTTATATTTATGGGAAGAGAAACTTATTAGTGGACCTTAGTCAAGAGAACAAAGTACACAACGATAAGTTGTAGTGACAATGAAAGATGAAATTATGATTAAATAGGAAAGGGTGAGGCGAACTTATATGAAATACGTTATATTTAATCATAAATGATAAGTGACATGTTAAATAGAAAACATGTCAATTGAGATATACTTAATTACAGATTAAGTAGAACATGTTATTGTAACCTTGAATCAAACAAGAATATAAAAGGGAACGTGGATTATAGACCTTGGACAACAATCTAGAGAATAACATGTTGTGGGTTTATTAATAAACTTAAATGGGCTAAGCTACATGATTGATATTAATAAGCAAGAGGAAATTATAACTTGAATAAGAAATCAATGGGAAAGGGAATAACCAAGTTGAATGGAAACTTGATGAGGTAAAGCAAGCGCATAAAGGAATGTTTAGACACAGAGGCGCTTGGACCAGTCCGCACGTTTGAGGGTGAATAACCCAACGGGGTAGATCATCGTGGTGTCATGACGCATGAGGGGAGTGCACATTCATCTGATTATTCTGACGGCTCCGAAGGACTGGAAGGGGAAGCACACGGCTTCCTGAGATACGTAAGGTGCTCTTGGTAGCCCTTTGTGCGGTGGCAGATGTTTATGTTGTGCCCGCAGAGGTTGGGTCTGTTCGTAACTACCAGGTGGGTGGGCTTTGACTACAAAAGTAGCTCTGCAGTCAGAATGCTGTGACGTGGTGACACTAGGGCGATTCGGTTGTCTCCTCAATGGGAAGGCAGAGGTCAGGACCAACAGAGATAATAGATCGTCGGGTACCCATCATAGGCAACCAGTGGGATGTGAAAAGGCTAGAGCTAAAACCAATAGACCATTCACCTTTCACTATTGAGGTACGGTGGTTGAGGGAAGACGCCAACTGGATGTTTAGATTGTTTTTAAGGGGTAATTCATTTAGCTCTTGTAGTCTTTACTAGTTGAGGGAGGGGCCGAGGTGGGGCCTTAACCACCATGTAAAACAGACCCTAGGAAGATCTGTATTTTGAGGTTCTTAAAGACGGGCCTGTACATATATGGAAAAGCTCCCGACTGAGTTCCGTGTTTCTTGTATAGCCCTGCTAGGGAACTCGGTGCCTATTATGTGTGGTTAAGGCATCGAATACGTTTGACGATACGTACGTGGGACAGTCTAGATACATGCATGTCTGCTCTGGGTGGTGTATCGTGGACTTAAGGGCATTACTCTGGTATGAAATCTGATTTGATCGACGGTGGCAATATATACGCTAACGTAGCATAGTAATGATAGATATATGTATAAGATAACATTGTTATGTAGAGATCCATACGTCACTCCGTCATAGGATGAGGGACTGCGTTCATTTCTGTGGCATTATGCTGGAGACCATGCGAGTGGGGTACCATGGGGTGTACCTAAATATTGAGGGGTAGCTACATATATATTATATTAGGTTAATCCACTGGGAAGTAAATGTATACGATGTGTGTGTAAGCCTTGAGTATTGTTAACCCAAGTAACCTAATAAATAAGAAAATATGATTGAACGATATATGTAGGATTATCCAAAGTGTATAGTTTAAATTCAGTCACTATAACTTGTGTTCTGACCCCCTCCTCATAACATACTCGCAGGTTAGATTTGTGGTAGAGACGTGATAGCTTTGGATACTGGTTAGACAGTATTATTAATACAGTAAGGCTATACTTTGATTATATTATATTTTATCCATTCAGCTGTGAGATTTTTTCTAAGCTCTGACGTATTTTATGTCTTTGTCTTTTCTGCAGGATACCAGAGCAAACCAACGCGAGTTTTGATAGATTAGAATTTAAAATAAAAAATCGATCTGTCGGAATTCGGGTTGTTACATCTGGTATCAGAACCTAGGTTTAGGATTCCTATATAAATAGAGAGTAAATGTTTTTGTATTTATAAAAAATATAAATGTATTATATATATACCTAGATCTATAGAGGAACCCATTAAATAAAAAGTGTATAATATGGTAAGAATTGGGATGACTGTTTTGTACACTAAAGGAATGAATATGGTCATTTGAGACTCTTAGGAAATTTGGGTGGGAAGTGTATAATATATTTTGAAATAGAGAAAGGAGAATCCCATATGTTTAGTATTTTGGGTTAGTGGGTTTGATGGTAAAACCTTATAAATTGGAAAAGGTTAAAAAGAGAAGATGGATTAGGAATATATATAGTTGAGATAATTGACTTTGTGGGAGTGCCTAGGAAAGCCTAGAAAATTGGAAACCCGCTTTGAGTCTAACCCCATTGTTAGCTTTTAAGAACTTGAAATTGTAAAAGTTTTGGGAAAAGAGTTTATGGTGTTTTCAAGTTTTAATCTTAAAAGTCATAATTTTAAATATGTAAAGAAGTACATATTGGGTTTTAAAGTAAAATAGGGTATATTTTGTAAACAATGATTTCTCATGAAATTTTTTGTCTCAAGTAAAATTCTCTCTGTAAAAGGTGCATATTATAGAGCATGTATAGCTTGGTTGTTTTCTTGTTATATTACATGAAAGGATTTAAAAGCAAAACTTGAAAAAAGTTGCATTTCGTTGAAAACTGGAATTTCCAGTAAAGAAAGTTTTGATGTCTCTATTCTTTTGACAATCATTTTTGATAAATTGTTTTAATAAGAGAATTTTGTTGGGTGGACAAAATAAGTCATAGAAATTAAGAATATAGTAGATGTTTGCACCTTGAAGTAAGAGACTGAACAACCAACCTTATAGGCAAGAACAAGTTATAAACCCGATTGAGAAATAGTTGTCCTTATCTACTCCAGCTTTTGTGATTTAAAAAAAAATGACTTGCATTTTTTTTAAGATGACATGTTTTATGGTTTGGTAAAAGAAAGTTTTGAAGCGGAAAATAAATTTTTGACACTTTTAATTTTTGGAAGAAAAATTAAATAGAAAGGCCAAACTGTGTTTTAAAAGTATGGAGTATCACTATAAGAAAATGTCATATTAATAGCAAGTAGAATTGCACTGAAATTTCTCTTGCTATTATTAAATGACTATTTTTTATTTAACTAAAAAGACAACAAGTTAATTTGCAATTATATTAACCAAAGTGCAATAATATTAATGTCGCACACCTTAATCCCGTTGCACTATTTCGTTTCCCTCCAATATTTTCTTTCGGCCGCCAAATTTTCCCACTTTCTTTTTCGCTTTTCCCTAGGTACCAATATTCATCCATTCGCATTTTTTTAATCAGTCCTCTCCTGCTGCTTTATTACTCAACCTATCAGTCTTCAACCTCAATCCTTCCCCAAATTCACGAAGCTACGTTATTCAATTCTTCTTGAAGTTCCGGAAGTTCAACGACCTCATTTGCAAGTTGAATCGGAGGAAGCGCAATTTGGTCCGAAGCAGTTCTTCAACTCGATTTGGTCTGAAGTACAATTCTTCAAGCGCAAGGTTTTGGTATATATTTCTAAACATTTTGATCCTGCGCCATTTTAGTTATTTTTTTGGACGACGATTGTTTATTCAGTATGTTAGAATCATTTTTCAAGCACCAAATCTGGATTTACTTGCTAGTTTCAGTTTTAGTGATTTTTGATGTTAAAATTAGTATTTAACAATAATAATTTACTATAATCTTTTACATGCTCGTTGCGTAGTAATCATTTATGATTGTATACCAACTTTTTACATGTGTATTTGCTTGTGTATTTCAATTTTTGTGTTGTATTCATGTAATTGACTGAGATAGTTGTTTAATTGTTGATCTGATATGTAAACCTGTGTCAATGATCAATATTAAGTAATACAAATTTAGTTAATTACCAAGCCTGTCATGTTCAGTAATCACGTGATTCAACCAAGCCCATATGAAATCTTAAAAGAAAAAAAAGGTTTTAGTAGTAGATGTAATATGATTTCCTTTTCATGCATTTAGATTTGAATTATTAAGTATTCATAGTCCGTGTCGTTCAGGCCGCAGATGATATTAATTTATAAACATATTCCTATAATGATACAAGAGTGATCGTAACCTGTAAAGAATATGAAGACAAATATTTGGATTGTTCAAATATATAATACATGGAAAAGCTAGTAAAAAAATAATTGAATGGATTAAGAGAGATCAAAAAATGTTTAATGGATTAAGAGAGATTTAAAAAATGTTTACAAGATGACGCTCTTGATAATAACATGTAGTTAATATAGTCAAAACCAAAATGACTGTGATACAAGCAGAAAAATGAATTTATAGAAAAGGAATTACCAAACTATGAAATATAGACAACCAGCGTGAAGGCCAGGAAGGACAAGAAATGTAAAGCAAGCGAATTATCGTAGCACGAACCAGGCTTCCAATTCTAAGAAAATATTAACAGATAAATACATCTCGGAAAGCTATGCGTAAAAACTGGTTCAATTGAGTTATGATCCGATGGACAGTTAATGATTGGCTTCTTCCATGTCTAATAATTCACATTTCTAATAGTCAAAAAACAGATTCGACAAACTGATTTGATGCATATGATAGTGGAAATTGCGAAATGCACATGTTCAGCCACTGTATACATATTGGCGAAGGTAAAAGGCTATAATGTTGTGTTCAAACCTGAAGGGAAAGGCGGTGCTATTCAGGACGTTGTTATATCGCATCCGCAGAGCCTAAGGTTTTCCATCGGATACCTGCTTTTTCGCTGAAAAATGAAGCAGGCGGTTTGTTACATTGTTACTAGGAGCTTGATTCAGCTTCCGTGCATAGCAACCTCTAATGGTGACTGTTTCAGTTGGCAGTTCGTTAATGTTTATAACAGCCTTAGGCATGTTTATGTTTATGTGCGCTACATTTTGTGAACTCTTGTAAAATGGATGTTTTGGGATGCAGTCTTACGTTTAGCCTTAAAAAAAAGACAAACTGATTTGATGCAAACAGTATTTGTTACAAGCCTCCTTAAGCAGAATTGGATCAAATCAAATACCAAAAAAAATTAAACTTCTAAAAAAGAAAACTAAAGTGTATCTGTATCCTAATAATTTCAGAAAAAAAGAATAATGTTTTTTATTTTTTATTTTGAAAAAAAAAATCTAAGCTGATAGGAGTAACCATGACAGACTCAACATCAGTTTCTTCGTTGAGCATACTAAACAAGTTTTCCTCGTTCTTCTCACTCACCATTGCAGTCTTAAATGTGAATAAATAAAAAATGTAAAGCACTATAGAATGTTTAAGTTCTGAATTCTACATTAGGAAATTCAATTCATGAATATTTAAAAACAAATTAGGGTTGAGCTTGAGAAGATGTGAATTTACATTTTGTTTCTATTCAAACTAAGTGACATGTATGTAGAAAATCATTCTTCCACCAAGGGCATTGATACTTCTCACCATGGAAACTAAAAGAATCATTGATTGTTGAAACCTCAAGTATAGCCGCTTAAAAAGGCTGAGATTGTATGGTTATTTAGGGCAATTCCGAGTTTTATTATTTCGTAATAATATGATTCCCGTGTTAGCTTATACAAACATGTTTGTGCTATTCTTAAGTTTGGTATTTAACTAAGAGTTTTAAGGGTTCAAAACATTTGAAGAGGCATATGCCGGTTTTAACATATTACAAATCAGGGAACCATAAGCTGCAATCAAGTTTAGACCAAGACAAAAGATTTTAGCTTATTTTGGCTGAGTATGTGGATTGGCGCCGATCCATATGGATCATATCCATTCCATTTTTTACCCTTAGCATTTTTGGGGGTCATAGGCAATGGTAGATCGGTTGGAAGGTAAACAAAGCAAGCATTGGCTAACTAAACGGATCAGATTCGATCAGTCAAGATGTTGGATTTTGGCATGTTTTGGCTTGGGAAACAGCTAAAATTGGATTTGGCTTAAATACATGGACATGTACCCATGACAGACTTTTATGGTATGGTTTTGCCACTTTAGGTATAAATAAATGCTTATGGAAGTATTTAGGATCTTCAGCTACATATTATACAGTAATTTTTGGAATGTGTCACACTTGATGGCAACTTAAAGCATCCCTGACTGCCAAAACCTAAAAGACAGCTGCTTAAAAAGATTGAGATTCCACGGTTATTTAGGGCTGTTCTGAGTCTTTCTTGTTATATATTAATGACATAATTTCCATGCCAGCTTATACACATGTTTTTGTTATTCTTAAGTTTGGCATTTAACTAAGAGTGTCAGGGTTCTAAACATTCACAGAGACAAATGCTGGTTTTAACATATTTTAAGTCAGGGGAACCCATAAGCTGCAAGTATATGAGGGAAACCTATACGAATTTGTGACATTTAAACATAGAACATTACCATATTGAATGAAGAAAGTATATTAATCTATCTATTAAATAATAGTAAAGCATAACCTTTTAAATTTTGATGACTGAAGTAAAAGCAGGAACAAACATGTGTTTATCATGGAAGTAGTTATAATCATAGACGGTAATTCAAATTTTGATGATTGAAGTTCTAAAAGCCTGACTGTATCTCCTGATGCTAAAAATATTTCAAATAATGTCCTACTTTCAATTTCCCTTAATGCTCTATTAGGAATGCCTACCCTTTATACAATTAAAATTAAGTGTTATATAAGTAATAAGGCTGCAATATTACTTATTGGTTTTGGTTCAACTCAGTAATAGGATCCAAAAAAAAAAAAAAAAAAAAAATCAAATTTAGTCATATGAAGTTCAGGTGGAAAATGATCAAAAGCTACATGGTAATCAAATCTGCTTTCAAGTTTTACTTTCTTATCAAGGATGCAAAATGCCTATAAATCTGTTTTTACTGCCAATGGAAGGGTGTGATATTTTTTTTGGGAGTTTAGTGGATGAGAGATTTTAGTGAAATTTGTTTTAACTTTAATAGGTTGCAGGCTAGATTTAAATACAAGGGAAAGGAATCTTTGTGGCAAGGTTTAACCACATCTTTTGAACATTCGAATGGTAAAAATATTTCAAAAAGATTAAATTCTTCAACACTGAATTCATGTTATTACTTTCCCCTTCAAAAACAAACATTAACTAGCATATTTAACTACAAATTCAAAATTTGCTTGACACGTTTCATTTGGCTACCATACCACGAATATCCCTCTCAAAAAAAGGGATTGAGATCATAAAATACAATTACTTCATGGTTGTAAACCAGTATGTTTACAACCATGTAGACATTCTTTTGATATATAATAAATGGACGAGAAAAATTGATCATACATATGCTTGACATTGGAATTATCAGCAAAAGTACCAGTGCGTTTTCTACCATGTTGTAATGGTCAAAAAAGAAGATGGGTCTTGGAGGGTTTGCATAGATTTAAACAAATTAACTATTAAAAATAAGTTTCCTATACCTCTAACTGATGATTTATCGGATGAACTCCATGGCTCTTTTTTTTACAAATTAGATCTTACCACTAGATATCATCAAATAAGAATGCTTTAAGATGATGTAACAACCCGAAATTTAACAACGTGTTAAAAACAGGAATAAAGGTAGAATTAAAATATAAAATTTGAATCAAGAGAAACGGGTTGCGCCATTGCGTTCGTCTCGGAAAAATACGCGAAATAGAGTCCAAGTTTTCGAAAATCGGAGTCCGTATGACCCAGTTATGGCCCGTCAAAATTTTCAGAAAATTTCAAGTTCAAAAACAGTTCAAATTTGAATTCAGAATTCAAATTCAGCCAAGCAGGACAGGCAGGAAAATTCCCGCCACCCCCAAGTCGACTGGGGAGTCGACTTGGGAGTTGACACACCCCTGGTGGTGTCGACTGCCCAGTCGACACCCCTGTCGACTTGGGTGGTCGGCCAGTTTGGCCTGGGTGCACCTGACTTGTTCATCAAGACATGTTTTATGGGCCTGTGACGGATTTTGAGGGTTCAGATCTATCCTAGGGTTAATCTAAGGGCCTAAAATACTCCTAATCTCTATAAAAAAAACCTAAGCCTACCCTAAACCCTCACAAATCAATCTAACAACGACGTGCTGCCCAAATCCCTCTTGATCATGGCCTCCATCTTCAACTCCAAGAGCTTATGCATCCAAATCGGATCCGAATCAAAGGTGCTAGCTTGCTACATCAAATCAAGGGAGTGGATCAACGTTGCTATGCAAATTTCATGACGATTCTTTAATAAAGGAGCCACCTTTCTTAGTCAAGACAATTCATGCTCCTAGCCTTCTTGCCACGCTATGTAAGTTCTAGCTACTTGTAGATTCTAACGGTGGTTCTAATGTGACATGGGATAAAATGCGATGAAACATAAGTATGCTAGCCTATATGAACCTTGTCATGCCTCTTTTGCTTGAACCTATGACTTTGGGCTATGCTTTGTGACTAAATCGTGCCACTTATGTTATGTTTAACCTAGTTTATCTTGCAAGTTTGAATCTTTATCTATGGAATGGTAGCATGAGCCTTTGGGAACCATTTGACTTCTGAAACATTGGCAAAGATTTGACTTTGGGGCTTATGCATGTAAATGAACCCAAACCCCTTATGTTATCATGCATGTTTGTGGCCAAATCCCCTTACGATACTATGCATGTTTGTGGCCAAATTCCCTTATGATACTATGCATGTTTGTGGCCAAATTCCCTTATGATACTATGCATGTTTGTGGCCAAATTCCCTTATGATACTATGCATGTTTGTGGCCAATCCCTTTTTGACATCGTGCATGTTTTGAGGCAAATATATAGCATAGTATCCTTACTATGTTGACTCGCTTTTACTTGGGTTGGAAACACGATTTGGGGGTAGGTTAGACGAGCGTGATTATGACATGATAATTTGACATGGGATTTCATGAAAATATGACACTCATGATACACCTAAATGTGGACATGGCATGTGGGGGTAAACATGGGACTTGAAACTAGACACGTATGGGTTGTAAGTGTAATATGACACTAGACCAAACATGAAAGTGGCCAACTCGAGGTTGGGTTGAGTTTGTAGCATAAATCTACCCGGACCCGCCCGTCTTAACTAGTGGCTACAAACAATAGGACCCAATGTGAGTAGTTGGTCACATAGCACTTAAAACCCGAGGTTAGACTAGGTTGTGGTGTAAATCTACCCGGACCCACCCGGCTTAACTAGTAACCACAACAAAGTCTAATGTGAGAGGTTGGGGTGCATTAATCTAATTAATGCCACATGAAAAGGTTAAGTAATTTTGACTAATGACACTTAACCGATATGACACGAATGGGTAGGTTAAGTAAAACCGGACTTGGTTTCTTTATGACACTTAACCATATAAGACAATTAGGGGATGGGGTTAAGTGATTTACACTTAACTAATCCTACTTGGTAATTAGATAGGGTTAAGTAACTTAGACTTAACTAATCTAAACACGGTAATTAGATGGGGTTAAGTAACTTAGATTTAACTAATCTAAACACGGTAATTAGATGGGGTTAAGTAACTTTCACTTAACTAATCTAATCACGGTAATTCGATGGGGTTAAGTTAAACACTTAACCAATCTAAACTTGGTAATTCAATGAGGTTAAGTAACCAATACTTAACCAACTTAACATGATAATTTAATGGGGTTAAGTAACTTATACTTAACCAATTATACATGATGATTTGATGTGGTTAAGTAACCTATACTTAACCAATCTAATATGCGGACCTGATAAGGTTAAGTCACAAGACCTTTTAAATATACTTAACCATTGTAATACGATTACTGGATGGGGTTAAGCTAACCCATACTTAACCAATCCGACTCGATAATCTGATGGGATTAAGATAATCTATGCTTAATCAATCTAACACGATAATCTGATAGGGTTAAGACAAACAAATACTTAACCAGTTTGGCTTGATAGGGTTAAGTCCTGAGCTTCTTGGTACACTTAACCAACTTGTGGGGCTAAGCCTTGAACTTGAGTACTTAGCCAATCTTGACATGATTCGTAGGCGGGTTAAGTCATGAACTTGAATGACAACACTTAACTCATTAGACAAAACCCTAGCTCAGGGGACTAGGTTGAAAATCGTGGTTAACAAGGATAGCGGGAAGAGAAGCTAAGTGGTAAACCTTAGTTAAAGATAACTAAGTAATAATTCTTAGCCAAGGACATGGGACTAGTTCATAAATAGATGAGTAATCTGATACGGTAGGTCATCGCTTAGTATACGAGGAGGAACAACTTATCTGACTAGGATAAAAAGCTCCAGCGAACTAGGTGACGAAGCGGTAGCTTCGGGGGATGTGAGGGTACTCTTGATATCCCTCTGTGAGGTGGCAGATGGTCCATGAAACCTGGCCTCACAGAGGTTAAGTTATGCGGTAGAAGAGCCAAGAGTATGCCTTGGTTGCTATGCGAGCGACCTAAAGACTGGGATGGATTAGCGTGGAGTCGACGATACTTGTTTTTGCCCTGGATAGCACGTCACCGACTACCTACCATCTTTAGTCAATCGTGTACGAACTGAAAGTCAGAGAACTTGAAACGACCCGCAAATCCGAGCTATCTGAGTTGACTAAATACAACACATGTCCAACCCAAATAACACAGAAATACGAACCATTAATAGAAAGAAGTTAGAGGATGAGAAATAGAAAGAAAGAAATATTAGAATAGAAGAAAACGAAGATCACAAACTCACAGCGGAACGAATAAAATATATTCTATAACATAACTTTTGAAATACAAATCTGTTTTGTACATAAATACATACCATCATCAGAGTACACATAACATTTGATTCAGCGGAAGTAACTCTAAATAACTAACGTTGAAGCCTCCAGCTTCAAGCTCCTCCAAGTGTATCTGTAAAAGCCTGAAACACTTGACTGCCCGTACAAATTTGGGCACCCAAGAGTTTAGGAAAAATAAAACAAAACAAACTCTGGGTCAGTCATGGGACTGGTGTGAGTAAACTCCAACCACTTGTTTAACTTTCAAATCCTTCGAAAGAAAAGGATAATAGTAAGACCAGCCCACACATAAACACGGACGGTTTTTACCTTACTATAACCCAAAACACTTTGATATCAAATCCCATGATATTATAATAATGTCTACAACAAGTAAATAACCAAATAGCAGAACGCTTGCATCTCACGCTCCACATATATAGTATATAATCAAAAACCGCATGGCGCTTATTGGAGATTGGATTTCCAACATGACAAGGTATGGGACCACCTTCCGACGATGTATCTCTAGAGGCAAATACACCTGGGTTCAACAAGAACGTCTTGCAACCCGGCCCACACATGACCGACCACTCATTTCGCTTGAGTGTATCGAATGTATATCACCAACGGTTGGACTCAAACCACCGTTTCCCGAATGGGCAGAATCGATAGATTTAGAACAAAAGGAATTTCTCTAGATAGGTGATTATACACCCTAATGGGTGCGACCCACAAAGCCATGCTGCCTGCCCGATTTTTGTCCTTTCCCGGTTGTTGAGGCCTGAGGCTACGCATACTTACCAGTCCTTGATAACACAATTACTTTGAATGCCACATTGTCAGATCCGTTAATCATTAGTTGAGTTTGCACAAATATTCTGGATATTATGCTAAGGGATAAATCCGTTGCAACCATATATATCCATACAGACCAACCCATTTGATCATTGGAAATACTCTGTCAGACATTCGTCCATTTACGTTCGTTCTGGGATTGGACGAAACCGAAGGCACTATTTCTATTACTAGAAAAGCCCTTGCACTTCACTCCGTCTTCAATATATTCAGCATACTTGGTTCGCAACGCTTATGCCGATACGGAGTGGTTCACGGATAATAATCCAACCGGTCTCTCCATATTGACAACGATGGTCAAAACTTCGATAGTCTGTGATTTAACTATCGAATAAAACAAGTGTTCAACCAACATATCAAACAAATCACTGGGCCCTTTAATTAATATTTCATTAATTAAATCACTTCTATATTCTCTTATCAATATTTGTTAACCAAATATTCTTAATAACCAATCTTGGCCCTTTACGCTATTTTTGATTTCGTTTCCTTATCGAATTCTATATATATCGATATATAGATTTCTAATTGTCAAATTTCTTAAAAATATTCTAACTCCTTAAATTCCCGGAAAAATTCGCCATAACCTCCCCTGTATCGGGAGCATCGGGAAATTTCAAATAGCTTCCCGGTATCTTCTAATCTCAAAAAGAAAAAGAAAAAGCCAAGCGGCTAGCCGATACGGCGCATAAAACCCATATATGAATTAAACATGTACCTTTTTGTCGGGCACATAAATTTAAATCCTCATATACTTCCTCCCGTACCTGTTCAACAACTGTTCACCTGTTTCTAATTCAATTCAACTCAATCCATTCATTTGAATTAAATTTTGAATCGTTTGAATTCAGTTTCGCTCAATTATTCTTTAATTAGCCTTTTTGCCTATTTCACTTCTTTATTGAACATAACATGTTCAAATAAAATATTTAACTCGTTCATAACCAAATTGAATTTCAATTTCAATTCTAGTTTTCCTTTTCGAATTCGAAGATAAATTTTCAAATCGAATTCACTTATTCAAAGCCCAATATTAATTCAAAATCTCATTAACTAATTACCATTCGAATTAGTTAATTCTATTCAATAATCAAAAATCTGATTTCTGTTTCAAAAATCATATTCATTTACACAACTTGAATTCACATATACTTTACAACTCAACTCTGAAATTTTCTAAATAGAAATTCGGATTTTATCGCTTAAAATCCTTTTATAATATTAAATAAACCATTATGGTTTTAAAACGGTTCTGACGCTGCTTTTCTGAAAATTTGATTTTGACATATCTCAAAATCTATACGACGAAATTCAGATTTTTCTCCTTCATTAGAAAACTATTATCAAACTGGTCCTGACGTTTCTTGTTTCGAAGAATTTCGACTTCAATTGAGTTCTGTATACTCGATTGAAGTTCGAATCGCTATTTTACGAACTGCAGCGCTGCGGCGAGTTCGTTTTAATTATATTTATATATATATATAACCTTTAAACTTCTAAACTTCTTTAAAATGAATTCAACTCTGTTTAGCTCTATTTGAATTCTTGATTCAAATTCCAATCTCACTTTTGAATTCTACATTTCAAATTCAAATTCCTTTTCTCTTTGATATTCAAATTCAATACTTAAATTTCTATTTGAATTCCCTATATTCAAATTCAATACTTGAATTCATTTGAATTCTCTTATTCAAACTTTATTTTTAAATTCCATTTGAACTGCTATAATCAAATTTCTATATTTGAATTCTATTTAAATTCAAATATTCAAAGTCCTTTTAAATTCTATATTCAAAATTTCCATAGTTAAAACCCATTTGAATTTCATATTCAAATCCCATAGATCAAATCCTATTTGAATTCAATTTGAATCCCTTATATTCAAATTTCATTTTCCATTTGAATTCTAATATTCAAATTCGTTTCCAGCCCCATTTGAATTTCTAATATTCAAATTCTTTTGAATTCACTTGAATTCAAATCCCATAGATCAAATCCTATTTAATTTTTCTTTGAAATTCTATATTTAAATTTCTATTTGAAATTCTATATTCAAATCTCTATTTGAATTTCTTTATTTGAACTCCTTATTTGAATTTCTAATATTCAATCTCCTTTTAAAATTCAAATATTTAAACTCCTTTTAAAATTTAAATGTTCTGTTAAAAATTTCCTTTCACATTCTGTTTTGAAATTTCATTTCGAATTTAAATTTCACACTTGTATTTCTATTTCTGAATTATCAAATGATAATTCTCTTTACTTCATTTATAACTTCGTTATAAAAGAACTATTTATAAACTTCGTTTATAAAGAACTACTTGTTTTATATTTCAAAAACAAGTTTATATTTTATTCCCATTTAAAATTCAAATTCTAAAAAAATAGAATTTCTCTTTTAAAATCTCCAATATCCTTTCACGATGTTTTAAATATCATTATTTACGCCCAGTGATATTTAAACACACAAAGCAATGAATTATTTATTTTTCTAACACATCATATATAAAAATATATATGCAACCAAATAACAAACAAATAATATATTTTTGAGGAATCCAGTTGGATTCCTCCAACCTGTTTTCCTGCATCCACAGATGTTAGCACATAAATAATACCCATTCTGCTTCGTGGCAGAATATCGCGGTATAGAAGGTCATCCACTAATCATAGCGTGGGGCGTATAGGGTAATCATCCGCTATAAAACTGCGGGCATCCGCTAATGAGACTGCGGGAATCCAACCAATCAATCAACCCAATATATATATAGCCTAAATAACTAATATATATAAAGCAACCAGAAAATATTCACACAAGCAACTAACAATTATTTTTAACGGAATAAAAATAATTTTAAAGGTGAGTGCGATTTACTCACCTGGATTTCTTTTGCTGAATATCCTGTTTAATTCTGTCTCGTCAGCTATAAATTATTCGAACGAAATTTCCTGTATATGAATGATCATTTAATTCTTGTTTAAATGATTTAACTATTTTGATTTAAACTAACTAAATTAATTAATTAAATAAATAAATCCTATGAAATTTAAATTAAATAAAAACTTATATCTCACCGAATAAAACACCCTTCATTCTCGTCTGTTTCCAGTTCAAAACCCAGAACCTATTCCCTTTGGATTCCTTCCTGATGCTTGACTGTCCCTTAACACCTTCAACGGTCACCAGTCCACCCAGAGCCCCATCCTCCACTTGCCTTCTCTTGTTCGCGTTACTGTCAACCCCTCATACCCCAGAAAAACCCAATCGCAATTCTTGAATCCGCAATACCCATCATCAATATTCACGCATCCGTCCTCTCGACATCGTGGTGCCCCTTCTCATCCCATCGCACCTTGCTTCCCTGGCCTCTCAAATCACCATCGCCCCGTTGATTTTCCTCAATTTCCTACTGTATAACCTAGCATCTCCAAGTCGCGAACCCCCCTTTTGAACTCGGTCAATCCTGCGAAGCCATCCCCTTTACCATCGATTTTACCACCTCCGAACCCTGTTGTATATCTTCGAACGAACCCATCATCGCGAGCGTCTTCTGGTCGATGTCGAGCTTCAAGAAAATCATGTGATTTAGAATCACGATTCTAGGTTTCGAATTCCTTTTCATTTTTTTTTTTTTTTTTTTTTTTTTAACGGAGGGATCGATTTCTTTTTCTCTGGAAAAAAAAAAAAAAGAATTGGAATGAAGAGAAAAGGAAATTGAACTGGTCTCGTGGGTTTTGGGATAGAAAGAATACAAGGCATGGCTATATATAGATGCGAACAAACCAGAGAGTACGCCATTATCATCTTGTCTCCTTGATATCGAAGTAGGCAGACATTTTAAACAGCTCGAGGAAGGAAGTAGGTCTGCGCTGTCAATGGATATAGGTCGGCCCATTAAAATTTTTGAAAAGATCTGAAATGAATTAATTAATTTAATAATCAAGATATCTCGCGGTCTTTAAGTTGAAAACCTGAACCGCTATTTTACATAATGACTGATGTTTTCAGATTTTTTTTTCGTTATTCTAAACTTAACTGAGCATATTCTGAAACTTTAATTCGTTTGCTTATACAGACTATCAATATCAAATAAACGATTAAAGTCATTGAAAATAACTCGTCTATATTCAACTAGAATTATATTGATCAACTGAATCATTTCGAATCAGTTTTTAACTGCAAATTATTATCGTTTCGTATTACGATACTCAATATATTTGATATAAATTCGCATATCGATTATTCATTCGATAAATTCAATATAAAATTCATTTATATTATGAATTCAATATTTAAAACCATACTAAATATTTAGAATAAACTGTTCAAAAATCTGGGTCGTTACATTCTTTCCCCCTTAAAATAATTTCGTCCTCGAAATTGCTAAAGTAAGAAAATGGTACAAATCGATTACTTTTCACAACTTCTTTATGTTGAAACTCACCTCTTCATATTTCAACAAATTAACCCCAACCAAAACTTTTGGTCTTCCTTTATTCAATTCGAATGACCTACGATCAATTCATTTATATCTAATCTATATTCCATTAAACCTATTCAAATTGATTCTAATCAATTTACTCACTTTGACCCATTTAACTTGTTCAAGTTAAATTTTAATTCCAGAATTCCAATCCCTGGGTTTTCCTTTCAAATTCTTTGAAATCCCATAAATATATACATATATTTATTTCCATTTCAAATTCAAAACATTTGAATTTTCAAACCACATGTTTTTTCCAAAACAAATTTCCATCAAAAACTTTCTAAGGTAGCAATCCATCACTTAGAAACTCGGAAATGAACACTGATGATGTTGCAATCATCATCAGAATAATTTCCCAGCCACCGAAGTGAGTTCAGTGCTTTATTATTTCTAAATCCATCTAAAATGATTTTCCTTCAAATCCTTCTAAACAAATCTATATCGTTTTAATATACTTTGAAAAATATTTCCAACTTCCCAGGATTTTGAATTCTTAATTCCGGTTTGAATTTAACTCTAATTCATCTCATTTGTATATTTAATTCCTATACAAATTCTATTTTGGTTATATAACCATTTCACTTCTTATAATCTCATTTGATTATAATCCTAACAATCAACACATCCATATATTATAACAATTTCAGAAAATTATTCTTTCTATATCAAAATAGAATTTTGGGTAAAATTATTTCATTTACCCTCTTTAAAACAATATCATGTCGTATTTTCTGTTCAAGTGTTTAGAAATCCCTATCGACTTCGTGGCGTCCCACGATTCGACCAGAATTCATAAACCACTCAACAGACTAGCCAACACAATATAAAACAATTTTTATATCAACTTACAAATACGCTCTCTCGTATCTATATATACCCTCAGCTCATCCTAGGGTACTACTGACCCTATCTCTAATGAGCACATGCCACACAAAGCCTAGGTGTTCGCTCAACCTAAGCTCTGATACCAACTGAAACGACCCGCAAATCCGAGCTATCTGAGTTGACTAAATACAACACATGTCCAACCCAAATAACACAGAAATACGAACCATTAATAGAAAGAAGTTAGAGGATGAGAAATAGAAAGAAAGAAATATTAGAATAGAAGAAAACGAAGATCACAAACTCACAGCGGAACGAATAAAATATATTCTATAACATAACTTTTGAAATACAAATCTGTTTTGTACATAAATACATACCATCATCAGAGTACACATAACATTTGATTCAGCGGAAGTAACTCTAAATAACTAACGTTGAAGCCTCCAGCTTCAAGCTCCTCCAAGTGTATCTGTAAAAGCCTGAAACACTTGACTGCCCGTACAAATTTGGGCACCCAAGAGTTTAGGAAAAATAAAACAAAACAAACTCTGGGTCAGTCATGGGACTGGTGTGAGTAAACTCCAACCACTTGTTTAACTTTCAAATCCTTCGAAAGAAAAGGATAATAGTAAGACCAGCCCACACATAAACACGGACGGTTTTTACCTTACTATAACCCAAAACACTTTGATATCAAATCCCATGATATTATAATAATGTCTACAACAAGTAAATAACCAAATAGCAGAACGCTTGCATCTCACGCTCCACATATATAGTATATAATCAAAAACCGCATGGCGCTTATTGGAGATTGGATTTCCAACATGACAAGGTATGGGACCACCTTCCGACGATGTATCTCTAGAGGCAAATACACCTGGGTTCAACAAGAACGTCTTGCAACCCGGCCCACACATGACCGACCACTCATTTCGCTTGAGTGTATCGAATGTATATCACCAACGGTTGGACTCAAACCACCGTTTCCCGAATGGGCAGAATCGATAGATTTAGAACAAAAGGAATTTCTCTAGATAGGTGATTATACACCCTAATGGGTGCGACCCATATAGCCATGCTGCCTGCCCGATTTTTGTCCTTTCCCGGTTGTTGAGGCCTGAGGCTACGCATACTTACCAGTCCTTGATAACACAATTACTTTGAATGCCACATTGTCAGATCCGTTAATCATTAGTTGAGTTTGCACAAATATTCTGGATATTATGCTAAGGGATAAATCCGTTGCAACCATATATATCCATACAGACCAACCCATTTGATCATTGGAAATACTCTGTCAGACATTCGTCCATTTACGTTCGTTCTGGGATTGGACGAAACCGAAGGCACTATTTCTATTACTAGAAAAGCCCTTGCACTTCACTCCGTCTTCAATATATTCAGCATACTTGGTTCGCAACGCTTATGCCGATACGGAGTGGTTCACGGATAATAATCCAACCGGTCTCTCCATATTGACAACGATGGTCAAAACTTCGATAGTCTGTGATTTAACTATCGAATAAAACAAGTGTTCAACCAACATATCAAACAAATCACTGGGCCCTTTAATTAATATTTCATTAATTAAATCACTTCTATATTCTCTTATCAATATTTGTTAACCAAATATTCTTAATAACCAATCTTGGCCCTTTACGCTATTTTTGATTTCGTTTCCTTATCGAATTCTATATATATCGATATATAGATTTCTAATTGTCAAATTTCTTAAAAATATTCTAACTCCTTAAATTCCCGGAAAAATTCGCCATAACCTCCCCTGTATCGGGAGCATCGGGAAATTTCAAATAGCTTCCCGGTATCTTCTAATCTCAAAAAGAAAAAGAAAAAGCCAAGCGGCTAGCCGATACGGCGCATAAAACCCATATATGAATTAAACATGTACCTTTTTGTCGGGCACATAAATTTAAATCCTCATATACTTCCTCCCGTACCTGTTCAACAACTGTTCACCTGTTTCTAATTCAATTCAACTCAATCCATTCATTTGAATTAAATTTTGAATCGTTTGAATTCAGTTTCGCTCAATTATTCTTTAATTAGCCTTTTTGCCTATTTCACTTCTTTATTGAACATAACATGTTCAAATAAAATATTTAACTCGTTCATAACCAAATTGAATTTCAATTTCAATTCTAGTTTTCCTTTTCGAATTCGAAGATAAATTTTCAAATCGAATTCACTTATTCAAAGCCCAATATTAATTCAAAATCTCATTAACTAATTACCATTCGAATTAGTTAATTCTATTCAATAATCAAAAATCTGATTTCTGTTTCAAAAATCATATTCATTTACACAACTTGAATTCACATATACTTTACAACTCAACTCTGAAATTTTCTAAATAGAAATTCGGATTTTATCGCTTAAAATCCTTTTATAATATTAAATAAACCATTATGGTTTTAAAACGGTTCTGGCGCTGCTTTTCTGAAAATTTGATTTTGACATATCTCAAAATCTATACGACGAAATTCAGATTTTTCTCCTTCATTAGAAAACTATTATCAAACTGGTCCTGACGTTTCTTGTTTCGAAGAATTTCGACTTCAATTGAGTTCTGTATACTCGATTGAAGTTCGAATCGCTATTTTACGAACTGCAGCGCTGCGGCGAGTTCGTTTTAATTATATTTATATATATATATAACCTTTAAACTTCTAAACTTCTTTAAAATGAATTCAACTCTGTTTAGCTCTATTTGAATTCTTGATTCAAATTCCAATCTCACTTTTGAATTCTACATTTCAAATTCAAATTCCTTTTCTCTTTGATATTCAAATTCAATACTTAAATTTCTATTTGAATTCCCTATATTCAAATTCAATACTTGAATTCATTTGAATTCTCTTATTCAAACTTTATTTTTAAATTCCATTTGAACTGCTATAATCAAATTTCTATATTTGAATTCTATTTAAATTCAAATATTCAAAGTCCTTTTAAATTCTATATTCAAAATTTCCATAGTTAAAACCCATTTGAATTTCATATTCAAATCCCATAGATCAAATCCTATTTGAATTCAATTTGAATCCCTTATATTCAAATTTCATTTTCCATTTGAATTCTAATATTCAAATTCGTTTCCAGCCCCATTTGAATTTCTAATATTCAAATTCTTTTGAATTCACTTGAATTCAAATCCCATAGATCAAATCCTATTTAATTTTTCTTTGAAATTCTATATTTAAATTTCTATTTGAAATTCTATATTCAAATCTCTATTTGAATTTCTTTATTTGAACTCCTTATTTGAATTTCTAATATTCAATCTCCTTTTAAAATTCAAATATTTAAACTCCTTTTAAAATTTAAATGTTCTGTTAAAAATTTCCTTTCACATTCTGTTTTGAAATTTCATTTCGAATTTAAATTTCACACTTGTATTTCTATTTCTGAATTATCAAATGATAATTCTCTTTACTTCATTTATAACTTCGTTATAAAAGAACTATTTATAAACTTCGTTTATAAAGAACTACTTGTTTTATATTTCAAAAACAAGTTTATATTTTATTCCCATTTAAAATTCAAATTCTAAAAAAATAGAATTTCTCTTTTAAAATCTCCAATATCCTTTCACGATGTTTTAAATATCATTATTTACGCCCAGTGATATTTAAACACACAAAGCAACGAATTATTTATTTTTCTAACACATCATATATAAAAATATATATGCAACCAAATAACAAACAAATAATATATTTTTGAGGAATCCAGTTGGATTCCTCCAACCTGTTTTCCTGCATCCACAGATGTTAGCACATAAATAATACCCATTCTGCTTCGTGGCAGAATATCGCGGTATAGAAGGTCATCCACTAATCATAGCGTGGGGCGTATAGGGTAATCATCCGCTATAAAACTGCGGGCATCCGCTAATGAGACTGCGGGAATCCAACCAATCAATCAACCCAATATATATATAGCCTAAATAACTAATATATATAAAGCAACCAGAAAATATTCACACAAGCAACTAACAATTATTTTTAACGGAATAAAAATAATTTTAAAGGTGAGTGCGATTTACTCACCTGGATTTCTTTTGCTGAATATCCTGTTTAATTCTGTCTCGTCAGCTATAAATTATTCGAACGAAATTTCCTGTATATGAATGATCATTTAATTCTTGTTTAAATGATTTAACTATTTTGATTTAAACTAACTAAATTAATTAATTAAATAAATAAATCCTATGAAATTTAAATTAAATAAAAACTTATATCTCACCGAATAAAACACCCTTCATTCTCGTCTGTTTCCAGTTCAAAACCCAGAACCTATTCCCTTTGGATTCCTTCCTGATGCTTGACTGTCCCTTAACACCTTCAACGGTCACCAGTCCACCCAGAGCCCCATCCTCCACTTGCCTTCTCTTGTTCGCGTTACTGTCAACCCCTCATACCCCAGAAAAACCCAATCGCAATTCTTGAATCCGCAATACCCATCATCAATATTCACGCATCCGTCCTCTCGACATCGTGGTGCCCCTTCTCATCCCATCGCACCTTGCTTCCCTGGCCTCTCAAATCACCATCGCCCCGTTGATTTTCCTCAATTTCCTACTGTATAACCTAGCATCTCCAAGTCGCGAACCCCCCTTTTGAACTCGGTCAATCCTGCGAAGCCATCCCCTTTACCATCGATTTTACCACCTCCGAACCCTGTTGTATATCTTCGAACGAACCCATCATCGCGAGCGTCTTCTGGTCGATGTCGAGCTTCAAGAAAATCATGTGATTTAGAATCACGATTCTAGGTTTCGAATTCCTTTTCATTTTTTTTTTTTTTTTTTTTTTAACGGAGGGATCGATTTCTTTTTCTCTGGAAAAAAAAAAAAAGAATTGGAATGAAGAGAAAAGGAAATTGAACTGGTCTCGTGGGTTTTGGGATAGAAAGAATACAAGGCATGGCTATATATAGATGCGAACAAACCAGAGAGTACGCCATTATCATCTTGTCTCCTTGATATCGAAGTAGGCAGACATTTTAAACAGCTCGAGGAAGGAAGTAGGTCTGCGCTGTCAATGGATATAGGTCGGCCCATTAAAATTTTTGAAAAGATTAATAATCAAGATATCTCGCGGTCTTTAAGTTGAAAACCTGAACCGCTATTTTACATAATGACTGATGTTTTCAGATTTTTTTTTCGTTATTCTAAACTTAACTGAGCATATTCTGAAACTTTAATTCGTTTGCTTATACAGACTATCAATATCAAATAAACGATTAAAGTCATTGAAAATAACTCGTCTATATTCAACTAGAATTATATTGATCAACTGAATCATTTCGAATCAGTTTTTAACTGCAAATTATTATCGTTTCGTATTACGATACTCAATATATTTGATATAAATTCGCATATCGATTATTCATTCGATAAATTCAATATAAAATTCATTTATATTATGAATTCAATATTTAAAACCATACTAAATATTTAGAATAAACTGTTCAAAAATCTGGGTCGTTACAGAACTCCCAACAGACCATGTTCTTGCTATCGAGCCATGGGTGAGGTTGGCCAATAGGAAAGTGGGGCTATAGTGGGGCCGGGATGTAGTTCTCATACATGATTTTTCTTGGATTGCCTTTCAGTAGTTGAGGGAGGGGTCACGTGGGACCATAGCCACGAATACAAAAAAAACAGACCTTGATATCTGCATCGGCAGATGACATAAAGCTCTCGACCGATTTCTGTAATTCTTGATTTGCCCTGGCACGGAACTCGGATGGCACATTGAGATACATGTGCGTCTAGACATGGAAAACGATTCACGATACATACGTGGGATAAAGGGCGCGGTTGATGGGTGGCATAATCCCTAGTGGCCCTAAGTGGCTTGAACCCAAACCGAGACACGAAAACGTTCATTAGGTAGCATAATCCCAAGTGGTCCTAGGTGGCATAAATCCTAAGTGAACACGCGATAGTTCATGGTAAGAAAACATAACCAGATCAAGGGTAGCAGTCCAAAACAACTTCAAGGATAAAATGGTACCACGTTGAGGTGGTATAGATTTACATGGGAAAGCCCGTACGGCCTACGGCAAAGGACTGAACTTATACATGGAAAGAAACATACGAGTTGGGAAAACCTACATATGTTATATATTAGGTTGACATGGATCATTACATGACATTGGGCAAGGGACATTCATAGTTAACACATGACGCGGGTTGGGATACTAGTACGAGAGGTGCAGAGCAAATATACATGATAGATACTGTGGGATGTTATACATGATAGATACATTGGGATAGTATACTTGATAGAAACCTGATGATGTGATACCTTGATTTGTCTTGACACCGTAGTTTATCATGATATCTTAGTTTATCTTGCTACAGTAGTTCATCCGGTTATCTTGGTTTAGCTTATCTATCTTGTCGTCATCCTTATGTTTACTTTCAGTTTATGCATGTCATGTTACCTTTACCTGTTTTTATACTGGAAGTAGATAGGACTTACCAGTCTTTATGACTTACCCCGTTTTGTTTCGCCTCTTTGTCTTTCGTTCCCCCCCCCCCCCCCAGGTTTTCAGGGAGGAAATGTTGTTGTTTAGTTCGAACCTCTTATGCTTGAAGGTCATCATGTATAGCTGGTGTTCTATTGGTTATGGCTGCTTCACCGCATTATTTTGGGGAATAATTTATGAAATGGTTTATGCTTCTTTACTATTGCAAGACAGGTTTGATGTACTCTGATGTAAAAGGCTTTAGACCTTGCTGTTTTATAAAGTAATGAAATTTGTTTTACTTCCGCTATTTTATATGTTCTGTCTTGTAATATTTCTGTGCATGTTTACCTTGATAATGCTTCACCAAACCTAGTGCATTCCCTTTGTGAGTGACCCTAGCGGAGGTGGGGTGTTACATTTGGTATCAGAGCAGAAGGTTACCAGCCTGGGCAAAAGTTTTTAAAACCTTCTGAAAACTATTTGTGTAACACCCCGCCTCCGCTAGGGTCACTCGCAAAGGAATGCACTAGCTTTAGAGGGGCATTATTGGTAAACATGCACAGAAATATCACAAGACAGAACATATAAAATAGCGGAAGTAAAATCAAACTTTCATAACATGAATAAATAAGGTCTAAAGCCTTTTACATCAGAGTACATCAAAACCTGTCTTGCCATAGTAAAGAAGCATAAAGACATTTTCATAAATTATTCCCCAAGCAAAACAGTAAAGTAGCCATTAGCCAAGAAAAGTCCAAGCCATCCATGATGACCTTCAAGCAGAAGAAGTCCGAACTAAACAACAGTATTTCCTCCCTGTAACCTGGGAATGGGGGGGGGGGGGAAACGGAAGAAAAGAGGCGAAACAAAACGGGTCAGTCAAAAAGACTGAGTAAGCCCTATCTACTATTAGCATAAAAACTAGTAAAGTTAACTGACATGAGAAACTGAGATGAACATAAGCATGATAACAAGATAGATAAGCTAAATCAAAATAACAGGATGAACTACTGAACTCAGATAAACTAAGGTGTCATGATAAATTACGATGTCAAGATAAAACAAGGTATCACATCGTCAGGTTTCTATCAAGTATAATATCCCCAAGATATCTATTACGTATAACATCCCGTGGTATCTATCCTGTCTTTTAGCTCTGCACCTCTCGTACTAGTATCCCTACCCGCGTCATGTGTTAACCATGAATGTCCCTTGCCCAAAGTCGTGTAATGGTCCATGTCAACCTAATATACCACATATATAGGTTACTCAAATCATATGTTTCTTTCCATGTATATAAGTTCAGTCCTTTGCCGTACCTCGTACGGGCTTCCTCATGTCGTATTATCCTTGAAATCGTTTGGACTGTCACCCTTGTTCTAGCTAGGCTCTTCCATATGAATTATCGTTTGAACTACTAGGACTTACGCCACCTAGCACCACTAGGGATTACGCTTACCTATTGCACGCTTTCGTATTTCGGTTTGGGTTAAACCGCCTAGGCCACTAGGGATTACGCTAACCCTCAACCGCGCCCTTTTTCCCACGCATTCATCGTGAATCGTTTTTCTATAATTGTATGCACATGTATCACATCGTGCCATCCGAGTCCTGTCACAGGGCGAAACAAAAAATACAAGACTCGGTCGGGAGCTTTAGATTTATCTGCCGATGCAGATACTAAGGTCTGCTTTTCTACACGTGGCTATGGTCCCACGAGACCCCTCCCTCAACTAGTGAAAGGAAACACAAGAGAAAATCTTGCATGAGAACTACACTCCGGCCAGCCCACATCCTACGGCCTACCTCACCCATAATTAGATAGCAATTATGGTCTGTTGGGTGTTCCCTGCCTTTCCGTACGTACACGCTTGACTCAAGATGGTAGATGATCGACGAACTTGCTATCTCGGGCACTACCATGTATTCGTCGACTCACTGCTATCCATCCCAGTCTTTAGGTCGCTCGTATAGCAACCAAGGCATACTCTTGGTTCTTCTAACGCAGACCTTAACCTCTTGTGAGCCTAGGATGATCATCTGCGACCTCACAGAGGGATACCAAGAATATCCTCACGTTCCCCGAAGCCGCTGCTTCGTTACCCAGTTCGCTGGAGCCTTTATCTAAATCAGATAGCCTGCTCCTACACGTATACTTAAACGATGACCTACCGTATCGGGTTACTCATCTATCTAAGAAGTGGTCCAAATTTCCTTGACTAAGAATTATTACTTAGTTTCCCTTAACTAAGGTTTACCACTTAGCCTTATTTCCATTATCCTTGTTAACTATGGTTATTTACCTAATCCTCCGAATTAGGGTTTATCTAATGGGTTAAGTGTCACTTAAGTTCACAACTTAACCCGTCTACAAAACATGTCGAAACTGGCTAAGTATCCAAGTCCAAGACTTAACCCTACAGACCATGTGTCAAGTTGGTTAAGTATATCAAGCAATCCATGACTTAACCTCGTCTAATTATCATTCTAGATTGGTTAAGTATATATTAATTTGACCCTATCAAATTACCGAGTCAAATCGGTCAAGCGTATTCGAAACGATTCGTGACTTAGCCTTATCATGTTTTCACGTTAGATTGGTTAAGTATAGGTTAACTTAACCTCATCAAACTAACGAGTTAGATTGGTTAAGTATAGGTCACTTAACCTCATCAAATCATCGTGTTAAATTAGTTAAGTGTTTAACTTAACCCCATCCGATTACCATGTTTAGATTAGTTAAGCCTAATCTTAACCCCATCCATTAACTGTATTATACGGTTAAGTGTCATTAAGAAAATTTACTTAACCTTATCACGTTATCGTGTTGGATTGATTAAGTGTTGGTTAACTTAATCCCGTCCACTAGTCGTATAAAAATGGTCAAGTGTCATTAGGCAAATCAAGTTACTTAACCTACCCAAGCTTATCATGTTTTGTTAAGTATCATTAGCCTAATCAAATTACTTAACCCATTTGTCCATATCATATTTGGTTAAGCCTCATTAATCAAATTAACTTAACCCTATTATGTGGCATTAATTTAATTAATGCACCCTCAACCTCTCACATTAGACCTTGTTGTGGTTACTAGTTAAGCCGGGCGGGTCCGGGTAGATTTACACCACAACCTAGTCTAACCTCAGGTCTTAAGCGCGACATGACCAACTTCTCACATTGGGTCCTATTGTTTGCAACTACTAGTTAGGCCGGTCGGTTCCGGGTAGTTTTACGTTGCAAACTCAACCCAACCTCGAGTTGGCCACACTTATATTATCTAAGTTCATCATGTTTCCAAAACATGTTACAAGTTTTCAAGCATTTGGGTAGACCTAACTTAATAGGTAAATTCCCAAAGGGTAGACCTAACTTAATAGGTAAATTCCCAAGCTTATGTTTTCAAGCATACTTACATGTCAACTTCCATGTTATATTTCAAGTCATGTTTTCAAGTATAAACACATGTCATATTTAACGTTACATATTGACATGTTTATACCCATTTACCCAAATCATGTTCATGTCATTATGTTTTCCCATAATGTGACCCCCAACGCTTTTAAACTCGCATAATGGATTCAAAGAAGGAACTTGTCAAAGGCATGACAAAAGTGGATATTAAGCCACAAGTTAATCATGGTGGCAAATGAGGCACAAATGTGTTCATTAACTTGCATGTTACATTCTTAAGCCTCAAAAACATGCATAAACCCAAACTTGGCACATAAGCGAATCATGGTGACAAAAGACATGGAATGATGACTAGTAACTCGCATATATCATCATATAAGGGTTATGACTTCATATGCAAGTTGACATAAAGGTTATGAGGGTCCTCATGTTGCATAATGCAACATTTCAACATAAAGGTTGTAGCTTTTAGCCCACAAGATCAAGATAATGACTTCATAAACTTGCATGACATGATAGCATGTATCATACTCAATGATCAAACCCAAACTTGCAACATGAACATTTAACTTCATAGTTAATATCTAAGAGTAGGGAAAGGGCTTACATTGCTATGAAGGCACAAATTGATTAAATGAAAGATTGAGACAAAGCCTATGCATGCCATCACCCAAAACCCAAAGATGAACACTCCAAATCAATCAAACCCCCATCTTTATGAACAAAGATCAAAGCTTTAGCCTTGAAATCAACTTGAGAGGCTCTCATACTAACATAGAAACTCTCTAACACTCTCAAGATCATGAAACCTCTCACAAGAATTTACTTAGGAATTTTAGAATGAGGGTGGAGGCCATGAGAGTGAAAATTTTGCCATAGTTTAGTTGCATGAATGAATAATGAGGATTTAGGATAGGTTAGGGTCTTATTTATAGATTAGGCAAGTGTTTTAGGCCATAGGATTAAACCTAGATTCAATCCAAGCCATCAAAGCATGTCTTGGGGAAGAAGTCAAGTGTAGGAACCATCTAGGGCCTTTAGATTAAAGATGAACCATGAGAACCATCCAAATGAAAAATCTGCATTTGAGCGAATCGGCCCACGGGTTGACAGCCAAACACCCTGGATTAACCCCTAGTCGACCCAGCGAGCTCGGGTCGACCTCAAAAATCGGCCGGTTCGGTTATTCCCCTGTCCCAATTCGCTGTTTTGGAAATTTTTGCATATTTATTTATTTAATTTTCAATTATATATATATATATATATATATATATATATATATATCAATATATATATATATATTTCTCTGCGCAACCCATTTCACTTAATTAAGTATACTTTAATTTGGGAATTTTTCGTGAAACTTCGCGAGGCCATATCTTGGTCATACGGACTCCGATTTTCGAAAACTCGGACTCTATTTCGCGTATTTTTCCGAGACGAACGCAATGGCATAGCCCGTTTCCGTTGATTCAGATTTTACAGTTTAATTCTGCCTCCATTTATGTTATAACAGGTTATTGAAAATACGGGTTGTTACATTCTCCCCACCTTTTAGGATTTCGTCCCCGAAATCTCCAAGTTAGGATGAACATATCCTACCATCCATCATCCATCTACTCAAAACATCATCCACAAGCAACCATTGTCCTTAGATGATTTCTAATGCTGTATGAATATATGCAAAACGTGTGTGTACATGTTCCTTAGCTAATGCTAGTGATCAGGCCTGAATAACCTTTCTAATGCAAAATATGTATAGTGCCATGAATCCAACATGTATGCAAATAGTCCTAGTCATATAGATACTATATGCGTGCACAATCATTCATTCATATGCAACAACCGCATGATAATACATTCGATTTCATCCATAAACAAGTATAAATACTCGTGCATATGCAATATGAAATGTGACCGAGTCGAGCTAGTATCTAATGTGTATTCGCGCATCCACGAGCAACCACTTGCAACCACTTGCAACCATATCAATCATAACATGTTTCAAATACATGTTTACATCCATAGGGTTCTACCTAGAATTCCCTTAAACAGGGTCGAGAAGATAAATAGGACAAACTCCTTACAGGGTTTGTAACGGAGAATAGAACCGAGAGGATGTCCACAAAAGATAGCCTACAAGTAAGCTCTACATAAAACAGGGATCAAGGATATACTCCCAAAAAGAGATATCATGCGCGTATCTAGTCTTTGACCATCAAAGTCGTATTTCCTCGAGCTTAATTCCATTGTGCCTTGACCGTCTTTTAACTTCGCAATTTCGTAGCTTCTTATTTCCTGTTTTCATAACATGAGCTGGAACTCATTTCTTCGTCGCCTCTCGCTCCACTTGCACTTATCCTTTTCCTAGAATACTTGACGCAGACATGACTGCGTACTCATGATCTCATGCAAGCTTTCCAAAATTCACTAGTGAATCTTGGATCTCGTTTATATACTATAAGGTATTCCATGTAGAAGAACTTTCTCTTGAAAGTAAACAGATGTCAACCAGGTTATCATGCGCACTCACTAGGGTGATCTCCATAACCCATGCATAGGTGAAATAAACCATCCGTCTTATCGGCGAACACCACTCGATCGGGCTTCAAATTTCCAATAAAGGTATCACGGGATTCTAAGTAACTAGTCATGACAGAACCTCAAAAAGGTTACACGAGACTCCGAGGGTATTACCAAGGCTAGTCAAGAGTCTAACTACCCTCCTATCAAAACCGAGAGTGGCACCCCTTACTGGATAACCACTTCATCCCTAGAATCCCTCCATAGCTTATAAACATAAGCATTATTTCCAAACTCAACGCTTGGCATAGATATTCTCAAATCCAAACAGGTCATGTATAAATGGACTGATTCTCCAATAGGACTTTGAGACAAAAATGGGATTCTCTATTACGCTAGTACTTAAGGTGCAGAGACTCAACTATCGAAGCAGACTCAAATGATACGAAAAAACGAAGTCCTAACGGGATGAATAGAGAAGAAAAGCTAAACCTTTAACAAGATCGTTACCCTCCTTCCGAGGTACCCTAGAAATGAGAGCATACTATCGCCCTCCCGATGATCTTGTCCTTGTCCCATAATACTTAATTATCCACCCCGTTTTACTATGCCAAAGGTACTCTCTCGTCATTGGTTTCATTGTTCATCTTTCTCCCTCCTTTGAGGACTAAGCCATACCAACAAGTTGCTCATCCTTAAGCTTGTATCCTTTATCCTCTTTCTCACTATCATTTCTTATAACGCGGCCACTGGTCTCTCGAGAACCACCTCCATCGTATGGAAAGCACTTTCGTAGATAGAAAAGACTAGTCGCAGTTAAAACCACTGTGACTACAGATGGAGGAAAGAAAAGAAAAGAGATTCAATTAAGGAAACAAGGATAGTGCTAATGGCCTTTGGGGAATAGCCTTTTTCTTTTAAAAGAAAATTTTCTTGAAAAATGCTTCTTTGTAAACGGTTTTCAAATAGTTTTCAGAGGGTTTTTTTAAAACTTTTGCCCAGTCTGGTAACCTCGCTCTGATACCAAGTGTAACACCCCGCCTCCGCTAGGGTCACTCGCAAAGGAATGCACTAGCTTTAGAGGGGCATTATTGGTAAACATGCACAGAAATATCACAAGACAGAACATATAAAATAGCGGAAGTAAAATCAAACTTTCATAACATGAATAAATAAGGTCTAAAGCCTTTTACATCAGAGTACATCAAAACCTGTCTTGCCATAGTAAAGAAGCATAAAGACATTTTCATAAATTATTCCCCAAGTCAAACAGTAAAGTAGCCATTAGCCAAGAAAAGTCCAAGCCATCCATGATGACCTTCAAGCAGAAGAAGTCCGAACTAAACAACAGTATTTCCTCCCTGTAACCTGGGGGGGGGGGGAACGGAAGAAAAGAGGCGAAACAAAACGGGTCAGTCAAAAAGATAGAGTAAGCCCTATCTACTATTAGCATAAAAACTAGTAAAGTTAACTGACATGAGAAACTGAGATGAACATAAGCATGATAACAAGATAGATAAGCTAAATCAAAATAACAGGATGAACTACTGAACTCAGATAAACTAAGGTGTCATGATAAATTACGATGTCAAGATAAAACAAGGTATCACATCGTCAGGTTTCTATCAAGTATAATATCCCCAAGATATCTATTACGTATAACATCCCGTGGTATCTATCCTGTCTTTTAGCTCTGCACCTCTCGTACTAGTATCCCTACCCGCGTCATGTGTTAACCATGAATGTCCCTTGCCCAAAGTCGTGTAATGGTCCATGTCAACCTAATATACCGCATATATAGGTTACTCAAATCATATGTTTCTTTCCATGTATATAAGTTCAGTCCTTTGCCGTACCTCGTACGGGCTTCCTCATGTCGTATTATCCTTGAAATCGTTTGGACTGTCACCCTTGTTCTAGCTAGGCTCTTCCATATGAATTATCGTTTGAACTACTAGGACTTACGCCACCTAGCACCACTAGGGATTACGCTTACCTATTGCACGCTTTCGTATTTCGGTTTGGGTTAAACCACCTAGGCCACTAGGGATTACGCTAACCCTCAACCGCGCCCTTTTTCCCACGCATTCATCGTGAATCGTTTTTCTATAATTGTATGCACATGTATCACATCGTGCCATCCGAGTCCTGTCACAGGGCGAAACAAAAAATACAAGACTCGGTCGGGAGCTTTAGATTTATCTGCCGATGCAGATACTAAGGTCTGCTTTTCTACACGTGGCTATGGTCCCACGAGACCCCTCCCTCAACTAGTGAAAGGCAACACAAGAGAAAATCTTGCATGAGAACTACACTCCGGCCAGCCCACATCCTACGGCCTACCTCACCCATAATTAGATAGCAATTATGGTCTATTGGGTGTTCCCTGCCTTTCCGTACGTACACGCTTGACTCAAGATGGTAGATGATCGACGAACTTGCTATCTCGGGCACTACCATGTATTCGTCGACTCACTGCTATCCATCCCAGTCTTTAGGTCGCTCGTATAGCAACCAAGGCATACTCTTGGTTCTTCTAACGCAGACCTTAACCTCTTGTGAGCCTAGGATGATCATCTGCGACCTCACAGAGGGATACCAAGAATATCCTCACGTTCCCCGAAGCCGCTGCTTCGTTACCCAGTTCGCTGGAGCCTTTATCTAAATCAGATAGCCTGCTCCTACACACTTAAACGATGACCTACCGTATCGGGTTACTCATCTATCTAAGAAGTGGTCCAAATTTCCTTGACTAAGAATTATTACTTAGTTTCCCTTAACTAAGGTTTACCACTTAGCCTTATTTCCATTATCCTTGTTAACTATGGTTATTTACCTAATCCTCCGAATTAGGGTTTATCTAATGGGTTAAGTGTCACTTAAGTTCACAACTTAACCCGTCTACAAAACATGTCGAAACTGGCTAAGTATCCAAGTCCAAGACTTAACCCTACAGACCATGTGTCAAGTTGGTTAAGTATATCAAGCAATCCATGACTTAACCTCGTCTAATTATCATTCTAGATTGGTTAAGTATATATTAATTTGACCCTATCAAATTACCGAGTCAAATCGGTCAAGCGTATTCGAAACGATTCGTGACTTAGCCTTATCATGTTTTCACGTTAGATTGGTTAAGTATAGGTTAACTTAACCTCATCAAACTAACGAGTTAGATTGGTTAAGTATAGGTCACTTAACCTCATCAAATCATCGTGTTAAATTAGTTAAGTGTTTAACTTAACCCCATCCGATTACCATGTTTAGATTAGTTAAGCCTAATCTTAACCCCATCCATTAACTGTATTATACGGTTAAGTGTCATTAAGAAAATTTACTTAACCTTATCACGTTATCGTGTTGGATTGATTAAGTGTTGGTTAACTTAATCCCGTCCACTAGTCTTATAAAAATGGTCAAGTGTCATTAGGCAAATCAAGTTACTTAACCTACCCAAGCTTATCATGTTTTGTTAAGTATCATTAGCCTAATCAAATTACTTAACCCATTTGTCCATATCATATTTGGTTAAGCCTCATTAATCAAATTAACTTAACCCTATTATGTGGCATTAATTTAATTAATGCACCCTCAACCTCTCACATTAGACCTTGTTGTGGTTACTAGTTAAGCCGGGCGGGTCCGGGTAGATTTACACCACAACCTAGTCTAACCTCGGGTCTTAAGCGCGACATGACCAACTTCTCACATTGGGTCCTATTGTTTGCAACTACTAGTTAGGCCGGTCGGTTCCGGGTAGTTTTACGTTGCAAACTCAACCCAACCTCGAGTTGGCCACACTTATATTATCTAAGTTCATCATGTTTCCAAAACATGTTACAAGTTTTCAAGCATTTGGGTAGACCTAACTTAATAGGTAAATTCCCAAAGGGTAGACCTAACTTAATAGGTAAATTCCCAAGCTTATGTTTTCAAGCATACTTACATGTCAACTTCCATGTTATATTTCAAGTCATGTTTTCAAGTATAAACACATGTCATATTTAACGTTACATATTGACATGTTTATACCCATTTACCCAAATCATGTTCATGTCATTATGTTTTCCCATAATGTGACCCCAACGCTTTTAAACTCGCATAATGGATTCAAAGAAGGAACTTGTCAAAGGCATGACAAAAGTGGATATTAAGCCACAAGTTAATCATGGTGGCAAATGAGGCACAAATGTGTTCATTAACTTGCATGTTACATTCTTAAGCCTCAAAAACATGCATAAACCCAAACTTGGCACATAAGCGAATCATGGTGACAAAAGACATGGAATGATGACTAGTAACTCGCATATATCATCATATAAGGGTTATGACTTCATATGCAAGTTGACATAAAGGTTATGAGGGTCCTCATGTTGCATAATGCAACATTTCAACATAAAGGTTGTAGCTTTTAGCCCACAAGATCAAGATAATGACTTCATAAACTTGCATGACATGATAGCATGTATCATACTCAATGATCAAACCCAAACTTGCAACATGAACATTTAACTTCATAGTTAATATCTAAGAGTAGGGAAAGGGCTTACATTGCTATGAAGGCACAAATTGATTAAATGAAAGATTGAGACAAAGCCTATGCATGCCATCACCCAAAACCCAAAGATAAACACTCCAAATCAATCAAACCCCCATCTTTATGAACAAAGATCAAAGCTTTAGCCTTGAAATCAACTTGAGAGGCTCTCATACTAACATAGAAACTCTCTAACACTCTCAAGATCATGAAACCTCTCATAAGAATTTACTTAGGAATTTTAGAATGAGGGTGGAGGCCATGAGAGTGAAAATTTTGCCATAGTTTAGTTGCATGAATGAATAATGAGGATTTAGGATAGGTTAGGGTCTTATTTATAGATTAGGCAAGTGTTTTAGGCCATAGGATTAAACCTAGATTCAATCCAAGCCATCAAAGCATGTCTTGGGGAAGAAGTCAAGTGTAGGAACCATCTAGGGCCTTTAGATTAAAGATGAACCATGAGAACCATCCAAATGAAAAATCTGCATTTGAGCGAATCGGCCCACGGGTTGACAGCCAAACACCCTGGATTAACCCCTAGTCGACCCAGCGGGCTTGGGTCGACCTCAAAAATCGGCCGGTTCGGTTATTCCCCTGTCCCAATTCGCTGTTTTGAACATTTTTGCATATTTATTTATTTAATTTTCAATTATATATATATATATATCAATATATATATATATTTCTCTACGCAACCCATTTCACTTAATTAAGTATACTTTAATTTGGGAATTTTTCGTGAAACTTCGCGAGGCCATATCTTGGTCATACGGACTCCGATTTTCGAAAACTCGGACTCTATTTCGCGTATTTTTCCGAGACGAACGCAATGGCATAGCCCGTTTCTGTTGATTCAGATTTTACAGTTTAATTCTGCCTCCATTTATGTTATAACAGGTTATTGAAAATACGGGTTGTTACAATTTGAGAAACCGTTTACAAAGAAGCATTTTTCAAGAAAAGTTTTTAAAGGCTATTCTCCAAAAGCCATTAGCACTATCCTTTGTTTCCTTGATTGAATCTCGTTTCCTTTCTTTCCTCCATCTGTAGTCACAGTAGTTTTAACTGTGACTAATCCTTGTCTAGCTACGAAGTGTTTTCCGTGAGATGGAGGTGGTTCTCGAGAGGCCTGTTACCGTGTTATAAGGAAGGGTAATAAGAGCAAGGATAAAGGACATGGACGTAAGGATAAGCAACTTGTTGGTATGGCTTGATCCATAAAGGAAGATAAGGACAAGATCAGCAAGAGGGCAATTGTATGCTCTCATTTCTAGCGTACCCAAGAGGAATGGTACCGTTTCTGTTAAAGGCTTAGCCTTTCTTTTCTATCGTCCCGTCTAGACTTTGTTTTGATCATCGCATCATTTAAGTCTGCTTCGATAGTTAAGTCTCTGCACCTTAGTACTAGCATGGTAGAAGATCCCATTTTAGTCCCAAAATCTGGTTGGAGAGTCGGTCCATTTATTCATGACTTTTTTGGATTTGAGAACGTCTATGCCAAGTGTTGAGATTAGAAGCAATGCTTCTATTGTTGAGCTATGGATGGATTCTAGGGATGAAGTGGTTATCCAGTAAGGGATGCCATTCTCGGTTTTGGAAGGAGGGCAGTTAAACTCTTAACTTGCCTTGGTAATACCCTCGAAGTCTCGTGTAACCTTTTGGGTTCTGTCATGGTTAGTTACCTAGAATCTCTTGATGCATTTATCGGAAATCTCTGATCCGATCGAGTAGCGTTCGCCAATAAGGCGGATGGTTCATTTCGCTTAAGCATGGGGATTATAGGAATCACCCTAGTAAGTGCACGTGATAACATGGATTGGCATCGGTAAATGAGATCCAGAATTCACTAGTGAATTTTGGAGAGCTTGCATGAGTACGCAGATATGTTTGAGCCGAGCATACTAGGGAAAGAATAAGTGAAAAAGGAACGAGAGGCGACAGTGAAATGAGTTCCAACTCATACCTTGGAAATAGGAATCAAGGAGCTACGAAATCATGAAGTCAAAGGCGGTCAAGGCACAATGGAATTAAGCTCATGGAAATGCGGCTTAGACGCGCGCATCATGTCTCTTTTTAAGGGTATATCGTTGATCCTAGGTTCTCCTGTAGAGCTTGCTTGCACGCTATCGCTTGGCGGATATCCTCTCGGTCCTGTTTCTGTTGCAAACCCCGTAAGGAGTTTGTCTTGTTTATCTCCTTGATCTTATCTCGGGAACCTTAGATAGAACTCTATGGATGTAAACATGTATTTGAAACATGTTATGATTGATATGGTTGCAAATGGTTGCAAGTGGTTGCTCGTGGATGCGCGAATACACATTAGATACTTGGTTGACGCGGTCACGTTTCATGTTGCATATACACGAGTATTTATACTTGTTTATGGATGAAATTGAATATGTTATCATGTGGAGGTTGCATGTGGATGAATGGTTGTGCACGCATGTAGTATTTATATGACTAGGACTATTTGCATACATGTTGGACTCATGGCACTAAACATATTTTGCATTAGAAAGAACATTCAGGCCTGATCATTAGCATTAGCTAAGGAGCATATACACACACGTTTTGCATATGGTCATATGGCATTAGAAATCGTCTAAGGACAATGGTTGCCTATGGATGATGTTTTGAGTAGATGGATGATGGATGGTAGGATACGTTCTTCCTAACTTGGAGATTTCGGGGACGAAATCCTTAAAGGAGGGGAGAATGTAACAACCCGAAATTCAACAACGTGTTAAAAACAGGAATCAAGGCAGAATTAAAATATAAAATTTGAATCAAGAGAAACGGGTTGCGCCATTGCGTTCGTCTCGGAAAAATACGCGAAATAGAGTCCGAGTTTTCGAAAATCGGAGTCCGTATGACCCAGTTATGTCCCGTCAAAGTTTTCAGAAAATTTCAAGTTCAAAAATAGTTCAAATATGAATTCAGAATTCAAATTCAGCCAAGTAGGGCAGGCGGGAAAATTCCCGCCACCCCCAATTCGACTGGGGAGTCGACTTGGGAGTCGACACACCCCTGGTGGTGTCGACTGTCCAGTCGACACCCCTGTCGACTTGGGTGGTCAGCCAGTTTGGCCTGGGTGCACCTGATTTGTTCCTCAAGACATGTTTTATGGGCCTGTGACGGATTTTGAGGGTTCAGATCTATCATAGGGTTAATCTAAGGGCCTAAACTACTCCTAATCTCTATAAAAACACCCTTAAGCCTACCCTAAACCCTCACAAATCAATCTAACAACGAAGTGCTGCCCAAATCCCTCTTGATCATGGCCTCCATCTTCAACTCCAAGAACTTATGCATTCAAATCGGATCCGAATCAAAGGTGCTAGCTTGCTACATCAAATCAAGGGAGTGGATCAACGTTGCTATGCAAATTTCATGACGATTCTTCAACAAAGGAGCCACCTTCCTTAGTCAAGATGATTCATGCTCCTAGCCTTCTTGCCACGCTATGTAAGTTCTAGCTACTTGTAGATTCTAACGGTGGTTCTAATGTGACATGGGATAAAATGTGATGAAACATAAGTATGCTAGCCTATATGAACATTGTCATGCCTCTTTTGCTTGAACCTATGACTTTGGGCTATGCTTAGTGACTAAATCATGCCACTTATGTTATGTTTAACCTAGTTTATCTTGCAAGTTTGAATCTTTATCTATGGAATGGTAGCATGACCCTTTGGGAACCATTTGACTTGTGAAACATTGGCAAAGATTTGACTTTGGGGCTTATGCATGTAAATGAACCCAAACCCCTTATGTTATCATGCATGTTTGTGGCCAAATCCCCTTACGATACTATGCATGTTTGTGGCCAAATTCCCTTATGATACTATGCATGTTTGTGGCCAAATTCCCTTATGATACTATGCATATTTGTGGCGAAATTCCCTTATGATACTATGCATGTTTGTGGCCAATCCCTTTTTGACATCGTGCATGTTTTGAGGCAAATATGTAGCATAGTATCCTTACTATGTTGACTCGCTTTTACTTGGGTTGGAAACACGATTTGGGGGTAGGTTAGACGAGCGTGATTATGACATGATAATTTGACATGGGATTTCATGAAAATATGACACTCATGATACACCTAAATGTGGACATGGCATGTGGGGGTAAACATGGGACTTGAAACTAGACACGTATGGGTTGTAAGTGTAATATGACACTAGACCAAACATGAAAGTGGCCAACTCGAGGTTGGGTTGAGTTTGTAGCATAAATCTACCCGGACCCGCCCAGCTTAACTAGTGGCTACAAACAATAGGACCCAATGTGAGTAGTTGGTCACATAGCACTTAAAACCCGAGGTTAGACTAGGTTGTGGTGTAAATCTACCCGGACCCGCCCGGCTTAACTAGTAATCACAACAAAGTCTAATGTGAGAGGTTAGGGTGCATTAATCTAATTAATGCCACATGAAATGGTTAAGTAATTTTGACTAATGACACTTAACCGATATGACACGAATGGGTAGGTTAAGTGAAACCGGACTTGGTTTCTTTATGACACTTAACCATATAAGACAATTAGGGGATGGGGTTAAGTGATTTACACTTAACTAATCCGACTTGGTAATTAGATGGGGTTAAGTAACTTAGACTTAACTAATCTAAACACGGTAATTAGATGGGGTTAAGTAACTTAGACTTAACTAATCTAAACACGGTAATTAGATGGGGTAAAGTAACTTTCACTTAACTAATCTAAGCACGGTAATTCGATGGGGTTAAGTTAAACACTTAACCAATCTAAACTTGGTAATTCAATAAGGTTAAGTAACCAATACTCAACCAACTTAACATGATAATTTAATGGGGTTAAGTAACTTATACTTAACCAATTATACATGATGATTTGATGAGGTTAAGTAACCTATACTTAACCAATCTAATATGCGGACCTGATAGGGTTAAGTCACAAGACCTTTTAAATATACTTAACCATTGTAATACGATTACTGGATGGGGTTAAGCTAACCCATACTTAACCAATCCGACTCGATAATCTGATGGGATTAAGATAATCTATGCTTAATCAATCTAACACGATAATCTGATAGGGTTAAGACAAACAAATACTTAACCAGTTTGGCTTGATAGGGTTAAGTCCTGAGCTTCTTGGTACACTTAACCAACTTGTGGGGCTAAGCCTTGAACTTGAGTACTTAGCCAATCTTGACATGATTCGTAGGCGGGTTAAGTCATGAACTTGAATGACAACACTTAACCCATTAGACAAAACACTAGCTCAGGGGACTAGGTTGAAAATCGTGGTTAACAAGGATAGCAGGAAGAGAAGCTAAGTGGTAAACCTTAGTTAAGGATAACTAAGTAATAATTCTTAGCCAAGGACATGGGACTAGTTCATAAATAGATGAGTAACCTGATACGGTAGGTCATCGCTTAGTATACGAGGAGGAGAAACTTATCTGACTTGGATAAAAAGCTCCAGCGAACTGGGTGACGAAGCGGTAGCTTCGGGGGACGTGAGGGTATTCTTGGTATCCCTCCGTGAGGTGGCAGATGGTCGATGAAACCTGGCCTCACAGAAGTTAAGGTCTGCGGTAAAAGAGCCAAGAGTATGCCTTGGTTGTTATGCGAGCGACCCAAAGACTGGGATGGATTAGCGTGGAGTCGACGATACTTGTTTTTTCCCTGGATAGCACATCGCCGACTACCTACCATCTTTAGTCAATCGTGTACGAACGGAAAGGCAGAGAACTCCCAACAGACCATGTTCTTACTATCGAGTCATGGGTGAGGTTGGCCAATAGGAAAGTGGGGCTATAGTGGGGCCGGGATGTAGTTCTCATACATGTTTTTTCTTGGATTGCCTTTCAGTAGTCGAGGGAGGGGTCACGTGGGACCATAGCCACGAATACAAAAAAAAACTGACCTTGATATCTGCATCGGCAGATAACTTAAAGCTCCCAACCGAGTTCTGTAATTCTTGATTTGCCCTAGCACGGAACTCGGATGGCACATTGAGATACATGTCCGTCTGGACATGGAAAACGATTCACGATACATACGTGGGATAAAGGGCGCGATTGACGGGTGGCATAATCCCTAGTGGCCCTAAGTGGCTTGAACCCAAACCGAGACACGAAAACGTTCATTAGGTAGCATAATCCCTAGTGGTCCTAGGTGGAATAAATCCTAAGTGAACACGCGATAGTTCATGGTAAGAAAACATAACCAGATCAAGGGTAGCAGTCCAAAACAACTTCAAGGATAAAATGGTACCACGTTGAGGTGGTATAGATTTACATGGGAAAGCCCGTGTACTGCCTACGGCAAAGGACTGAACTTATACATGGAAAGAAACGTACGAGTTGGGAAAACCTACATATGTTATATATTAGGTTGACATGGACCATTACATGATATTGGGCAAGGGACATTCATAGTTAACACATGACGCGGGTTGGGATACTAGTACGAGAGGTGCAGAGCAAATATACATGATAGATACCGTGGGATGTTATACATGATAGATACCTTGGGATAGTATACTTGATAGAAACCTGACGATGTGATACCTTGATTTGTCTTGACACCGTAGTTTATCATGATATCTTAGTTTATCTTGCTACAATAGTTCATCCGGTTATCTTGGTTTAGCTTATCTATCTTGTCGTCATCCTTATGTTTACTTTCAGTTTATGCATGTCATGTTACCTTTACCTGTTTTTATACTGGAAGTAGATAGGACTTACCAGTCTTTATGACTGACCCCGTTTTGTTTCGCCTCTTTGTCTTCCGTTCCCCCCCCCCCCCCAGGTTTTCAGGGAGGAAATGTTGTTGTTTAGTTCGGACCTCTTATACTTGAAGGTCATCATGTATAGCTGGTCTTCTCTTGGCTATGGCTGCTTCACCGCATTATTTTGGGGAATAATTTATGAAATGGTTTATGCTTCTTTACTATTGCAAGACAGGTTTGATGTACTCTGATGTAAAAGGCTTTAGACCTTGATGTTTTATAAAGTAATGAAATTTGTTTTACTTCCGCTATTTTATATGTTCTATCTTGTAATATTTCTGTGCATGTTTACCTCGATAATGCTTCACCAAACCTAGTGCATTCCCTTTGTCAGTGACCCTAGCGGAGGTGGGGTGTTACTGATGATATTCATAGAACATCTTTTAGAAATCATGGAGATCATTATGATTTTTTTTAATTCTAATTGGCTTATGCAATGCCCCATCAACCTTTCAATCTCTAAATAATCCAATATTCAAATCGTTTTTAAGACAATTTATACTTGTACTCTTTGATGACATATTGATTTGTAGTAAATTGTAGGAAGACCATATTAAATACTGTCTATTACCTTTCAGAATCTGCAAGGTAATAAATTAGTAATTATACTTTCCAAGTGTTCTTCTCAGAAAATAAATTACAGCACTTAGGGTACGCTATTTCTGAAAATGATATTGCTGTGAACATAGAGAAAATAAAAGATATTATAGAATGGCCACCACCACACAACATAAAAGTTTTAAGGGTATTTCTAGGATTATCTGGTTATTATAGAAAATTTATTAAGGGATATAGCATGATAGAAAAACCATTAATTTCCATGCTAAAAAAAAAAAGATAATTTCTCTTCGACACAAGAAGCTAAGGTGCTTTCTATAAATTAAGATCATGCTTGATTAATCCCCCTATCTTAGCAATGCCTAACTTTAACAAAAAAAAAAATTGTGGTTGAGTGTGGTGTTAATGGCTTAGGGATTGGTGTGGTCTTTACTTTAAGATGATAAGCCAATTACATAAGTCAAGTCTACATGGTAGAAACTTAAACTTATCAACTTATGAAAATGAGTTGGTTTTCCTAGTTCATGCAATAAAAAATGGCCTTAATGTTTAATAGTCGGTGATAATCATATCTGAGAGGCTTATCATTATGAAGTTAGTTGTAACGAGTGAAATCGCTTAAATGCAATCATTAAATTTGTAAATATTCTTACCGGATCCTTATTAATTAGGTGTCTCAAAGTTGATATAGCAAGGTACCTAAGATTTGACTAAACAGAACAAATATAACTCGTTATGTAACAAATAAAGAAACCAGCTAACAATAAACAAAAAAGCAAACAGACATAGTGAGTACCATTCTTAAAGAGAGGGTAGGAAGAAGGTTAAGAACATGAGTATGCACAAACATGGCTCGTGGAGCAAAAAGAACAAGTTGCTGAGTAAACCTAAACGATCTACATTATCAAAATCAAACATCATATCTTGTCACTAATAACTTCTTAGCTGAAGCCTGTTGCACCAATTTCTCAGCCTTAAGATTATATGCATATTTACATTTTCTTTTGGTTCAATAATTCAATATTTTTGAATGAACTCTAACTTCATTTATAAATTATCAACATGATATTTATTTTAAATAGATGAAAGTGAACGATAAATGATAATGTTGAGATGTCATCTTAGTAATAACGATAAGTGAAAATGTTGACATGTTCAATTATTTTTCAGTTCTGTTTTATTTCGATGAAATATCACTTCAATAATCAAGAATAGTTATTAGTGTGTTAATATGTATATATATATATATATGTTTATGTGTAAAAATATATATAAATTTGACACCTATTGAATTGTACTTCTGTTTTGTTTAGAAAATTGCTTGTTACAGTATCATATACGATGATGGAAAAAGATTGGGTGCATTTACACAGGTAATAATACAATATTTAGCTTAAAATTTAACTTGGAAATTAAAATAAAAACCTGTTTTTTTAATTTTGTCATAGAACTAGTAGCGAATACGAGCAAGGAGCATGGAATTTTGTGCATGCTGCTGTTAGCCTACTTTGTGAACTAGGCAACACAAAGTCAAGAAACCAACCATTAAAGAGTATTTTAAGTTATAAGACTTCGGTTCGGATTGGAAGAAAACACCACAATTCAGATTGATAGCAGCGTATTGGTTCGGATCGGATAGAGTTCCCTGTTCGGATCGGTTGTCTCTTACTGGACAGATTGGCAAAGCATATCCAATCGGATCGGAAGGCAAATAAACCTCAAATGGATCGGAAAGCCATCTGCTTGCCACGACGCTGGAGCGGAGCGGAGTAGGTTAGAGAAGGAGAGACGTCCAAGCCACTCCGGTTCGGATCGGGTTTTCCGATCCGAGCCCCCAACCTGCACACCTCCGACCCGCACCTATGATCCAGGTTAATCTCCTATAATATCGCCTGGAGAACCGGACCGGTTATGACTAATTCCTACCCCTAACGTTCATCTCTTTGATGTGTTGTCAGCTTGATAGTTCACCCGAACCCGAAGAGAGTGCGATGGATAACACGTGGTCCGACCCGGATTGAATCTCAGGCAAATTCACACCTATAAATACCCCATCCGGAGACAAAGAGAAGGATCTTTTTTCAGCACTAAAAGAATTCAATCACCTCCAACATCCGAACTCCATTACTCCCGGAAAATCCAAATCATCTTCTATTTCTTGTTTATTTCAATTGAGTGAACAAAAGTGAGTTGTGAGTGGATCTATCATTGTATTTGCAACTGAATTATTGAATATGGTAAAGAATAAGTGGACGTAGGCATTTGTTCGCCGAACCACTATAAATCTTGTGTGTTCATTTTTATTTCTGTCTTATTTTATCTTGTTTCAAATCAATTTGGGTGTTAGAACCACTTTTGGGTCTAACATTTTGGTGCTTTCACTGAGAAACCTCATCTAAATTCTTTATTTTCCGGGATCTCTTTCTACTTTTTGGACCGTTGAGTTCAAAGAAGTGAATCCTTAAGTTTCTCTGCTTTCTTACGTTCGTTGAAGTAATTGTCAAAGACTCATGGCCAAAGGAAAAGGCAAGGAAGTTCAGTCTGTTCAAGGAAATGGAGATGGCGAAGATCAGCAACATGCTGTTGTAACAAGGTCTCGGGGGCAGAGTTCAGCAGCAGGAAGAATCAATGCAGGAAATCCGAACCGACAGCAAAGGGAGAGCTCCGATCCGATCCGGGTAGGAGACTCTGAAGCAGTGCACTCCCCCAATCTGAACCGACCCGAGTTGCTCGCTGCACACCGATCCGACCAGGCACCCCAGCTCCGATCCGACCCGGCTTCCTACCTCCGATCCGACCCGATGCTTGGTGAAGCTGGAACATCTACTCGAGTCCCCACGAATGCTCCAATTCCAGCTGCCAGGGTGGGAGATCAGGTCAATCCATCTGCTCCCATCACTCAAGGAGATTTCTCGCGCTTGCTTGATATGCTTGAGAGCACGAGGGAAGCTATGAGAGTTCATGAGCGCACTAATCTCATGATGCAGGAAAATATGAGGCTCATGAGTCGGGAGATCAATGAGCTCCGCCGGCAGAGAACTCCATCACCGGTTCGTCACACACCCGTAGATCAATCTTCATCTTCCGAGGAAGAGAGGCCCCGTGAACGAAGGCCACTCGAACGACCTCAGAACGTGGAGCAGCTAACGTTTGGATCTTTGGGATCTCGCGAGGATATCGCATGAGCATTAGGAAACGATAGCCCCACTCGGGGGCAAAGACTCCAGTCCCCTCTTCCCGAGATCGACCGGGAACACAGGGAACGAAATCGAGCAGAGGCAGCTCGAAGAAGAAGGGCATCTCCTGAGCATGAGCCCAGAAGGAGCTCGGACACTAGGGCCAGGGAACCTGAGCAGCCCCTAACTAGTGCCGATGTACAGGCAATGGTTCGCCGAATTATGTCCGAGAGCCAGAATTATACAAATGAAGACTATGGCATTGAGCGAAGCCATACTCCGTTCACTGACGATATCCTAGACTTCCAGTTTCCCCGACGCTTTAACTTGCCACAGATGGACAAATATAACGGAAGGACTGATCCGGGACAGCATTTGATGCGGTATTCGTGGCTCATGAACGCCGCTGCTGCCCCTGATGAAGTGAAGTGCAAAGCATTCCCAATCTACCTAGAAGATGTGGCATTATTCTGGTTTACCCGACTTCCTCCTCGTTCAATTTCTAATTACAAAGAACTAAGCGAGCGTTTCATGAACCAGTTCCGACTACATGCCCGAAAGTCCAAGAGTGTTATTGAATTGTCGAGAATCAAACAGGCACCGGGAGAGTCTTTAAGGGCATATCTAGATCGTTTTAACCAAGCTGTAACTGAGGTCAGTGACCCGCACGAGCCCACTATTCTGATGGCATTGAAGGAAGGAGTCGATCCTGAATCCGAGTTTGGAGACTACCTTTCTGGGAAAACACCCCCCACAAGGGCGATATTCTACGAAAAAGCCGATATTTATCTGAGACGAGAGGAAGCCAGGGCAAACCAAAAAAGAAAGTCTGAGAGAGCTTCAAAGGAGAATGTGCAGAGTAATATTGCCGTGAAGCAGTCTGGGGATAGTTCTGGCAAGGTAGAAGTAAATGTAGGAAACAAGGGTGGAAACAGCAATACTGGAAATGGTGGAAACAACAACAACCGTAATTCGAACGGTAACAGGAGAAACAGAAATAGGGGAAGCGACCCTAACAAAAGGCCCCGATTCCAGAACTACGAGAACTATACGCCATTGAATGACACCCTGGAAAATATTTACCTGGATACGTACAATGTGTTACAGTACAAAAGACCGCCACCTCGTGATTCGACCGAGAAAGAAATGGCGACAGGGAAATTTTGCTTGTTTCACGGAACACATGGACATTCGACCAATGAGTGTCGGCATTTGAGGGATGTAATTGAAAAGCTGCTGCGTGAAGGAAAGTTGGATGAGTACAAGGTTGCCCCGAGGGACAGGGGGCAAGGAGAGCAGGCTCCAAAACAGATCCTACCTGCTCCTAAGCCTACCGCGCAGCAGAAAGGTAAAGGGATCGTCATCAACTCCATAGTAGGCGGACCTCACCCGGCAATCCGAAGTTTTAGGTCAATGGACCAATATGTGAATGCTGCCAAGCATCTAGATGTGAATGAAGGTGACGATTTGGAAGATGTCACCCCTATAAAACAACAAAAAACCATGTTCGATGACGTGGTATTTCGCAGCCGAGACAACACGGGGATACAATCACCCACCAATGATCCGTTGGTTATTACTACCACTATTGGGCCGGCCTTGGTCCATAAGGTATTAGTAAACAACGGAAGTTCCGTTAATATTTTGTTCAAGAAGTCATTTGATCAGATGAAGCTTGAGCCCGAAGATCTGAAACCTTGTGAAGGATGGATTAGAGGCTTCAACGGAGCGACGACAGCTCCCATGGGATATATAGAGTTGACCGTGACCCTAGGGCAAGGAGAACTTAGAAGAGTGCGAATGCTTCAGTTCGTAGTATTGGACGTAGATTCGCCATATAACGCATTTTTAGGGAGACCTGCCCTCGCTGAATTTAGAGTTTGTATCGCCCCTTGGTGCTTGTTACTAAAGTTCCCAACCGAAGCCGGGACTGGAGTAATAAGAGGGGATCAGGTTTCTGGACGGGCCTGCTATGTGGCCGAGCTGAAGATGTTGATGAAAGGAGTTAATGCTGAGAGTAAGGATGCCTCATCTCCCTCAAAGGGGGACTCGGCATAGCAATTAGAGAGATTGAACCCAAGGGAGTTGCCCAAAGGAACGCCTGAAGACCTGGATCCTAGAAAAGACGAGGAACCAGAGGCTAGGAATGCAACTCCTAATGAAGCGACAGTGGAAATTCCTGTTGATAAAGCTGATCCGACGAAAGTTTTGAAGATTGGTTCCCAATTGGATCCACGTCGTGCTGAAGAACTGACAGACTTCTTGAAGGCAAACTTAGATGTGTTCGCCTGGACCCATGCTGACATGTGTGGGATATCGCCTTCCATTATCAGTCACAAATTGAATGTAAATCCGAAGCATCCGCCTGTGAAGCGAAAGAGACGCATGCTGGGCCCAGAGAGGTCGGCTGCTCTCAAAGAGGAAGTAGAGAAATTGAAGCAAAATGGATTTATTCGAGATTCGACTTATCCCGACTGGATATCGAATCCTGTCTTGGTAAAAAAGCCAAACGGAAAGTGGCGAACTTGTATTGACTTTTCAGACTTAAATAAGGCTTGCCCAAAAGATAGTTTCCCACTTCCCAGGATTGACCAGCTTGTAGACTCGACAGCAGGTCATGAACTTCTCTCTTTCATGGATGCATACTCTGGATACAATCAAATTCCTATGCATGTACCAGACCAAGAGCATACAAGTTTCATTACGAATTTGGGGTTATATTGTTATGTTGTAATGCCGTTCGGATTAAAAAACGCTGGAGCTACTTATCAGCGGTTGGTAAATAGAATGTTTTATGATCAAATAGGAAAAACTATGGAAGTTTATGTGGATGATATGCTTGTTAAATCAAAGCAGTCTTCCAGTCATACGCAAGACTTAGCGGAAATGTTTGGTATCTTGCGAAAATACCGTATGAAATTGAATCCTTTAAAATGTTCATTTGGAGTGGCGTCGGGAAAGTTCCTTGGCTTCATTGTGAGTTCCCGAGGAATTGAGATCAACCCTAGCCAGATAGCGGCGATTAGAAATATCAAAGAACCAAGGAGAATTAAAGACGTCCAAAGTCTGGCAGGGAAGGTAGCGGCGCTGAGTAGATTCATCTCCAAAGCCACCGATAAATGTGTTCCATTTTTTGATTTGATAAAAAGGGGAAATAAGAACTTCCAGTGGACTCCCGGTTGTGTCGAGGCCTTTCAAAATCTGTTAGAGCTGTTAGAGAAACCGCCAATCTTATCAAAGCCCGTAGATTACGAAGAACTATTTGTTTATCTAGCAGTCTCGGCTCACGCTGTCAGCACAGCTCTGGTTCGAGAAGAAGACAAAGTACAAAGGCCAGTATACTGTGTGAGTAAGAAATTAGCAGCGGCAGAGCGCAACTACCCAAAGATCGAGAAGCTTGCTTACAGCCTCCTGATTGCATCCCGAAAACTTCGTCACTACTTCCAAGCCCATCCAATAACCATATACACCGATCAGCCGTTAAGACAGGTGTTGCAGAGACCCGAAGCGTCGGGAAGGTTGATTAAATGGAACATAGAACTAAGCCAGTTTGATTTGAATTTTCAACCATGAAAGTCAATCAGGGGGCAAGCTCTAGCAGACTTTATTGCGGAGTTCACCATTCCAGAGGAAGAAATAATCAATGACCGAGTGGTCAAATCCGAGGATAAGCTAGAGATGAATTCATGGAAATTATATACAGATGGAGCTAAAAATGACCGAAGATCCGGAGCTGGAATTGTCTTAGTCACTCCCGAGGGACGGTCGTTATATTACGCCCTGCGATTAGAATTTTCGGCAACGAACAATGACTCTGAGTATGAAGCCGTGATTGCCGGGCTGAAACTCGCTAAAGACCTCGGAGTAAAAACGATGGACATATTTTGTGACTCTAAGATTGTTGTTTGTCAAGTGCGAGAGGAATTCGCGGCTCGAGGACCTCGACTTGTCGCTTACCTCAAGAAAGTGAAAGAGCTATTAAATAGCTTAGAGCGGTACAACATAACACATATTCCCAGAGTAGAAAACCAGAAAGCGGATAGACTAGCAAAATTGGCTAGTTCCGACAATCCAGAAGGGACTGAGATAATTCCAATTGAAACGTTGGAGTCGCCAAGCTTTGAGTCAATGGAAATTGAATTCGTTCTTGAAACGGAACCAGAGAAGGAGTCATGGATGACTCCAATCAAGAGTTTTCTTAAGAACGGGACGCTCCCATCGAAGAAAAGTGAGAAAAGAGCTGTAGTTCGCAAAGCTGCCAGATATGTTATGCAAGACGATACTCTCTATAGACAAGGATTTTCTATGCCCCTATTACGATGTATCGCACACGACGACATCAAGCGTGTACTGAGAGAAGTGCACGAAGGTGAGTGTGGAGATCATACAGGAGGTCAAACTTTAACAAAGAAAATATTGCGGTACGGATACTTCTGGCCTACAATCAACAAAGATGCAGCTGATTATTCACGACGCTGCGATAAGTGCCAGAGATTCGCCAAAATCCCCAGGGCACCGTCAACCCAGCTTAAATCGATGGTGAGTCCTTGGCCATTTGCCACATGGGGAATCGATATCATTGGAGTGTTACCGATTGCTAAAGGAGGGGCTAAGTATGCCATAGTAGCTGTGGATTATTTCACAAAGTGGGTGGAAGCTGAGCCCTTGACTAAGATCACCACAAGAAAGGTGATAAGTTTTGTGGTCAGAAATATTATATGCCGATTCGGAATCCCAAGGACGATTGTTACTGACAACGGGACCCAATTTGATAGCACTGAATTCAGAAATTTTTGCCAGAAATATAAGATAGACAAACGATATACTGCAGTTGCCTATCCACAATCTAATGGGCAAGTAGAGGCGATAAACAAGGTAATAAAATCCATCCTCGAGAAGCGATTAGAGCGTGCAGAGGCAAAATGGGTTGATGAATTGCCCCTAGCCTTGTGGGCATACCGAACAACGTTCAAAACAGCTACCAGTCATACCCCTTTCTCTCTCTCCTTTGGCTCAGAAGAAGTAATTCCAGTTGAACTGGAAGTTCCTTCCCACAGGGTGACGTATTATGACCCGATGACGAATCGGGCACTTTTACTTGAGTCTCTTGATGAAATCGAAGAGAAAAGGGACGAAGCAGACTTGCGTGCAGCAAGACATCGGCGTCAGATGGCACGCTATTATGACAAAAAAGTTCGTCTCAGAACTTTTGAACCAGGAGATTTGGTGCTAAAGAGAGTTTTTCCATCCCTTCCTCACTTCGGCTCAAAATGGGAAGGACCCTTTGTCATCCAACGGAAACTTGAAAAAGGAACCTTCAAGTTAACGACCGTAGATGGCGAAGAAGTTCCTCGAGCATGGAATGCCCAACACTTAATGCGATATTTGGATTAGAAATGCTATATTTTTTATTTTTACTGTGGATTCTGTAACAAGACATGCTTTGCCTTGGGAAAATCTGATGATATGAATAAAGGACTATAAAGTGGATGTAGGCTATGACTTAGCTGAACCACTATAAAAATATTGTGTGTTATTTACTTTTATGCATTTACATTCGTTAGTTGTTCTGTTGTGATTATAAAATACAGGATAACTTAGAGCCTAAAAAGGTTGAAACAGTTTGGACATAAAAAGAAGCACAATGATTATTTGTGCAATAAGACATAAAAGAATGAGAAAACGACATTCTAACTCTAACTCTCCAGAGAAAGAGAGAGAGTATAAAAGCGTCTCAGACTGAGCGCTGAAAAAGAAATTCTATTCTTAACTCTAACTCTCCAGAGAAAGAGAGAGAGTATAAAAGCGTCTCAGACCGAGCGCTGAAAAAGAAATTCTATTCTGAACTCTAACTCTCCAGAGAAAGAGAGAGAGTATAAAAGCGTCTCCGACTGAGCGCTGAGAAAGAGGTTCAACTCCGAACTCTAACTTTCCAGAGAGAAAGAGAGTATAAAGGCGTCTCCGACCGAGCGCCGAGAAAGAAATCTTTTCCCATTGAACGACCGGGGAATAAACAAATAACTGAACTCGAACTCTAACTCTCAAGAGAATGAGAGAGAGTATAAAAGAAATGCCAGGAAAAACAACAGGTATTGATGACACAGGAAATGCTATCCCGTTAGAGAATCGGGAGCATTCAGATTGCATGGTTAAGCACTGAATAACTTATGGAGATTGACTGGGGACACATATACATACACATATCTCCCCTCTCCACAACTTTGTTTCATAACTATAGATATGCATTTTTACATAAGTACAGAACTGCTAACAAATAAGCATTGCAAAAAGTGAATTATTTTTATTTACAAATGAATGAATTTGTACAGGGAAATAACTGAAAAAGAAAGTGCGGAAGCTGCTGGTATAGCAGCACTTATTGGTTTACAAAGATGCTAAAAGGACACAGGGGAACCCACTATTTGGGTTTGGGATGAGCCTTCGATTTCTTGGCAGTTTTTTCCGCATCCTGTGCTTCCTTCTCGGCTTCAGTCAAGATTCGCTTTGATTTCTTTTTCCCTGAAGATGTAGTACTGGAGCCAGCAGACTTCTTCCCGGAGGGCGGGGCGCTGGAATCAAGAGAAGATTTTTTAGCAAGTTCTTCGGTAATAGATCTAGTTGAGAGCTTAACAACTAACCTTGAACCTGCATCCACAACTGCGAGGGGCTTGAGGACCTCAGGGTCTAATTCTTCAGCCTTTAATTGCAAGCGCTTGTCTTGATCGGCCTTCATGGCCGCCAAGGTAACGTCATCGGCACTTTTTGACTCCCCGGTTATTGTAACCTCTGGTTCCTCATCATGCCCCTCGTCTCCTCCGTCGTCTTTTAAAGCTGCAATCATTTCTTCATCATGGGGAGTAGTGACCTTAGTTGGCTCACTTCTTTCCCCCAGGTCTGTTGAAGCAGCCTTGTCTTCCCCTTCTTTGACCCATCAGCGGGCTTTGTCCCAGCGGTAGCTCCTTGAGCTACATCTGTCTTTGCGGATGATTCAACGCCTACAAAATGAGAAACATTGGTTATCAACTCAGGCGAAAGCAAAGGATTTCTCATCGAACGTTCCATCATGTAGCCAAAGGTAGTAGTAACCTTGGCAAATTGAGGAGAAAAGATAGGGATACCTTCTGAAGACTTTTCAGCGGGGGTGACTACTACCTCTGGAGTTATTTCAGGAATGGGAGATAGCAGAGTTGTTCGGGGAATTCCCGGGTTTTCGGGATCGTACCCTTCTACTTCGGGAGTTACAGGAGCAGAAGAAGAGGAACCGGCTTCAGGAACGGTTTTCTGTTTAGACCTCCGCCTCTCTTCTTCCATGGCCTCAGCAATTAGACGGCGCCCTTCAGCTAGGCGCTCCGGTTCGTCGTCTCTCAAGTATTTCTCCATCAGCTTATCTTCATCGAGGGAATCGACCTTAAGTTCTTCTTTTTCCCACTCGACGATTTGATTCCACACTTAAACCAGAGTGGATGGATAGTCCTCGATCCAGGAAATGTTTCGACGACGAATAATGTGCGCGAAGAATTCAATCATTAGCTCGCCGAAGCCCTGAATATCAGCCTCCGCCTCTGATAGTTGTTTGCGGGTTTCCTCCGCAGATTTAATAGCGCATTCCACATTGCCCTCAGCCAGAGCAGCCCTGTTTTCCGCCTCTAACAATTTTGAAGCCAAGTCAGCGTTCTTCTTTTCTAACTCAGCACTCCTTTTCGCTAACTCGGCGTTTTTCTGCTCAAGCTCAGCATAAGCAAGGCGTGTCTTAGCAACCTCTGATTTGGCCTCGTCAGCTTGTTTCTTCAACTCAGAACGCTCCTGAGTGTGGGATTCAAGCAAATCATGATAGCGCTTTTGCATGTCCTCAAACTGTTGTTTGAAGTTAGAAGCGTTCTTCTGAGCGATAGCTAGTTGAGCTTGAGTATCTTCTAAATCTTTTCCTAAGGTTTTTAGGGCCTTAGCATCCTCCTCTGCAGTCTTTTGCATCGAGTCAGCATTTGTCATTAGAGTGCGGATGATTCTAGAAAGATTGCGGGAATACTTGAACATCTCGGTATATTGTTTTTCCACCAAATCGATTTTTGCCTTGGCCTCCTCTGCCCAATTAGAAGAAATAGGTTCAAGGGTAGGTAGAAAGGTCAGAGTCTCGAAGTAGTGCTCGGGAAATTGCTCCTTTAAATATGCCAGCCTTACTGCAGTTCCCGCATCTGGTGGAGGAGGAGCGAGGATTGTTAGTTCAGTGTCCCTTCCTGAAGAAGATTCTATAGAACCCTTGTCTGTCCTAGGTCGTTTAGTAGCAGGGACTTTTTGCTTACTTCTAGACCCAGTTTCCTTTGGAGGAGTTTTCTCTCTACTCCGCTTTTCATGGGAGGAAGTGGAATCCCTGGATTGTGGTCTATCCTCCTCCCTACGACCTTGATAGCTCTTGTATTTTTCTTGTTCCGGTCGAACTGGTGAGCGGGAGCGTGAGAGTCGAGATCGATAGGAATCATAGGGTCTTCTTTCCTCCCTACCACGGTCATCCCGGCGATCATACTCGGCATCCTGAGGAGGATTGGACATGCTGCGACGAAGCTTTCTTATATCATAATAGGACCGAGACATTGTACCTGCACGATAAAATAAGCGAAGTTTAGAATCAATGGATTCATGGAGAAAGAAGTGCAATGAATGCTAATGCTGTGGTATAAAGTGCATCCTAAGTGGTGTGTGTGTCCCCCCAACCAACCCGAGTCTGAAGCTAGACTGGTGCGGGCAGGCTCTTTGGCCTTAGCAGGAGTAGTTTCTTCAGAAGAAGTGAAGACTAAAGGGTCCTTCCTGAAATCTTCTGAAGTATATATAGTCTCGGGTAAGGGGAGATCCCCCAAACCCTGAAATATGTGCTCGTCGGTGCTAGGAACATCCCCTTCGGAAGCGTGAAGTGGCGACCCTTGGGAAGATTTTGATTTGTCTAGCGAGGTAGTTTCCTCGGGGGCAATATACCCTTCACGATGTTTCTTGGCCAGATTAGCCAGTTCATCATCTTGAGTGGAAGAGGGAGAAGGTGAAGTTTGAAGAGGAGCTGCAGGAATTCCCGAGCCTTCTCCTATTTCTGGAACTGTTTCCACTTGAGGAATATATGCATAAGGGACCGTCCCATGACCGATGCTACGGAAAACGGATAGCAGCCCGTGAAAATGAAGGTACTCATCTTTAAGGACCTCGTCAATAGTCAGGAATTTTTGGTCGCCATTAAGAAGACGGTGCATCCGATCAAAGAACACTTGGTCTGATATCTGTTTGGGATTGTCGACTGCAAACAAAAAAGGAAAACAGGTCAGAGTGATGATTCAAGTGTATAGAGTCCGGGTTCAGAAAATCAATGCTTTACTTGATTTTGTCCATCTCCTGGCGCATCCAGACTGTTGCTTTACATAGAACCACTCTAGTCTGGAATCTCCAGCTTTACTGCTAAACGGCGTAGAGATTATCTTCCTCTTTGGGACTGATTCAAAGTAACAGAAAGAAGGGGTTTCTCTAGTCCGATGTTTGAAATTATAGAAGAAATGAACATCGTCGAACGTGAGCTCCACGCCTAGAATTTCACGATATGCTATGAATAAGGTATGCAGATAGGCATATGAATTGGGGTGCAACTGCATGGGGGCAATCCGCATTTGTCTTAAGAAGTCAACGATGAAAGGCGAGAATGGAGGAATGGCGCCAACCATGCACATCAGTCGAGTGACCGTCATATATCCTTCTGGAGGGTTATGGGGATGGTCAGAGCGTGAGGGCACTAAAGTGTCCCTTTTCATTATTCCATACTTCAAGCAAATCCGAACAAGTCGGTCGTTGTCGATTGTCGATTCTACGGAATCTGGAGGTGACTCCAATATAATGGCCGAGTCAAATTCATCGGGTGCTCGATTGTCACCAATCCCTCCTTCCTCCTCAAAGCCTAGGGAAACTTCGCTTTCTGAAGACATTTCGTCGCTTTCCCGATGACCAACTCCGTAATCCGGACCCTCGCTGTCCCATTCTGGGTCAGATGAAGAAGATATATCCTCGAGAGTGGTTTTGTTGGAAGTTTCCGGAGCTTCTTTCCTCTCAGCTAGACGAGGAGAGCGTCTGGGCCTCATTGTCATGGAACTATTGAAGAAGCAATAGCACGGATTAGAGTAAATTATCCCGTGTCCCCCTTTTTTGTGTATGCGTGTGAACTAAAGTGTGTGCAGCAAATGTGGGAAATACAAAATAAAAGTACAGCAATGTAAGACGAAGCTTTAAAGAGAAGGTGATAGTCAGCGTTGTTCTTAATTCTCGTTTATGTTCACAAGGCACTATCCTAACTGTCCGCGAAGCATATTCGTCTAGAGTAAGTGTTAGTTGAATTAGTTGGGTAGTCTTTATGTGCCAAGTTTGATACGTTCGGTTCGGTTCGGATATGCATATGACGACTGGCTCAATACAAATGCGGATAACAGTCGGTTCGGATGCCTCATTAAAGCAAGGTCAGTTCAAGACAAGGGAAGCAACGGGTTCGGAAGCAGGACTGATCTGATCGGATCGGGTGACCCGATCCGAACCGAACCAGTATCGCTTAACCGGACCATTTACTTCAACCTCTTATCCCATTCACTTCTCCGACCCGAACCGACGTTTTCTTTCCTTCCTGTCTTTCTAAAGTATTAAACCCGAACCGATCCCCTATCCTTCTCCTTCCTTTCCGCTCCTTCGTCTTCTACCCGAACCAGCTCCAATTTGTCACCGCGCTCCTCATCTTCTTCCTCTTTCCCCCCTACTCGCAAACAAATCTGTTCTATCATCAAAGCTATCGTTAAGGACAAATGTTTGCCCTCTCCAGCCTCGCAACGCCTCGAAGTGACGGCGCATCCACCAGTAACGACGTGGAGTTCAAGCAAAGCCTGTGACTAAACCATCCCAATCCGACACAAATTGAAATCAAGAGAAGTTACTATGAAGCTATTCGAGATTAAAGAGCTACCTATGTGTTCGATTTAAGAAATCTACAAGGAATAGTTTCAGAATATTCGAGTTTCTGACGTTTTCAATACTAAGGTTGGGAGCGGCAGCAGAAAAGAAGAAGAAAAGAATGAAGGCAGTAGCGAGTTTATAAAAGGAATGGTGTTGACTCCTCGTCTTCCTATTTTGTCTCACCCGCTCGGACCGGAGTGAAGGCCCAGTAGCACAACCCTGCCTGAAGGCCCACTGTCTAAGAACCAAATCCACGAAAACGCTTCGGATCGGAATCCGAACCGAGCAAATTTCACACATTAATTTAGCATCCGACTCGAATTGAAGAGAAGGAGAATAAAGGAAGAGCATACCTGCAAGAAGCATTACATGGCGAGAAGAGTTCCCAAATTTGCTCAGAAATGAAGAAAATGTGCTCGGGTCGGACGCCGAACCGAATGGAAATCTGTGCGTTACTCCTGACTGTTCTGATTCAAGAACCAGCATTTAAACAACGTCAAAGCATGCTTTGTACAACAGAAGCATCCTTTGAGGGGGCAAAATGTTAGCCTACTTTGTGAACTAGGCAACACAAAGTCAAGAAACCAACCATTAAAGAGTATTTTAAGTTATAAGACTTCGGTTTGGATTGGAAGAAAACACCACAATTCAGATTGATAGCAGCGTATTGGTTCGGATCGGATAGAGTTCCCTGTTCGGATCGGTTGTCTCTTACTGGACAGATTGGCAAAGCATATCCAATCGGATCGGAAGGCAAATAAACCTCAAATGGATCGGAAAGCCATCTGCTTGCCACGACGCTGGAGCGGAGCGGAGTAGGTTAGAGAAGGAGAGACGTCCAAGCCACTCCGGTTCGGATCGGGTTTTCCGATCCGAGCCCCCAACCTGCACACCTCCGACCCGCACCTATGATCCAGGTTAATCTCCTATAATATCGCCTGGAGAACCGGACCGGTTATGACTAATTCCTACCCCTAACGTTCATCTCTTTGATGTGTTGTCAGCTTGATAGTTCACCCGAACCCGAAGAGAGTGCGATGGATAACACGTGGTCCGACCCGGATTGAATCTCAGGCAAATTCACACCTATAAATACCCCATTTGGAGACAAAGAGAAGGATCTTTTTTCAGCACTAAAAGAATTCAATCACCTCCAACATCCGAACTCCATTACTCCCGGAAAATCCAAATCATCTTCTATTTCTTGTTTATTTCAATTGAGTGAACAAAAGTGAGTTGTGAGTGGATCTATCATTGTATTTGCAACTGAATTATTGAATATAGTAAAGAATAAGTGGACGTAGGCATTTGTTCGCCGAACCACTATAAATCTTGTGTGTTCATTTTTATTTCTGTCTTATTTTATCTTGTTTCAAATCAATTTGGGTGTTAGAACCACTTTTGGGTCTAACAGCTGCAAAGAGAAACTTAGGAAACAGGGAATTTTTTTTATGTCCTTGCTTAGATTGTCGAAATCTCAGCCATCAATATGGTGACATTGTTGTCGAGCATTTGATTATAAGAGGAATGGATCCTATATACAAGTGCAGTAAGTGGTATTGTCATGGTGAGCAAATGAATATAACTAAAAAGGTGGAGGTGGATTAGACATATGAACTACTTCAAGCCATTCACTTTGAAGATGAAGCATTTGTCAATCATACTTTTTTCTCAGATGATAATAATAATGATGGTGCACAGAAGCGAGTGGATGATTTTCTTAAAAATTTGGAAGATGCAAAACCTCCACTATACCCTGATTGCGTAGATCAAACAAAATTATTTGCTATCACTACATTGTATAATCTTTAATGTGAAACTGGATTATCAGATACTGATTTTGATAAGCTTCTAAATGTGCAACAATTGTTATTACCCAAAAATAATATTCTTCCGAAAATTTTGTATAAACTGAAGAAGTTCCTCAAAGTATTTGACATGGGATTCGAGAAGATTCATGCATGCAAGAATGATTGCTGTCTTTTTAGGAAAGAGTACAATGATTTGAATAAATGTCTGAAATGCGGTTCTTCAAGATGGAAGATAAATGAGCGGACGAAAGAGATAATGCCAGGTATTCCGGTCAAAGTATTGAGATATTTTCCTATCATTCCAAGATTAAGAAGAATGTTTAGATCTCCACAGATGGAAGAAGATTTAAGATGGCATTTTAGTAATAAAGGTAATGATGGTAAAATGCGTCATCCTGTGGATTCTTTGACATGGAGCATGGTTGATGATAGATGGAAATTATTTTCAAATGATCCACGTAATCTTCGACTTGGTCTTGCTACCGATACTTTTACTCCATTTGACATTAAAGGTACCAAGTATAGTTGCTGGCCAGTGATGCTTGTGATATATAATCTTTCACCTATATTGTGTATGAAAAAGGAGAATATTATGTTATCGTTATTGATTCCTGGTCCAAAGCAACCTGGGAATGATATTGATGTATATTTAGCTCCTTTGGTAGAGGATTTGCAACATTTATGGAGTAATGGGATGGAGATTTATGATGCATTTAGTAATACACTTTTTAACTTAAAAGCAATATTGTTATGGACTATAAATGATTTTCCAGCTTATGGAAATCTTGCTGGATGTTGTGTAAAAGGAAAAAAAATTGCCCATTATGTGGCGTGAATACTCACCATAGATGGTTAAATCATAGCAGAAAAAATGTCTGTATGGGACATAGAAGATTCTTACCTCTTTCAGATCCACAAAGAAAACAAAATATTTGGTTTGATAATACTGTGGAGAAAGGTAACAAACCTCGAATTCTTACAGGTAGAGATATTTTTGTAATTTTGAAAGATTTTCCAAATGATTTTGGAAAAGCTGAGAATGAAGAAATAAAAGCAGCCAAGAAGAGAAAGAATAAGAAGTTAAATAAGAAGCAAATTATAAAGATTGCATGTAGGAAGAGGAAGTAATCTGATAGCAGAGAAGATGAAAATGATCCTATAAAAAAAGAGCTATCAAGGTGGGAAAAAAAATCAATTTTCTTTGATTTACCATATTGGAAGGTTAGTGTTCAACTTATATTTTATTCGCAGTAATTAAATTATAAACTTATATAATGTTAAAGTGGTTGTATTGTTGATGTTTGAAGGAACTTCCACTCCGCCACAATTTCGACGTGATGCATATTGAGAAAAACGTGGGTGAAAGTTTACCTAGCACAATGTTGCATGATAGCAAATCAAAAGATGGTCTTAATTTTAGACAGAATTTAGAGGATTGGGGAATTCGACCTGCTCTATATGCGCAACCTCGTGGGAAGAAAACATATCTTCCACCGGCTCCATATACCATGTCCAGTTCTGAAGAAAAAAAAAACATTTTGCAAAAGTTTGTATGACTTCAAAGGACCTGATGGTTACTGCTCAAATTTCAAAAGATGTGTGTCATTGGAGGATTGCAAAGTTAGTGGATTGAAGTCACATGATTACCATTTTTTATGCAACAAATGTTATCGGTTGCACAGAGAGGTCTGCTTCCAAAAAGGCAAGGAAAGTAATAACTCGTTTGTATTTATTTTTTAATAAAATATGTCAACGTATTCTTGATAGAGAGAAGTTGCAACAAATCGATGATGAGATTGTTACAATTTTATGTGATCTTGAAAGGTATTTTCCACCTTCATTTTTCGACATAATGATACATCTAACGGTTCATTTTGGAAAAGAAGCTCGATTATGTGGACCAGTTCATTTTCGTTGGATATACCCCTTCGAAAGGTATATGAAAACACTTAAAGATTATGTAAGGAACTATGCACGTCCCGAAGGATGCATTGCAGAAAACTATCTCGCAGAAGAATCTGTAAGATTCTTTGGCGAATTTCTAAAGAAATCATCACAATTTGAGGAGAAAGAAGGTAGAAATGAAGATTATGAGACTGATAATGCAATACTCGAAGGGCGTCCGATATCAACATGCAACACAATTATGTTGACAACTAATGAGAAGGAAGTTGCTCATCTTGCTGTGCTAATGAATATGGCTATAACTGAGCCATTTTTAGAGTAAGCACATATTGTTCTAATATTTATCGTCGTAATATGTGTAATTATAATTGTAACTTAGTGTCTTTTATATTATGGTAATATTCATTTGGAAGAGTTACAAAGGTCGAATGGACGCATGGAAAGAAATGCTACATTGCTTTGGAAAACTAACACAAACTTTGCTGATTGGATTAAAAAGAAGGTTAATCAACTTTTTTAAAATTTATTTATAGGTTTGAAAATAGTATTTTTGAATCTATATTGAAATGATTAGTTTTTTTTTCAGATATCTATTAATTCAAGCAAACACAATGAATTATTAAAATGGATTGCCTACGGTGCAAGTAGTAATGCTTTGTCCTGCAAAGGGTATATAATTAATGGGTTATGTTTTCATACAAAAGATGTTGAAAGAGAAACTCAAAACTTTGGAGTGACTTATGATGTTATTACCATGTGTAGAGCAAGTGCGAAAGATGTCTTTCAAGTAGTTAATGTGGTCACGTACTATGGGATTTTGACTGACATAATCTTGTTAGACTATCACAAATTTTATGTTCTAGTTTTTAAGTGTCATTGGGCCAACATTGGAAACGGGTTGAAGGTTGAAGATGGATTTACGCTTGTTAATTTGCATCAAAATCAAGCTTCATTTTCGAGGGATCTATATATTCTTGCATCTCAAGCGAAGCAAATTTTTTATTCAAGAGAGAACGATTCTTCGAATTGGTATGTTGTAATGAAGGCACCACCAAGAGGTTTTCATGAATTGGAGACGGATAATTCTATTGAAGACACAAGCTATGCTATTCAAGATTGCGAAGAAAACATGATAGATGTGGATTATGTGGAGGATGTCAGCTTTGTTAGGGAAGATTGTAAAGGCATTTTGGAGAAAAGTTTTAGAAACCATCATTGATTATGCTTGAATTAGTTTTTGTATCCATTTTCCTATTAACTATTAGAAACGAATGAAAATTTAGCATTAACAGCCTTGTCGATAGATTACTTTGCTTTGAGTGCTCTTGGTTGTTTTATTGTCGATTTGGTTGATGCTATTTCAATACACATATTTAATAATGTTAAAGGCAAAAAAGTTTGATAATCAAAATTGAAGGGGAAATTTCCACCTTTACAAATGGTATGGAAAATTACAATGCTCCTACACATAAATTCTTTTTTCAGTTTTTTTATGATCTATAGAGTTTATCGGTTTGGGTTTTTGAGAATAACAAAACCATGATTTTTTTAATACTACGATGAATTTTGATCGCAACTAATGTTTAGATTTTTTTCTCCTTCCTTAATTTCCATACTATGAGAATAACAAAACCATCATTAATTTTTTTCCCTCTTTATTCAATCTTCTAATATTAGAGACAACAATTATTTTAATGTGTTGTTGGACCATCAATTCATTATTAACCAACACAGTTGTGTCAGCAGTTTATTATTATATTACACATTGATACCACATATACAAATTTGGATGAATTACATGATATATTGGGAAATGAAGGCTGCGTAAAAATATTGTGTGGTTTATTAGTTTTCAAAAATGGCATTTACTGATATGCTTCGTAAGTTACTTTATTTATTTTTCAGTTTTTTTCATTTACATAGTTTATTGAATTATTAGTCTATGTTAATGCAATGTACCTCTTGTATGGAAGGTACGAAAAATGACAACACTTTATGTTGAATATTTTTATTCTTAACTAACATTGATGTAACATGCTGTGTGAGACATATTGAAGTATATGCTTCATGCTTTTGTTGACAGTCGAATTGTTTATTTCAATAATTTTATGCTTTTGTTAACATCCAATTTTTTCTGTTATATGCAACAAACGGGTAAAAAGAAGTCGGCTGCTCTAAAATGGCTAAAACTAATGGATAAATCCACTACATCCAAAGCTAATGCAAAGCACAAAGACAATAGGGTCGATAGCGAGTCAAGTATTGAAGATAACTCGCAAGAAGTTAGAAACACAGAACAATCATGATCAAAATCAAGACATAGCTGAAGCAGTTGAGGAAGGTACAATGCAAGTTGAAGAAGATTTCGAAGTTGACATGAATGGGAGAACTACTCGAGATGCCACTACAAATCTAGTTATGAAGCGCAAGCGTAGAGGTCCAACTAAAATGAAAAGGCTTCCAATAAATCCATTGAATCTTATTGAAGTCAAATTTAATGTGAATGACAAACCAATAGGGGATGGATCTGTCAAGCTTTCTTCATATTTAGGTCCTCTAGTAAGGGAACATGTTCCAGTTACACTTGATAGGTGGAAAGATCTAAGTGACACATTACAAGTTGCTTTGTGGGGTTGTATTCAGGTATGTCTTACTTATTTTTCCAAATTTAGTTATAATATATATGAAAATGATGCATTTCATATTACAAGTTCCTCCTCTCTTTTAATATTGTCGAATTGAACCAGTGAACAACATCTATGTTCTATGATACAACACAAATTCAGTTTAGTTATAATTATGACTAGTAGATTCAACATGTGTTTATAATGTCCCATTCAGTTTAGTTATAATTATGACTAGTAGATACAATATATAATTTCCTATGTTTGCTTTGCTTTTAACTTGATCTTCAGACTGTTATACAGAAAGTTTTTTTTAGTTGCCTGCTGCAGTTTAATACTTTTCCTTTTTTTTTTGCTGCTATTCCCATTTCAGTGGCTGATATCTTTTGTTTGTGTGAGATATGCACATTTAGTGAAAAAATTTTTTGTTTTCAAAATAATTTTTAACTTCTCCTTGTTTTTTTTATGTTGTAAGGTATTATTCAAATAAAATTCCTTGAATATAGATGGTATCGTAGAAAATCATGAAATTTAATAATTTTATTATAGGAAATGTAAATAAAGCTTAAGTAATAGTTGTAAATAAATTTTCCCTGTCACCGCATTAGGATTACTCAAATCATGTATTGTATCATGGTATAAAAATATCATAATAAAAATAACTATAAATGTTAAAATAAAACTAAATATTTGAGTAGTGAGGAAATGCCAAGTTATTTTTTATTTTAATATTATGCAAATCATCAACTTTGTTTATATAATTTCAAATTCATAAGAGGATACAACTTCAGATTTTGTCATATGAATTTTGATTTTGGAAAATAAATTAAATAGTAAATTAGGCTGAAAAAGGAAAGAGAAAAAAATATGCAATAATCATCAACTATGTAGAGATTATTTGCCTGCTCTTTCCCCTTCTCGTCTTCCTTACGTCGGCTTCCATTTAAGGTATACATCAGCCCCAACTTTTAAACAAATCGAATTTTATAGTAATTTCAATGTGCAAAAAGATATAGAGCTTTTGATATGCAGTGTTTTAGGTGTGTTATTTTTATCTTTTATCTTCGATTGTAGTTTCCTTCATTCCTATTTCAGGAGCTCTTTTTTACTTTTCGCCTATGTGCAAAAAGATACAATCGCCTATGTACATATATTTCATGATTTTCTCAGTTTAAAAATAAGATTTTCTCAGTTTAAAAATAATTAATTTTAATTTCCATATTAGATATATTATTTAATATTTAACTTTGATAATTTGTTATATTGCAGGCTAGATTTAAATTGGACGAGGAATGGCAAAAAGGGAGCATATTTCAGCAAATGGGATGCATTTTTAGAGGTTCGAAAGCTAGATTAGTTCGCAAAATAGCAGACGCAAATGAAGAAGAAAGAATTCAGATGAAACCTGACAACCTAAACATGGATGAGTGGAAGAAGTTTGTCAAGTCCAAAACAAGTTCAGAGTTTAAGGTATTTTATTATTGATTAAATTGTTAAAAAGATACCCACAACTGATACTTAACTTTTTTTTAACTAATTCTTCAAATAAAAATGTTTATTTATTGTCGTATTGGCTGAAAGTTGTGAAGTTTGAATTAGTGAACGAACATAAATAATGCATTTTTTATTCTTAGGAAATGAGTCAAAAATTCAAAACTATTAGAAAGAATCAAATACCACACACATGTAGCCGTAAAGGAATGGCTCGAGTAGCTGAAGATTTGGTAAGAATTGTCAATTTATTTACTGCAATATTTATTAACTAGTTAGCTAATGTTCTGTGTTGTAATAAATATTCATTAAATATAGAAAAATACGAGTCCTCATCAATCTTCGGTCCCTCGAACTAAAGTTTGGATCAAATCTCACACTCGAAAAAATGGCGAACTGGTAAATGTGACTGCTGCAAATGCTATCGTAAATATTCTGATATTTTATTAGACAACAATTTGTTTGCTATTTTGATATTTCAATTGTGTATAATATGCATATATGACAACATGTGTAGGAAAAAATTAAACAAACCATGAATGATTCAAATTCTGGCTCAACATGTAATTACAAAGAAGACGCGCTTACACAAGTGTTGGGACAAGACAGACCCGGACGATTGAGAGGCATGGGAAGGGGGTATAACTTACACAAAGGCAGTATGGTCACACGTAAAGGATAAAGAGACAGTCAGCATGCAGAACAAAATTTCAGAATTAGATGGGCTGGTCCGCATGCTTCTGAAAAATCAGGTAAACCTTGAATACACATATGAATTTCAAAGGACATATTAGATGGCCACCTTTTATTACTTATACATGGCCTTCAAATGAAGAATCGATGATTTGGGAAAAATAAAAGAGTTAACAACCTGATTGTATATTCATTTGGATATGGATGTCAATTATTTGAACATCCATTCACAAACAATGGATCTGGGGTTTTCTTTAATTTTAGTAATACCCAAAACTTTCTCAAAAGAATCAAACAGGTCATTGGTTCCAATCCTTAACAAGTATTAAAAATATGATTGCATCCTTAGCATGCAAGTAAATTGAAATCAGTTTAACATAGTACTTCAACAATGAAAATTTATCGACGAAATACAAATATTTATTGAACATGCTACTGATATGTATCAAAAATCAACCAAGTGTAAGTAGTAATTGAAGAACATAACACATTGATACTTCAAATCAATATTAAGCAATAAGTATATTTGCGAGATTTTCACATTTAAGATAAAAAATAAATCAAGCTAATATCACCCCAAAAAAAATTAGAATTTCAGTCATAACCCACCTTAACTGTTACATGATTCATCACCCAACATATTAGTGTATTACTGCAATCAGTTAAAATTCAGTTCAAAGCTTACAGTATTAACATCATCCAATTTTCTATTATATCAAACAAACTACACCATTTAAACATAACAGAACCATATATTGTTATCTCTGTGCGTGTGTGTTGTGTTTTTTTTATTTTATTTTTAGTTTTAGTTTTTAACTGTTTTTTGGTGTTTCAGGGCGAGTACCCAACAAGCAAGAAAAATAGATTGTAACACCCCGAATTTTCTGTTAACTGTAAATTAACAAATTTAAGTATAATTAATCCTTAATGAAAGAATTAAGGGAAATGGGTTACGCCGTTGCGCTCGTCTCGGAATTCTGCCTGAGATAGAGTCCGAGTTTGACTGAATCGGACTACGTATGAAGGAGTTATGACCTCCGGAAGTTTCAGAATTCAAATTAAAATTCAAATGGTTCAAAACGAAGTTCAAATTTCGAATTCAGACCCAGACTGGGCTGGGCGGGAAAATTCCCTCCCAGGCACCAGGTCGACCTGGGGGTCGACCTAGGTGATCAGGTCAACCATAGGGTCGACCTGGGGGTCGACCGGCCCAGTCGACCTGGTTTGGCCCTGGCTGGCTTGGTCGGGTTCTGGTCGATTTCTGAGGCTTGGCTGTGTCACCAGGGTTGACATGTCGCATTTTGGTTGGCTCCTCTCGAAGTGAATGGTCTAGATTCGTCTATGATCTTCTGACGGCTCAAATCAATCTGAAATTCTATATAAACAACTTAAGACTCCAACCTAAATTCACATAAGAAATTAGAGACGGAGTGGCCATGCTGTCGGTAGAAAACTAAGAGGAGCCTCCACTTGTAGAAAAGCTAGAGACGAGCCAAATTAAAGTTAAAACAATAATCAAATCAACGTTAGTCTACCCAAAGGAAAGCATTTCACATTCAAAACTCAGAAATCAGAAAACAAGATCGTCGTTCGTTGTAAGTATAGTGATTTTTCCGATGTGAATAAAAGTTTGGATTTGATTCGATGTAAAATGGAAATGGAATTGTGTTATTATGTAACAACGATGTTAATTCACATATATGTATTGAAATGATTGTGGTATTGTGATGTTTGTGGTATAGTTGAGTTGATATTGATCCTATTGTACATATAGAATCACATGCAAGTTGTATAGTTCATGTTGTAATCGATACCTATATGCTTATGTGATTATATAGGTTGTATGTGATTAAGATTTCATGTGTATATATATATATATATATATATATATATATATATGCTAGAACCTTTATGCCTGAACGATTATGTTCACATACATGCTAGTATGTTTGTAAGAAAGTTGCAAGTTCCAAAATTGGATCCATGTCAATATCCACTTTAACATGTGTTTCATGTTGTAATTAGACATATGATTGGATCTAGTTCACACCCTTGTCATAAAATTATACATACTTTATGAAATTGTCATATTCTTGTCATACGCCAGTTATGCTCGATGTTATGCCTAGATCCAAAACAATTTTAGGCTTATGTTATCTAAACCATATGCTAATTTATGTGACACCTATTTGGTTAGATATCTATTTCAATGCAAGTTCACATATATGTTGATTTAGGCTATGTTGCAAGTTCACACCTATGACATTCATGTTGACTGTTTGCAAGTTCACACCTATGATGTTCATATTTACTATGCCAAAAATGCCAAGTTTACACCTATGTCATGTTCATGTTTATGAATTCCCTTATGTCAATTTTGTGTGCACTAAATTAGGCTACGTTTTTAGCCTAATATTATATGTTAAAAACCATGCGAACGAAAATTAGGCTAGGATTGTTAGCCTAATGTTTAAACGGGGTAACGTTATTAGTAAAACTTGACATAAAATATATGAAATTGGCATGTTTGTCACATGCCAAAATTGGTGGCATTTAAACGGTATAAATTTTTATACCAAAAATGTTAAACTTGGAAAGTGGGCCACAACATTTAATTGTTGACAAATTTACATATATTAAGTAATAAAGACAAATATGTAAATTTAGAAAATACGAATATGCTTAACACGAGGTTGGATTGAGTTGTGATGTAAACCTGCTCGGACCCGCCCGGCTGTCCAGTAGTCACAACAATACCTATCCAATGTGGGTGGCTAAGCATTGAGCCCAATAAAGACCCGAGGTTAGACTGAGTTATGGTGTAAATCTGCCCGGAACCAACCGTCACATCCAGTAACTGTAACAATACCTGTCTAATGTGAGTGGTCGGTGCTTTAAAAAGCTAAGGACAGACTGTCAGGATGGTAGGGTTAAGTTAACTAAAACACTTAACCAATTCAACATGTTAATTAAATTGATGGGTGGCATTAGGTAAATACAGACACTTAACCACTTGACATGCTTGACTAGAAAACCCTAGTAACGGGGACCCATTTCAGCAGTAACCCAATTAGGTATCATGGTACCCTGAAACTAGGCAGGGTGGGGCACGATTACTGGGCTGATTGTAAGCGGTCAAAGCGACGGCGGTGGGTGCAATAGTGTGGGTTCTAACGGAGTGCGGGAGTGCACACACTTCGGAGCAGACAAACAGGGCACTGAGGGCACCAGTAGTATAACCTATGCATTTCTAGTTTTGTGTCGGGCCGCCACCATGGGACTTGATACACCCATGGTGGGACCAGCATTGGTAGCTACAATCTTTGGGGCCGTAAGACACAGATGATTATGCGAGTAGGAGACGATCATTAGAAAAAGGGGATCACTTTACCTCCTGCATGGGGTGCCAGTTAAGACAATACAAGTAGGTGCATAGATATAGTGTGGGGTGCGATAGTATATTCGATTCAAACTGCTTTATCTTAATTTATGATACTCTCCTAGTTCCAGTTTATACTTATCATGCCCTTATTCTTATTCTCATATTGAAGAGTCACTAGACTTACCAGGCTTTATGTCTGACCCTATTTTCTTTCGTCTTCTTTTCTTCCGTTCCCCCCCCCCTCCCCAGGTCCACAGGGAGAAAACAACTCAGCTTAGTTAGACTCTTTGCATGCTTCAAGATAGTAGATGTACGGTTTGGACCCTCTCTTCTTGGCTATGGCTGTTGGACACAATCATGGGGATTTATGCAGTTTTAATTATGTTTTATGCTTCTTTATTTAATTACCAAGACAGAAGTGATGTTGTAATGTTTTGGAAATTATTATGTGACAGTTATGTAAATGTTTTGTATGAACACATTTTTATGAAATAAAAAGTCTGCTGTTTTCCGCTGCTTATATATATATGTATTTATATCTGTCTTGTGTTTTATCTGTGACTTTTACTTACAAACCTCCTCCAAAGTTAAGGCATTCCCTTTGTGAGTGACCTTAATAGAAGATGGGGTGTTTCATAGATGGTTAAATTTTTTAGCTTGAAGTACTTACCATGAAAACATAAACACACATATTGAAAGAAAATAAACCCTTTACTACAGATATTTGATCTTGCTGTTAGCATTATTGCAGCCTTACATTATTATTATTGTTTTTTTGTTGCATGATCAAACTTAATATAAAAAAGTCCTAATGAGTGGTTGCATGCTAATGTAGTAACAGGGTTGCGGCCTCATATGCAGTTGTGTTTTTATATATACTGTCTATACTGTTGTGTTTCTATATATACTGTCTATGCAGTAACAGGGTTGCATGCTAATTCTGTTTATACGGTCTATACTGCGGTGTATACTGTTGTGTTTCTATATATACTCCACTGAACTGTGTTTAGTCTGTTTGACTGTATGTTGTTTGCCTAAATTTTTTTGTTATTGTTTGGTAGAGAAAAGAAATATTGGATGAAGCGAATGCATCTCAAGCGGCAAATGAACCTCAAGTGGTAAAAGTTATTTATAGTACTAGAGTTGTACCATTATATTTGAGATTTATTTTAATTATTAAAATAATTTGTTTATGGTTAATTGTAGAATAAAAATAGTAAAAAACATGACACATATGATCTATTGGATTGGAGTGGGACAGACGAAATGGTTGCGCAAGGAAGAGTTGTGTCAAGTGACCCCAAGGAGCTCGTTCAACAAATCCCTTTAGGGCCAGATGAGAAAAAAATTATAATAGACAATGTGAGGAAACCCGATGCTTTCCTGTAGAGGCCTTCACTTTATTTGACACGCATTGGACAAGTTGATGGGGAGATGATAGCATGGCCAGCTAGTAAAGTTGTTCTGCACAACTTCGATATCTTTGGAAATGAAGATAATGCGGTAATCTATAATCTTTATACTTACTAAAATTTCATTGCGATTGTTTAAGAAAAAATCAACATGTTCTTTTTTAATAGAGTAAAAGCAGCAGCACAGATAATAAAGGCAAATTAATTGATTGGAGTGGGAGTGAAGAATTAGTTGTAGAAGGACGAATACATTCGAGTGATCCAAAACAACTTATGAATGATCTTCCTCTTGGACCGGGCGCCATTGCAGTTTGGATAGATAATCTAAAAGTTGAAGATGCTTTTATATGGAGACCCACCAACGATTTGACACGTGTTGTAGATGCCATTGGTATCAAAGTCGCATGGCCTGAATCAAAAGTAGTTATTACAACGGTTAGCACTGCATCATCGGATAATCATATGAGTGATGTCGGAGTTGTCGAAAAGGTTAACTTAATTATAATTAACAAAACGCTATTTGTTTCGTCGTACAAATTGTTGATACACATAATAATATAACCTATTTGTATAATTGATAGCGTCCAAATTTTATGCCAAATGGTAAATGCAAGCTGATCGATTGGTTGGGAAATAGAGAAATAGTTGCACTTGGACGCGTGTCTTCGACCAATCCAACCGCAATGATTCATTGTGTTCCTTTTGGAAGAAATGCAATTAAAGTTTGGATAGATATTGTCAAAATTCCGAAAGCACATCTATGGAGAACAACATCCGATTTAGAAGTCACTGAAGATGCTCTTAGTACTACGATAGCTTGGCCAGTTGCGAACGTTATAATGGAATCAACTTCTAGTAAGTATAACTCAAATTTTGTTTACATTTGACACTATTTTTTCTATTTCTCATTTGATCATGATTTGTTCTTTCCGCTCGAGAACATCTTCCTAGCCAACATTTTCATTATACTATTTAGTGTTAGATCAAATAGTTTTGACTTCACTTCTATATTAGTCACTCCTCTGAAATTTGTCCAAGGAATATGAAACTTGGTTAGAGTTTGAATTCTGGAAGTGTATTCTAATTGGGGATTATGGATATACTGTCAAATTGTAGCAAAACATATCTTAGTATCCTTTTAGGTATCAATCTAGTTGGTGTAGGTGCTAGGCAAGTACTATTGCCAAGAAACTGCCTTGGTTTGCCTAACCAAGACTTGTCGTACCGCATCAGCTAAGAATCTATCTAGTGCTGAAGCATAGTTTTTTGCTAAATGCCACGTGTTAAAACCTGTGTTAGTCATAGGTAGCATTGCCTTCTTGTGCACTTCTAAATCCTGTTCAAAACCTCAAAATTTCAATTCAAATCAACTAATGCACAATGTATGTTAGCCTGTTGCATGTCCATCCCGATCCTGATCGTTCCGGGCGGTTTCGTGGAGTGGACCGCGTCGATGCCGTACTGCAGGCTTGTACCGTCGAACATCCATCTTGTTTTCTCCTTACCGGCCAAGTCGAAGCAGTCCTTGCAGTCGTATGACTTTTTTTTTGATTTTCGGTTCACCTGTTTGTGTGTTTGTCAACTGATTTTGACCAACTGAAAAGAATGGCGAGTCAACTGATTCTTTTCAGTGATGTAATGTGATGAAAGAGATGAAAAGAATGACGAGTCAATATAGATTTTGACCTACTAATTCTTTTCAGTTCATATATGAAGTGAAAAGGAAGTGGAGAAGTTCCAATACTGATACTTAAATATAAGGAAACAATAAATTTTCTCTTTTCCCAAGTTACATTTTTTTGGATTTGTGTTGGTTAACTATTACTAAATGCATTGTGAGTCACATTACTTTATATGGTTTCTTCTCTAATATCAACTTTTAGCATAGTTATATAGTTTCTATCCTTTTGACGAAAGAGAAAGGAACACTAGCAAGAAAAACAGAGCTAGCTGCCATAGTTCCATGGAAACACTTTCCACTTATTATTATATTTTTTGTCTTGTTGACCCGACTTGATCAGCTTTAGTAAGTCACATGAAACCAGATTTCTAAGAATAAGATAATGAAGTCAAAGTCAAACCAAGTCTTTTGGTATATCCATGAAAAGTTTGTTTACAAATTGATATATTGGTTTGCATATAAGAGGACTCTCATGAAAGTTGTACGTAGCGACATCCAAGCTAATTAAAGATCGATTACAATATACAATATCTTTGCTACACTAACATGCAGAAATCAAGCTATCCTGCTATATTTATCATCTATATAAGGTAGAAGGCCCAATTAAATTTAAGAACATATATGATACTAAATTAGCTTTATTTTGTGTATATTTTTCCTTTGCTTATTATACATAGGTTTATACGATACATGCATGATTGCTAACAAACACTGTCAGATTGTATGCATGCACGTTTCTACCAGTTTAAATTTCAGACTTATTTATCTTATATATGCTTATTATTTATGAAAATCTTAGTAGAAACCAACCCAATTACAAATCACTAACGTTGGTGATGCTACCTTTACCTTGATTTTTACAATTCCAGTGGTAGAATATTAGTATCCATAAGAGCATTCCTAGCAGTCAGCGAGAATTTGAGTGGGAGAACGGTGTTCAAAGATACAAATGAAGATGATCTTACCCTAATTCCGATATCCCATGCGATACAACTTGCAGAAAGAAGTACAAAAATATAGATTTCAGGTCGATCCATACCATCGGTAACATAAGCCCGTTTGACTTTAGAAATTTCTGCTGGCGAGAGCACAATGGAGCATTTCAGAATTTGAAGACTGCAATTTTTAATCCGTTATCTCCTATTGTTCGCACAAATTTGTACGGTGGAATACTAACAGTAATGTTGCATCTTTTTTTAGTAGGATAACTTGGAGAATTGGCAACGATGAAACTAAACATGACATAATGAAAATGACCAGTGCAGCTCACATCAAAGCCAAAGATTACAAAACAGAGCATCGACAAAGCTGCTCCCCAAATAAGGACAGCCATCACACTAGAACTCACATCAACACTAGCTTCAAACCAACCTGCGCCGATGCCACAACCAGCAACACCACTTACACAGCAACGCCACCTATTATAGAGCAAAACTCTTACCTAGCGGTGGCAGGAGACCAGAAACCAGAAGTCGTCGGACCATATGTTGTTGGTATAACCAAAGTGCAGCTTATGAGGTCCTACAACGAGCTTCAGCTCACCTTCGAGCTCGTCCTTCCACCCGTCTAAGTCGTTCGACTTGGACCCATCGCCGTGAACCCGACCGAGCTCTGACAGTAGAGTTTCGTGTAGCGAGTTCGAGGTGACGAGATGTCGATTTAAATCAGAAACTTGAGCTACAGCATGGTTGAGCTCGGTTTGGGTGGAGTTCAGGCTAGTGGTGTACTGTAAGGAGTTGTTTATAGTGGATATTTATGATCTGAAAAGAGGTATACGGATAGAATGTTGGTTGAAATTAGGAGGAGTATGATTTTTAGTTTGGATCGAGTTTTGGGTTGTTTTTTCAGGTGGTCGTCGGAGCTTCCCATTGATGATGAAGTATATGCAGATATTTGCAAGGGAGATGGGAAGGATAATATGGAGTTTGAACCTGGATTTTGAAGGATATATACGACTGTGTAAAGTTAACACATGCCTAAGCCACTAAATTAGGCTGATAGTGGTATCGTAGAACTTGGTAATTGGTATTTTTCTTTGTTTTGTATTTTATGGGAAAATTATAGTAACCTAACCAAAAAGTTAGGTCACATTGAATTACATCACATTCTATCCACAGTTTCTGATTTAAAGCCGTGGAATAAGTCAGATTTAAGGTTGTATGGAATTACATCACATTCTATCCACAGTTTCATGCATTCTGTTGCTTGCATTGTAGTCAAATGTTTCTGACTTTTGCTTGGATAAATGCCATTATACAAGTACTTCACATAACCTTATTTAGAATCTGTAATTCCTATGTTCCATGCTTTTGTTTACAGATAAATAATAGTCATATGTTCAATGCTTTTGTTTACCTTTTTTTTCTTTGGTAAATTAGGTGGACGAGATCATTAAGGCAACAGTGAGGTCTTTGTTATGTATAATGGAAGCTTGATGTGGGATCCATTTATTACTTGTTTCAACTTGAATATCAGCAGTAAGGTAACAGTGAATATCAGCATTTTTTTTTGCCCTTTGTGTTATCCATTAAGTTCTACGGCAATGACACCTTTTCCAGCAATGGATCATTTATTTATGATTAATTCATATATAACGTCTTTGTTATGTAAAAGTACCATTCTACAGCATTTGCTACCACTAGCAACCTGTAGCAACCTGCTTGTTTCATGTAGAATAAGTTATCACTGTATTTGGTACCACAGTATCAGTACTAACATGCGGACATGGTCTGTTCTAAAATCTGGTCGAATGGGGAAATTGTGTTGGCAACAGTATAAATTATAATAATAACTCGGATGAAAACCTGGCATCCGTGTGTCCTATTACTTCTACATTCCTTACTAAAAGTTTCAAATAGTTATTGTCCTATCAATTACCTAATATTCTTAGCACTAGAATAACAACAATGTTACTTTTACCAACTTAATCCCTGCATAATTCTTTACATCTAACAAAAATAAGATGTATTTTTTAATTGCATTCTAGGTATCTTTATTTTTTTTGCTGTGATTTTCTATGCTACTTGCTACGTATTTTAGTTCGTACTAGTTTCAAATGGCCAGTGTACTTTCTTATACTAAACATTAATCCTTGCATGTTCGGATTTTATGGATAATAGACGTTTTTTTTTTGACAGGTTTACCTATGGTCAAAGGCATGAAAAAAATACGTTTACTAGTATCATTTTGGTTAGCTATGGTCAAAGGCACTCATTCTCCTTCAATTTTATTTTGCGTCAATGTTCATTACATCTTTACTTTTACTAGTATCGTTTTGGTTAGCTACGGTTGTATGGATTGTTCTTTTAAGTATATGTATTGTTTTGGTTATATTGTAAAAACGGTTACTTTTGATCACAAATATTAATATGCTCTGAATTTTGTATGACATACTTTTAATCACAAATATTTATATGTTTAATATTGTGTACCTTTTAGTAATGGCTATACATACTATAGCATTATGCTAGTGCAATAAAAATATTCTGCAATAATTTAATAGCTTTCATTCCAAGTAAATAATGCTATAAAATACTAAATTAAACTTTTTGTGATGTTTCTATAGCATTTCTAGTTGTTGTAATAACATGGCTACGAAATTTCTACAGTGTGTAAAGTTGCTATAATAATCAGGCTCTGGAATTTCTATGGCGTTTGTAGTTGTTATAATATTCAAGCAATATTTATCAATGGCGTTTATAGTTGCTATAAATAGCAATTAAATGATGTCATAAATATTAGTAGTTTAAACCACAACGCTGCATTAAAGTTTTATAGCAAGCAAAAAACGCTATAGATAGGATTTCTTATGTTGCAAGTCATCCATTTAATAACAATTTTGAAACGCTATAGCAACATCATTTACAACACGCTTTTTATAGCGATTATTAGGTTGCTATAATAGAACCCTGACATATTACAACAAGTAGATATACAGCATTTAGAAAAACGCCATAGTATCCTTTAATAGCATTTTTTAAACGCTATAAAAGGGTATATTTCTTGTATGTGAGGATTAATGCCTAGGGAAGACGAGAAAAGTTTTGAGACTATGAAGTCAATAGCGAGAATTATCATGGAATAATAATAAGTTTCTATAGAATGCGTAAGCATTGAAAAGCCTAGGGTGTTGTTTAAAATAATTGTTGGTACATAGCTAGAACTAGTAGTTACTACTAGATAGTAAAACCGGCAAGTAAGTGTTTAGACCCTGTTGCTAATTTTCATGTTAGGGGTAAAACTCGTTATTACATTTCTGCTGGGATCATTCTGTTATTTTGTTCTTGTTAGGTAGCTAGGGTAACATCTAAACCTATCGTGGATCCAATGGTTTGGACTTTGTTGTCTGAGGGCGACATAGTCCTGAGATTCTTGGCCCTTAGTAGTAGCTGTGTAGAGTGTTTGTTTTCCTGTTTTAGTTGAAGGACTAGAAGGCTTATTTGAAAACTAAAACTAGATCAGATGATTAAATAAGATAAGAGAAAAGGTACAACTAAAAAGGAAACAACAAATTCAGTAAAGCAGCAAACATGACAGTTAAAGAAAAAAGGAAAAGTATGAGAAAAGATGGATAAGAATAAAAATTTCCAAGATAAAATGAAAAAGAAAAGCTACAACAGAGAAAATTTTCTTATGTGGGCTGTATTGGATAGGAAAACAGGGGAATCTTTATAAATAGTTTCATAAAATCCAAGTACAATTAGTAAAAGGTCGAAAAAGAAAAACGGGAGATGTGAAGTTTTCCGTTTTCCACCTTTTTGTAAAATAAGAAATCAAATTTAGAAAATTAGATTTTTCTGAAATTCGAAAAAATAAAGTTGGATGGTACGATTTTGGATGCAAAAATTGGATGAACTATGCTCTTACCTAGTAACAGTATGGGAAAATTTGGATGAAAATATATTTTGATTTTCAAAATCTTGCATTCATGTAGAACTGCCAGTATAGTTAGGATGTGAGCATCATATTTTAAAAGGATTTTTGTAAATTTTTCATACACATAGGAGGTACCACTTAGGCATACATATATTATTATATTCTATTTCACTTTGCACAAATGCACAATGTTGGCAAAAATTGGATGCACACATGATGGATGTATATTATGCAAGGGGTTATTGAATTTTTACCCTTATCAAATTTCGGGGACGAAATTTCCTAAGGGTGGGAGAATGTAACACCCCGCATTTTTAATTCAAGATAATAAAATAAGAATTACTTAATTAAATATTCAGAATTAAGTGAGATGGACTACGCCATTGCATTCATCTCGGAATTCTGGTCAAAATAGACACCTGGTTTGCGTAAAACGGACACCATATGAAGAAGTTATTAAGGTTTGAAGTTTGTATACACATAAGAAGGGTATATGAATAAAATAAGTCCAGAAATTCAAAACAATTCAAATTCACGTGGAAAAGGGGAGCGGGAATATTCCCGCCCAGGTGCGTCGACCCCATCAAAGGGATGTCAACCCCTGGGTCGACCCCATAAGGGGGTGTCGACCCGTGGGTAAACTCCATAAGGGCAGTCGACCCCCCTATGGCAAATCTGGGAAGATTCTCCTGCAGTGAACGTGGACTATTTCTTTTACAAAATACATTGCTGAATACCTATAAATAAGTCTGTAGAGCCAACCCTAAATCTCACATTTCTGAGACAACGCAGAAGCTTTGCTATTCCTCTTCCTCCTCAATTCTATTAAGAAAATTAAGATTGTTAGTTTAGGAAAAATTCTGAATCCAGATCTGAAGGAAAGGAACGTATGTTTGTATATAGGTGTTCAGATCTCTTATCGAATTGAGGTAATTTTCTAAGTCTGGTCTGTTCAAATTTCTTCCTCTTTCTTCCCTTTTTCTTTTAGTAAAAATTATGAAACCATGGTTATTAGGTTCTGAATCCAACTAAGGGAAAATTGAATGCTAGGTCTGGACCAGATCCAGGATTGAGAAGGCATATGAGGTGAGTGTATTTAAGCTATATCATTTTAGATAATGATATATTATCTGTAACAACTCGTATTTCGATAACATGATTAAGACGAGAATCAAGACATAATTTAATTTTAAATTCTGAATCAAGTAAAATGGGCTATTCCATTGCGTTCGTCTCGGAAAAATACGCGAAATAGAGTCTGAGTTTTCGAGAATCGGAGTCCGTATGACCAAGTTATCGTCCGACGAAGTTTTCAGAAAATTCAAGTTCTAAAACGAGTTCTAATTTCGAAAATTAGGGCTGGAGGGCTAGGCGGGAAAAATTCCCACCAGGTACCCCAAGTCGACAGCCCTGTCGACTTGGGAGTCGACATGGCCTCACCCAAGTCGACAGCCCTGTCGACTTGGGGGTCGACTTATGGTGGCCGGGCAGTTTTTGCCTGGTGCACCTATTTCCTGTCTTGGCTAGGTTTTTGGGCCTGGTTTGAAATCTGACGGTTCAGGTTGATCCTAGGGTTAATCCTAAGGTCCTAATCACTCCTAATCTCTATAAATAAGCCTCTAACCTACCCCTAAACCCTCATTATTCATTCATGCAACTAAACTATGGCAAAATTGCTCCACTCATGGCCTCCACTCAAAATCCTAGCCTCCACTTCATTTCTATGAGAGGTTTCATGATTATGTGAGTGTTAGAGAGTTCCTATGTTAGTATGAGAGCTTCTCAAGTTGATTTCAAGGCTAAAGCTTTGATCTTTGTTCATAAAGATGGTTTTTTTTTATTGATTTGGAGTGTTCATCCTTGGGTTTTGGGTGATGGCATGCATAGGCTTCATCACAATCTTTAATCTAATCGAATTGTGCCTTCATAGCAATGTAAGCTCTTTCCCTACTCTTAGATATTAACTATAAAGTTAAATGTTCATGTTGCAAGTTTGGGTTTGATCATTGAGTATGATACATACTATCATGTCATGCAAGTTTATGAAGTTATTATCTTGATCTTGTGGGCTAAAAGCTACAACCTTTATGTTGAAATGTTGCATTATGCAACATGAGAACCCTCATAACCTTTATGTCAACTTGCACATGAAGTCATAACCCTTATATGATGATATATGCGAGTTACTAGTCATCATTCTATGTCTTTTGTCACCATGATTCGCTTATGTGCCAAGTTTGGGTTTATGCATGTGTTTGAGGCTTAAGAACGTAACATGCAAGTTAATGAACACATTTGTGCCTTATTTGCCACCATGATTAACTTGTGGCTTAATATCCATTTTTGTCATGCCTTTGACAAGTTCCTTCTTTGAATCCATTATGCGAGTTTAAAAGCGTTGGGGTCACATTATGGGAAAACATAATGACATGAACATGATTTGGGTAAATGGGTATAAACATGACAACATGTAACGTTAAATATGACATGTGTATACAACTTGAAAATATGACTTGAAATATAACATGGAAGTTGACATGTAAGTGTGCATAAAAACATAAGCTTGGGAATTTACCTATTGAGTTAGGTCTACCCAAATGCTTGAAAACTTGTAACATGTTTTGGAAACATGATGGACATGACACTTAGATAATATAAGTGTGGCCAACTCGAGGTTGGGTTGAGTTTGCAACGTAAAACTACCCAGAACCGACCGGCCTAACTAGTAGTTGCAAACAATAGAACCCAATGTGAGAAGTTGGTCATGTTGTGCTTGAACCCGAGGTTAGACCAAGTTGTGGTTTAAAGCTACCCGGAACCGACCGGCTTAACTAGTAACCACAACAAGGTCTAATGTGAGAGGTGAAGGTGCATTAAGTAATTAATGCCACATGATAGGGTTAAGTTAATTTGATTAATGATTCTTAACCAAATATGACATGGACAAATGGGTTAAGTAATTTTATTAGGCTAATGATACTTAACAAAACATGACAAGGTTGGGTAGGTTAAGTAACTTGATTTGCCTAATGACACTTAACCATTTTTATATGACTAGTGGACGGGGTTAAGTTAACCAACACTTAATCAATCCAACGCGATAACTTGGTAAGGTTAAGTAAGTTTTCTTAATGATGCTTAACCGAAAAATACGGTTAACGGATGGGGTTAAGATTAGACTCAACTAGTCTAAACATGGAAATCGGATGGGGTTAAGTTAGCCTAGACTTAATAAATCCCACTTGGTAGTTTAATGGGGTTAAGTTAAACACTTAACTAATCTAAACATGATGAATTGATGTGGTTAAGTGACCTATACTTAACCAATCTAACTCGTTAATTTATTGTGGTTAAGTTAACCAATATAACGTGAAAACATGATAAGGCTAAGTCACGAATCGCTTGAATACACTTGACCGATTTTACTAAGTAAATTGATAGGGTCAAGTTAATATATACTTAACCAATCTAGAATGATAATTGGACGAGGTTAAGTCGTGAATTGCTTAATATACTTAACCAACTTGAGCATGGTTTGTAGGGTTAAGTCTTGAACTTGGATACTTAGCCAATTTTGACATGATTTGTAGACGGGTTAAGTCATGAACTTAAGTGACACTTAATCCATTATGAAAACCCTAGTTCTGAGGATTAGGTGGATAACCGTAGTTAACGAGGATAGCGGGAATAAAGCTAAGTGGTAAACCTTAGTTGAAGAATAACTAAGTAATGATTCTTAGTCAAGGAAGTTTGGACCAGTTCATAGATAGATGAGTAACCTAATACGATAGGTAATCGTTTAAGTATACGAGTAGGAGCAAGTATCTGATTTGGATAAAGGCTCCAGCGAACTGGGTAACGAAGCAGCGGCTTCGGGGAATGTGAGGGTATTCTTGGTATCCCTCTATGAGCTGCCAGGTAATTATACTAGGCTCATGAGAGGTTAAGGTCTGCGTTAGAAGAACCAAGAGTATGCCTTGGTTGCTATACGAGTGACCTAAAGACGGGGATGGATAGGGGATAGTCGACGATACACGGTCGTACCCTAGATAGCATTTCGTCAGGCTACCTACCATCTTTGGTCAAGCGTGTACGTACGGAAAGGCAGAGAACACCCAAAAGACCATAATTGATATCTAATTATGGGTGCGGTAAGGCTTGGATGTGGGTTGGCCAGTGTTGTGTTCTCATACAGGATTTATCCTGTCTTGTCTTTCACTAGTTGAGGGAGTGGTCTCGTGGGACCATAGCCACGTATAGGAAAAAACAGACCTTAGCATCTGCATCGGCAGATAAATCTAAAGCTCCCGACCAAGTCCTGTACTTCTTGATTTGCCCTGTGACAGGACTCGGATGGCACGATGTGATACATGTGCATACAGTCATGGAAAAACAATTCGCGATATATGCGTGGAAAAAAGGGCGCGGTTGACGGTTAGCGTAATCCCTAGTGGCCCTAGGTGGTTGAACCCAAACCGAGATATGAAAACGTGCACTAGGTAAGCATAATCCCTAGTAGCCCAAGGTAGCATAAGTCCTAGTTGTACAAATGATAATTCATGTTGGAAGACCCTAGCTAGGTTTAGGGTAACAGTCCAAACCGATCTTAAGGATCATGGAACTATGTTAAAGTAATATAGAATCTCATGGGAAAGCCCGTATGGTCTACGGCAAGGGACTGAACATTTACATGGAATAAAACATACGAGTGAGTAACCTATATATGCGATATATTAGGTTGACATGGACCATTACACGACTTTTGAGTGAGGGTCATTCTTGGTTAACACATGACCCGGTGGGGATACTAGTACGGTAGGTGCAGAGCTAAAATACAGGATAGATATCGTGGGACGTTATACGTGATAGATATCTTGGGGATGTTATACTTGATAGAAACCTGACGATGTGATACCTTGTTTTATCTTGACATCGTAATTTATCATGACACCTTAGTTTATCTGAGTTCAGTAGTTCATCCTGTTATTTTGATTTAGCTTATCTATCTTGTTATCATGCTTATGTTCATCTCAGTTTCTCATGTCAGTTAACTTTACTAGTTTTTATGCTAATAGTAGATAGGGCTTACTCAGTCTTTTTGACTGACCCGTTTTGTTTCGCCTCTTTTCTTCCGTTTCCCCCCTCAGGTTACAGGGAGGAAATACTGTTGTTTAGTCCGGACTTCTTCTGCTTGAAGGTCATCATGGATGGCTTGGACTTTTCTTGGCTATGGCTACTTTACTGTTTTCACTTGGGGAATAATTTATGAAAAAAGTCTTTATGCTTCTTTATTATTGCAAGACAGGTTTTGATGTACTCTGATGTAAAAGGCTTTAGACCTTATTTATTCATGTTATGAAAGTTTGATTTTACTTCCGCTATTTTATATGTTCTGTCTTGTGATATTTCTGTGCATGTTTACCAATAATGCCCCTCTAAAGCTAGTGCATTCCTTTGCGAGTGACCCTAGCGGAGGCGGGGTGTTACACGTGGTATCAGAGCAGAAGGTTACCAGACTGGGCAAAAGTTTTTAAAGACCTTCTGAAAACTATTTGAAAACCGTTTACAAAGAAGCATTTTTCAAGAAAATTTTCTTTTAAAAGAAAAAGGCTATTCCCCAAAGGCCATTAGCACTATCCTTGTTTCCTTAATTGAATCTCTTCTCCTTTCTTTCCTCCATCTGTAGTCACAGTGGTTTTAACTGCGACTAGTTTTTTCTATCTACGAAAGTGCTTTCCATGCGATGGAGGTGGTTCTCGAGAGACCAGTGGCCGCGTTATAAGAAAGGATAGTGAGAAAGAGGATAAAGGATACGAGCTTAAGGATGAGCAACTTGTTGGTATGGCTCAACCCATAACGAAAAAGTATCTTTGGTATGGTGAAACGGGACGGATAGTTAAGTATTGTGGGACAAGGACAAGATCATCGTGAAGACAATTGTATACCCTCACTAGAGTACCTGAGTAGGGGGATAACATCCTTGTTGAAGATCTAGTTATTCTTTTCTATCATCCCGCCAAGACTTTGTTTTGATCCCCGCATCATTTAAGTCCACTTCGGTAGTTGAGTCTCTGCACCTTAAGTACTAGCATAATAGAGGATCCCATTTTTGTCTCAAAGTCCTATTGGAGAATCAGTCCATTTATACATGACCAGTTTGGATTTGAGAATGTATATACCAAGTGTTGAGTTTAGAAATAATGCTTATGTTTATAAGCTATGGATGGATTCTAGGGATGAAGTGGTTATCCAGTAGGTGGTGCCACTCTCGGTTTTTGATAGGAGGGTAGTTAGACCTTTCGACTAGCTTTGGTAATACCCTCGAAGTATCGTGTAACCTTTTTGAGGTTCTGTCGTGACTAGTTACTTAGAATCCCTTGATGCCTTTATTGGAAATTTGAAGCCCGATCGAGTGGTGTTCGCCAATAAGACGGATGGTTTACTTCCTTTATGCATGGGTTATAGAGGTCAGCCTAGTAAGTGCGCATAATAACCCGGTTGACATCTGTTTACTTTCAAGAGAAAGTTCTTCTAAATGGAATACCTTATAGTATATAAACGAGATCCAAGACTCACTAGTGAATTTTGGAAAGCTTGCATGAGATCATGAGTACGCAGTCATGTTTGCGCCAAGTATTCTAGGAAAAGGATAAGTGCAAGTGGAACGAGAGGCGACGAAGAAATGAGTTCCAGCTCACGTTATGGAAACAGGAAATAAGAAGCTATGAAATCGCGTAGTTAAAAGACGGTCAAGGCACAATGGAATTAAGCTCAAGGAAATACGACATTGAGGTCAAAGACTAGATACGCTCATGATATCTCTTTTTGAGAGTATATCCTTGATCCTTGTTTTCCTGTAGAGCTTGCTTGTAGGCTATCTTTTGTGAATATCCTCTCGGTCCTATTTTCTGTTACAAACCCCGTAAGGAGTTTTGTCTTGTTTATCTTCCCGACCCTGTTTCAGGGAATCCTAGGTAGAACCCTATGGATGTAAACATGTATTTGAAACATGTTATGATTGATATGGTTGCAAGTGGTTGCTCGTGGATGCGCGAATACACATTAGATACTAGCTCGACTCGGTCACATTTCATATTGCATATGCACGAGTATTTATACTTGTTTATGAATGAAATCGAATGTGTTATCATGCGATTGTTGCATATGAATGAATGATTGTGCACGCATATAGTATCTATATGACTAGGACTATTTGCATACATGTTGGATTCATGGCACTATACATATTTTGCATTAGAAAGATTATTCAGGCCTGATCATTAGCATTAGCTAAGGAACATGTACACACACGTTTTGCATATATTCATACAGCATTAGAAATCATCTAAGGACAATGGTTGCTTGTGGACGATGTTTTGAGTAGATGAATGATGGATGGTAGGATATGTTCTTCCTAACTTGGAGATTTCGGGGACGAAATCCTAAAAGGTGGGGAGAATGTAACAACCTCTATTTCGATAACATGATTAAGACGAGAATCAAGGCAGAATTTAATTTTAAATTCTGAATCAAGTAAAACGGGCTATGCCATTGCGTTCGTCTCGGAAAAATACGCGAAATAGAGTCTGAGTTTTCGAGAATCGGAGTCCGTATGACCAAGTTGTGGTCCGACGAAGTTTTCAGAAAATTCAAGTTCTAAAACGAGTTCTAATTTCGAAAATTAGGGCTGGAGGGCTAGGCGGGAAAAATTCCCGCCAGGTACCCCAAGTCGACAGCCCTGTCGACTTGGGAGTCGACATGGCCTCACCCAAGTCGACAGCCCTGTCGACTTGGGGGTCGACTTTTGGTGGCCGGGAAGTTTTTGCCTGGTGCACCTATTTCCTGTCTTGGCTAGGTTTTTGGGCCTGGTTTGAAATCTGACGGTTCAGGTTGATCCTAGGGTTAATCCTTAGGTCCTAATCACTCCTAATCTCTATAAATAAGCCTCTAACCTACCCTTAAACCCTCATTATTCATTCATGCAACTAAACTATGGCAAAATTGCTCCACTCATGGCCTCCACTCAAAATCCTAGCCTCCACTTCATTTCTATGAGAGGTTTCATGATTATGTGAGTGTTAGAGAGTTCCTATGTTAGTATGAGAGCTTCTCAAGTTGATTTCAAGGCTAAAGCTTTGATCTTTGTTCATAAAGATGGGTTTTTTTATTGATTTGGAGTGTTCATCCTTGGGTTTTGGGTGATGGCATGCATAGGCTTCATCACAATCTTTAATCTAATCGAATTGTGCCTTCATAGCAATGTAAGCCCTTTACCTACTCTTAGATATTAACTATAAAGTTAAATGTTCATGTTGCAAGTTTGGGTTTGATCATTGAGTATGATACATGCTATCATGTCATGCAAGTTTATGAAGTTATTATCTTGATCTTGTGGGCTAAAAGCTACAACCTTTATGTTGAAATGTTGCATTATGCAACATGACAACCCTCATAACCTTTATGTCAACTTGCATATGAAGTCATAACCCTTATATGATGATATATGGGAGTTACTAGTCATCATTCTATGTCTTTTGTCACCATGATTCGCTTATGTGCCAAGTTTGGGTTTATGCATGTGTTTGAGGCTTAAGAATGTAACATGTAAGTTAATGAACACATTTGTGCCTCATTTGCCACCATGATTAACTTGTGGCTTAATATCCATTTTTGTCATGCCTTTGACAAGTTCCTTCTTTGAATCCATTATGCGAGTTTAAAAGCGTTGGGGTCACATTATGGGAAAACATAATGACATGAACATGATTTGGGTAAATGGGTATAAACATGACAACATGTAACGTTAAATATGACATGTGTATACAACTTGAAAATATGACTTGAAATATAACATGGAAGTTGACATGTAAGTATGCATAAAAACATAAGCTTGGGAATTTACCTATTGAGTTAGGTCTACCCAAATGCTTGAAAACTTGCAACATGTTTTGGAAACATGATGGACATGACACTTAGATAATATAAGTGTGGCCAACTCGAGGTTGGGTTGAGTTTGCAACGTAAAACTACCCGGAACCGACCGGCCTAACTAGTAGTTGCAAACAATAGGACCCAATGTGAGAAGTTGGTCATGTTGTGCTTGAACCTGAGGTTAGACCAAGTTGTGGTGTAAAGCTACCCGGAACCGACCGTCTTAACTAGTAACCACAACAATGTCTAATGTGAGAGGTGAAGGTGCATTAAGTAATTAATGCCACATGATAGGGTTAAGTTAATTTGATTAATGACTCTTAACCAAATATGACATGGACAAATGGGTTAAGTAATTTTATTAGGCTAATGATACTTAACAAAACATGACAAGGTTGGGTAGGTTAAGTAACTTGATTTGCCTAATGACACTTAACCATTTTTATATGACTAGTGGACGGGGTTAAGTTAACCAACACTTAATCAATCCAACGCGATAACTTGGTAAGGTTAAGTAAGTTTTCTTAATGACGCTTAACCGAAAAATACGGTTAACGGATGGGGTTAAGATTAGACTCAACTAGTCTAAACATGGAAATCGGATGGGGTTAAGTTAGCCTAGACTTAATTAATCCCACTTGGTAGTTTAATGGGGTTAAGTTAAACACTTAACTAATCTAAACATGATGAATTGATGTGGTTAAGTGACCTATACTTAACCAATCTAACTCGTTAATTTATTGTGGTTAAGTTAACCAATACTTAACCAATATAACGTGAAAACATGATAAGGCTAAGTCACGAATCGCTTGAATACACTTGACCGATTTTACTAAGTAAATTGATTGGGTCAAGTTAATATATACTTAACCAATCTAGAATGATAATTGGACGAGGTTAAGTCATGAATTGCTTAATATACTTAACCAACTTAAGCATGGTTTGTAGGGTTAAGTCTTGAATACTTAGCCAATTTTGACATGATTTGTAGATGGGTTAAGTCATGAACTTAAGTGACACTTAATCCATTATGAAAACCCTAGTTCTGAGGATTAGGTGGATAACCGTAGTTAACGAGGATAGCGGGAATAAGGCTAAGTGGTAAACCTTAGTTGAAGAATAACTAAGTAATGATTCTTAGTCAAGGAAGTTTGGACCAGTTCATAGATAGATGAGTAACCTAATACGGTAGGTCATCGTTTAAGTATACGAGTAGGAGCAAGTATCTGATTTGGATAAAGGCTCCAGCGAACTGAGTAACGAAGCAGCGGCTTCGGGGAACGTGAGGGTATTCTTGGTATCCCTCTATGAGCTGCCAGGTAATTATACTAGGCTCATGAGAGGTTAAGGTCTGCGTTAGAAGAACCAAGAGTATGCCTTGGTTGCTATACGAGCGACCTAAAGACGGGGATGGATAGGGGATAGTCGACGATACACGGTCGTACCCTAGATAGCATTTCGTCAGGCTACCTACCATCTTTGGTCAAGCGTGTACGTATGGAAAGGCAGAGAACACCCAAAAGACCATAACTGCTATCTAATTATGGGTGCGGTAAGGCTTGGATGTGGGTTGGCCAGTGTTGTGTTCTCATACAGGATTTATCCTGTCTTGTCTTTCACTAGTTGAGGGAGTGGTCTCGTGGGACCATAGCCACATATAGGAAAAAACTGACCTTAGCATCTGCATCGGCAGATAAATCTAAAGCTCCCGACCGAGTCCTGTACTTCTTGATTTGCCCTGTGACAGGACTCGGATGGCACGATGTGATACATGTGCATACAGTCATGGAAAAACGATTCGCGATATATGCGTGGGAAAAAGGGCGCGGTTGACGGTTAGCGTAATCCCTAGTGGCCCTAGGTGGTTGAACCCAAACCGAGATACGAAAACGTGCACTAGGTAAGTATAATCCCTAGTAGCCCTAGGTAGCATAAGTCCTAGTTGTACAAACGTTAATTCATGTTGGAAGACCCTAGCTAGGTTTAGGGTAACAGTCCAAACCGATCTTAAGGATCATGGAACTATGTTAAAGTAATATAGAATCTCATGGGAAAGCCCGTATGGTCTACGGCAAGGGACTGAACATTTACATGGAATAAAACATACGAGTGAGTAACCTATATATGCGATATATTAGGTTGACATGGACCATTACACGACTTTTGAGTGAGGGTCATTCTTGGTTAACACATGACACGGTGGGGATACTAGTACGGTAGGTGCAGAGCTAAAATACAGGATAGATATCGTGGGACGTTATACGTGATAGATATCTTGGGGATGTTATACTTGATAGAAACCTGACGATGTGATACCTTGTTTTATCTTGACATCGTAATTTATCATGACACCTTAGTTTATCTGAGTTCAGTAGTTCATCCTGTTATTTTGATTTAGCTTATCTATCTTGTTATCATGCTTATGTTCATCTCAGTTTCTCATGTCAGTTAACTTTACTAGTTTTTATGCTAATAGTAGATAGGGCTTACTCAGTCTTTTTGACTGATCCGTTTTGTTTCGCCTCTTTTCTTCCGTTTCCCCCCTCAGGTTACAGGGAGGAAATACTGTTGTTTAGTCCGGACTTCTTCTGCTTGAAGGTCATCATGAATGGCTTGGACTTTTCTTGGCTATGGCTACTTTACTGTTTTCACTTGGGGAATAATTTATGAAAAAAGTCTTTATGCTTCTTTATTATTGCAAGACAGGTTTTGATGTACTCTGATGTAAAAGGCTTTAGACCTTATTTATTCATGTTATGAAAGTTTGATTTTACTTCCGCTATTTTATATGTTCTGTCTTGTGATATTTCTGTGCATGTTTACCAATAATGCCCCTCTAAAGCTAGTGCATTCCTTTGTGAGTGACCCTAGCGGAGGCGAGGTGTTACATTATCATTTAACATTCCCTGTTATTGTACGATGTGAATTGGCTAGAATAATTAAAAGTATTAAATGTTATTATGACATGTTTAAATATGATATGTTGAAATGTTTAAACATATGTTAAAAGGAATAAAGTGACAAATATGACATGTTGGAATATTAATATGTTAAGATATTAATATGTTGGAAAATTTGCCAAAATATGCGTGGTGATTACTATTGTTTCAATTCCATGTTAACTTGTGACATTTAAGTACCTAGACCATTAACGGTAGAAATTGAGAAAAATTACATGTTATTGTTATATTCGAACAATTATCTGATTAAATGATTACATGATGGAATAGAATTGATTATATGTTAGAAAGAACGTATGATATAAAATAGGCATAATATGATGACATGTAAAATATAAATTACAGTGGAAATTTGAAAGAATAGACATGTCTAGATTATATAGAAGATTTCCAGTAAATAAGAAACTGTAACTGCGCTTAGACACGAGGTTAGATTACACTTGTGGAAGAAGTCTGCCCGTAACCGCCCGGCAAATCCAGCATCCACAAGTGGTAAATCTAATGTGAGGGGTCTAAGTGCATAAATAAAACATGTAACGGTGCTAAGACACGAGGTTAAGTCAACTTGTGGAAGAAGTTTGCCCGGAACCGCCCGACAAATCCAGCATCAACAAGTGTAGGCTTAATATGAGAAGTCTAGTGCACACATATATATATATATATATATATATATATATAGTAGGACTGATAAACAGCATTAATTGTAATTAATGAAAATAAATGGAATTGAAAGAAAGTTACAACAGTAAAAATGAATTCATTGAACGGGGAATGATAATAACCTATTATAAATAAATTACATTAATAAGAAATATTGTATAATAGGTGACTTGTCCTAGGGACAAGTGAAGATTGTAACTTAGGTTATAATAAACTATTAAGGACATGAGATAACTGGTGAAATGAGATAAGTGGCATTGTAAATTAAGTAATCAATAAATGGGGAAAACCTGAAGCCAGTTGTTTGTAATAAGTAGAGAAAAGGGGAAAAGTTTATGAAATGTAAGAAGTTATACTTAATTATAAATTAAGTAATCTGTAAACTTGGAAGTATGAAATTTGCTAATAAGAATAACATGCTTAGGCTTGTCCTAGTGACAAGTGGAAATTATAACTTAGGTTATAATAAACGATAAAGGGAATGGAATGACTTATGTAAGGAGACAAGTTGTACTTAATTGTAAATTAAGTTATATATAAGAACAAGAACCTGAAATCTACGGATAAGGACAACATAAATTATATTTATGGTAAGAGAAACTTATTAGTGGACCTTAGTCAAGAGAACTAAGTTAATAAGTAAACAATGATAAGTTGTAGTGACAATGAAAGATGGAATTATGATTAAATAGGAAAGGGTGAGGAAAACTTATATGAAATAAGTTGTATTTAATCATAAATGATAAGTGACATGTTAAATAGAAAACATGTGAATTGAGATATACTTAATTATAGATTAAGTAGAACATGTTATTGTAACCTTGAATCAAACAAGAATATAAAAGGGATTGTGGATTATAGACCTTGGACCACAATCTAGAGAATAACATGTTGTGGGCTTATTAATAAACTTAAATGGGCTAAGTTACATAACTGAAATTAATAAGCAGGAGGAACTTGGTAACTTGAATAAAAAGTCAATGGGAAAGGGAATAACCAAGTTAAATGGAAACCTGATGAGGTAAAACAAGCGTATAAAGGAATGTTTAGACATGGAGGCGCTTGGACCAGTCCACACGATTGAGGGTGAATAACCCAACTGGGTAGATCATCGTGGTGTCATGGGGCACGAGGGGAGCGCATGTTCATCTGATTATTCTGACGGATCAGAAGTACTGGAAGGTGAAGCACGCAGCTTCCTGAGATACATAAGGTGCTCTTGGTAGCCCTCTGTGTGATGGTAGATGTTTAGGCTGTGCCGGCAGAGGTTGGGTCTGCGTGTAACTACCAGGTGGGTGGGCCTTGACGGCAAAAGTAGATCTGCAGTCAGAATGCTGTGACGTGGTGACACTAGGGTGATTCGGCAGTCACCTCAACAGGGAGGCATAGGTCAGGACCAACATAGATAGTAGATCATCGGGTACCCGTTATTGGCAGCCAGTGGGATGCAAAAAGGCTAGAGCTAAAACCATAGACCATTCACCTTTCACTATCGAGGTACGGTGGTTGAGGGAAGACACCAACTGGATGTTTAGATTGTTTGTTAGGGGCAAGTCGTTTAGCTCTTATAGTCTTTACTGGTTGAGGGAGGGGCCGATATGGGGCCATAGCCACCATGAAAAATAGACCATAGGAATTTCTGTATTTTGAGGTTCTTAAAGATAGGCCTGTACAGATATGGAAAAGCTCCTGAGTGAGTTCTGTGTTTCTTACATAGCCCTACCACGGAACTCGGTGCACATTATGTGTGGTTAAGGCATCGAATACGTTTGACGATACGTACGTGGGACAGTCTAGATACATGCATGTATGCTCTGGGTGGTGTTTCGTAGACTTAAGGGCATTACTCCAGTATGAAATCTAATTAGATCGACGGTGGTAGTCTGTGCGCTTACATAGCGTAGTAATGTCAGATATATGTGGAACATAACACTGTTATGTAGAGATCCGTATGTCATTCCGGCGTAGGATGAGGGACTGCGTTCATTTCTGTGGCATTACGGTGGAGACCGTGCGAGTGGTGTACCATGGGGTGTACCTCAATATTGAGGGGTAGCTACATATATACTATATTAGGTTAATCCTCTGGGAAGTAAATGGGTACGATGTGTGTGTAAGCCTTGAGTGTTGTTAACCCAAGTAACCTATTAAATAAGAAAACATGATTGAACAATATATGTAGGATTATCCAAAGTGTATAGTTTAAATCCAGTCACCAGAACTTGTGTTCTAACCCCCTCCTCATAACATACTCGCAGGTTAGATTTGTGGCAGAGACATGATAGCTTTGGATACTGGTTAGGAAATATTATTAATACGGTATTCTTTGATTATATTATATTTTATCCATTCCGCTATGAGATATTTTCTGATCTCTGACATATTTTATATCTCTGTCTTTTCTGTAGGATACCAGAGGAAACCAACATGACTTTCGATAGATTAGAATTTAAAAAAAAAAAACCGGTCTGTCGGAATTCGGGTTGTTACAATAGGTCTAGCACCCTCAACCAAATCGATTCTAAACGCAATCTCATGATGTGGTGCCAACCCTTTGACCTCGTCAAAGACATCTTTAAACTCACTTGCGATCAATATCGATGACAAGTCTTCCCATGGAATCACAAGAGAATATAAATAGCCCACGAAGACACAATCTTTGGGCTTACATCAAATCACAACCATTCGCCCTTCCACATTCCCAACTGTCACTTCTAGCTTCTCGCAATCCACTTTTGCCGCATACCTCTTGAGCTAGTCCATACCTAAAATATCAAATCCTATGAAGTTCAAACAAATCAATCATGCAAAAAGGAGAAACCATGACTCAACAAAACTAGACCACGACAAATCATACACAAGCTGGACGAACCCCCAACTGGATTAGTCACATCAAAAGGTCTATCACAAATTGCGGGTTCCAAACCCAAGCGACACACAAGCTCATTACAAATGAATGAATGTGATGTTGCAGTATCGAACAACACCTACGAACTGAAACATCTCTAACGGATAGAAAACCTTGAACGGCGACACTCTTCCCTTTCTCCTCCGTCATAGGAGCCTTTGAAGACGATGGCACAGCTTCCAAAGCATACGCCTTCATGATCTTCTTACCCTTAGTTAGTTTTGGATAGTCCTTATTGTCATGCCCGGGCTTGCCACAGTTATAGCACTTCCTCTCAGCCTTTGGATTCTACAATCCTTGGAAAAATGGCCTTTCTACTGACAGTTGGAACAGGTCACCCCACCTTTCTGCTTCTTCTGGCTATTTTTTCCTTTTTTTGTTGCTGCTTCCTCTTCTTGTTGTTACCACCATATTGTGGTTTCGGTTCCTCGTTAGCTGCAACAACAGTCTCTTCCTTGGGAAACAAACTCTCATGCCTTAGAGCTTTTCCAAAATCTTCTCATAAGTATCATCCAAGTGATTAAATCTTTAATTCCCAACATACTTGTCCAAGCCAATGAACAACTTCTCATTCTTATGATAAGGAGTCTTAACATATGAACGAGCATACTTCGACAAAGCTTCGAAGTCAGAAACATGCTCAAGCACTGGTCGACCATTCCGCTTAAGCTCGAAAAACCTCTTGGATAGGATAAACTTCTAAATGGTAGAGATAAACTTAGTATCAAACTCGACTTGGAGTTGATCCCATGAAATCTCATCTTCTGGAGTCTCTAGGGTGATAGAGTTACACCAATCCATAGCTCTGCCCTGCTGCTGCCTCTATGCAAGTTTCCTCTTTGTTGCATCATCAATGCCCAAGTCTCTAAAGATCTGAATACAAGTATCAAGCCACCCTTGAATTTCTTCAATCGGCTCCTTCCCCTTAAGCGGCTTCTCTCCTAGAGTGGTAAAGTCTTTGCACATCTTTTCGAAGTCCATGACTCTAGGCACACTGCACTTGAACTCCTACATCTACCGTGGATGTCTCCTGAGCGGGTACCCTCCTCATGATCACTGCCATCATGGCCTCGAACATAGCTGGGTAGTCTGGTATACCACCATTACCCCCTACAAAAATAGTCTCCTCCTTATCAGCATGTCTCGATGGTCGATGACTCATTCTAAATATGTAAATTAAAATGATTAGCCCATGCATGAGAAAATCTGCAAATGGAGTACAAACGCTACTATACTATAAACTAATATATAGTATACATCCATCAGATATCTACAAATATGTCTCACATACGTAATTATGTTCTTGAATTTTGACTAAAATTGATAACCAGGGCTTTGATACCAAATCTGATGACCGTCCATGACTCCTGCACTTAATAATGGAAATAATGCGCTGTAGGGTGTGCCAGGCAGTTATAGACGATCATCAGGGTAGAATAACACAAGCGGAACCTGTCATATAACTCATAGCGTAAGGATAAAGCATAATAGAACTTATACAAAAAGAAATAATAGAAAAGAAAAATTGCACAGAATTTTAAATTTCCTTACGATCAAGAAATATCCATAACATTGTTGGATTACATCATCAAACTCTGTACAAAAGGCCTCACTAAAACGCCCGGTGAATGCCCAGACACTGGAAACTACAGATGCTGGATAGTCGAAAATAATACGCTAGCCTCCTGCTTGTCATCACTCATCAGCATTGTCCTCATCAAGATATCACCTGTCACCTGCTACTCAGTTTGCCTATCCACAATCGGATGAACAGTCCAAGGTAATAAAAAGGAAATATAAAACCTTGAGTCAGACAACAGTCTTAGTGAGCGATAAAACAGCTTACTAACATCAACAATATATGTATATGAGAATAGTTAGATTCATCTAATCTACCAATCACATCATCAGAGAAGAACCCAACCCGTCTTCCCTACATCAAACAGTGATAGCCTTTACAACAATCAATTAGAAACAAACAATACATTCATGACAACAATTATCAAGCGCATACCAGTCTAATTGATATCGATATCTCCCAAGCACAAGCCCTGAAGGCCTAAACTAACAATAGAGGAGCACCCAAGAGATATGAGATATCTCCTTCGACGTCGAATAATCTACAAAAGACGATACAAGCAAAACAATCATCATCCATGACTCTGGCTATCACCACCAATCCTACTTTGAGACCATCATTAATCGTATGACTGGCCCGTCTGGCCTTCTGTCAACAGCTAATGGTAATCCCGGTTCTAGCCAAACTCCATATGCCATACGACGAAACGTATCTCTAGGCCCAACAAGTTTTTACCTAGGGTACTCGACCCATCCGGTCTTTTAGGCGTCCCGATTATACCCTGCTTTAAGCCCGCTATAACACTCGACTAACGATAACCCCTCGACCTTCAATATCTCTAATAGTCATCGACAGCGAACCCATTCATAACTCGAGCATCTTCTCAAGTAACCATTATCCACCAACTCAACATCTTTGAGTCGAATTCACATTCTTTGCATTCCATCGATCAACGAACACATCAAAACACTTCGAACAATCATTCTTGAATATAACTCGAAGCCACCATTCGCAAACCAAAATAACATCAAATTATGGTCCACCATAGTCGGGTCGATCTCTTTGACCCATCCCTAGGTTGTTCTAGTCATCCAACGACTCGACCTTTCCAAGTCGTTAACAACCTGATCTCCATTGCCCTTGGCGACCTGACTCCAACCTACTTAGAGCCAATGACCCAAAGGACCCATGACCTAACCTTGTGAAGCTCCAATGCCTCATCACTCCAATTCCTGGTCGACCCGCTATCCGAGCTCCATACACGATCTGACCTGTCGGAGATGACCTGACCATCTTCACACTTAAGCCAACCAAACCCAGACCTTCCCAACAACCCGACTTCCACTAATCCAGACCAACCTGCCTTACTCCATGGCAAACTGACCTGTCCTATGGGAAACGACCTGAAACAAATGATTTAGAGCGACACGCCTTTCTTCATGCTAACATGCTTCGAACCACCTGAACCATGCTCGCATGACCTGGCTCCAATAACCTGAAGTCTTCAACCCATTTATTTCTTGAGCCACAAGCCACACGACCCAAGATCATTCCACATCATCAACGACCCAGAAAAAACGACCCAACTCCAGATCTGACCAATCTAACCCCAAACTTGACCAATTCATCTCCAAATGACAACATCGATTCAAACAACTCATCCAATTCAACCATCATCACTTCATGAAATCATCAACAACACTAAAATGACAATTATTCATCAACAACCATATAGAATTCACCAAATCATGATAAATCAATGAATAAAAAAATATTGGATCTAAACTTGCATATACATATGAATTAACAAAAGAATTTACCGATTTAAGTTGCCAGATTAGATCCTATGATGATTCACTTGAAAATACACTTACCATGATGTAGATCTTTGTGAAAACAACTAAAAATGATGAAAATAAGATCAAACAACCCATATACTTGATTGAATTCGTGCGAGAGATGCTTATCACTCACCAATTCTCCAAATTAACCTGAAAACACCAAATTCTCAATCCAGATAGCGAATAATGATCTCCAAACCTCTCAATTTGATGCGATCTTCCTTCACGTGATGTAGATCTAGCTTCACTCGATGTAGATCTTCAATCTTCTCTCGTAGATATAGAATTTAATGGTAAAAAGTGTATTTGATTGAGCAAGGAGGATCACAAGCTCAACCAAATGAGAGAATGAAGAAAAATAACCCTCTCTCCATGCCTCTAACCATCTCTTTATAGCCTTCCACCAGCCTACTAACGGGCCACACCAAATCAGCCAATCAATGGCTTATAAAACATGAACAGAAATTGTGTAGCACTAAAACAGCGATTCCTCCCAAACCACTAAACTGAATCTTTAATGTGAACAATCTATGGAATTGGCAACACCATTTCCTTTCCAGTGAAATTGATCTCAGCACCTGCTTCGATCCCAGTCAAAAGTTATGCCATGTACAAAACTGATAGGGGCAAAATGGTCACAAATAAAATTGGTTAAAATTATGGACTTGTCTCACATCCCCATAAACAACATATCGAAGTATAAGAATGATCCAACCTTCAGGGAATTAAATAAAAATATTTTATGATCCTCCGATATGTAAAATTAGGGTTGTTACACACGAGTGTTGTATTTCAGGTTAAGAAAGAGTTCCACGCAAAGGGAGAATGACCCGATGAGCACCTCGATCAGGTAAAGCAACTTCTAGGATGATTCGAATGTTACAGCTCTCATATTCCGAGGGATAAGAATCAATAGGAATACTAAGTAGCCAAACTAGCTAGTTCAGACAGTCTAGAACAAGTGGAGTCAACCCCGATAGAGACATTTGACAACTCCCAATACAAATCAGATGGAAGATGATATGGTGTTGGATACTGATCCTGAAAAGGGATCATTGATGACCCCTATCAAGGGCTTCCTCTTGCACGGAACCCTTCTAGAGCGAAAGAACGAAATGCGTGCTCTCATAAGCCTCGAGATAAATCATCTAAGGATACACTATGTATCAGAAGAGCTTCTCAGTTCCTTTACTTTAGTATATTGTCAACGACGACACCAAGCGCATGTTGCGAGAAGTTCGTGAGGGCGAATATGGAGATCACACTGGGTAGCAAACTTTGAAAAAGAAGATACTTCGGTATGGTTATTTTTGGCCTACCATCAACCGAGATGCGACTGATTAGCCATGAAGTTGCGACCAGTGCCAAAATTTTGTGGAGATACCGAGAGTTCCACCAACTCAACTCACCTAGGTGGTCAGCTCTTGGCCGTTTGCAATCTGGGGGATTGACATCATTGGTTGCCTTTTGATCTCGAAAGGTCGAGCAAAGTATATGATTGTAGTTGTTGACTACTTCACAAAATGGGCCGAAACTGAACCATTGACCATGATCTCGATAAAGCAGGTGATTAACTTTATCGTCAGAAACATGTCTATCATTATTGATAATGAAACCCAAATCTATAGCTCAGAATTTAGATATTTTTATCGACGACACTACATTGAAAAGAAGTATACTGCAGTAGCACATCTGCAATCGAATGGATTAGTCGAAGGTGTGAATAAGATCATAAATTCCATTTTGATGAAGCGACTAGAGCAGGCTAAAGTCAAATGTCGACGAACTACCATTGGCCCTTTGGGCCTATTGTAAAACCTATAAGTTTGTAATTGTCCACACTCCATTTGCCTTGTCCTATGGCTCTATGGAAGTGATACCTATGGAACTTGAAGTCCCCTCTCACTGAAAGACATACCATGACCCTTTGATTAACTAAGCTCTTCTCCTGGAATTACTTGACATGATTGACGGGAAGATAGAGGAGGCTACCTTTTGCATTTCGGCACATAGACATTGTGTTGCTCGATACAACAACAAGAAGGTTTGACCCAGAGCCTTCGATCCTAGCGACCTTGTACTGAAGTGTGTCTTCCCGGCTCCAAATCACATGGAACCATGATGGAAAGGCCTTACGTCATTCGATGAAAGCTTGATAACGGAACATTCAGGCTAATGACTGTCGATGGCGATGACCTCCAAAGAGCATGGAACGTTGATCACTTACGACCTTATTTGACTTAGGACTTTATTTTTCTTTCAATTTGCAATTATTATTTCATTTTCTAGCTATTGTAATAAGGCATGACTTGCCAACTGTCTATGAATAAAAGCTCCTTTCCATGCTCTATGACTAAGAGTACTAATTTGGTTATATGTTATGACTCGACTGACCTATGCCAAGACATGAACCAAAGGGATGACTAATTCCCCAATGGCATTCGTTGGCTCACGATTTGACAAGCCGGCTCAAATCCGTGACTAGTTGGATATGAATTAACTATGCTCGAGCTTGACTTCAACGCTTGATACGGCGATTCCAACTTTGAAAACCAACGAGCTGGAACGACGCCAAATCAATTGTGATGTGACCATTCGCGAAACTAACACTAACTCTCATGACTTGAGAGAGAGAGAGGGTATAAATCAATTGGGTTAATATGAATGGTGCACCATGACTTAGAATTGCTAAACCCATAACTCTAACCCGGACTGGCTTAAGGAGAGTATAAAGGACGATTCTACGATGTCCGCACCAACTCCATCACCCAGCGGTAGGAGTATAAACACTAAAGGACCGACCATCCAATTGGCTTAATCTGGTCCCCACCAACGCTGGGGGCACAGAGGCAGACTTACAAATTAACTTCGAACACATCTCGAATGCGACTCATGATTTAAAGTTAATTGGGTGTATATGCACTACACCTCTGAACTATAATACCGAGTAATTATAAGCGAGATAGTTTATAACCTAAAGTTACTAAGCCAGATTGCTTATGACTTGTTTCTTGTATCTTATTACTTATGACTTGACTTAGTAATAAATTTAAACCGCAATTACGTTGAATGGAAAGCGACACGAAATTGCAGACAAATGAAATTGTTTTCATCATTGTTTTATTTACAAATGCAAGTTTTACACAAAGTTTCAAGAAAAAACGCGAGGGCCGCAATCGCAGCAATACCAAAGGGCCTAAGGATGGTACAAGAAAAAGGTCAACTAAGCCTCGATGGCTTATCATCGGCTTGAATTTATTCTTCTTCTCAATTAACTCTGCCTCGCTCAGGATGCACCTCCTATTGGACTTATAACTAGAAGAATCAGAAGGTCATATTATGGAAATATCTTGTTTCTTCTTATGGCGCTTGCCTATGGCAGGTGGGGGAGTTTTTCATTTGGCACGACAATACCGGAAGGAGGTATCATTTGAAGAGGAGGAATCGACAACGCGTTTGTTGTAGTCTCACCTTTTACCTCTTGAAGCTCCCCTTCTTAGTGCACTAAGATTTCTGCCATGCTCAAAGGTGCCTTCTGCCAGACTCTCCCGTATAAATAACATCTTCCTTACCTTCACCTTGAGAGCCATTGCCATCCAAACCCCTCAGCGCATCGATCATGCCTTCATCTTTGTCTAGACAATCGGTAGGGATCACTTGTGACTCATCATCGACTTTTTATTAGGCTACGGAAAAAGTCTAGACTAGATGGATATATGTAGCATGAAGAGCAATAATGATTAGTCCTTTCGGAACATTGGGCGATCCAACCGATGCCTGATAAACTCGCTCCGATTCAAGTGAAGCCAGAGAGATACCTTCTGTGGAGACGCCACCTGCAAGACCAGGAGTCTTGATTGTTTCAACCATTGGTGTTAGTCGCTTTGGCACTTTGAGAGATGGGAAATCAGGATTGTAACCTTCCACTTCTTCGAACTTGGGGACTGCAGATGAAGAGCCAGAACCACTTTCGAGTGGGAACTTTCCCTTAGCTTGACGACTGGGGCATCCTTAACTTCCTTCTACAACCTTCTCCCTTTCGCCAAGCATTCGGGCTCGTCATTTCTTAGAAATATCTTCATAATCTCCTCTTTATCCACGACTCCACTCTCTGACTTATGTATGTTTTCCTCAACTATCCCACACCAGGCATCGTCTAGAGTGGTGTGGTAGTCGTCCACCCAAGAAATATCACGATGTTAGAGGACTCAAGGGAAGAAAGAGAGAATCAAAGGCTCAAAATAATACATTTCTTGTTTTGCTTCATGAAGCTATTTCTTTAGTCCCGCCACCTCAATGTGATATTGCGCCTTGTAATTGGAAGCATATTCTAAGGCAGTATTGACATTTTCCTCAGCCATTTTCTCCATTGCTTCAGCCTCAGCTAGTCTTTCCCTCAAGTCAATAGTCTCCTTCTCCCAAGAACTCTTATTCACTTCAACACTACCACACTTAAGTTTCATCTCGATGTTTTCTTGAGCGGCAGCCTTGCATTGATCTTCTAAAGATTTAGTTCTTCGGCTATGGGAGTCGAACTCAGAATGGAAGCGAACATGCAACTCATTATACATCTTCTTGTAGTTCTACGCATCTATTTCCGCCATTTTCAATTTAGCCTGAGCATTTGTTAACTCTTTGTCGATGGCATCCAAGGAGCTCTTGTTGCAATCAAGTAGTTGCTTCTGATTGGCCAACTCTAGCTCGAGGTCGCGAATGATTTCAAAAACCTTTCGAGCATATTTGTAGAATTCATTGTATTGCACGGTGATGAAGTTTATATCTTTCTTGAACCTATCGCCAACGTTGTCTACACAGGCTACAGACTAAGGACGAAGTGCATGCGCCCGAAATAATATGTAGGAAACTACCCTCACAAAACTTTCATTCGTTGGACGGCAGACGCATCGAGGACAACTGGCTTCAAAGAAGATATCTCTACGGACTTACGCTTGCATGAGACAACTGCCATTTTATCCTTAGCTTTGTCCTTGGGATCAGAATGTCTCTTGGGGGATTTTCTTGTGGTAATGACTCTTTTGGAGGGACTGAGGCCTTGACAACCAGTCTATCGCCCTTTTGGGGATCATGATAGCTTTTGTGTTTGTCAATGCCGTGGCAGAGCGAAGAATGAAAACAAGGGTGATGTTGATCATTGTAATGTTGACGTCTTTTCTCCTTCTCTCGCTCCTCTCTATCGATATCCCCTCTTTAATCCCATTCTTGATCTGAATAAGATTTAGGGGGATCCCCACTTTTATAAACGATGTTGTAGAGCTTCCTCGGATCATAAAATCGGGAGGACACGGTTCCTTCAAACCGGAATAAACAAGTGTTAAAACTAGGAAGCTATGCGACAGTCAAGTGTTGTGATATGCAGCATGGGTGTCATGTGGATCCTTGTGCGTTCCCTCGATAGACCAAAAGTTAGCACCTTTATGGTCATAACATTTTCTTTCTCGAGCGTTAGAAAGAATGAAAATGAACCTAAGTCCGGAATTAAGTACTGCTCAGATGGAAGATCCAAGTCTTCCAATCAAGATCCAAGTCTTCCAATCCTTTAAAAGGATTCTCTGAAGAAGATCCGCTTGCTTGGATCAGAAGATAATCTGACTGATGCTGTGGTGATATAGTATATTCTGACCCGGGCTGCTCCGCACCTTCTCTCTCAACAGCAGGAGACTTCTCTGCTGTTGGTTTCTCTGGAGAGGGAGTCTTATGCCCTGCATCGACAATGTTCTCAGGCGACCTTTCTTCGCCTCTCCTTCAGGTTCGCGACATCCCTCTTCCTGGTTGTGTGCCTTTTGCAAACCTGAGGCTGGGCTGCTATTGTCAGCCCTCTGACTGGGGACACGACTATTGATCTTTGCTCACCGACTGAGGGCATGATCGTCGGCTCCCTGACTAGGGGCACAACTACCAGTGGCACAACGACTAGGGCCAGTGCACTTCCCACTCCCAGTGTCCGATCGGTGCTAAGCAAATGAAATCGATGAAGAAACTTGACCGTTATAATTCTCTTAACAGTCCAGGGATTCACTGGAACGTCCTCCTGAGTAGCTTGACAGGCGCGATAGTCATCGTTAGTGGGTTTGGCCGGAATCTCACATGCAAAGAAGCATTGATGTTAGAATCATTTCTGCAAGATTCAGGGTGGTAGGTGAGGACTGGGTACTTATGACATTATATCCATCGCATGGCGCAATTCTCATGCTGCGAGTCATAAAACCAGTCAGTTCTAATGTTGCTCATTCTACTAATTCCTTCCATCACCACGCATCTTCCCGTGGTGGACTCAAAGAAAAAGAAGGATGAATTGTCTTTTTGGTGTTTACAATTGAAGAGGAAGATGATGTCACTGAAGGATGATGCTGTAGATGTTATATAAGGAGAAGAGATACGCAAAAGCAGTTGGGTGCAGTTGCATGGCTGCGTTTTCCATGCAGCAAAGGAAATTGATGAGGAAGGGACTTAAAGGTGGGATGTACCCCACCACGCACATCTGACGACTAATGGACATGAAACCTTTGAAGGGTTGTGCGTAGTATCTCTTAGAGCCGATACTTAGACTTTGTCGAGTGGAATCTTATGCTTTGCACATGATTACCATAGCTTTGATTCATCAATGCTGGAGGGATAAGAATGTAATGACCTTCCTTTTTGACCACTCCAAGTCGATAATTAAATCAACTCGAACCATTCAAAACAGAAGATTGTTATTGCTGTGAGGTTTAATATGAATCAAATCACAGTATAAATTTATACAATATATTAGAGTTTTCATAAATAAATACAGCGGAGATTTAACATATTTGATTTCAAATACATATGGAATTAATTGGAAAATAAATAAATAAATAGACAAGTCTTCATAAATCTCTAGCTCTGAAAGATGAGATCTCAAAGCTATAATACTCGGTCTGATCCGAGCATCATGCAAAAATGCAAAACACTCGAGTCAGGACTAACAATCTCATATAAATGAATCAACTCAAGTGAAATGCCTAATGAAATGCACTAAAAACTTAGAGGATGTTTGGGATTCACATCCTCTAAGGATTCGTGGAACTAGATACATATAGATAATACGCTATTATAATAGTGTCTATTCAATAAAGTAAAAATAAAAAAAATAACGTAAGCAGGATTACATTTTTACCCTTGCGCCACTTACAAACATTGCCGTACACATTGCATATAAAACACCAGTACATCGGTAGATAGGGATGCACCGCGATACGGCAACGCTAAATCAAAATTGTAGGGGGCTCGATTAGGATAATATGACAAGGCACTGAGGAATACCCAACGGTAGGATCCTACTGGGTTATGGCCCCTGGCTGGTGTTAATGCATAGCCGCAACTACAGCCGACACCGTACAACACTCCCATAAAATCGAAGGTGGCCACTAGTCAATCATAATAGTAAGAGATGGTATCGAAGAAGTGTGTCCGGTCGAAGGTGCGACCTTACTTGGCCTGGGTATGGCTCATGTTTTAATCATTTTAATTATGAACCAAAGGTCAAGGACATCCATCATCGTTCCCTTACTTCACTCCAGTAGCATTCGCCAGACTATCCTACTTCATTCTGGATTCTCCACCATGTGCACAGTTGTTAAAGTAGTATCAGTATTGGCAGAAAGTACGACAATACCGACTCCGTTCTCTTTAACAACCAAACATTTACATTTGTCACACCGTGGCTATTACATTTGAAATCATATTTCAATGTCGAAAATAGGTTAATGTCAAGTATTGATTTTACTATCAATTTCTCAAATCGATTCAATTATTCCATATCGCTTCAAATTCCAAATTGATATTTATCAATCATTTCATCATCAACATTTCATTCGATATCACTTTAATTTCAAATTCATATTTACGAATAAATTTATTTTCAAAACTTCACATTCGATATGAATCGCATATCACAAATATATCGTTATTCAATTGAATTAATAAGTTCAATCATTTTGGATTTTAATTGCTCGAATAGGAAATATATTCTTTATTTTAAAATAGTTTATTATCTATAATAGAAAACAAAATAGAGGATATGCTGATGTGGAACCCTTTGTTTTGTTACATATCCAATGTGTCATCATCTTTTATGCTTTTCCAAGAATACAGAAGTGGAGTGGCTTTTGAAATAATTAAGCCCTTTCAACTGACATCATGCTAACTACTGCCGCTTTTTTCCTTTTTATCCTTAAACTGAAATTTATTGTAATTTTGTTAAATCAAAATCATGGAAACCTCCACCTCTCCTACTTTCTGATGTTGCATTATTCACTACTCTTCGCTTGCTCTACTCTTTCCGATGAGTGACCTACAAATTTCGACTTTGGTTTTTGGAGAACTAAAGATTTCGACTTTGCCTCGCTCAATCACCCGCCCATACCATTGCCAATCTACGTTCAACATTGGAACTGAGTTGTTAGAGTACATCGTCCTCCCCATTACTACCATCCTGCCACCCTCTTTTTGGTTGAACATCCCTGTGAGTTCTCTACGTAATACGTATTCCCATTTTTGCACTCTCTTCCTTCAAACTTATTTTAGGATGTAATCCTAATTTTCATATATAATAGATTATCAGTACAGAACTAAAGTAACGTAATAGTTATGTCAATTTTATGATCACTATAAAATCTTAAATAATAGATTATCGATACTAAACTTTTGTGTAATCTCACTTAAAACACTAATGCTACTTTACTTTCTTACCAATTGATTAATCAAGCTTTATGTCGTATTACTTATACTTTTGAATGTTTCTTAAGGATATGTTAATTTTCAGGAATTAAAGATGTCGGTTTCTTTGACTTCTAAACATGAGGTTGCTACAGATCCATATGTCATTTCGTTTGAGGTTAAAATTTCGTTTTCCAGTTGTCATCTTCTTGCTCTGTCGGTGTTCAATTACAATTTGTTGAAGATGAAATGAAAAAAGGGATTAGCATTTTGAATCTTTTGCTTCTAACTGTCATTAAGTTACCGTGCGGTTTAAGGTTCATTAATGGATTCCTCCATTAAACAAAGTTAGCATTTTCAATAGTTATTTTCGTGGAAACTCAGTGACATTAATGGATTGACTGGTCATAATAAGATAAAATTAGTTTATACTGGTGGTAAATATCAAGTGTTCAAATAAATCACAAGCCACACAGCAAAGTAACTTCCAAAATATGAGCTTAGTTGGCATTGGTTGTAATCAATTAGTTGTTGACAACAATTTTCGTGCGGTAGGAAAAATGTTCTTTACAATGATGAAGGATAATATTGTTGATGTATAAGTGCAGCAGGCACAAACCAAAATGATGAATTTTGGTCTGGTACTTTCTCCTTTTCATGGAGGTTCCTAGAGGCTGTTACTTTTCAGTTGTACCAACATAAATTCTGGTTTCATATCTCAATAGGATTGGGGACACTGTGTATTGAATATAACCCGTATTTTATAGTTCAAATCAGCTTTCTCTTTTTTGGTAGATAGCTAGATGCAGTGGCATCATTATCTTCCTTTTAATATCATTCTAAAGCATGGTTTGATACTTAAACAACTTGATCTATGGTTAGATAGATAATATATTTTCCTGATGGATGGTTTTATGTAATTCTCCTTCACTATGTGGAAATAACAATATATTTTTAGTTTCTATTCTTAGCAAGGTAGTGATTGTATCTAATTCTATTAAAGATGGAGATGGTCCGGAGAATACCTTTCTTCCCCATAGTTAATGATTCATATGGAGTCATGCTTGGAGGAATTGTCGTAAGAGCGTCCAACCGTGATATTGCTTCTTCCCTTGGAACAAATTCAAGAGAAATGTTGGTCATTTCTCTTGATTCTGCTTCATATCATAATTATGATTTTGTATTCAGGCTTACTCAGTATATAGAAAGTAACGACTAATGATTTTTCTAGATAATTATTGAATTATGTGGATTCTTTGCATGTGTATCTTAATTGATTATTTTTAGGCAATTTTTATTATTAGATCCTTATTCATACATGTAGAAAGAATAGTTTTACAAGCACATATAAGTTACAGTTGTCATAGTTTCAATCCTATGCATGTCCCGGACCAAAATATAGGCTTTCCACTGTAGACAACCATGTTTCCGGACTCTGTATTAGGTGTATGTATATGTATGTGTGTATAATAAAAAAATGGCAACCTCTATGGGGGCTAGGGTTCCAAACCCTAGCACAAAAAAAATTGATTTCAACGAAGACGCTGGATGGAAGGAGGTGGGTAAAAAGGGGAAAACGTTTGTTGATGATGTCGCTGGTAGTAAACGACCAGTGACTGGGCCAATGCTCAAACCAGGAGTGCTTAACTGGGCGGAGGCGGTTGTTGGCAACACCAAAATCACTGGCGATGTGCAAAAATTTGACGCTTTACAGGACAAAGAGAGAGAATATGCAGAAATTGATGACCAAATCATCAAAGAAGCTACTGACATGTGGACGAATTCCATTTACATTTATCTCATAGTTAAAAGACCATTCTATGCTCACTTAGACGCATACATCAGACGTGAATGGAAACCAAGGGGAAGATGGGATGTATTTGCACATGAGAATGGTTTTTACCTAATTAATTTCGCAAATGCTGATGATTGCCAAAAAGTCTTAGGTGGAGGACCTTGGTTTATGGATAGCAAATTATTTTTTATCAAACGATGGGAACCAAATCTAAAACTGGAAAGAGATATGCTTGAATCTCATCCAGTGTGGATTAGGCTGAAAAACCTAGATCTAAATTTGTAGAATGCGAGAGGCATAAGTAAAATAGCTAGTTTGGTTGGCAACCCACTAGCCATGGATGATTGCACTAAAAACGTCCAGCGTCTGAACTACGCCGGAGTGCTTGTCGAATTAAAGGCAGGCAGTGCAATCAAGAAACAAGTGAGAGCTAAGGATAAAAGTGGTAACGTGTACTTACAAGAGATAACATATGAGTCCTTGCCCCCCCCCATTTGAAAATGCTTTGGACATGGTGATGCCTAATGTTGCACTACCTTCGAGCAGGTGTGGCAGCCAAAAAATCAACCACTGTCTGTTTCTGACAAAACGGCAAGTACGCTAGACATAATCACCCATACTACTACCAGACATATACAGACATTTACAAATACTACATCAAACACTACTAATTGCGAGACTCAGACGACACTGGATCAACAGTCTGAGGTGGTGCAGCTGGAGGGGGAGGAACCACTGAAGGACCCACCCTAGAAGGTGGTGGCGGTATCACTGCTCGAAATCCATGACATTGTCGCCAGTTAACTAGACCAGGTTCCTGAAAATGTAAATGAATTAAAGAATTTAGACATGGAACTTCATGATCCAGAGAAGGGAGAGGAAACAAATGAGCAAAGGGGCATATACACTTCAAATTAACATAATTATGATGCACAGTTCAATGCATTTAAAAAAGGTAAAAACAAGGTCTTGATTAGTCGAGATGTTCCTCCTAAGAAGTTGAAGAGCAAGTCTCTCAACTCTAAATGTCCATAGTTAGTTGGAATGTAAGAGGCTTGAACAATGATACTCGTGTTCTTGGCCTCTTTAATCTTAAAAGGAGTTATAACCCTTCTATTATGGGTATCTTAGAGAATAAAATAAGTAGTGACAACATAAATTTCTTTACGAACAATTTGGGTGATGAATGGGAGGTGGTTCACAACAATGACACAGGGGCTACAGGTCGAATTATGATCACCTGGTGCAAAAGTGTGTGGTCTGTGTGTATTTTTGATATGGACGTCCAACAAATCACGATTATAGCTACCAATGTTGGTGGACTTGTTATTTATTTGACTACAGTATATGCTAGCAACTTGGCGACTTATAGAGTTAATTTATGGGATAAACTGAAAGACTTATCCTCCAAAATTGCTTCCCCTTAGCTGGTTATAGGGGAATTTAACGCGGTGCCGAAAGCTGAGGAGAAGCACGGTGGAAGTACCTTAAGAGTCACCCAGTTGTCTGAATTCAACAACAGCGTAGTTGTAGTTGGATTCATAGAACCTGTCCATGGAGTCTGCAATTCACATGGAAGAGTGGGGTGGTTAAGAAAATCATGTGCAAACTCGATAGGGCGTTGGTTAATGCCTTGTGCATGAACACATTTGCAGACATCAAAGTTAATGTATTCCCTAACTCCACCAGTGACCACTGCCCTCTTCACATACTCTTCAATGAGATTGAAAACAATGTAAAAGGTAGACCATTTAAATATGCTAATGACTGGCAGCATTATGAGGGTTATCTTAAAGCAGTTGACCTAAATGACATTCAACCAACTGACAACTGTCACTTATATAACTTAGTGAAGTACCTAAAGCATGCCAAAGGAAGACTAAAACAGTGGAACAAAGTTCGACCTAAGCAACATGAAGCACTTCAACAACTGGAGAAAAGTAATGAGGAACTTTTACTTAAAATTGATCAAGGTGACACGTCTGAAGACACGTGGAGACAATACTACAGTCCTCAGAGAAAACTCAAAGAATTGTTGCATATTAAAGCAAAGGAACTAAAGCAGAAAGCCAAAGAGAATTGGTTAACTGAGGGGGACGAATGCACAAAATTTTTTTACACTAAAATGTCTTTTAGAAAAACACTAATTATAACTTACAAACCTATGATCAGGATGGAAATAGCTTGATGGGCATGGAGAAGTTTGAAGTAGAGGCTTTGCAATACTTCAATGAACTTTACAATGGCATAACAAATGAAGACTTACCCCCACATTACCACTCGCAGATTGATCAACCCCAGAGGAAGGAATTTGCTGCTGCGTAGAGTCACCGAAGGGAAAGTTTGAGATGCTGTTAAGACGATCCATTTGGACTCCTTGCTCGGTCCTAATAGGCTCAGCTCTGGCTTCTTTAGAATCCACTAGGAACACCTGAAAAGAAATATCACTTCTGCAATTCAAGAAACATTTGAATTAGGGAAAATTCTCAAAGAAAATAATCATACATTTATTTGTCTCAATCCCAAAACTAAAAAACCCACCGTAATTACTGATTACACGCCTATTGCTTATTGCAATGTCATTTACAAAATATTAAGCAAAGTGATATGTAATAGAATGAAGATGATGCTCCCTGACCTAATTGCAGAGTGTCAAAGTGCATTCATTTGTGGGAGAAGCATTGCAGAAAACTCACTGCTGGCTCATGAACTTATCAGGAATTTTAACAAGCAAGGTGCAGATAAGCTATGTTTGAAAGTGGATCTTCACAAAGCTTACGAAAAAAATTAATAGGCAGTTCATTTTACACATGTTAAAATGCATGGGTTTCCCTCAAAAATTCGTTGATCTGATTGCTGAATGTATAAACTCCCCCCACTTTCTCTATCCTAATCAATGGGGTGCCTAAGGGATTTATTAGCAGTAATAGAGGCATTAGGCAAGGGGACCCTCTCTCCCCTCACCTTTTTGTTGTGGCTATAGAGTACTTCACTTTGCAAATGGAAATTGTCTGCCATGAAAAAAAGCATTCAACCTATTCATAGTTTTCTGCCTAGTGTCAGCCATTTACTATATGCAGATGATCTCTTAATCTGTATCAAGTCTAACGGCATGGCAGCCAACAGAATTAAAGACATATTTGGCAATTTAGAGCTGCATTGTGGTTTGAAAGTCAATGAGATGAAAACTAAATGTTACTTTAATAAATTTTGCAAGGAAAAATCTAGTATTTTGGAGATATTGAAAGTGCAGGATGGGGAGCTGCCTGTCAAGTATCTTGGGGTGCCTTTGTCATCCAACAAGATTACAGATAGAGAATGTGCAAGCCTAATCACTAAAATCAGAGATAAGCTCTGTGGTTGGAGCTCAAGACTCATATCTTTTGCAGGATGTATTGAACTAGTTCATACAGTCATCCATGCAAAGGTGAATTTTTGGCTGCAAACAATTCAGTTGCCTGATGCATCACTAGAGAAAGTTGAAAAAGTCTATGCTTATATGGAAAGGGGGGTTACACAAAATCAAATTTGCAGACTTGTGCAGACCAAAGAAAGAAGGGGGAGTTGGCCTACGAGACATCAAAGTGATGAGACAAGTTTTCACAATCAAACAAGTGTGGAAAGTCATCAATAATACAGGACTATGGGAAAAATGGATGAATAAAAGATATGTGTGTGACAATTTCTTGACTGTGACCATTGATAACAATGCATCATCTACACGGAAGGCCATTCTAAACTCTAGGAAGACAATTGTTGCAAAGAAATAGCCAATGGGAAAGACACAAATTTATGGAAAGACCCTTGGTTTGAGGGTGGTTCCCTTATTGACACATTAGGATGGGACACTTATTCTGCATTTGGGTGCCCTAATGTGATAGTGGATACCATAATTCAAAACAACCTTTGGCATATTAATTTGCCATGTAGTCAAAATCAGAAAAAGAGTATACAAAGCATGCAAATCAACCCAAAAAAAAAAACATATGATACTTGGTCATGGGAAAACAACAATTTAAATTTAAAACAAGTATAGGAGGACATCAGACTCAAAGGAAGACAAGTGGGGTGGCATAAACTCATTTGGAGTAAAGCAAATGTCCCTAAAATGGCATGTTGCACGTATAAAACTATGTTGAACAGGTTACCCACTAAAGATAGATTACTAAAATGGGGGGTGGTAAGTGAAAACATATGTGTTCTTTGTGAACAACATAAAGAAAGCCACAAGCATTTATTCTTTGAATGTCCTTTCTCGAAAGAAATTTGGAGAAACTGCAGCAAAGTAAGCAAATTTCAAACAAATGGGTACAAATTACAACAGATAATAACAGACCTAGAAGTGATCGGGCAGAGCATAAGTATGGAAACCGAAATGAAGTGCATCGCTCTGACAGTTGCTGTTTGGACGATTTGGAAGGAAAGGAACCTAGAATTTACAAACAAAAGAAGAAATCAGCGGAGTTCGTGAGTAAATTTGCGATCAAAGACATGGCAATTGCAACAAGGAGGGTGAGAAAGCTCACCACACGAAGGGAACCTGAAGCAGTCGATATCAAAGCGTGGATCAGTCGCTGGCATGGCCTGGGCACCGAGATAGAGGAAGCTCGTGCTCCTACTTCCACTTCCAGTTCCAGCCGCCATGAAGCTCGATGAAGCTTAGTTTTAGATCTGAGATTAAAAGTAGGGTTTTGGAATTTAGTCGGTGTTGTAAAGTTTATTCCTACTTTTACTGTATAAGCCGCTTTTGGTCATGGGCCGAAGGCTTTCGTTTGGGCTTCAATGCCTTCAATAAAGTTTAAACCCAATAAAATATGTATATATATATGCCTTCAATAAAGTTTAAACCCAATAAATTATATATATATATAAGGAGGTTTCCACTACACCTCTTATTTTGCACGCGAACTCTCCCGCTTAATTTCCACCACCTATTTCCCCTTGCATTCTCTCTCTTTCCACTAAGAAATAATATTGAAATGGGAAGAGAGAGAATGAGTGGGGAAATGGGTGGTAGAGATTAAGGGGGAGAGTTCACGTGCAAAAATAATAGGTGTAACAGAATGCTCTTATATATATATATATATATATATATATATATATATATATATGAACATATATGCTTTCATTTTCTTATTTATCTATGGAAAATAATGTCTCACATTTACTGATATGCATGGTAGGCTATATGTATAGAATCTCTTTGTTCTATAGAGTACTTTCTACAACTTCATGAACTATTTTATTTTCAATCATTTGCAAATAAGACCATTCTTATTTTATGTCAGCAGTGATTTGTGAAAAAAAAGGGAATGTTGCAAAAATGGTTGGAGGTCGACACCTAGGTGGAAGTGCTATCTCTTCTACAATGATATTCTATGTAAGGATTTAAAAGGTAAATTTTCTAAGATAAAGGTAAACGTTGAATGCCAACTGTTGATGATTATTTATGCAAATGTGGCTATATGTCACAAATCTTCCAACTTGAGTTCAAATCTTTTTTTATAATAGCTTTTCATGCTTTATTTTGTTCTATTTTAAAACATTTAATACCATGTTTTTTGCGCTATCAATATGCATGAACTTTTGTTTACACAAAATTTAATACAACATATATAAACTTGAATTTACCTATACATAATTTATTGAGAGTCTAAGTTATGTTACACCTATAATAGGACTCTTAGTACCCACGTATTGGGCTTTGCTCTCTAATTGGCCCATCAAGTTATAGTATCGTTACAGGCCATTACTTTGTATATAAATAACAAGTCTTTTGTATAGTGAAAGCTAGTTTTTCAGTTCCATTGTAATTTTTTTGTCTTTTCAACAAAAGAAATCTTCCCTTCAAGTTTTTATGGTATCAGAGCCCTTGCCCAACGGCCAACTGTTAATCTGATTTCGATCATCAATCTCCAGGCTTGCCATTATCCAAGAACGAACACGGATTCACAGAAATTTCTTGTTTCAAAGTCTCATGTGTCGTGCCTATAAGGTGATCAAGTTTCCCTTCATCTCAACCTCCAGCTGCATCAAACTATCTGTTCTTAGATTCCGGCATCACAGAGTTCTTGGAACGTTCTTTCGGTTTAGCGTAATAGGCTGCAACAATTGCGCCGCGCCAAGCCATACTTATTGAATCTTGTTCTAGTTTTGCCATTTCTTTTGCTGTTTCAATCCAATCATGGCTGGAGATAATGAAAGCTCAACAACATCAAGAATCGACGCCACCGAACCTCGAGTCACCAATATTATCATTAAACCTAAGAGCCAAGTAATAGCAGTCCTTCTAGATGAGGAAAACTTCATTTTATGGAAATTTCAGATCGAAACTGCGCTGAAGGGTTACGGTTTGGAAGATTATGTGAAAGGCATGAAGCCAATTCCACCTGCAATGATTGTTAACAAAGAAAATGTTACTATCGGAAATCTAGATTATGTATTTTATCAAAAGCAAGATAGTTTACTATCGTCATGGCTTCTTTCATCCATAAGTGTTATCCTATTGTTCCAAATAGTTGGGTGTAATACTGCTTTTCAAATATGGTCACGCATAGAAGAAATTTTTAATTCACAGTCATCAGCTCGAATAATGCAGTATAGAAGGGAGTTACAGAATGCAAAGAAGGAAGATACATCTATGAGAGATTACCTTACTAAGATAAAGTCGTTATGTGACAAGTTAAATTTCATGGGACACAAGATATCTGACAGTGAACAAGTTCTTGTCATCACCAATGGACTTGACCATGAATATGAGTCACTTGTTACATATTTAGCTACACAAAAGACATTACCTGATCTGCAATTCGTCCATTCAGCGTTGTTGGCTCATGAAGGTAGAGTTGAACAGAGGAAAGCCATGCAAGGAGAGTCCTCTGTCAATTATGCATCAACATCAAGAAACAAGAATCAGTAGAGAAATACATATAATCAGAACATACAAGAAAATCAAAACCCTAGAAACCATCAACCTCAAAGAGGAAGAGGTCGTGGAAGATGGAATAATAACAATCGGGTAAAATGTCAGATATGTGAAAAACCAGGACATCTTGCAAGTAGAAGTTATTTCAGATTTAATTTTGAATTCAATGTTGCTCAACAAAATCAAAGCAATCAGAGGGGCCTAAGTGCTAATTTGGCTCAAGCCAACGCTCATTCAAATAGCAATACAGCTAGTGCTACAGCAAGTGATGATGGCACAAGACCTAAAGACACCAATGCCGAGGACTGGTACCCAGATTCAGGTGCCACCAACCACTTGACAAACAATTTGCAAAAACTTAATCTTGGAAATAGGAGCTATTCAGGTAAGCAATCTATTTTTATGGGAAATGGTGAAGCGATAAGTATATCTCATGTTGGAGATGGCTACATTAAGGGTAAAAGACAACTTTATCTTAACAATCTATTAAGAGTACCACATATTAAGAAAAATTTAATTAGCGTATCTCAATTTGCCAACGACAATAACGTGTACTTTGAGTTTCACCCAAAGTTCAGCCTTGTTAAAGACTTACTAAGTCATCACATATTATTATAGGGTAGAATGGACCATGGCCTATACAAATTTACTACTGGACAGACAAGATATGATAAATCTATGGGCCATAATAATATTCATGCATGTATTTCTGATGGTATATGCAATAGCATCAATGTTAATGATGAAATCAGAGATGACAATAATAATAGCCTTTCTGATAATGTCCATGCATGTAATTTTTAGGGCATATGTAATAATATCAATGATAACAATGGTGCTAGAAATAATAATGATAATTCTTCTAATATACACACTGTTTGTAATGATAGAAACATTATTGATTTATGGCATGATAAGTTAGGGCACCCCAACTTTGATATTGTTAAGCGTGTATTACATGAATGTCAAATTCCATACAATAATTCACACACTCCACAATTATGCACACATTGTCAACTTGGCAAGAGTCACAAGCAGCCATTTGGGCAATCCAAAACTGTTTACACAAAACCACTGCAACTGATAGCAACTGATTTATGGGGACATGCTCCAGTAAATTCTATGCAAGGATACAGGTATTATTTATCTCTAGTCGATTCATATTCAAGGTACATATGGATTTATTTCTTGAAATCTAAGTCAGATGCGTGTGATGCTATTATGAATTATGTTACACTTGTTGAAAAACAGCTATGTTTAAATGTTAAAATTTTTCAAACCGATGGTGGGACTGAATTTAAACCACTTAAAAAAATTCAACAAGAGGGGTATCATACATAGGATTACTTGTCCACATACATCTGAACAAAACAGTTTGGTAGAGAGAAAACACAGGTATATCGTAGAAACTAGTATTACTTTATTATCACAAGCATCACTACACATGAAATACTGGGGAGAGTCATTTAGCACATCAGTCTACTTGATAAATAGAATGCCAACAAAAACACTGAAATATCAATGCCCTTATGAAAAACTGTTTAAGGTTAAACCTGACTACAAACAGCTTAGAGCATTCAGATGCTTTTGTTTTCCATACCTTAGACCTTTTAATCGTCATAAGCTAAGCCTAAGATCTAGCCCATGCACTTTTCTAGGATACATGAGTAATCAGAAATGGTATAATTGCATGGACAACAAAGGCAAAATTATTATATCAAGACATGTTATGTTTAATGAATCTATTTTTCCCTATGTAGAGAAAAAGAAAACTAGTAATCTAGATACTAGAGAAATAAGAGTGGAAGTGCCATGCATACCAACACTACATTATGAAGCAAGTGATGCAAATACTGGTGGATATAATGAAGAATCAAATCACTACCCAAGTATATCCAGTATGAGATCTGGATATAGTTCAGATGGAATGAGCATACATTCAGATCGGGAACCTGATAATAACGATGAGAACAAAAATGCAACAAATAGTGGTCAAGTACCCTATGATGAACAAAATCTAGAGCAACAACATGATGCTGAACATCATGAAGCTAATCAGCCAGGCCATCACATGATAACAAGGTCTAAGCATGGTATATTTAAACCAAAACTATTCACTGCAACTCTAGAGAACACATAACCTACTACATATGAGAAAGCTATCACGCATGAAAAATGGAGAAAGGCGATGGATGAGGAATACAGTGCTTTAATTAGAAATCAGACATGGAGCACTGTAGACCAACCAAAACACAAGAATATAGTTGGGTGTAAATGGACTTTCAAGCTTAAAAGAGATGGTAATGGAAATATATCGAAGTATAAGGCTCGTTTAGTGGCTAAGGGGTACTCTCAACAATATGGTTTTGATTTCAACGAAACCTTTTCCCCGGTCGTAAAACCAACTACAATCAGAATAATCCTAACTATTGCTCTTCATAAACAATAGAGAATAAGATAGCTAGACGTGAATAACGCATTTCTAAACGGAGAACTTCAAGAAGAAGTATATATGGAACAGCCAAAGGGATATGAAATAAAAGGCAGCAACAATAAGGCATGCGAACTTCACAAAGCGATCTATGGATTAAAACAAGCGTCTAGGACATGGTACAACAAGCTCAAAATCACGTTAACTAGCATGGGATTTATGGCCACCAAAGCAGATAATTCTCTATACATTAAGTCACACAGGGGTCATACCATTTACATTCTTGTGTATGTTGATGATATTTTAATCACGGGGGACATCACAGATGACATTAACAGTGTTGTTCAACAACTAGATCAAACATTTGCTATCAAGGACTTAGGCGAATTAAATCATTTCCTCGGCATACAAATTCAAAGGAGATCAGACAAGGAGTTGTTCCTATCATAGAAACATTACATACTTGAAATACTAACTAGAGCAGGTATGGAAAATGCCAAACATATAGCTACACCTATGGTTAGCAACTTGCAATTGTCTAAACATAAAGGGGAAGCGATAGACAATGTAAAGCAATATAGGAGTATTGTGGGGGCTCTGCAATATGTGACGATTACAAGACCAGAAATATGCTACAGTTAAACAAAGTTTGTCAACACATGCAAAACCCCTTAAGCGAACATTGGAAAGCAGTCAAGCGTGTGTTACGAAACTTGAAAGGAACAATTGACTACGGTTTATCATTAAAATATAGTAAAAGCATGGATTTAGAGGCTTACAGTGACGCGGACTGGGCTAATGATCCAGATGATCGCAAATCAATCACTGTATATTGTGTTTTCCTCGGCTCCAATCCAATATCCTGGTGTAGGAAGAACCAGAGCACCATATCTCGATCGAGCACCGAAGCAGAATATAGGGCTATAACAAGCACCACTGCTGAATTGATTTGGGTGGAAACTCTAATTCAGGAACTAGGGTTCCACAGCTCACGAAGACCAATTATCTGGTGTGACAACTCCAGTGCTGTATCTCTATCCATTAATCCTATTCAACATTCGAGAACGAAGCACACTGAGGTGGATTTACGTTTTGTTCGAGAAAGGACAGATAGTGGAAAACTAGCCGTAAGGCATGTTCCGGTGTTCTACTAGAAAGCAGATATTTTGACAAAGGCCATTTCATTGAAGAATTTTAGCAGATTAAGACAAGAGTTGAAGATAGAAGACGGCGGCAGAAAAATGAAGCAGGAAGAAAAACCTAGATCGATCTAAAGGGGGGTATTGAGAGTCTAAGTTATGTTACACGTATAATAGGACTCTTAGTACCCACGTATTAGGCTTTGCTCTCTAATTGGCCCATCAAGTTATAATATCGTTACAGGCCATTTCTTTGTATATAAATAACAAGTCTTTTGTACAATGAAAGATAGTTTTTCAGTTCCATTGTAATTCTTTCGTCTTTTCAATAAAAGAAATCTTCCCTTCAAGCTTTTATAATTGATCTATAAGCAATGTTAAACAATTTTGGGGGAATGTACATTTTGATTCGTATTGTTTTTACCATTGGATAGAGAAACAAATGACTTGATTCGGTCACTATTGTTTGCTGATATTATATTGTTTTCCTATTAGATTTTGACAATCCATTCACAAATTAATCATGTTTAATATATTCTATAATTAGTGCATCCGACCATTATAATCAATAAACTAGCAATTACTTGACCCTTTTGAGTTTACTTCATTTACGACATGTCATAATTAATCATAATTGAAAGTCAGTATTTTTTAACATGTTCAATGGTATGACATCTCTTTGCTTTTAGGATCACTATTTGTTGAGGAAATCTCGGTCTTTCCCGCTTCGTGAAGTTAAGATAGGCAATTAAAATTAAAAGTAGCAATGGGTGCACAAGAGTTTATAATTCTCCAATATGGAGATTCTTCCACTATACAAAAGAATAGTAGGATTACAAGAATTTCATTACAAAAGTAACTCACACTTGACTCAAGCTTAAGGATGGATACTTCTTAAGCTATCTCTCTTTTCTCTCAAAGAGGCTTACTAACTCTCAAGTATTTTTCTCACTCTAAAAAGTGGATTTCTTTCTTGGATTCTTGGATGGCTAGTAATAGGGCTCCTTCTCCTATTTATACTACTCAACCTTCATAATGAATGGTAGAGATTACTTGCATCCGACGGTAGAGATAGATTCTCTAGAATGCTCCACACTCTCTAGGAATCTCTACACTCTTCCATTCTCTTCTTTATTCTTCCATACTCTTCCGTAAGGTACCAGAAGGTTCCACACGTCTCCAGAATATTCTAGAGGGTTCCACACTCTTCCACAAGCTTCTAGAGGGTCCTACACTTCTCTAGAGTTCTCCGGAACATTCTAGAAAATTCTAGATTTCTCTAGAAACGTCTAGAATTTTCTAGAAACTCTCCAATTAAGGAGGGATCCCAACAAATCTCCCCCTCCCGACTTAATTGGGGGTAGTAGTACGCCGGCACCTTGACAGCAATCTTCAAACTTCTTTGTTGGTATTACCTTGGTCATCATATCAGACCAGTTCTCATCCGTGTGAACCTTGTCAAGGTGTATTTGCTTTTCCTCGAGAACTCCTCGGATCCAGTGATATCTTGTATTAATGTGCTTTGTGCGGGAATGAAATGTTGAATTCTTTGCCAAGTAAATTGCACTTTGATTGTCACACTTCAAGACATACTTTTCTTGATCCATTCCCAATTCATGCAACAAGTTCTTCACCCACAACATCTCTTTGCAAGCTTCAGTAGCTGCAATATACTATGCCTCTGTAGTGGATAATGCAATACACTTTTGTAGCTTTGATTGCCATGAAATAGCTCCCCCTGCAAAAGTGGTTAAGTATCCCGATGTTGATTTCCTTGAATCAATGTCACCAGCCAAGTCTGCATCTGTATATCCTTCCAACACAGGTTTTCCTTTTCCAAAGCATAAACATCTTTTGGAAGTTCCACGTAGATATCGGAGGATCCATTTGGCTGTAACCCAATGCTCATTCCCTGGGTTAGCCAAGAAGTGATTGACAACACCAACTGCATAAGCGATATCTGGTCTTGTGCATATCATTGCGTACATGAGACTTCCTACTACAGATGAGTATAGTTTCTTCTTCATCTCCTCCTTGTCTTTTTCACTTGTCGGTCTCTACTTCGAACTTAGCTTGAAGTGCCCAGCTAGTGGAGTGTTAACCGGCTTTGATTTGTGCATGTTGAACCTTTCCAACACTTTCTCGATGTATCTCTCTTGGGATAGCCACAACAGTCTTTTTGATCTATCACGAGTTATTCTCATCCCAAGGATTTGTTTAGCCGGTCACAAATCTTTCATGGCAAAGCTCTTGCTTAGATCTTTCTTTAAAGCAGCTATCTTTATGCGATCTTGTCCAATGATTAGCATATCATCAACATAGAGCAGAAGTATGAGAAAGTCACCACTTACATACCTCTTTATGAAGACACAATGATCGCTTTCTGTCTTTTTGAAGTCATGTTCTGCCATGAATGCGTCAAACTTCTTGTACCATTGTCTTGGTGCTTGTTTAAGTCCATATAGACTCTTTGTGAGGCGGCACACTAGATCTTCTTTGCCTGGAACTTTGAATCCCTCAGGTTGTTCCATGTAGATCTCTTCCTCTAAGTCACCATGTAGAAATGCCGTCTTGACATCGAGTTGTTCAATCTCCAAATCTTGCACGGCTGCTAGGCTAAGGACAACTCGGATTGATGACATCTTTACCACGGGAGAGAATATCTCTTCAAAGTCAGTACCTTTTTCTTGTTCAAATCCTTTAATGACTAACCGAGCTTTGTAGCGAGGCTTTGAACAGTTCTCTTCGGTCTTGATTCTATAAACCCACTTATTCCTCAAAGCTCTTCTCCCTTTTGGTAGCTCCACTAGTTCATATGTATTATTCTCATGCAAGGATTGCATTTCTTCTTGCATGGCTATTCTCCACTCTTCTTTATGACAACCACTCATTGCTTCTTTATAGCTTTGAGGCTCCCCCTCATCAGTGAGCGTAACGTACTCCTCTGTGTTGTATCGGCTGGATGGTCTTCTGTCCCTTGAGGATCGTCTTGGCTCCGGTGCAATTGGAGTGCTAGATTGAGGTTCTTCCTGGACCAGTTCATCATGAGTTTCATGATCTTCAGCATCACTACTTTCTTGGGCGTTATTATCTTCATGTCGAACCAGAGTAGGTTCAGTATTCTTATAGCTTCTCAATCTTGGCCTCTCTGAATTCTTGATGTCCTCAATTGTTTGGTCTTCGAAGAATACAACATCTCTACTGCGAATAACCTTCTTGTTAATTGGATCCCACAGCCGGTACCCAAATTCATCCTTAGGTGAACGAAGATAGATACACTCCTTTGTCTTTGCATCAAGCTTAGCTCTCTCATCTTTTGGGATGTGAACAAATGCTCTGCACCCGAACACCTTGAGATGATTATATGAAGCCCTCTTGCCCGTCCAAACTTCCTCAGGAATGGCCCCATCCAAAGGAACTGATGGTGTGAGGTTGACAATGTCGATCACAGCCATTATAGCTTCTCCCCAAAATGATTTGGGTAACTTAGCATGAGAGAGCACACAACGAACTCTTTCTTCAATGGTTCGATTCATTCTCTCAGCTAGCCCATTCAATTGTGGTGTCTTGGGTGGAGTCTTCTCTAGCCTAATGCCATATTTCTTGCAATAGACTTCAAAAGGGCCTCTATACTCACCTCCGTTATCTGATCGTACACACTTGATCTTTCGTCCAGTCTCACGCTCCACTAAAGCATGGAATTCTTTGAAGGCATCAAGCACTTGATCCTTTGATTTTAACAGGTGCAACCATACTTTTCTTGAATGATCATCAATGAAGGTGACAAAATGTAGAGCACCACCAATGGATCTCTCAGACATTGAGCATACGTCAGTGTGCACGAGGTCTAGAATGTTCTTTCTCCTTGTGGGCGGAGAAGATCTTTGGAAAGCAACCCTGTGTTGTTTTCCAGCTAAACAATGAGCACAAGGATGAAGTGGTTTACCTTTCACGTTAGGGAGGAGTTGTTTCTGAATGAGTATGTGAAGACCTTTCTCACTAATGTGCCCAAGACGTTGATGCCATATGTCCATATCATCGGTAGAGATGTTTACTTCTTCTTTGCATAGCTTAGCTTGCATTACATACAATGAGCCTACCTTCTTTCCTCGAGCCATCGTCAAACTTCCTTTGGTGAGCTTCCATTTCCCCTCACCAAAGTAATTCATCAGACCATCATCATCTAGCTTTCCAGCGGAGATAAGACTAAGGCGCATGGTTGGGACATGCCTCACATCTTTCAAAATAAGCTTGCACCCGGTGCTTGTCGTCAGAGTGATGTCTCCTATTCCAACAATCTTGCTTCTATCTTGATTTCCCATTTGCACCGTGCCAAAGTCACCTCTTTGGTAGGATGAGAAGAAGTTTTCATGTGGAGTAACATGGAAGGAAGCACCAGAATCAATAATCCAAGAACTCTCATCGCAAGCAATGTTTAGAATGTTACTTTCACCAACGAGATATAGCAGATCTTCCTTCAATACTATGGCAGTAGTACTCTTTTCTTCTTGCTTCTTCGTTAGGCTTATTTGGTCAGGCTTAACATTACCGGCCTTTTGGTCTCTTTTGAAGCTTCGACATTCCATTTTCTTGTGACCTATCTTTCCACAGTAATAGCATGTAATCTTCGAGCGTGACTTGGATCTTCCTCGAGATTGATGTGGATTTCGGCTCTTACTACGTCCACGAGTTTCATTCCTACCCGGATTGTCAACAACATTAGCTTCGGGATGAATAGACTCGTCTCGTTCCATTCTCCTTGCTTCTTCACCAAGAAGGCTGTCACTGACGGTATCCATAGTTAACTTTCCTTCCGGAGCTGAGTTACTAAGTGTAACAACAAGTGTGTCCCAACTTTCCGGTAAGGAACTGAGGAGTAGAAGAGCTTGTAACTCATCATCAATCTTCATATCAATTTTTGTTAGTTGATTTACGAGCCCCTTGAAGTTATTCAAGTGCTCAATCATGCTATGACCATCCTTATACTCCAATTTCACCAACCGTCGAACTAAATTGGCCTTATTGCGAGGCGTTTTCTTCTGAATCATGGACTCAAGCTTTGTTCATAATTCATAGGCATTTGTATAAGTAGAAACATGCTCGAAGAGAGTTTTGTCAATGTACTTACGGATCATAGCAACAGCCTTCCGGTTCAACAGTTCCCATTGAGCATCACTCTTCCCTGCCACTTTATCTTTGTAGATGATGGGCTCATGCAAATCCTTACAATACAAGTGGTCCTCCATCATTGGCTTCCAATAGGAGTAGTTGTTGGCTGTGAGCTTGAACATGTCTCCATCATGAGCGACATTATCCTCCATCTTGAACTTACACGAGCTTGATTACGGCTACAGATGAACCTGGATCTGATACCACTGTTGAGGAAATCTCGGTCTTTCCCGCTTCGTGAAGTTAAGATAGGCAATTAAAATTAAAAGTAGCAACGGGTGCACAAGAGTTTATAATTCTCCAATATGGAGATTCTTCCACTATACAAAAGAATAGTAGGATTACAAGAATTTCATTACAAAAGTAACTCACACTTGACTCAAGCTTAAGGATGGATACTTCTTAAGCTATCTCTCTTTTCTCTCAAAGAGGCTTACTAACTCTCAAGTATTTTTCTCACTCTAAAAAGTGGATTTCTTTCTTGGATTCTTGGATGGCTAGTAATAGGGCTCCTTCTCCTATTTATACTACTCAACCTTCATAATGAATGGTAGAGATTACTTGCATCCGACGGTAGAGATAGATTCTCTAGAATGCTCCACACTCTCTAGGAATCTCTACACTCTTCCATTCTCTTCTTTATTCTTCCATACTCTTCCGTAAGGTACCAGAAGGTTCCACACGTCTCCAGAATATTCTAGAGGGTTCCACACTCTTCCACAAGCTTCTAGAGGGTCCTACACTTCTCTAGAGTTCTCCGGAACATTCTAGAAAATTCTAGATTTCTCTAGAAACGTCTAGAATTTTCTAGAAACTCTCCAATTAAGGAGGGATCCCAACACTATTGATGTGATTTTCATCACATTTCAAGATTTTACCTAAATTGAACAATTAAAAAATTTCCTATCTGCATTCAAAATTGTGTAGCTACAGTATTCTAGGTGCAAGTTCTCATAATCCTATACTTGGGTTGGTATGCTATTGTAGTCCAATAATAGAAGAGTTTTAATTATCATGAAATAACATATATATATATATATATATATATATATATATATTTGAGCTTGACTTAATGCAAGAAGCACTTTATATTTTTGGAAGTTGTTTTTTTCCTGATTAGATGGATATGTTTCTATTGCTCAAACATAATTCAGTTCTTCTATAAATTCATCTGTGGAATGATTTTATTTTTGCAGTCCGCTTGATACAAAGAATGTGCAAAATTTAAGTAGTGAACAACGATAAAGGTATTTTTGGGTAATGTTGAAAAGGGCTAGGTAGCATAAAAGAGCATTTGGAATAAAGTAAAGAAGAAATTAGGAAAAAGAAAAACATGTATAAAAATGAGCCAAGCACATTGCATGACAAATCAAATTGAATGCAATATATTTCATGTTTATATTTACGTGTTGAAGATTATATCGTAGCATACCATGAAGTTTTGCTATAATTATTATGAGGTAGTTTGTCCCTAGATCTGGGCTTTATCTAGATCTGGGCATTATGCAGCTTTCCAACTTAAAATCTGTAGGAACTGATGTATGTTTAGAAATAACAGTTTGGTTGCATATTCCACTAGAAACTAATCCATTCCCATGTGCATGCACACACACATAGGTATATCTAAATATATTGTACGCTACCTTTAGCTTGAGACGCAAATAACTAACGGTTTAAATAACCGATGGTTGATTATTTATAGAACCAGAATGATGTACGAGAAGCCTTCTATGAATCAAGTAATTACCTTATTTACAGTTTTGATTTTGTGTTCTGTTAATAGGAATGTTAAAACATTATATAAATGCTCCAATTTATCAACTATTTCTAATTTTCATGTGCAGAAATTTGCATCCAAATTTGGATTTTCATGCTTCTTGGATGGTGATGATAAAGATGTCGTGAAACTAATCAGAGGTGTCAGGAAATTTGAGTGGTCCTAGGTTGCAACAAAATTGAGCATAAAAATGCATATTTACATATTTGAGAATTTGAGATATATATATATATATATATATATATATATATTTGTACTTGGTCACTGCCACTGTTTAATATAATTTCGTTTTATTGTAATGTTTAATGTGCTTTATATATACAAAAGCACATAGAGAGAGTTTATTCATGTTGGTTTCTAGCAAGAAAATATTCCTCATGCTTTAGGTTTCATATGCATGTGATTTGTGTAAAACTGACGATTGTTTTTTTCACAATGAAATGTTAGTTTTTTCATTTTTGTAAAGTGTCTGGACTTATCTTTACAAACCGAACTTGTGTTTTCTCCACTTGGGCTCTTACATATGGGCCTGTATTTCTTTCCACCCCATTTTCGTTTTGTACATTATATATATCTTGTATCATCCGTGTACTTTTATCTTTATGAAAAATAATAATAATACAGGAATTTCTTCATTCATTTCGAATAACAAAATCAATCTTTGTAAAAGTTTTACATGGTATCAGAGCTCTTTGGCCAAATGGTAGATCATCGCATTACCTTTTCTCGCTGAACAAGTCGAGAGAAGTGCTTTTTGAGTCTCCTCAGTCTAAAATTCATCATCGGAGAGCAACCTCTCTGATCTTGTAGCAGCTGTTCTTATCAGGTCGTGCGTGCCAAGTCGGAATTTACATTCGCAGCGGCTACAACGATCTTTTCTGGTCATCTGAGATCTTGAATCTCATCATTTGACTCGTTCTTGGTCAAGAGTACCAGTTCTTGCATCTTAAAAGACGCAAGAATTGCCTCTGTTATTTCCCTTCGACCTCCTCCAGCATTGGCTGCCACCCTCAAGATCTGGTGACCTCGCCATATGTTATTTTCTTGCCAGTTGATCCACCATGGCTGGACCAAGTGATGAAAACTCGTCTGCCACATCAAGAACAGGCACTGTTGATCCTCCTGCTAACACTCAAGCGCTTGTAAAGCCCAAGACTCAAGTGATAACCACTACTCTCGATGAAGAAAATTTCCTCTTATGGAAGTTCCAAGTTGAAACAGCCTTGAAATGATATGACCTTCAAAATTATGTCAATAGAACCAGATCCATTCCCCCAGCCTTGATTCTCGATAAAGATGGACAAATGATTAGCAATCCAGCATATGTGCATCATCAAAAAAAAGATAATCTACTGTCCACATGGTTACTCTCATCTATCAGCACAAACTTATTATCACAAGTCATAGGATGCAACTCGTCTCATGAAATATGGTCCACCATACAACAAATTTTTAACTCACAGTCATCTGCTTGCATTATGCATTACAGAAGGGAATTTCAAAATGCAAGAAAGGGAGAGATGACTATGAGAGAGTATATTGCAAAGGTTAAAACACTTTGTGACAAACTAAAGGCAGTAGGACACTACATTTCAGATAGTGAACAGGTGCTTACGCTGACTAATGGATTAGATGAAGAGTATGAATCATTGGTTACCTTTATTGCCACACAACCAGTTTTACCTGACATTCAAACTGTCTATTCTGCATTACTGGCACATGAGGGTAGAGTTGAGCAAAAGAAGGCATCTCAAATTGATTACAGTGTGAATCTTGCATCAAATTCAAGAAGTATGAGTAACAATCAAACAAGAAACTTACCTGGTTTTGGAAGGGGTAACAACCAGGGTCAAAGAGGAAACTCAAACCAGAGAGGAAGAGGTAGAGGAAGATCCAACAATGCAAGTCGTGTTCAATGTCAAATCTGTGACAAACCTGGGCATACAACAAACAGATGTTACTTCATGTTCAATATAAATGTTAATAACTCTCAACCAAGTCAACCGGGCACAAAGGGACCCAATGTCAACATGGCACAAGCCAATCAACAAAGCAAATCTAGTGGGGAAACCTCTACAACTATCAGTGATGACTCCAGCAAGATTGAGGACACAAACAGTGAGGATTAGTTTCCAGATTTAGGAGCAACCAACCACATCACCAATAATCTGCAAAACCTCAATCTTGGAAACAGGAATTACTTAGGTACACAAGTTATTCAAACTTGCAATGGTGAAACTATGAATATATCTCATATTGGGACAAGTGTTGTTAAAGGTAAGAGAAATCTCATCCTTAACAATCTACTTAGAGTTCCAGATGTTAAAAAGAATCTTATTAGTGTATCACAATTTGCTAGAGATAACAAGGTATATTTTGAGTTTCACCCCAATCACTGTCTAACTAGAGATATACTGAGTAAAGATGTGTTATTACAGGGTAATTTGGACAATGGTTTATACAAGTTCAACAACACTCAATCAAGATTTAGAAATGATAAAACTTGGTGCTGTAATGCTAGCATACAATTTAATGATGTCCCTAGTAAGGATGAGCATGATAGTGATGAATGTAATGAAATCAAAAATGATTTGAACTTTTGGCATTGTAAACTAGGGCACCATAGTTATGACATTGTTGTGAGAATTTTAAAAGATAATGACATTCCTTATAATCACTCACCTGTTTCTAGCACATGTACACATTGTTATGCTGGCAAAAGCCACAAATGACCTTTCAGCAGGTCTGAAACTGTTTACACAAGGCCTTTGGAATTAGTGACAGCAGACCTATGGGGTCCTGCACCTTTATGTTCAAGACAAGGCTACAGGTATTATTTGTCCATTGTTGATGCTTACACAAGATATACCTGGATTTTCTTTCTCAAGGCCAAATCTGATACTAATAATATTATGACACAGTTTGTTAACTTCACTGAAAGGCAATTTAACTGTAATATTAAGGCTATACATACTGTTGGGGGCAGTGAGTTTTTCCCTTTAAAAGGATTTTTTGCTAGTAAAGGCATTATACATAGAACCACTTGCCCCTACACTTCAGAACAGAATGGCATTGTAGAAAGAAAACATCGACATATTGTTGAAACAGGATTAACATTATTATCTAAGGCATCTCTACCTATGAAGTACTGGTATGAGGCATTTAACACTGCAGTGCATTTGATAAATAAAATGCCAACAAAAGTGTTGCAATACAAAAGTCCTCATGAGATGTTATATGGAAATAAACCAGACTACAACACTCTAAAGACTTTTGGATGCATGTGTTATCCATGCCTCAGACCATACAACAATCATAAACTATCTTTTAGATCCAGCCCATGTACCTTCTTAGGGTTTGCAAACAATCAAAAAGGGTACATATGCATGGATAAGAAGGAAAAAATCATAATTTCTAGGCATGTTGCTTTTGATGAACTTGTATTTCCTTTTGCAGAGAAAGGAAACACAAGCAATCAAGAAACTGAGCATAAAAAGACAACAATGGGTCCTATTCCTAAGCTTTCAGAATGGAATGCAGACATAGATGAACAGGAGCAGACATATGTTACATCAACCACACCAACTATATCCAGCACTAGATCTGGATATAGTTCCAGTGAGCAAATGAGTGAGGATGATCAACACCAGACTAATGACACGGATGACAATGATAATCAAAATGACAACAGTGGTGATGACACATCAGAAAGCAGCAATCATGAAACACCAATACAGGCCCCACAGACAGGACATCACATGACAACTAGAGGAAAAAGTGGCATTTTCAAGCCTAAAATCTATACTGCACTTCAGAATGATCATGAACCTACCAGTGAACCAGACACATATGATCAAGCAGTTAAGTATAAACAGTGGTGCAAAGCTATGGATGAAGAGTATGAAGCATTGATGAAAAATCAGACATGGAGTTTGGTACCTAATCCTAAGAACAAAAATGTGGTGACTTGCAAGTGGACTTATAAATTAAAGAAGGATGCTGGTGGAAACATCATTAAGCACAAAGCAAGGTTGGTTGCAAGAGGTTTTACACAGCAGTATAGTTTTGACTTCAATGAGACATTCTCTCCAGTGGTAAAGTCTACTACTATTAGGATCATGTTGTCCATGGCACTACACAAAAACTGGAGCATAAGGCAATTAGATGTGTGTAATGCATTTCTAAATGGGGACTTAAGTGAGGAATTATACATGCAACAGCCAAAAGGTTATGTGTGCAAAGGCAAAGAGGATTATGTTTGTAAACTTCACAAGGCAATATATGGTTTAAAACAAGCTTCAAGGGCTTGGTATATCAAGTTAAAGCAAACATTAGAACGTTTTGGATACAAAGCAACAAAGTCAGACAATTCTTTATATGTGAAAAACAACAATCAGAGTGCTGTCTATATACTTGTGTATGTAGATGATATTTTGATGACTGGAAATGACAGCAATGAAATCAACAAAGTCATTGCAGAACTAAATAAAGTTTTTGGTATAAAGGACATGGGGGAGGTAGACTACTTCCTTGGGATACAAATTCAAAGAAGGTCAAAATCCGAGATTAAAAGAAGTATATATCTGAAATTTTAGTTAGAGCAAACATGGACAAAGCCAAGCCTTTACCTACTCCTACGACTAGCAACCTACGCTTGTCCAAATATGATGGTGACAATATAGAGAATGTGAAGCAATATAGAAGCATAGTGGGGGCATTGCAGTACTTAACCATAACTAGACCAGAAATTTGTTTCAGTGTGAATAAGGTTTGTCAATTTATGGCAAATCCAACATCAGAACATTGGCGTGCAGTGAAACGTATTTTACGCTACTTACAGGGCACAAAGGAGCATGGTTTAATCATGAAAGCTAGTGAAGACATCAACTTAAATACTTACAGTGATGCAGATTGGGCGAATGATCCAGATGATCGAAGATCCACATCTGTATATTGCGTGTTCATGGGTCAAAATCCAATATCCTGGTGTACGAAGAAGCAGTCTACAGTTTCTCGCTCAAGCACAGAAGCCGAGTACAGATCCATAGCATCAGCCACAACTGAAGTGATTTGGGCGGAAACCCTAATAAGAGAATTAGGGCTTCAGCGCTCAAAGACATCAACTCTCTGGTGTGACAATCGGAGTGCTGTATCTCTCTCCGTCAACCCAATCCAACACCCGAGAACCAAACACATAGAAATAGACCTCCACTTCGTTAGAGAAAGAACCAGCACAGGGAAACTGGTGATAAATCACATTCCAGCTTTCTATCAGAAAGCTGATATCTTAACCAAAGCTCTCTCCAGAAACAATTTTGAAAGATTGAGAGAAGAGCTCAGAGTTGTTGATGGCGGCGTTGAATAATGGATAGAGAGAAACCCTAGTTCGATTTGAGGCGGGGTGTAAAGTGTCTGGACTTATCTTTACAAACCGAACTTATGTTTTCTCCACTTGGGCTCTTACATATGAGCCTGTATTTCTTTCCAGCCCATTTTCGTTGTGTACATTATATATATCTTGTATCATCCGTGTACTTTTATCTTCATGAAAATAATAATAATACAAGAATTTCTTCATTAACTTCGAATAACAAAATCAATCTTTGTAAAAGTTTTACAATTTTCAGTAAACAAATGGTCAATCATTAGAAATCAGGAGCTGTATTATTTACTGCTTAGTTCTTACTACTATTCCATTTTTTATTTCTGTTGGGCCAAAATTCACTAAAATATGCTCTTGGCATTGGTACTCATATTCAAAGCCTTCCATTAGAAGAAACAATCAAGCCTACGTCGCCAATAGGTGATAATCACCCATTTCAAACCAAACAGTACATAACGCTCCTCATCTCTTTTGATTGCAGTAAAGAAAGAAAATGTTATGATTGTCTCGCATGTTGTTAAGGAGGAATGACGGATTGGAATTAATAGTCATACATCATGGAATAAATTGAAGGAGTCGAGCACCAATTAATATGAGTTGGTATGCATGTAACAACAGGGATTCCTTTTGTTATATGGGAGTTCTGTGTCAGCTCATATGCGTGCAAAGAGGGGGGCTTTGTTCCGACCGTCGTTACATAACAGAAAAAGCCCTCCTCAAGCCACATCCGATGGAAACAGGTCGGACTCCATAAGGCCAAAATTAGATCTGTGAACTCTGCTTAAGCTAGCAGGAGATGAGAACCAGTAAACATGCTCTTCCTCCAACCAGAAATGAAAGGCAGAAGCAAAATCACAGAGCACTATATAACTTTTTTTCAGGTTCGGTCAAAGTGTAGCTTTGATACGGAAAAGTAGCAAGGACAGAGCACACCGACAAAAATAAATAATGGAAAACGTATATCTGAGCATATAAAAATAGTTCTGGGACAATAGGAGAACAAGAGCACTTTCATTGAAAGAAGCTCACCTGATTCCTTAACATACTTATAATGAATAGATATAAGAAAATCGTAAAATAAGACCGGGACAAGAATCATACCGTATCTGCTTGGAACCAAATTATCACTACTCATTTCTTTTTGCATGAATTCATGGATCTCAGAATGACATTAATACTCATTTTTGTTAAAAGTTAATTTGTAATTTTATTAGGCAACAATTAAATGCATTGACAAATATGCTTTTGTATTAATGTAGGGAATAATTTATTACTATATATGACATAATTAGATAAATCTAGATAAGGCATTATCTAGAATATTCCAGAGAACGCATTATATTATAAAAGACAAGTTGTATCTCATGTAATCAATCAAGCATCAAGACAAAAAATTAAATCTTTTATCTATCTCTCCACATATTGCTCTGCTGTGTCTAACAAATTTGGTATCAGAGCCATATCAACAGCATTAATCAGTCACTCAAAAAACAATAGCAGTAGTCCCTACAATGTTCAAGTAGTCTCCAAGTGAAGTGCCAATATTCGAAGGCGAGCATTATGATTATTGGAGCAGTGAGATGATGGACTTCTTCATCTCTCATGATTTATGGGATGTCATCGAAAAAGATTATCCGGAGCCACCTGAAGATGGAGAATCCACAAGATGGACGGTTGCACAAGAGAAGTTGTACAAAGAAAATCAAAAGAAAGATGCAACTGCACTTCGGTATATCAAACAACGAGTGAGTAAATCTATCTATCCAAGAATTTTCAATAAAAGAAAAGCAAAGGATGCATGGGAAGTTTTGCAAAAAGAATTTCGAGGCAATGACAAAGTTATCTCCATTAAACTTCAATCTTTATGGAGAGATTTTGACAACCTGCAAATGAAGGAATCTGAAAATATCAGAGATTTCTTCTCCAGAGTCTCTGAAATTGTAAATAAAATTCAATGCCTTGGAGATAACATTCAAGAAAAGAAGGTGGTAGAGAAGATATTGAGATGTCTTCCTCCAAAGTTCGATCATTGCGTCGCTGCAATAGAGGAATCAAAGGACCTTGGCAAGATGTCAACACATGAGCTAATGAGTTCACTTCAAGCTCATGAACAAAGAATTAATAGAACATCAGCAAATTCATTGGAGCAAGCATTCCAATCCACCCTCAGTTTTTCAGAAAAGAAACGAAGTTATTACAACTCAAAGAAGGGCTCATTTAAAAAGCAAAATCAAAATCAAAGAAAGGGCAACGAAAGAAATTATCAAGACAAAGGAGAACAACAACGAGAACAACAGAAAATTCAAGGTAATTCTGCCACTTATTGCATTATTTGCAATAAATCAAATCATAATTCTGAAAATTGTCACTTCAAATGCACGAGATGCCGAATTCCTAATCATTCCCAAAGAGATTGTTGGTATCAAAATAAAAAAGAGAAGGACAAAGCAAATTTTACAACTGAAGAAAATGAAGAGCAGGTTTTCTACTCTTGTTTATCTGCTGAAAATGAATCACAAGATGCTTGGTATATTGACAGTGGTTGCAGCAACCACATGACCGGCAACAAAGACATTTTTGTAGAACTTGATGCAAATTTTTCATCAGAGATAACGCTTGGAGATGGAAAGGCACAAAAAGTTGAAGGAAAGGGGACCATTGCAGTCCACACTAAAAAAAGGCAAGAAATTTATTCATGATGTGCTTTACGTGCCAAATTTAGCTCAAAATCTCTTAAGTGTTGGACAACTTGTTCAAAAATGTTATGTGGTGAATTTTGATAATAATTCTTGCAAGATCATTGATAAGAAAAGTAATTTAACAGTGGCAAATATTGACATGACTCCAAATAAAATTTTCCGCCTATTTATGTCTCTAAATGAGAATTGTGCATTCAAATCTGAAAATTCTAATGTGTCTCATTTATGGCATTTGAGATATGACCACTTAAGCAACAAGGGGTTGCATTTGCTGAAATCAAAGAATATGGTTATTGGTCTTCCTATCATCATGAAAGAAAATAAGGTGTGTGAAGGTTGTATTTTTGGCAAAATGCATAGATTTCCTTTTCCGAAAACTTCATGGCAAGAAAAAGCTCCTTTGGAGTTGATACATGCTGATATTTTTGGTCCTGCAAGGACTCCTTCACTAAATAACAAGAGATATTTCATTCTTTTTGTTGATGATTACACTCGTATGATGTGGATTTATTTTTTAAGTGAAAAATCAGAAGCTTTCTCAAGTTTCCTACAGTTCAAAGCTCTTGTAGAACGTCAAAGTGGACACTTAATAAAAACTCTTCGAACTTATCGTGGAGGAGAGTTTATTTACAGCGAGTTCATGAATCATTGCAAGAAAGAAGGGATTGCAAGGCAGCTTACAGTGCGATATACACCGCAGCAAAACGGCGTCGCAGAAAGGAAAAATCGAACAATTGTTGAAATGACTCGGAGTATGCTGGAAGGAAAATCCATGCCAAAGAAGTTATGAGCTGAAGCTGTTAACACGGCTGTCTGTATATTGAATCGTTCGCCAACTAAAGCTGTTAGAAATATGACACCATTTGAAGCCTGGCATAAAAGAAAGCCCAAAGTAGATCATATGAAAGTATTTGGAAGTGTAGCGTATGCATTGAAGCAGAGCCCAAACAAAGATAAATTTGAGAAGAAATGAGAGAAATATATCTTTGTTGGTTACAGCGAAGAGTCGAAGGGATATCGGCTATTAAACCCCAAAAATGATCAACTCATTGTCTCAAGAGATGTTGTCTTTGATGAAATAACAGCATGGCAGTGGGATCATGATGGCTACCAAAAATCAAATTCTATGGAGCCTAAAAAATCTCAAAATAATAGCTCACAACCTGTCCGATCTCAGCAAAGTATCCATGTAGATACTGCTCCTAGTTACGGCTCAAATGATGAAAAAGAATATGAAGACTTGGACTCTCCTATTCGAAAGGTGCGTTCTTTACAAGATATTTATGACTCAAGCAATGTTGTTCTTTTTTCTTGTGAACCGCAGTTATTTGAAGATGCAAGCAAAGAAGATGTGTGGATTGAAGAAATAAAAGAAGAAGGCAAATTGAGTGACGTGAAAGAAGAAAAGAAAATTGCTGAAAAGGAGAAAGATGTGATAATATTGCCAAAAATTAAGAAGTCAAAAAAGGAAGAATTGAAAGAAGAAAGAAAATGTGTAAATCATAAAAAGAAAGAAGTTGAAGAAAATAAAGTAAGCGAATATGACTCAAATAATGAGAAGTGCAGAATCAAAGTAGATGATAGCAAAGAACACATGGAACAAGAAGAAATTGAAGAGTTTGGTGGAGATTTGAAGCACAAGCAATTTTTTGAAGTATCGCTTGGTGATGAAAGAAAGCAAGATGAATGGAGCACCGCAACAAAGATTTGTGAAACTGCATCGAAGACTATGACAATGACAAAGAAGAAGAAAAGAAAAAGAAATTGTGGATGATTTCTTTATTTCTACCAAAGCACAAAAGAACAGCCAGCGGATTTCCTCACTAAAGCAGTCACATTGGAGAAGTTTGAAAAGTTCAAGAAACAATTAAAAATTACAAATTAAGGAGGAGTGTTAAAAGTTAATTTGTAATTTTATTAGGCAACAATTAAATGCATTGACAAATATGCTTTTGTATTAATGTAGGGAATAATTTATTCCTATATATGACATAATTAGATAAATATAGATAAGACATTATCTAGAATATTCCAGAGAACGCATTATATTATAAAAGACAAGTTGTATCTCATGTAATCAATCAAGCATCAAGAAAAAAAAAAAAATCTTTTATCTATCTCTCCACATATTGCTCTGCTGTGCCTAACAATTTTCATATCATTAAAAACCAAAAAATGTGGATGTTTTTTTTTCGACAAATGGTTTGTACTAAAAAAGAAAATGAAATGATAACATTAGAACGTCTCCACTACCAAAAGTAGCCTCATTATATATGTTTTAGTTATAATTGTTCAAAATGTCATCTCAGCTAACCATTTTTCTAGCTTTTTAGATTATTATTTCTACACAGCAATATTGTATCAAAAAGAGTTTATGGCACATTATTAGTGGATAGCCAGGAAAAGATTATTTAGTAAGTTATTTCTTTTGGTAAAAGGAAGGTCGAATTTTTTGAGTGTTGCTATCATTTCAAGGTGATGAAAGTGGCTAAGGTTTTACTTTTTGATGCATTAGTATTAGATAGGCATCTCTAATATTTCATAATTATCTTATAGCAATGAGTAAGGTTATTTCTTATACTGTAGAAATATAAAAGTTGTACATGGAAGTTCTATTTGGTGTGCTGGATACTAGAATATTATGAGGGACAGAGTGATTAAATAGTATAAAGATTATTGCAAGAATGAAAACGAATTAAAAACTTTGAGATCTTAACTTAGATACGCCAATGTATTTTTTAGCAGATGAACAAAAAAATTAGAATCTTACATGTTATGTTGTCGATGTATGACTTTATTGTAAATAACCAGTAAGACGAAGATAATTACATGCATACATAATATCTATATATAAGCGTATATTTTTATACTAATCTATTTATATATAAGATACAGACCGTTACTACTAAATATATACTTATCAAAGTCATTTCATCGAAGTAGTTCAAGAAGTGCGTAAAAAAAGCTTTTCTGTAGACTCTCAAATCAATATATAAATAAGCTACCAATTCAGCTCTTCCATCCATCGATTAAACATTAATCATTTAATGTAATTCTTCCTTTTTGACAAGATATTCTGATTATTCTAGGATGGTTCATTTTGTTACAGATGCACTCAACAATGTGATTATAACAGAGAAAGAAACCTTAGAAAACCTAACAAGCTCCCCACTCTTTCTCTTGACTTCCATGAAAGCAAGACCACTGAACTCCAAAATCAAAGAGAAGCAACAAATGGCATCAGAAAACAGAACCGACTACCCAAGAACTAGCAACCGAGAGTGCTACAGTGATGAAAAGGGGAGAAAAATCAGCACAAGATAGGTTTCAGCTCCTGCAGAAGTTTCATAACAGAGGGAGAGACATCTTTCAAAATGGGAATGAGCCAGAGACAATTTCATAATAAGATGCCGGAGGATAACTAGGCATGGCATTCTCATCAGAAAAGCTTATATGTTCCTTCGAAATTCCTGCGAATGAAAGATGCAATGAACAAAAGGTTTTTTTATGCAATATGGTAATAATTTTAAGATAGTTTTATGGAGACTGATTCTGCACATTGATAAAATTCCTGTTGTAAGTAATTTAAAATATTTTAAAACAAATATTTTCATTATCACAATACACTTTCAAGCTGCATTTATGGCACTTTGAGGCAGTTATTCAGGAGGTCAAAAGAGTTAATTGTCTATATTCAGATAACGATCGCGATATGCAGTGTAACATGCATTGACATAGAAAATGATCAACTTTTCAATAGTCTAAATTTTATGTGTAATGTCAATGGGTTGAAAGATCATAAAATTTGTGAATTAATTTAAGAACATTTGATATAAAGGTTTTACTTTTAAGTGTTGAAAAGAAAATAAGCTGTTAAATATCAATAGGGTGTTGGTACAAGTGAACAACAACTATATATGAAGAATGATAATACATAATTTTACTTGGTATGCCATTTTCAATTGAAAGAGTAACAGATCGAAATCAAACTGAACATTTTTCATCACAAGATCTGCACAAATAAACTTAGGGAGCTGCCTGTGTGGCTAGCACCTACGGGTCACGACTAGCTAAGTTAAATATGAAATAGTTTAAATAAAATAGTTAAGTTAAATCTGAAAAGTTTAAACAAATAGTTACGATGAATGAAATAACTTAAATGGATAGATTCGTGTAAAATAGTTTATATAAATAGCTATATTTGGTATAAAAAGTTTAAGTGAGATAGTTGAATTTTATATACAAATAGTTTAAATAAGATAGGTAAGTTTAATATAAATAGTTTAGATAAAATAGTGGTACAATATATAATAGTTGTAAAATAAGATAATACTAATTTCAATAAAGAATCCAATCCGAAACAATTACCTAAACTTCCAAAGTTCGACTTAATCGTTGATCAGATTCCAACGTTAAATTAAATTCAACTTAAGACCAACTGGTATACATTTTAAGTTTAAACCCTAGTGTTCAAATTAGATTATAACTTGAATTTCACTTTAAAGTCCTTAACTTTGATTGGTTTAAAATCATAAATCTACATTCATATCATTGCACTGGTTTAAAAACAACCTTCAAATTCAAGTATTCAGCTTATTACTTAAATAATTAAATCAATTTTTCACAAATTTATAATTTATTAATCCAATCAAAATTTTAAACTATTAAAGTTTAATACAATTCTTATGTCAATTTGACTCAAATTTTAAACAAAACAAAATTTCTTAAAACCTTTTAGATCTTTAATCCAATTTGCATGTTCGCTTCCAAAATAATAATACAAAGTTAGATTTTATCAAACCATCTATTAAACCATATAAGTTTTAACTTATAGATCCAAGTCCAAATGCATGACACATTCGTTTAAACTTAAGTTATACGTTCCATATCAAAAAAATCATTTTTATAAATCCAACTTAGAAATTTTTCTTCGAATTCTTTATTTACATCAAATTTCCCTTAATTCATAAATCCCGGTTTATTTTTAATTTGAACAAAGATATCCAAATTAAAATTCAAAATAGATACATACTTATAAATTTTTAGAAAATAGTTTTTATTTATTGACAACGGTGTCCGTATATGTTTTTCTATCCTATGGTTAAGTGATATGGATATTTATCATTTCAGTCCGTTTTAAATTTTTAAATCTCGAGTGTATATCATTTGAACTTGCATCCCAAATCTATTCGAATTTATTTCCTAAATCTATAAAGGGACTCGGGGAAAGATACAAGAAGGAAGAACAAAGGGGCTAATGGTAAAAGTGCTTGTTATTATTGTGGTAAGAAAGGTCACAAGCGCAATGATTGTTATGCTTATCAGAGGGATAAGAAGAAGGCGCAAGGTGATAATAATAGTGAATTGGCACAAGCAGATTTTGTTGAAGGTACCGAAAACGATTCTTCACGTGATGTCTTATTTAGTGTTGTGGAGCCTTGGAAGATGGATTCAGGAGCCAGTTTTCACATATGCCGTGATGTGAAAAGTTTCTCTTCGTATGAGAAGAGTGTTGGCATGATAAAGTCGGCCAATGGAGTAGAACTACCAATTTGTGGAGTTGGAGCTGTTAGGTTTCGGATGCATGATGGAGTGGTGAGAGAAGTGGCCGGTGTGAGGCACATACCCACTTGTTCGCATAACCTCATATCTCTCGGTCAGTTAGATCGCCGCGGTTGCACTTATGAGACTCGAGGTGGAGTTTTGAGAGTGAAGAAGGGTGGTCGTGTGATGATGCGAGGAGTTTTAGAGGAGGAAAACCTATATAGTTTGGTCGGTTCGGTGGTCAATAATGAAAGGCGGGTGACGGTTGAAGAACCTAGTCCACAGCAAGGTGGAGAGGTTAATATGGTCACCGCTGATGGTCCTAAGGTGGAGGATCATGGTATCGACAAGGGTCTAGATGTTGATGATGCTCGAGGGATCCCGGAGATAAAGAGATCATGTCAAGCGGAAGACGGATGTCGAGTTGTGAAATCCACAAAGACGAGATGGAGGTCTTTATGGTATTACCAATGCTTTTGAAGATCGCTAGTGGCGTGGTGCACGGATAAGGTAGGTGCATCATTAGTGGGCGATGGTGGAGGTTTGTAATGGTGTTAATTGAGAAAGAAAGGTTGAAAGTGAGAGCTAAGTGGCTATTGTTTGAGTGGAGGAGATGTGATTTGGTATCAAGGTGGAGTGTTGAAATTGATGATACGCAAATCATAATTTTGGACAACAAATAATCTTACATATTTTGTAGAGAGATTTGTTGTTAGATTTAATGAAGAGATTTGGTGCTAGATTTTATGGAGAGATATTGGTTGTTATATTTGTGGACATTTATTGCAAGGATATTTGGTGCTTAACCAAATAGTTTTATAACATATATGAAGATATTTGGGAGCCAAGTTTTCTTGGGCATGAAGCCAAGTTTTTCTTGGGCATGAAGCAATTCTCACTATAAAAAGGGCTCGCTAATCTCTTCATTAGGTGTGGAAAATTTGTCATTATTCTTCATTGTCTTTCTCCTCAAATTTTTAGCCATTAGATATTCTCTACCTATTTCTCAATAAGGTTATTGGTTCAAGTTGTAATTGTTTGTAACGATAGTTGAGGTCGTTTGTAAACAATTTTTATTAGTGAATCAATAAAGAGGGTGGTTGGGTGGAATATCGTGTGCTCATATTTCCGATTTTTTTTTTGTTTTACAATCAAATTCATCTTCAAGTGATTGGGTGATAAAGATCCTATTTTTCTTGGCGTTTTTTCAAGCTTCCGTTGCGCACAAAAATCATAACACAGTCCATTTTAAATTTTTAAATCTCGAGTGTATATCATTTGAACTTGCAACCCAAATCTATTCGAATTTATTTCCTAAATCTATACAGTTGTTCGGGTATGTATCGTTTCAACCCTTAGTGATTTTTCCTAAATCTAAGGGAACTTGCACTGTGATAGAAAATAAAATAAATATAACATCACATGGAAAATAAACATAACAATCGATCACATAGCAGTTTATATTGTATCATTTATGTCATTTGTGCGCGTGTCACATGTGCACAAGTCATATAGCAACAATCGTGAAATTTCTAGTGCATCCTAACATTCCATATACCATCTCAAAAGATTTAATTCACTTAATAAAAAAATGCTTGTTGTGAGTGAGGCGAAACTCACCTTCTGGCAAGACGAAGTTAAGAATAACAAAATTGACACGATCAAAAGTGCAATTTGATATCCAATATGTAGAACATCCATAAAATCAATTTATATACATACATACATATGAGTATATATATGCATAAATGTGACTGAATATTCATAGGCACGACTTCGATGACCAAGAGTTTTGTGTTTTTTCATGATGCTCGGGTCAGACCGAGTATTACAACTTTGAGAGCTCATCTCTCGGAGCTGGAGATTTCTAAAGACTTGTCTATTTATTTCTTTTCCCATTAACTTCATATGTATTTGAAATCAAATGTATTAAATTTCCGCTGTATTTATTTATGAAAAATTTGATATATTTTATAAACTTATTTCGTTGTGAGATGCATTATTTCTGTGTTTGATTCTGTGATTTGATTCTTATTAAACACCATAGCAATAAAAATCTGCTATTTTAAATGGTTCGAGTTGCTTTAATTACTGAGTTAGAGAGGTCAAAAAGGCAGGTCGTTATAAAGAATTTGGTGGATTGTCCAGAAAGTCAACCTCTTCGAAGGTATCGGGCGCTCCCTCTTCATCAGCTTCTTCACCTGACGACGACTTTCCCTGATGATGAAGAAATAGCCTCTAGGTCGTGAGGTTGAAATTGGTAAGGAGAATCCTTATTTTTCTCCATCTCTGAGTTGGGCTCGATATCAGGGTTCTACGGGAGTATCTTCCCTCTCCAAGCTTCAAAACCTCTTGTTTCATATCATCTGGGTGCTATCTAAGAAAACTATATACGGGTAGAGCGAGTAACCGGAATCCCCCTATTTGTGTTCTAGTGTAGTGCGTGCAATGATTGTGTACATGTAGAAATGAAGATAAAGCATTATAAGTATGCGGGTTATTCAAAGTCATATGTAGTTAAGTTCATATGCAAGTCTGAAAGTCTTGATGGGCTTTATCCTAACTATCCAGATGCTTGTTGAATTTAATTTATTATCATCTTTGCGCTTTCTGAAGCACTAAAGGTCAGAAAGTTAGTTTGGGTCAGCCACATCTGGGTCAGTGTCTCTGGCTCAGCCTATCTCGGCTCAGTTGTATCGTTCTAGATCCCATATATAAACACTCCAATATTTTACATCACAATTTGGGTCGGTGCTTCCGGCTCGATCATACCGATCGGAGCTTTTGATACTTAGCCAAATTTTCTATAAACTCCAAACTCGGCCTAAATCTGGCTCGTATGAGGCCTCTACCAACCCGAATGCTCCTGCTGTAACGACCCGCATTCTACGCATCGAAGGATCGTAGAATATTTATTTCTTTTACATACGAAGTCGTATGGTCATGTAAATTTGGGAGACGACTATTGGGGCCATTTCCCATGTTCATGATCTTTGCCGATTTTTAAATGACCGTTTTGCCCCTAACTTATACTGTTTTGGCCATAACTTTTGACTGGAAAGGAATTTTTACTTAAAACCACTTCCATTAGATTCGTTTGATGGTTTACAATTCCGTAGAGTGGTCACAATAGCCAAACGGACTCACCGTTTGAGAGATATGGCTGAAACAAGTTTCAGATGGTGAAAAACAGCTTAATTGGGCTTAACCGGGTGATTAACAGCTAGGCCCAATGGGGGATTTCGGGATTAGAGGTATTTAGGAGCTGCTAGGGTTATGATTTCAGTTTTTCACTCCTTTTCCAGCCGCCACGAACCCTCTCTTCAACCTAACTATGGCCTCCAACATTTAAAAACACCTCTAATCACTTCTTAATCAAGTTTTGGCTTAAACCACATCAAATTAAGGAGGAATAGCGCCAAAGCAAGGTTAGAGCTGCTGTGTTGCATTGGGAACAGCGCCATAACAGTAGATTATTTCAGATCTAAAGTTCATTTGTGGCCAAGGTGAGTGATTTGCATAGTTCCTCACTAATTATGGTTAATTAAGGGTAATTAGTGTTGATTAGCAAATTTATACTCTAATAAATTCTGGAAAAATATTTATAAATTCTTAAATAATGTTTTAGATCTCTGTTAGAAACTTGGGTTAATTTGATTAAGTTTTACTAATCATACCATTAGTTTTGCCTAAACATGCTTAAGGGAAAATATGGGATTTTGGGTATGTTTGATCCATTTTACAAGTTATAGTGGTTGTTTCGGTGTTTATGATCGATGGTACATGTTGCTATGACTGTGTGGTATGTTTTGTGATTGATTAGAACTATTAGATTGGTCGAAAACGCCGTCGTATGGCGTAAAACAGTCGTAGTAAATATGCAGGGTTTCGAACCGGATCGGATCAGATTATTAGGCTCGGATCGGATAGGGGAACTGGGCAAGTGGACTCGATTTGGATTGGAACTTAGCATAAGCGGCTTGGCGAGAAGGAAGGTCGTTTTCTTAGAATTGGAGTTGGGCAGGGGATCGGATCGGAGAGACCAACAGGGGATCGGATCGGAAGCAAGGGCGTAGGGATTAGATCGGAGGACCAAGCTTGGAGCTGGAGTTGGAGCGAAGCACCGGATCAGATCGGTACATCTAGGAGGGAGCAACCACGAACCAAGCATAGGGCATCCGAACCGAACCAGGGCTGGAGGACCGAACCGAGAAGGAATGGATCAAGGCATGAGAACCACCGAACCGAACCGGATCGGGACCACCGAACCGAACCGAACCAAATGTATACTTTTACCTCATCGTGACGACTCTTTTGAAGACCAACTCCAATTCGACCAAAACCCGAGATGCAAAGGAAGTCCAAATGAGGAGCTTTGGCTCAGGATCCAGTTGGGAACCAATGAGTGAGCTTCATGATTGGGCTTCGCTGCGGGACATGTGCTAAGGGGTTGTCGATGTCTATAACTTTGGATCACTATGTGTAGGGGGTACGTAAACGGATTTAGGGCCAAAGTGGCCTAGGTACGACTAAAGAGCTATAGACCAAAGAAGTGGGATCATTTGTAAAGGTTTGGTCATGACTCCATGTGGTAAGCTTGGTAGTAGCAGTAGTTGTACAAGTTGAACTCCGTCACTACTTCGATGGGTCTAGTGATCGAAGCGGTAGATATCGTATGCTTTACGCACTGAGTGAGAGATGCGAGGATGGTTGCTATGCTTGATTTGTTTGCCATCATTATGACATGCACACCCCCACCCCCGTTATCTTTATACCATCTGTTCAGTGGCACCTTAGAGTATTGTACGATATGTAGTGCTAACTCTTCGGTTGCAGGTCCAGGTTCAGGTATGGTTTAGTATACCTTTTATTGTTCTGTTTAGCTGCTTATCGCTCATACCAGAATTTTTGTCTAACCCAGAGTTTTATGTCTCTTCTTATTACTCTGGGTGCTCTCACGAGCATACTAGAGACAGGTTAGCTGGGCATGCACGAGTAGTTGATCCGGAGACGAGCAGGAGGCTTCTACGTATGATATATGTATAGATATTCTCCCTGTGTTGCTGAAGATCACTGCTTGGGCATTAGTAGTGCATCTTCTACTTTAGCTTTCTTTTGTTTAGAGACAATAATTTGGAAAGTTGTAAGAAGCTATATTTGGATTTTCGCTGCTATGTTGGTTTAGTTTTCAGCTTATGCACTGTCTCGCCTGTTTTATGTCAAGATTATGTTATTATTATATTATGTTCCATGCGCTGTGAGACATTCTACAGGTTCCTTGTTAGTTCATTCTCCTCTTTCCTTTCTTTGGCGACCGTTCCATGCTAGTCGGGCATGGGTACAGCGCACCTTCCGAGGAAATGCAGGCTGGTGCAGGGCGGCCCGTCACACTTGGTATCAGAGCTCTAGGTTGCGTAGTTAACCTAGGGAAGTTATCAGGGAGAGGTAATACGTATATGAGAGCGCGTATTTGTGATTATTTTGGTTTTCAAAAGCTATATATATATTATTATTATAGCTAAGGATGAAGTCGCACCGCACTGACACCACTATGGAGATGGTTAATCGTTTTCTCTGTATAGATTGAACGATGAGCCGATACGTAAGGGGTACTGGTAGAGGAGCCAATAATGGGAATGCTGCTGAGATGAGGACGATGTTTACTGACCTCATGAGAGAGATGCTTAGGGATGCACAGAGGGCAGCTCCCAATGCTGGTAATGGTGGTGGTCCAATAGTGCAGGCGCCTAGGGCCGATTTCGCCAAGCTGAATAAGGATTATATGAGTCTTGGTGGGATGCCGTTCCATAGAACTAAGTCGGCTACGGATGTTCAGGATTGGTTGGATAGCTGCGAGCGTATATTCGAAGATTTGGGTATCGAGGATGCGATGAAGGGAAGGCTAGCATCCCGTCAGCTGCAAGGACGGGCAATGAATTGGTGGAATGCTATAAAGGCAGCTACTCCCGAGGATCAGATTACTTGGGATCAGTTTAAGGCTCGCTTTAGCGATAAGTTCATTCCAGCTGCTCAGAAGTCAGTGTTGTTTAAGAAATTCTTAGAACTCAAGCAGAATGGCAGAGCTGTCTCGGAGTATATTGCCGAATTCGACACTTTGTCGAAATATGGGTTATCTCTTATTGATACTGCCGAGAAGAAGAACGAGAAGTTCATAACTGGTTTGGATGGATACTTGGGGGAAAGTTTATTAACCATATCGATGAGACGTTTGAATTGATTGTGGGGAAAGCATTGAGGTCAGAGAGTCTTTACCCTAAGTCGAAGACCGAGGTCGCATCTGCAAAGGAGCCAAAGCCGCAAGCAAGCGGTGGAGGCAAGAATGGTTCTTAGAATAAGAGAAAACAAAATCAGACCAAGGATGACCAGAAGAAAAAGAATAAGCAAGATGTTGAGTGCTTCAACTGAGGTAAGAAGGGCCACTATGCCAAAGAGTGTCGGATCAAGCCAGCTGATAGGAAGTGCTTCAACTGTGGCCAAGTGGGACATCACAAGGACAAGTGTCCACAACCCCATAAAGAAAAGCAGATGGTGAAAGCATATGCCCTTAATGTTGTTCCTTCTTCGTCGAATGCCCCAACTGCAGCGGAGAAGGGAAAGAACGTCGTTATTCAAGGTATGCTTTCTGTTTATGATGTTCCTGTTATAGTTTTTTTTGATACCGGAGCTTCCAATTCTTTCATATCTAGTGACCTTGTAGATAGGTTGGGATTGGAGCCTGAGATTGTCGATAGACCTTTAGTAGTGACGAACCCGATTGGTGGTTCGACTAACCTTAACATGATTTGTCGTAATGTGGTCTTATCGAGTCATGGATGCATGTTTGTTTGTGATTGCTTTGTTTTGGGCTTTACTGGGTTTGGCATTATTTTGGGAGTCGATTGGCTCTAAAGATACGGGGTGGTGGTAGACTGTGAGGGCTTTTTGGTGACAGCTAGAGTGGGTGATGGGCGGAGGATAGTGTTTGGTGGTCTACCCGGTGATGGGGTAATGGCTAGTTTTATAAATTCCCTCAACATTCCGCATAGTGAGTTGTCAGGTTTGCCCATGGTTGGCCAGTATCCGGACGTTTACGAAGAAGTGACCGGGATTCCACCACACCGAGAGATTGAGTTTCATATTGATCTAGTGAAAGATGCCAGACCTATAGTGATGCCACTTCGTCGTATGGCACCAAGGGAGCAGCGAGAGCTTGGGGTGCAAGTCAGTGATCTTTTGAAGAAGGGATTTATCAGAAGGAGTGTTTCTGAATGGGGAGCACCAGTTGTGTTTGCTACCAAGGCGGATGGTTCCCTTCGTTTGTGTGTAGACTACCGTGAGTTGAATAAAGTGACGAGGAAGAATAAGTATCCTCTACCGCGGATAGATGATTTGTCTGATCAGTTGAGTGGCGCGAAAGTATTCTCTCAGTTAGATCTAGCGACAGGTTTCCCTCAGCTTAGAGTGGAAGCTGAGAGTATAGCTAAAACGACATTTCGGACGCCGTCTGGATTTTATGAGTGGTTGGTTATTCCATTCGGGCTGACCAATGCCCCAGCAAACTTTGTGGATCTTATGAATAGGGTATTCAGAGATCAGTTGAATAAGTTTGTCCTTGTGTTCGTGGATGATATTTTGGTCTATTCGAGGACAGAGGAAGAACACAAGGAACATTTGAGGATAGTGATGGAGGTGTTGAGAAAACACCAGTTGAAAGCAAAATTCTCTAAGTGTCACTTCTGGAGGAGGGAAGTGAGATTCTTGGGCCATGTTGTTTCAGAGAATGGTATTGCCGTGGACCCTGCGAAGGTGGCTACGGTACAAGATTGGTTTACGCCCAAGAATGCAACGGACATAAGAAGTTTCTTGGGATTAGCTAGATATTATCATAAGTTTATCCAAGACTTCTCCAAGATAGCAGCACCGTTGACTCAGTTGACCAAGAAGAATCAAGCCTTCGTCTGGGACGAAAGGTGCGAGAATGCATTCAAGAGCCTAAAGGAAAAGTTGACATGTGCACCAGTGTTAGTCATTCCTAAGGGGAATGAAGAAATGACGGTATATACGGATGCATGTGGTACCAGACTAGGTGCTATATTGATGCAAGGAGGTAGGGTTGTAGCTTATGTAAGTAGGCAACTGAAACCGCATGAGAAAAGATACCCTACCCATGATTTGGAATTGGCAGCGATCGTGTTTGCACTGAAGATGTGGAGACATTATCTCTTGGGAGAAAGATTCGAGTTGTTTACCGATCATAAATCGTTAAACTATCTCTTCTCTCAGAAAGATCTAAATCTCTGGCAGCAAAGATGGTTAGAATTCTTGGCTTCCTATGATTTCGACATCGCATATACACCAGGAAAGGGCAATGTGGTGGCTGATGCATTGAGAAGAAGACATGCCAGTTTAGGGGCTATGTTTCTAGAATGGAAGCAACTGGAGTACATCGCTGGGTATGATTTCAGACCAAAGTGCGAATTGGATCCAGAAATGTTAGCAAGTTTGACGATCAGACCCACTTTGATTGAGCGGATTGGTTCCAGTCAGAGGAACGATCCTAACCTATTGGAAATCATCTCAAAGTTAGAGATGGGAATCGACGGAGAGATGAACAAGTATGGGCTTGATCGAGATGGATGACATAGAAAGAATGGAAGGCTAGTTATACCCAATGTCAATGGATTGAGAGATAAAGTGCTTAGAGAATGTCATCACTCAAAATTGACTATACATTCCGGTGATAACAAAATGTATCGAGAAATGAAGCAGACCTACTACTGGGAAGAGATGAAAAGAGACATTGGGAAGTTTATATCCAAATGCATGAATTGCCAGCTAGTTAAAGCTGAGCAAAAGAAGCCTAGTGGTTTGCTACAACCATTAGAAATTCCAGAATGGAAATGGGAACAAGTGTCAATGGATTTCATTGATGGGTTACCAAGGACTAGGTCGGGCCATGATAGTATTTGGGTGATTGTGGACCGATTGACCAAAAATGCAAGATTTATACCCGTCAAGTCAAACAGGACGGCAGCTAAATTAGCGGAACTGTATGTAAAGTGGGTAGTGAGATTTCATGGAATACCCAGGGGCATTGTGAGTGACTGAGATCCGTTGTTCACTAGTGGATTTTGGAAGAGCTTACAAGAGGCGTTAGGATCAGAATTACATCTCTGTACCGCGTATCATCCTCAGACCGACGGACAAACAGAGAGGGTGAATCGAGTGTTAGAAGATCTCTTGAGAGCTTGTATATTGGATTTCGGTGGATCATGGGATGACCATTTGCATCTAGTAGAGTTTGCATATAATAATAGTTATCAATCCACTACTGGTATGGCTCCGTTTGAAGATTTTTACGGAAGGTCGTGCAACTCACCGTCATGTTGGGTAGAAACTGGTGAGAAGTTTGTGTTTGGACCCGATGTGATAAGAGAAACTTCAGCTAAGATTAAGATTATCCAACAGCGAATGAAGGCTGCCCAAGATAGGCAGAAAAGTTATGCTGATAAGAAGAGAAGAGAGTTGAAGTTCTCCATTGGCGACTTGGTGTTTGTCAAGATTTCTCCATTAAAGAGCGTAATACGATTTGGCAGGAGAGGCAAGTTAGCACCAAGATTTGTTGGTACATTCCCAGTTCTTGAGCAAATTGGGAATTTGGCATACAAGGTTGAATTACCAGAGAAGATGGCAGGAGATCACAACGTACTTCATGTTTCCCAGTTAAGGAAGTTCGTACACGACCCAGATGTGACTATTTCACCTGATCAGTTGGATGATATCGAAGTTGAACCCAAGGTGGTTGGGAACCGCAAGCCTATGCGTATTGTTGGGAACGATACGAAGCAACTTCGAAGGAAAGCGGTGAATCTAGTCAAAGTCCAGTGGGGCGAGAATGAGAATGACTGTACTTGGGAGACATAGGAGAGCATTAGGAAGACGTATCTGGAACTCTTCGCCTGGTAAGATTTTAACTTCAATTTAGTCTTTCTACATGCTAGGATATGCTTGTTTGTTTGTTTTGCATGTTTGATTGTTGTATGTGGCTGGTAGGCATGCGGGATCCTTTGTATGTTCTGGGTTAAGGAATTTCGGGGACGAAATTTCTTAAGGGAAGGAGAGTGTAAGGACCCGCATTCTACGCATCGAAGGATCGTAGAATATTTATTTCCTATACATACGATGTCGTATGGTCATATAACTTTAGGAGACGACTATTGGGGCCATTTCCCACGTTCATGATTTTTGCCGATTTTTAAATGACCGTTTTGCCCCTAGATGATGCTGTTTTGGCCATAACTTTTGATTGGAAAGTAATTTTGACCTGAAACTACTTCCATTAGATTCGTTTGATGGTTTACAATTCCGTAGAGTGGTCACATTAGCCAAACGGACTCACTGTTTGGGAGATATGGCTGAAACAAGTTTCAGATGGTGAAAAACAGCTTAATTGGGCTTAACCGGGTGATTAACAGCTAGACCCAATGGGTGATTTCGGGATTAGAGATATTTATGGGCTGCTAGGGTTAGGATTTCGGTTTTTCACTCATTTTCCAGCCGCCATAAATCCTCTCTTCAACCTAACAACGACCTCCAACATTTAAAAACACCTCTAATCACTTCTTAATCAAGTTTTAGCTTAAATCACATCAAATTAAGGAGGAATAGCGCCAAAGCAAGGTTAGAGCTGCTGTGTTGCATTGGGAACAACGCCATAACAGTAGATTATTTCAGATCTAATTCATTTGTGGACAAGGTGAGTGATTTGCATAGTTCCTCACTAATTATGGTTAATTAAGTGTAATTAGTGTTGATTAGCGAATTTATACACTAATAAATTCTGGAAAAATATTTATAAATTGTTAAATAATGTCTTAGACCTCTCTTATAAACTTGGGTTAATTTGATTAAGTTTAACTAATCATACCATTAGTTTTGCCTAAACATGCTTAAGGGAAAATATGAGATTTTGGGTATGTTTGATCCATTTTACATGCTATAGTGGTTGTTTTGGTGTTTATGATCGATTGTACATGTTGCTATGACTGTGTGATATGTTTTGTGATTGATTAGAACTGTTAGATTGGTCGAAAACGCCGTTGTATGGCGTAAAACAATCGCTGGAAAGTCGCAGGAATTATGCAGGGTTTCGAACCGGATCGGATCGGATTATTGGACTCGGATCGGATAGGGGAACCGGGCAAGTGGACTCGATCCGGATTGGAACTTAGCATAAGGGGCTTGGCGAGAAGGAAGGCCATTTGCTTAGAATTGGAGTTGGGCAAGGGATCGGATCGGAGAGACCAACAGGGGATCGGAGAGGAAGCAAGGGCGTAGGGATCGGATCGGAGGACCAAGCTTGGAGCTGGAGTTGGAGCGAAGCACCGGTTCTGATCGGGACATCTAGGAGGGAGCAACCACCGAACCAGGCATAGGGCATCCGAACCGAACCGGGGCTGGAGGACCGAACCGAGAAGGAATGGATCAAGGCATGAGAACCACCGAACTGAACCGGATTGGGACCACCGAACTGAACTAAATGTATACTTTTACCTCATCGTGACGACTCTTTTGAAGACCAACTCCAATTCGACCAAAACCCGAGATGCAAAGGAAGTCCAAATGAGGAGCTTTGGCTCAGGGTCCAGTTGGGAACCAATGAGTGAGCTTCATGATTGGGCTTCGCTGCGGGACGTGTGCTAAGAGGTTGTCGATGTCTATAACTTTGGATCACTATGTGTAGGGGGTACGTGAACGGATTCAGGGCCACAGTGGCCTAGGTACGACTAAAGAGCTATAGACCAATGAAGTGGGGTCATTTGTAAAGGTTTGGTCATGACTCCATGTGGTAAGCTTGGTAGTAGCAGTAGTTGTACAAGTTGAACTCCGTCACTACTTCAATGGGTCTAGTGATCGAAGCGGTAGATATCGTATGCTTTACGCACTGAGTGAGAGATGTGAGGATGGTTGCTATGCTTGATTTGTTTGCCATCATTATGACATGCACACCCCCACCCCCGTTATCTTTACACCATCTGTTCAGTGGCACCTTAGAGTATTGTACGATATGTGGTGCTAACTCTTCGGTTGCAGGTCCAGGTTCAGGTATGGTTTAGTATATCTGTTATTGTTCTGTTTAGCTACTTATCGCTCATACCAGACTTTTTGTCTGACCCAGAGTTTTACGTCTCTTCTTATTACTCTGGGTGCTCTCACGAGCAAACTAGAGACAGGTTAGCTGGGCATGCATGAGTAGTTGATCCGGAGACGAGCAGGAGGCTTCTACGTATGATATATGTATAGATATTCTCCCTGTGTTGCTGAAGATCACTTCTTGGGCATTAGTAGTGCATCTTCTACTTTAGCTCTCTTTTGTTTAGAGAGAGTAATTTGGAAAGTTGTAATAAGCTGTATTTAGATTTCCACTGCTATGTTGATTTAGTTTTCAGCTTATGCACTGTCTCGCCTGTTTTATGTCAAGATTATGTTATTATTATATTTTGTTCCATGCGCTGTGAGACATTCTACAGGTTCATTGTTAGTTCATTCTCCTCTTTCCTTTATTTTGCGACCGTTCCGTGCTAGTCGGGCATGGGTAGAGCGCACCTTCGGAGGAAATGCAGGCTGGTGCGGGGCGGGCCGTCACACCAACGTTACCTCAACTCATCTACTCTCCTTACCTTCCACTGTGGGTCCCATGGCACTTCCGCTATTGTTCCTCCTTCTTCCCCAATAGGTTGTACCGACCTGATCGGAGGAAAACTATCAAATATCCACTGTCCTCTTCAATCTCTCTCCTTCCACTTCCTCAACGGATCATTCCAGTTACAATCTCCTCGACGCCATAACTTTAGGGCATCTTCTCCACCACTACCATCAACTTCATCCACGATGAAAGACGCCATGGCCATGACCATCGACTCAGAGGTATAAAGAAACGAAGAACGTGCTATTAAGGGACGATTCGTGCAGAATAACATATAGTTCATTGAATTATAACTAACTTAAGTTATTAATATTTGAGCCGAGGTTCTAAAAGAAATTAAATATATATAAAAAGATACAAAGGGTAATACTAAAAGACCCTCTACTTATTTATATACAACCGTACATGACGACTCACTTATGTCCATAAATTTAAACTTGTCTCGTGCTCAACTTGCGCAGAAAGACGACGTTGTTTGATAACAACCTATGTGGTCCATAACACGTGGGAGCTAGCGAATCGATACAACTAAGCTATGCGACTAGCATATTCAACCTCTTAACTTGGCGAGGTTCAAATATTTACGTGTGTCTCCCGATCGCTTCAGTCAACGACTTTGACTTAACAGCTACCATCAGGCACAGTATGAAGATTGACTAGCAATCTATACAGAAAAGAAGACACGACTTCTCAAAAAAGTTGTGACTATTCAACATCCTCTTTCTTCAAAACTGATGACTTCTCCGAAGGTGCAACTCAACAGATCCAAAGCACATCCCGTCTACGATGCAATGTACTTCAAGGGGCAAAGTGTTGATCTGCCTTTCGTCAGGGCCGTCAAGACTCATAGGCAAGGTGATCAAGATTTGGTTGGGATGCCTCCGTGAACCACGAACTCGAAGTGGGTAACATGTAAGCCTATGGAATCCCGGCTCAGCCTTCCCTGGTTTAGCCTATTTCTCAATTAACAAAAGCAATGGATAAATGGTGTGGGTTCGACTCGGCATACCGACCTGGAGTCATATCGACCCAGAATATATACCTAAAGACACGTTCTCCTGCAGCTCAACAAAGCCTACTCGCACCTATTATCTCGGATCGGCTGTAACGTGGCTCTACTGACCCGGAGCCAACTCCATCTATAAATAGTCCCCCAAAGCTCAAGGAAAATGACTTTTGGCATTTTATCGCTTCTATACTCTGTACTATTGTCTTGTATTCAAATTTTTGAGAGATAAACAATCATTGTACTCGCTTCCTTTATAAGAAAATATAAAGTGGACGTAGGCTTGTTAACAAAAGATCATTATAAACTTGCGTGCGATTTCTTTTACTCGTTTTTCATTTATATTTCTTCATTTTACTCTCTACATAAATCCCTATTTAGGTGTCGTGCCACTTTTTAGTGTCAACAATCGATTCTCAATCATATAGATTATAGGATACATACGAATAAACGGTTTTTACAAATAGGTGATGAAAAAGAAAAGAAAATTAATGAATTCTGAAGCCTCTTCATCAAATTTTGTACAACGCAAGGTCCGAAAATTATTCCAGGACACTTTGTAGCATATTCTTAAGCTTCACCTCTTTATCCCTGATGTTGTCGGCATCATCAACTAAATCAATCTTGGTTTTGAGAGCTCGATTGAATGCTTTATTGGTTCTTGTGAGAAGCTTGTTTGCTTTCTCGTATTTGGCATTACCCTTTTTGAGATGATATATCTCCTTTTTTAAATATTAACTTGATTGACATATTAATAGGTACGATGTTTAACATTGTCATTCCCTTGGTTTCCATAATATTTCCGAATTGCATGTTTTACCCTTTTAACATAGTTTTTTTACAAGGTCCTCGTTTAAATCCTTCGGAAGGTTTGATGAATAAGATAATCTTTCGGCAGGTTCTTTCTTGAGTCTCGTACTCTAGACGAACTTGGAGAAAAGCACCATCGAATTCTTGTTTTCTTTGGTGAGACTCTCATTCAGAAGGAAAGCCCTCTTTAGGAGAGAACCCACTTTATCACTTTTAAAAGTCATCAAGGAGAAGACATTCTTGTCACGCTAAAATTATTCATCAGATATGTAGTTATAATTTTTTATTTGCTTATCTAATTCGCTCCACAAGGAGCGTATTTATGCCTGCATTCTACTAATTTAATTCTTGGGAGTGTCATAGCTTTCTTTGTATCTAAAGTTATAAAAATTGTTATACAACTTATCTGTTAACAAATAAGTGAGATGTTAGGGAAAATGATATTGTACCTAAGGAATAGGCGCTGGAGAAGGTATTGCTAAACCCTTTTCGTAACATTATCAAGATTAGAAATCAGTGGAAGCTTAGACGAGATGACAAGCTCTACTGAATCTAAAGCACAAGTATTAGAAGCATATTTCTCCACATTATAAACATCGTCCTTTTTTGGAGATTTGTGATCTTCTTTATGACCCTCGTCAGGGAATGCTTTAGGCTCTTTGTCAGCTACTTCAGCATTGGGATCGCTGGGGTTGCTTTTAGAACTGTCATCGTTATCATCATCATCGATCGAGTCCTCCATGTTATCATCATTCAGAGCCTCATAGTCTTCGTCACTTTTCTCATCGGAAAAATCCTCATCTACATTTGGAATTTCAAAGGAAAGAAGGCTTTCGACGTCTACTATCCCACTTTAAGAAATTTCAACCCCCTTTTGAAGATTGTCGATTTTTTTGGGACTCCTTCGCTATTCCTAAAGGCTGATTGAGGATGCTTAAATCCAGGTATTTATCTTGGTTCCTAGAGTATGTGGTTATAAGGTCATCCGTGAAAGTATTAAATAAAATTTCACCACACAAATAGGCCAAGAAATTGTCCACTTTCTTTTTAGCATCTGAAAAGGAAGCAAAAACCTTAGAAAGGGATCATTACTATTTCCGGAAACCTTTCTTGAGATGGGATGAAAGAGAAGCATATTTTGTACTTGGTCCTCTATTTCTTTTTTGGACCTCCCCAATGCGATGTTCAACTCCAAGTTCTGATTAGAAAGAGAGTGTACTGTGCTCTCCCTCTCGAAAGAGTGGCTTTTCCAGTGTCTAATTTCTTTAAAGTTTCATTCTTCATAGTAGACAAATCAGAAATTTGAGCTTTTAGAGCCTGATTCTCTTCCTTAAGAGTCAACAAGTCAGCAATATCTTTTTGAGAAGAGCAAGTGCCTGATGAGCTGTGAAAGCAAAAGGAAGAATATAAGAAACAGGAGGTAGAGTAATCTAAAGAATACCAAAGTCAAAACATTATCGAATAATGTTGAGTTATAACAGTCTTCTGTTCTCAAGAGGAACTAAAATGGATAACGGTATGAAGGGGAGTCAAATGTCACCTTAACCAAGGTAGTAAAAGAAATTTCCTATATGGTACTTGAAGTGGAACCAATGACGTTGGCGGGTATGAGGAAACGAAGAGGTGCCCAAGGCTTTGTATATATCCCCCAAAAGAATAGAACTGGAAGGTTATAAATGTGTGAGGGATCCCCCCTAGCAAGGGGAACTTACATCAGAGCTTCACCCTGGGTAGCTTGTTGAGAGACATCAGGAAGTGGAATGGTGGATGTAAGAGGAACTTCCAATTTCTCACATTCTCCTTTCATTGTTGCAACATAAATGGAATCAATGACTTTGCCTTTTTGCTATATTGGCTTTTGACCAAAGACTCAGTAAGTCTCTTTCGCACCGCCACCTTTAGATTATAAATTTCATGCTTTATCTCTTGACTTTGAGGCAGAGCAGGGGCAATGCTAGAAAGAGGAGCGACACCCAGAGTGTCAAAGGCAGAGGCTGTAAAAAAACAATTGGAAAATATATCAAGAAAACTTTCTTATTCCCGAAATAAAATTTGGTTCTTACCCAAGTGATCAAGACAAATGGGTAACATAGTAGGAAAGTTACGCAGATCACCCCTAGTTAAGTAGTAGGCACCCAATAGCGGACAATGAATTACTTGTGGACTTACTACAATTTTCTTACCGATACGAAGAATGAAGTGCTTCGTAAAGAGGAAAAAAGTCAAGAGAGAGGATCTTTTTCGTAATGTCACATAAGCTTTCGCCGTATGGTCCATTATGGTCTTAGTCTCGGTGCTTGGAGGCTTTGGTACAATACCTGGAAATAAAATCACAATACTATTGGTTGAAGAAGAGCTATGTAAAGTATAAGTAATGAAAGTAATTACCAAGCTTAGTGAAAGCTCCAGAAATGTCAGGGGAACATTGGAAAAATAAAACCTGATGTTCCTATCCCTTGAATTTATTAATGCTTCCTTCGACCTACTTTAGTGAAAGGCTAGCTCAGTAAATATGAGGATTTACTAAACCTAGTTTTACCAAGTGAACCAACAATTCAAGAGTAGAGGACTATGGGAAGAGTACCTAGACTTCCAAGAGAGAACCTCCAATCTTAGCATATATGTGTAAGCATTGAAGCCGAGCTGAATTCGGGACATGTTAAGATGATGGAGGAAGTTGGAAACAAAATAAGGGAAAGGAGTAAAGCCTACGTGCCAGATGCGAATAGCAGTAAAAGCAAAGAATCCCCTTTGGAGGTTTGTCTATAGTCTCTTCTACTCTAGAAGGGATGGCAACGACTCCCATAATACCGAAATCCTCCAAAATTGAGTTGACTTCATCTTAGTTGGAAAGAGACGAATGTTTCTCAATAGCAACAACCTTAGGAAGGGACTTTTCTGTAACCTATTGGGAAGGTTCACTTCCACTAACAGCAGGAGCTTTACAACTAGCCTTCCTAACTGACTTCTTCTTGTCAGACATAATGCTGCTAGATAATGTTATTTCGGTTATAATAATAAAAAATGATAAAATAATAAGATTATGCTAAATATGAAAAGAGTCCTTTCGTCTTTATCAAAGCCCTTCTAACATCATAGTAGATTACTATCTACAATCGAAATAATTGAAATGCCACTGGAATAAAAAATATCTAAAAAATCTTTTGGTATGGGTAAAACACTCTTGCCATTAAAATTGATTTGACAAATTTCAATTATCATAATTTATTCTCTTAAATTGAGAATTTTGGATTCAAACCCAAATTATTGAAATAAAATCTAAGGGTGTCATATCTGACTGAAATCAGGAAAAAATTAAACTTCGATCCTAAGAAATTCACTCTATAAACAGAGGTATTTCAAATTATCGAGGAATAACTAGATGGAAGTTCAACATTAAGCACAATTTTGGTATAAGATGCAAACATTTACAATATTAATGGATTTCAAATTGATTATTATCAAATCGATTTAAGAACAAAATTCGAAGACACAAAGTTTTAAAGGAAACATCGAATTCAAATCGATCTTAAAAATTAAATCTTGAAAATGAAATGGGAATATTTACACCGAACTTTAATCCTAATGAGTTAATATGATTTGAAAGTTTTTGAAAGCTTTAATGCTCATATATAGTCTCTTCGAATACAGAAAAGTGAAAATGAAGAAGAGAATATAACTATTTATAAAAGAAGATCATTAATAGTACAACCGTTGGATCAGATTTGAATAGATGGATCAAAACTGTAGAAGGCGGGAAAGTTAAATCGTCACCCAGGAAAAGTTGCCATCTGGACTTAATGACTTGAAAAGTTAAGAACACCCCTTCACTTGTGGAGGGGGAAGAGGGAAATTGTTAGCACCAAAATGATCATAGGGAACTAAAAGTAAAAGCTAAGGTGAAGGGGTGCTGAAGAAAGAAAGCCTTTGGCGTAGTTGGAACCATTCCTTCAAATAATTTCTTTTAGAGCCGTAATTGGAGAGGCAAAAGATACTCTTACATAAGGAAAGCCCCTATCAGTGAAAACCAGTGTGCATAAACTTATAAACATTTGCCTCGGAGCATGTGGAAAGAAGCAAGGAATGTCTTTCGGTCAGCCGGAAGGAAATATACAAAAAAAACTTAAGCATCCAAGAAACATCCATACCCCTTAACGTCACCCATAAAAGGATTCGCTAAGGTTTATGAAGCGCTTAGGTATAAAGTAACAACACAGAGACTAAAATTCACAAGACAGAAATATAAAACACAGCGGAAATTTTGAAACAACATTTAATAAAGAAAGTCAAATCACAGGGGTTATTATATTTCCAAAGTACCAAATAGTCATCAACATAAAACCAAATACACTGCCTCGTGGAAAACCACAATATCAGAGTACATAATTAAAGTTATCCCTCTCAATGTCAACACATCAGAAAAACGAGAAGTGAACCAATACATGAGTCTGAATCCAAGCTGAACAATCAAGAATCATTGTTGAGATCCTCCACCTTGCGAACCTGAGGGGGGAGAGGAAGTGAGAAGGAGAAAACAAACTAGGTCAACATATTTCAGGTGTGTTCTAGTAATTTTTAGCATGAGCATTAAATAAGCATTAGACAAATGAATAGTTTTCAGGACATAAGACATAAATGTATAAAGGTAGTTAAAAAAAGTTAAGTATGAACAAAGATTGGCTTCTCATTCATATCCAATATTGATGCACCAACTTACCAAAGATATAATTAGGCTTTACCTATTTTCTGCCCGTCGATCGACTCCTATAACCACAATGTGATAACCTATGCCATCTATGGAACTTGTGGTTATCAAGCCCGAGCCCATCAACTAAAAGGACATAGCCGTTAGTCACAGGCATTACAACGGCTTATTTTTCGCAACCAGCATGATGCATGCTCTTCATTACGTCGGAACACAGGTTGTTCTCGCCTTATTTGGACTTCTTACTATACACTGCAGTTAAGCGTGCCTTCGCCTTTACCTAGTGTGGGACCTCCATAGATGGTAATAAGGATACTGCCTAATACGGGTCCCCGGCCAAATATGCAATTGACATAAGTCACCCCTAGACTTGTTTACCATTTATTTTTTTATTAGGCAACTTATTTTCCCCAATCAGCCGCACGCTGCCGGAACGAACCAAAACTACGATCCACTTATTTTCCCTAGTCAACCTTATGTTGTAGGAACGGACTCCCACTACAATCTTATTATTTTATTAGGCCTCTTATTTTCCCTAATCATCCCCACGCTATCGGAACAGACCAATGAGCCACTTGTTTTTCCCAATCATTCCCGCGCTACCAGAACGGAGTCCACTTCCTTAGCTTATTAATTTTAATTTAACACAATTTAAGTTTAGAAATAAGCCCAATATAACCTCATGTTATATTCCTAGGTTGTATTAAACATTCATAATCAATGTTTATTCTTTAATACAACCCAAACCCACGTTAATTAACATCCAACTAAGTTAACTTATTCCAGTTTATGTGTTTTCATGTTCTCCAATTACACATTAAGTTGTATCGTCAAATTACAGTCTGACACTGATCATAACATTTAATCAGTTCTAACATGCCCAATAATCCCTTTTTATTCAACTTCAATATTATTCTAATTTTAGCGCAAAATAACGATAAAGGCCTAGGTTCTCGTTTAGGTCTATGTCAGCGCTAAAATAAAGGGAAATAGTCTAGGCTACTCGCAAGGCCTAGACTCAAAATAAACAAAACAAATAAAATAGGGCGTAGCCCGAACTGTAAATAAAACCACAACAGAGAAGGGGATAAGAGAACGAGAATTACTTATAAATGGTAAATAAATGGAAATAAACAGGCGTAGACAGTAAATACACTAATATTACAGGAAAACTAAACGCACAAATACTGTAAATAACTGTAAACTTTTAAACCTGTAAATATAAACTATTTAACTGTCTAAATTTTCATTGACAAATTACTAAGCTAAAATCACATAAAAAATCACAAATCTGACGAAGAGAGATTTCCTCATGACCTTTCTTATTCCATAATAACTTTTGCCTCCAGAAGTATTTATAAAAATAAATTGTAAAATTATAGAACCTTTTTATCTCCGTAAAAAAAAAATATTTGGCCCTTCCTAATTTTGAGGATTTGCCTGAGGAAGAAGAAGAAGACAAAAAGAATGAATGTGAAGAAATGAGAGAGGCTCTGTTAGTTTATTTATAGGGTTTACAGGGCATCCTCAACTGTCTAAATTTAAGATTAAATCTAGAGTGGCCACGTCACTAGACTAGCTAGAAAGTGCCACATCAGCCTTAGGTTCAAATTGAACCACCAAAACAAAGCCACGCTGCATAATTAACATGTGAAAATTATAACGTTCGTCGAATAATGCATGTGCACCAAGGCACATGCCTATAGGCGTGTTGGGTTGACCCACCCGCATCTTGAGTCGACAAAGGGAGACGCAAGTGACTATGGGTCGACACTAGGTCGACCCAAGTAGGATTAGGTCGTCCCACTTTATCATTTCACTGTATTTATTTTTAATATATAAATTCTGATTTTTAACATATCTTCTTCAATTCATAACTTATTCATTTTAACTCCGTTTTTAGCAAAGCAAGTGTCTATTTTTATCATAAAATTACAATGGACCCAATGGTGTTAGTCCCATTGTCCAATTCTGAAGTTTATCCAGATTAATATTTAGTTTATTACCCTTTTCTATTTAATTATTGTTTATTACAATTCAGGGTGTTATGCTCCATCAGATAAGCATCACAAACAAGCCTCGTATACAAAATAAGATGATACCAAAGCAACATCAAAAGGCCGATAGCTCCTACAAGTTCACTTCTCCCACAAATAGCCAAAGCTTTTGGAAGAGTACCTCCAAAAATCCCTGTAGCGCAACTATAATTACCCTTCTAAGGGATAGCGAAGGGAGCCTTTACCAGTCTTCCAAACGCGCTTACGCAAAAGAGTCGGAACGAAGCCCACATAATGAAGGAAGGGTCAACCCGCACATATAAATACGACCCGATGGGTCCATAATCCGACTCAGATTTCTCATTTTCAATCTTTTATTTATAGGTTTAAGTTGTAAACCCAAATTCCAAAATCAATTTAGGGAAAAATCTGTAATATCAAAGTTGTAAATAAAGAGATTTATTCTGACAATTGAGGTAATAAATAATTTCTTAATTATTATATGATTATTATCTTATAACATTGTAGGTTCCATCCCGAAAGCATCCAAAAGACCCTAATCTGATAGTAGTACCTTCCAAAGATGCAGAAAGCTCTTAAATAATAGAATAGGTTAATTATTCCAAATTTGAAAATGGAATATCCTAAACCCCGTAGCTTATTACCCATCGATGGTTCCCTAAGATTATCCCAATCATATAAAATTATAGAATCCCTTTTGGGGATCAAACATATCCTTCGTCAGCCTAAGCGCAATCTCATTTAAGAGATCTATATGGTAATTCACCATTAGAAATGTAAGTGATCAAAAGCATTACGCGAGTGGTATAATGCATGGCCAAAGGGCCTAATAAAAAGTGTGATGACCGCCCCGTTCCTCCTGCACCGAACCGAGGAAAGGTGCGATATATGGCATGCCAGGCCGATTTAGGACGATCATTTGGGAAGAATAACTAGGAATAAAACCTGTTGAATAACTCATAGCGCATGGATAATACATAATAATAAAGTATACAACAGAATATAGCAGTGAAGCATAACTGAACAAAAAATCAAATCTTCATAAAACCATAAAATCTCAAGTATAATATATCTGAGTGCATCAATCTCTGAAAACATTATACCTCACTACATCCCTTAGAGTCTCAATAACCATCAAAACACAACGGAAATAAAAATATCTAAATAGTAGGTAGTAATAGTATGCCAGACTCCAGCTCGTCACCACACAACATCAACGGAACTAAACTTGCTACCTACTACTCAGTCTGCTCATCAACAACATTGACGAACAACCCAAGGTAATAAGTGGGAAACTTAAAATATCGAGTCAGACAACAGTCCTAGTGAGAGATAAAATAACTAACAATAGTTACATAGGATAATATGAGTATAGGTAGATAACCCATCCGATCTTCCCAAAAACCAACAAATTAACACGGGAAAATCATCCATCACTTTGTATATTAGAAATAGGAAAGAACAACCTCAATCCCTCTTTTCTTCAACAACCTATGGTGATAGCCTACCCAAAGAAAACAAAAAAGAAAGCATCAGCCATAGAATCCATAGCATCATATATCCTATCTATCACCGTCTACAACCTTGAATCTATCGATAATCGAACTTGCCTTCAACGATCAAAAGGGATAATGGAGAAACCCCGGTTCTATCCAAACTACCATACGTCATCGTGACTTGTATGTTTGCCTTACTTGACAATGACAACTAGTCCCATCATACTGCCCAGGATACACGATCTATCGAATCTGATCCTAATAGGTGTCCCCACAATGCCCCTTCTTTGAGTCTGCTAGAACACTTCGATTACCGATAATTCCTTGGAACTTTAAATCTGTCAAGTCTTTCATCTTGGTGACTCAATCCATTTCTTGAACCATTCCATTATCATCCATGATTGACTCCCATCTTGTCAATCCATCATTGTATTGGATCATATATCGAATCACGACCATTGTCACACCAATCCGACTTCGACCACTCCAATGCAAGTTCACAATCGAAACACCATCCATCCTTAAGTTGCACATCGATCATCTGAAGTCCATTCATCACCAAACTTCACTAGTTGTAAGCCACTACAATCAATCTCCCCTAAAATCAAGCGTACAAGGCCTCCCCGTTGGGTCGGTGCCGACCCATCTACTTAGCCAATTTGGACTGACTAGATGGCCTCTGTCCATCCATGTCTCGAGCATATCCTTCCGGTCCATCTTCCAAGTATTTCGACTTTCCAAAAGAAACTTCTGTCGGCCTATCTAATCTCGAGAAATTAGCCTTAGACTTAACGAAACCAACCCCAAATAACATGAAAATCACAGTGGCCTCGATCGATCATCAAAATGATCCCCACAAATTTTCACCCTCATCCGACCTAAGGTGATGGGTCGATACCAGTCCATACACTTAGTGTATTTCGGCACGAAATTTTTTGTGTCGTTTTCTCTTGCTTTCAGAGCACCTCTACCAAGTTTCATCCGAATCCGATCATCTGAATCTCTGATTTGCCCTGCTCTTCAATCCTAAGATCTATGGCAACCAATTCTAACAAACAACTCAATCAATTTAATCAAAATAAACAGCAATTCAGCAATACATGATCATACAAACATGAACAAATTCCAACTAAAACATAAACATATCACAATTATGAGATTTTCATGATTTGGATCTATACATTTGTATAAACATGATTAATCTATCAATTATCTAGTTAATGTAATCAAATTAGGTTTTTATAGGGTTTTTAAATCTGAATTAAACATATATAATCGGATCTGAGGTGATTACAACATATAACATATGAATATGATCCTAATTTACTCATACAATCTGTAATTTCTGTGTGAGAGATATCTATCACTCATCTAATCCCCAATTCAATGCAAACTTAGTGAATTCAAATCTGGACAGTAATGAAGTTCCCAAATTTGATGCAATTTGATGTGATCTAATCTCCTTTGATGATGATCTATCTTCTAGATGCAATCTATGATGAATTTGATTGATAAGAATGAAGAATTTGGGTTTTAGATTGAACCAGAGAATCACAGATGCCAAACCTAAAGTTTAGAATGAGGAGAATAACCCTAGTTCTCTCCCCAAGCACCACTATTTATATCTGCTGGTCGTTATTCCAATGGGCTTGGTTAAACCCATTAGTTACTAATCAGTTTGCCTAACTGCAGTAAAAACTTAAAACAACGATTCCTCCCAAAGTGCTAAACCAAATCCTTCATATGACCACTCTACGGAATAGTAAACCATCACTTCGATCCAATGCAGCCGATTACATCACCTGATTCGATCACTATCAAAATTTATACTGTAAACGAAAGGATAAAAATGTTCATAATTAGGTTAGGTAAAAATTATGGATAGGTCTCACATCTCCATGAACAATGTATTAAAATCTGAGAATGATCCAACGACTAGGGAATAAAATATAACTATTTTACGATCGATCGATATGAAAATTACGGGTCGTTACATCCCCCCTTTAGGAATTTCGCTCCTGAAATTCCAAAAAAACATGAGAAAACAAGGTATTCTGCATGCCTGCCACCTACGAGCAGCCAATCTACCATGGAATTTAGCATCCCACAATCCATGCATCAAAAATCCTATCCTAGCATGCGAAACTTCTAACAATGCATGACAAAATGGTGTAAGTATGATACGATATATGGGACATACAACTCAAAAGAGTTCTGCATGGGTCGACTTCATACTCTCTTTTGTTTCCCATGTGCAGTCGTCATCGTTCTTTCTCCATTGTACCTTGACTAGCTTAACAACCTCCCTCCTAAGCTATTTCATGTCACTCCCCATGACGTGAAGCAGCTTATGAGGCCTAGAAACTTCGGGTTCGATCTGTAAATCTTCAAACCGATCAGAAGATACCACAACATTCGAGTCGTGCACAAACTTTCGTAGAAATGATACATGAAATACATTATGCACACCCGTCATCTTCTCAAGTAAGTCCAATCTATAAGTGAGCTTTCCAATATGCTCGATAATCGAAAATGGCCCAACAAACCTTGGCGCTAACTTCCCTTTCTTTCCAAAACGAACAATATTTTGTAGAGGCGAAATCTTAATAAATACCAAACTCTGACTGAGAATTCCAAGTCTTTTCGTCGCTTGTCGGCATAACTTTTCTAACGATCTTGGGCTACCTTCATTCTTTGCCGAATGGCTTCAAAATTATCCGTAGTTTCTCTTATCATCTATGGCCAAAGTACTAGCTTCTCGTTAGTTTCTAACCAACAAGATGGAGGATTACACGACCTTTCGTACAATGCCTCATACGGTGCCATCCCAATACTCGACTGGTAATTGTTATTACAAGCAAACTCGACTAAATGTAAATGATCTTCCCACGATCCTCCAAAATCCAATACACAAGCTCTGAGGAGGTCGACCAATACTCGATTAACCCTTTCAGTCTGACCATCTGTTTGGGGATGATAAGTTGTACTCAAACATAGCTCGATTCCCATCGTCTCTTGCAAACTCTTCTAGAATCCATTGGTAAACAACGGATCTGGATCACTAACAATACTCTTTGGAATTCCATGGATTTGAACTATCCACTTAATATATAATGTATCCAACTTCTGTGTCATCCTAATCGATCTGACAGTAATAATACTTGCACTTTTGGTCAAGCAGTCCACAATGACCCAAATGTTATCATTTCCTGCCCTTGTCTAGGTAACCCATCGATGAAATCCACCGACACTTGCTCCCATTTCCATGTAGAAACTTCCAATTGTTGTAATAATCCACATGGCTTTTTCGGCTCGGCTTTAACTAGCAGACAGTTCATACATTTTGAGATGAATTTCCCAACATCTCTTTTCTTACCTTTCCAGTAGTAAATTAATTTCATATCTCGATAAATCTTATTACCACCAGGATGATTTGTCAATCTATAGTGATGACATTCCCTTAAAACTTCCTCTCTTAACCCGTCCAAATCAGGAACAACCAATTGTCCATTCTTGTGAATCCAACCATCTTGATCGACTTTATAATCCTTAAATCCCTTGGGTTCCACTCTCATCTCTAACCCTCGAATGATCTCCGTAATCTTATCGTCTCGTTTTTGGCTTTTGCCAATCCTTTCGATAAGAGTCTGCTTAATTGACAACTTGTTAACATCTCGGGTTCTGACTCACAATGAGCTCTAAAATTAAATCCAACCAAATACTCGAGATATTTCCACTCAGTAAACATGGCTCATAAACTAGCATGTCTCCTACTTAACGCATCGGCAACTGCGTTTCCCTTTCGTGGAGTATAGGCTATACCGTAGTCATACGACGCTAAAAACTCTAACCATCGCTGCTGCCGAAGATTCATATCCTTTTGATAGAAAAGAAACTTCAATGACTTATGATCCATAAACAACTCAAATCTATCTCCCAACAAGTAATGTCTCTAAATCGTTAGAGCAAATACTATCGCCGTAAACTCTAAATCGTGAGTTGGGTAATTTCTTTCGTGCGGCTTCAGTTGTCGACTTGCATAGGCCACAACTCTATCCTCCTGCATTAGCAATGCTTCAAATCTGGTGCTACATGCATCGGCATATACTATCATCTCCTCATTTCCATTTGGAATAGTCATAACATGAGCACTCGTCATTCCCTCTTTTAGAATTCCAAAGGCTTGCTCACACTACACATCCTACGCGAAGACCTGATTTTTCTTTGTTAATCCGGTTAATGGTGCAGATATCTTAGCTAAATCCTTGATAAAACAACGATGGTATTCTGCCAAACCAAGGAAACTCCTAACATCCATTGCATTCTTAGGTTGATCCCAATCCTGAATTGCTGCTACCTTAGTGAGATCTGTTGTTATTCCTTGTCTTGATACGACATGACCCAAAAATCTCACTTATTCCTTCCAGAAGTGACACTTCGAAAATTTAGCCCTCAGCTGATGTCTTCAAAGACTTCCAAAACATTCCTCAAGTGTGTCTTGTGTTCCTCCTCGGTCTTGAGTAAACCAATATATCATTCACGAACAAAAATAAGAATTTATTCAACTGACCTCTAAAGACTCGATTCATAAGATCCAAAAAATATACTATTACGTTAGCCAATCCAAACGACATCACCAGCCACTCATAAAATCTAGATGGTGTTCTAAAAGTAGTCTTTGGCACATTATCCCTAGCCACCCTCAATAGGTGAAATCCCGTTGCTAAATCCATTTCGAAAAATACCTTGGCTTCGTGAAGCTGGTCAAACAAGTCATCTATTCTCAACAATGGACACTTGTTCTTCTTGGTCACCATGTTCATTTCACGATAATCAGCACATAATCCAATAATCCATCAGCCTTAGTTGCAAACACGACTGGTGCACCCCATTTAGATATGCTTCTCCGAATGAATCTGATCGTTCACTTGCACCTCTGACTCTTGTTGTTCCTTGGGCGCCATTCGCCTAAGAGGCATAACAATTGGCCTGGTTCCATCCACTAAATCAATTTGGAGCTCGATCTCTCAATGCGGCTTCAATCTTCTACCTCGTCAAACACATCAGAAAATCCTCGTAAGATTGGCACAGATGACAACCTATCCCATGGAATCATAAGATAATTTGAAAATCTAACCAGAACACCATCCTCTGGTAGACAATGTATCACAAGCGTTTGCCCTTCCACATTCATGATTGTCACCTCAAGCCTCTCGCAATCGAAAATGGCCGCATACCTCTTGAGCCAGTCCATACCTAAAATAATCTCAAACCCAGCGAAGTTCAAAACAAAATAATCACACATAAAATAGCAACCATGACTCGATAAAACAAAACCACAACAAAGCAAAAAATGACTAGACAAACCCCTACTGGATTAGTAATGACTAATAGTCTATCAAAAATTTCAGGTTCTAAACCTAAATTATAAACAAGCTCATTAAAAACAAAAGAATGCGATGCTTCAGTGTCAAAAAAACTCAAACAGAAACATCTCTTATAGAAAGCATACCTTGCACAACAACACTTTCCCCCTTTTCATCCATAGTCGGACCCCTCGAGGAAGATGACACAACATCCAAAGCATGCTCCCTCACAACTCGCTTATCCTTCGGTGGTTCTAGACAATTTTTTTTCATATGCCCGGGCTTGTCGCAGTTATAGCACTTTCTTTCCCCTTAGCGTTCTTACAATCCTTGGAAAGATGTCCCTTCTGTTGACAGTTATAACAAGTAATCTTGCCCTTTGGTTTCTTCTGGCCATTCTTTCCTTGTTATTGTTTTCGATTACCATTCCACCTTTTCTTATTATTACCGCCTTGCTGCAGCTTCAACTCATCCTTAGTTTCAATAGGAGTCTCATCCTTTTATGAAAACATACTCGCCACTCTCAAAGCCTTTTCAACTAAATTCTCAAAAAAGTCATCAATTTGGTCAATGAATTGTTTTCTAATATTCTCATCTAATCCCAAAATAAATTTCTCGTTCTTCTAATAAGGAGTCTCAATATACGAATGAGCATACTTAGATAAAGCTTCAAACTCGACCACGTACTGAAACACTGGTTGACCTATTTGCTTAAGCTCAACAAACTTCTTAAACAACATCGATTTATGGATTGTAGAAATAAACTTCTCCTCAAACTTAGTTCTAGACCGATCCCAAGTAATCTGGCCCTCTGGTTCTCTAAAGTAATAGAGTTCCACCAATCCATTGCTCGGCCATGCAGCTGTCTCATTGTAAGCTTCCTTTTAGTTGCATCGTCAATTACTAAATCTCCAAAAATATGAAAACAAGTATCCAACCAATTCTGAATCTCAACGGTAGGTTCCGTACCGACAAACTACTTGCCACCCAGAGAAGTATAATCCTTGCACAACTTAGAGAAATCCACTGCCCTAGGTGCCTACACAGGAACACCACCATCTACTGCTTCTCCTAGATTGGGGCATCCTCTTTATGATCGATGACATCATGACGTATATAGCAGGATAATCAGGCATAACGACTGCAGCTCCCGACATGCTATCATCGCCTACCCCTTCAGTCGTAGGCTCATCCCTAGTAGAGTGTCTCAAAGTTCGTCAACTCATTCTTACTCTGAAACAAGAGTCAATTCACATTAGAGAAATATACATTAGTGTTCAAGTGCTTACTAACCTACTATAATATACTACATACATATATAATATAGTAATCATGCAAATAAAATTTCCAACATGTCTCTCATACGCGTTTACATTTGCGATCTTCGGGTAAAATCGATTAACCAAAGCTCTGATATCAAATGTGACGACCGCCCTATACCTCCTGAACCGAACTGAGGAAAGGTGCACTGTATGACGTGCCAGACCGATATGGGATGATCGTCAGGGAAGAATAATTTGAAATGAAAATGTTGTATAACTCACAAGGCATGGATAATATATAATAATAAAGTATACAATAGAATACGGAAGTGAAGCATAACCGAACAGAAAATCAAACCTTCATAAATCCATCAAATCTCAAGTACAATACATCTGAGTACATGATCTATGAATACATTATGCCTCACTACATCCCTCAGAGTCTCAATAACCATCAACATACAATGGAAATAGAAAATAAATGTCTAATTAGTAGGTAGTAATAGTGTGCTAACCTCCTGCTTGTCACCGCACAGCATCAACGACATCAAACCTACTACCTGCTACTCAGTCTGCTCATCAACAACATTGATGAACAACCCAAGGTAATAAGAGGAAAACATAAAACCTTGAGTCAGACAATAGTCTTAGTGAGCGATAAAATATCTAACAATAGTTACGTAGGATAATATGAGTATAGACGGATCAACTATTTGATCTGTCCAGCAACCAAAAAGTTAATACGTGAAAATTATCCATCACACGATATATTAGAAATAGGATAGGACAACCCCAATCCCGCTTTTCTTCGACAACCTATGGTGATATCCTACACAGAATCTACCATAGCATCCATAACATCCAATATCCTAGCTATCACCGTCTACAGCCTTGAATCCATTGATAATCGAACTTTCTTTCAACGATTAAAATAGCTAATAGAGAAACTTTAGTTCTATCCAAACTACCATATGCCATTGTGACTCGTATGTTCGCCTTACTTGATGAAGACAACAGGCCCGTCGTCACTGCCTAGGGCAGATGATCTATCAAATATGATCCTAACGGGCATCCCCACAATAACCCTACTTTGATTCTGCTAGAACACCTCGATTACCAATTATTCCTTGGCGCTTCAAATCTGTAAATGCTTTCATATTGTGACTCAATCCATTTCACGAACCATTCCATTATCATTCACGATTGACTCCTATTATGTCAATCCGTCATCGTACTGGATCATATATCGAATCACGACCAGTGTCACACAATTCCGCCTTTGACCACTCCAATGTGAGTTCACAATCGAAACACCATCCATCCTTGAGTTGCGCATCGATCATCTAAATTACATTCATCACTAAACTTCACCAGTAACCCCTGGAAGCCACTACAATCAAGCCACCAAAAAATCAGGTGCACCAGGTCTCCCGTTATGGGTCGGTACTGTTGGAGAATAGAATTTTGATGACAACAACCTTGTTTCAATTATTAACATTGTTAATTATAAAATATATATTAACATATTTACCCAGAATATATATATAAGAGCTCAAGAATATCAAAGTAATAGAGTCTAGTTAATATGTAAAACTCTGGTTAGCACTTTCAAATTATGTTTTCAAATGATTTTTACTTATGTTTTCAAACATATATGTTTATTATATAGTTTATATATTATTAAATTTTATAATATATGTTTATAATTATAATATATAGTTTTATATCATATAATTATATATATATATATATATGTTTATATGTTTAAATTACATATTACTATGTTTTTATACTTTTGAAAATGTATTTTAAATAACTAGTTTTAATTCAAGAATTTCCAAAATATATATATTGATTTAAACACTTGAAAAATGATTTTGAAAATTCAAATATCATACATATGTCAACATACAATATTTGACATGTCGACATATAACCGTCACTTTTTCAAAATTCAAGGAAGTTTCTTTTCATTATTTAAAATGATTCAGAACTGTTGCAACCTTTGGAACTCTATATAAAGGGGTCATTTTCGAATTGTTAACCAAATTTCTTATCCTTCTTCATCCTTACTCTTACCATCATTATTCTAACTTAATTTCTTGATTTCTACACTTATACTCTGCTGTTTTCAATACAAATTACATCATTCTCTTTCCCTTCTCAATCTCTATCAAATACTCTCTGTTTGGAAGTGCTATTCAAGGTTTCTAGGGATGTTTGTAATTATTAAGAAAAAGGTGTGCTCCATATAGCATGTAAATCAAGGAAAGGGAGCGGTGTGAACCTTGTAGCCTTGAAATCAAGGGTGTGAAATCAGTGTGAACCTTGTTGCTGCGAAATCAAGGGTGTGGAATCAGTGTTAACCTTGTAGCCGTGAAATCAAGGGTGTTGTACGATTGGTACTAATATTAATAAAACTCTGTGCAATCCAGTGTGGCATGGGACTGGACGTAGGAGTAATCCAAACCAATATAAAATTCGGTGTGTTCTTTCCTTTTCTGCATTTTATTTATGTTTATATCTGCATATGTGATTGTTTCTGTTGTGATATTCCATATGTGATTCATATAGTTGTATGAATAATCGTTAATTGTTTAAGTTTTCCATAATCTCTTTAAAACACCATTCACTCCCTCTAGTGTTAGTTTTTCCTTATGATATATGATTCTCAACCCCAACAATTGGCATCTGTGATTCTGATGGCTTCCTCAAGCACACCAAAAACCAAGAAATTGACCAAAACTCTCAAAGGTCATCTCTACAATGATCTGGAAGCTATTCAAGCCTATATTGACTATGTTACTAATGGAAAAGTCAATATATGAATTTTTGCTATCTTTGAAGACTTTCCTTCTTATGATCTTCATTCTCTTTTTGAACAAAATAAAGTTTTAAGCTTGATAGATTCTCGAGATAATGATGAAATATGTTACCCGAATCTAGTCAAAATGTTTTATGCGAATTTGAATCATAGCTTTTACGAAGGAAATGAAAATCAAGTTTAGAGTAGCATAAAAGGCACTCAAATTATTTTAGATTGTGAATTTTGGGAAATATTTTAAATTGTAAGAGCATGGGTTCAGATTTTTCGGATTTTGAAATTGATGAACAAGATTCTTGAAAGCGATGAATATATGGATTTAAAAAATCACTGTTTTCGCCCAAAAGCAAGAATTGTCAACCTCTTACTTCAACATACTCTCACTCCCCATTCTAGAAATTTCAATATCCTACCCTTAAGGTCTACAAGGTCCTTTTTTCCATCTTTGGCAATTATGATATTAATTGGGCCGATGTAATCATAAAAGAGTTCAAGCCTAAAGAAATGTCCACCAAAGAAAATACTCTCTATCATGGAGTTTATCTTACCCGCATCTTTGAATATTTTGGATAGATCTCAGCGGATTGGAATTTGTACCAAGAAAGGTTTTTAACTCGTAAAATATAGAACTTATGCAAATTCCAATCACTTTTAAGCCTTATGAAACATTTTTCGATAAACAAGCTCGAATGGAACAAGAGGAAAATTCTATGGAAATCGACGAAGAAGAAGAATCCTCTTTGGAAAATGCAGAGTGTCCAACAACTAGTAGAGCCATATCCAAAGAATTGCTTGTCCAAAACCAAGTCAAGTTAGGCAAGAACCAAAAGAAGATCGAGAAGACGTTTAATCAGATGTCTTCTAAAATGAACAAGTTCTTTGGAAAAATAGGAAGAAAACTTGAAATATCATCTTCCTCCTCCTCATCCACTGAAGTCTATGCTTATTAGTTTATGTTATCTTTTCGTAGTAGCTTGTATTTCCTTTCGTATTTCCATATTTCGTACTTCTAGCTTTAAATTTCATGTAACACTTGCTTGTAATCATTTAGTAGTAATGAATGATTATCATCTTCTGTCAAAACAAACTTTAAACCTCTGTAAAAACATTAAAATTAAATAATATAATATATTCAAAAAGTATGCAAAAATTCAAAATACCCAAAATACATAAGGGTATGTCGACATGTTTAAATTGACGTGTCGACATATAACTGTCGGGAAATTCAAATAGTTTCAAATTTGAATTTTTGAATAACTAGCTTATATCTCTTCATTTCAAACTGGAGAGGAATAATTTCGTATTCCGGATTCAAGCAAAGCTTCTGCCATGAAAGTTTTTCTGAATTTTTAATTTACAATTTCAATAAAGAAAATGTTATAAGTAGAAAAACAGTGACAAGCAAATTGAATTTAATGATTAAACAGAAAAAAGGAGATAAATAATCTAATAAAGTTATTATTATTACTTCTTGTCATAACATTCCTTTTTCCAAACAATCAAAGCTATTTACCATGGTTTTTTTTTGAGTAAATTGGTAAATTTAAAAAAATGAACTCAATCTCTTGGCCCCGAGCAATTTGTAAAAATATTCTAAAAAATGTTAAGACATACCATGCTGATCTAAGGAATACACCAGGTTGTACTATGGTTTTGTTGGTATGTATTTATAATATTCACTTAATACAAACACACTGAATATTTTCTTTATTATTAAAATATATAAGACCCTTTATCTTTTTCTTGCAGTACTCGTTCTGTGAAAGAACCTAAATCATTGATAAAAAAGAAGGCGTTGAAGACAAAATCCTAAGAATGAGGAAATGGGATTTATCAAAACTAAAAGACATCGACTTAACAAAAGTTGATGATAACAAGGTAAATCGTGTTTATAAATATTTATTTTTATATTTAATTTAGTTACATGTTTGCATTACTTTCTTCTTATAAATTTCAGTACCACAGTACTGTTTGTGTAAATGATTGTTCAACTGAATTTTCTTCTGTACATATACTACTACATGATAGAAAAAAATTATCATTTCTAATATTATTTGAAGTTCTTACATAAAGTATATAAATAATTTAAATAGCATATAGAAAAGATAAATACATTTATCATTTTAGATTAATAAATAAATAACATATTGTACTGTAATTGCATATCATACTTCCAAATGCATATTAAACATTTTTAACATAATTTGAAGTTTTTACATAATGTGTTCAAATGATATAAACAGAATATACAAAAAGATATATGTATTTATCTTTTACATATTCTAATATAAGTCTTGGTATTGTATGCATGATTGTCTAGCCCAATAAAGCTTTTGTGTAATAGTGATGAGTAGTTGATCTAACTATTTTTTTAAATATTTTTCATGTAGATTTTAAATTTCTTATCAGATGTTACAAAAGACGAGAAGGATCTTTTGTCCAAAAAAATTAATCCAGTTGAAGATGATGATGAGAAGTGTAAAAAAAGGAAATTAGATGACAATATGGAGGTTAAAAGTTTGAAGGAGCTGGAAACAAAATTGAACTTTTTGACTAATGAGTTGAAAAGTTTTGGGGAACAATTAAACGAGGAAAGAGTTTTACGTGCAGTAGCTGAAAGAATAATCCAAAATCTAGAAATGAAGATTCAAATGCGTGATTGGCAAGAGGTCACAGAAAAACAAGATTTGAAAGAAAAGACTGAACATACCTGTTGGCCCGCTTTTTGACCAAGCCACCTAGGATCATTCATAAGAAGAAAGCATGAAACCACGTTCTCTAAGAATATGAAGGAATGGATCGCTATCGACTCGCCCGATGACGGATCGCACGCTATCGACTCGCCCACCATCAGATCGCGTCTCGACGGATCGCCCCTATTTCATCAGCGAAACGACACCTCTATACGATCCGATCCATGCATATGTTGTTGCCCAGTATTGGTCGATCCGATCCCCTGATGCGTGGCGAACCCTCTGACCCGTTCAAGCGTGAGCTAGTCTTTAGCGATCCGAGACGCATGGATCTAGCGACACGTGTCCCTAACCGTCATTTGGACCAATTCTCCCTATCTGCACGATCCGATTTTCAAGCAGATCGCGACACCTGTCCACAACGGCTAATTTGACTATTTCCTCAACGGTGGCGATGCGATCCGATGTTCTCGGGATTCGTGCCACGTGTAGCCACGACCCGCCTGACAAAATCAGCTATAAATAGCCCGGAGCTTGGCATTTTTTGGATCTTTTTGGCAATATTGAGTACTAAATCCGCCATTGTTGTCAAAATACTAAAATATTGAGAGAAATCCTTGGTTGTATTAGCTTTCAAAGTATAATCAATAATATATAAAGTGGACGTAGGCTCGTTAACGCCGAACCACTATAAATTCTGTGTGTTATTTCCTTTTTTCTCATTCTTCAGTCGAAACTCCATAAGCTTCAGAACAATTTGGGTGTTAGGTCCAAATTTTGATCTAACATTTTGGTGCTTTCACTGAGAAGACAATCCTAAAGTTTCACTATTCGGTTCTTTGAAGATTCCAGCGATTCGGATATCATGGCTGGAAAAAGATCTAAGGAAGCACGAGCTTCACAGACCAACGAAACAATTGAAGAGAGTGTGCACGAGCTGGGCAATGAAGAAACTCTGGATCGCGGGGCGCAGGGGGCGAACCGATCCGACGAAGACACTACGCTCCGAGTCGACGAAAACGAAGCGATCCGGACTGCTGAAGGGGTTGTTACTCGATCCCGAGGGAACGCCTCGCACCCTCCGCACACTGCGATCGCGAATCGACCTCAAGGGGGCGCTGCGAGCCGCCACCCACGAACCGCAGCGATCCGAATTGATGATCAGACTACAACTCGACCTGGAAAGGAGCATATGGCTCGCTCCTACCGTCCAGGCCCCTTTGCTCGACCCGGCTCAAGCTCTTTGCGCATAAGAGAAGGTGATGACGATCAATATGATCCTGCTGCTCACGTTACTGAGGGGGATCTCTCTCGCTTTTCTGAAATGTGGGAGAGGTTGTTTGATGAATTGGCTGCCCAAAGACAGGAAAGCTCCGTCCTGCGACAAAATTTGACTGCTATGGATAGAAGACTTGATGAGCTTGCAAGGCAAAGAACATCGCCGGTTCGTCCACTCACTCCAGGATATTCTTCTTCGTCTGAGGAATCGCCGAGACCTCCGCGACGACTGTATGAGAGAGCCGAAAACATAGAGCAGCTTCGGTTCGGAACCCTGCCATCACAGGAAGAAGAAGCGCTGGGGGCGGGGCCCTCAAACCGTAACATGAACGATCAAGCCGCAGCTCCCAGGGCTCGAGACGTGGGCAGTCCCGTACGTAACAAACTACCTCAGCCCCATCGCGGCACATATACTCATGATAACAGGGGGCAACGAAGCCCTATCCGAGCCCCGGATTTCGTGACTGCTCCCGGAAGAGAGATTAGAGAACCCCGCCGAGCCAGAGGCACTGACCCTGAACCTCCTTTGACCAGCGCAAATGTTGTAGCCATGATCCACCAGATCCTGGCAGATAGCCGTGGACAACGGAATGAAGATTGGGGGATCGACCGCAGTCACACCCCTTTCACTGATGATATTTTGGATGCGACTTTTCCAAGGCGTTTCAACATGCCACAAATGAACCGATATGCGGGTAGGTCTGATCCTGTCCAGCATCTGATGAGATACTCTTGGTCAATGACCGCTGTCGTAGCCTCTGACGCTGTTAAGTGCAAAGCGTTTCCCATATTCCTGGAGGATGTGGCTTTGTTATGGTTTACTCGCTTGCCGGCGAGATCGATTTCTAGCTTCAGGGAGTTGAGTGAGAAGTTCGTAGAACAATTCCGTATCTACGCACAAAAGACAAAAAGTGTGATCGATTTGTTCCTTGTCAAGCAGCGATCAGGCGAGAGTTTAAGGGTGTACCTGGATCGTTTCAATTTGGCCGCTACTGAGGTTAAAGATCCCCATGAACCGACCGTTGTCGCAGCACTGATTGACGGAGTAGATAAAGACACTGAATTCGGGAGGTACCTGGCAGGCAAACCGCCCCACACTAGAGAGTTATTCTATGAGAAAGCCAACGTACATTTACGCCGGGAAGAGGTATATGCTAACCGAAAGGCTAAAACAACTGATAAGGAGGAAATCCAGAGCAATGTCGCCATCAAACAGACAAGAGACAGCTCGGGGAAAGTTGAAGTTAATGTCGGAAATTAGAATCAGGGTGGTCGTCAGCCAGGTAACAACAATAATAATGGTAACGGCAACAACCGGAAGAGGAACCGAGGGAACGACTCCCAGAGAAGGACTCGTCCCAGGGCCTTTGAAAGTTATACACCAATAAGTGATACTTTGGAAAATATCTTCATGGATGCGTATGAAGTCCTCCAGAATAAGAGGCCACCTCCCAGAGAGTCGACAGAGAAAGAGCGTGAAACAGGGAAGTTTTGTCTCTTTCATCAGATTCACGGCCATTCGACAAACGAATGTCGTCACCTAAGAGATGTAGTCGAAAGGCTGCTTCGAGAAGGAAAGTTAGATGAATACAGAGTGACGCCCAGAGACAGGGGGCAAGCAATACAGGCCCCAAATCAGAACCAGAATCAACTTGCTGCTAGGCCGACTGCCCAGCAAAAGGGAAAGAACATTGTTATCAATACCGTAATAGGAGGACTTTATCTCGCCGGGCATAGTTCCAAGGCATTGGATCAATACGTCAATGCAGCCAAACAACACCTCGAAGTAGGGGAGTGTAGCAACCCCGAGGACAGTATCCCGGTGAAGCAACAAAAGATGATGACCGACGATGTCGTCTTCCGAGAACGAGAAAGCATCGGAGTTCATGCTCCGACTGAAGATCCGTTTGTAATTACAGTACCTATTGGACCAGCCACTGTTCATAAGGTTTTAGTGGACAACGGGAGTTCTGTCAACATTCTTTTCAAAAGGACATTTGATCAGATGAATCTCGAAATAAAAGACTTGAAGCCCTGCCAAGGATGGATCCGTGGATTCAACGGAGCATCCACCGCTCCAATGGGTTATGTAGAGTTACCAGTTACACTTGGGGAAGGAGAACGCCAGAGAGTGAGAATCCTTCCCTTCGTGGTTTTGGATGTTGAATCGCCCTACAATGCCTTCTTGGACCGACCGACCCTCGCAAAGTTTAGAGCCTGTATAGCCCCCTGGTGCTTGTTATTGAAATTCCCCACAGAAGCTGGCATTGGTATCGTCAGAGGGGATCAAGTTGCTGCGCGAGCATGTTATGTTGTCGAACTAAAGTTACTTCGCAATGGAGGGGATATTGAAACTAAAGGCACTTCTCCCCCTATGGGTGCGGAGACCTTATAGCAACCAAAGAGGATAGTCGTTGGAGAGTCGCCCAGAGAGATGCCCGAGGATATAGATCCCAGAGAGGATCAAGAACCCGGGGGCAGAATGGCGACTCCCAACGAGACAACTGTGGATGTACCGATCGATGACAGTGACCCGAAGAAGGTCCTTAAGATTGGATCCCAGTTAAATTCGAATCTCGCTAAAGAATTGACGGATTTCTTAAAAAACAACTTGGATGTATTTGCTTGGACCCACGCGGACATGTGTGGGATATCCCCATCAATCATGAGCCATTCCTTAAGCATTGACCCTAAACATCCTCCAGTAAAGCAAAAAAGGCGAATGTTGGGCCCAGAGAGGTCCGCTGCCTTGAAAGAAGAAGTTGGAAAGCTAAAGAGTAATGGATTTATCAGAGACTCAACCTCCCTAGACTGGATTTCGAATCCAGTCCTGGTAAAGAAGGCCAACGGGAAGTGGCGGACGTGTATCGACTTCTCGGATTTGAACAAAGCTTGTCCAAAAGATAGTTTCCCGTTGCCCCGGATTGACCAGTTGGTAGACTCGACGGCAGGTCATGAGCTTCTCTCATTTATGGATGCTTATTCAGGATACAACCAGATTCCGATGCATGTTCCAAATCAAGAGCACACTAGTTTTATCACGGATCTGGGATTATATTGTTATGTGGTGATGCCCTTTGGCTTGAAGAATGCGGGCGCTACATATCAACGTTTAGTCAACAGAATGTTTTATAACCAGATCGGGAAAACAATGGAAGTATACGTCGACGATATGTTAGTTAAGTCCAAGCAATCTTCTCTACACACTACTGACTTGGCAGAGATGTTCGACATTCTTCGAAAGTATGGAATGAAACTCAACCCAACCAAATGTTCGTTCGGTGTTGCTTCTGGAATATTCTTGGGATTCATCATCAGTTCCCGTGGTATTGAGATTAATCCAGACCAGATCGCGGCAATCAGAGACATTCAGGAACCTAGGCAAATTAAGGATGTGCAAAGTCTTGCCGGAAAAGTGGCCGCATTAAGCAGATTTATCTCCAGGGCTACGGATAAGTGTATCCCATTCTTTGAATTAATAAAGCGAGGAAAACGCCACTTCAAATGGACACCCGACTGCGTAGAAGCGTTTCGGAATTTACTCAGGCACCTGGAGAAACCTCCGATATTATCTAAGCCAATAGATCACGAGGACTTATTCGTGTATTTGGCAGTGTCCTCCCATGCGATCAGCTCAGCGTTGGTAAGGGAAGAGGATAAGGTCCAAAGACCTATGTATTACGTGAGCAAAAAATTGACGGCAGCAGAGCGTAATTATACACGGATAGAAAAGTTGGCGTATAGTTTGCTGATCGCCTCTAGAAAGCTTCAACATTATTTTCAGGCGCATCCTATTACCATATACACCGATCATCCACTCAAGCAAGTCCTACAAAGACCAGAGGCATCTGGAAGATTACTTAAATGGAATATTGAGTTGAGTCAATTTGATTTGAACTTTCAGCCCAGACGGTCAATTCGAGGGCAAGTGATAGCCGACTTCATAGCGGAATTTACCGTACCAGAGGAAGATATAGCCAATGAAGAGGACAATCCCTCAAAATTACTTTTTGATCCCAATGCCTGGGGATTGTATACCGATGGTGCTAGGAATGACGAAAGATCCGGTGCTGGGATAGTGCTTGAAACCCCCGAGAAACGATTGATAACCTATGCAATCCGGATGGAGTTTCATACCACTAACAACGATTCCGAATATGAAGCTCTGATAGCCGGATTGAGGATAGCAAAGGAATTAGAAGTCACAAAGCTGAACATCTTCTGCGACTCTAAGTTAGTTGTGAACCAATTTACTGGAAAATTCCAAGCTAAGAGTGCAAGATTGATTTTATACTTAAAGAAAGTGAAAGAGTTGCTGAACGATTTTGATCACTACAACATATCTCATATTCCGCGTTCAGAGAATCAGCAGGCAGATAAGTTGGCAAAGATGGCTAGTTCCGACGATCCTGAAGTGACCGGGCTAGCCCCCGTTGAAGTACTTCGGTCCCCTAGCATAGATCAGATGGAAATTGACCCAGTGCTAGAGGCGGAACCAGAAAGGGAGTCCTGGATGACCCCTCTAAAGAATTTCCTGATGAATGGAACGCTTCCGACCAAGAAAAGCGAGAGGCGTAAAGTAATTCGTAAAGCCGCCCGATACGTTCTGCAAGGCGGAGTTCTTTACAGACAAGGGTTTTCAATGCCCCTCCTTCGGTGTGTAGCCCACGATGACATCAAACGTGTGCTGCAAGAAGTCCACGAAGGCGAATGTGGCGACCACACTGGAGGGTGTAACACCCCGTATTTCAGTTAATGCTAAAGTTCACTAATTACAGAATAAATAGTCTCAGATGTGAGAATTAGGGGAAACGGGATGCGTCATTGCGTTCGTCTTGGAAAAATACGCGAAATAGAGTCCGAGTTTTCGAGAATCGGAGTCCGTATGGCCCGGTTATGGCCCAATGAAGTTTGCAGAAAATTCAAAGTTCAAAACAGATTTAAAAATTCAGGTTCAAATTTCGAAACATGCAGAAATGGGGCCAGGCGGGAAAACTCCCGCCCAACCTGGTCGACAAGGCTGTCGATAGGGCTGTCGACTTGCCTGTCGACATGCCTGTCGACTTGGCTGTCGACAGGGCTGTCGACTTGCCCTGTCGGCTGATGCTGGCCTGGTGCACCTAGTTGAGTTTGGGTTAGGCTTTGGGGCTGGTTTCTGGAAATTTCCTAAATCTAACGGACCTAATCTAACCTAGGGTTAATCCTATGGTCTAAAACACACCCTAATCCTATAAATACACCCTAATGCAAGCCTAATCCCTACTAAAAATAGAAATGAGGCCATCATGCCGCCAAAATCAAACTTGAGAGGAGCCTCCACTAGTTTATGAAGAAAATTGCAAGCTAATCAACCTCTAATCATCATCTCCTCCTTAAAGCAACTAGTTTTACTTCATAAGTTTGCTAATCTTGGTTTTGGTGAGTTTCTATCACTTTAATAACCAATTGCTAAATTAAGTAGATGAGATATGATGAGATCATGCGGTTTTGTATGCGGATTTGTGGGTTTTATGTCATATGATATGATGATTGGCTTGCTAATCTATGTTTAATGTTAACCCTATGTTCATGCAAGTTAAGTATGTGGGTTTATGCAAGTTAAGTATATGGGTTTATGCAAGTCAAGTGGTGGATTTTATGCATGCTAAGTATTTGATTTTATGCATGCTAAGTGTTTGGTTTTATGCATGCTAAGTAATTGATTTTATGCATGCTAAGTATTTGATTTTATGCATGCTAAGTATTTGATTTTATGCATGCTAAGTGTTTGGTTTTATGCATGCTAAGTATTTGATTTTATGCATGCTAAGTGTTTGGTTTTATGCATATATTATGACATGCAAGTTTACCCTTTTTAAATAAGATGCATACATATGCAAGATGACACCTTTGTATGCTATGCATATATGTGCATGTTTACCCTATTATGTGCAAGTTCATATGCAAGTTTGTCTCTTTTTATGATATGCATAATATATGCAAGTTTGCCCCTAAGTATGGCATGTTATGCAAGTTCATATGCAAGTTATGATGCAAGTTCACATGCAAGTTATGATGCAAGTTCATATGCAAGTTATGATGCAAGTTCATATGCAAGTTTATGTGCAAGTTCATATGCAAGTTTATGTGCATGTTCATATGAAAGTTTGTCTCTTTTTATGATATGCATAATGCAAGTTTGGGTTAAATGCTAGTTGGGTTTAATGTATGTTCATATATGCAAGTTGACACCTTTTGAACCCATGATAAAGCTATATGCTATGTTGGTTAAACCCATGACATTTGTGATGAATCTTCCCTTTGTATGTCATGTTATGAGAACGAATTACGTGGGGAACGATGGGGTTAAAATGCATGTTAATAAAATGATGCGAATGCGTATGATTAAGCATACCACAAAATTAAATGGACATAATTGGGAATTTACCTATTGAGTTAGGTCTACCCATATTATGAAGTTGGGAATTTACCTATTAAGTTAGGTCTACCCATACTATGGAATTGGGAATTTACCTATTGAGTTAGGTCTACCCATATTCTTAAAAAAAATGTGTAATTAATTAGGGATAATTAATACAAATTATGGGGGTGATTAATTAGGTGTAATTAATCAACTAAGACACGAGGTTGGACCCTTTTGTAGCGGAAGTCTGCCCGGAACCGACCGGCCATCCAGCAGCTACAAATGATTGGCCCAATGTGAGAGGTCTTAGTCATAAATTAAATACGTGATTAAAGTAAAGACACGAGGTTAGGCCCTTCTTATGACGTAAGGCTGCCCGGACCCAACCGGCATATCCAGCAGTCATAAGAGATGGTCTAATGTGAGAGGTCTTTATGAGGTCATGATCTTAATTAATTAATTAAGAAACACTTAACCATGTTAGCATGTAGAGGGACATGAGGGGTTAAGTGGGTGCCTTGGTGGCATGAGGAATCTAGTGGGATTGCCTTGGGTGGCAATAGACAATACGATTAGAATACTTAACCAAAGTGGAACATGTAATTAAACATGGGTAAAGGGTTAAGTAAGTGCTTTGGGTGGCATGTGGAAATCTAGTGGGTGCCTTAAGTGGCAATTGAAATATGATTAGATGACTTAACCAAACCTTAACATGTAGGTGGGCATGATTATAAAAGGGGTTAAGTGGGATACACTAGATAAAATGACAAGCTTAGGTGGTAGCTTGTGGGGGGCCCATTTCAACCAATATCCCAAACGTATCTTAGTGGGCTCGACTCTAGTCGAGTGACGGGACACGCATATTGGGTTTGACTATAAGAGGCCAAACAGGGTAGCGGTGGCAACGCGAGTCCAACGGGTTTCATCTGCGTGTGTGGACCCGGGATGGTAGGTAAGACGTTGTTGCATCGTGTAGATATAACCCGTGCACCAACTGTTGTATCGGGCTAGCCACTTTGGGGAGTGATACACCTCATTGTGGGGCCAGCACGGATATCTACGTAGGGAGCCGATCGCTTGGGAGTAGTGGGTACACCTAGTGAAGATAGGGGCAGACGGTACCTAGGTAGTCAGTTAGGAGTACAAGAAACTACTGGGTAAAATAACTAAGTACACTTAGTGGGATCAACCTTTAAGTGGGAATTACCCTTGGATGGGTAGAACTGGTGTGGTGCAGTGTAGGAATTACCCTTGGGTGGGTAGATCTGGGGTGGTGAAATCTAGGAATTATCCTTGGGTGGAAAAATGCGTCTTTACGGTTATCTCAATTTATCATAAGTCTATCAAGCTGCCTAGTGTAGCCATTCATCCCCAGACGTTACCGTATATCAAGCTTATGTCTTCTCTGGTTACTTTAATGATTGTATTGTTAAAGTTATAGGACTCGCTCAGACTTAGTGTCTGACCCCGTTGTTTTTATCTTTTTTCCCAACCCTCAAGTTATCAGAGTGGGCCCAGTACGAGTGGGCTTTGATCAGGCTGCTTTATTCTCTTTTGGAGCTTGGACCATAGATGTAGAGCTCAGCTTACCCTTTCTTTTATGGCTATCAGTTCATGTATTGGGATTATGTACTTTTATTTATCAGGATGGATATTTTGTACTTGACTCTTATATGGTCTTGTGATGTAACCAAACATGTTTTACTTTCCGCTGCAATGAAATGACGTTTTAAAATTTTCAAGTATTACTTATATCTGTCTTGTTGTAATTTTTCTGTTCTATATTCACTTAAAATACTCCACCGATGTTATGGCATTCCCTTAGCGAGTGATCATAGCGGGTGTGGGGTCTTACACGTGGTATCAGAGCAAAGGTTACCGGAACAGATAAATTTTTTGGAAAACTATTTTTCTGAAAACATTTTTGGAAGAGATATTTTCGAAAACATGTCTTTAAAGAGAAAAGTTTTTGAAAGAAAAGCATAATCCCCGATAGCCATATCTTTATCTTTCGAATTCTCCGTTTTGAATCTTTCCTTTTTCGTCTCAGCATGGCTGAAGATCTTTATCTTCCGGACGGTGTAGCGGTACCAGTATGGTATAGGAGGTTGTTAGAGGCAAGGGCCGCCGCTGCAGGACCAGCAAATGTTCCTCCTCCACCCGTTGCACCCGTTCCTCCTCGCACGGATACTTTTGCTAAAACTTGTAAGAAGTTTAAGGCTATGGGAGGGAAACCTTTTGTGGGAGCTAGGGATTGGCTTAATGAGACGGAAGAGTTGATGGAAATCTTGGAAGTGGAAGAGGGAAAGAAAGTCAAGTTAGCCGCTTGGTTAATGGAAGGAGAGGCCTCGTTCTGGTGGGAGGTCACTAATGAAGAACGCCCTGTTGACTCTTGGGTGGATTTCAGGCAAAGGTTTGAGGCAAAGTTTCTCTCAAAAGCGGAAGAAAATATGCACGTGGAAAGGTTCTTGAACTTAAAGCAAGGGAACTTATCGGTGAAAGAATATGTTAACAAGTTTAATCAGTTAGCGAGATTCAACATGGACTTGGTAAACACACCGGAAGAGAAAGCTCTGAGGTTCGTTAAAGGCTTGAACGAACCGATGCACGGGTTGGCTATGACCCACATCTCTATGGGGGCCACCTTCGAGAAGTTAGTAGACATGGAATTCATGCATAAGGAAGAGAGGGGCCCCAATGCTATTATGGCACCCGAGAAGAATGGAGATCATAAGAAACCTCAACAACAAAATAAGGGTGCGAAAGGTAAGGGTGGCAAGGGAAAGAAGAGGTGCTTCAATTGTGGGACACTAGGCCACCTAAACAAAGATTGTCGTAAGAAGACTAAGACTGGCTGCTTCCACTGTGGCGAAGCAGGGCATCTGATGAAAGACTGTCCAAAGAAGGAGCAAAGGACGGGGTCTACCTCAGGAGGACAGGTGCAAGCTCTTGTGGCACCAGGTCAGGCTAGGGGGCAAGTACAGGCTCTCGCGATTCGGGAAAGAGGTAGAACTATTTCTATTGAAAGTCTAGTTTTTCTGATCGATCATCCTGTCCGTACTTTATTTGATTTTGACGCATTGAATTCGTTTATCTCATCATTGTTAGTTGAGTCACTGCACTTAGACACCAGTTTAGTAGGTGATCCCTTAGTTGTTTCAAACCCAATTGGGGCTCCATGATGTGTTTGGGTTTGAAAGTTGCTATACTTAGCGCTGGGTTTAGATGTGATGCTTTTTGGGCTTCACGGGCTATGGGTTAGTTTTGGGCATGGACTGGTTATCCAGTAATGGTGCCGTTCTTATTGTGGAGGGAGAGTTGTTAGGCTTATGACCCGCTTGGGTAACACTCTCGAAATCTCTTGTAATCCCATGGAATTTGTTATGCTAAGTTATCTAGAATCGCTTGACACGTCGGTCGAGAGTTTGCAATCTGTAGAGTGGTCCGGGAATACTCGGATGTGTTTTGAGGAGGTGAAGGGCTTACCTCCGCAGCGGGAGATTGACTTCCGAATATATCTGGTTGACAATGCCAAACCAGTATCTTGGCCAGTGTGCCACATGGCTCCTCGTGAGAGGAGGGAACTCCATAAGCAAGTAGGCGATTTGCTTGAGAAGGGGTTCATAAGACGAAGTATATCGGAGTGGGGTGCTCCGGTAGTTTTTTCCACGAAGGCGGATGGGTCCCTCAGACTTTGTGTAGGCTAAAGAGAACTAAATAAGCTCACAAAGAAGAATAGACACCCATTGTCGAGAATTGATGATCATTTCGATCAGTTGGTTGGTGCTTCAGTATTTTCGCAATTGGACTTAGCCACGGGGTTTCATCAGTTGAGGGTGCCTGAGGATAGCATAGACAAGACTGCCTTTAGGACTCCGGATGGTTTCTATGAGTGGCTGGTGATGCCATTTGGATTGACGAACGCCCCTGCATACTTTGTTGATTTAATGAAAAGGGTGTTCAGGGAGTACCTGAATAAGTTCGTGATTGTCTTTGTAAATGACATCTTGGTCTTTTCGAGGAGCGAAATGAGTTTTCGTATATGCTCAATAGGTTGAGCAAAGCCAGTTATGGGATAAACGGTGGTTTTGGAGCGAGACTGGCGAGGACATCCAGAATTGGACAAGGGCTTGATTATTTCGCCGTTTTTACTAGTATCAGCTCACGCAGGTCGTCTGAATTCGAAGGAGGTATCCCTTGGGTGTTTGTCTGATATTGGTTTAGGCCTTTGGGGCTTGCATTTGGGGGATGTCAAGTTCGAATAGGAGGGTCTGCGTGAGAGATGGACAGTTGAGATGATTTTGGATGGGACTCTTAGCATCCTATGAGTTTGAGATAGCGTATACCAATGGCAAGGGTAACGTGGTAGCGGACGCCTTAAGTAGAAAAAGGTTGTCCTTGAGTTCATTGTTCGTTGAACGACGGAGCTTAGAGTTTATTTCTATGTTTGACTTTAGACCTTCCGTTGACTTTGTACCCGGTTTGCTAGCCTCCTTGGAGGTTAGGCCTACTCTTTTGGGGCATATTAGGGGAGCACAGCGGGACGACCCATAGTTGGTTGAGTTAGAAGTTCATGAGGAGGGGGAGTCGTCCAGCCATTTGAGTAAGTACACCCTAGATGGCAAGGGGTGGTTGCGTAGAGACGGTAGACTTTGTGTACCGCAAGACGAGGGTTTGAGGAAGGCTATACTTGGTGATGCACATCGGTCGAAGATGACCATTCATCCCGGTGGGGACAAGATGTACCAAGTCATGAAGCGAGTTTTCTTTTTGGGCCGGTATGAAGAAAGATGTGGCCGAGTATGTCGCTAGATGCTGAAAGCGGAGCAGAAGAAACCCGGTGGGGTGCTTCACCCGTTGGAGGTTCCGCTATGGAAGTGGGATAGTGTCTCGATGGATTACCGAAATCAAGGAAGGGTAATACGGGGATTGGGTTTATGGTAGATAGGCTTACTAAGTGTGCCCATTTTATACCCGTGAAGAGCAAGAGGACTGTTCCATGTCTAGCTTCAGTTTATATTCGAGAGATAGTTCGGTTGCATAGGAAGCATGACGTATTCCATGTGTCACATTTGAGGAAGTGTCTACATGAGACCGCAGAGGCAGTAGAGCCGACCTTGCTTAAAGAAGTAAAGGTAGAGCGTGATGTGATTATTCGACGAGCTCCTACCCGCATACTTGGGTCAAAGATTAGGGAGTTGAGAAACAGAGAGGTTCGACTAGTCAAAGTGAAAAGGGGAGAAAGTGAGAGCAATGCTACTGGGGAGACAGAAGCGAAGATGCGTTCATTATACCCATTCCTTTTTGAGGGTATGTCTTTTAAACGTCTCCTTTATCGTTTGCTTAGTACTTATCTTATCTTTAGTATGTCCTCTCATTAGTACCTTGACCTTTAGATAGGGTAAACCTATGGTTGAAACATGTGTTTGAGACATGTTATGATTGATGGATGCATGTGGATGCAAGTGGTTGCTCGTGGATGCATATATACACACTCTAGGCACTAGATCGGCTTAGTCACTTCATATTGCATATTGCATATAATTGTGTGTAGGTAGCTATATTTATGGATGTATAATGGTTGTGCTATCATATGGATGATGCATTTTGGTGAATGATTGTGCACTCATGTAGAAATAGTATGTGTCGATAGGGTTCTTTCGCATACATATTGGATGCATGGCACTATCATGGTTTGCATATGTTCATACCTTAGATAGGGAACATATACACACACTTTTTGCATATGCTCATACATCATTAGAAATTGTTTTAAGGACAATGGATGCTCGTGTTTGATGGATTGAGTTGATGGTTGTTTGGATGGTAGGATATGCATTCTCCTTAGCTTAGAGATTTCGGGGACGAAATCCTTTAAGGAGGGGAGAATGTAACACCCCGTATTTCAGTTAATGCTAAAGTTCACTAATTACAGAATAAATAGTCTCAGATGTGAGAATTAGGGGAAACGGGCTGCGTCATTGTGTTCGTCTTGGAAAAATACGCGAAATAGAGTCCGAGTTTTCGAGAATCGGAGTCCGTATGGCCCGGTTATGGCCCAATGAAGTTTGCAAAAAATTCAAAGTTCAAAACAGATTTAAAAATTCAGGTTCAAATTTCGAAACATGCAGAAATGGGGCCAGGCGGGAAAACTCCCGCCCAACCTGGTCGACAAGGCTGTCGACAGGGCTGTCGACTTGCCTGTCGACTTGGCTGTCGACAGGGCTGTCGACTTGCCCTGTCGGCTGATGCTGGCCTGGTGCACCTAGTTGAGTTTGGGTTAGGCTTTGGGGCTGGTTTCTGGAAATTTCCTAAATCTGACGGACCTAATCTAACCTAGGGTTAATCCTATGGTCTAAAACACACCCTAATCCTATAAATACACCCTAATGCAAGCCTAATCCCTACTAAAAATAGAAATGAGGCCATCATGCCGCCAAAATCAAACTTGAGAGGAGCCTCCACTAGTTTATGAAGAAAATTGCAAGCTAATCAACCTCTAATCATCATCTCCTCCTTAAAGCAACTAGTTTTACTTCATAAGTTTGCTAATCTTGGTTTTGGTGAGTTTCTATCACTTTAATAACCAATTGCTAAGTTAAGTAGATGAGATATGATGAGATCATGCGGTTTTGTATGCGGATTTGTGGGTTTTATGTCATATGATATGATGATTGGCTTGCTAATCTATTTTTAATGTTAACCCTATGTTCATGCAAGTTAAGTATGTGGGTTTATGCAAGTTAAGTATATGGGTTTATGCAAGTCAAGTGGTGGATTTTATGCATGCTAAGTATTTGATTTTATGCATGCTAAGTGTTTGGTTTTATGCATGCTAAGTAATTGATTTTATGCATGCTAAGTATTTGATTTTATGCATGCTAAGTGTTTGGTTTTATGCATGCTAAGTATTTGATTTTATGCATGCTAAGTGTTTGGTTTTATGCATACATTATGACATGCAAGTTTACCCTTTTTAAATAAGATGCATACATATGCAAGATGACACCTTTGTATGCTATGCATATATGTGCATGTTTACCCTATTATGTGCAAGTTCATATGCAAGTTTGTCTCTTTTTATGATATGCATAATATATGCAAGTTTGCCCCTAAGTATGGCATGTTATGCAAGTTCATATGCAAGTTATGATGCAAGTTCACATGCAAGTTATGATGCAAGTTCATATGCAAGTTATGATGCAAGTTCATATGCAAGTTTATGTGCAAGTTCATATGCAAGTTTGTCTCTTTTTATGATATGCATAATGCAAGTTTGGGTTAAATGCTAGTTGGGTTTAATGTATGTTCATATATGCAAGTTGACACCTTTTGAACCCATGATAAAGCTATATGCTATGTTGGTTAAACCCATGACATTTGTGATGAATCTTCCCTTTGTATGTCATGTTATGAGAACAAATTACGTGGAGAACGATGGGGTTAAAATGCATGTTAATAAAATGATGCGAATGGGTATGATTAAGCATACCACAAAATTAAATGGACATAATTGGGAATTTACCTATTGAGTTAGGTCTACCCATATTATGAAGTTGGGAATTTACCTATTAAGTTAGGTCTACCCATACTATGGAATTGGGAATTTACCTATTGAGTTAGGTCTACCCATATTCTTAAAAAAAATGTGTAATTAATTAGGGATAATTAATACAAATTATGGGGGTGATTAATTAGGTGTAATTAATCAACTAAGACACGAGGTTGGACCCTTTTGTAGCGGAAGTCTGCCCGGAACCGACCGGCCATCCAGCAGCTACAAATGATTGGCCCAATGTGAGAGGTCTTAGTCATAAATTAAATACGTGATTAAAGTAAAGACACGAGGTTAGGCCCTTCTTATGACGTAAGGCTGCCCGGACCCAACCGGCATATCCAGCAGTCATAAGAGATGGTCTAATGTGAGAGGTCTTTATGAGGTCATGATCTTAATTAATTAATTAAGAAACACTTAACCATGTTAGCATGTAGAGGGACATGAGGGGTTAAGTGGGTGCCTTGGTGGCATGAGGAATCTAGTGGGATTGCCTTGGGTGGCAATAGACAATACGATTAGAATACTTAACCAAAGTGGAACATGTAATTAAACATGGGTAAAGGGTTAAGTAAGTGCTTTGGGTGGCATATGGAAATCTAGTGGATGCCTTAAGTGGAAATTGAAATATGATTAGATGACTTAACCAAACCTTAACATGTAGGTGGGCATGATTATAAAAGGGGTTAAGTGGGATACACTAGATAAAATGACAAGCTTAGGTGGTAGCTTGTGGGGGGCCCATTTCAACCAATACCCCAAACGTATCTTAGTGGGCTCGACTCTAGTCGAGTGATGGGACACGCATATTGGGCTTGACTATAAGAGGCCAAACAGGGTAGCGGTGGCAACGCGAGTCCAACGGGTTTTATCTGCGTGTGTGGACCCGGGATGGTAGGTAAGACGTTGTTGCATCGTGTAGATATAACCCCTGCACCAACTGTTGTATCGGGCTAGCCACTTTGGGGAGTGATACACCTCATTGTGGGGCCAGCACGGATATCTACGTAGGGAGCCGATCGCTTGGGAGTAGTGGGTACACCTAGTGAAGATAGGGGCAGACGGCACCTAGGTAGTCAGCTAGGAGTACAAGAAACTACTGGGTAAAATAACTAAGTACACTTAGTGGGATCAACCTTTAAGTGGGAATTACCCTTAGATAGGTAGAACTGGTGTGGTGCAGTGTAGGAATTACCCTTGGGTGGGTAGATCTGGGGTGGTGAAATCTAGGAATTATCCTTTGGTGGAAAAATGCGTCTTTACGGTTATCTCAAATTATCATAAGTCTATCAAGCTGCCTAGTGTAGCCATTCATCCCCAGACGTTACCGTATATCAAGCTTATGTCTTCTCTGGTTACTTTAATGATTGTATTGTTAAAGTTATAGGACTCGCTCAGACTTAATGTCTGACCCCGTTGTTTTTATCTTTTTTCCCAACCCTCAGGTTATCAGAGTGGGCCCAGTACGAGTGGGCTTTGATCAGGCTGCTTTATTCTCTTTTGGAGCTTGGACCATAGATGTAGAGCTCAGCTTACCCTTTCTTTTATGGCTATCAGTTCATGTATTGGGATTATGTACTTTTATTTATCAGGATGGATATTTTGTACTTGACTCTTATATGGTCTTGTGATGTAACCAAACATGTTTTACTTTCCGCTGCAATGAAATGACGTTTTAAAATTTTCAAGTATTACTTATATCTGTCTTGTTGTAATTTTTCTGTTCTATATTCACTTAAAATACTCCACCGATGTTATGGCATTCCCTTGGCGAGTGATCATAGCGGGTGTGGGGTGTTACAGAGGGCAAACTTTAGCAAAAAAGTTGTTGCGGCATGGTTATTTCTAGCCTACCATAAACAAGGATGCAGCAAGGTACGCACGACGGTGTGATGCGTGCCAGAGATTTTCAAAGATACCTAGAGCACCTCCCAATCAGTTAAAAACGATGATGAGTCCATGGCCTTTCGCTATGTGGGGAATTGATATCATTGGAAGTCTCCCCATAGCAAGGGGCGGAGCAAAGTTCGCTATTGTGGCCGTGGATTATTTCACTAAGTGGGTCGAGGCTGAACCACTAACTACAATCACAACCAAACGAGTGATCAACATTATCGTGAGAAACATCATCTGTCGATTTGGGATTCCAAAGATTGTAATAACAGATAATGGAACTCAGTTCGATAGTGCTGAATTCAGAAACTTCTGCCAAAGATACCACATCGAGAATCGATACACCTCTGTGGCGCACCCGCAATCGAACGGACTAGTCGAAGCGGCGAATAAAGTGATTAAGTCTATTCTGAAAAAGAGACTGAAGCGAGCTAGAGCCATGTGGGCTGATGAATTGCCCTTGGCACTGTGGGCCTACAGGACAACATATAAATCGGTAACAGGACATACCCCGTTCTCCCTTGCCTTTGGAACGGAAGCAGTCATCCCGGTTGAGATAAAGGTACCTTCTCACCGGGTGACTTATTATGATCCAATGACCAATAATGAATTGCTCCTTGAGTCCCTAGATATGATCGAAGAAAAGAGGGATGAGGCGGACCTGCGCGCCTTAAGATGCAAGCAACAGATCGCTCGATATTACAACAAAAAGGTTCGAGCCCGAACCTGGGAACCCGGAGACTTGGTTCTGAAACGTGTCTTTCCACCCCAAACTCATATGGGAGCGAAGTGGGAAGGACCGTACTCCATTCTGAGCAAGCTTGATAATGGAACTTTTAAGCTGGCAACCGTAGATGGAAGGGAAATCCCCAAAGTGTGGAATACCCAACATTTGCGGCCATACTTAGCATAGAAGTTTCAAATCTATTCTTTTGCTTTGTTGAAAACCGTGTATAAGGCACGACTTGCCTAGAATAGTTTGATTCCTTGAAGCAAAAAATTATAAAGTGGACGTAGGTCATGATTCGACCGAACCACTATAAAAATATTGTGTGTCATTTACCTTTATTGCATCCTTATTTATCTGCCTATTTATTTTTGGAAATCGGCGTGAATAATTCAGGTACCCGAAGTCTGGTGCCAACCATTCCTCCCGTAGACTGTTCGGAGGAACTCAAAGCCTTGGCAAAAGCCCCAGCTGCTTGACCGACTGATTTCAATCCTCGGAGCTTGGATTAAAACGAAGACCTAGAATGAGTTTGATGAGCGTGCATGATTGCAGACCGTTTGATCCGAGACTCTAACTCTCCAGAGAGAGAGAGTATAAAAGCGTCTCCGATTGAGCGCTGAGAAAGAGCTCCTTCCCCGCTGAAGGATCGGGGAGCGAATGAATCGCTGAGCTCGAACTCTAACTCTCCAGAGAGAGAGAGAGAGAGAGTATAAAAGCGTCTCCGATTGAGCGCTGAGAAAGAGCTCCTTCCCCGCTGAAGGATCGGGGAGCGAATGAATCGCTGAGTTCGAACTCTAACTCTCCAGAGAGAGAGAGAGAGAGTATAAAAGCGTCTCCGATTGAGCGCTGAGAAAGAGCTCTTTCCCTGCTAAAGGATCGGGGAGCGAATGAATTGCTGAGCTCGAACTCTAACTCTCCAGAGAGAGAGAGAGAGTATAAAAGCATCTCCGATTGAGCACTAAGAAAGGTGTCAGAAATTCGGTGCCATAAGAACAATTATCCTATGAAATCTTCTAAGTCCCCCATATTAAGAAATAGGGGGCAACCTGCCGACAAGGCTAACCAATTCTTAGTAAACCCCCGTCAGGCGCTATGATAACAACTGATTGGGGGCACATATACTCATATACATATACTGAACTTTAATACAGCAACGCAGCGTGAAAATTTTCTCTTAGCTATCTGTTGTTTGACTAATTTGTAATTATTATTAGATGGCCTATGACTAAACATGGAAAGTTTATTTGAATACAGGTACGTAATGATGCAAAAAGAGATAAACTTTCATTTATATACTGCGGACCAACAAAGTGAAAAACAACCTAGAACGGAAAGTGAGGGCCAGTCTCACAATTACACTTCCTGGCCAGTGGAAAACCTAAAGACAAAATATCAACAAACAACAAACATCCTATTTACGCTTTGGCCTCTTCTCTTGCTTCTGCCTCTCCAGCTTCGCCTTGTCGGCATCAGATGGATCCCCTTTCTTCCTCTTCCTTTTGTCTATGAGGGGAACATCCGACTCCTCTGAAGATTCCTCTTCCACCTCTTTTCTCTTCCTTCTATCAGAAAGGGAAGCCGGGAAGTCATCGGGGTTTGCAAAGTGAAGCTGTCGGCTGATGGATTTGGGCTGGATCTTCACAATCATCCTAGTTTTGGGATCGAATTCTGCAAGAGGGACTACGTCCAAAGCCTCATCTCCCACTTTCTTCAAAGCCAACTCTTTCTCCTGCCTAGCTTTTCGGCTGGCCAAGGTTTCGTCGTCGTCATCATCGGCCTTTTTGGCGCCGATAATGTCTTCTTCATCATCTACATGGCGCCCATCCATGTCTTTCAAAGCTTCGATGGTCTCAGCATCTTTGGGAACATCAGCGCTAGGTGCCGGGATGCTTCTTTCTGCTGTTGTGACCTCGGCCTGCTTTGATACATCAATACCAGCACCTGGCGAGACAGCCTCCTTCTCCACTTCTTTTTCTTTTTCAGCACCCTTGTCGACGGGCTCGCCACCTGTATCAGGAGGAACACACGTTACTAATTCAATTGGTTGTTCTACCAGACGACGACAATTCACAATTGCTTTGACGAATTGTGGGGAAAAAAGAGAGATACCTTCCGCAGATGCTCCCTCTTGAGTAGTTGCAGAGGCTCCAATGACCACGGGAGTTAGACCCAGAGGGATTAATGGATCATCAGGATGGTATTCTTCAACCCCGGAGGTCTTGGGCTCCACAGCTGAACTCGAACCTTCGTCAGCTTTGCCTTTGCCCTTGGCCAGGGCCCTTTCCTTTTCCATCTCCACCAGAATCAGGCGACGACGCTCTGCCAGGTCCTCAGGCTCATTGTCCCTTAAGATGCTCTTCATCAACTCATCCTCATCGACTTCTTCGACCCCCAATCTGTGTTTTTCACCCTCCACAATGGCATCCCATAAATTGGCCAAAGTAACATGGTAATCCGGGATCCACGAGATGTTGCGAGTTTTGAGAACCTGGCCAAGGAAATCAAAAATCATCTCTTCAAACCCCTCGATCTCCTTCTCTCTTTCGAGGAGCTTGTTGTTAGAAGCGGTAGCCAATTCGATGGCACTTTCAACGTTCTTTTCGGCGAGAGCTGCCCGTCTCTCCGCGTCCGAGACCTGGTCATTTAAAATCACCTTTTCTGCTTTAGCCAAAGCCAAACTTTCTTTTAAATTTGCCTTTTCTGCCTCCCAAGCAGCCCTCTCAGCTTCAAAATGGCCTTGTGCTGTTTTCAACTCGATGTTGGCCATTTTGAGATCTTCAACCTCCTTCTTTAAGGCCATTTTCTCTTGGCTATTGGAGTCAAGTTCCGAATGGAAGCGCTGCTTAGCATTCTCTAATTCAATCTTATAATTTTCAGCGTCCCTCCATGCTAAAGCAAGCTGGGATTGAGCATCTTCCAGGTCCTTCTCCATCTTAGTCCTGGCCCTTTTGTTGTTTTCAAGTTTCGCCTTAGATCTGTGTGCCTCTATTTCAAGCGATCGGATGACTTCTGAAAGGTTAACTGCATGTTTTTTCATCATCTCATATTGCCTGGCAACATGGCGAATATGCCCGACAACTTCGCTATCCCAGTTCTTGGGGACCGGTTCCAAGGCTGGAACAAATGTCATCCAGTCAAAGAATATGTCTGGGAATTGTTCCCGCAGCTTTTCCAGCCTGCCTTGAATCTCGGGACCATGCATGTAATCCCGTGACCCTGGAGCAGCCAACTCTGGCTGGCTGGAGGGGACGATGTCACTCCTCTCCTTTTCAGATTCTTTGGATACATCCTTGCCCTTATCTTTAGACTCTTGATGCCTTTTTGACGACCAGCTGTGGGAAGGAGCACTCTTTGGAGGAGTTAACTCTTTAGGAAGTTTCTTTCCCCCTGTAGGAACTGCCGGGTAGCTGGAGGGCTTGGTAGAGGTCGATTTTGGTGGAGACCGAGGTTGCGAGGAAGTCGGCCTGTGAGAAGGACCACGAGAGCGCTCAGTATCCGGACGAAGGCTGGGTGTGCCCTCATGAAGAGAACGATACGAGTAAGATTTCCTGCAGGACATCGTTCATGCAAAAAAGAAAAGAGCATATTAAAACTTTGAATACCCGCGATATAAGAGTGCAGAGTCAGATAGTGTGTGTGATTTGTGCATCCCATATAATTCCCCCTAACAGACCCGGGCCTGAAGACAGGCTCATCTGACCAGTTTCTTGTCCTTTAGTTGGAGCGATGGTCTCTTCAGAAGCAGGGAAGAAAGGCCCCTCTTCAAAGTCCTTCTCCGTATATACATCATCGGGTAGAGGAATTTTATTCAGCTCGTCAAATAACTGCTCTTCTGTCAAATCATCAGGAGCAACGGTTTCGATTGGAGCAGAAATAGGAATTTCCTTGGACACGTCACCGCGAACCTCATCCCCTCTGTATATGTTCAGGTCTTCATCGTCTTGGATGACTATCGGAGAAGGACTCTTGTGAAATTTAGTTGTTTCTATCGCTTGTGAAGTTCCCTCTCCCTCTGTTGGGGGCACGTACTTATAAGGTTTGCCGCCAGTGCCAATTCCAAATCTTCTATCCAGAAGACGATGCTTATGAAGATTGTCATCAGTAATGCATTTTTTGATCCTTAGAAAGTCGGATCTGCTTTGTAAAAGAATGGATAATCGATTGTTGTATAGTGGACCCTCCGTTTTCGGGAAGACATGATCTGTTTGAGACAAAGAGAAAGGGGGGAGAATGTTAACGCCTAAACTTCTTGAACAAGATATTCGATTAGAAGCTTAAAAGTTTACTTGATTTGAGCCATCTTCGTGAGCATCCGGCCTGTTTCCTTATATAAAACCAATCAGACTTAGGATCCCCTATATTGCTATATCCATCGTACAGAACCTTCCTATTCGCCACCGATTCAAAGAAAGAGAAATTTGGAGTTGCCGAAGAACGGTGCTTGAAAAGAAAGAAGAATGTCAAATATCTGAATTTAAGTTCGGCATGTAAGATCTCCGCGTATGCAATATATAGGGTATATAGTGATGCGTAGGCGTTCGGATGGAGTTGCATCGGAGCAATTCCCAGTTGTCTTAAAGTTTCGATGGCGATCGGAGGGAACGGAGGAATAGCTCCTACCAAGCACATGGTTCGGCTGATCGCCATATATCCTTCCGGAGCTAGGTGGGGTCTATCTTCACTTCCGGGCGTCAAGACATCATCCCAAGGAATCCCGTGTCTCAAGCAGATTCTTTTAAGCTTTATATCGTCGAGCTTAGATGCTAAAGAATCGGAAAATTTATCTATCCCGAGAGCGCTAGGAATCTCGTCGGGAGCTCGCCCATCTATCTCAGAATCATCGCTAGATGAAGTACTTTCGGACGGATCTGATTCTGTGGCCTCGTACTCAGATCCAGAATCTTCACCTCCCGGATTAATTGGAGGAAGTTCAGGGTTGTATTGCTCAGGAACCTCGGATTCCGCTTCTGTTGCGGACCTTGAAGAAGAGTGATCATTCGACATTACTGCTAGGACGAGAAAACATGAACAATGAGATTAATACTACCCGTCCCCCGTGTGTGCAAGTGCCGGTGTGTGTGCATTAAAAATAAAGCGTGAAAGCAATCAAGATCATCAAAATATTAGTCGTCATATGCAGTCAAATTATGTGGTCGTTTAGTCCAGAAAGTCCAACGTTAAGGCCCTAGCCTAACAGTTCAGAATTTTATGGTGACAAGGCGTTGATAAAAGTTTGAAATTTCTTCGCATCGTCAGCTATGAGTCGGATCGCAAGGCAGAGGGATCGCCCCCTTTTCGGATCGCAAGGCAGAGGGATCGCCCCCCATCGAATCGCAGGGCAAAGGGATCTCTCCTTCACGAATCGTTGCAGCCCCCAACGATACGCGCCTTTGCTGTCACCACGATCTTCCGTCTCGCCACTCGCCTTCATCTTCTTCCTTTCTTCTCCTTGCCCACGATCCGAATTGGTCTTCCCTCTTCTCCTTCCTCCTTCGTTTTCCTCCTCTCCTTCCCATCCTCGAACTCCGAGCTCTACGCCCGTCAGCCATGGCGTCTTGATGATTCCTTCGGAAAATCGCAAGTTTCCATCGTTTCTCCCTCAAATTAGTCGAAAAAGTTCATGAAAGAGCAGCGTTCACGAATAAGAATGTTTTTTGTGGAGTTACCTTTCTAAAAATTGAGGAAATGCTCGGATTTTCGAAGGTTTGAAAAACTTGGGTTCGTTCTTCGACAGTGCAGGCGAAACGATATGGCAGAAAAAAAGAAGAAGGAAAGTGAAGAGGGGAGGGTCGACTTATATAGGCAAAAGGGCGACCGTTTGTCTCCCCTTTTTTGTCCTACTCGGTCCACGAAAATAGGCGGGCCGCGAACCAAAATCCCACCACGACTCGAGGAGGAGCCCGTTTCGTTCCGAGGCCCAAGTGCACACCCAAGAACGGAACGAATGTCTCGCTAACGGACCGCGACTCGAGCCCGCGATCCTAATTGATAAATTCAGGAATGAGGATTCTGAAAACTCCCAGAAAGAGAATCGTTCTCTGATCCGCGACTCGTTGAGAAAAGACGATTCTATAGCTTCGAAGCATGTTCCATCATCGATAAAACATACTTCGAGGGGGCAAAATGTTGGCTCGCTTTTTGACCAAGCCACCTAGGATCATTCATAAGAAGAAAGCATGAAACCACGTTCTCTAAGAATATGAAGGAATGGATTGCTATCGACTCGCCCGATGACGGATCGCACGCTATCGACTCGCCCACCATCAGATCGAGTCTCGACGGATCGCCCCTATTTCATCAGCGAAACGACACCTCTATACGATCCGATCCATGCATATGTTGTTGCCCAGTATTGGTCGATCCGATCCCCTGATGCGTGGCGAACCCTCTGACCCGTTCAAGCGTGGATCTAGCGACATGTGTCCCTAACCGTCATTTGGACCAATTCTCCCCATCTGCACGATCCAATTTTCAAGCAGATCGCGACATCTGTCCACAACGGCTAATTTGACTATTTCCTCAACGGTGGCGATGCGATCCGATGTTCTCGGGATTCGTGCCACGTGTAGCCACGACCCGCCTGACAAAATCAGCTATAAATAGCCCGGAGCTTGGCATTTTTTGGGATCTTTTTGGCAATATTAAGTACTAAATCCGCCATTGTTGTCAAAATACTAAAATATTGAGAGAAATCCTTGATTGTATTAGCTTTCAAAGTATAATCAATAATATATAAAGTGGACGTAGGCTCGTTAACGCCGAACCACTATAAATTCTATGTGTTATTTCCTTTTTTCTCATTCTTCAGTCGAAACTCCATAAGCTTCAGAACAATTTGGGTGTTAGGTCCAAATTTTGATCTAACAATACCAAAGGTAAGGAAAAATAAAAATATATAGTTAGTATGACTAACATAAATAGGTCTAATAACTTTCTATGTTATAATTTGATAAATACTGAAAATTTTATTTCAGAAATTGAAGAAAGTCTTATATATGAAAACAACAAACTAGCTACTGATGAAATTCCTGATGAAAATTCCTGATGAAAAAGCAATTACCATTGAAGATGAAAATAGTACTAAAGAAGAAAAGAAGAAGATGAAACCAAAAATGTTGAAAAATGTCCACTACTAAAGCATCTTAGTGAAAAACATCAAGAAGTTGTAAAAACTTTTTTTAAATTTTCAGGGGAAAACAAGTAAGTAATTAAACTACTTTATACTCACACAAACTAATTTTATTTTATTAACAATCGTATAATTTTACAGCAATGAAGCATTCAGTTGTGATGAAGAAAATTTAATCACCATATCAAAATGCATGATAGAAGACCTTCTATATCAACATAGTATTTGTGGTCAATTAAGTACATCAAAATACTCTTTCCATAAATATAATTATCTCATTTTATTAATATTATTTTTCAAATGTAGGTAAACGATTGGTTCTGGTTCCGAAAAACAATGCTGCAAGAAGAAAGCAACAACTTTGTCTATGTGAACACAACAATGACAGTAAGTGGAGTATATTATCAAATTAATATTTTGTAAACCAAAAAAATCTAAAACTTAATTTTAACAGAAAAGTGCAACTAATGGAAACTTGGAAAAATATCAAGAAACAGATGTTCATCCCATTTATGAAGAAGACACTTTTAAATCCATTATGTTCCAACATATTGTTCCCTATACACGGAAATGAACATTGGAGCTTGCTGGAATTTGCTGTTGGAGATTGCACCTGGAATCACTATGACTCTTTACACTTAACCACGAGATCAAAAACTAGAAGAAGCGGTCATGCACAATTTGCAACAAATGTGGTAAGTGGAAATAAATAAAATACAAATGTGTTTATATTTTTTTCAATTATTCCGGAAAGTGGCAGTCAACACAATAAATAGAGAGTTACAAGATGAAGGACATAAAACCATTATGAAAAAAAATTCAGCGATATATAATGTTGATTGTGCTCAACAAAATACCGGGTAATTTTAAGCAATTTAATTTTCAAACATTACTCAAATGGTCGAAAATTTTATGTAATGATTAAAAGTTACTAGTAACTTGATTTTCTCTAAAAGATAAATTTTTAATAATTTCCTGATATTAAGGTACAAATTGTTTTTTTTATAAAGTAGTGCTTGTTTGCATAATCGTAATACTAATTACATGGAATGCAGGTATGATTGTGGAATATTTATAATAATTTTTATGCAAAAAATAACTCAAGGAATGCAAACTTCAACAAAACTCAATATTGAACAAGTAGAAGCATTCCGAGCAAGTATAGCTGCCGAAATACTTATTGACGAACCATATTGTTGGAAGCTCGAGAAGTAATGCAGCCCTGGATGAACCTTTAAAACAATATTCATTATGAACGATGTTTCTAAATTTTAAATGCTGATGTTAACTACTAGATATTAAATTTGTTGTTTACTTTGTAATAGTTGATACTGATTTGATCATAGTTGTTAGGGATTATATCTGAGTTCGGAGATTAATTACAAACTGATGATGTACTGTTATGTTTACAACGTTATCATTCAAAAGCTAAATGCTGTTATCTTTTGCTTGAAAATTCAATTGCTTTTATGTTGGTTAAAAAAACCAAAACATTAATATTCATGTATGTATTTAGATTTATGTTTGTTATTAATTATAATGCTAATACAAGATCTTCATGCAAATTAAAAAACAAATACTCAGATAACCATCGTCTTTTAAAGAAAAGATAAAAACATTTATCTTTTCTTTTAAATCCATCTTTATGTTGGTGTGTGTGATTAATTATTGAATTATTTTAGTGAGTACGATTAGTTGGTGGCTTTTGTTAGTGCGTATGATTTAATGATATCAGAATTGTAATTATTTCAATTATTATTTCACTGCTGTTAATAGAAATATAGAAAATAAAAAGATAAAAATATTTATCTTTTTCAACCTATAAACCACATAACATTAAAATTTGACAATGAAATAATTATGCAATTATTTACTACTGTATTGAAACAAAAATACATTATAGAACACAGATACTCAAACAATATGAACCTACTAAATTTAATACATCCAACAAACTAAAATTATTGCTTTTGCATGAAAATATAAATGCAGTTATCTTTTAAAACATTTTCTGTCAAAAAACCAAATAAATCAAATAATCGTTCATCTTAACGCAGCATAAATTTAACAAAGCCAAATAAGCAAATAATCATTCAACAAAAGAACAACTTGAATAATATAAAATAAAAAGATAAAATTGAATATCTTTTAAATAACCTAAACCACATAATATAACAAAGCTTACAGAATTTCAAACAGTTCTTAACATTATTCAGTCCTCAAAATCAAACTTCGTCACATACATATAATCAAATTTTCATTTTACAATATTATTCAACTGTAACACTAAATGTAAAAAATTCATTCAAATACAATGAATTTTAAACAACAATTCAATCATTCGTAGAACAACTTCTTCTATTATGCCCTAGTTTTTTACACTTTCCACATTGGTTTTGTTTTGCATGAAAATTAACACCTTAAATTCTATTCACTCTAGGCCTACCAGCTCCATGAATAGCTTTAGGAGGAAGAACAGTACATGAATCTTCATCTTTAATTGCTTCTTTATCAAAAGTTGGAATTGGATTTATTGCATGTGAATAAGCAGCTCGATAATACTCAACAGTAAAGTATGACTCAACATAATCATATACAGAATTTTTAGACAAATATATACACTTCAAAGCATAGGCACAAGGAAAACCCTTCACTTTCCATTGATTACAATTGCAAATGTGATTTTTAAGATCTACTTTGTGCGATGCTGGAGAATGAACTTCATAAATAAATTTGCAAAATTGAAAATAAATCATATTTAAATACATAATATTATTACAAAAAAACCCCACATTAACAACTAATCTATCTTGATATCTCTATAATAAGCATTTTTTCCAGACATTATATATTATGACACTACAAATACATAAATCCTTATATTTTAAGAACAAAATTAAATAATACTAAAATTATCCTATTGTCACATTTATATCTTTCAACTATTTCATAAACTAAATGAGCAAAATATTAAAAATATAAATGCACAAATCTTTTTCATAAACAGTTTGCACTAAAAAATAAATCTTTGTTACATGTTTATAACATTATTCCAAAATAAAAAACATACCTAAATTATTTAGTAACACTCCACCCAAACTCTTCCTCCTTCAATTTCAACAAACAAGCTTTCATTTTTGGACAAAGAACACTATTCCAGTTAGTTGCTTCTTCTCTTCGATACATTTGCAACATAAGCTTAATCTGAATACCATCAAGACATGCAGTAACAGGCAGACTTCTTTCATCCAAGATCCATGAATTGAAACTCTCCGCTATGTTAGATTTATTTTCACCATGTTTTTTCCCAAGAAAAAACAAATCAGCTCAATGATCATACGGCTTATCATTCAAATATTCAATAGCTTTTGCACCACCAGTTTCTTTAAATTTGGCCATAGCCTTTTCAAATTCATAGGCATTTGAAGCTAAAGCACACTGTTCAAGAAAATGACCAACCCAAGCACCCCTCCCACTTTTAACAATACTAGTAATATTACTTTGCATATGATGTAGACAGTAAGAATGATGGCTATTTGGAATTTTTTTAGGAATACTCAACAAAAATCCCCAATGTTTCTCACTTGAAAAGTCATTGGTTTAGCAAACCTAAGAGCATCTCTTAAGTGGTTCAAAAACCAACTCCAGCACTCTTCATTTTCTTTAGGCACAATAGCCATAGCCAATGGAAAAAAAAAACTGAAACATAAAACAACAACATCAACAATTATTCAAAATAACATTTTCCAACAATACAACTTAAAATTTTAATTTGTACTATAGAACATGATAAAATTAATGAACTGCATAAAAAAGATATATTATTATATCTTTTTCTTATATTAAATTACATAACATGATAAAATTTTCATTTATACTACAAAACATAATAAAATTTTCATTTATACTACAAAACATGATAAAATTAAAGAACTGCATAAGAAAGATTTATTGTTATATCATTTTCTTCTATTAAATTATAGAACGTTATAAAATTTTCATTTATAGTAAAGAACATGATAAAATTAATGAACAGCATAAAAAAGACATATTGTTATATCTTTTTCTTCTATTAAATTACAGAACATGATAAACTTTTCATTTATGCTACAGAACATGATAAAATTAATGAACTGCATAAAAAAGATATATTGTTATATCTTTTTTTCTATTAAATTACATAAGATGATAAAATTATCATTTATACTATAGAACATGATAAAATTAAAGAACTATATAAGAAAGATTTATTGTTATATCTTTTTCATCTATTAAATTACATAAGATTATAAAATTATCATTTATACTACAGAACATGATAAAATTAATGAATTGCATAAGGAAGATATATTGTTATATCTTTTTTTCCTATTACATTACAGAACATCATAAAATTTTCATTTATACTACAGAACATGATAAAATTAAAAAAATGCATAAGAAAGATACATTGTTATATCTTTCTCTTCTATTAAATTACAAGTTCTTATTTATTGTATTTTAAAACTTTAGTACAATAAGTTGATTATTAATATATAATTATTTACTAAAAAAGAAAATAATTAATAACATTACGTACCTTGATTTCCATTTTTAGCAGTTGCAGCCATCAAAATACCACTTCGACCTTTTAAAAATGTTGCATCCAAAAAAATCATAGGTCGACAATACCTAAATCCAAATATACAAGCCTCACAGCAAACAAAAACTCTCTCAAATTGGTTAGTCGCTTCATCCACATCCATAGTTGTATAACTTTTCAGATTATATTTCTCAATAGCCTTCATATACCATACTAAATCATTGTATGATTTTTTCTCATCACCATATATATCATTAATAGCCAATTTTATACCCTTATAAGCATGATAATAACTCAAATCCACATCATAATCTCTCCTAAAATTTTTCACAATATCCTTAGTTTTCCTTTTCGGCTCATCACGTATTTGATTAGCGATCAATGTTTTTATAAGATCACTGGTAATAACTGGACTACTAACTGATTTAAATCCACCTCCACATGTATGACTTAGCTGCATATTTTTAACAATCAACTTATCCAATTGCTTCAATTTGCAAGAAGCATGAATCCTAAATGAGCAACCATTTATAGCACATTGAACTGTAACCCGCTCCTTACAATTCTAAAGATTCTTTACTTTAAATCCATTTTGAAAACAATAAGCACCAACAATTCTGCAAAATCCAATAGCCGAATCAAATATTTGTCCAACACCAGTAAAAAAATTCTAAATTTGAATTTTTCTTCAACAATTCATGCAAGATTTTTCTTCACAACAAGCAGAGTCTATATCATTATTATACTCAATCAAATTACTGCTTGATTCTCCAACACCAACAAATGAGACTGATTTACTACTGTCAACAACAACATCATTTGAATTATTCTTCAAGCATATAAAAAAAACCAAGAAATCCTCCGTTTTAAACCACACCAAGCACAAAATAGCTTGTAAATCACTATCCATCTCAATGTAAGTAGTCTTAGATTCTTTAACATAGAACACATCAAAACATAAAGGAGTAAAAGTATTCCACACCTCACAAACCTTACTTCTTACATAACTAATAGATGCATCCAAACCAAGACGAATACTAAATGAATACTTATTAAAATCAAATACAACCATCACAGATATATCAAACCTGCAATTCAGAACATAAATAAGTAAAAAAGCAATACAATTTAAACCTTTTTATAAATCATTTTACAAAAAGATAAAACCAGTTATCCTTTTTACTGCTGTTAGGATAAGGATTAAATTACATAATTAAACAATAATTTTAAAATAATATATATGATTTTAAAACATAATTCTATTATAATTGTTCTGTTTTCTGTACATGTAATTGTTGTATTATCTTTACATGCATTTTTTGTCTTATCTTAACATATAATTCTTAATCATATATCATTCGAATTATATCTAAAACATAACTGTTGCACATTATAACCAATTTTTTTAAAAATTAACTATAAAAAAGATATTGTTATTTGCCATTGAAAACCAAATAAACACTTATCATTTAATTTTACAAACAATTTGTAAAAAAGATAAAACAAATTATCTTTTTTATTTCAGATTTGTTAATGAAAATAATAATAATCATAGATATACAAAAACTACAATTAAATTCACTAATAAACAGACATTAAAATCACATTTCACATGTCATATGAAAATTTCAATTTAATTACACCGTACCTTACAACAGCCTATTCAACTAAAGGAATACTTGAACTTTGAGTTTGCTCTTCCGTTGATTTAACTGCATAGTCCACAAAAATAAAGAACATATTAGCATATTTCCATATCATATTCCACAATTTCAGATTCTATTAAAAATTTAAAATCGCTCGTTAAAATTATAATCCATGATTCAATTCAAATTTATCAAAATCACCTGATAAAGAATAAAATAAAAACAAAACAAAAGAATCGCCTCTTAAATATCAAGAATTTGAAAATTTTACGTCGAATTATAAAGTAGGAAGAAAATCGAAATTAATAAAACTCACTTGAAGAAATAACGATCGCAGGTCGAATTTAAAAAAATTGGAAAATCGGAGATATTGAGATCACTGCGCCTGATTTATTCGATGACATCGATGTTTTTAAAAAAGAAAATGGCTCGCCATGTTTCCTGTCCGTAAAATTAATTGTTTCAAAACAGCGTCCTTAAAAATAATGAAGACGTGATTAGGAGCCTTGCCGCTAATTTCCACTTTAATAAATTATTATTTATTTGTATATATATGTATGTGTGTGTGTATATATATATAAACATGTGCATGTGAAAATGTTAATTCAGTAAGTGCGTTTGAAATTTGAATTTCATAATGTATGAAAGTAAAGGAAGGAATTAGTAAAAATAAATGTACAATAAAACGAATTAACGATGAAATGGTCAAGTAATGTTATAAAATAAACAAAATTATATAAATAAAATTTAAAACGACACTCATTAAATAACACGTTAAACAAGGGGGATGGTCGACCACTCCCTAGGACGGTCGACCATAGTGGTTGAACATTTAGGGGCCTGGTCAACCATTACATGATCTAAAACCAAGTACAAAGCCCTGCGAACAACTAGAGTTGATCATTTTCGATTGTACAGATGACACTGATTTGAACATCCATAAATGAACATATGGAGCTACACTCCAAACTCGTTTTTATTTTACTGAGGGTAGAGGCTTTGGCATTTTTCTTCCTTCTCCTAAACTTTAGAAATTATAGAAATTTTTCATAGGTTATTTGATACAAATTGGAGAAGAAGATCATAGGAATTTAGGACAAGATTCAGGTCAATAAGCAATATGTATGAGGTAAGATATCGGATAAGATTAGGAATTTAGGACAAGATTCAGGTCAATAAGCAATATGTATGAGGTAAGATATCGGATAAGATTAGGAATTTAGGACAAAGATTCTAGTCAGGAATTTAGGACAATTCTCTTCAACACATTATTTTTCATTTCAGAAACACTTCTATACCTACTTCAAATATCTTCAAGACTAATTTTCTCACTCAACAATGACTAGAAATTTTACTCCTACACTTTGCTACTCTGGCGGTGAACTGGTCGTGGATGAGTAGCAAAATGGAAAGTACGTTGAAGGATTTTGCAAACCATGGAGAGTTCGCAAGGGTTGCACACTTGATGCTTTAAAAGAATCAGTATTCAAAGCAACAAAAATTAACCCTCTTCAATATGATATTGCGTTTTCGGTTTACTGGCCTATTGATTCGAGTCGAGCGCAATATCACTCTCAGACGTTGAAAATGTAGAGTAATGTTTTATGCAGTTACCAATTCGATTGAGCAGTTTGTTGGAAGAACAACAAAAGATATCATGGAAGAAATCGTCCCACCTCCCATCGTGAGTACGGGTTTTGGGTATTTTATAGAAATGTTGCAAACTCATGATCCTTCGCTCATCTTTAGTTTTGTTATGTATACCAATCCCTATTTTCATCCGAATGTGGACGAGCAACATCAACAACAAACTTTTCAGTCAAATGTTCATGAGCAACAATAACAAACTTTTCAGTCAGACGACTATGAGCAACATTTGCATCATGCATTCCTTGCTTCTCAGTTAGAACTGTACGATATGAGCCAAAGGATGTATTGCACATTACTTTATTTTTCTAACTACTCAATTATGTGTAAGATGTGACTGAAATGCATTTATTAACAGATTGATTGAAGAACCCGAATTAAACTGGGGTGTCGGACCTTTAGAGCAGACAAATCCGAATGTGGACGAGCAACATCAACAACAAACTTTTCAGTCAAATGTTCATGAGCAACAACAACAAACTTTTCAGTCAGACGACTATGAGCAACATTTGCATCATGCATTCTTTCCTTCTCAGTTAGAACTGTACGATATGAGCCAAAGGATGTATTGCACATTACTTTAGTTTGCTAACTACTCAATTAAGTGTAAGATGTGACTGAAATGCATTTATTAACAGATTGATTGAAGAACCCGAATTAAACCGGGGTGTCGGACCTTTAGAGCAGACAAATGATCCAACTGCAAACATAGATACAGAAGTAAATGACCCTATTGATAGCATGGTGGTTGCCACAAGAATTGCTGATGATACATGTTGGATGTAATGAATGGAAGTCAATAATAAACCGTTGGACTTTGACTTTACAAACACAGCATATCATGAAGATGATGGTACTGAGGTTCAAATAGAAGTATCATTGGACAATGATCTTTGTACGGCAAAAAATGATGGCTAAATTGGTAGTTGCCAATCTAGAGTTTTCAGGTGAAAAATTCTCAACTGCTTGCATACATAATGGTTTTGCTGTTGGGATGGTATTCCAAAGTAAAGAAAATTTTCTACACTAACTAACCGAATGGTCTATTCTGCATGGAGTTTCGTACAAGCCAATCAAGTTGAGTAAAACAATATATCCTGTTGTATGTAATGTTGATGCTACCTGCCCATGGAGAATACATGCTATAGTGTCTAAGAAATCTCAAACTGGGTGGTGGGAAATCAGAAATCTACCTCATGAACATAATTGTGACAACCCTACGATTAATTCCAACCACAAGCAAGCTACTTCTGGATTTCTTGTGTCCAAAATCATGTCTTTTGTGAAGGCCGATTTGGATATCTCAGTTGGTACGGTCCAAGTGCTTGTAGATGACCAAGTCTTCATCAAAATCAGTTACATGAAAGCTTGGCGAATGTTGAACAAAACGTTGGAAACAAATTATGGTGATTGGGCCAATTCGTATACGAGTTTGCCTCAATATTTAGTTTGCCTCAATATTTTGAAGAAATAAAGAAAATCAATTCAGGTACAGTTGGACAAATAACATATGATGATGTTGGGGTATTTGATCGTGCTTTTTGCGCATTTGGTCCTTCAATTGCAGGTTTTCTACATTGTCATCCTTTACCATGTATTGAGGGTACACATTTGTACGGTAAATACAATGGGACATTACTTATTGCTACTATTGTAGATGTCGACGACTGCCTTTTTCCATTAGCTTATGCAGTTTTCCGCTCTGAATCATATAATAGTTGGACTTGGTTCTTTTCGTGCATGCCTGAGTTCATTCCTAGTGTACGAAATTGTCACATTACTTTTATATATGATAGAATGAAAGGGATCTCAAAAGCTTTGTAGGAAATATGGCAAGAACCATACAAACATAGGTTATGTGCAAGACATCTTAAAGCCAATTTTCAAGTTGTGGCTTATAGAGTGAAGCAACTAACAGGCTTGTTTTACGCTGCTGCATGTGCATTAGAAACAGCTGAGTACACTAAAATCAAAGAAGAAATCAAGGAAACTAATTCACGGGCGCATGACTAGATTGAATGAAGCCTAGTGAATTTTAAAGAAAATTGAACACTTAGCAGAGATGATGGTGGACGCTTCCATGTTATGACAACGAATGCATCCAAAAGTTTTAATCATGTACTAAAAGGTGCCAGATCATTGCTTATAAAGGCGTTGGTTGCAAAGACATTCTTTCGATCGGTTGAATATTTCTATAAGCGGCGGGAAAAAGGGAGGCTCTTAAGACACGACTTACTCCAAAATTGTAACAACCCTGAATTATGGGGTAAATTTAAAAATTTACTTTAAGTTATTTTAATGAGTTTTGATATTTAAAATAATTTATTTTAAATAATAACGACAAAAAAAAATTATTTCCTTAATCCTACGGTTAATACGAATGATATAATTCCTGCATTCCTACAATCCCTTAGCTACATGCCCAAGACGATACCTTGATTTATCTAATTGTATTATTAATAAATTTCAATTATCTCTAATAAATGAAATATTTGAAATTTATGTTTAGCTTGTGGAAGGGAGAACTAAAAATTTACATAAATTGCACCATCAAATAACTACCTTGTATGTATGCCAACATGTTAGAATATATATTCCTTAATTTCAATGTTTCTCAACATTGCAGTATAATGCATAATAAATTCAGTTGTTTTAATTTCATTAGTTACTATGTATATCATTCATATAGTAGCTAAATTATAGCTAAAATTGGTATTCCATATTGATATGAAAAAAAATATGGAAAAAGTAGTATTATTTCTTTTAAATGTTCATTCAAACCTTTCCACTTTTATCTTTCCTAATTAAGTGTAACACTAGACTGGATAGTTTATATATACACATTATATTTATATATATATTAATTTGATTTAACATTGAACCTATTAAATGTATGTATGAAATAAATTATGTCTATTTTAAATTTAATATTGACATTAATTGTAATATTGCCATTAATTGTATTAACTTGATTGAAACATTTCTATCTAAGAATAATTATGTGTTAATTAAAATCAATGCGTTGTTTATAGAAAACTTAAATTTATCTTAAAAAGAATATTCTAATAAAATTAATTGATTTAAAATGGAACCATGAACTAAGGAAACGCATGATTTTTAGCGTATGGATTTAAAATCCATATTTATCCGTATGCTATGTAATAGTAGTCACATTATGTTTCTTTTAATTGTGTATTAATGAAACTAATGAGAATAATTTGAATATATGGAGGCTAATGAATTTAATACTGTGACATATATATTATAAGATTTGACTGTTTTATCTTTTGTATTTATTAGTAGTTTTCCCATTTGTCATATATTAAATTGCCTATAAATTGATTCTAATTCATTCATATGTACAGAGTTATCAATTAACCATACTTGCATATTATTAACTATTATGTCACACAATTGAGGAATGAACATATTTGCTACATATATTAAAAAAAAAACTAAATTTCCATATCTCAGCACTGTGTATATATTCACACAAATGGATGTATTTGATGCACCTTTATAATACCATAAATTAAGTTTCATTCAAATTTTCAATTAAAACAATCTACATGTTGTCCTTTATTTATTTCGTTTACTTATGTGATATGCCTTCTTATTACACTTACCTACATGCTAATACAGTATCAATTTATGCCATGAATAATTTTGATTAATAGCATTTATGAATCAATCAATACAAATTAAAGAGAAAATATAAAAGCTTTCTTTCTCCATTTTGTGTAATTTATGTATTCAGTTAATTACTTCTTTAGGGAAAGAAACTTAAAGTTTTTTTTTCCATATATATACTAGTTAGGATAAGTTTACGGTCAAAACACAAAACCTTATTCTATGATACATAGCCGCCGCCCTTTACATTTTCAATGGCTGAAAACGCACAAAAACAATTCGTTAATTCCTCCTAATCTACCACAAATTAAAATATGAAATCAAGACAAATAATCAAGAGCAAGGCTTCGAAGTGGCGGGTTGGATGGTGGACTCGGTGGTCTTGGGGCGTGCGATGGGGGTGACTTGAGCGTGCGTTTTGGGTTCATTTCGAACGATCCAAGGAGAAGGACGAAGACTGCCAGTGTTCCCTTCACTAATCAAAAATTCGATGAAATTTGGTGAGATTCTTTATTTTATAATTTATGAAATTAAATTATCTTTCTTGTGTTATTGATGTTTGTATGTACACGAATATGGATTGGTGATGAATGATTGATATTGGTGATGGATGTTTATGTAATTATTGGCAGTTCTGTTCATGTATACGTTGTGAGTGTCATTGATTGTGGAATGAATATTGATGGGTAAACTTGTGTAAATAAAGTTCATTCTTTATTTCTATATTCTTAAGAATTTATATTTAAATTTAAGTTTATAATTTTTATTGTTGTTTCAGAAAAATGGATGTTATTTAGATTTGCAATTTTGCACCAAAATTTCATTTTTTCATGTTTTACATGAAAACATGAATTTGATACAAAATCATTGAACTAAATAAATATTTTATTTTATTGAACTACATGGAAATGAATTTTTAATTAAAATGTTTATTTTTGATAAAAATAATATTTTAATCGATTTTGTCAAAATTTGGGCTTTTATGCAAAATTGACTTTTTTTGGACAAAAAGAACAAATTTTTGTTTTCTTATTCTTTCTGAAAATAAAGATAACATCTTTATTAACATGGAATTTTAGAAAATAAAATTGGTTTTTAGAATTGTCTATATAATTTATATTTTCAATATAAATTATAATTTTTAACGTTTCAGCCACGTGTAGTTCATGTTTTGAGTTTCAAACTTTGAATGACTATAACGGAAGATCCAACCGTTGGATTTTTCCAAAACTGGATCCGTTGGATCCGCTTTGGAAAAATCTTTCCACCAATACCAAGTTTGAAAATTTTCAACGGTTAGATCTTGAGTTATGTGTAATTCGAATTTTTGAAAAAACAGCGCTATAACTACACATGACCTGTAACGTCGTTTTAATGAAACGAATAATTATAAAAATAAAGTTTTGATCTTTATTTTTGAAGAATAAAGTTTTGATTTTATTATGGACTAAAATGAAAATTTTGATCTTTATTTTTAATAAATAAAGTTTTGGTTTTTATTTTTATTTTGAAAATAAAATAAGGTTTTTGTGAACATGAATTTGTTTGGACTAAAATGAATGAAAGTGACGTTCTTTATTTTTAAAAGGACTAGAATGATAAAGTGTTATTCTTTATTTTGAAAAAAAAAATAAATTGAATAAATTTATTCTTTATTTATGAATGGATTAAAAAGGAAATACTTAAAACATGGACCGATTACATTAAATTGAAATGATACAAATGGGAGTTTTATTCTAAATCGGTTCCATTCAAAAGAATGTAATTAATACCTATTAGGTGAACATCGTTAATTGGTTATACCATTTATGTCATAATTTAATGCACTTGTATACACTACCATTTACAAGCGACCTTGGCTTGTTTATGTGAGTGGACGATAAATTTTTACACATCGTCCAGAAGCACAGTTTATTTCATAATATGTGAATTGTGTTGGCTGAAACCCCACACGGGTTAAGGGTTGACATTTGAATACACGTCACCCTTGGAATAATTAGAAATGCACTTTGGATGGATGTTTGAAATTGTGATATAATTAATGTTTGATTTTCCGTATAATTAATTTATATGGAAATAGTGGGTCTCATTCCAACTTTGAGTTAAATAAATAAATATTCAATTAATGCAATTAATTGGTAATTAAATTTAAGAATTGTGTATTTATTGTTTTAAAGTATTGAATAAAAGCTTTTGAATGAATGTAATAAATTTCCTTTTTTTTATTCAATAAATGAAATTAATTGGCAATTGAAGTAAGGGATGATGTATTCGCTATTTAAAAAGGAAATGATAAAGAAGTTTTGAATTGATCATATTTCATTCTAGTTTTGAATGAAGGAAATTAATTTCCATTTATTACTCAATTAACGAAATTAATTGACGATTGAATTGAGAAGATCAAATCTTATTTATTTGGAAAGTTACAAAACAAATCCTAGAAATGGGTAAATTACCTTCCAACTTTAATAAGAAGATTTGAAATTTAAAGATACCGTTTTATGTTAACATTTAATTTGGGAAATTGATTTCATTTTAATATTGAAGCGGTAGGTTTTAATATCACAATTAAAACCGTTTTGAAAATAATTATTATTATAATATCATAAAAATATGGAAAGTTAATATGTATTGAAATGGAATAATAAAGTTTTATATGAAAGAACATTTCAAGTAAGGAATGATATTAAGTAGTTGGATATTTTAAAATATAAAACATTTTAAAATAATATTCTTGGATAATATTTATAATTAAAAATTATAATTATATTTGGACACGAGGTTAGGTCACGTTTATGGTGGAAGTCTGCCCGGACCCAACCGGCATATCCAGCAGCCATAAATGTTGGGCCTAATGTGAGAGGTCCAAGTATACATATATGAATTGGGTTTTGACTCGAGGTTAAGCCCAACTGTGGAATAAGTCTGCCTGGACCCAACCGGCATATCCAGCATCCACAAGTTGTAGGTTTAATGTGAGAAGTCTGGCCCAGTATGAAATTGAAATATAATAACGAGTTGGGCTTTTTAGTCCGTTTTAAAATGATAATGCCATTTTAACCAGTATGAAATATCTTATTCATTTGAAAATGAATATTGAAAGAGTTAAATTTCAAAATAAATAATATTTTGGGAAAGGGGATTTATTTATTTTTTTAAATAAATAACAGGAAGTAAAAGTGGTTTTATCATAACCACGTAATTTCAATGAATATTTGAAATAGGCTTGGGTGGAAATTAAGTACGGATTATTTCAATATTAATTTCCGTAATTAAACGGTTATTATTTTGGGAATTTGGAAGATACTTATTATCGCTATTTCCGAAATGATTGCCGTTGATTTTGGAATTTGATATTGAATTTGCGTCGTTCTAATTTTTATTTAAAGTCTTATATTTAATATCAAATTGATTTTGGTTGATTAATGTTTGAATAACATTAATTCTTAAAACCTCAATGAATAGTGAAATGAATATAAATCTTTTAATTAAGATTTGAACGAAATTTCCTAATTTAATTTATTAAATTGGAAATAACAGAAAAGTGAATATGGGTTTATTGTGAATTATGTTTTAAATAACATTTATTCTTTAACCTAGATTTATGATAGCATTAATTCCCTAACTATTGAATAATCATTTAATAATGATTTTTGAAAGTAAAATCTAAATAAGGTTTTGAATAAAATCTTTAATAAGATTTTAAAAAGGGGAATTAAGTAAATTATTGAATTAAGGAAATGAACGGTAATGGAGTTCCACCAGTTTAACTCCAAGCGTTAATTAAATCTTTAATTAGATTTAAACGGAAAAGGTAATTAAGTTTACCGGAGACTAATTGGGATTATTAAATTGGTAATTTCGGTAAAGCGTAAAATTCCGATTAGTTTGGATAAACCTTAATTTGGTTTAATATGGATAAATAGAGATTAAAGAATAAATATTAAAGATTTATCTTTGATAAAATTTATGGGAACCTATCCCTAAGAAATTGAATATTTTTAAGGAATATTCGGAATTGGAATGAGGCGTTGGTTGAATTTTATCAATTTATGTTTTTAAATCAACGCGAGTTATTCAGAAAGTCCGGGTCCAACCCATTCTGAATAATGAATACGATGATGAATAGTCGAATGATGGAAGACGGTGATAAGACCGACAATCTTCACATCGAATGGATGTTGATGCTATTGAGGCCCATGAAGGGAGTAGCTACCTTGAAGGGGCTGAGAGGGCATCCGTCCGGACGTAGTGCTGATTTGTACGGATTGACTTTCGTTCAGACCCAGAGCATAAGTTTAAATGGATGGTGTGTCTGACATCGTACTTCGTTATATATCATATTGTTGATTTTCTGTTAATATATAAATGTTGGTGGTGGAGAATTTATTCTCTACTTAACACCCATTTATGTATTGGTAGATAAGCAATGGTATGGTATGGAGTGACAGTGTGGCATACTAAGATGCAATGATCAAGGTTTCTTGTTGAAAAGCAGAACCTTGTGGTGACGATCAAAGCACCGCTTGAATAAGCAGAGCTTTGTGTATTACGTAGCCTCACGAGCCTCACAAACCGGTGGAGTCTAAAACGGGTGAAGGGAACGCAGGGAAAGTAGCACGTTTCTTTCTAGCTAGAAGTGGTGTTTGGGTTTTATCACAGCCTGGCATTTTACTTATGTGGATGATGGAATGAGGCGCCTCGGATAGGTCCTATAGGACCGGGGAACGTGTGCTTAGGAATAACTAATCCTCTAAGCTGTATGTGAGGACCGGCCCTGCCATTTCCAGGGGTTCACTGCGGGGAATCCTGGGGCATTAACTAGAGTGTCTCGAATCGGTAAGGAGCTCCTCCCTAGCCTGGACTCATGATGGAAATCCAAATTTCCAATACGAACCGACCAATTTGATTGTATTACTAGTACGGAGGCATAATATATGGTACCTATGCTTCCTAGGATTAATACATTTATTTTGAAATGTTTTCATATACACTAATAATAGTATTAGTTTCGTATTTGGCGTATTTAGCATGTTTAACCACCATAAGGTAAAACTCTATCCTCTTGGTGTGCGTTGCATTGTGTGATGGGACCTGAGTCTTATGGTGGTTCCATTTTTCAAAAAGACATTGCGTTGTGTTACGTTTTATTTATCTGTACTGACATTGTAGTTATGCACGGCAATCCATTGGTACAACCCGTTCCGCGTTAGCGGCGTGGTCTTTGGATTTGCCTTATTAGTATGAGTTAAGTTATTTAAGAATTCTCACACCAGTCCCACGACTGACCCATGTTTGTTTCCCCCTTTTTGCAAACTTGGTTGCCCTCTCTTCCACACGGGCAGCCGAGTATTTATCTACAGGTTCTCTTTTCAAGCAGGATTCTGGGTTGAAGCTTAAGCTGTGTCCAGAGTTTAGATTTCTTTCCGCTGCAATGTTTTAAATTTAATGTTATCTTCCGCTGTAATATAATTCGATGTACTCTGATATTTTGTACTCTGATGTAAACATTTTGTACTGTTTATAAAAGTTTGCTGTTTTGTTCTGATGTGTTGTATTCCCAAAGTTAAAGTATTCGGGATTTGAACGGTCTTGGTCGATCTTTCGGTCGATTAAGGACGGGCGAAACCCGGGTCTTTACAGTTGGTATCAGAGCTCAGGTTAGCTCAAATCTTTGGGGTACAACTCATTAGAACGGAACAAAAGACTCATCAGAGATTGGATTAGTAATATCCAATAAGAATACTCATTAGATATGGGGTTAGTAATGCCCTAGAATGAGTTAAGAGTTACAAATTTATAATTAACGTATTTTTGATAATATATACAATCTAATTTTAGAAAATATGATTTTTTAAATATATAAAAGTTATATTTTAAAAGTTAATCAACTAATAAAATAAACGAAACCAATTAAAGAAAAAAAATTGAGTAGGATAATTAAACACTTTTAGCTTCGTTCCTTTTCGAGGACGAAAAGTTTTTAAGTGGGGGAGACTGTAACAACCCTGAATTATGGGGTAAATTTAAAAATTTACTTTAAGTTATTTTAATGAGTTTTGATATTTAAAATAATTTATTTTAAATAATAACGACAAAAAAAAATTATTTCCTTAATCCTACGGTTAATACGAATGATATAATTCCTGCATTCCTACAATCCCTTAGCTACATGCCCAAGACGATACCTTGATTTATCTAATTGTATTATTAATAAATTTCATTTATCTCTAATAAATGAAATATTTGAAATTTATGTTTAGCTTGTGGAAGGGAGAACTAAAAATTTACATAAATTGCACCATCAAATAACTACCTTGTATGTATGCCAACATGTTAGAATATATATTCCTTAATTTCAATGTTTCTCAACATTGCAGTATAATGCATAATGAATTCAGTTGTTTTAATTTCATTAGTTACTATGTATATCATTCATATAGTAGCTAAATTATAGCTAAAATTGGTATTCCATATTGATATGAAAAAAATAAGGAAAAAGTAGTATTATTTCTTTTAAATGTTCATTCAAACCTTTCCACTTTTATCTTTCCTAATTAAGTGTAACACTAGACTGGATAGTTTATATATACACATTATATTTATATATATATTAATTTGATTTAACATTGAACCTATTAAATGTATGTATGAAATAAATTATGTCTATTTTAAATTTAATATTGACATTAATTGTAATATTGCCATTAATTGTATTAACTTGATTGAAACATTTCTATCTAAGAATAATTATGTGTTAATTAAAATCAATGCGTTGTTTATAGAAAACTTAAATTTATCTTAAAAAGAATATTCTAATAAAATTAATTGATTTAAAATGGAACCATGAACTAAGGAAACGCATGATTTTTAGCGTATGGATTTAAAATCCATATTTATCCGTATGCTATGTAATAGTAGTCACATTATGTTTCTTTTAATTGTGTATTAATGAAACTAATGAGAATAATTTGAATATATGGAGGCTAATGAATTTAATACTGTGACATATATATTATAAGATTTGACTGTTTTATCTTTTGTATTTATTAGTAGTTTTCCCATTTGTCATATATTAAATTGCCTATAAATTGATTCTAATTCATTCATATGTACAGAGTTATCAATTAACCATACTTGCATATTATTAACTATTATGTCACACAATTGAGGAATGAACATATTTGCTATATATATTAAAAAAAAAACTAAATTTCCATATCTCAACACTGTGTATATATTCACACAAATGGATGTATTTGATGCACCTTTATAATACCATAAATTAAGTTTCATTCAAATTTTCAATTAAAACAATCTACATGTTGTCCTTTATTTATTTCGTTTACTTATGTGATATGCCTTCTTATTACACTTACCTACATGCTAATACAGTATCAATTTATGCCATGAATAATTTTGATTAATAGCATTTATGAATCAATCAATACAAATTAAAGAGAAAATATAAAAGCTTTCTTTCTCCATTTTGTGTAATTTATGTATTCAGTTAATTACTTCTTTAGGGAAAGAAACTTAAAGTTTTTTTTTCATATATATACTAGTTAGGATAAGTTTACGGTCAAAACACAAAACCCTATTCTATGATACATAGCCGCCGCCCTTTACATTTTCAATGGCTGAAAACGCACAAAAACAATTCGTTAATTCCTCCTAATCTACCACAAATTAAAATATGAAATCAAGACAAATAATCAAGAGCAAGGCTTCGAAGTGGCGGGTTGGATGGTGGACTCGGTGGTCTTGGGGCGTGCGATGGGGGTGACTTGAGCGTGCGTTTTGGGTTCATTTCGAACGATCCAAGGAGAAGGACGAAGACTGCCGGTGTTCCCTTCACTAATCAAAAATTCGATGAAATTTGGTGAGATTCTTTATTTTATAATTTATGAAATTAAATTATCTTTCTTGTGTTATTGATGTTTGTATGTACACGAATATGGATTGGTGATGAATGATTGATATTGGTGATGGATGTTTATGTAATTATTGGCAGTTCTGTTCATGTATACGTTGTGAGTGTCATTGATTGTGGAATGAATATTGATGGGTAAACTTGTGTAAATAAAGTTCATTCTTTATTTCTATATTCTTAAGAATTTATATTTAAATTTAAGTTTATAATTTTTATTGTTGTTTCAGAAAAATGGATGTTATTTAGATTTGCAATTTTGCACCAAAATTTCATTTTTTCATGTTTTACATGAAAACATGAATTTGATACAAAATCATTGAACTAAATAAATATTTTATTTTATTGAACTACATGGAAATGAATTTTTAATTAAAATGTTTATTTTTGATAAAAATAATATTTTAATCGATTTTGTCAAAATTTGGGCTTTTATGCAAAATTGTCTTTTTTGGACAAAAAGAACAAATTTTTGTTTTCTTATTCTTTCTGAAAATAAAGATAACATCTTTATTAACATGGAATTTTAGAAAATAAAATTGGTTTTTAGAATTGTCTATATAATTTATATTTTCAATATAAATTATAATTTTTAACGTTTCAGCCACGTGCAGTTCATGTTTTGAGTTTCAAACTTTGAATGACTATAACGGAAGATCCAACCGTTGGATTTTTCCAAAACTGGATCCGTTGGATCCGCTTTGGAAAAATCTTTCCACCAATACCAAGTTTGAAAATTTTCAACGGTTAGATCTTGAGTTATGTGTAATTCGAATTTTTGGAAAAACAGCGCTATAACTACACATGACCTGTAACGTCGTTTTAATGAAACGAATAATTATAAAAATAAAGTTTTGATCTTTATTTTTGAAGAATAAAGTTTTGATTTTGTTATGGACTAAAATGAAAATTTTGATCTTTATTTTTAATAAATAAAGTTTTGGTTTTTATTTTTATTTTGAAAATAAAATAAGGTTTTTGTGAACATGAATTTGTTTGGACTAAAATGAATGAAAGTGACGTTCTTTATTTTTAAAAGGACTAGAATGATAAAGTGTTATTCTTTATTTTGAAAAAAAAAAATTGAATAAATTTATTCTTTATTTATGAATGGATTAAAAAGGAAATACTTAAAACATGGACCGATTACATTAAATTGAAATGATACAAAAGGGAGTTTTATTCTAAATCGGTTCCATTCAAAAGAATGTAATTAATACCTATTAGGTGAACATCGTTAATTGGTTATACCATTTATGTCATAATTTAATGCACTTGTATACACTACCATTTACAAGCGACCTTGGCTTGTTTATGTGAGTGGACGATAAATTTTTACACATCGTCCAGAAGCACAGTTTATTTCATAATATGTGAATTGTGTTGGCTGAAACCCCACACGGGTTAAGGGTTGACATTTGAATACACGTCACCCTTGGAATAATTAGAAATGCACTTTGGATGGATGTTTGAAATTGTGATATAATTAATGTTTGATTTTCCGTATAATTAATTTATATGGAAATAGTGGGTCTCATTCCAACTTTGAGTTAAATAAATAAATATTCAATTAATGCAATTAATTGGTAATTAAATTTAAGAATTGTGTATTTATTGTTTTAAAGTATTGAATAAAAGCTTTTGAATGAATGTAATAAATTTCCTTTTTTTTATTCAATAAATGAAATTAATTGGCAATTGAAGTAAGGGATGATGTATTCGCTATTTAAAAAGGAAATGATAAAGAAGTTTTGAATTGATCATATTTCATTCTAGTTTTGAATGAAGGAAATTAATTTCCATTTATTACTCAATTAACGAAATTAATTGACGATTGAATTGAGAAGATCAAATCTTATTTATTTGGAAAGTTACAAAACAAATCCTAGAAATGGGTAAATTACCTTCCAACTTTAATAAGAAGATTTGAAATTTAAAGATACCGTTTTATGTTAACATTTAATTTGGGAAATTGATTTCATTTTAATATTGAAGCGGTAGGTTTTAATATCACAATTAAAACCGTTTTGAAAATAATTATTATTATAATATCATAAAAATATGGAAAGTTAATATGTATTGAAATGGAATAATAAAGTTTTATATGAAAGAACATTTCAAGTAAGGAATGATATTAAGTAGTTGGATATTTTAAAATATAAAACATTTTAAAATAATATTCTTGGATAATATTTATAATTAAAAATTATAATTATATTTGGACACGAGGTTAGGTCACGTTTATGGTGGAAGTCTGCCCGGACCCAACCGGCATATCCAGCAGCCATAAATGTTGGGCCTAATGTGAGAGGTCCAAGTATACATATATGAATTGGGTTTTGACTCGAGGTTAAGCCCAACTGTGGAATAAGTCTGCCCGGACCCAACCGGCATATCCAGCATCCACAAGTTGTAGGTTTAATGTGAGAAGTCTGGCCCAGTATGAAATTGAAATATAATAACGAGTTAGGCTTTTTAGTCCGTTTTAAAATGATAATGCCATTTTAACCAGTATGAAATATCTTATTCATTTGAAAATGAATATTGAAAGAGTTAAATTTCAAAATAAATAATATTTTGGGAAAGGGGATTTATTTATTTTTTTAAATAAATAACAGGAAGTAAAAGTGGTTTTATCATAACCACGTAATTTCAATGAATATTTGAAATAGGATTGGGTGGAAATTAAGTACGGATTATTTCAATATTAATTTCCGTAATTAAACGGTTATTATTTTGGGAATTTGGAAGATACTTATTATCGCTATTTCCGAAATGATTGCCGTTGATTTTGGAATTTGATATTGAATTTGCGTCGTTCTAATTTTTATTTAAAGTCTTATATTTAATATCAAATTGATTTTGGTTGATTAATGTTTGAATAACATTAATTCTTAAAACCTCAATGAATAGTGAAATGAATATAAATCTTTTAATTAAGATTTGAACGAAATTTCCTAATTTAATTTATTAAATTGGAAATAACAGAAAAGTGAATTTGGGTTTATTGTGAATTATGTTTTAAATAACATTTATTCTTTAACCTAGATTTATGATAGCATTAATTCCCTAACTATTGAATAATCATTTAATAATGATTTTTGAAAGTAAAATCTAAATAAGGTTTTGAATAAAATCTTTAATAAGATTTTAAAAAGGGGAATTAAGTAAATTATTGAATTAAGGAAATGAACGGTAATGGAGTTCCACCAGTTTAACTCCAAGCGTTAATTAAATCTTTAATTAGATTTAAACGGAAAAGGTAATTAAGTTTACCGGAGACTAATTGGGATTATTAAATTGGTAATTTCGGTAAAGCGTAAAATTCCGATTAGTTTGGATAAACCTTAATTTGGTTTAATATGGATAAATAGAGATTAAAGAATAAATATTAAAGATTTATCTTTGATAAAATTTATGGGAACCTATCCCTAAGAAATTGAATATTTTTAAGGAATATTCGGAATTGGAATGAGGCGTTGGTTGAATTTTATCAATTTATGTTTTTAAATCAACGCGAGTTATTCAGAAAGTCCGGGTCCAACCCATTCTGAATAATGAATACGATGATGAATAGTCGAATGATGGAAGATGGTGATAAGACCGACAATCTTCACATCGAATGGATGTTGATGCTATTGAGGCCCATGAAGGGAGTAGCTACCTTGAAGGGGCTGAGAGGGCGTCCGTCCGGACGTAGTGCTGATTTGTACGGATTGACTTTCGTTCAGACCCAGAGCATAAGTTTAAATGGATGGTGTGTCTGACATTGTACTTCGTTATATATCATATTGTTGATTTTCTGTTAATATATAAATGTTGGTGGTGGAGAATTTATTCTCTACTTAACACCCATTTATGTATTGGTAGATAAGCAATGGTATGGTATGGAGTGACAGTGTGGCATACTAAGATGCAATGATCAAGGTTTCTTGTTGAAAAGCAGAACCTTGTGGTGACGATCAAAGCACCGCTTGAATAAGCAGAGCTTTGTGTATTACGTAGCCTCACGAGCCTCACAAACCGGTGGAGTCTAAAACGGGTGAAGGGAACGCAGGGAAAGTAGCACGTTTCTTTCTAGCTAGAAGTGGTGTTTGGGTTTTATCACAGCCTGGCATTTTACTTATGTGGATGATGGAATGAGGCGCCTCGGATAGGTCCTATAGGACCGGGGAACGTGTGCTTAGGAATAACTAATCCTCTAAGCTGTATGTGAGGACCGGCCCTGCCATTTCCAGGGGTTCACTGCGGGGAATCCTGGGGCATTAACTAGAGTGTCTCAAATCGGTAAGGAGCTCCTCCCTAGCCTGGACTCATGATGGTAATCCAAATTTCCAATACGAACCGACCAATTTGATTGTATTACTAGTACGGAGGCATAATATATGGTACCTATGCTTCCTAGGATTAATACATTTATTTTGAAATGTTTTCATATACACTAATAATAGTATTAGTTTCGTATTTGGCGTATTTAGCATGTTTAACCACCATAAGGTAAAACTCTATCCTCTTGGTGTGCGTTGCATTGTATGATGGGACCTGAGTCTTATGGTGGTTCCATTTTTCAAAAAGACATTGCGTTGTGTTACGTTTTATTTATCTGTACTGACATTGTAGTTATGCACGGCAATCCATTGGTACAACCCGTTCCGCGTTAGCGGCGTGGTCTTTGGATTTGCCTTATTAGTATGAGTTAAGTTATTTAAGAATTCTCACACCAGTCCCACGACTGACCCATGTTTGTTTCCCCCTTTTTGCAAACTTGGGTGCCCTCTCTTCCACACGGGCAGCCGAGTATTTATCTACAGGTTCTCTTTTCAAGCAGGATTCTGGGTTGAAGCTTAAGCTGTGTCCAGAGTTTAGATTTCTTTCCGCTGCAATGTTTTAAATTTAATGTTATCTTCCGCTGTAATATAATTCGATGTACTATGATATTTTGTACTCTGATGTAAACATTTTGTACTGTTTATAAAAGTTTGCTGTTTTGTTCTGATGTGTTGTATTCCCAAAGTTAAAGTATTCGGGATTTGAACGGTCTTGGTCGATCTTTCGGTCGATTAAGGACGGGCGAAACCCGGGTCTTTACAAAAATGGGAAGCTAAAATTGAAGCTAGTGCTATTGAAGCACATATTTGTAGACTTGTTCGATTTGGTCGATCTGAATGGCAAGTGATTCATTGTTACAGAGATGAATATAAAGTTAAGATCGAGGGTTCTCGTTGCTCATGTACATGCAACATCCTACTTCTGCTAGAGATACTGTGTACTCATGTGATTGCAGCTTGTTCAACATAGGATTTCCATGTAAATAGAGCACATCACGATTTTTCTTCTGAGTGGTGCTCCGTCTAAAGTTATAAAGCTTCCTATATGCCCGAGTTTCATCCGGTACGTGATAAGAAATACTGGGCACCGTACAACGGTCCCCGTTTATTGCCTCCGCCTATAAGAAGACAATCCGGACGACCTAAATCTACAAGAATAAAAAATGTAATGGATGAGCATCAAACGCATAAAACAAACAGGTGCAGCAAACGTGAATCGCTGGGCCATAACAGAAAGCAGTGTACTTCAGTAATCTAGAATGGAGATGTATATGTGTTAATGATATGTCAGTGCATTGAATTTATTATATCTATATTTTTTATGTTTAAAACTTATCTTTCGTGTGTCAAACTTTGTATCTCCCTAATTTTCGGATATTTGGATTTGTGAGTTGATTTATGTTGTTTGGTTGGGCTTTGGATGTTATTTTGATGTATAATTTAAAATTAAATTTAAAACGAGCTCGTAATGTTGCGGTAGTTCATAGTTTTACATTTTAAACTTCAACTGAATATATAAGATTCATTACAAGTCGGATTTCTTTGAAACAAGAACCGTTTGAATCTATTGAGCTATATATTTCTAATGGAAGAGAAAATTGGAAATTTCATATTATAGATTTTGAGTGATGTCCAACTCAAATTTTTAGAAAGTCGCTGCGGAATTTTGTAGGAAAATGCATTGACGAATTTTCAAACTTTGCCTATTGGTCAATTTTCAAAGTTCACTTACAAAAACCCCAAAATAGGCCTATTTTTGTAATTATTTTTAAAACATGCCTAAATTTGATATTATTCTGGAAAACATGGTTAAGGCTGATCCAAAGCTTGGGCTGACCCGAGCTGTGCTGCTGGTGCTACTGCCCCAATTGTGCTTTTTCCAGGAAGTGATGCATGGTTGCTCGACTTTCCATCCATCCGGGAAAAAAAATCTGTCTGTCATCTCCTGCTGCTTGCGAAGAAGCTCATCTTGATGTTCCATGCTCGTCCTCATTTTTGTGAGCATATTGTCTATCTCTTTCCTTATCAGATAGACAAAGGGATCCCCATGGAAGGAAGCCTCCTGGCTTGCATCGTTGCCCACGGCCAGAGTTTGGGAAGATGCTTTATTCTTCTTTCTCTTTACCATCTTTAATCCAAAGATAAGCTATCCAAATCCTTTCAAGCTAGAAATTGATGCAGGTGCATGCGTTCCCCTACCTGGCACGCCAAAGTGTTGACATCAAAAAGTAAAATTCTTAACAATCAACCCCCAAAGTGCATAATCTACACGCAAATCACATAATATTCTCACAGTCACAATCACATAATGCAAGAATAACAATAAAAACAGGGAACATGCAAGAGTTTTTATAATGGTTTGGCTTAATCCAAGCCTGTGTCCACTTATAATATTTACTTATGTTGTCGATTACAGGTTACAGATATTTATTTTGTAAGAAACTAGAGAAAGATGTGATTTATACACCAAATCCTTGTGCCAGTATGGAGTTTGGCCACTTTCAGCAGCAATGTCCTTGCGTACCGAACCGAGAAAGATAGAGTACGAAAAGAAGTCCCTCTTTCCGTCTTCGAGATATGTATTTATAAAAGCTCATCCGGCTCGATTCGGCATGCCACGTGGTGACCATCCCGGGTCAGGTCGGCCACGTGTCATCCATCCAACAAATAGTGGAACCAGTCTTTCACATGGGAAACAATCCTCCTCTAGTTGTGTAGCATACGAGTCGTTTGATCCGAGATATATGGAGCAGGAATATGTTAAAGTTGACCGAATTGATAGCCCATAGAAGTGGTCTCGATTACAGCAGTGTAGGTGGGTCCGGGTCGGCATAATTCAGATCGGTATGATCGAACCGAGTCTAGCTGACCTAGGAGATTCGACCCGAGATGATAGTGTGAGGTGGTGCAGGTCCCTACTGACCCGGGGTCTTCGAGCTAGAGTGAAGCTATTGAGAGGATGGGTCAATCCGGCCCATGCCGACCCGAGACGATACCTGTTAATCCAACATAGTTTTGAGTTAGTTTGATACTTCAATCAACAAATCTGTGATGTGACAGCCCTGCCAAAAGGCGCATCAACGCTATCTACTATTATATTTTAAATTACTTCATTGTAAATTATTTACTAGAGCTTTGAAAAATATCTTTTTTGTGAAAATTAGTCTCAAGTCCCTAAAAGGTTTCGAAATTCAGCTCACATCCCTGCCTTAAATTTTATAAATCAGGTCCCTATTTTTCGTAAATCATCAAAATAATCAGTAAAAAAAATCATGAAAATTCATAATTAAATACAACAACTAATCATCATTAAATTCATGTAGCAAAACACATTAAAAAAAACAGCGACTCACCCGTATACTGCATCAAACAATGCAGTTATTTGCAATAATTTCATACATTTCAGTAACAATTGCAGTTATGCATCAAACTGCAGTATTATTGCATAAATGCATGCAGTAATACTGCAATAAATGCATCGTTTGTTGCAATAATTCAATACTCGTCTATCTTTTCAACCATACACCATTTTTAAGCATTGTTTCTTACATTTCAGCATTTATAAGCAATAAATGCAAACATGTCAGCATATATTCATAAGCCTTCATCCATTTTAACATTTCTTCATACATTTCAGCAGTTATAAAGTATAACTACATGCATTTTTGCAGTTATTCGCGAGCCATAAAACATTATTCAACTTTATATGCATACATATCGGTAGGAATATGCAAAATTGCATACATGTATGCAGTTATTCATCCAGATTTTCAATGTAAACTCAGGATGAATAACTACATACATGTATGCAATTATTGCTTATAACTGCACACTCTACCAAATCTTTTTATGTTTTTTTAGCATGCTTCTATGAATATCTACAAAAACAATATTATTTTTCTGTACTAGCGCCATTTTTGTTGAAAAAACATAAGTCCCAAAATAGGGACCCCTTTGAACGGAAAGTTACAGGGGGAGGCCATTTGAATTATGAAAGATTCTAGGGGCGTATGGCTAACCGATCCTTTTTGAATTTGTAGGATATCAAATAAACGATTCATATTTCAAGGACTTGGGTTTTCGCTTTTTATGAAAATTCAGGCATACTGGGGTGTGAGTTGTTACAATTTAGTTGATTTACCTCCAACTTGTAAAAAGATAGGTTGTAAGTGTGTACTTAAAAAGAAATTGCAAATTGATGGTACAATTGATAAATATAAGGCTCGTTCTGTAGCTAAAGGATTTAGACAAATAGAAAACACTGAATATTTTGATACTTTCTCACCTATTACTAGAGTTAATTGTACAAGGGTATTTATTTCTCTTGCTACACTACATGATCTACTAGTTCACCAAATGAATGTAGAAACAAGTTTTTTGAATGGTGAATTAGAAGAAGATAGTTTTATGGACCAACCCCAATGCTTTGTTATACCCCAACAAGAGCATAAAGTTTGTAAATTAGATAATTATTTATATGATTTTAAATAGACACCTAAACAATGGCATGAATTTTTTTATTAATCTAGTAATTTTACGTGGTTTTAAAGCGAATGAAACTGGCAAATGTATTTATCATAAATTCATAAATAACATATACACCGTCATACGTTTATATGTGGATGATTTTTTTAAAATTTTAAATATTTTTGTTGTGAATTATGCTAGTTTTATATTATGTGCCAACTTTGATATGAAAATACTTAGGGAAGCGAGCGTAATCTTTGGCATTGAGATCTCTGAGTCTGAAAATGGAATTTGTTTATATCGGTCTCATTAAATTGAAAAGATGTTAGAGAAATAATATTACATTGACCAGTATACCATATGATCAAAGTGTAAATTTGTTTAAGAATACTGTTGAGACAGTCTAAATATGTGAGCATCATTGGCAGCATTCGGTATACCACTAATTGTACCTGATATGACACTACCTATGTCATGGGATTAGTATGTAGGTTTCGTAGCATACATAGCATAGGTCATTGACATGCTATTGAAAGGGTTCATGGAACCTTGGATTATTAAAATTTCTCCTTTATCCTTGAAGGATATAAAGATGCAGATTGGAAAACTTTACTGGGCGATTCCAAAACCACTAGTCGATATATATTTAGTATTGCAGGCAGATACGTTTCTTGGATGTCTAAGAAATAGACTATTTTGGCTCAATCCACTATGCGGTCAGAAATGATAACACTAACTGCAACTAGTGACAAAGCAGATTAGTTAAGACATCTGCTAGTTGGAATTGCAACCGATACATCAATGTTGATCCATTACGATAGCACCGCGACAATTGCAAAAGTTAAGAACTGTAAGAATGATAAATTCATTATAATCACAGTATTGTAAGAGGGTATATATCTTTAGTATCTTTTAGACTAGATCATGTGCGTACTGATGAGAATTTGGAAGATATTTTGATGAAAGGATTGCTAGAGAGAAAGTCATGTCTTTATCTAGAAGAATGAGTGTATTGCCATTAAAATGAGAAGTCTCTCATTACGTTATGCACAATGGTAATCCGATCTAATGAATGGAGATCCCAAGAACTAAATTCACTGCGTAGGAATAAGTTGTGAAGTTATATGAGATGAATAAGCTATTTTATATATTTAGAAGCATGTATTCCTGAAACGATGAAATATGAGTTCAACTCTTAATGAATCAATACTCTATGTGAATTTACCTAACTACAAGAGTACTCTTGATACATTCACCAACGTGAGTATGGAAATGTGATCGTTTTTCATGGAATTTTAAGCATAATTCCTAGAATATTCAATTAACCGGGACATGGATGGCTTATAAAGCATGTGCTATAGATTACACCTTAAAAATTGTGTGTGGATTACCAGAGATAGAGTTCAAGACTACGAGTCCCTCTTGTATTATTTGGATCTTTCTCACTATGCAAAGGTTTAAATGGGAATATACATTTGTTCATGCATAACACTATAAAATAAGAAATAGCTGGAGAACTGCGGGATTGTTGGAAAAATATGTGAATTATCAATAATATAGAGAAGAGTATATTTGTTACTCCTCTTATGAATAGTTCTACATAGTAGAGAATATGAAAACATACCCATATTTATATAAGTTTCTTAGTCCCTCGATTGGCTGTTTGGACACTCAGTATGATTTTTGTGATGAGGAGGGAGAGCATGCACGACCACCGCACATGCGCGGTCGATCCAACCCGATCTGAACCAGTCTTGGCTTGGCTAATGTGGTATAGAGCTCTTTATTTTTGACAATATATTTTTAAAATCAGTTTTGATTTAGTATTTTCAGATCTGATTTTATCTTCTCGATGTTTTCTCAAATCTATATCCATATAAACTACTCCATTCGGAATTTTTGAAAGATATCAGTTTTATAATCAAGTTCTCTTCTTCTTTCATCTCCATTTTCTAAGGATTCGAGCAATACAAAAAAGTTATTTGGAATCTATTTTATAAGTGGTCTTTATGAAGGAGGTTATTGATATTATTAGACTGCTTTATCCCATAGACAGCGCTATAGTTTTGGTTGTCTGGCACAGTTTTGACACAACGACGAAATGTCTAAAAGAAAGTGATATAGTCTGCGCCTCAAATACAAAGACAACTTCAGATTATGGAGATTCGTAACAATGTACAGCATAAATTTACTAGATGGTTACTTAAATAATGACCTCAGCCTACAGAATGCAGAAAGAATTTCCCAAACAGTATATCATCACAATCCACTGAAATTTAAAGACAACTAGATATAAATAAAACCTATGTATATACATCATATAAGGTCACTTATTCAGTGCACAACTCAGTTTACTAATGCAAACATCTGAAGCCCAGAAATGCAAAGATTAAGCAAATGACCAAAAAAAGAATCAATAACGAATGGAAAAATGTAATGAATTTACATTACATGAGATAATCAGTTTAAACGAAAGCCTAAAGTTTGGAAAAATATAAAAGCTAAGTATACTTTTTAACATGAGAAAATGTGAGGCCTATGAACCTTGGAAGCTTTTGTGAAATCAAACTTTGCGGAAGAAGCAATAACAACACCAATTTTGAAATTTTGATTAACCTAATTAAACATATGTTTTCTTACTGCCATTTAAGTCCCAGAGGCATGTTGGTTGTGAGAAACTGTAATGTATACAGATACTATTGACACGCTTTTTAGTTGAAGCTGTCACACGTTAGGATTTTGGTTAGCAACGCGCTCAAGCGTCAATAACATCGCCAGAAAACACAAAGAGATTTGGTCAAAGTCACAACGTGGACATAAAAATGGCCCAAAACCCCTCTAGATGACATCTTTTGGTCCCAAAAACATCAATTACGGTGCTTTGCATTATAGCCCTTGTAGCCCTCTGAGTTAGCTTAAGGTACAACTTTCTTTTGGCCAAAAAGGACTTATTGTTTGAAAGTTACGCCCGTTTCCGTGAATGTGTGTAGAAATTTCGGATCGCTCTGTAAATTCGAATCCTTCACCTTCAATATTTCGTATCCCTCACTCTCAAGATTTCGGATCCCTTCAGAACTATGCAATTTTGTGTCCCTCTTCTTCGTAATGCAAAATTTCGACTCCCTCCTTCGCTTCCCTCCAATTTCGCTACCGAGAAAATTTCGGATCGCATCCCTCCTCCACCTCATTTTCTTATCCCCTGGGATATGAATTTCGTACTCCTCGGGATACAAAATTTCGTATCCTAGGGGTGCATTTTTCATACCAACTTGGGTACGAATTTCGTATCCTTTAGGGCATGAAATTCGTATACCCCTAGGGATGAATTTTTCATACCCCCTAGGATACAAATTTCGTATCCCCTAGGGGATACGAAATTTTCCTAAACTTATGAAGGGATTCGAAATTTTCTGATGGTGCTCTCCACAGATACTAAATTCTGCTGTATGGACCCCATTTCCTACCTACTCCACCTCCAATCCTCTACTATGAATACACCCAAGGTTAGCCTTCATGGGGATCTTCTTTGGCTTGGATTTTTGGATTTCTTGAGCTCCAAAAGCATAATTAATTACTTTCATTTTCTTCTCCATGACCATTGGACATGACACGGACCTCTAAAACATTGCATACACGTTTTCCATTAACTTTTGATCATTAACAAGCATAATTACACCGCTTTTGGACTGTTATGGACTTCTTGGACATTGAAAATAAGTTTGTGCATGGTTGATCAAGTCAACTCATTTTCTACTCAACGAAGATGAAGAAGGGAAATTTAGTCGAAGCTTGGAATTAACAAATATTTTGTTGTTCTAGTGTAATGCTTTGCACTCAAACATTTTCCGTATTGTACAACATTAAAGTCGAATATTATATGATGAATGATTACTATAAAGTGGACGTAGGCTTAATGCTGAACCACTATAAAAAGTTGTGTCTCCTGCATTTACTGTAACACCCTGCATTTTTAACTTAAAATAATAAAATAAGAATAACTTAATTAAATATTCAGAACTAAGTAAAACAGACTGCGCCATTGCGTCCGTCTCAAAATTCTGGTCAAGATAGACACTTGGTTTGCGTAAAACGGACATCGTATGAAGAAGTTATGAGCATTAGAAGTTTAAATACATATAAGGAACTTATATGTATATATATTAAATAAATATATCCAGAAAATTCGAAAATCAGTTCAAAAATCAAAATTCACGATCGAGCGAGAAATCTGGAGGGAAAGACCCATTGGGGGTTGACTCAGGGGGGTCGACCCACCAACAGGGGGGTTGACCCATAGGTCGACCCACCTGAAGGGGGGTCGACCCCATTGCAGATTTATGAAGATTCCTGAAAATGAACGTGGACTGTTTTCTGGTTTAAATTCGTTGCTAAACAGCTATAAATAAGCCTGTAGAGCCTACTTTAAATCTCATATTTCTAAGACAACGCAGAGGCTTTGCCATTCCTCTCCCTCCTCAAATCTATTCAGAAAATTAAAATTATTAGTTTAGGAAAAAATTCTGAATCCAGATCTAAAGGAAAGGAACATATGTTTGTAAATGGGTGTTCAAAGCTCTTATCAAAGTAAGGTAATTTTCTAGATCTGGTCTATTTCAATTATCCTCTTATTCTTTCCTTTTCTTTTGAGAAAAAAAATTATGAATCCATGGTTGTTATTTTCTGAATCCAATTAGGGGAAAAGCTATGGAATGATAAGGTCTGGACTAGATCCAGGATTTGGAAAGCTTACGAGGTGAGTGGATTTAAGCCATATTATTTTAGATAATGGTATATTATCATTTAGCATTCCCCATTATGAAAAACTAAAATATGACATGTTAAGATGCCTAAACATATGTTAATAATGATTAAAGTGGTGAATATGACATGGGGGAATGATTAACATGATATGACATCAAATTGTTCGAAAGAAAAATTCATAATGTTGAAACGAAAACTTGTCAAAAATAAATGTAGTGATTACTGTTATTAAAATTACATGATTCACTTGTGACATACTATGTATTTGAATTATTATATGTAAAATTGAGAAATGACATGTTAACTTGTCACATTTATGTATATGAATCCTTATTTGTATAAATTGGAGCAGTCATATGATTAAATGGTTTCATGTTAGCATAGAATTAAACATATGTTAAAAAGGACGTGCAACAAAATATAGGCATAAATGGACGACATGTAAATTAGATTACCACAACTAGATTACAGTAAAAAGGATAATATGCTAAAATTTACATGAAATAGGAATAATTGTTAAAAAACGAACAGTCACAGTAATTTGACACTGTAACGCTCTTAGACACAAGGTTAGATTGCACTTGTGATAGAAGTCTACCCAGAACCGCTGGCATATCCAGCATTCACAAGTGTTAAATCTAATGTGAGGGGTCTAAGTGCATAATTAAAACATGTAATGGTGTTAAGACACGAGGTTAAGTCAACTTGTGTTAGAAGTCTGCCCTGACCCACCCGGCAAATCCAGCATCCACAATTATAGACTTAATGTGAGAGGTCTAGTGCATATATATAAATATATATATGTATTACAAGATATGAATAAGTGGTGATTATATGTCTAACTCAGAAATTAAGAAAGGAAGGGATGTAATGGACTGAGTTAGTGCGATGTGAAGGAAAAGCGATGTATTTCCCTAAATGACATATTTCTGAGAAGGTGGTTGCAAGTAAGCCACATTGAATAAATTAAGAAAAAGGAAATAAATTACTTGCCACCACGGATTTAGATGGGAATACGTTATGAAAATAAATCACTGATTCCTTATATACCTCAAAGTGATAAGGTGCATGAAGTGTTTTCCTTAATTAAAATAAGGAGCATAGGTTACTGTAAATGAAGAATAATGGGTTACAATAGTAAATGGTTTAAACGGGGAATGATAATAACCTATTATAAATAAATAACATTAATGAAAATGTTGTATAATAGGCTTATCTTAGGGACAAGTGAAGATTATAACTTAAGTTATAATAAACTAGTAAGGAAATGGTATAACTGGTGAAATGAGATAAGGGGCACTTAATTGTAAATTAGGTAATCGGTAAATGGGGAAAGCTGAAAACTAGTTGAGAAAAGGGGGAAAATATTTGAAATATAAGAAGTTTTACTTAATTATAAATTAAGTAATCTGTAAACTTGGAAGTCTGAAACCCGCTGATAAGAATAACATGTTTGGACTTGTCTTAGGACAAGATGAAATTATAACCTAGGTTATAATAAATGGGTAGAGAAACTTATTAATGGACCTTAGTTAAGAGAACTAAGTTAATAAGTAAACAACGATAAGTTTTAGTAATGGTGTAAAATGGGATTATGATTAAATGAGAAAGGATGAGGAAAACTTATGAAATGAAATAAGTTATATTTCATCATAAATGGTAGGTGACATGTTAATTAGAAAACATGTGAATTGAGATATACTTAATAACTTATTAAGTAGAACATGTTATTGTAACCTTGAAATCAAACAAGAATATAAAGGTTTGTGGATTACAGACTTTGGATCACAATCTAGAGAATAACATGTTGTGGGCTTATTAATAAACCTAAATGGGTTAAGTTATATAACTGAAATTAATAAGCAAGAGGAACTTGGTAACTTGATTAAGAAATCAATATGAATGGGAATAACTAAGTTAAATTGCAACCTGATGAGGTACGACAAGCGCGTAAAAGAATGTTTAGACATAGGGTCTAACAACATATTAAAGTGTGGCGTTTGGACCAGTACGCACGTTAGAGGGTGAATAACCCAACGAGGTAGATCATCGCGGTGTTAAAAGACATAAGGGGAGTGCACATTCATCTGATTATTCTGTCGGCTCCGAAGGACTGGAAAGGGAAGCACGCGGCTTCCTGAGATACTTAAGGTGCTCCTAGTAGTCCTCTGTGCAGTGGCAGATGTTTAGGCTGTGATCGCAGAGGTTGGGTCTGCGCGTAACTACTAGGTGGGTGGGCCTTGACTGCAGAAGTAGCTATGCAATTAGAATGTTGTGATGCGGTGACACCAGGGTGATTCGGTGGTCGCCTCAATGGGGAGGTAAAGGGCTACGACCAATAAGGATTGTAGATCATCGGATACCCGTCATCGGCAGCCAGTGGGATACGAAAAGACTAGAGGTAAAACCAATAAACCATTCACCTTTCATTATCGGGGTACGGTGGTTGAGGGAAGACGCCAAATGGATGTTTAGATTATTTTCTTTAGGGGCCATCGTTTAGCTCTTGTAGTCTTTATTAGTTGAGGGAGGGGCCGAGGTTGGGCCATAACCACCATGAAAACAGACCTTAGGGATATCTGTATATAGAGACTCTTAAAGACGGGCCTGTACGGATATGGAAAAGCTCCCAACTGAGTTTCGTGTTTCTTGTATCGACCTGCCATGGAACTCAGTGCACATTAGAGGATGTGCAGTTGAGGCATCGAGCGAAAATTAATGGTACGTATGTGGGACAGTCTAAATACAAGCATATCTGCTCGGGGTGGTATATTGTAGAATTCAGGGCATTATTCTGATATGAAATCTGATTTGATCGACGGTGGCAGTCTGTACGCTTACGTAGCGTAGTAATGATAGATATATGTGGAACATAATATTGTTATATAGATATATGTACGTCACTCCGACGTAGGATGAGGGACTATGTTCATTTCTATGGCATTACAGTGAAGACCGTGTGAGCGGGGTACCATGGGGTGTACCTCAATATTGAGGGGTGGCTACATATATACTGTATTAGGTTAATCCACTAGAAAGTAAATGGGTACGACGTGTGTGTAAGCCTTGAGTGCTATTAACACAAGTAACCTAACGAATAAAATATGATTGAACGACACATGTAGTGTTACCTAAAGTGTATAGTTTAAATCCAGTCACCAGAACTTGTGTCTGACCCCCTCCTCATAATATACTCGCTGGCTAGATTGGTGGCAGAGACATGATAACTTTGAATACTAGTTAGGCAGTATTATTAATACGGTAAGGCTATACTTTGATTAAATTATATTTTTATCCTTTCCGCTATGAGATATTTTCTAAGCTCTGACATATTTTATGTCCCTGTCTTTTCTGTAGGATACCAGAGCAAACCAATCTGAGTTTCGATAGATTGGAATTTAGAAAAAAAAAACCGGTCTTTTGAAATTCGAGTTGTTACATTTACTTTATTACATATTTGGATTATTGTGTTAATACCACACACACATTCGGATGTTGGCCTGCGTTGAGTCCACGACAGCTTTCCACGTTAACATTTCGACGCGCCAGGTGGGGGGACGCACAACTTTGACCTCTACTTCGGATTACATTCTCGGATTTGTCTTCGATTTTAGACTTTGATTTCAATTTTTGACTTCAATTTTACTCAATTTTCATCATGGTTAACCGTAAAAGGTTCGATGCTACCTCTGAGGCTCAGATAACTAGTAGCGAAGGGAGTCAAGAATGCTCTGCAACTGAGGAACTCTCGGACTTGGTCACTCGAGAGGACATAGTGGAATCTGACTAGAGGATTGATTACTTGTCCGGATCGTCAAGCAGAGGTTATGAATACCTTTCTCGCTCAGATTGAAGGTAGATTGCATGACTTTGGATGGTCGACCAACCAAATAAACACCGTCGGAACAAGTGCTTATGTTCTGCAGTTCGTAACTTGGGACTTGGGGGCAACCTCAAAACTCTACATTACGACGACCTCGGTCCTTGGAACAGCTCCGCACCCGATACACTCGGGGGCACCCCTATTCCCGAGGAAAGCGCAGTTCTACAAGTTCTGGATACTCAAGCTATGGTGTTAAGTAAAGAAAAGTCCTGGAAAAATCACTTGGCGACTAGAAAGAGATCTAAGTTCCCGTCTGATTCAAAGCTTACCCACACCCTACAAGATATCTTTTTGGAAGTTCACCCTATCGCTCCATTCAGACAACCTCCTAAGTAAGAGCCCATTCAGAAGCAAAGAGATTATGGTCAGTATTGCATATTCCATGAGCTCTCCGGTCACAACGCGAACGAGTGTCGGAACCTTCGGGACATGACTGAGGGGCGTGTCAGGCGCAGTGAGCTTGAACGATTTGTTAAAACTCAGGTTATAGCGCCTGGACAGGCGCAACCCCCAGCTACGACTCGGGATGGGCCCGGGACCAGCGCCTCGGGCCCCGCTTCAAAATAAACCCCTTATTGGCTCTGGTGCCATGGACGCAAGTCTCCCAAGCATTAGTATCTTTTGGCTTGCAGATCTGGTCTTCCGACTTGGTGGATGTTTTGATTACTTGATCTTAGTTCTTTTCGATCTTTTGGATTTTGGACTTGGTTTTCCGATGTCCTGGTTTCAGATTCTCTAGTTTAATTTCTTGGCTTTTTCTCTTGTGGATTTTTCGGCTTCTTCGATTTTGGCTTTAAGGCCTTCCTTGATTTGGCTTTGGATTTTGGCTTTCTTTGGTCGTTTGGTATATGGATTTTCTAGCTTTCGGATGATGATCGTCTCGCTTATGGCATTCTTACATTTAGATCTTCGATTTTCGGGTCTCCTGGACTTGTCGAGCCTATGGAATTGGCTCTCTTGGCTTTCACTGAATTTGGTTATTCGGGCTTCGACCCAGGGTTTTGGCTTTAAGGACTTTGACCCTTTGGATGTAACCTTCTGGTTATTAATGAAATGTTTACTTTTCCAGATTTTGGATTTTAAACGACTAAGTTTGCCTACCCATGCGATAGGAATGAATAAGTTCCCGGGTATGCTCTTTCTAAATGATAAATCGTTCACCTTCCCTCACAAATGAATTTGGAATCAAAAAATGGCCAAGTACGCCTACCCATGCACGGGGGTAGGCCAGCTCCCTTGGCATGCTCTTTACAAATGACGAACCATTATGTTTTCTTTTTGGCTTTACTAAAAAATACCTAACTTTTGTAACTTTAATAAAATTACTTTGCAAAGTAAGGATGCTTGCTTAAAGTATGAAATCGACAAAAGGCCTGCGAACTTTGATAAGTGCCTGCCTATCTTGGGCTCTTGTCCTACTTTGATAAGTTTGCCTTGATTTGTGGCGGGTGTAGGATCTTGAGCGTCTGGCCGGCAAATCCTGCTCCTTTGGCTATAAGGTCGTCCTATCAAAACGATATGGGTTTATATCTGGTGCACTTGTCAGTGATGCGACAAGAGTATCCACTCGTGGATATCTTGGTCGCTTGTCCTACTTTGACCAGATTGCCTCGATTTATGGCGAGTCTCGGGTCTTGGGCATCTAGTCGGTGCACCTTGCTCATTGGGCTATTGGATCATCTCAACAGGGTGATTCATTTGGTTTTTCTAGCTATTCTGGTTAATCTGGATATTTTGGTTATTCTGGTTATTATGGCTATTATGGTTATTCTGGTTACCTCGGTATTCTAGTTATCTCTCAAAACGATCGGGCGATCGTCGGCTTTCATTGGATTTCAGGCTCTCAGGCTTAATGGCTTTGGATTTATGGTTAATACGATCCGAAGCGATCATGGCTTTATATTAATACGATCCGAAGTGATCGTAGACTCCTTTTAATATGATCTGAAGTTATCGTGGATTTCTGAATAATATGATCCAAATCGATCGTCGGCCTTCTTTAAAGACTAGGCTTTCTGGTTTTCCGACTCATAAATAATAAGATCCGAATGATCGCGGTTTCTGAATATCTGGATTTCTCTTCTCCTCGCAAAACACACCTTCCTTCGGTCAAGCAAGATATGTTTTGGGGGCAAATGTTAACATTGTTTTTAGTCGAAGTTGTCACACATCAGGATTTTGGTTAGCAACGCACTCAAGCTCAATAACATCACCAGAAAACACAAAGCGATTTGGTCGAAGTCGCAACATTGACATAAAAATGGCCCAGAATCCATCTAGATGACCTCTTTTGGGCCTAAAAACATCAATAATGGTGCTTTGTACAATGGCTCTTGTAGCGCTCTGAGTTAGCTTCAGGTACAACTTTCATTGGCCAAAACGGCCTTATGGTTTGAAAGTTACGTCCGTTTCCTTGAATGTGTGCAGAAATTTCAGATCCCTCTGTAATTTCGGATCCCTCACCTCCAATATTTCATATCGCTCACTTTTAAGATTTCAGATCCCTTCAGAACCATGAAATTTCGTGTCCCTCCAATTCGTAATGCAGAATTTCGACTCCCTCCTTGACCACCCTCCAAGTTCGCCATCCAGAACATTTCAGATCGCATCCCTCCTCCACTTCATTTTCGTATCCCCTGGGATACGAATTTCGTACCCCTCGGGATACAAAATTTCGTACCCCTCGGGAGACTAAATTTCGTATCCCAAGGGTGATACAAAATTCGTACCCCTGAGATGCATATTTCGTACCCCCGGGATACGAATTTCGTATCCCCTAGGGAATACGAAATTTTCTTGAACTTATAAAGGGAGTTGAAATTTTTCGATAATGCTCTCCAAGGATACAAAATTATGCTGTATGGTCCCCATTTCCTACCTACTGCACCACCAATTCTCTACTATAAATACGCCCAAGGTTGGCCATCTTGGGATCTTCTTTGGCTTGGATTTTTGGACTTCTAGAGCTCTAAAAGCATAATTAATGGCTTCCATCTTCTTCTCCATGACCATTGGACATGACATGGACCTCTAAAACAATGCATACACGTTTTCCATCAACATTTGCACATTAACAAGCATAATTATAGCGCTTTTGGACTGTTTTGGACTTCTTGGACATTGAAACTAAGATTGGACATCGTTGACCAAGTCAACTCATTTTCAACTCAATGAAGATGAAGAAGGGAAATTTTGTCAAAGCTTGGAATTAGCAAATATTTTGTTGTTATATTGTAACGCTTTGCACTCAAACATTGTCCGAACTTGTACAACATTATAGTCAAATATTATATGATGAATGATTACTATAAAGTGGACGTAGGCGTTAGTGTTGAACCACTATAAAAAGCTATGTCTCCTGCATTTACTTTATAACATCTTTGGATTGTTGTGTTCATACCGCACACACATTCGGGTGTTGGCGTGCGTTGAGTCCACATCAACATTTAGACACGCCAGGCAGGGGGACGGACAGCTTTGACCTCTGCTTCGGATTACATTCTCGGATTTGTCTTCGGTTTTCGACTTTCATTTCAATTTTTGACTTTAACTTTACTCACTTTTCATCATGATTAAACATAAAAGTGTAACACTCCACACATTTCAGCACCCAAATTTTGACAAAAATGTAAACTTGAATACATCCGAGCATAGAGCGCATATTTGGTACCTGCAATAAATGAGCATGAGCATAATTAGAGTACGATAAATATAACTCACAGCAGAAAAAAAACTAGGATAAATTAGTATTAACTCAAGCAACTACCTTTTTCAAAGTAAGGCACTTTGCTAATATTGAGCATGAGAGAGAAAGAGAACCGAAGGCCAAACTTAAACATCTATGAGAACCCGACCTTCTCTATGAAACCTGGAGGTTGTAATAAGGTGGGGGCTAAGAACAACAAGTTCTGGTGACTAAGAAATGTACAACACAGACAATAACACAGATATATTTCGTTTGGTTCAACCTAAGCCGTATGCCTAACAAGGTTAGTGATTCTAGCCCAACCAAGTAAATACGCAGGACTTTATTATTCGGCCCAAAGCATTATTCCCAAATTATATTACCGAGATAGGACATTTACACATATTTTGGTGAAGCCTTTATAATAGAGTTTAACTGGTTAATTATATCGAGAGTGGGCCCCTAATTACGGGGTTTCTATCTATATACATGTTCACTATTCTTTATTAATTAACGCCTCACTATCAAATGATAGATAGAGTGGATTCTCCCTGATCACTTAAGACCTAGGCGGACCTATTGGTCACTTATTAACCCACGATAATATATTCAATGTTAACATAAAACTAGAGGGCACTAGCTACGGGCCCTACTAGTTAAGGCTTTCATCATTCACACATATACCCTTGCCCCCCATAACGTGAGAGTAGGTATTTTTATCGTTCGTCATACCTTCTAGCTGGCCTCATTCCATAACCTCCTTAGTCACTTACTACTATCCGTAGGATAGACGGACATATCTGACGCTTTTAATTTCCAGGTTTGGGTAGGCCCCCACACACCTACCATTTAAGATTCCTATACTGAAAAGCCTATTACCAGGTGGACTCTTCAACCCAAGCCACTTAAGATCTAAGGAAGCGGACTACACGCAAAGGTTATTAGTTTGTTCCCCGTTTGCATTTAAAACCTTTCCCTTTTTGGGATAAGGAAATAATATACGTACACCACTTATTTGTATCACGGGTTTATATGGTTAATAACGTCTTATATTATTAACCTACTAAATCCAACTATATTTTTAATTATAAGTTTTATTGACATAAATAAGGAAGATCATATTCCCTTTCCTTTAGGATATTTATTTAATTTCTTCCCTAATTTGGACCTAGTATTTAAACGACAATCAATATCCATCAATTACCCTTTTTGCACCCATTTCCATTTATTTCCTTTTTATTTCCCTTTACGCCTCTAAAGGTCATATTTTCCTAAGGCAACTATTTATCAGTCCCAAGTTGTCTATTTTTTTGTACCCCAAAAGGCAATTACTATACTTATTCTTTATTTTATTTTATTTGTTTATTGGTTAATATATATATATATATATATATATATATATATATATATATATGCATAAGGCCTCTCACATTAAGTTGACTACCTTTGGATGTTGGATTTTCTGGTTAGTTCTGAGCAGAATTCTACCATAAGTGAAATTAACCTCATGCCTTAGTACATTTATTTTTATGCATTAAACCTCTCACATTAAATTGACTACCTGTGGTTGCTGGATTTTCCAGTCGGTTGCGGGCAGGCTTACACCATAAGTTGAGTTTAACCTCGTGTCTAAATGCGGTTATAATTTAAATTTCCTAATTGTGGTCCACAATAATTATCCTAATATATTTTAGGAATTTTAACCATTTTCCTATCACATTTATTTTTCCTCAATCAATATTGGTTACAATAATTATTTCTTTATTTGCGGTCTCATTTATGGAAATTAATTATATTTATTGCTACAAATGGTCACCATAAATATATTAATTCAATATGGATTATATTTACATATAATTCCACTATTGAACCTCATCCAAACATTCAACATTTGTCACAATTGTTAATTATTTATTTATGGCCTCATTTATTACAATCAATTACACAAATTGCTACATCAGTCACCATAAATATATTCATTAAGTATGGAATATAAATTTACATGTGTGATTCCATAAATGAATACCATTCAACACTTAATACTATGCATATTTTTACCGTTTTACGCTGATTTGGATGGATAATATGTATATATTTATTTCTATGTTTGCGTGCGGTCAACGTAGTTATTTTTATTCTTAAATTTAAATTAACGATTTTGTTTAATCAATTAACCAATCGTTCCCGCAATCTTGCCAAAAAGGTTTCAAGTCTCACAAGGACCGTTAGCCAAAATCATTGTAAATCATGCCTATTTTATGGAATTAACATATCTCCAAATCACAAGAAATATATGCTATGTACTTTTATTTTGGAACAGTCGATGAAAATTACATACAAAACATTTACTTATTTTTATATGTAACTTTGCACCACTTTTCGCCTTTTAATTCTTTTTGTCATATTCTAGTGATTCTGAAGTAATGTCTCTTTAATTAAAAATGAGGAAAATGACATAATTTACAATGCTTAAGCCACAAACCCAACAATATTGAATGTAAACAAGGAATATTTCTTTTATTCTTACAATCACATAATACACAAACTCATCTTTCTACCCAAATTTACAAATTTCATATTTCAGCACTGAACTAAAGATCTGAAACTTAATTACAACAATTTATGTTTAATAGGAATGATTTTTAGATTCTCAGTGCTATGTAACATTTACAACCATATTTTATATTTCATGACATAACTTGTAGAAGTATGTGGGAAAAATATATTAAAATTCTACAATTCATGTTATACATAATCACAACTTGTCATTTGCAAATTTTAAACATATTCATAACCAGACCTGATGGTTGCCACAATTTACAATTATTTAAATAACAGATCTGATAGGCATAAAAACATAGATTGGATTCAAACGAAATATATAAATCATTATAATTATGATTAGTAAATTTCCCACTCATCTTATAGCTTCCATTTTCTCTGTTTTGAACCTTTTCAGGCTTGCAATCCCCAAATTCTTATAAATCTACAGTTCACCTAGAAATGGGAAAGTTCTAGATTTGTAGAAATGTAAGAAAAAGGAAAGAGAGTGAAGAAATCTATCGTTGAGCATCCTCTTCCCTTGAATCTATTAATCTTCCCAATTGTAAATTTGATTTGGTAAATGTATGAATATATTTTATTTAGAAATTAGGTTAGAAGAGGAAGAAAAATGGTAGAGCTCCGCTTCTGTAACACCCCACACCCGCTACGGTCACTCACTAAGGGAATGCCATAACATCGGTGGAGTATTTTAAGTGAATATAGAACAGAAAATTTACAACAAGACAGATATAAGTAATACTTGAGAATTTAAAACATCATTTCATTGCAGCGGAAAGTAAAACATGTTTGGTTACACCAAAACCATAAACAAGAGTCAAGTACATAATATCCGTCCTGATAAAACAAAAGTACATAATCCCACTACATAACTTAATAGCCATAATAGAAAAGATAAACTGAGCTTTACATCCACGGTCCAAGCTCCAAAAGAGAGATAAAGCAGTCTGATCAAAGCCCACTAGTGCTAGGCCCACTCTGATAACCTGAGGGTTGGGAAAAAAAGATAAAAACAACGGGGTCAGACATAAGTCTGAGCGAGTCCTATAACTTTAACAATCCAATCATTAAAGTAACCAGAGTAAGACATAAGCTTGATATACGGTAACGACTGGGGATAAATGGCTACACTAAGCAGCCAACTAGACTTAGGATGAACTAAGATAACCGTAAAGACGCGCCTATCCACCCAAGGATAATTACTATATTGCACTACCCCAGATCTACCCACCCAAGGGTAATTCCTACACTGCACCACACCAGTTCTACCCACCAAGGGTAATTCCTACTTAAAGGTTGATCCCACTAAGTGTACTTAGTAATTTTACCCAGTAGTTTCTTGTACCCCTAGCTGACTACATAGGTGCCGTCTGCCCCTATCTCCGCTAGGTGTACTCACTACTCCCAAGCGATCGGCTCCCTAACGTAGATACCCGTGCTGGCCCCACAGTGGGGTGTATCACTCCCCAAAGTGGCAACCCGATAATCAATGGTGCACGGCTTATACCTACACGATGCAACAACGTCTTACCTACCAGCCCGGGTCCACACACGCCTATGAAACCCGTTGGACTCGCGTTGCCACCGCTACCCCGTTTTGGCCTCTTATAGTCAAGCCCAATATGCGTGTCCCGTCCTCGACTTGGGTCGAGCCCACAAAGATACGTTTGGGATATTGGTTAAAATGGGCCCCCACAAGCTACTACTTAAGCTTATCATTTTATCTAGTGCATCCCACTTAACCCCTTTTATAATCATACCCACTTACATGTTAAGGTTTGGTTAAGTCATCTAATCATATTTCAATTGCCACTCAAGGCCCCCCACAAGCTACTACTTAAGCTTGTCATTTAATCATATTTCAATTGCCACTTAAGGCCCCCACAAGCTACTACTTAAGCTTGTCATTTAATTATATTTCAATTGCCACTTAAGGCCCCCACAAGCTACTACTTAAGCTTGTCATTTAATTATATTTCAATTGCCACTTAAGCCCCCCACAAGCTACTACTTAAGCTTGTCATTTAATTATATTTCAATTGCCACTTAAGGCCCCCCACAAGCTACTACTTAAGCTTGTCATTTAATTATATTTCAATTGCCACTTAAGGCCCCCACTAGATTTCCACATGCCACCCAAGGCACTTACTTGATTCCCACATGCCACCCAAGGCACTTACTTAATCCTTTAATCATGTTTAATTACATGTTCCACTTTGGTTAAGTATTCTAATCATATTTTCTATTGCCACCCAGGGCAACCCACTAGTTTCCTTATGCCACCCAAGGCACCCCCACTAGTTACTACATGCCACCCAAGGCACCCACTTAACCCCTCATGCCTCACTACATGCTAATTTGGTTAAGTGTTTCTTAATTAATTAAGATCGTAACCTTTGTAAAGACCTCTCACATTAGACTGTCTTTTATGGCAACTGGATATGCCGGTTGGTTCCGGGCAGCCTTACACCATAACAGAGTCTAACCTCGTGTCTTTACACTTGTCACGTATTTAGTTTATGACTAAGACCTCTCACATTGGGCCAATCATTTGTAGCCGCTGGATTTGCCGGTCGGTTCCGGGCAGTCTTATGCTACAAAAAGGGTCCAACCTCGTGTCTTAGTAGATTAATTACACCTAATTAATCACCCCCATAATTTGTATTAATTATCCCTAATTAATTACAAATATTTAAGAATATGGGTAGACCTAACTCAATAGGTAAATTCCCAATTCCATAATATGGGTAGACCTAACTTAATAGGTAAATTCCCAATTATGTCCATCCACTTTATGGTATGTTTAATCATACCCACTTCACACAATTTTATGTGTTCATTAATTTTTACCCCATCGTCCCCACGTAAATACGTTAACATGACATACTTTAAAAGAGAAGATTCATCATACACACAATGGGTTCAACTTAGCATATCATTAGCATTATCATGGGTTTAAAAGGTGTCAACTTGCATATATGACCATAAACCCAACTTGCATAAATAACCAACCCAAACTTGCATGAATCACATATGTCATAAAGATGGTAACTTGCATAAATGTTCATGTCATAGACCTATCATAAAGGTGTCAACTTGCATACATGTCATAGGTCTAAAAGGGATGAACTTGCACATGTACTTATGTCATACATAGAGGCAAACTTGCATATATTATGCATATCATAAAAAGAGACAAACTTGCATATGAACTTGCATCATAACTTGCATATGAACTTGCATATGAACTTGCATCATAACTTGCATATGAACTTGCATAACATGCCATACTTAGAGGCAAACTTGCATATATTATGCATATCATAAAAAGAGACAAACTTGCATATGAACTTGCATCATAACTTGCATATGAACTTGCATCATAACTTGCATAAAACCAAACACTTAGCATGCATAAAACCAAACTACTTAGCATGCATAAAACCCACCACTTAACATGCATAAACCCAAACACTTAACTTGCATAAACATAGTGTCATCATGAATAAGTGTTAAACATAGTGATTAGCAAACTAGCATCATAACATATGGCTTAAAACCCATTGATCCGCAAGCAAAACCATATGATCTCATCACATCTCATCTACTTAGTTTAACAATTGGTTATTAAAGTGATAGAAACTCACAAACTCCAAGATTAGCTCCTTATATAGTTGCTAGAGTTGAAGTAGAGGTGGATTAGTAGTTGATTAGCTTGCAATCCTCTTCACAAATTAGTGGAGGCTCCTTCTAAGTTGCGTTTTGGCGGCATGATGGCACAAATTCTATTTTTAGTATGGATTAGGGTAGTCTTAGGGTGTTTATAGGATTAGGTTGTGTTTTAGACCCTTAGATTAACCCTAGGTTAGTTTAGGTCCGTCAGATTTCGTCCCAAGCCCTCCAACCCAGCCCAAAACTCAATCAGGTGCACCCAGGCCAGAATCAGCCGACAGGGCAAGTCGACAGCCCTGTCGACAGCCAAGTCCACTTGGCTGGGCGGGATTTTTCCCGCCTGGCCCCCATTTCTGCATGTTTCGAAATTCAAATTTCCCGAAAACTTCTTTGGGCCTTAACCGGGTCATACGGACTCCGATTTACAAAATTTCGGATTCTATTTCGCGTATTTTTCCGAGACAAACACAATGACGTAACCCGTTTCCCCTGATTCTCACATCTGAGATTATTAATTCTTTAATTAGTGAGTATCAGTGTTAACTGAAATTCGGGGTGTTACATTCTCCCCTCCTTAAAGGATTTCGTCCCCGAAATCTCCAAGTTAAGGAGAATGCATATCCTACCATCCAAACAACCATCTACTCAATCCATTAAACACGGGCATCCATTGTCCTTAAAACAATTTCTACTGATGTATGAGCATATGCAAAAAGTGTGTGTATATGTTCCATATCTAATGTATGAACATATGCAAACCGTGATAGTGCCATGCATCCAATATGTATGCGAAAGATCCCTATCGACACATACTATTTCTATATGAGTGCACAATCATTCACCAAAATGCATCATCCATGTGATAACACAACCATTATACATCCGTTAATATAGCTACCTACACACAGTTTTATGCAATATGCAATATGAAGTGATTGAGCCGATCTAGTGCCTAGAGTGTGTATATATGCATCCACGAGCAACCACTAGCAACCACTTGCATCCACATGCATCCATCAAACATAACATGTCTCAAACACATGTTTCAACCATAGGTTTACCCTATCTAAAGGTCAAAGGTACTAATGAGAGGACATACTAAAGATAAGATAAGCACTAGACAAACGATAAAGGAGACGTTTAAAGGACATACCCTCAAAAAGGAATGGGTATAACGAACGCATCTTCGCTTCTGTCTCCCAAGTAGCATTGCTCTCACCTTCTCCCCTTTTCACTTTGACTAGTCGAACCTCTCTGTTTCTCAACTTCCTAATCTCTGACCCAAGGATGCGGGTAGGAGCTCGTCGAATAATCACATCACGCTCTACCTTTACTTCTTTAAGCAAGTTCGGCTCTACCGCCTCTGCGGTCTCATGTAGGCACTTCCTCAAATGTGACACATGGAATACATCATGTTCCCTATGCAACCGAACTATCTCTCGAATATAAACTGAAGCTAGACTTGGAACAGTCCTCTTGCTCTTCACGGGTATGAAATGGGCACTCTTAGTAAGTCTATCTACCATGACCCAAATTCCCGTATTACCCTTCCTCAATCTCGGTAATCCATCGAGACACTATCCCACTTCCATAGCGGAACCTCCAATGGGTGAAGCAACCAACCGGGTTTCTTTTGCTCCGCTTTTACTTTTTGGCACACCAAGCATCTAGCGACATACTCGGCCGCGTCTTTCTTCATACCGGCCCAAAAGAAAACTCGCTTCATGTCTTGGTACATCTTGTCCCCACCGGGATGAATGGTCATCTTCGACCGATGTGCATCATCAAGTATAGCCTTCCTCAAACCCTCGTCTTGCGGTACACAAAGTCTACCGTCTCTACGCAACCACCCCTTACCATCTAGGGTGTACCTACTCAAATGGCTGGACGACTCCCCCTCCTCATGAGCTTCTACACTAACTCAACCAACTGTGGGTCGTCTCGCTGTGCTCCGCCAATCCGCCCCAAAAGAGTAGGCCTAACCTCCAAGGAGGCTAGCAAACCGGGTACAAAGTTAACAGAAGGTCTAAAGTCAAACATAGAAATAAACTCTAAGCTCCGTCGTTCAACGAACAATGAACTCAAGGACAACCTTTTTCTACTTAAGGCGTCCGCTACCACGTTACCCTTGCCATGGGCATACGCTATCTCAAACTCATAGGATGCTAAGAATCCCATCCAAAATCATCACAACTGTCCATCTCTCACGCAGTCCACCCTAGTCGAACTCGACATCCCCCAAATGCAAGCCCCAAAGGCCTAAACCAATATCAGACAAACACCCAAGGGATACCTCCTTCGAATTTAGACGACCTACGTGAGGTGATACTAGTAAAAACGGCTAAATAATTAAGCCCTTGTCCAACTTTGGATGTCCTCGCCAGTCTCGCTCCAAAACCACCGTTTATCCCATAACTGGCTTTGCTCAACCTATTGAGCACATACGAAAATTTATTTCGCTCCTAGAAAAGACCAAGATGTCATTTACAAAGACCACCACGAACTTATTTAGGTACTCCCTGAACACCCTTCTCATCAAATCAATATGCGGGGGCGTTCGTCAAACCAAATGGCATCACCAGCCACTCATAAAAACCATCCGGAGTCCTAAAGGCAGTCTTCTCTATACTATCCTCAGCCACTCTCAACTGACGAAACCCCGTGGCTAAGTCCAACTGCGAAAATACTGAGGCGCCAACTAACTGATCAAAGAGATCATCAATCCTCGGCAATGGGTGTCTATTCTTCTTTGTGAGTTTATTTAGTTTTCTTTAGCCTACACAAAGTCTGAGGGACCCATCCGCCTTCGTGGCAAAAACTACTGGAGCACCCCACTCCGATATACTTCGTCTTATGAACCCCTTCTCAAGCAAATCGCCTACTTGCTTATGGAGTTCCCTCCTCTCACGAGGAGCCATGTGGCACACTGGCCAAGATACTGGTTTGGCATTGTCTACCAGATATATTCGGAAGTCAATATCCCGCTCTGGAGGTAAGCCCTTCACCTCCTCAAACACATCCGAGTATTCCCGGACCACTCTAACAGATCGCAAACTCTCGACCGACTTGTCAAGCGATTCTAGATAACTTAGCATAACAGATTCCATGGGATTACAAGAGATCTCGAGAGTGTTACCCAAGCGGGTCATAAACCTAACAACTCTCCCTTCAAAATCAAGAACGGCTCCCCTACTGAATAACCAGTCCATGCCCAAAACTAACCCATAGCCCGTGAAGCCCAAAAAGCATCACATCTAAACTCAACGCTAAGTATAGCAACTTTCAAACCCAAACACATCATGGAGCCCCAATTGGGTTTGAAACAACTAAGGGATCATCTACTAAACTGGTGTCTAAGTGCAGTGACTCAACTAACAATGATGAGATAAACGAACTCGACGCGTCAGAATAAAGTTCGAACCGGATAACAAAGAAATCCAAATTCCAACCTAGACGGTCCTATCCCCATCTGGTACACTAGCCGTGAGGGAATACAACTACCCTCCAGGAGATTCCGTACCTTGCCCTTGCCTCTTTGGACAATCCTAATAAGGTGTCCTATTCCTCCAAAAAGGATAACTACTAGCCCTCTTCTTCCCATTCTCCACTCGTAACCTCCCATCAAAATGAGGTTTCGCTCTTCATTAACCAAACAAGTATTTGAGCCTTCCTCCTATCGTCTATCCAATAGGTACCTACAAGTCCTCCTCCTTCTTGAACCAACTTCTAGTCCGACTAATGTCTAAGTCCCTTGAAGTGGTTTTCCATTCTTATCTATCTTAGAAAGATCATCCATACGCGGAGGGGAAACTCAAAACGAGAGAGGAAGAGATTCAAAATGGAAAATTTGAAAGATATAGATATGGCTATTGGGGATTATGCTTTTCTTTCAAAAACTTTTCTCTTAAAAGACATGTTTTTGAAAATACTCCTTTCAAAAATATTCTTAGAAAATAGTTTTTCTAAAAAAATTATCTGTTCTGGTAACCTTAAGCTCTGATACCACGTGTAACACCCCACACCCGCTACGGTCACTCACTAAGGGAATGCCATAACATCGGTGGAGTATATTAAGTGAATATAGAACAGAAAAATTACAACAAGACAGATATAAGTAATACTTGAGAATTTAAAACATCATTTCATTGCAGCGGAAAGTAAAACATGTTTGGTTACACCAAAACCATAAACAAGAGTCAAGTACATAATATCCATCCTGATAAAACAAAAGTACATAATCCCACTACATAACTTAATAGCCATAATAGAAAAGATAAACTGAGCTTTACATCCACGGTCCAAGCTCCAAAAGAGAGATAAAGCAGTCTGATCAAAGCCCACTAGTGCTAGGCCTACTCTGATAACCTGAGGGTTGGGAAAAAAAGATAAAAACAACGGGGTCAGACATAAGTCTGAGCGAGTCCTATAACTTTAACAATCCAATCATTAAAGTAACCAGAGTAAGACATAAGCTTGATATACGGTAACGACTGGGGATAAATGGCTACACTAAGCAGCCAACTAGACTTAGGATGAACTAAGATAACCGTAAAGACGCGCCTATCCACCCAAGGATAATTACTATATTGCACTACCCCAGATCTACCCACCCAAGGGTAATTCCTACACTACACCACACCAGTTCTACCCACCAAGGGTAATTCCTACTTAAAGGTTGATCCCACTAAGTGTACATAGTAATTTTACCCAGTAGTTTCTTGTACCCCTAGCTGACTACATAGGTGCCGTCTGCCCCTATCTCCGCTAGGTGTACTCACTACTCCTAAGCGATCGGCTCCCTAACGTAGATACCCGTGTTGGCCCCACAGTGGGGTGTATCACTCCCCAAAGTGGCAACCCGATAATCAATGGTGCACGGCTTATACCTACACGATGCAACAACGTCTTACCTACCAGCCCGGGTCCACACACGCCTATGAAACCCGTTGGACTCGCGTTGCCACTGCTACCCCGTTTTGGCCTCTTATAGTCAAGCCCAATATGCGTGTCCCGTCCTCGACTTGGGTCGAGCCCACAAAGATACGTTTGGGATATTGGTTGAAATGGGCCCCCACAAGCTACTACTTAAGCTTGTCATTTTATCTAGTGCATCCCACTTAACCCCTTTTATAATCATACCCACTTACATGTTAAGGTTTGGTTAAGTCATCTAATCATATTTCAATTGCCACTCAAGGCCCCCACAAGCTACTACTTAAGCTTGTCATTTAATCATATTTCAATTGCCACTTAAGGCCCCCACAAGCTACTACTTAAGCTTGTCATTTAATTATATTTCAATTGCCACTTAAGGCCCCCACAAGCTACTACTTAAGCTTGTCATTTAATTATATTTCAATTGCCACTTAAGGCCCCCACAAGCTACTACTTAAGCTTGTCATTTAATTATATTTCAATTGCCACTTAAGGCCCCCCACAAGCTACTACTTAAGCTTGTCATTTAATTATATTTCAATTGCCACATAAGGCCCCCACTAGATTTCCACATGCCACCCAAGGCACTTACTTGATTCCCACATGCCACCCAAGGCACTTACTTAACCCTTAAATCATGTTTAATTACATGTTCCACTTTGGTTAAGTATTCTAATCGTATTTTCTATTGCCACCCAGGGCAACCCACTAGTTTCCTTATGCCACCCAAGGCACCCCCACTAGTTACTACATGCCACCCAAGGCACCCACTTAACCCCTCATGCCTCACTACATGCTAATTTGGTTAAGTGTTTCTTAATTAATTAAGATCGTAACCTTTGTAAAGACCTCTCACATTAGACTGTCTTTTATGGCAACTGGATATGCCGGTTGGTTTCGGGCAGCCTTACACCATAACAGAGTCTAACCTCATGTCTTTACACTTGTCACGTATTTAGTTTATGACTAAGACCTCTCACATTGGGCCAATCATTTGTAGCCGCTGGATTTGCCGGTCGGTTCCGGGCAGTCTTATGCTACAAAAAGGGTCCAACCTCGTGTCTTAGTAGATTAATTACACCTAATTAATCACCCCCATAATTTGTATTAATTATCCCTAATTAATTACAAATATTTAAGAATATGGGTAGACCTAACTCAATAGGTAAATTCCCAATTCCATAATATGGGTAGACCTAACTTAATAGGTAAATTCCCAATTATGTCCATCCACTTTATGGTATGTTTAATCATACCCACTTCACACAATTTTATGTGTTCATTAATTTTTACCCCATCGTCCCCACGTAAATACGTTAACATGACATACTTTAAAAGAGAAGATTCATCATACACACAATGGGTTCAACTTAGCATATCATTAGCATTATCATGGGTTTAAAAGGTGTCAACTTGCATATATGACCATAAACCCAACTTGCATAAATAACCAACCCAAACTTGCATGAATCACATATGTCATAAAGATGGTAACTTGCATAAATGTTCATGTCATAGACCTATCATAAAGTTGTCAACTTGCATACATGTCATAGGTCTAAAAGGGATGAACTTGCACATGTACTTATGTCATACATAGAGGCAAACTTGCATATATTATGCATATCATAAAAAGAGACAAACTTGCATATGAACTTGCATCATAACTTGCATATGAACTTGCATCATAACTTGCATATGAACTTGCATCATAACTTGCATATGAACTTGCATAACATGCCATACTTAGAGGCAAACTTGCATATATTATGCATATCATAAAAAGAGACAAACTTGCATATGAACTTGCATCATAACTTGCATATGAACTTGCATCATAACTTGCATAAAACCAAACACTTAGCATGCATAAAACCAAACTACTTAGCATGCATAAAACCCACCACTTAACATGCATAAACCCAAACACTTAACTTGCATAAACATAGTGTCATCATGAATAAGTGTTAAACATAGTGATTAGCAAACTAGCATCATAACATATGGCCTAAAACCCATTGATCCGCAAGCAAAACCATATGATCTCATCACATCTCATCTACTTAGTTTAACAATTGGTTATTAAAGTGATAGAAACTCACAAACTCCAAGATTAGCTCCTTAGATAGTTGCTAGAGTTGAAGTAGAGGTGGATTAGTAGTTGATTAGCTTGCAATCCTCTTCACAAATTAGTGGAGGCTCCTTCTAAGTTGCATTTTGGCGGCATGATGGAACAAATTCTATTTTTAGTATGGATTAGGGTAGTCTTAGGGTGTATTTATAGGATTAGGTTGTGTTTTAGACCCTTAGATTAACCCTAGGTTAGTTTAGGTCCGTCAGATTTCGTCCCAAGCCCTCCAACCCAGCCCAAAACTCAATCAGGTGCACCCAGGCCAGAATCAGCCGACAGGGCAAGTCGACAGCCCTATCGACTGCCAAGTCGACAGGCAAGTCAACAGCCCTGTCGACTTGGCTGGGCGGGAGTTTTCCCGCCTGGGCCCCATTTCTGCATGTTTCGAAATTCAAATTTCCCGAAAACTTCTTTGGGCCTTAACCGGGTCATACGGACTCCGATTTACAAAATTTCGGACTCTATTTCGCGTATTTTTCCAAGACAAACACAATGACGTAACCCGTTTCCCCTGATTCTCACATCTGAGATTATTAATTCTTTAATTAGTGAATATCAGTGTTAACTGAAATTCGGGGTGTTACAGCTTCCTTCATAGATCTGAATGGAAAAGAGTGAGGCACTACCCCTTTATTTATAGGGTGGAAATGGTCTTGCACCATTGGATTCATTTTGAATAACATCCGTCCATCCGTTTATAATATAATAAGAATACCCCTAAAAACCTAGCCTTCAACAGTGAGTTGGATGGGTAATTAAAATGAAACTTTTTTCATACGGACTCCGTTCGCGAAACTCCAAACATGAAAGTTGACCAGAATTCCGAGACGAAAACGGTTAAAGTTTCTTGATCAAATTCCATCGTTTGCAGAAATTCCTATTCTTGAGCTTCTAATTAAATAACTATTTATTGTCAAAATTCTGGGTTGTTACATTCTTCCCCCCTAAACGGAATTTCGTCCCGAAATTCTGACAACTGGTTATCCTATCCTACACAACCAATTTATGTACATCCACTTTGCAACAATGTGTATATGTGCATGGTGTACATAATGCAATTCAACCATAAAACATGCATGTAAGATGAATCTAAATCGGGCCCTCTATATGTATGCATTGAGATTTTTAAAACTCTTTTAAATCATGATGCAAAATATCCTAAATATACTAGCAGTTCTATATGAATGCAAATTTTGAAAATTCTTTTTCATCCATAACTTCCACACAATTACGAATAAAAAAGTGTGAGGCAACCAATTTTGCATCCAAACCCTACAATCCAAAACGTACGCAATCTAATCATTTCCTATTTAACTTCTCCTAAACTGGAAAAAGGAAATTAAGGCGAAGAATTATAAATTTTCCTCCGCTCACAAATATTCCATTTCCTGCCCAACATCGAATTTTCACCTCAGTTACCCAATATACTCCAAAAATTTCCATTTGTAGACTGTAAAGGAGGCTTAAAACAAGCTCTACAACGTAAAACGAGTTAATTAATAGCTCATGCGCATTGTTGACAAGGTATGGAAACAACGTTTCCAAGGTTAAAACAGCCTTTTCCTTGTTGTCGTTAACGTTTTTATCATATCGTTGGTCCTATTGCACCGCTAAAACTCGCACACAAAGCATCCAAAAAATCTTCCTTACACCGTTCATGTGACCAAAAATAAAAAAAATTCATAAAAATAAAATTTCGCTTGAAAACTTGTTATGTTTATTTTGAAAATTTCCTTCCAAAACCGTTTCATTTTCCTATAAATTAAGAAAATGATAGGAAAATGTTTTTTTTCAAACAACATTTTCCCAAAAGCTTTTAAATTGTATTCTATGGAAAGTTAAATGATTCAAGTCACATGTTGGCGGAAAATGAAGTCAGTCACATCAAAAATACAAAAACTGAAATTACACACAAAAAGACCAAAATAAATTTTAGCTTTAACAAGGAACGGTGATTTATTTATTTATATACCCGTGACGAAAACAACGCAAAACCGGTCGTTTGCTAAAATTTATCCAACGCAGAATTCTATTCTTTCCAACCCTAGGACAACTGTTAGTTTAGATAAGAAAAATGATATTTCATTCGAATAGGCAAGCATGAATGACATAAACATTACCAAACTTAGAAATCTCACTAACCTAAGTCGTGCGATTTAAACAACACTAACAATAATAAGAACGAATCACCACAAAACCAAGAACCTGATGCTAGAAAGGGATAACAACAAAGACAACGACAAAATAACACCAAAACTTCAAAAATAATGGCTATAAACAACGAGATGTCTTGCGCTGTGACTAGAGCTCAAACCAATTTTTATGATCTTTATTTAACCATATCATGGTAACAAAAATTCTTAATCTCGTGTTACCAACGCTGCTAGTGTTGTTTGGAGGTTCCCACATCACCATCTCTTCTAAGAGAGAATTTGTGATAAGAAAAGAAACCTACCACCAAACTGCTTCTCATGGTAACCCACCTAATATTGTCTAAAGACAAAGTGGATTGGTGAATTTACATAAAATAACTCTGTGAGACACAAGCAAAGACAACAAGCTGAATCGAATATGATGTGGTACTAAATGATGGTTATGCCACCGATCAAGCAAACGATTAAATTATCGCATCAAGTGACAAATCTAGTCATGACTTCCCATTTATAGGGCGATGTGCTATATGGGTCACACATCTACATGGGTCTTTCGAACATAGATTCCCGACATCAAGAAAAAGAGATTTGCTGCAAAAATCATCCAAGGATGGTCAAACAAGAGACCATTCAAGTCCGCGTTCAACATGGGTTCCTCTAAAATCTCATCGAGATTCGCCTCAGAAAAACCATTAAAAGATAGCTTAATCTTCATCACTGAAACGACGATCGTCTTCGAAGGAACCTATTCAAACAAAGTATAGCAAAAGAGGATGCAATACAAACACAAATCCTATTCTACGATCTCGAAGCAATGGGCCGGTATAAGCCCAATCGCCTTGACAAATTTTCTTAGCCCTTAAGCGGCGAGACCTTTTTGCCCATCCTAACCCAACCAAATGATCTCTCCGTAAGGGTCAGGCTTAAATGGTATGAGTAAGATCGAATATCTCAATTTGGTATTATAGGCCAAGAAATGGTCAGAGAGAAGAAATTAGATCTTGGAATATTAGTGAGGCAAGATCTAATGCGGAAATAAGCACGAAAAATGAGGAGGCGAGGCGGCAACAAAGAAAGGAAAGAAGGATAGAGATATGGTTCGGCTAGATGTGGAAGGAATGACGAAAGAAGGAAGTTAAGGGGGGTAATTTGGACACAACATTTATTGTTGAGTCCTAGATCCAAGTTGTACCAAATCTCATCAACTAGTTGCCATTCTTGAATAACACTAAACGGTCAGCTATTAATTGGCTTTGGATAAAAATTGAACCTTGGCCTAATTAGGCCAGATTAATATTTATCATCCTGCATCATCTTTTAATATTTAACGCAATCCAAAAATAGTTGTCCTCATCACTGCAGTATTTAGAGACCGCAGTCAAAAAACCCGAATCAACTCCAAGTATTTATAGTCTCAACAATGATGTTGCTACTACAAAACGAATGAACGAACGAATTCCAAAATAATTCAGCAAGAAATCCGAATTCCAAAATAATTCAGCAAGAGATCCGTAATGTAATTTAAAATGGATTTTCCCCTTACCTAGCTGACAACAAATAGACGATTCACGCAAATACTCTAAAAATCAAGAAGAAGGATTTTCCTTAGCCTTTCTAAAGAAAAAATTAAAACTTTTCCCAAAATGGAATCTATTTATAAACTAACGGTTTCGTATTTATAAATCCATTTTATTATTATTATTTACATCCCAACTTTATAATTTAAAATGGAATTTATTTATAAACTAACGGTTTCGTATTTATAAGTCCATTTTATTATGATTATTTATATTCCAGCTTTATAAATTAAACTGGAAAAACCTTTTCATGTACAAAAATGTTAGAGCTTTAGAATCTTAAGGGTTAATTTTGGTAATTTAAATAAGTTATCCAATATATATAGGAAAATGGTACTAAAAATCACAAGGAATGGATGTTTATTGTTTTCATGTTTAGTGGCATATTCCTTATCCTTCCTAATTTCATCTTTCCTACCAATCAGACAATATTTATTAAAATTACACAATAGCTCTAAAATTTTGAAATACAAATAGATTAAAAAAATTAAACCATATCTTCACAAACTATTTTCCGAAACCGTATTTCAAAATGGTTGAAATTCATTTTTATTTTTCAAATAGTTTTAAATATAAATTTCCTTGAATACAAGGCTAAGAACTCAATTGAATATATCAACAAAGGTAGATTTGGAATTTTAATGAAGTAACAAATGGATAAACCTCGTAGTTATACTTTCGAAATGGATACGACGTATTAACGTGGGGTTTTCCCCCACTTCGAATCGAATAATGGTCTTAACCGGAACTACCAACGAAACCAAACCAGAAATTTATTACTATCTCGGTTGTAGCTATCTTTCTATATTAACGTATATATATTTTTCTAGTTTTCAAATCTCGAATCAACGGAATTCACCATATGTCATATCATGATCTTCATGACGAGATTGCCAATATACTGTGGGATAAGATAGAATTGGTTAGAAACCCAATCTCAACATATTTCAACTCTTAGTAGCTCAAAGCCCATTATATATAATTAGGCCCATAATCAATATCTATAGTCGAAATAAGTTAAAGTCGAGTAAGAAAGAGAAAGAAAAACAGAAAAGAAAATCGAATTACGTTCTCTCACGATTCCTAATTTAGCTAAATCCACTGATCGTTTAACCTAAGCTCTGATACCAAATGTAACACCTCACACATTTCAGCACCCAAATTTTGACAAAAATCAAAACTTGAATACATCCAAGCATAGAGCGCATATCTAGTATCTGCAATAAATGAGCATGAGCATAATTAGAGTACGATAAATATAAATCAAAGCGAAAACAAAACTAGGATAAATTAGTATTAACTCAAGCAACTACCTTTTTCAAAGTAAGTCACTTTGTCAATACCAAGTATGAGAGAGAACGAGAACCGAAGGCCAAACTTAAACATCTTTGACAACCTGACCTTATCTATGAAACCTGGAGGTTGAAATGAGGAGGGGGTCAAAACAACAAGTTCTAGTGACTATTAAATGTACAACACAGACTATAACACAAATATATTCGGTTTGGTTCAACCCAAGCTGTATGCCTAAAAAAGTTAGTGATTCTAGCCCAAACTAGTAAATGTTTACGCACGACTTTACTATTCGGTCCAAAGTAGTATTCCCAAAATATGTTATCGAGATAGGACATTTACACACATTTTTTGAAGCCTTTATACCAGAGTTTAACTGGTCAATTGTATCGAGAGTGGGCCCATAATTACGGGGTTTCTATCTATATCCATGTTCATTATTCTTTATTAATTAATGCCTCACTATCAAATGATAGATAGAGTGGATTCTCCCTGATCACTTAAGACCTAAGCGGACCTATTGGTCACTTATTAACCCTCGGTAATATATTCAACGTTAACATAAAACTAGAGGGCACTAGCTACGGGCTCTACTAGTTAAGGCTTCCGTCATTCACGCATATACCCTTGCTGCGCATAAGGTGAGAGTAGGTATTTTATCATCCGTCTTACCTTCTAGACAACCTCATTCGATAACCTCTTAGTTGCTTATTACTTCCCATAGGATAGACGTCCATATCTGACCCTTTTAATTTCCAGGTTTAGGTAGGCCCACACACATCTTCCATTTAAGACTCCTATACTGAAAGCCTATTCCCAGGTGGACCCTTCAACCCAAGCCACTTAAGACCCAAGGAAGCGGACTATATGCGAAGGTTATTAGTTCGTCCCCCGTTTTCCTTTAAAACCTTTCCCTTTTGGAATAAAGTAGGCTAAGTTGTTAAACCATTCCCGTTTAATTTCCTTATGCAGAAATACTATACCTACGCCATTTATTTGTATCACGGGTTTATATGGTTCATAACGTTTTATATTATTAACCTACTAAGTCCAACTATATTTTTAATTATAAGTTTTATTAACATAAATAAGGAAGATCATATTCCCTTTTCTCTAGGATATTTATTTAGTTTCTTTCCTAATTTGGACTTAGTATTTAAACGGCAATCAATATCCATCAATCCCCCTTTTTACACCCATTTCTTTTTATTTCCTATTTATTGCCATTTATGACTCTAACGATCATATTTTCCAAAGGCAACTATTTATCAGTTCCAATTTATCTATTTGTTGTACCCCAACAGACAATTACTATACTTATTCTTTGTTTTATTTTATTTGTTTACTGGTTATTATATATATATATATATATATATATGCAGTAGGCCTCTCACATTAAGTTAACTATCTGTGGATGCTGGATTTGCCAGTCAGTTCCGGGCAGACTTCTACCACAAGTGAAACTAACCTCGTGCCTTAGTACATTTATTTATGCATTAGACCTCTCACATTAAACTGACTACCTTTGATTGCTGGATTTGCTGGTCGGTTCCGAGAAGGCTTACACCACAAGTTGAGTTTAACCTCGTGGCTAAATGCAGTTATAATTTAAATTTCCTAATTGGGGTCCACAATAATTATCCTAATTGATTTTAGGAATTGTAACCATTTTCCTATCACATTTATTTTTCCCCAATCAATATTGGTTACAATAATTATTTCTTTATTTGCGGTCTCATTTGTGGCAATTAATTGTATTTATTGCTACAAATGGTCACCACAAATATATTAATTCAATATGGATTATATTTACATATAATTCCACCATTGAACCTTATACAAATATTCAACATTTGTCACAATTGTTATTTATTTATTTATGGCCTCATATATAGCAATCAATTACACTAATTGCTACGATGGTCGCTATAAATATATTCATTAAGTATGGAATATAAATTTACATGTGTGGTTCCATAAATGAATACCATTCAACATTTAATACAATGCATATTTTTGTCATTTTACGCTGATTTGGACGGATAATATGTATATATTTATTTTTATGTTTGCGTGCGGTCAACGTTGTTATTTTTATTTTTATTCTTAAATTTAAATTTACGATTTTGTCTAATCAATTAACCAATCGTTCCAGCAATCTTGCCAAAAAGGTTTCAAGTCTCACAAGGACCGTTAGCCAAAAACATTGTAAATAATTCCTATTTTGTGGAATTGACATATCTCCAAATCACAAGAAACATATGTAATGTATTTTTATTTTGGAACAATCGAAGCAAAATACATACAAAAACATGTATTTATTTTTATATGTAACTTTGCACCACTTTTCACCTTTTAATTCTTTTTGTCATATTCTAGTTATTCTAAAATAATGTCTCTTTAATTAAAAATGAGGAAAACGGCATAATTTACAATGCTTAAGCCATAAACCCAACAATATTGAATGTAAACAAGGAATATTTCTTTTATTCTTACAATCGCTTAATACACAAATTCATCTTTTTACCCAAATTTACAAATTTCATATTTCAACACTGAATGAAACATAACTACAACAATTTATGTTTAATGGGACTGATTTTCAGATCCACAGTGCTAGCTAATATATACGACATATTTCATATTTCATGACATAACTTGTAGGAGTATGTAGGAAAAATATATAAAAAATCTACAATTCATGTTATACATAACCACAATTTGTCATTTGCAAATTTTAAACATATTCAAAACCAAATCTAATGGTTGCTACAATTTACAAATATTTAAATAACAGATCTGATAGGCATAAAAACATAGATTGGATTCAAACAAAATATAAAAATCGTTATAATTGTATTAGTAAATTTCCCACTTACCTTATAGCTTCTAATTTCTCTGTTTTGAACCTTTTTAGGCTTACAATCCCAAATTCTTATAAATCTACAGTTTATCTTGAAAGGAGAAACTTCTAGATCTGTAGAAATGTAAGAAAAAGGGAAGAGAGTGAAGAAATCTATCGTTGAGCATTCTCTTCCATTGAATCTATTAATCTTCCTAATTCCGTATGAATTTGATTTAATTTGGTCAGTATATGAATATATTTTATTTAGAAATTATGTTAGTAGAGGAAGAAAAATGTTAGAGTTTCGCTTTGTTCATAGATTTGAATGGAAAAAGTGTGAGGCTCTACCCCTTTATTTATAGGGGTGGAAATGGCCATGCACCGTTGGAATGTAAAAGAGGAACAAACTTGGTATTATGATGCTTGCTTAGCATGTAGTGATCAAGAAGTTGAGGAGAAAAATGGGAAGTATAAATGTCCTAATTGTAAAAGAAGCATACCCTGTCCAGACATGAGGTAATTTCTTGTAATGCTAGAGAAAAATTTACTTACTTTCCTACTAATAGTTTATGTATATATATATATATATATGTGTGTGTGTGTGTGTGTGTGTGTGTGTGTGTGTGTCTGTATGTGTGTGTGTGTGTTTGTGTGCAGATTTAGATTATGTGTTATTGTTGAAGATAATAGTGGCAGTGCTGCAATAATTTTGCAAGACCTTGAGGTTTACAGAATAGTTAAGAAAAATGTTTATGACATAATGGGAGATCAAGAAAAGGTATGTATAGCTCCAAATATACAAAAAAAAAAATACTTTATTTTTTGAAAAAAATAAATAAATTATAATATTCTTTCTATCAAGGAAAGAAAAATGAATTTCCAACAATTTTGAAGTGTTTGGAGGGAAGGCAATATACAATTACTCTATGTGTTGGTGAGAATAATGTACACAGAGGTGAACTGGACGATCCTGTTTGGTCAAAAACTTAGCGGCTTCAAGCATGTACACGGCCACAGACATATATGAAGGTTTTGAGTTGATTGGGAATTCTATGATAGAAAGTGAAGACGGTGCAGTTGCATTACAAAGTTCACAGGTATTTTGTTGTCACACATACACACACACACACACACATATATATATATGTATATATATATATATAGTTAGTCATGTTCATTGCAACATGTTATTTTATTTCATTTATGTGTAGATGTTTATACCAAGTTTCAGCACTGAATCTAAAACTAACATCAATATGCAAAGCCCCGGTACTGAAAAATCTACAAACACTAATAGTTTGAAGAGGAAAAGCAAAGAGATTGATAATGATGTCAAGCTGCCATGTATTTTTGACGACTTTAAGGATAAAAAAGATGATGAAAATGAATTTATTTCAAAACTGAAAGCAATTAAAAAAGAAAAAGTAAGTTATATATATTTGATGGTTATTTTATATACGATGTACATATTATTATTGTTTTGGTAAGGAATGACTAATTAACTGTTCATCTATTCAAATATTTGTTGCACTACGGGAATGAAAAATATTCAAAAAAGTGGAAATCATAAAGTTATGCCGGGAACAAGATTGGACTTGAACATAGTTTTCATGTTTATTTTGTTTGGAATGGAAACTACTCATGATCTTATATTTATTTTTCTCTGATTTTCATATTTATTTTGTTTGGAAAGAAAACTACTCATGATCTTATATTTATTTTGCTCTGAAAACTGCTATTGATTAATGTATTTTTCTGTTATGGATGTTTATTTTTATGTTGTAATTTGAAATTTTAGTTAGAATGCTTATTATAATATAAAAATATATTTAAAACTTAATAACAAAGCATACATTACATCATATTATATATATATAATGACATCATCACATTTTTTGCTTCATCGAAAAAAGTTATCATATTGTAGTTTGTATATAATTTATATAATATTACTTGAATTGTATCACTTACATAATTTTAATTATTATTTGTTCAATTTTTCACATTTAATGATCACAAAATAAGTTTAAATTGTAATGAATTAAGAACATGTTTTCAGAAGAAAATCACAAATAATCAATTTTTTTATATCTATGCCAAAAAATAACCATTCATAACAAAAAATTAGATGGATAACAGAATAATTAACCAAATAATCATCCACGACAAAATTATTGTTGAATGAACAACATGATAATTAATTATTGTTACTGCATAAATTAATTAGATGGATAACAGAACAATTAATCAAAATAATCATCCATAATAAAATTATTTTTGGATGAACAACAGAACAATTTATTATTGTTGCCGCATAAATTATAATATTTAAAAATATATATGTAACCATTTAATATTAATTACATTACTTTAGTTTTCTTTTATTTTTGATATTTAATCATTATAGTATTTTTTTAATAAAATAAATTTTAATGCCCATCAAAGCGGGCAAAAAATACTAGTATAAAACAATACCCCTGAAAACCTAGCCATCATCAGTGAGGTGGCTGGGTAATTAAAAGGTAACATATACATTAATTATACTCTTTATTTATTTTCCATCCGTATTCGTATTTCGTCCGTAAATTTTTCATACGGACTCCGTTCGCGAAACTCCAGACATGAAAGTTGACCAGAACTCCAAGACGAACGCAACGGTTAAAGTTTCGTGATCAAATTCCATCATTTGCAGAAATTTCTATTTTTGAGCTTCTAGTTAAATAACTATTTATTGTCAAAATTCTAGGTTATTACAAAAAGGTTCGACGCTACCTCTGAGGCTTAGACTACTAATAGCGAAGGAAGTCAAAAATGCTCCACAACTGAGGAACTCTTGGACTTGGTCACTTGAGAGGACTTAGCGGAATAGGCTAGAGGATTGTTTGTTTGTCTAGATCGGCAAGCAGAGGTTATGAATACCTTTCTCGCTTGGATTGAAGGTAGATTGCATGTTTTTGGAAGGTCGACTAACCAAACGGACACCATCAGAACAAGTGGTTATGTTATGTAGTTCGTAACTCAAGACTTGGCGGTAACCTCGAAAATTCTACATGAGGACGACCTCGGTCCATGGATCAGCGTTGTCCCCGATACACTCGGGGGCTCCCTCATTCCCGACAAAAGAGCAGTTCTACAAGTTTTGGATAATCGAGTTACGGTCTTAGGTAAACGCAAGTCCCGGGAAAATCAGTCGGCTACTAGAAAAAGATCTAAGTTTCTGTCCTATTTAAAGCTTACCCACACCCTACATGACATCTTTTTGGAAGTTCACCCTATTGCTCCATTCAGACAGCCTCCTATGCAAGATCCCACTCAAAAGCAAAGAGATTCTAGTCGGTACTGCATATTCCATGAGCTCCGCGGTCACAACGCGAACGAGTGTTGGCACCTTCGAGGAGCGTGTCAGGCGCGGTGAGCTTGACCGGTTTGTTAAAACTTAGGTTGTGGCGCTTGGATAGGCACAACCCCCAGCTACGACTCAGGATGGGCCAAGGACCAATGCCCCGGGCACCCCTTCAAATTGAACCCCTTATTGGTTCTGGTGCCTTGGATGCAAGTCTCCCTAGCATTAGTATCTTTTGGCATACGGATCTGGTCTTCCGGCTTGGTGGATGTTTTGGGTACTTGATCTTATTTCTTCTCGATCTTTTGGATATTGGTCTTGGTTTTCCGATGTCCTTGTTTTGGATTCTCTGATTTGGTTTCTAGGCTTTTTCTCTTATGGATTCTCTGGCTGCTTGGATTTTGGTTTTAAAGCCTTCGGTGCTTTAGCTTTGGATTTTTGCTTTCTTTGGTTATTTGGTTTATGGTTTTCCTGACTTTCGGATGACGATCGTCTCGCTTATTGCATTCTTTCTTTTGGTTCTCCAGTTTTTGGATCTCTTGGACTTGTCAAGCCTATGGAACCGGTCCTCTTGGCTTTCTCTGAATTTGGTTATTCGGGCTTCGGCCCAGGGTTTTGGCTTTAAGGACTTTGATCCTCTGGATGTATCCTTCTGGTTATTAATTAGAAGTTTACTTTTCCCAGTTTTGGATTTTGAACGACTAAGTTTGCTTACCAATGCGATGGGATTGAATAAGTTCCCACGTATGCTCTTTGTAAATGATAAATCGTTCACCTTCCCTTACAAATCAATTTGGAATAAAAAAACGGCCATGTCTGCCTACCCATGCACGGGGGTAGGACAACTCTCTAGGCATGCTCTTTATGAATGACGAACCATTGTGTTTTATTTTTGGCTTTACTAAAAAAATCCCTAACTTTTGTAACTTAAATAAAGTTACTTCGCAAAGTAAGGACGCTTGCTTGTGAAGTATGAAATCGACAATAGGGTTGCGAACTTTGATAAGCATCTGGCTATCTTGGCATCTTGTCCTACTTTAACAAGATTGCCTTGATTAGTGGCGGGTATAGGATCTTGAGCATCTGGCCGGAAAATCCTGCTCCTTTGGCTATAAGGTCGTCCTATCAAAACGATCTGGGTTTACATCGGGTGGACTTGTCAGTGACGCGACAAGATCATCCACTCGTGGATATCTTGGTCTCCATTCCTACTTCGACAAGATTTCCTCGATTTGTGGTGTGTCTCGGATCTCGGGCGTCTAGCCAGTGCACCTTGCTCGTTAGGCTTTTAGATCATCTCAATAAGGTGATTCATTGGGTGTCCCTATGCTTCGTAAGGCAGAATTTGACTCCCTCCTTCGCCTCCCTCCAAGTACGCCACCTAGAGCATTTCAGATCACATCCTGCCTCCACTTAATTTTCTATCCCTTGGGATATGAATTTTGTACCCCTCGGGATACCAAATTTCATATCCTAGGGGTGCATTTTTCGTACCTCCTTGGAGTATGAATATCTTATCCCTCAGGATACGAAATTTGTATCCCCCCAGAGGTACATTTTTTGTTCCCTTTGGAATACTAATTTCATATCCCTTGGGATACAAAATTTTCCTAGACTTGTGAAGGGAGTCGAAATTTTCTGATGGTGCTCTCCAGGGATACGAAATTCTATTGTGTAGGTCCCATTTTCTACCTACTCCACTACCAACCCTCTACTATAAATACCCCCAAGGTTGGCCTTTATGGGGATCGTCTTTGGCTTGGATTTTTGGCCTTCTAGAACTTCAAAAGCATCATTAATGGCTTCCATCTTCTTCTCTATGACCATTGAACATGGCATTGACCTCTAAAATGTTACATACATGTTTTCCATCAACTTTTGGATATTAACAAGCATAATTACACCTCTTTTGGACTGTTTTGGATTTCTTGGACATTGAAGCTATGTCTGGACATGGTTGACCAAGTCAACTCATGTTTTACTCAACGAAGAATAAGAAGAAGTGTAGTTTAGTTAAAGCTTGGAATTAACAAATATTTTGTTGTTTTATTATAACGCTTTGCACTCAAACATTGTCCGAACTTTTACAACATTATAGTCGAATATTATATGATGAATGATTACTGTAAAGTGGATGTAGGCGTTAGTGCCGAACCACTATAAAAAGATGTGTCTTTAGCATTTGCTTTATTACGTCTTTGGATTATTATGTTCATACAACACACACATTTGGGTGTTGGCGTGCGTTGAGTCCACGACAAATTTCCACGTCAACATTTTGGAGCGGCAGGTAGAGGGGAACACAACTTGGACCTTTGCTTCGGATCACACTCTCGGACTTGTCTTCTGTTTTCAACTTTGGTTTCAGTTTTCGACTTCAACTTTACTCGCTTTTCATTAGGGTTAAGCATAAAAGTTTTGATGCTACCTTTGAGCCTCAGACTACTAGTAGTGAAGGAAGTCAAGAACGCTCTACAACTAAGGAACTCTCGGACTTGGTCACTCGGGAGGACTTAACGGAGTTGGCTAGAGGATCGATTGCTTGTCTGGTTTGGCAAGTAGAAGTTATGAATACCTTTCTCGCTCGGATTGAAGGTAGATTGCATGATTTTGAAAGGTCGACTGACCAAATGGACACCGTCTGAACTAGTGCTTATGTTACGCAGTTCGTAACTCTGGGCTTGGGGGCAACCTCACAAACTCTCACTACACCAAAACAGAAAATTTGGCACACGAGGATGTGGAGATTTAATAATGCTTTTGGTTGTATCAAATTTGATACTGCTCATAGCCGTATCAACTTTCCTCCTTGTGATCCGCACCTCTCCAAATACGTAAGATCTAACGTAAATCAACAGTGCTCTGTATCAGTTCATTTGTTACGGCTTTGGTCCGAATGAAATCCGTAAGATATTTTTTCCCCACTATTTTCTTTCTGGCACCATCTTGCTTTGACACTTCAAAACTTTCGGCTGGCTTCCCTCTTTTTAATTTCCATGATGGTCGAAAACCCAAATTAGGGTTTTTGAACCCAGCGCACCATCTTGCTTTGTCAATAAACCATCCACCGCTCGAAACCGAGTCCATCATCAACTCGCGCTGCCTTCAACTCACTGGTGAATATTCAGTCCACCGTTGTCCATATTTCTTGTCGCCACTGAAGGTGAGTATTAGCTCACGGTTTAATTTGAATTTGAATTGGGTTTAAATTAGGTATAATTTGAATTTCCATGCCTTGGTTCAAAAATATGAATGATAGATAAGTATGTGCATGTGCTTGTCTACCTCGTTTTTACACTGAGATACACCTTTGATTTGTACATATGTCGCATGTTGCCTTAAGCTTATGTTATGTCTAGTTTCGAAACTGAATTTTCTTGCTGCTTTATGTTGTGTCTTGCTTCCCTTGCCTAGTTTTCAAACTGGATTCAGTGTATATATATACAAGTTAAACCTTTCCCTTTGGTTCGTATGTCATGGCCTAATTTCAGCTTGCCCTTATGTTTGAATGGAAAATGCAGTTGTGTATATCGCTGAGTTTCATGTGCCTTCCCTGTTATAATGGAACATACTTTGTTGCCTTGCTATGTACAATTCATGTGTAGGTCGATCTTTTTCACTGCTTAAGCATGGGGTTGCTCCATACCTTACATGCTTGGTTGGTCATTTATAATGTGTTTTCACCTATATTAATACCCTTTTGTGCAAAATAAGGTGAACTGATTATATTTCATTTTCTTTGGTTTGTAACTACATATATTAATGTGCTTTGAATGCATATTAAATGTACATTGGTGGCAAGAAAAAAATGCAGTCATGTATTAGCAGGAAATCAATTGACTACTAGGGTACCTCATACCCTTCATGACAGGAAATACTATGCGTGTGTATCCTATCCAAGGGTATGAGCTATAATAAGCTATAATATAGCAGGAAATCTTATGCATTTATAGGCAAGTCGATGGATCGATCATGATTAGTAGACTAGTACTTGCAGTCTTGTACTTGAATTGGTGTATAACTGAATTCAATTCAATATGTATACCTGAACTAGTTGATCACGATTAGTCGACTAGTACCAATTCAATATGTATACCTGAATTGGTGTAATGTTTGCAGTCCTGTACGATGAGCTGTGTGTGTTGTATACGTGTGCATTGTATGTATGTATGTGTGTCTGTGTATATGTGTGCAGTGTATGTCTGTGTGTCTGTGTTTGTGTGTTTGTATATGTGTAGTGTGTGTGTGTGTGTGTTTGTATCTCTGTGTGTGTTGTATCTGTATGCAGTATATGTGTGTGTGTGTCTGTGTGTGTGTGTGCGTTGTATATGTGTGCAGTGTATGTCTATGTCTATGTGTCTATATATGTGTGCAGTGTGTGTGTATGTTGTATATGTATGCAGTATATATGTGTGTATGTTTGTGTGTTGTATATGTCTGTGCGTGTTGTATATGTGTGCAGTGTATGTGTGTGTCTGTGTTTATGTGTCTATATATGTGTGAAGTGTGTGTGTTGTATATGTATGCATTGTATATGTGTGTGTGTGTTCTATATGTCTGTGTGTGTGTTGTATATGTGTGTAGTGTATGTGAGTGCTGTATATGTATATTCAGACTCATTGTTCTAATGCAAATTAGATTGCAAGTATAGACAAAGATGATGCTTGTCTATTCTGGTTAAGAATTTATGAGGTATTCCACCAACGAAGCCTCACCAAGATGAAGGCTTTAACTCTCTGATTAAGAATTACTGGGTGATTCACCAGGTGGATGCGCTTTAGCTTACGCAGTCATGTCGGGTATTTATCCTAACTTATGCATTTAACTAAGCGCCAGGACTAGCAAAGAGGATAATATCAAGTGTCAAATGCATTTTCCTAAGGTTTAGTGAAGCAACATATGACACTTGATATTATCCCCTTTGCTAGTCCTAGCACTTAGTTAAATACATAAGTTAGCATGAATACCTGGTTCAGGTGCGTAAGCTAAAATGCAGCCACCTGGTTGATCACCCAACAAATCTTAACCAGAAAGTTAAAACCTTCAGCTTGGTGAATGGATTAGTTCATCTAAAAAGCGGATCAAAGTGGTCAATCGCCGAAGTTGAAAAGAGGAGAGTGGTCCCGAAGTTGCTAAAATACCGAGTTTACCTTCTTTATTGTAATGTAATAATGAAACATTATATATGAAATAGTATGTATCTTCTTTATTGTAATGTAATGAAACAACATGTATCTTCTTTATTGTAATGTAATGAAATAGCATCTATCTTCTTTATTGTAATGTAATGAAACATCATGTATCTTCTTTATTGTAATGTAACGAAACAACATGTATCATTATATATGTTGTTGGATTGGTATGAAATATTTCGTACAATTGTTTCGTTTATTGTTAAAATTTGTCAAATAGAGTTTAAATGATATTTACTAGCCTTTTGTATATATTCATATCTATAGATAATTTAGATACGATTTATATTCGTATCCAATAATAATATAAATATAGCTTAAAGATGTATGTTATTTGCATTGAGATACGGTTTACAGTCGTATCTATTTATACTTTATAAACGACTTAGAGCCATATCAAATTTTGATTTTGATACGACTTAAGGTCACATCTAATATTTAAACATGCCATTATCTGATACGGCTTATAGTAGTGCCTAATTGCATTAGATACGGCCCAAAACACAGCCTAATTTGCATACATGGTGTAGTATATACATCAGGACGACGTCAACCCATGAATCAATGCCGTCCTCGATACAATCGGTGGCCCCCCATTCCCGATGAAAGCGCAGTTCTACAAGTTTTGGATACTCGAGCTACGGTCTCAAGTAAAGGCATGACCCAAAAAAATCACTCGGCAACTAGAAAGAGATCTAAGTTCCCGTTATATTCAAAGCTTACCCGCACCCTACAGGATATTTTTTTGGAAGTTCATTCTATCGCTCCATTCAGACAGCCTCCTAGGTAGGAGTTCACTCAAAAGCAAAGAGATTCTAGTTGGTATTGCAAATTCCATGAGCTCCCCGGTCACAATGCGAATGAATGTTGGCACCTTCGGGACATGATCGAGGAGCATGTCAGACGTGGTGAGCTTGAACAATTTGTTAAAATTCATGTTATTAATATCTTTGGAATTATTGGTTCTGGTGCCTTGGATGCAAGTCTCCTTGGCATTGGTATCTTTTGGCTTGCGGATTTGGTCTTCCGGTTTGGTGGATGTTTTGGTTACTTGATCTTAGTTCTTCTCGATCTTTTGGATATTGTTCTTGGTTTTCCGATGTCCTGGTTTCAGATTTTCTAGTTTAGTTTCTTGGCTTTTTCTCTTGTGGATTTTTCGGCTTCATCGATTTTGGTTTTAAGGCCTTCATTGATTTGGCTTTGGATTTTGGCTTTCTTTGGTGGTTTGGTTTATGGATTTTCTAGCTTTTGGATGAGGATCGCCTCACTTATGGCATTCTTACTTTTGGTTCTCCGGTTTTCGGTTCTCCTGGACTTGTCGGGCTTATGGAATTGGCTCTTTTAGCTTTCTCTGAATTTGGTTATTCAGGCTTCGTCCCAGGGTTTTGGCTTTAAGGACTTTGACCCTTTGGATGTATCCTTCTGGTAATTAATGAAAAGTTTACTTTTCTCGGTTTTTGATTTTGAACAACTAAGTTTGTCTGCCCATGCGATGGGAATGAATAAGTTCCCAGGTATGATCTTTGTAAATGATAAATCGTTCACCTTCCCTCACAAATGAATTTGGAATCAAAAAACGGCCAAGTCCTCTTACCCGTGCACAAGAGCAGGCCAGCTACCTAGGCATGCTCTTTACGGATGATGAATCGTTATGTTTTCTTTTTGTCTTTACTAAAAAATACCAAACTTTTGTTACTTTAACAAAATTACTTTGCAAAGGGAGGACGCTTGCTTGTGAGGTATGAAATCGACAACAGGGTTGCGAACTTTGATAAGCGTCTGACTGTCTTGGCCTCTTGTCATACTTCGACAAGTTTGCCTTAATTTGTAGCGGGTATAGGATCTTGAGAATCTGGCTGGCAAATACTGCTCATTTGGCTATATGGTCGTCTTGTCAAGACGATCTGGGTTTACATCGGGTGACTTTTTTAGTGATGCGACAAGATTATCCACTCGTGGCTATCTTGGTCTCTTGTCCTACTTCGACAAGATAGCCTCGATTTGTGGCGAATCTTGGGTCTCGGGCGTCTAGTCGGTGCACCCTGCTCGTTGGGCTATTGGATCATCTCAACAAGGTGATTCATCTGGTTATTCTGGCTATTCTAGTTACTCTGGGCATTTTGGTTATTCTGGCTATTATGGTTATTTTGGTTAATTCGGTATTCTGGTTACTCTGGTAATCTCTCAAAATGATCAGGCGATCGTCGGCTTTCATTGCATTTCAGGCGCTCTGGCTTACCGGCTTTGGATTTCTGGTTAATACGATCCGAAGCGATCATGGCTTTCAATTAATACGATACAAAGTGACCATGACTCCTATTAATACAATCTGAAACGATCGTGGATTTCTGAATAATACGATCCAAATTGATCGTCGGCCTTCTTCAAAGACTAAGCTTTCTAGTTTTCTGAATCATAAATAATATGATCTGAAGCGATCGCGGGTTTCTGGATTTTTGGATTTCTCTTCTCCTTGCAAAACACACCTTCCTTCGGTCAAGCAAGACATGTTTTAGTGGTCCAAATGTTGACACCCTTTTTAGTCGAAGCTATCACACGTCAGAATTTTGGTTTGCAACGCGCTCAAGCGTTAATAACATTGTCAGAAAACACAAAGCGATTTGGTCAAAGTCGCGACTTGGACATAAAAATTCCCCAAAACCTCTCTAGATGACCTCATTTGGGACGGAAAACATCAATTACAGTTCGTTGCACTATAATTTTTGTAGCTCTTTGAGTTAGTTTCAGGTACAACTTTCGTTTGGCCAAAACGGACTTACAGTTTGAAAGCTCACATTTCCATGCACGTGTGTAGAAATTTTGGATCTCTCTGTAATTTCGAATCCCTCACCTCCAATATTACGTATCCTTCACTCTTAAGATTTCGGATCCCTCCAGAACCATGTAATTTAGTGTCCCTCCGCTTCGTAATGTAGAATTTCGATTCCTTCCTTCGCCTCCTTCTAAATTCGCCACCCAGAACATTTCAGATTGCATCCCTCCACTACTACAAAAGTGGGCATATTCGACACAAGTTTTATGTGGCCTTAGATCAAAAAAGTGTTGCATTTTCCCCTTTTTTCAAATAGGCAACACCGGAAGGGCGTGACATCCGCGACCGTTGCCTTAGCCCTCTAAGGCAACGCTTTAGCACATCTACTGCCACAGAAAGAAAGTGTTGCATTATAGACGTAATGCAACACTATTTGCACGTAATGCAACAATATTCAGCTTTGCTCGAAAATAAGTTAAATCCTGGCTACTAGGTCACGATAGCGGCGACCACGTCAGCTTTCTATATCAGCTGCCTACGTGTCACATGACACGTCAGCTCTCCACATCAGCTGCACACGTGTCACATGCCACGTCAGCTGTGGTGTCTACGTGCCATGTGAACTTACTACTATTTTATGTAATACAACACCATTATCTTGAAATACAACATCAGGAAAAAAGCAAATGCAACAGTAAAAGAAGGCAAATACAATGACTTAATTATAAATTTTGCAATATCAGTTTTGTACATAGAAGAAACACATCCGTTACACTCATCATCACATTCAAACTTTCAATACATACCACCTTCAATACATACGATCAAATACGTAATTCAACACTTTAAATATATATAACACATACGATCAAATACATAATTTAAAAGTAGCAAAAGTGCCAACACATACCACCTTCAATACAAGTGCCAACAAATACAATCAGTATGCATTCTACAAAGTAGCAATGCCATGAACCAGAAACTGTATCTCTCCATGTCATTTCAGGTCCTCCACTTGCCGGCTGTATCTCTTCTTGTCATTTCAGATCCTACAATTTGAATTTACAAGTTATTTGATAAGTGCATGTGTGCTGTATGCATCTGTGCATTTGGCCATCTAATTAACTTATAAATCTTAGTGAGTTACGCATAAAATTATAACAGTTGACCATTCACCATTGGTCACTCATGCCACCTCAGAATTGAGTATGCTTCATCTTCTATGCAAGCATTTCCAGTTCACATATTTACCTGACACCATCTATCGGGTCCCTCGCGCCATTCAAACTTCAGAACATCATCATCTCCATATCCCCTAAACCCCAATCTTCGAAAGTTAAAAAAAAAATCAATGGAAGACTCGTCTCTATACATCACTGCCACTGTTCTTAAGGGACATTGGAATTTATAAGCTGTGCATGGTGTTCTTAAGGTGACTCTCAATCATAATTCGTGGCCTATACAGGTAATACCCAATAACTCTTTTCTAGTATCATGCCCATCGTACAGTAAGCGTGATCATGCGCTAATGTTGAAAGTTTTTACAAAACCTGGTGGTGCTATTTACCTGCAAGCATGGTCTGATGAAGAATTTGAGCCTGAACCAGCGTTAGAAGTAGAATCATGGGATAAAGTTGATGGCTTTCCCGAGTCCCTAAAGAGTAATGTACCTGCTGTTGAAGAAATAATGAAGCCAATGGGGCGTGTGCTTGCAATTGACGACTGCAACTAGTCTCAGTATGACCATACATCTTTCTACCTGAAAATGCAATTTTATGAAGGCATTGACAATATCAATACTTTTGCTGCTCAATTCAATAACAAAGTTTACCTCATTAAGGTTCAGCGCTGTACCCGTGCTCATCCTGGAACAAGGCCCGAACTTCATTTTGTGAGCAATAGGGAGAAACAGGTGGTTCCATGTTTGCATCATTATGGATGTGAATGGGAAATGGATTCAGATGAAAGATTTGACGCAATGATATAAGAAGCTGCTGTGTTATCTCCTTGCCAAGCTTATTTCTTAAAGTCACCCTTGAGCTACATGTTGATAACCAAGCCCCAATGAACCAGAGGAATGATTAGTGGGTAGATATAGAAGTTGATCAGGAATTTGACTAGCTAAACCACCTCACCCCTTGTCCTAATGCTACGGGTCCATCACATGCGGCTGCTCACTTCGGACTGGCTCTCCCACAGCCGCAAAGCCCTAACGAATCAGTTGGAAGTTCCACAGCCTCGCAGAGCCCTGATCTGGTATGAACTGATGCTACTATAATGTCATTTTTTGGATGTGTATGCATTAAGTTAACTTTATGATACTTTTGGATGTGGATGTGGATCTGTATGTCATTTTTTGGATGTGGATGGTATGAACTAATCAATGTTGCCTTATGATACTTGTGCGTGTATGGTATGAACTGATGTGTATTGTATGGACTGATGCTGCCTTATGATATTTGTGCGTGCGTGTATACTTATGCGTGTATGGTATGAACTGATGTGTATTATATGGACTGATGCTACTTTATGATACTTGTGCGTGCGTGTTAGATTTGGGTATTTGTATCATAAAACCTCAGTGCAAACACACCGCAGTGCTACACATGTATTTGTATGAACTTTATGCTACAAACACACCGCAGTGCAAACACACCGTAGTGCTACACATGTATTTGTATCACAAAATCTCAAGCATAAAATTGTATGTCATTTTTTGGATGTGTATGGTATGAACTGATGCTGCCTTATGATACTTTTGATGTCTTATGATACTTTTTGTATGACTGCTTTTTTGCAGTGCTACACATGTATTTGTATCACAAAACCTCAAGCATACAATTGTATGTCATTTTTTGGATGTGTATGGTATGAACTGATGCTGCCTTATGATACTTTTGTTGTCTTATGATACTTTTTTGCATGACTGCTTTATGATACGTAGTAAGGCATAATATGGATGCAAAACTGAGCATATGTTTCCAAAATCAAAACATTGAAATTGGTATTTTCCAAAATCAAATGAAAAATATCTGTGTGTGTTAGATACGGGTGAACGACTCGTCCGAATCGGGAAATTGGTAGCCTTAAGCACACCGCAGTGCTACACGTGTATCTGTATCACAAAACCTCAAGCATACAATTATATGTTAATGTAAATGAACACAAAGTGCAAATCAATTTCAATGGTAAAGTCCCCATTCCTTAACTAGCTCGACCTCTATAATGAACCAGTGTCTTTTTCATGCCAATAGCCCTGTTCTCATGGCCCAAAAAGGTACCACTCAGTTAGGTGAAACCTAAATCCTGGTGGCAAACCCATCGGTGCCATCTCTTTTTTTTTTTTGGTTTGTTGCTGGGTTTAATTTTCGAATAAACCTCAGCATAATCCCAAATCAATGGTCGAAGCGCAACTAATTACTCATAATTTATTCTTTCACCGACTAATCACTCATAAGCGAACGGGTTTTCCTAAGTTTGGGATGTCCAAGCAACTAATTACTCATAAGCGAATGGGTTTTCCAGAATGTAACAAATAAACTAATTACTAATTACTTATAATCCAATATATAATAAGCGCAACTAATTCACAGTTATACAAACTGAACCTGTGGGAAAAAACTGGCGATGTCAACGCTCTGAGCAATCAAAGCTAGAAAGCGTTTCAAAGTATCAACCTTTTCGGAATAAAATTTGCTGTCGAGGAGAGGAGCGATACTAACGTGAATTTAGATTAAAATTTTTATCAATAGTAAAAAGGGGGAAAACGATTAGATGATAGAGAAGAAGAACGATTTGTGACCAGATTGTTTTTACATTGTTTCGTGAAGGGAGAAGATCGCGCCAAAATTTCGTCAAATGAATGCAATGACGTGGCTGTAAATGATTGGATGATGGCTAACGTTTAGAATCATCAGAACCATAGATGGTTTGAACCGTTGGATTAATCTTGCATCTACGGTTGGGGTTTTTATATGTTAATAACGTGGATCGCTGAGCTGGATTGTGTATACGTAATGCTACACTTTTAACTGGTGTTGCACGTCAAAACACTAAAATTCCCACCGCAACAGTGCATTCACGTATAATGCAACAACATATGAATATTGTTGCAGAAGATCAAAAAAACATAGCTTTCGCCACACTTTTCATGCAACGCACACAAATTAGTGTCGAATATGCCCACTTTTATAGTAGTGCTCCTCCACTTCATTTTTATATCCCTTGGGATACGAATTTGGTACCCCTCAGGATATGAAATTTCGTATCCCAGGGGTGCATTTTTCGTACCCTCTGGGGTATGAATTTCGTATCCCTCATGATACGAAATTCGTATCCCCCCCGGAGATGCATTTTTCGTACCCCCTAGGGTACGAATAATTCGTATCCCCCTGGGGATACGAAATTCGTATTCCTGAACTTATAAAGGGAGTCGAAATTTTCTGATGGTGCTATACAGGGATACGAAACACTGCTGTGTGAGCCTCATTTCCTACCTATTCCACTACCAACTCTCTACTATAAATACCCCAAGCTTGGCCTTGATAGGGATCTTCTTTGGCTTGGGTATTTAGACTTCTAAAGCTCCAAAAGCATCATTAATGGCTACCATCTTCTTCTCCATGACCATTGGACATGGTATAGACCTCTAAAACATTGCATACACGTTTTCCATCAACTTTTGGATATTAACAAGCATAATCACACCGCTTTCGGACTATTTTGGACTTCTTGACTTTGAAGCTAAGTTTGGATATGGTTGATCAAGCTCATTTCCTACTCAACGAAGAAGAAGGGCAATTTAGTCAAAGCTTGGAATTAACAAATATTTTGTTGTTCTTTTGCAATGCTTTGCACTCAAACATTGTCCTTACAACATTGTAGTCGAATATTATATGATGAATGATTACTATAAAGTGCACGTGGGAGTTAGTGCCGAACCACTATAAAAAGTTGTTTCCCCCGCATTTACTTTATTACATCTTTGGATTATTGTGTTCATACCACACACACATTCGGGTGTTGGCGTGCGTTGAGTCCACAACAACTTTCAACGTCAACAGATACAGAGTTATGTAACTGGTTATTACTTATTAGTATGGTTATCCGATGATCTTTGAGAGGTAGGTAATAACCACTGGTTAGAATGATAAGTAGGGCTCTCACTTATCAGAGATGCCTCTAATGTGCCACGAAGTGTCGTGCGACAAACGGGGCATGTTGTTTGTTACTGTAGCCACTCATCTATGCGGGATGAATTGTTCTATACTCAAATTGGGTGTTTCCATATGCCGGATCAATCTTAACCACTGATTTGCACAAAATCTAATGGTTTTGAGTAGATTGTAGGACCCGTTCATTAGATTATTAATAATATGCGCGGTTGATGTGTGGTTGTGATTTGTCGGATATACGGGACCCGAGTTGGGTACAGAAGAATTGACCTCCATCTATGCATGCAATGTGAAAATGGTGGTTGCTACAAACGAGGCATGTTGGTTCTTTTTCTTCATAATCTGCCAAACATATTGAACACCCGAGGAAACAAATGTTAGTTCAATTATAAATAATCTGGAAAAGAATCATGATCAAAATATTTGGTTTTTCAAATTTTTATTCTAGAAGAGAACTAGTTGCTATAGGTGTCTACCATCACTCAAAACTAGTTGTTTGAATACTGACTTTGGATAAGACTTTAGACACTAATTAATACTGACTTTAATGATTAATATATTAATCACTGGAGCATAAATCAGGTAACTTAACAATTTTTTACATATTAAAATACTCTCTCCCTTGGATTTGGATATTCAAAATCGCCAAGTTGGGATATTACTTGGTTTTGTTTACTTACTTTATTTAACTTAGGACCTGATAATTGAATCAAAATTTGAGTTCATTAACTGACAAACTCGAATATAAATTCAGTTGTACTAGATAAGTCTACTACCAGGTCATGCCAATCCTTTCTGGTAAGCATATAATTATTTTAATGTGCCCATCTGTCATTTTCTTCTCAGTCTCTTCCAAAATGTGAAATGAATTCAGATTTGGGTTTAGATGATCCATGTGACAAAACATATGTCCAAAACAATCGGTTGGTTCACATTGAAGAAAAAAATTATGTTCAATAAACACAATAACTTCAATCTTTGTACTTTGAAACTATATCTCAGTTAATTGACTTACATATCAGATCTTCTTTTTGATGTCACTGTCCAAACTATAGATCATACTACAATGCATCAAATAGGTTTCTGATCTACAAGAACTTTCTTAGTTTGGATTTAGCATTCATTGTGTTCAACTGTATAAACTAGTATGATCGAGACTAATCAATTTTTGATCACTAATTACACAAAAAGAAGAAGCATAAAAACCTACTGTGCATCTTCACTGGACTTGAACACCTCATGGCCATATTTCACTGTGGGAATAGCAGAAATAGCAATTGGCTCTAGTCCATGGGTTGCATGTTCCATCTACATCAGATTAATGCTCATACCAATGCCATGTCAAGATCAGATCCCAGCTCAATATCAATAGTTGCAGAATCCTCATCAGATCGAACCCGAACACACATCAAACGTGCACAGATGAAAACACTGAAAGTGGCACTCATGCCAAATCCAATTACAGTAGAGGGGGTAGGAGCAATAGTTGAGATGTACTGACTCCATGCTTAGGACATATCTTTGTAGGGGAGGGCCCAGCTCTAGGCATTCTATCCTTAGGATTAGTTGTAGTCGTTAGTAGAATGTAGTATATATTTAAATGGAAAGTTATGGTCGTTTGCAGTTTTAATGTCAAAAAATAATTATAAATTTAAATGTGTGTATGTGTGTGTACATATATATGGGGCAGGTTCAATGACACCCCAAATAGTGGGCACCCCTTTAGCCTACCACTTTTCCACCATACATTTCCTCCCTCTCTCCTTCCACTCATTCTCTTACCTCCCTCCCACTCACTTTTTTTTAATATAAATGAGAGGAGGAAATTAGGGGGCATTTGGGGTGCTACATTTTTGGGGAGCTCCTTGATCCTATCCCTATATATACATACATACATACATATATATATATATATATATATATATATATATATATATATATATATATATATATATATATCGGTTTTCAAATTGAAAATGGCAGACGCGCGAAATTTCCCTTCATCTTCTTCGAAGATCCCGCCGAAATCAGATCCAAATCCAAATCGAATCAATCCTCAATCAAAATCTGGAGCTATTTCCAAGGAGAATGAAGAGAATACGAGTTCAGATGTTGACCCTAACTCTCTTTAGTATGTTAAATTATCAGGAACCCACGTTTTCATTCCAGAGGATGTTTATAATTCTTCTGCAGAGGTATGGCACGATACGATCACTCTCCATCCTATTGAATTCAAATTATCAATGGTTAAATTGAAAGATTATATCCAGAAGGTATGGAAACCTAAAGGTCCTTTTATAATTTATATTGTAACTGTATGTATATGCATATGTATATGTATGTGTGTGTGTGTGTGTGTGTGTGTGTATATATATATATATATATATATATATATATAAACACATGCATGTGAAAATGTTAATTCAATAAGTACGTTTGAAATTTGAATTTCACAATGTATGAAAGTATAAGGAAGGAATTAATAAAAATAAATATACAAAAAATGAATTAACGATGAAATGGTCAATTAATGTTATAAAATAAACAAAAGTATATAAATAAAATTTAAAACGACACTCATTAATTAACGCGTTAGACAAGGGGGATGGTCGACCGCTACATAGGATGGTGGAGCATGGTGGTCGACCGTCTAGAGGCCAGGTCAACCATTACATGATCTAAAACAACTCCAAAGCCATGTGAACAGCTAGATTTTGATCGTTTTCGATTTTATAGATGACACTGATTTGAACCTCCATAAATAAACGTACGGAGCTACACTCCAAACTTGTTTTTATTTTAATGAGGGCAGAGGCTTTGACATTTTTCTTCCTCCTCCGAAACTTTAGAAATTATAGAAATTTTGCATAGGTTATTTGATACAAATTGGAGAAGAAGATTATATGAATTTAGGACAAAGATTAAGGTCAGTAAGCTATATGTACGAGGTAAGATATCAGATAAGGTTTTCATTCATCTCTAAATCACTTTATTTTAATTTGATCTAATAGATCTACACAAACGATGTTTGTAAATTCTAAATAAGATTTACAAAGGATAGGATTTTAGCTAATATGAATGAATCTAGATTAAATTTGGAGTTTTGGAAAGAGTGAAAGATAAGCGGCTAAATTATATGTTTTTTATATAATGATATATGATATCGTCGAATTTCCATTTCTCTTTACTTGTTAAGAACTAGATTATTATTATATTAACTATGGAAATAAAGTTATATTCCTTGGGAAAATTGTTAAATTCTAGAAGATGTCCCACAAAATAGAAAGAATGAAAAGAATAACCACAGTGTTGTTATGCACAATTGCTTAACCTTAGTTGGAAAGACATGGAAAAATATTAAAGTTGAACCTATATGGATGTATGTTGTTAAAATTGTAATTCTAGAAACTTACAAAAGAAACTAACCTAAATTTCACTTTTTTGGGACTAGGCGCTATTTTAATATGTTTGAAAAGAATGTAAAGACAAGACAATTTTCATATTTTTGATTAATCCTCTAAAACTGCGATGGGTGTAATTACAAGAAAATCCAAATTTTAGAGAATGGAAGGTAAAACAAAATAGGGATAACTGCTTATTTTGCACTGCCTACCACATGATAAAAGAAAAGAATATATTGTAATTACAAACATCGCGCAAAGTTCTACTCTTTATGAAAAATATGGAAATGAACTATGTATAAAATAGACTATGGAACAAAATCGCCAACGTACTAAAATACGTCTCTGTCCAAAAAGAAAATAAATGATATGTTTAATGAAAATGAGAAATTGACGTAACAAAGGAAAATAAGAAAGAAATCACTAGAGAAATAATACAATTTATGAAAGAAAAATAAATCGAAATAAGAATGGGAAGATACCAAAATGACGTGGCAAAACAATGAATTAAGAACAACAAATGAAACTGACTAAAATATGAATTAAAGGCATAAGAAATGAGAATTATGCATGTGGTCTAATAAAAAGAGAGATTACAACTATAACTTCATGTATGCATTTAAAAATGATCTTGGGTAAGTTTGTGATGTATGCAAATGGGTTGCAGACCATTACAGATAAACTGAGATATTGGAAAGTCTGTCTTAACGGGATTACTCGGAAACACCGGAACTTGAAATGAGTGACTCATATGATCATGGATAGAAATAACTTATATGGTCATAGAAGTGGGCATAGGACATCTCATTAGACATAAGGTTTGTAAAAAGGGTGTATAAGGGGTATTGCTTTAATTGCTTAGGTAGTCTAAACAGTCAATGGATGACTGAGTAATCGTATGATAAAAAGGCAGGCATGTGGGTACCAAAAATGATAGTAGTGCATTGTTTTTGGAACACCATCTATCAGATGATGAAAAAAGTAGGGCATAGATTATGCCTCAAAGGTCCATGTTTTTTTCACCATCAAAATGCTTAGAAGAGGCTATGCTATGCCAGATGGTTTATCTAGACTGCTTGCTACAGATAAGGCTATTAATCCATATCAAGAGATACCTTCCATAACTAAAAAAGGGGAGGCCCTGCTGGATTGGTCCACAAGAGAAAAGATAGTTTATAGAAAATAAATTCCCATTTGATTTTCCATGTAGCATGGATTATGGGTTGCCAATTAATGGGATTGATGTAGATTTGTATGGGATGACAACCATATTTATGATATGGCAAGATGATGACAACACTTATGACGAGTGAAATGACACCCGTATTTATGACATAGATATACGATAACCATATTTACGACGTGGTGAGACAACCACCATATTTATGATATGGCTAGAGAAGACCACATTTATGATGGGATGGTACGATAACTATACTTGTGGCAATGCGAGGCGGTGAGCACATTTATAACATGGTAAGATGGTAATCATATTTGTCACATGAAAAAACAATAGAATCCCAATAAGTTGATTACGAAAGATATCATGGGCGACACCTGAGATCGATGGGGTCTAAAGGGATACGTTTACATATATACATATATATATACATATATATATATGTATTGTATGTTTGATCTACTGGGGAGTAGTTGTGTGCAGTATATGCACAATAATGAGGCCTGATTGACATTAATGAACCTAATATAAGTAAAATGGTAAGCAATCCGTATATGTAGTGTTATGTATAAAAATGCGTAATTTACCAATCACCAAAATAATTATTCTGAATCCTCCTCAAAACAATCCATAGATTAGGTAGAAGACATGTATCAGTAATCTAGGCAAGATTGGGGCTGTTAGAGACACTTGACTCAAAAGCGTTTATCTTAGAGACAAATGACTTCAAAGTGTTTATCTTAGAGACAATTGACTTAAAAGTGTTTATCATGTTGGTAATTACTTATCTATCACCATATTTTAAATTACTTCATTGTAAGTTATTTACTAGAGCTTCGATAAATACCTTTTTTATTTGCAGGATACCAAATAAACGATTCATATTTCAGCGGGCATGGTTTTTTTCTTTTTATGAAAACTTAGGCCTACGGAGTGCAAGTGGTTACAATTTAGTTGACTTACCTCCAGCTTGTAAAAGGATAGGTTGTAAGTGGGTACTTAAAATGAAATTTAAACATGATTGTACAATTGATAAGTATAAGGCTCGTCTTGTAGTTAAATGATTTAAACGAAGAGAAAACATTGACTTTTTGATACTTTGTCACCTATTACTAGAGTTACGTGTACGCGGGTATTTATTATTCTTGCTACATTGTATGATCTACTAATTCACCAAATGGATGTAAAAACAAGTTTTTTGAATGGTGGATTAGAAGAAGAGAGTTTTACGGACCAACCCCAACGCTTTGTTATATCCCACTAAGAGCATAAAGTTACTAAATTAGATAACTATCTATATGATTTTAAATAGGCACCTAAACAGTGGCATGAAAATTTTGTTAGTCTAGTAATTTTACATGCTTTTAATGTGAATGAAGCTGACATATATATTTATCAAAAATCCATAAATAACTTATACACTATCATACGTTTGTGTGTGGACTATTTTTATATATTTGGATCAAATGTTCATGCTATGAATTATGCTAAGTTTATATTATGTGCCAACTTTGATATGAAAATAGTTGGTGAAGCGAGTGTAATCTTGGGAATTAAAATTACTAAGTCCGAAAATGGAATTTCTTTGGAACAATTTCATTATATTGAAAAGATGTTAAAGAAATA